>OX422208.1:34559568-35882068 GCA_949130495.1 Sambucus nigra | reverse complement strand
AATCAAATTTCAAGAGGAGATGCGTTTAGTCTTATATAAAAACAATTATTTTCATTCGATCTTACATATTTTTAGTATTTGTTAGGTTCTATATGAGATACTTTTCATTCTAAAAATCAATACACATTTAGTTATACAAAAGATCACACGAAACTACCTACCTAACACTAAAATAGTTATGGACTTATGGAAAAATTACAAATACAAGGGATCGGAACCTACAAAAAGTTCTCAAATTTGACTAAACCCTAAAAAACTATTAGTTGTACCTCCTAATGTGGATTTAGTTGCATGTGAATTTAGTTAATTATACTTTATGCATTAGCCCACGTATACCTTATGCATGCGGCGCAATTACTAATTATTGGACACGTAAGGTATCTTTAAATACAACATTATTTCAGGGGATAAATTAACAAAAATATTTTTAATAGAAGCCCATTTTTCACCTTTAGTACAATACAAAATCCAACGTAAAAGGTACAATTACAAGCCCAAACCCCGTTTTTACATATGAGGCTTTACATTTCATATATGATTAACACTAATTGTTATTGAAAAAAAATAACATTTGTTCATATAAAATATAAATTAGGTTTCTATAAATCATAATTAATCATAAAAATTCATAGTATGTTAATATGATTTTCTGAAGATCATATAAAAATTTACAAATCATGTAACTATATAATAACTCTAAAACGGAAGACACATTCATTCAATTCTTTTCAAGTAATAAGTTATCAACGTGTCATCACTATTTAACCTTTTTCCTAAAAAACAGAACCCCTTTATCACTTGATTCCCTCACTTTATTTTAGAAGAGAAAAAGTCATCCTTCATTTTCCATCAACTATGTTCATTTTTACCCATCCCTCATCTTCGTCTCTCCCACTTCTAGACTCTTTCTTTCTAGATTCTTCCTTCTTATTCTCCCTTCATAAATCAACCCTTCTCTTTCCATTATATAAATCACCTCAAGTAGAACAAATGGGTGAGCCGAATTTGTTTAGTAATTTTTGAAAACTAGCAAAAAATACACGGACATCCATTCCACCGACTCTATTTACCCACATGTAATTTTTGAAAACCAGAGAAAATTAAAGGACATCCGTTCTACCGACTCTCTTTACCCGCATGTAATTTTTAAAAACCAACGAAAATGACACGAACATCCATTCCAAAACCCCAATGATTGGTGCAGCCTTGGAGATGTGAAGTTAATGATCACTGATCGAGATGGGTTTAGTGCCTTCATGGATATTCATTAAACGATTTCGGACGATCGAAACAGTTGTTACGGATAAGCTACGCGGGGATGATATTTTGGATTTGGAAGATATGTGGTTATGATGATGTGGAGGTGTATGTTGACACAATTTTGTTAATGTATTTTGAGGATGTTAAGAGGAAATTGATGGATGAAGAGGTATCTAAAGTATTCTAAGCACAAAATAAATCACATTATTTGGGGTTTTTCAGCTTTATAATTTGTTGATGCAGATGTAGAAACAAAAATAAGAGCTTCCAAGTTAAGCGAATCTTCACCATTTTCATTTGTATTTAATTTGAATTTTGGTTTTGACATCCACAAAACAATTAGTAGTTTATGAAAATTGACGATGTTTGGGCATTTTTAATTTTTTATTTGCCTATATAATTTATTAGGCATCCCTTTTTATACTTTTATCGACGCTATGTATGCAGTATATAATATTTAATCATTTATTTGGTCTATATTATAAAAAAAATCCCATCTCACTAAAGCAAAACATGAATTTAGGCTAACTACCATGGAAGAATCTAAGGGTTGTAGCTTGCAAAGGTGGAAATGGTGAAGAATTCTGATGGAAGCTTTGAGCAAAACATCATGGCTTCAACTATGTAGTCAAAAGTTGTGAAAAATTGACTTTAGTTTGGGGACAACTGTATGTCTCTAGGGTTGCCAACATGTTTATAGTTTATACAATTGAAATGTGGAATTTATTTTAGGTCGTATTTGTATTATCCATGTTCTGCATTGAATTAGCTATTTGGGTGATGTTAACCAAATTTATGTGCATTATTATTGTAAGATGTGGGTGCTTGGTATAAAGTTAGTATTAAGCGGGACGTAACCCCTTATCAAGATCGGGATTAATGCACAGGACAATATTTAATAATAACAATAAATGAGGTCAAGAGAGACAATAACATTCAACACTTGGACTAGTATTAAATGAGATCTTTCCACCATAAATGCACGGTAAATATAATAAATAGATGGGACCGGGAGGAGACCTGGTCTGAGGGAGAAAGAGTAAGCACTTTCAGCACAATAAAAGCAAGGCAGGAACTCCAAGCTCATTTAATGCTCAATGATATGGGTATTAATGGGTGTAGGAAGAATGTGTGGGACAACAAATGTTCTCACGGAAGCTCTCGTATATGAGGAAAATCCAACAGCAATTTGGGATCAAGATTATCGTCGTTGTAAACTATTTGGTTGGTGTATTTATATGAAGGCAAGGTTACTCGAGTAACCTTATTGGCATTAAATGTGATTGACCGATATTAAACTCTGATGTATCATAACATTAATGTTGAAGATACTACATTAAATGCATTGGAAATTATATTTTGGCGAGAAACTGCCAAACTAGTTAGAAGCATAGTGGCATTAATGAGGAACGTGACGTGACTGCTCCAAGGCTTACCTTAGAATGCTTATTGTTGATACGAAAATTAATCAGTTGACGTGGACCAATCATATGAAGACATGTGTCATCTTACGTGGCAAATGCTTATACGCACAGAGCTACTCAGCCTCCGAGCTACTAGCATACCGAGTAACTCATCATCCCGAACTACTTAGCATACCGAGCTGCTCAACGTACAGAGCATCTGGTCATGAAGATCAAGCGACAATTACACATTCAGTGAACATCGAATTTAATGAATATTCTTATTATACATATGTATATGTCTATTAAATAATGGCATATCGTCTATTCATATTGCCAGCCCCAAGGCTATAAATACATTGTAACACCCTCAATAACGGGGTAATTGATCATTAGCAATTGTGATCGAGATTAAGGCAGAAACATCTGACAATACAAAACAGTGGACGTAGGCCATTTTAATAAGGCTGAACCACTTTAAAAGTTCTTTGTCTTATTTCTTATTTCATATTTATCTGTGATGAATTAATTAGATCAAATCTAGTTTTTTACATCAACTAATTAGCGTTGTCTGTAGGAACAACTATACGTAGCGTTTTCATTAACATATTCATCACAAATGGGTGAGATCTCAGAATCCAGTAACAGGAATAATGACCGAGTTCCCCTCAATCCATCTTCTCCCCCAACTCTTCAAGATCTCACTGGCATGGTAGCCAATTTAGCCCAGGGGAAAACAGATATGCAAGAGACCATGCGTCAACTCATTCAAACCATTCGTAATAGCGCGTCTGCCCAGTCAGGACAACGAAGCGTCTAGAGACCCACTCATTTGCTGTCTTCAAGAACCAGATGTACACTATTTCCAGATGTTTCTCAGTCCTGACGCATTGGGTCTCATCATACTGAGGGGACCAATGATCCCTCTTATCAGCCTGGCCGGACCTCTTCTATAAGAGCTATAGATTCTCAACGAAAAGTTACGTTAGCCCCAGAACGAACAAGCGCTCTGGAGAGGTTGAGCAGAGCTTCTCCCTTTGATCATTTGGGCCCTAGGAGGAATAAAAACCCTCATCGGGTTGCATAGAGAAATTCTCAACGACCAAATGATCTACGGGAAGGTTTTGCCCAGTCACGACCAGCAACTCATAATGAAAGATCCCAAGAGGAGAATTCAGCGCGATCTGTTGCTCGGACAAATAGGTTCGAGGCTGGAAACAATGCATGGAAGGGCTCTATTCAAAGGTCGGAGGACAGGTTAGGGGAAATGGCTAAGGCCAAGAACCCTCTCCAAAGAACTTTCGTCAAGGGATCACCCTTTGTACATGAAATTATGGATTTTCCCACACCATTAAAATTTAAAGCTCCTGTAGTAACGCCTAAGTACGATGGAAAAACTGATCTCGTCCTTCACATATAGCAGTACCAAGCTGCTGCTGATATCTATGCCGTTCATGATAAGATGAGGTCCAGAGCATTTTTGGGAACTATCACCGGGTCATCCCAAATATAGTATAACAACCTTTCTCGGGGGCAGATTGTTACATTCTATCAGCTGGAAGAGCTCTTCATAGGGAATTTCTATTTTGGAGCAAAGCCAATAAAGAGAGTGACACATCTATTGTGTGTAAGGCAGAAAATAGGAGAAGCACCAGGGATTATATTACTCATTTTAATAACGAGAAACTTGAGGTAATCGACTACGAGGAGAAGACAACCATTATAGCTTTGATAAATGGTATGTTACCCAATAAGTTGTACTATACACTGGCCAAAGATCCCCCCAAGACCATGGCAGAACTGATGTCAAAAGCAGCTAAGATCATGAACGCCGAAGAGGCCATGTATGCGAAGAAGAATACTGACGTAAAATCAGAGACGAAAGCTGCAGTTAAAATTGAGAGGAAAGATCTGAAGCATAATGGGGGAAGTAAGCAGCCGAAAGGTAAGGAAACACTAGATCAGTTGAAGTAGTATGGGAATTATACTCCCTTAAAGGTGGATATCAACCATTTTCTGGAGGAGATCAAGAACATCGAGGAATTAAATTGGCCGGAGAAAATGAGGACAGCCCCTGACAAGAAGGATAAGTTTAAATATTGCGAGTTCCATAGAGATCATGGCCATACGACCAAGCGTTGTATAGCTCTCCAGAATGAGATCGAAGCACTTATTCGACGGGGAAAATAAAGTAGGTTCGTTGATCGTCAAAATGATGAAAAGGCTAACGAAAAAAGAAGGCAAAGGTCCAAATCTCCTCGCCGAGCAAAAGATGATAAGAAAAGGGACCATGAAGATGATCGAGAAGATGACCCCAACCTTCCCAAAAGTCCAAGGCAACCCGAACGTAAGGTATTTTCAATCAATTTTGGATCATTTGAATGTAATGTGATTACAGGTGGAGATGTAGGAGGTGGGGATCACACTACTGAAAGGAAAGCTTACCTCAATGAGGCCCAAGCTTATTCTTATATACATCACATAAATCTGACTAAAGATGATTGCCTGAGGAAGGTGAACAAGGATAAACTGGTCATCGGTTTTTCCAAAAATGATCTGAAAGGTGTCTTATATCCTCACGATGATCCCTTGGTTGTCAAGATGAGGATGAAGGATGTGGTGATCTCACGGGTATTGGTAGATAATGGTAGCTCTGCAGATATCATGTTCTACTCGTGCTTTGACAGCTTGAATTTGAAGTTATCCCAATTGGAGCCATATCACAGGCCCCTCCTTGGCTTCACTGGTGAGAAAGTATTTCCACTTGGGACGATCAAGTTGGATATGCTAATTGGTACCTGGCCTACTTGCAGAATAGAAAAAGCACTCTTTTTTGTAATGGATAAAAATGTCCAATCAGCCTACAACATAATTATGGGGAGGGTAGGCTTGAAAAAGTTAGAGGCAGTGCCATCCACGGTACATCAATGCCTGAAGTTTTCGATTAATTTCGGAGTTAGAGTTGTGAAGGGCGACCAAAAAGTAGCTCGAGAATGCTACTATTCATCTGCCGAGCAGGAAGAGTTGGAGGAAGCTAAGAAAAATACCACCACATACCAAGTGGAGGAGTCTGAATATACAGAGATCGAGACTCTAGACCCCAGAGATGAGTCCGATCTTGTGAAGGGTCAGGTTATGGAGACCACGGAGAACATCATTCTGGATGACGAATGTCCAGAATGAACAACTCAAATTGGCGCCTCACTGGACTCGTCAATAAAGCAGGAATTAGTGGCATTTTTAAGGCATAGAAAGTAAGCCTTTGCGTGGAGTCGGGAAGATATGCCAGGGATAGATCCAACCTTCTTATGCCACGAGTTAAATCTCAATAAAGAGATCAAGCCAGTGAAACAACGAAGAAGAGTATTTAGCCCAGAGAAGAACCAAGCTATCCAAGAGGAAGTCGAAAAACTGCAAAAGGCCTCTTTCATAGAGGATGTCAAATATCCAGATTGGTTAGACAGCGTGGTGATGGTGAAAATGAAGAACAACAAATGGATGATGTGTATAGATTTCACAGATCTCAACAAAGCCTACCCAAAAGACCATTTTCCCTTGCCCCGAATTGACCAGCTGGTGGATGCTACTTCGGGGCATGAATTGCTGAGCTTTATGGATGCTTATTCCGGCTATAACCAGATTAAGATGAAACCAGAAGACAAGGAAAATACTTCTTTTATTACCCCAAGGGGTACATACTGTTATAATGTTAAGCTATTTGGTCTTAAAAATACAGGTGCAACATACCAGCGATTGATGAATAAGGTGTTCGCAGAACAAATCGGCAATAACATGGAGGTTTATGTCGATGATATGCTGACGAAGAGTAAGAAAGCCGCAGACCACATAGCTGATCTGAGCCAAACTTTTGATCAACTGGAGAAATATCAGATGAAGCTAAACCCGACTAAGTGTGTTTTTGGAGTACGAGAAGGCATGTTCCTCAGGTAAATTATGAATCAGCGAGGTATTGAAGAAAATTCGGATAAAATCAAGGCTTTGTTAGAACTGAAATCTCCAACCACTAAGAAGGAAGTGCAAAGCCTTATAGGGCATATTGCAGCTCTAAACAGGTTCGTCTCCAGAGTGACGGAAAAATGTCTCCCATTCTTCAAGGTGCTTAGAAAGACTTTTGAGTGGAATGACTAGTGTGAGCAGGCATTTCTAACTCTAAAGAAATACTTGGGGACGCCACCTCTACTTTGTTGGCCAGTGATGGGAGAAAGATTATACTTATATCTAGCTGTCTCTGAGGGAGCAGTCAGTTCAGCATTAATAAGAGTTGAAGACAGAGTACAAAAACCTGTATATTATACGAGCAAGGCTTTCCAAGGAGCATAGGTAAGATATCCCATATTGGAGAAGCTAGCCTTAGCATTGATAGAGGCAAGTAGGAGGATGAAACCTTATTTCCAGGCCCATACCATAGTGGTGTACACTGATATGCTGCTCAGACAGGCCTTGCACAAGCTAAAAAAATATGGAAGACTGATGTATTGGGCAGTCGAACTGGGAGAGTATGATCTTGTTAATGAGCCAAGGACCTCACTCAAAGGGCAGGCGGTAGCAGATTTCATTGCGGAATTCACTTGCCCAGATACTGCTAACCAACAAGGGCCTAATGCAAAACAACTTGTGGATGTTAGGGAATCATCGAAGACTACCCCCGATCAACTCTTATCAACAGAGGTAACGAAGGGAACAAACACCGAGCAACAAGAACCATCAGACAACAACCCAGTGTTAGGAGATGATAAAAGGAAGTATCAAATATTCCATCAGGGAATTTTATCAGATCAAGAATTTGATAATGGTATCCCTATATGGAATTTGTTTGTTGATGGATTTTCGTGTGCCACAGGCAACGGGGCCGGTATAATTCTTCACAGCCCAGATGGATTGAATATGGAATATGCATTGCATTTCCTGTTTAAAGATTCCAATAATGAAGCTGAATATGAAGCTATGATCGTGGGCCTCAGTTTGGCCAAAACACTTAATGCAGAGCAAGCTGTTGTGTTTAGTGACTCATAGTTAATTACAAATCAGATTCTTGGGTTGTATACAGTGAAGGGAGACTTAATGTCAAGGTATCACTCCAAAATTGTGGATATTGTGTCCACTCTTTCCGCGGTCCAATTGATCAGAATATCGAGATTAGAAAATGCGAGAGCTGACGCACTAGCTCGGTTTGCTTCAACTACTCGCACCGAGCTACGAAGAACGATTCCTATTGAGATTATGATAGACCGGAGCATAGATAAAGATTTAATGGTGATATTAATCACCCTGGATATGGGACCATCTTGGATGGACCCCATTAGGTCATATATCGAAGGAGTTGTACCAACTAACCACCTTGCAGCCAAGATCCTGAAGTTTAAAACTGCTCGGTATGTACTAAATAATGGTGTTTTGTATAAAAGGGGTATCATAGCAGGCCTACAAAGATGTGTGCATCCTTCAGAAGTTAAAGACTTTATAGAAGAAATTTACGAAGGCTCTTGTGAAGCTCATGTAGCAGGTCGGACTCTCATGCAGAAGATAACGACGCAGGGATACTATTGGACAACGATGAGAGCTGATTGTACAACTTATGTGAAGAAGTTTGATAAGTGCCAACATTTCTCTTCCATTCGAAGAACTCCCCTAGCATTATTAACGCCCATCACTTCCCCTTGGCCATTTGCCATATAGGGTATAGATTTGGTCGGGTCTCTACCGACTACCAAAGGGAGATTCAAATATTTAGTAGTCGCTGTTGATTATTTCACCAAGTGGGTTGAGGCTGAGCCTCTCATTGACATGTCACATGAAAGGGGTTACCAGTTCATTTGGAAGAATATTATCTACAAATATGGTCTACCACATGCTTTCATTACTGATCATGGTACCCAATTTGATAATGAGGAGTTTGCTACATATTGTCATCAATCTAATTTCCAAAAAATCCATTATGCACCAGGTCATCCCCAGAGAAATGGACAAACTCAAGTAAAAAATAGAACTCTGCTGAACGGGTTGAAGAAAGGACTGGATGATGTAAAAGAAAATTAGATTAACGAGCTACATTCTGTGTTATGGGCTTATCGCACAACACCCAGAATAGCAATTGGGGAATCTCCCTACTTGGTAGCCTTTGGAAGTGAAGCAGTCATACCAGCTGACTGGGCTTGCCTATACACAGGGTGCTTAATTTTAACTATTCTGTAAGCGATTTGATGAGACGTTTAGACTTGGATATGCTCGAAGAAGTAAGAGAAGATGTGGCAATCAGGAACATAGCTTACCAGCAACTAACTGCCATATTCTACAACAAAAGAGTCAAGAAATGTGATCTTAAAGAGGGAGATTATGTGCTCAAGAAAGTGATTCAGAAGCATAATAAGCTAGAGGTCAACTGGCATGGACCCTACCGGGTAACTATAGTTGTTCGACTTGGGACCTACAGAATAGAAACCTTGGAGGGAGAAGAATTAAAAAATGCATGGAATGTGGAGCATCTGCGCAAATATTATCAGTAATACAGATTCATATGTACTTCAGTTCTTTCAATATGAATAAAGATGATAGTTTCTCCATATTCCTTTTGTTAAATTTTTTTGAGTACTAGTGCTGTACACTACACCAACTAAGGTTGGTCGACATATCAGTAACCACCAACTACGGTTGGTCTGCATATCAGCAACCACCAACCACGGTTGGTTTGCACTAATAAATTTAACAAACAATGTTGGCATAATAATCATACAAGGCAAAGCATGTTTGATCAAGAGTGACCTCAAGGGGCATCCCAAACTAGGAAAGAAGATGGGTGACCTCATGGGGCATCCACTATCTAGGCACCAAGGTAATCCTGAAAAGATTACTATGACTAAGGAAGATCATGGGATGAAAATCATTCCATTGCTTAGGCATTTATGGGTGACAAGTCACTACAACTAGGCAGCAAGTGGGGCAAGCTCCATTGTCTAGGCAAATAAAACAAAATATGACAAATTATCCCCCTATAGATATATATATGCATTCATATGTTATAAGAAAGACATTTTAAACACTATTTCCAAGGAAAGAAGAGTGCATAAAGATAAAAATTTTCTTCATTAAATAAAGGAAAACAAATTACAAAAGATGAAGTTTTCTTCATTCAATACAAATTTCCTATTCTATTGGCTTTTTTCCTTCTAATTTTGGCAAAGGTTCCATCCCAGCGGGAGGATCATCCAAAGCATAAGGAGAATTGATAAAATTCATATCCAGTAGCATCCTAGTGTTGCTCGAACCTGGTCGCTCAAGAAGATGAGGAGGTCGGGATATATCATAATCTTCATGAATATTATAATCACCAAGGTACTTAGAGATCAAACATTTAGGTATGGCACGAGCTGAAATCCAACTAACGTCTAAGTTGAAAGGAGGTACTGGTAAGTCGAGAAACCCAGGTTCATACCATTCCCACATGGAATTTCCTTTCTCAAGATGCATCACACTAAAAGTATTTAACCATCCTTATTTGTACCCCTCATTGTTTGATTGTCTCAACCGAGCATCGAGATGGCATAAAGCTTCATTGTATCCCGCATTCTAAAATTCCATAGGCTGTTTGTGGAATTGATATGTCAATCTCTCAACGTTTTGATGAAGCTTCTTCACAAAATTCTCTTTACTCTCTAAGGCAGAACTTTGCTTGGAAAGTTGATCGGTAAGACTTTGAATTTTTCTGGACATTTCTGCCAGGGCTTGATTTTTTTCCATCAGTTGAACGACTTGATTTTATAAAGCCAGTTGGGTCCTCATCTCTTCAATATTAATCCAACCATCCCTTGATCGACCATGAGTAGAAGGCCTTGCTCTTCCACGAGCAGACGAGGTAGGTACGGATCTTTTAAAAGTCTCCATCTCTTCTCTCAAGGCAACATTTTCAGTTTCCAAAAAGGAAAAACCTTCATCATTAACTGGGACTAAAGCTTCCGAAGAAGATGAGGCAGCAAATTTGATTTGTTTCACTTCTTCTTGTAAGGCAATATTCTCTTCCTCCAACAGCTTGGCAATATTCCTATGTTCCTCGATCTCAAGTTTCAGCACACTTTCCCTCTTTTCATGGGCCGAGATATATTTATCATAGCCCCGATCAACACTCAACTGTTGGTACTTTTTCTCATAACCTTCATGCATGAGTGCAGTGGTTTCTTTGTGTTGAAGTTGGAATTCCTCGATCATTACTTGGAGGTCTTCAGTCATTTTATAATAGGCCACATTATTTGCTACAACACGATCAAGTAAACACTTTAAGTATTGGTATGCATCAACTGCTCGCTCAGAAGCATCAGGCCCAAGGATATCAATTATTTGAGCTCCAGTAAAATTTGTGTGACCAGCTTTGAAATAATCATTAAATTTTTTCATCAAGTCTGTATCATGAGCTGACAAGAGTTCCATCCTGGAAACAAACTAGCAAGGAAAAACAAAAATTCATCAATAACGATACAAATAGAGCAATTAAAGGAGAAACTCAGAATAAATAACAAAGTCCTTTTTTATTAAGCAACGGTAGAAGAAAGTACAACCAAAGTTACAACAACAAAGGGAAAAGCAAAAGAACAACATAATTAAAAAGCCAAACAACTCTACACCTTCTCCTTATTCCCTACAACGTCATCAACCATTTTGGACGAAGAAGTTGGTTGCTCGAAGGGCAGTTTGTGTTGCTCGGTAGAAGTTGTTGCCTACTGAACTTGGTCGGAGGGCTGAGGAATGGTAACAACAGGTACTTATTCTACTATCACCACAGAAGATTCATCAGATGCAGCTTCATCCTCTTCTTCTTTGTCACTAGTAGGAGGAGGGCCATGAGTGTGTTTCTGAAATAATTCAGAATCGTCTGCAACACTCAACTCTTTCAGTGCTACGACCCAACCGTCTATGAAGTACTTCAAACTTGCATACTCCATCTGGAAAGTAATACCAGTTAAGGCTTTGTTCCATCCTTTGTCCCAGCAAGAGCTAAAGGACTTCTTCACAATAGTTTTTCTCTTCACCTTCTCAGCAAAATCATATCCCTCAGCAAGCTGAACTTTCTCCTCCAGATCTTTCTTATGTCGTTCATCCTCTTCAAGCTTGCCATCAGCCTCTTCCTTGCTGGAAATAGCGACCTTTAATTTTTCCTCCAATTCCTTGGAGGCATTTACAGCTTGGTCTCGAGCTGTATCAGCTTATTGACGAGTTGTCTCTGCAAATAGAAGTTTCTTCTCCCAAGCACATTTATCTTCCTCGTACTTTTGCTGGGAGTCTTTGAAAGACTGTGATAACCCAGTGAAAGCCTCTTCCACCCCACTGGAGGAAGTGGAAGACTTGATAGCCTCATCTTTCTCCAGGATACTATTAAAACACATCATAAACTACAGAAGAAAAGGAGCTCAGATCAGAATATGAGCACGATATATGAAGATGAAATAGTAAGGATGATGATACTTACTGACGCAATATGTTGAGCGACAAAGTTACTGACCTTCTCCCTATAAAGGGAACCCTCAGCACCTAGATATTCAGGAATAATCCAAGACTTGATCAAACTTTTTGTCGATCTCAGAGCAATGAGAGATGGAGTGTTAGCTCTCAAAGAAGGATCCTCAACATCAGAAGGTTGAACAGTAATTTCTATAGGTCTTTATGCAAGACCTCTCCCCAATATCCTTAAAGGAGAACCTTCAATCAAAGGTGTTGCCTCTTCTTGTGTAATAACAACACCTTCAATCAAAGGTGTTGCCTCTCTTGGGGCAGCAGGTGGTTTCCTGCCGACCTCCTTGATAGTTAGAATAGTTCCTTTGGATGGAGTACTATCTATTTTCTTCGTCCCTTTAGCTGGGACATCCCTTTTGCTCTTCTTTGCCCCATCAGTGACAGGAGCATCTTTGGCAAAGAATTTAGGCATTCTCCTCTTCCTCGTCATCAAATCAACAATAGAGGTATCCAAATCAGAAGAAGATTCTTCTACACTGACTTGAGATGATGGAATTTGATCAAGATCAATTATCACAGGAGGGGCAAGAGGACGAGCAATAAAAGAGGAAATAGTATTTTTATATCTCAACAAATAAGAAGCAACTCTAATAACAACTGATTGATGCAAACCCCAAATGAGTTTTAAATCTTTTATATTAATGTCACTCTCTTTTGGGGGCTTTATTTTGTTATCAACAGCAAAAAAATAAAATAAATATCAGTGACGCATTTCATCAAATATAAACAGAGCTAAACCGAAAACTTAAAAACAACCTATCCCATTGTCATATAGTGGACATCTGGGACCTTGGTAAACACCATTTCCTTTTAATGGGGGTGTTGCCAATTTTTCATCACAACTCCATGATAAAAATAGTCCCTATTAGCATCGGGAAGATTGACCACTAAAGTTCTATTGGAAAACCTAGTTTTTAAATAAAACGTGGTATCACTGGTAACCCATTTATAACAAAACATAATTTCATGGATCCCTAAATGAGTCCCATGATCTGGTTTAACCTATATATGCCATTAACTACCCTCCATGTATTTGGAGCTACTCTTGCAGGAACAATATCAAAATATTGGCAAAACTCCAAACACAAGGGATTAGGCGAAAAAGAAAAGCCACACTTTGCTACAAAAAGGGAGGGAAACCAGTGTCCCTTAGCCAGAGAAAATAAATCAGAGGGGCAAGGAGGTTCTTCTAGAATAACCCAAGAGGGAATCGCAAAATCATCTCGGAACTTATCCAACGATTCTATAAGATAAACCATGGTGGCTAAAGCAAACAAAGAAGAAAGAAGAAAGTTCTTACAGAGGGATTGAGAAATCTGCTAAGGCGGATGACAGAAAGAACGACAATACAAGGATAGAATGAGAATACAAAGAGTTTAGAAATATAGAAGTAAAAAGTAGATGACGATCTGTGTCTATTGCTTTTAAATGCATTGCATCGGGAAGTAGGAAAAGAAATGATTACTAGAAAAAATGATTGCGTTTTCGGCAGTTAAATGATGAAAAAGACGCAAATACCCAAGCGTCGATCGTAGATTCAAAATATTTACAAGTTTTTCATTTCGCGCTCAAATGACAAGACGAAAGAGAAAATTCCTAAGTGTTGGAGATCTGTAATTAATCAAGACGTAAAAAGGTGCCCGAGCAACTTTCGAGTAAAATATTCCACACTCTCATATCAAAACTCAACTGTGAAACATTGGGGGCTTCTGTTGATATGAAAATCAGTCAGCTAACGTGGACCAATCATATGAAGACATGTGTCATCTTACGTGGAAAATGCTTATACGCATCAAGCTACTAGCATACCGTGCAACTCATCATCCCGAGCTACTTAGTGTACCGAGATGCTCAACGTGCAGAGCATCTGGTCATGAAGATCAAGCGACAATTGCACATTCAGTGAACATCGAATTTAATGAACATTCTTATAGTACAGATGTATATGTCTATTAAATAACGACATGTCGTCTATTCATATTGACACCCCCAAGGCTATAAATACATTGTAACACCCTCAATAACGGGGTAATTGATCAGTAGCAATAATGATCGAGATTAAGGCAGAAACATCTGGCAATACAAAACAGTGGATGTAGGCCATTTTAATAAGGTTGAACCACTTTAAAAGTCCTATGTCTTATTTCTTATTTCATATTTATCCGTGATTAATTAATTAGATCAAATCTAGTTTTTTACATCAACACTTATGAAATCAGATTTGGTGGACTAGGCCTGCCATCCTAAGGATTAACTCACTTGAGTGAGGTAACTTCAAGTTCCTCATTGCCAAACGTTATGACGTCATAAAGCAGGTGAAGAGTGACCCCACTAGACGTGTGGTCACATCAACTAAATGGATGGTGCATGTCTTTGAGGTTGCTCGGCTAGAAGGTAGCTCGAGAATTTAGTATGTTATTTGCTGCTTAAAAACTATCTCTAGGACAAAGATACAAAATTGGGATCCCTCGAGGGGGTTCCCCCAAACAGGTTGAAGAGTGACGAAGCCAGGAATATATGTTAAGGGAGGTCAAGATCATTTTTTATAATTAATTAATTTAAAAAATTATAATTCGGGTTAAACAGTAATTAACTCAATAGATAAATGTGTTATTATGAAAGTTTACATTATAAAATTACCTATATTATGAATGTTGTTATGATTTTATTATTTATTGGGAGCTACATTGTATACAAAAAATATGTTTCTACATTCTATATTGTATTTTGTTTAAAAAAACTCAATTGTTAACTATCAAAATTATATGGGGCATTATTTAAAAACTTCCAAACTTGGAAGGGGCCATGGCCCCCTGGTTGAAGTCATAATAGCTCAACTGGAAATGGCTCTACCAACCATTTGTATTGAGTGAAGTTTAGCCCAAGTGTGCCGGGAGGGTTAGTTATTGCATTTCCAACGTTGTCTTGCTCCCAATCTTCCAAATTATGTCCCTGGGAGGTTCCTAAGAGGAGGTCGTTCGATAGAGCATATGAGCTCTCCCACGCCCTGCCAGGCATGGTCCCTTGAGTGTACCGAACAACGTCGTCCATATTACAATGTAAGCTTGTATAATAAATAAAGTACAAGATCAAATACATTCTACTTCATATTACAAAATATTATTATTCGAATAACTTTGGCCTTCGAAGGGAGTCTGTAAGGACATGATTTTATACATGTCTGTTATCAATTTAGAATGTCATATACCTGTAGACATCCCATTCTGTTACCCCTTAAACTATCCTTAGGTCCCTAACACCTCCCTTCATCACTACAAACCCAGTTCATACCCCGAGTACTGACCTAAAAGCCATCGGGGACTCCCAGGCTCCGTTTGACCAAAATTCCAAGTCTTCAGCTCGATTGAGACTGAATGAATCTTCGAAGGTCCATGCATTCCCTTTCCAACGGTCCATCCCATGCACGATTCTGACTTAGAGGCCACCGGACGCTCCCGGGATCCATTTGACCAAAGTCAACTCTTTATCTTGACTGAGACTGAATGAATCTTCAAAGGTCACTGAAACCCCTTTCCAACGGACCACCCCGTGCTCGATTCTGACTTACGATACGAATGAACGATTCGTTTTACTCCGAGAGGTCGCCAAATGCTTCCAGGGCCCAGCTGACCAAAGTTAACTCCCCGAACCGGATCAAACTCTTTGGAATATAGAAGTACATCTCTTAACCTTTCCAACGTTCCACCCCGTGCGCAATTCGGACTTACCATGCGAATGAACGATCCGTTTGCGTCCGACGATTCCCCGTCCAATGGATCGACAAGCGCTTCCGAGCCACATTTGACCCAAAGTCAACTCCTGAACCCGGGAGCGATCCAAAGAACTTTTGAAGGTCTCTAAATTACTTTTCTAATGGTCCACCCCATGCACGATTCGGATCAATGGTTTGCACTCTGCGGCTAATTTTTCGAAAAGGCCAGAAAGACACTACCAAACGACAGGTTCTAGACCCTGCCTATCGGTAGGTGCCGATAGGCAGCACCAGGGCTATGTCGATCGGTAGTGCCCTGGGCCTATAAAAAGGAGGGCTGCCCTCATTTTCAAGGGGAGCCCAGATCTGAAACATATCCGTCTCAGCAAATCTAGAAAACCCCTCTCGAAGGCAGCGTGATTTCCACATCCAAATCCCTTTTCAACCTTCACTTTTCATCATCCTTTCCATCAAACTTGGTGAATTAACTACCCTCCATCATCATCCAAGTGCAAGGGCTTCTCTCCAACATTCAAGATCAAGCTCAAGATCTTCAAGAAGGTCCAATTTTCTCAATTCTCTCCTTAAATTCTCATGAATTTGCATTAACTTGTTTTATTACTTAGCACTTCTATTCTCTCATCTCATATATCCTAATATACTTTTTATTTAGTATTATTATACACCTCTTATTTTCATACAAGTAAAAACCAAAAAAATAAGAAAAAGAGGGTTTTCTCATAAATTCCAAACGGGAATTCTCACACTTTTCTTACACTTTTCTCACAACTAAAACACTTTTTTTACACACACACACACACAAATAAGAGAATCCCCCGATTGGATTTATGGGATAAATCCCACCCATCGTTTTGCATGAAAACTACATGGACTTTGATGCCTCTATAGGCTACGTAGGTGTCTCGGGGTAAAATCCGAGATTCGAGTCCTATTTTTACTTTTTCTCTCATTTTTTATTTTTCTCTAATCTTAATTATCTTATATTCTCTATATTTGTTCTTAGTAGCGTATTATCCCATATGCATTATCGTTCCATCGTAACGATCAACGTAAGGATAATCGCGTAAATCCTATTTTCTAATATTATTTTTACATTCCTACGGATGACTCGCTTTATCTCTGCCATGGTACAAGTCGATGACTCCTATCTCCGTTATATATACACATGCACACATATCACGGGAAAAATAAAGGATAATAGAAAAAAATCATGAGAGACCGTAAGGGCGGAATGGGTGCCTAACACCTTTCCATTTCGTAACTTAGCCTCCGAACCCTTTTCGGATCATTTTGGTTTCGTATGCATCAGTATGTCTTTGGATGATGTCCTTCGGGATGGCTCTCTTTCTTTTGTCTGTTTTGAGTAAAATAGACTGGCGACTCCATCTCTCTACATTTTCCACCTCATCGATGACGCCGACCAAAGCGCTCCCAAGAGGGACGCGCGGGACCTAGGATCCTCACTCTACCCGCCCACCGCGAGGATCGGGGATGGACACAGTGGCGACTCCGCTGGGGACTATATTTTGAGGGCTAGACCCTATTTACATGGGTGTTATGTTTGTTTATATTTTCCCCCATTTTTGCATGTTCCCCTTTTCCATGTGTATCCCATGCTTATGCTTCTATTCACACACTTGTAGACAATTCTCCATGTACACTTCGCACCACTTGCACCTAGGATCATATATATCCACATGCTGCATGCATCACCCATACTGGGTGTACCATTGGTACTCGTACTTTGCTCCCCGTTTGGCATGATAAAAAAAGACATTCTCATAAGATACTAATAAGATAATCATGCATGATTAACTCAACATCACCAAATAGCATTTTTATTGACCAAATTTTGTCCAGTAACTAGATGGTCACTTCGTGATAGGCGTTGGTCCTGCAGGGCGCAGTTAGCCTAAGCGATATGACTCTCACCTTCCATTGGCCAAGTACCTTCAACGTATATCGAACGGTTCCCCCGCATTGTACTGCTTGACCGAAGTCATGACGGGAGGTATATCGTAGAGAATTCGCTCACGTATCGAATTCTCTCTCACACATACTGTCCCCATGAGGTACATGGTGAGGCAATTCACGTACACTCAGGTATATTAAATGGCTTGTCCATACGTACCGATTGCCCGCAAGAGCAAGACGTATATCGTGGAAGTCACGCCAAAGGGGGGAACCCTTTCCGATTCACCCAACTAACTGCATACCCGCATATAGGTGTCAAGCCTAGAACACACATGTTAGATTGCCGGTTTCTACCCAAAACTCATCCGAAATCTTGGGTCTGCCTGCCGCCTGAATTTTCATGCATTTTTAAAACGGGACCCTGTCCGTGAGCCTGGTCATAAGTCCAGCCATAGCTTTGCATATATTACAAACCCAATTTTTCTAGGCTCGGTTCCCGTCCGACATTTCATTTTGCATTTGGGAGAATTTAATTCAAGTGAGAACATAATAATTATAATAATCAAGCTGAGATCCATCTCTCGAAAAAAAAAGCCAAAAACATTTCTCTTCTCTTTATCAAAAATCCAAAAATATTTTGTCTTTCCATCTAAAAAAGAAAAAGAAAAAAATTTCATCCATTTTTCTAAAAAATAAATCCCATTTTTGCGCCTTCTCAGGTCGATCACAAACCCTTGGCTTGGCTCCTTATTGGCTTCGATCTTCAGTTAAATCACCCCGGAGTTCCGTTCGTTCCCCTATTACTTCTTTCGATTTCGGAAGCCATCCATTTTCCATGGATAACACAAATCAAGTACTAGCTGTGCAATCGGATCTGACGGTAGTCCTAGCTCAGCTCGTGTACAAGATTGATAACCTCCAGACTGAGGTCCAAAAAATGCAACGAAATCAGATTCCCATTCCTCAAGAACCCGAGGCCCTTTTCCCTCGTGCTATGGATCCACCCGAGCGTATTCGGGTTCCCGAAGAGTATCCACACGCTCCACGTGCCCCTCCTACTAATGGGCCACCAACACGGGGCTAATTTACCTATGATCATTGATCCGAAGGAGGAAGAGTTGAACAAAGTCAAAGAGGACCTACAGATGTTCACCAAGAAGTTTGACCAAGTCAGAATCTCAGGACATGGACTACACACACATGTCTCCTTATCCTAAAGCGAGGTTACCCGAGAAGTTCAAGATGCCAAATATTGAGAAATTCGGAGGAAGTGGACCCCCGATTGTTCATCTCCGCACCTATCACCGTTCCATGACTCTACTAGGGGCTTCTGAAGAAGTGATGACCCAATTCTTTCAGCAAACTCTGAAGGATAGCGCCCTTCAATAGTTTTTGTCTCTCGAAGAGTCCAGAATTCGTAGTTGGGAGGATGTAGCCCAAGAATTCATGTCACAGTACAAATACAATGAAGAGCTTGAGGTCACCCACCGTGATTTAGAGTTGCTCAAATAAAACTCTAGAGAATCAGTCAGTAACTTCATAGCCCGATGGAGGGAAAAAGTAGCTATCATGACCAATCGGTCATTCGAGGAAGAACAAGTCAGCATAGTGAAGAAGAACTTCTTACCCCATGTCCGAGCAATGATGGGAGGACAATATTATCCCCATTCCGAGCTCTCAGAGAAGCAGGAGTAGAAATCTAGGAAGGTCTTGCTAAAACAGATGTCGAACCCAAGAAGGTGTCCGGATAATTCATCCCCAGAAAATATGATAAGCCTGCTAGTGCTACAGTCTCAACCATCAACAACATCTCTCAACCAACCACCTCGTGGGCACCAGAAAGCCATCTTGTCCCGGTCCGAAAAGAATACACAGAGCTCCATGCTCCCCTCTCCAAAGTTTACCAAGCCCTGTTAAGCCGAAACCTTATCAAACCCTTGGATCCCCGTCCATTGACAAATCCACTCCCAAGAAACTTCAAGGCAGATGCCCATTACGCCTTTCACCAAATCACTTGCCATACCACTAACCAGTGCTTTTACCTCCAAAACGTAATCCAAGGTCTAATTGACCAGGGTACCATTGCCCCACCAGTCAGTCCTAAGCCAAACACTACTCACAACCCACTCCCAAATCATGCTAATGCCATCTTCCTAGAAGAGAACCCAAAATTTGATCCCTCAACTCAAATCATACCCATATACTTTCCTAAACCTCTCCAAATTTGTCCATATTTCCTCCTACACCCTACTAGCCTCGTTGATCAGGCACTGTCACTCCTTACCAAAGCGTGCATTGCTGTTCGTAACCATTCTAAAAATGGAAATATGGAATTATTAGAAGTGTTAAACCAACTCCTAGAGTTCGGGCTGAAATTGCCCACGCAGATGATCATTGATTGCCAGAGATGCAGTGCACTGTTCTTTGAGGCATGAAAATAGGCTCGAGAGTCAGACAATTAGGTAGAACCAAGCAATGAAGTCAACTTAGATCATGTTATCTAGGTTATGGCAGATATATTCAGGCGAACCAACGATATTTACAGTGTGACTAAGGTACTTGATGCTCTAAAGCTACAATGGCACTGGTCCCTTCACCCTTACATATCCCCACAGAATGGGAAGACCTGTATAAAAAAGCTGTTGAAGTTGTGGAATGCATTGACTTTACATAGAAAGACATAATTGTTTCCACCGAATGGGGGGAAGAATTTGAAGATTCAAATGAAGAGCAAGCTTTAGAGAAAACTGGCCCGGTAGCTGACATGTGTGGGATGATATCATTTAAAGAACTTCTCAGAGAAACAAACAAGGTGGCAGAACAACCCGAGATCGACAAGGAAACGAGATTCATGTTCTTCCCTTCCTCAGTAAATCACATGACCAGATCAGGGAGGCATTACCAGATTCCAAGCTCACTACCAGCAAATGACAAGGGGAAGGGTGTTGAAAACCTTCCTATGCCAGAAAGGACCATCGAGGAAAGCAAGATCCTCGATTAACTAAAGAAAACTCAAGCTAACATCACTCTAGGTCCTTTTTATGTCTTCTCAGCTTCACATAAATGCTTTGATCAAGTTGCTCACTGAACCGTTCCTCCATATACCACACCAGAAGAAGTGGTAAATTTGGTCGGATCCTTGACCTCTACCCGAATGCTATCCTTTTTCGAAGAAGAAATCCCCAGGATTGGGCCAAACCACAATCATGCACTCAACATCTCCATCGAAGTTATGGGGAAGGTCGTACCACTCTCTCTTATCGATAATGGATCTACCTTGAATGTTTTCCCAACCTTCAAATGTTTAGGACTAAAAGAAAGCGACTTCGCTCCAACCTTCGTTACTGTACATGCCTATGATAATACCCGTCGGGAGGTGATGGGATCCATAAAGCTTGTAATAGGGGATGGCCCTATAAACCCTGTCGTCGAATTCCAAGTTATTGACATCCCAGCTTGTTTTAATCTGTTGCTAGGACGACCTTGGCTCCATAGTATCAAGGGTGTGTCTTCCTCACTCCATCAGAAATTGAAGTTCTTCGCCAACAGACGAGTCATCACCATTTTGGGTGACGACGACAATACCGAGGGTGCAAGTACCAGTAGTCCAATTTTTGAGATATAGCACAGGTCAAATGATATGCTCCTATAAGGATTCCAAGTTGAACCACCTCTTCTCCCTACAGGGGATGACTTCAAAGAAAGGGTTTGTTTAGAATATGACCATCATGACAACGTCAATGTGATTCAGATGTTCAGAAACATGCACTTCATGCTTGGACTGGGGCTAGGACAAAGACATCAAGGGATACTTGAGCCTATTGAACTGAAGAAAGCTTTCCCTCCTTGTGGTCTCGGGTATCAACCATCAGAACAAGAGCTCAGAATGATCCGCCAGTCTCGACCAAAGAGAGGACTAGACTGTATCCAGACTATCCCATGTGACTCCTTGAATGGATAATTCATCAAAGATGGTGAAGACTTCCCCCTTTTCGGCTTTCCAGAACCATGGTATGACCATTCAGACAAGAAGATGAAGCCTGGAATGGAGATCTTTTTCCAAGACAGCTACCCATGGGCCGAGAGTTCCCAACACCATGTATAACCGCTCATCAAAGATACCAAAGAGACTGAGGAAAGTGACTCTGAAGATTCCTCCAACTTATAGACACTGGGCTAACACTCTGCATGGTTCACTCAGGCACTACATCACCAGATCCATCCCAACTGATTAAAGTTGCTGATACACCTCTCCTCAACTCGCATGTTGTGCCAGTTCTACCTGTTGAAATCCCATCTAATCCCAACGTTTACCCTATTTATTCTTCTGTTGTCTATCTTTTCTAAAATGTAATTGAGTCCTACTTTGATGAGGTTCTCAATGATGTTTTTCCTATCAATGAAATAAATAAAGATTTTGAGTATCTTGTTGTGCCTTACATTAAGTGTTTGGATTCTAATCAAACTTTTAATGATGATGATTTTATAAATGAACAATTCTTAACTGATCTAAATAAGGTTAATAATAAGCAACATAACCGCATTCAAGTTGATGAAGAAGAGACTGTTGTTATTAACCTCGGTTCTAGTAGCCAACTGCGCAAGATTAGGATAGGGGCTACCCTCGATGAGCATGAGCGTGCATAACTCGAAGAATTGCTAAAGGAATTCATGGATGTCTTCGTATGGTCCTATGACGTAATGCCTGGCATTGATCCTGAAATAGCTCAGCATGAGATTCCCACTCTCCCAGATTACAAGCCGGTTAAACAAAAGTTGAGAAAGCTCCGCATTGAATGGTCGCTCAAGGACAAAGAAGAGGTGGTCAAACAGTTGAACGTGGGCTTCATTCGTGTGATCGAATATCCCACATGGCTAGCCAATATAGTGCCTTACCGAAATTAGGAGGGAAGGTTCGAATGTGTGTAGACTACCGGGACTTGAACAAAGCCTCTCCAAAGATGATTATCCATTACCCAATATCGACATGATCGTGGACAACATAGCCAGTCATGCTCTCAAGTCACTCATCGACGGGTTTTCCGGATACAACCAAATAAAAATGCACCCGGACCACCAAGAAAAAACTGCATTCATCACCCCTTGGGGAACCTTTTGCTACACCGTCATGTCATTTGGTCTCAAGAACGCTGGGGCTACCTACCAGAGGGTTGCCACAACCATCCTGCATGATCTGATTCATAAAGAAGTTGAGGTCTATGTGGATGATATGATTATAAAATCCAAGACTAGAGAAGGTCATGTTCTCGCTCTTCGAAAGTTCTTCGAACGACTGCAACAGTATCAGATGAGACTCAATTCGCAGAAATGCGTCTTCAGCGTTACAAAGTGAAAAATCTTGGGATTCATGGTCAGTGAGAAGGAAATAGAAGAAGATCCTGCCAAGATGAAAGCCATACTTGAGATTCCACCTCCCCGAACAGAGAAAGAAGTCCGAGTTTTCCTTGGGAAATTATAATACATGAGCCGGTTCATCAGCCAACTAACCTCCATATGCGAACCTATCTTCAAGCTCCTCCGAAAGGATTCAACTAAGGTTTGGAATGAGTCCTGCCAAGAAGCTTTTGACCAAATCAAGAAATATCTAACCTAACCCCCGATACTCATGCCACCACAGCCTGGTCTCCCCTTGCTCCTATACCTAACCATAACTGACACTGCAGCTGGGGATTTACTAGCCCAATACCTTGAAGATTCCCGTAAAGAAAGAGCTATCTATTATGCCAGTGGCAAATTGGCCGGATACGAGGTCAACTACATTGCTTTGGAAAAGGCGCGTGTCGCACTTGTGTGGGTCACCCAAAAGTTGCGGCACTATATGCTCGCCTTCCCCATTAAACTTGTATCCCGAATAGACCCCATCAAATACCTGCTTGAGAAACCCACCTTGTCCAGGCGAATGACCCGATGGTTAATGCTCCCAGCCGAGTTTGATATCGTGTACGTCACGCAGAAAGTCATGAAAGGAAGACCCATCTCTGACTACCTCGCTGATTACCCCATGGATGAAGCCGATGTCCGGATCTACGAATTTCCAGATGAAAACATCCTCTCCGCTGCCCAGGACAATCTCTGATGGCAAATGTTTTTTTACGGCACTGCCAACAAAAAGGGATATGGCATTGGGATACTTCTAATTGCCCCAGATGACTCCCATACTCCCATCGCCATCAAGCTAGATTTCCCTTGTACCAATAATATGACTGAATACGAGTTATGCACGGTAGGCCTCGAAGTTTCTCTCAAGAAAGGTATTCAATGCCTATACATCTACGGGGATTCTGCCCTCATCATCGGTCAAGTGCTCAGGAAATAGAGAGTAAAGGATGAGAAACTCCAACAGTTCCATGCCCGTTTAGAAGAACTAGCCTCCCAATCCCAAGACATCACCTTCCATTACCTACCTCGACCAAAGAATAACCTATCCGACGCCCTTACTACCTTGGCCTCCATGGTTGACATGCCCAAAGGAATAACAATGACCCCCTTCCTTGTTCAAAAGCAAGACAAACCAACCCACTGCTACCACATTGAGCTCGTCACCACAGAAGATCCCGAGCTAGTCAATTATCGATTCTATGATATTTGGCACCTCCTCAAGCATGGTAGGTATCCCGAAGGTTCCAACAAGAAAGATCGAGCAACCCTTCGAAGACTGGCTCCCCAGTACATCATCTGTCACCAATCACTGCTCAAAAGGAACTTCGATGGAACTCATCTGCACTATATCGTAGGGCTGACATTGAAAATATAATACAGAAGATCCACAATGGGGAATGCGGAGCCCACATAAACGGTCACATGCTTGCCAAAAAGATCATCCAATAAGGCTACTACTGGACGACCATGGCTCGAGATTGCACCGCCTATGTCCGGAGATGCCTCAAATGCCAATAATTCTCCAATATTCTGCATCTGCCTTCACGTGAATTATACAATATGACTTCTCCCTAGCCGTTATCCACCCAGGGTATCGACATCATAGGGAAAGTTACACCAAAGGCTTCCAACGGGCATGAGTTCATCCTATTTTCCATTGATTACTTCACCAAATGGGTCGAAGTTGAGTCGTACGCAGTGCTGAATGCCAATAAAGTAGCCAAATTCATTAAGAAAAACATCATCTGCCGGTATGGGGTCCCGCACGATCTAGTATCAGATAACTGCTTGCACTTTGAGGCAGAAGTTACAGAAATGGACAAAGAGTATGGGATTCGAAGACACAAATATTTTCCCTACCGACCTCAAACCAACGGTGTAGTTGAAGCTGCCAATAAGAACCTCAAAGCCATCATCGGCAAGATGACCGAAAGCTGTCAAGATTGGGTCGACCGGATCCCGTACGACCTTTGGGGCTACTGAACCTCAATTAGAACCTCTACTGGGGCTACCCCTTACTTTCTAGTTTACGGCATGGAAGGAGTCCTACTTGTGGAGCTGGAATACCCTCATTGCGTGTCATGCTTAAAAGCAAGGTCAGTGAAGAAGAATGGTGCCAAAGCCGTCTTGACGAGCTGACCCTCCTAGACGATAAGAGATTAAAAGTGATGTACCACATACAAGGGTACCATCGCCGAATAGCGCGATCATTCAATAAGAGAGTTAAGTACCGCGGTGTTTGAGAGGGGGACCTAGCCCTCAAAGATATCATAGAACCCATCTGGAACCCCAGAGGGAAATTTGAGCCTAATTGGAGTGGCCCATACATTGTAAAAAAGATCCTGTTTGGCGGTGCCGCCATGCTCACTTACTTAGATGGAGAAAAGATGGCTCGTCCAGTCAACCTGGACCGTCTCAAGAAGTTCTTCCCCTAGTCCTAAATCTCGGCGCGCTACGACTCTTCTCATCTCCCTTCTATTCTAAAAAAATAAACAAATAAATAATCTCTTCATTTCCCTCTACCCAGAACTACGTGGGCCTGATCCTATGCAATAAACCATTTTTAAACAAATTAAATATTTTTCAAAAACCACCAGAGGTACGAAGGCAGCTCATACATCTTATATGAGCACAACCCCTTTCTTTTTCACAAAATACTATTCTTTTCTTATCTCCGAGAACAACAGTCCATTCTAACATATACTTGTACAAAAGGATTATGTATGCCTTAGTGACCGGTATAGATAATTCAAAATAAAAAACTCATCAAAAAGGTATAACTAGATGATCAAAAACTTGTTTATTTCATTAATAAGAAATTCCGGTACAGATTGCATGAGAAAAAGGAATGGATAAATACCTCCCCCCCACTTTCCTAAAAAGACAAATAAAATCCCCCCATTTATTCCCCATTATAAACTCTCCAAGAGTCCTACCCACAACTACCAGAGGAGCCCCCTCCATCATCATCACCTACATCCCGGGGTCCCCAAGCTTTCCCTTCCTGAAGAGAATGCCATAGACGCTCCATGGATTGATAGGCTCGAACCAACCTCGAAAAAACCACAACACCTCCCTCCATGGTATTAAATAAGACCAGCCACCTTTGTCCAGTATCCACTGCCAACATCTTGCTGACCACTCTCCTCTATAACCACTTCATATAATCCCCAGGGATATGTCAAACTCTCCCAAAAGACTGAGAAGGACAGGTCGACGGATGCCGATTCTCCCACATAGAGCCAAGCCGCATGCGCAGACGCTCAGTCAAATCTTCTACCGGAAAGAAGTCTAGTGTCTGAGGTGGCACGACCTGATCCCAACCAAATTAACGCAGAAGCCGCCAAGGGAAATAGAAAGAGGTCTGTCTAAGACTAACCAGTCGGACATACGAGTATTCTCACAGCTCCAGAATAGGCAACAACTGTCCCCACCAAGGCACCGACCAGCACAGATTTAGAGCCCCGTGCTCCACAAACGAGTTCTCCTAACTCTCGATGTCCAAGCCAACGCTGATGAAATAGCGCGAAAAGAAGTTGGGTACAACCGACAAAGGGTATTCCGGAGGAGTCACCAGGCGGAGTCTCTCAGATGACCACATGAACAGCATCACGGGGATACCCCTCAAGAAGTCAGAACGACCTTCTCGCCAGGCATCCAGGCCATTCAAAGTCTCCGCCAGTATCACTGCCGCGGGATTGCGATGGTATGACATCCAGGAAATAATAGTCGCAAGTTATGGGTCCACCAGCAGAAATTTTGATACTAAGCCTAGAACAACGTCTCCGACGTATCCAGCATTGCCAGCCTCCTGCAAATGCACGGACTGTAACACCGCCAAAAGGGAGATCATTCCTCTAGCAACCAATGGTCTGGCCTCCGAAGGCGAAATGTGAAGAATCCCGGCCAACAAATCCCTAGGAGAACGGGAAAACTTAGGAAGAGCTGCAGCAACACTAGGATTTATCTCCAGCATGGCAGAAAATTCCTCGTAGGTTGGACAAACTTCATCCAACCCAAAGAGGAATACATGGTCTTTGGGGTACCAAAATTGTACCGCCTCCATCAATATTTTCCACTCAATGGGCCGGTTGCGCCACAAAGAAACTCGGCGCATTTTGAAAGCATCGTAGTCGACATTATAAGAGCACATTGCTTCCAAGGCTTAGAGGTTGTTAGCAAACTCAATGCTACCAGGGAGAGCCCTCTTGCAAGACTAAGAAATAGTAAGCAAGTAAGTAAGAATGTGAAGGTGTGATGAAAACACTCCACCCTTATCCCTTTTTATACTTGAAAACCCTCACAAAAGACATGACCCCTATAGAAATCGGAGGAAACCCTACCCCACAAAGCACAAGAGGATGAAGAGGGCACTAATCAAAGCTTTGAATTAATGGGACTAGACTTGACTGCCGATAGGCACGACAAGGGGCTTGCCGATCGTTAACCCCCTATTTTTGGAAATTCTCCTTTTTCCTCTTTTGTCAAAATCATAAGCTCAATAAAAAAATAAAAAAATATTCTCCTCTTCCACCCCTGTATAATTTCTCAAAATTTCGTTCAAAATCCCAAAAATATATCTTTTTACGGTCTCAGCAGCAAAGTAAAAAGCGCATGTGCATGCATTCATTCATCATTAACAAAGGACAATAAAAAACTCCATTTGCATTGCATATATATATATATATTCTTTGTTACATCAAAATTTAAAAGAAATAAAGAAAAGCAAAAAACAAAGGGACTCAACCTGAACCCACATTATCTCTCTCTCACCTACCCTTCGCCCCCTCTAAGAGCTTCCACTCCTGTGACGCGCTCTCTTTCCCCTACAACGAGATGACGCATCACCACTACCCGAGCCTGAGTCCTCCCCAGATGAAGCAGACGACACCAAGTAAGAAGGAATCGGGACTGCATCCCGAATATGGGCAGTCGCCGAAGATATCTAGTCTCTAATGTCCCTCAGCCAAGTGGTCGATAACCGAACTTACTGTAAGTAAAAGGAAAAATCAGTATCAAAGCGAAAAGGATCAAAACAAAAAATAAAAACAGATAAGAACAGGAAAAGATATACCTCAGGTCGAAGAACTTCCTCTGTCAAACCCAGCTCTTCCATATCCATCGTATGAGGACAGTGCAATATGGGGACCATCCCTCCATCAGTCCGCCGAATATTGTATGAAGGAGTGTGCAACCGCACAAAAGGAACCTCCGAAGTCGCCACCGCTGCAGATACCGACGGACCACTTTCACTGTGGGAAGACCCCACCGCTCGACTCGAACCCGTAGGAGGGAAAGGCAAGGCATCATATATACTGGGCTCCATCAACCAGCTCGTCACAAAGTCCATATAGTCATACAGCACATCCGTATTAGTGTACAATAGATAGGACTCACCGATCATCATCGCGATCCTCGCATCCTCCGGCAGCAGCCGCTCCCGCCTCATAGACGTAGGAGGCTGCACAGGTGGCACCATCACCTCCTCCTCAGCAATCTGCCAAACCACCCTCTCCCCAAGATACTAAGAATGGCCATACTCATGCGCCTACAAATGCCTTATCTGCGCATTCACCCCAGTCATCCCCGTATCTTGAATGGCTGTCCCCCAAGGGTAAAAAGTCACCTAAAAATCCCCAGCAGGCATAAGTCAATAAAAAATCAGAACATGCAAAAACCAAGACTGAAGAGGAAAGAGTCTTACCCTACCACTGGTCAGGCCATTCAAGACCTGACGCACCGCCTCCAGAGAAAGAGATCCCTTCGACTGCCGATTGGCCTTCCGTCGTCGATACAATCGGTAGAAGTTCCCAACAGTCTCGTCCTTCAGGGAAATCAACTGGGTATTGCACCCAATCACCTCATAGAACCACGTATTCCAAAGACAAGAATTCACAATAAAAAAGAGACGTATAAGGAAAATGCGAATGCATGAAAATGCGCAAACTGAAGAATACCTTAAGGATATATGTGGCTCCAGTAAAAGTTTACCGGCAGCACCAGCTGGATGCATCCAAAGAAAAATAAAGGGTCGCCAAAGTCAGGTTCCCCCAATCATAGAGAGGGATGTTCGAAAACATCCCCAAGTACGGTAAGAACCACAAATGGATGACGTCGCCGCTCGACGCCACCATGAAACCTCCTAGCACTAACAAGATAAACAACCGGGCCATCTGCCTCACGTGCAGCTCGACCTCCACATCAGCCACCCTACTCAGCAAAACATCCTTCAACAAGGACAGTAGGATGTAATCCTCATAAACTATCCTCCCTACGTCACCGAGCACTGCACGCACCGCCTCCGGCCTGACCCACAGGGAGCGATCCACCTCTATCTGCTCTCCATCACAATCCAGCCCCAGGAGTTGTTGCACGTCTATGGGAGTCATGGTCATCTCCCCAAAATCGAAATGGAAGGTGTGGGTAGTATCCCACCATCTCTCCCCCAAAGATCATAAGACCGTTGTCGAACGAGGCGTCTCATCCAGCGCAGACGCCAACCTCTCAAAACCCGCTGATGATACCACCCAACGCACCATGGGTGGAAGATGTTCCCAGACGTCCTTAAGCCCCTTCGTCCCGCGGGCACGTATGTTCTTCAAAGAGATATCAAATTGTCAAAAGAAGAAAAAACCTTGTCAAAATTCAAGAAGAAAGGAAAAATCACCAAAAAAGAGAAGAATGCCAAAAGTCAAGTTACTTACATAACCGTCGGGGCTCACCACCCTCAAAGAGCAATGACGCAACGGCTCTCGCAATAAGATCCGCTCATCTGCAACCGACTCGAACGCATAAAAGGAATTTTCGCTCCCTAAAGCAAGAGGCGCCCTGACCCTTCACTCCACGTTCGCCCAGTCACCAACAGTCAACCATTCCCTATGTGTTGTAGTGCTCACAAAAGTGGCCATTTTTTAGAGATCGGAATGCTAGAATGATTTATAGAGAAAAATCGCAAAAAGAGAGAAAGCAAGAAGCTGTAAGAAATGAAGGGAATTCGCCCCTTTATATAGGATGCCAAGGGTCATGCCGATCGGCATTGACCCCCCACCTACCGATTGGCACTGCCCCTTTACCTTCACGAGGCAGTCCAAAAGTCTGTGCCACTGCCGAATGGCACTCCTCGCACCATGCCGACCGGCACCCCCTTTAAAATTGACTACAAAAATTCCCAAAAAATACCAAAAAATTCTGAAAAATCCTCAAAAAAATTCCTAAAAATCCCTGGAAGGATTTAGAACATTTTTGCTAAGAAAATTTTGCATTCCCTTAAGCGAAACCCCTAGTTCCCCAGCGAAACTCTCAAAAGCCAAGTGAATCTCCTCCCGTTGAAGCCCCCGGAGGATCTCTAAGGATCACCTCCTATGCCCCAAAGGTCTCGGACCTCCCTGAGCAATACGTCCAAAACCTAGACCACTTAATAACTTCCCTAGAGGAATTTTAGCCCTCCCTCCACAAAATCTCCAAAATCACAAGGATTTCCCCAGCAATCATTCTCCCCAGCTCATTCAGTATTCCCCAGCGGAACTCAAAATCCAATCTTCATCCTCTCTTAGGTCAGAATTGACCTCAATCCTGGATCGTCACCTCTCTTAGGTCAGAATTGACCTCGGTCCTTGGTCGTCACCTCTCTTAGGTCAGAATTGACCTCGATCTTGGATTGTCACCTTAGTTAGGTCAAAATGGACCTCGGTCCTTGGTCGTCACCTCTCTTAGGTCAGAATTGACCTCGGCCTTAGATCATCACCTTAGTTAGGTCAAAATTGACCTCGGTCCTCGATCATCACCTCTCTTAGGTCAGAATTGACCTTGGTCTCGGTCGTCACCTCTCTTAGGTCAAAATTGACCTCGGTCCTCGATCGTCACCTTAGTTAGGTTAGAATTTACCTCGGTCTTAGGTCGTCACCTTAATCCCGTAGAATTAGCTTCGACCCGTAAAATTGGTCATCATAACTTAAATCCACAAAATTGGCTTCGACCCGCAGAATTAGTCATCACAACCTAAGCCCGCAGAATTGGCTTCGACCTGCAGAATTGGTCATCTCAACCTAAGCCTCCAGAATTGGCTTCGACCCGCAGAATTGGTCATCATAACTTAAGCCCGCAGAATTGGCTTCGACCCACATAATTGGTCATTGCAACTTAAGCACGCAGAATTGGCTTTAACCCAAAGAATTGGTCATCGCAACCTAAGCCCGCAGAATTGGTCATCTCAACTTAAGCCCACAGAATTAGCTTTGACCTGCAGAATTGGTCATCACAACCTAACACCGCAGAATTGGTCATCACAACTTAAGCCCACAGAATTGGTCATCTCAACCTAAGCATGCAGAATTGGCTTCGACCCGCAGAATTGGTCATCATAACTTAAGCCCGCAGAATTGGCTTCGACCCACATAATCAGTCACCCTTATCTTCAAGCCCTCAGAATTGGCTTTGACCCGAAGAATTTGTTATCCCCATCACACTTCGTAAGTCCTCAGAATCGGCCTCGGCCCTCTGAGTTGGTCATCCTTACCCCCCAAGTCCTCAGAATTGGCCTCGACCCCCTAAATTGGTCATCCTATTTTAAAGCATCACGCGGTGTTTATTCGACGGCTATCGTTTGTTCCAAACTCACACGTCGAGGGGCTCTGTAGACACCCCATTCTATTACCCCTTAAACTCTCCTTAGGTCCCTAGCACCTCCCTTTATCACTACAGACCCAGGTCATACCCCGAGTACTGACCTAAAAGCCATCAGGCACTACCAGGCTCCATTTGACCAAAATTTAAAGTCTTTAGATCGATCGAGACTGAATGAATCTTCAAAGGGCCCTGAATCCCCTTTCCAACGGTCCATCCCGTGCATGATTCCGACTTACCATGCGAACGAACGACCCGTTTTCCCCAAAACCTGACCTAGAGGCCACCGGACGCTCCTGGGATCCGTTCAACCAAAGTTAACTCTTCAGATCGACTGAGACTGAATGAATCTTCAAAGTTCACTAAAACCCCTTTCCAACGGTCCGCCCCGTGCGCGATTCTGACTTACGATACGGACGAACGATTCGTTTTACTCTGAGAGGTCGCCAAATGCTTCCAGGGCCCGCCTGATTCTCCTCGAACCGAATCAAACTCTTTGGAATGTCGAATTACATCTCCTAACCTTTCTAATGGTCCACCATATGCACGATTCAGACTTACCATGCGGATGAATGATCCGTTTGCGTCCGACGATTCCCCATCCAATGGACCAACGAGTGCTTTCGAGCCACATTTGACCCAAAGTCGAATCCTGAACCCGGGAGCAGTCCAAAGGACTTTCTAAGGTCTCTAAATTACCTTTCCAATGGTCCAGACCGTGTGCGATTCAGATCAATGATTTTTACTTTGCGGCTGATTTTCCAAAAAGGCTAGAAGGACACTACCAAACGGCATGTTCCAGACCCTACCTATCGGTAGGTGCCGATAGGCAGGATAAGGGCTATGCCGATCGGTAGTTCCCTGGGCCTATAAAAAGGAGGGATTGTCCTCATTTGCAAGGGGAGCCTAGATCTAAAACATATCCCTCTCAGTAAATACAGAAAACCCCTCTCGAAGGCAGCGTGATTTTCACATCCAAATCCCTTTACAACCTTCGCTTTTCATCATCCTTTCCATCAAAATCGGTGAATTCACTGCCCTCCATCATCATCCAAGTGCAAGGGATGATCTCCAACATTCAAGATCAAGCTCAAGATCTTCAAGAAGGTCCAATTTTCTCAATTCTCTCCTTAAATTCTAAAAAATTGGTATTAATCTGTTTTATTACTTAGCACTTCTATTCTCTCATCTCATATATCCTAATATAGTTTTTATTTGGTATTATTGTACATCTCTTATTTTCATACAAGTAAAAACCCAAAAAATAAGAAAAAGAGGGTTTGCTCATAATTCCAAACGGGAATTCTCACACTTTTCTTACACTTTTCTCACAACTAAAACACTTTTTTTACACACACACACATAAGAGAATCCCCCGATTGAATTTATGGGATAAACCCCACCCCTCATTTTGCATGCAAACTACGTAGACTTTGATGCCTCTATGGGTAAAATCCGAGATTCGAGTCCTATTTTTACATTTTATCTCATTTTCTATTTTTCTCTAATCTCAATTCTCTTATATTCTATATATTTGTTCTTAGTGGCGTATTATCCCATATGCGTTATCGTTCCGTCGTAACGATCAACGTAAGGATAATCACATAAATCCTATTTTCTAATATTATTTTTATATTCCTACGGATGACTCGCTTTATCTCTTCCATGGTACAAGTCGATGACTCCTATCTCCATTATATATACACATGCACACATATCACGGGGAAAATAAAGGAAAATAGCAAAAACCCATGAGAGAATGTAAGGGAGGAATGGGTGCCTAACACCTTCTCATTTCGTAACTTCGCCTCCGAACCCTTTTCAGATCATTTTGGCTTCGTATGCATCAGTATGTGTTAGGATGCTGTCCTGCGGGATAACTCCCTTTCTTTTGTCTATTTTGAGTAAAATAGACTGGCGACTCCATCTCTCCTCATTTTCCATCTCATCAATGACGCCGATCGAAACGCTCCCGAGAGGGACGCACGGGACCTAGGATCCTCACGCTACCCGCCCGCTGCAAGGATCGAGGATGGCCACAATACCGATACACCGGCTCTTGATGTAAAAAATTAGATTTGACCTAATTATTTTAATCACAGATAAAAATGAATAAAGAAATAATAGACAATAGATTTTTAAAGTGGTTCAACCTTATAAGAATGGCCTACATCCACTGTTTTTGTATTGCTGACTGTTTGCTTGGAATTCTCGAGGAATGGTTTTCTCAAGAAATTTCGGTCCCTTCTAATAAGGAGGTTACAATGTATTTATAGCCTTGAGGCTGTACAAATGAAAGGACGATGCGCTGTTATCTAGTAGACATGTACATCTGTATGATAATAATGAGCATTTAATGCGCAGTCGTCTCTTTGATTATCCTGATTGGAGTGTTATGTAGCTCGGACCGCTTAAGTTGCTCGACTTAAAGAGGTTCCTCGGATAACATGGGCTGCTCAGGACGCCTGAGTTGGTCGGGGAGTTTAACTTCCTCGGAGTCAGTGTATTGTTCATTGAAATTGTTTGTAGGTGACATGTAGGTCGACGCGTGTCTCCACAGAATTGATCCACGTCAGCAGACTAAATTTGATACCAACATAAGCCCCCAATGTTTCATAGTTTGATGTCGAAGAAAAGTATGGGACATTATTTTTTAAAATTGCGTAGATTATCAGTTTGTATGATTTTTAGGGAAACGTTGTATATAAATTCTTTTTTGAATGCATAGTATCGGGCCTCATAAATATTGTAAATGTTCACGACCGCTTCGATTTTGTGCCCCTTTTATTCTTTTTAGCCACCGAATACGCAAACGTCCGCCCTGGTAATCATTGCTTTTCTCTATTCCCGAAGTAAAGTATTTAAATGCGGTAGAAATCCTATCGCCTTTCACTTTTCAAATCTGTGTCTTCGAACTTTTCATTTCTTCTCTATCTTGTGCGTTCGTTTCTTCCATTGTTCGTTGTCAACTGGTTCACTCTTTTCCTGTAAGATTTTCTTCCTTCTCTTTTATTTATTTTGTTCATCATGGTTTACCTTGTTGAATCTCTTGACAAATTTCGTTCTGAATTTTTAATTCCTTCGTGGGTCATATTGGAAGAACTTTCTGAACCTTCTGACTATTTTTCTTTGGCTGAGGGACATTGGTTCCCAAGTCTCTTTGTGGCCGAATGTGGCTTTTCTTTTCCTCCAAATCCTTTATGTTTGGAGTTCTGTCAATATTTTGACGTTGTACCTGGAAAAATAGTGCCAAATACCTGGAGAATAGTTAATAGAGTTCATAGGTTGAACCAACTTCATGGAACCCGTTTAGGGATTCCAGAGATTATATATTGCTACAGATGGGTTGTCAGCAATAGTACTTTTTATTTAAAAACTAGGTTTTTGAATAGGGCATTAGTTGTCAATCTTCCTGACGCCAACATGGATTATTTTGAACATGGAGTGGTAATGAAAAATTGGCAATATCCTCCATTAAATGGAGATGATGTATACCAAGGTCCTAGATGTCCTCCTTATGGCAATGGGATAGGTTATTTTTATTTTTTTAAATCTTGTTCTCTTTGTGTTTGATAAAATGTATCATTGACATTTAATTTTTGATTATTTGCAGTTGACAACAAAAGAAAGTCTCCCAAAGAAGCTGACGTTAATTTAAAGCATTCGAAACTTATCTGGAGTTTGCACCAATCTGTGGCCGAGGAACACATTAGATCTGCTTCTTATTTGTTGCAGTACAAGAGCTATACTTCATCTTTTACTGCTCATCCAGTGGTGGTTGACATTGACCAAATACCAGCTTCTGAAACTAATTTGGAAGGTTCTTCTTCTGAGTCAATTGCTCCCATCAGTAATCTAATGAAGAGAAGAAGAGCTCCTGCCTTCTTTGATAAATCTGGCTCTACCAATGCGGAGGCAAAGAAAAGAAAACAAAATGTCCCAGAAGAAGGGACGAAACTTATTGATGCACCTCCTCCTTCTGCTACCGAGAAAGTTGTTGAGAAGCCCCCTGTGGCTCCGAGCAAGATGGTTGCCATTACTCCTCCTAGTGAGGTTATTGTCATATCACCAGCTAAGACAACATCCTTAGTTGAGAATGTTCCTGTTCCTCCAAGGAGGTTAAAGAAAAATCTTTCTGAGAGACTTGCTAAACCAGTCTCTCAACCATCAACTGTTGAAGGTGGTGTTTCAACCTTTATTCCCCGAGCTCCGCTGTGGGCTTAGTAAAATCTTGGACTATCCTAGAGGTCCATGATATTGAAAATACTCTCACTCGTGAGAGAGTTACTGCTCTAGCTGATCAACACATTGCCTCAGTAAGTATTATTGATCTGAGCCTTCTACTTGTTAATACTATGTTCGTACATTGACTTAGAGTTATTTCTTTTCTCAGCTGGTAATGTGTTTCAACAGCATTGTAAAAAGGGATGAAGCCATTAGGGCCTCCAGTTCCTTGGATGGAGTGGAAAAGGCTTTTACTGGATTAACCCAGTCTTTGAAAGACTCTCATCAGAAGTATGAGGAAAATGAAGTTGCTTGGGAGAAGCAGGTTAAGTCCGTTGAGCAAGAGAGAGATCGAGCTGTGGAAGCCTCCAAGGGATTGGAGAAGAAATTGAAAGAGTTTGAGAAGAATAATAAAGAGCTTGAGGAGAAGCTCAAGAATGCTGAAGAGCTTGAGAATAAGCTCAAAACTGTTGAAGAGGAAGTTGTTAGACTTCATGATGTTGATCGTCAGAAATAGGAGGTGGATGGGAAATTGAAGGCTGCTGAGGAACTTCTTATTGAGAGGACTTCCTCGAAGAAGGCAAAAAGAAGAAATGCGGTTAAAAAGTCTTTCAGTGCTGGTTGGGATAAAGGCTGGAACAAAGGCCTGGCTGCCATGTCCTCTCAAATGGAGTTTTCCAGCCTTAAATATTTCAGGGATGGATGGGTTGCAGCCCTGCAGGAGTTAAAAATTATTGAGAATTATGAATTGTTCCAGCGATACACTCATGGCCCTCCTCCCTCTCCTGGAGAAGAAGAAGAGGACGAAGCTGCCTCAGAAGAATCTTCCATGATAATTGGGGACCAGGTCCTTGCTATTGAATCTTGCTCCGAGCAGCCCCAACCAACAAACATTTCTACCGAGCAGCTTTCCTTGCCCTCTGAGCAACCAACCTCTTCGTCCAAGCCTTCCGAGGAAGTTTTAGGAAGCAAGGAGAAGGTGTAGAGTTGTTCGGATCTTTCTTTTGCTTTTTTGTTGAATGTAATTTTGGGCTATGTACTTCTTCTTGTGATGAAATAAAATTTGAACTTTGGTTGTTCGTCTTGACTTTCCCTTATCTTTACTCTGTTTGTATCATCATTGATTCTTTTTATTTCTTTCTCTTTGCTAGTTTATGGCCAAGATGGAGTTCCTATCGGCTCATGACACGGAATTAATGAAAAAGTGCAATGATTATTTTAATGCTGGTCATCCAGCTCTTAGTGAAGCTCAGATAATTGACATCCTTGGATCAGGTGCTTCTGACCAAGAAATTGAAGCTTACTAGTACCTGAAGTTCTTACTTGATCTCGCCGTGGCTAACAATTTAGCATATTACGAAACGATTGAGGATATCCAAGGAACTATAGAGGAACTCCAGTAGCGGTACAAAGAGTCCTCCACACTTTTGCACCAAGGGTAAGAGAAGAAATATCAACAATTAAACACTGAAAAAGGATATGATAAATTCATCTCTGCTTACGAGAAGAAAGAGAGCGTTCTAAAGCTTGAAGTTGAAGAGCATAGGCATATCTCCAAGTTGTTGGAGCAAGAGAACATTGCCTTGCAAGAGGAGGTAAAACAACTCAAGTCTGCTGCATCTTCCTCGGGAGCCTTGGTCCCTGTCAATGATGAAGGTTTCTCTTTCTTGGAGGTCGAAAATGCCAACTTAAGAGATGAATTGGAAACTTTAAAAATAGCTGGACCTTCCACCTCTGCTCGCGTACGAGCAAGATCTTTTTCTTGGGGACGAGCAAGGGTTGCTCGGGTTACTGTTGAAGAAGTGAGAACTCAAGTGTCCTTGGAGAATCAGGCCTTTCAGTTGGTAGCGAAGAACCAAGCTTTAGTAGAGATGTCCAAGAAGATTCTGAACCTCAGCGAGCAACTTTCTACACAAAGCTCTGCCTTGGAAAATAAATAACTTCTGGTGAAGAATCTTCACGAGCAACTGGAGAGGTTAACCTACCAATTCCATAAACAACCCAGAGAGTTTTGGATGGCTGGTTACAATGAAGCACTTTGTCATCTTGATGCTCGTTTAGAACAGTCGAACAACGAAGGGTATAAACGGGGCTGGTTGAATGCTCTTTGTGTTTTAAAATTGGAGAGAGGTCATTTCTTGTGGGATTGCTATAATCCTGGAGTTCTTGATTTACCCGTTCCTTCTTTCAAGCTTGACCTTAGTTGGATTCCAGCTCGGGACATTCCTCGCGTTCTGATCTCTAAGTATCTTGATGATTATAGTCTTCATTCAGATTTCGAAATATCTCGCCCAGAACACCTGCTTGACCGTCTATCTATAATGAACGTCAGAATGCTGCAAGATCTGAACTTTATAAATTCCCCTTATAGTCTTGATGACCCTCTAGCTGGGGTAGACCCTGTATCAGAGGCAGAGGGGAAGAAACCCATAGAGTAGAATTTGTTCAATTGATATCACATGCGATCTGTAATTTATATCATATCTAATTTGTTCTGGTCTTAATGAAGAAATTTTTAGTTTTCTTCGCAATTTTAATTGTCATTGGTTTGGAAATATTTTATAGAATATCTCTTTTATTTACTGATGAACAAGTATGTATATCTGTAGAAAGACAAAAATGTCTTGTTTGGTTTTTAAATTGCCGACCAACCGGAGTTGGTGATAATTATTTACTGACCAACCTGGGTTGGTGGCAATTTTCTTCCTGACCAATCGGAATTGGTGGTAATTGCTTCCCGACCAACCGGAGTTGGTGGTAATTGAATTGTCGATCAATCGGAGTTGGTCGTGTTTGTTTCCTAACCAACCGGAGTTGGTGATAATTATTTCTCGACCCACCTGGGTTGGTGGTAATTTACTTCCCGACTAACCGGAGTTGGTGGTAATTGAATTGCCGATCAACTAGAGTTGGTCCTGTTTGTTTCCCGACCAACCTGGGTTGGTGGTAATTTTCTTCCCGACCAACCAGAGTTGGTGGTAATTGAATTGTCGATCAACCGGAGTTCGTCGTGTTTGTTTCCCGACCAACCTGGGTTGGTGGTAATTGCTTCCCGACCAACCAGAGTTGGTGGTAATTGAATTGCCGATCAACCAGATTTGGTCGTGTTTGTTTCCCGACCAACCTGGGTTGGTGGTGATTTGCTTCCCGACCAATCGGAGTTGGTAGTAATTTCTGGGTTGCCAATCAATCGGAGTTGGTCGTGTTTTTTTCTCGACCAACCTGGGTTAGTGGTAATTGTTTCCCGACCAACCGGAGTTGGTGGTAATTGAATTGCCGATCAATCGGAGTTGGTCGTGTTTGTTTCCCGACTAACCTGGGTTGGTGGTGATTTGCTTCCCGACCAACCGGAGTTGGTGGTAATTTTCTTGTATAGTGTGTAGCACTAATATTCTGAAAAATTTTAACGAATAAAGAGAAATGGGGGAAACATCACTTTATTCATATTGAATTAATTGTATTATATAGAAATTTTAACTACTGATAATACTTTCATAGATGCTCTGCATTCCAGGCATTCTTGAATTCTTCTCCCTCCAAGGTTTCAATTTTGTACGTTCCTGGACGAACAACTTTTGTTACTCTGTAGGGTCCGTGCCAGTTTGCTTCCAGCTTATTATGCTTTTGGATCACTTTTTTCAGCACATAATTCCCTTCTTTCAGATCACACTTCTTCACTCTTTTGTTATAGAACAAAGTTGGTCGTTGTTGATAAGCTGCATTCCTGTTTGTTGCTTCTTCCCTGACTTCCTCGAGTATATCCAAGTTTAATATTCTCATCAAATCGCTGATAGGGGAGTTGAAATTAAGTACCCTGTGCGTGGGTAGACCCAATTCAGCAGGTATCACAGCCTCACTCCCAAATGCCAACATGTATGGAGACTCTCCAGTTGCTGTTCGCGGTGTAGTGCGATAAGCCCAAAATACAGAGTGTAGTTCATTAATCCAATTTACTTTTGCACTATCTAGTCATTTCTTCAATCCATTTAGTAGCGTTCTATTTGTTACCTCAGTTTGTCCATTGCTTTGTGGGTAACCTGGTGCAGAATGAGTTTTCAGAATATTGGATTGATGACAGTATACAATGAACTCTTCGTTGTCAAACTGGGTTCCATAATGAATGCATGTGGGAGACCATATCTACAAATAATATTTTTCCGAATGAATTGATAGACTTTTTCGTATGTCATATCGATAAGGGGTTCAGCTTCCACCCATTTGGTAAAGTAATCCACAGCGACTACGAGGTACTTGAATCTTCCCTTGGTCATTGGGAGTGGCCCGACCAAGTCTATTCCCCACATGGAAAATGGTCAAGGGGATTTTATGGGTGTTAGCAATGCCTGAGGAGTTCTTCGGATGGACGAGAAGCGTTGTCACTTATTGTACTTCTTAGCATAGGCTGCGCAATCAACTCTCATCGTCGGCCAGTAGTACCCTTGTGTGGTTATTCTTCGTAAGAGCGTCCGACCAGCTACATGGGCTCTAAAATAACCTTCATGAACCTCTTCGATCAAATATCTCACTTCAAAGGGATGGACGCATCTTTGTAGCCCTATTATCACTCCTCGTCTGTACAAAATGCAATTGGTCAACATATAACGAGCAGCTTTAAACTTTAGTTTCTTGGCTGTAAGTTTATCAGTTGGTAAAGTCCCATCTTCGATATAGGCTCTGATTGGATCCATCCAGGATGGTCCTAAGTCAAGAGCAATGAAATTTATCATTAGATCTTCATCTATGCTCCGACCAGCTAGAATCTCTATTGGGGTTGTTCTTCGTAGCTCGGTACGGGTGGCTGATGCTAGTCGGGCTAGGGCATCTGCTCTTGCATTCTCCAATCTCGGTATTCAAACCAGCTGAATAGCAATAAAACTTGATAACAACTCCATTGCTTTTGCATGGTACTTGACCATTAACTCTCCTTTTGCTGCATATATTCCAAGAATCTGATTTACGAATAACTGCTAATCGCTGAATACAACAGTCTACTCTACCTTCATAGTTCTGGCTAGACTTAAACCTACAATCATTGCTTCATATTCGGCCTCATTATTAGAATCTTTAAATTGAAAGCACAGAGCATACTCCACATCAATCTCATCTGGACTTTTCAAAACAATCCCTGCTCCACTGCCTGCAGTGCACGAAGAGCCATCCACATACAAATTCCATATGGGTAACTTATTATTAAAATTTTGATCAGAGAGAGTTCCTCGATGCAATATCTGGTACATCCTCCTCTCCTCTTTTAGTACTTTTTGCTGCTCGTCAGTCATCTTTTCTTGCTCGTCAATCGACTTAAGTTGGTCGGGGTTTGAATTTGATGATCCTGTAACATCCACAGGCTGGTCAATATTCAATTTATGCTCTTAGAAGGTATCAGGATAGGTGAACTCTGCGATAAAATCTGCCACTGCTTGCCCTTTGAGTGACGACCTAGGCTCATAGATTATGTCATATTCATCGAGCTCCACTACCCAGTACATCAATCTTCCTGATTTTTTCAGTTTATGCAGAGTTTGCCTTAATGGCATATCAGTGTACACAACTATAATATGGGCTTGGAAGTATGGTCTCATTCTTCTGCTGGCTTCAATTAGCGCTAATGCCAACTTCTCCAACCTTGGATATCTGATTTCTACTCCTCAAAAAGCTTTGCTAGTGTAGTAGACTGGTTTCTGCACCCCACCTTCCATTCTTACCAACGCCGAGCTAACTGCGTTCTCTGAAACTGCCAGATATAAGTACAATCTCTCTCCCATCACTGGTCTAGATAGTAAGGGAGGTGTTCCTAGGTACTTCTTCAGTTCTTTAAAGGCCTCCTCACATTCATCATTCCACTCAAATGTTTTTCGGAGTGTTTTGAAGAAGGGGAGACATCTATCTGTTGCTCGTGACACAAATCTATTGAGTGCTGCTACTCGCCCTGTGAGACTTTGCACCTCCTTTTTTGTGGTTGGATATCTTAGCTCTAATAAGGCCTTGATCTTCTTAGGATTTGCTTCAATTCCACGTTGATTGACAATATATCCGAGGAACATTCCTTCCCGTACTCCGAATATGCACTTAGTGATATTTTTCTAGTTGATCAAAGGTCTGACCTAGGTCCATTAGATGATCAGCAGCTTTCTTGCTCTTTGTCAGCATATCGTCGACATACACCTCCATATTATGACCTATCTGTTCTGCATTTTTAAGATCGAAAGGCATAACATTATAGTAATAAGTTACCTTTTGGGTGATAAAAGAGGTACTCACCCTGTCTTCAGGTTTCATTTTGATCTGATTGTAACTAGAATAAGCATCCATGAAACTCAATAATTCGTGTCCCGAGGTAGCATCCACCAACTGATCGATTCGAGGTAAAGGAAAATGATTCTTTGGGCAGGCTTTATTAAGATCAGTGAAATCTGCACACATCCTCCACTTGTTGTTTTTCTTCTTCACCATTACTACATTTGCTAACCAATCAGGATATTTGACATCTTCAATAAAAGAGGCTTTTTACAGTTTCTCTACTTCTTTTTGTATGGCTTGGTTCTTCTCGGGACTGAATACCCTTCGTCGTTGCTTCACTGGCTTGATTTCCTTGTTCACATTGAGCTCCTGACACAAGAAATTTGGGTCTATCCCTGACATATCTTCGTGACTCCATGCAAAAGTCTGCTTTCTGCATCTTAGAAATGCTATCAGCTCTTGCTTTATTGACACATCTAGTGACACACTGATTTGAGTTGTTTGTTTTGGATGCTCGTCGTCCAGAATGATATTTTCAGTAGCCTCCATGACCTGACCCTTAACGAGCTGAGACTCATCTGTTGGGTCTAAAGTCTCAATCTCTGCATCTTCTATCTCATTTACCTGATAAGTAGTAGTCTTCTTCCTGGACTCTTCACGCTCTTTTTGCTCGGTAGATGAATAGTAGCATTCCCGAGATACTTTTTGGTCGCCCTTCACCACTCCTACTCCAAAGTTGGTTGGGAATTTTAAACATTGATGTACAGTAGATGGTACTTCTTCGAACTTTTTCAAACCTACCCTTCCCATGATGATATTGTAAGATGATTGGACATTTTTATCCATCACGAAAAAGCGTACTCTTTCTATTCGATAAGCAGTCCATGTTCCGATGAACATATCCAACTTGATTGTCCCAAGTGGAAAAACTTTCTCGCCAGTAAAACCAAGGAGGGGCCTATGATATGGTTCCAACTGGGATAGCTTTAGATTCAAACTATCAAAACATGGGTAGAACATGATATCTGCTGAGCTACCATTATCCATTAATACTCGTGAAATCATTACTTCCTTCATTCTCATTTTGATCACCAATGGGTCATCATGAGGATATAGCACACCTACGAGGTCGTTTTTAGAGAAATTGATGACCAATTTATCCTTGTTCACCTTCCTCGGACGATCATCTTCAGCTAAATTTATTCGCTATATGTATGAGTAAGCTTGAGCCTCATTAAGGTAAGATTTTCTTTCTGTGGTAAGATCTCCTCCTCCTGCATCACCACCTGTAATGACATTACACTCAAATGATCCAAAGTGGATTAAAAATACCTCACGTTCTGGATATCTTGGTCTTTTGGGGAGATCGGGTTCATCTTCTGGATCATCTTCATGATCTCTTTTCTTGTCATCTTTTGTCCGAGGAGGAGATTTATACCTTTGCCTTCCTCGTTCGCTGGTTCGACCACCGCTTTGACGATCAACATACTTGGTCAATTTTCCTCGTCTAATGAGTGCTTCAATTTCATTCTGAAGAGCTATGCAACGCTTGGTCGTATGACCATGATCTTTGTGGAATTCGCAATATTTAGACTTGTCTCTCTTGTCAGGATCTGCCTTCATTTTTACTGGCTAGGCTAGCTCCTCGTTGTTCTTGATCTCTTCCAGAATGTGATTTATATCCACCTTCAAGGGAGTATAATTTTCGTATTTCTTCATATGTTCCAATGCTTGCTTACCCTTTGATTGCCTGTTACCACCATTGTTCTTTTGATCCTTCTTTTTAGTTTTTCCATCTTCCATCTTGGTCTCCTTAGTGTCTGCGTCTTCTTCGCAGCCATGGCTTCCTCGGCATTCATGATTTTGGTTGCTTTTGCCATCAATTCTTCCATAGTCCTGGGTGGATCTTTGGCTAAAGTGTAGTACAATTTATTATGTAACAATCCACTCATCAAAGCAGTAATTGCAGTTTTCTCCTCTTAATCAATTACTTATAGTTTCTCGTTATTGAAACGAGTAATATAATCCCTGGTGCTTTCTCCTGTCTTTTGTCTAACACTTATCAAATATGCTACTCGTTTGACTGGCTTTTTTCCAAAAAAGAAATTTTTAATAAAGAGTTCTGCTAGCTGAAAGAAGGTCACAATTTTCCCCCGAGGAAGGTTATTGTACCATATCTGAGCAGATCCGGTAAGAGTTCCTGAAAATGCCCTGCATCGCATCTCGTCTGGAACAGCATAGATATCAATAGCTGCTTGGTATTGTTCTATATGGAGAACAGGATCTGTTTTTCCATCATATTTTGGTGTTACTACCGGGGCTTTGAATTTTGACGGTGTGGGAAAGTCCACAATCTCCTGTATGAATGGTGTTCCTCGGACAAAAGTCCTTTATAGAGGATTCTTAGTTTTAGCCATCTCCCCTAATCTATCCTCCAAACTTTGAATTGAGCCCTTCCATGCATCATTTCCTTCTTCGATCCAATTGGTTCGAGCAACTGATCGTGTTGAATTTGCCTCTTGGGATCTTTCATGACGAGCAGTTGGTCATGATTGGGCAGAGCCTTCCTTTAAATCAGATGGTCGTTGAGAGTTCCTCGACAAAATCCTAGGGGGACTTCTATTCCTCCTAGGACCCAAACGATCAAAAGGAGAGACTCTACTCAATCTTTCAAGAGCTCTTGCCCTTTCTGGAGATAGAGTGATATTTTGTTGAGTGTCTGTAGCTCGTACCAAGGAAGTTCGTCCAGGCTGATAAAAAGGATCATTAGATATCTCAGTACGATATGAATTGGTGCGTCTGGACTGAGATTCCTCTGGGAATAACGTTCGCCTAGTTCGTGAAGAGAGTAAACGAGTATTTCTCTGAATGCTTCGTTGTCCTGATTGGGCTGGCACTCTGCCCTGAACGGTTTGTATGAGTTGACGCATGATTTCTTGCATGGTCGTTTGCCCTTGGGCCAAATTAGCCATTATACCAGCCAGATCTTTGACATTGAGAGGAGTAGATGGAGGATTTGGAGGGATCCCAGCGTTTCGATTGCTGGATTCAGGATGATCAACCATTGGTGATGGATTATTTTGGTGAAAAATGATAATTACAGTCGTTTCCCACAGACGGCGCCAATCTGTTGATGTAAAAAATTAGATTTGACCTAATTATTTTAATCACAGATAAAAATTAATAAAGAAATAATAGACAATAGATTTTTAAAGTGGTTCAGCCTTATAAGAATGGCCTACATCCACTGTTTTTGTATTGCTGATTGTTTGCTTGGAATTCTTGAGGAATGGTTTTCTCAAGAAATTTCGGTCCCTTCTAATGAGGAGGTTACAATGTATTTATAGCCTTGAGGCTGTACAAATGAAAGGACTATGCGATGTTATCTAGTAGACATGTACATCTGTATGATAATAATGAGCATTTAATGCGCAATCGTCTCTTTGATTATCCTAATTGGAGTGTTATGTAGCTCGGACCGCTTAAGTTGCTCGGACCGCTTAAGTTGCTAGGCAAAAGGAGGTTCCTCGGATAGCATGGGCTGCTCAGGACGCCTGAGTTGGTCGGGGAGTTTAACTTCCTCGGAGTCAGTGTATTGTTCATTGAAAGTGTTTGTAGGTGACATGTAGGTCGACGCGTGTCTCCACGGAATTGATCCACGTCAGCAGACTAAATTTGATACCAACACCGACAAAGAACGTTCAAGATCAAATATGCATCGAGACGGATCCGAATACCAAGTTCTTAAACAATCAAGACTCTGCAAGATGAATATGGTAAAGATTATGTTTTTATTCCATAATTATTCACTTTAATTTTGAGATATTTTTCATAAAATATTTTCTAAGTGTTGGAGCGAAGCTTTAAATATTTTTTTATTAAAAAATATATTTTTAGGAGTTTTTTAGGCGGTGCATTTAACGAGGAAAAGATAAATGAAAAAGTTTTATTTCTAACAATCTCGTTCGAACGACACCGTATGTCGTTCAAACGACAGTGTGTCGCGCGATGTGTACCTGTCATTCAAACGACAATGTATATCGGTCAAACGATATGATGTCTCGCTTGAACGATGACCCACCGCCTTAATTTCTCTGTAAAAGAGTTTTTTCAACTCTGTTTTTTTTAAGAAGTCTTTTTTATTTTGATTTTGCAAACACTGAAAATTGGCAGAAAGCTTTTGGCTTCTTCCTATAAGGTTTAAAACACCTTGTTTTCAATTCACAAAACCGTTCCAATCTTATGTGAATTGTTTTAGAACCTAAGAACAAAAATTTTCTATTGTTCAACTCTTTGTAGAGAGGATAAATCTACACCGGACTGAGGTCAAATTAGGGAGTGATGTGGTATTCCTGGGTTGAAGATAGGACTGCGATCTTTGAGATTTTTTACGTGTGGATCTTTGCTAAAAACATAATTGTGTGTTCTTGAGGAATAATTGCGATTGTTCCTTTGCTAACGACACCGAACGATGCCTGTGAGTATTCGTGTGTAAAAAAATCTATTTCATTATAACCGTGTAAGTTGTGATTTAAAATTATTGTGGAATATAAGGTTTTGCCCCTGTGGAGGATTTTTCCTCAGATTGTGACTATGTTGTAATTTGGTTCCCTTTGCATGCTTATTTCCTTATGATTTCATATCACCTAGATGCATGTGGTAGGAGTGAATTAAAACTTGGGGTTTAACTAAAATTTGGTTGACACGCAATTAAAATTGATTTTATTTGAGAAGTCGCAATTACTCCGCTGTAGCACTCTCAAATTGGTATCAGAGCGGATTACGCTAATTTATCGTGTGATCATGATTTTTATTTGTCTGATGCATTTTGACTACTCACGTTATCAAATTGGTATCAGAGCCTGCTGCACTAAGTTATTGTGTTTTGATCATGATTTTTTTCTTCTATTTTTTTTAAATCTCGATTTTCCTAAATATGCCTTTTGGGGAATTTGACGATTTTAGATGTCACGTGTCTGACGAAACTATTTGGAAATCTCGGTTGAAATTTTCTTTTAAAACTCTCGTTAAAAAGATAGAATCTGAGAGATGTCTTTGTTGTGAGGGGATTGGCCATAGCATAAATGAGTGTCCCACCAAAGTTAGGGAGACTGTAAATAAACCGATGGATTATGTTGCCACCCTTAGTAAGAGTGACTCGAGTGAAGGAAATTTTTGTGCAAGTAAGCATGTCCTTACCAACTGTGTGTCCACTCATGAGAATGACGATGATACTTCTTCCACATCCACTGATAGTGTACCCCATGAAAGTGAGGGTGATGGAAGTGAGGATAAAAGTGAAGATGAGCATAACTTGCAAACGGCTTTTAATGAACTTTATGTTGAATCTTTGAAAGTAAAGAAAGAAAATTTAGAATTAAAATCTCAATTGAAAGAGCGTTCCTTGAAAGTAATGATGTTTTAGTTGAAGATCTTAGGGCACGTGAGTAAATTTTAAGAGAGAAGCTTGAGTACGTCGAGGGAGAGAGATATAGTCTTCGAGGGGTGATGGAGGCTATGAAAAATGAGATTCTTGAGTTTGAGGATTCTAGACTCGTACTTGAATCTAGGATAGGTTAACTTGAGAAAATTTTAAGAGATTCGAGTAAAGTGAAATTTGATTTGGAGTCTAGGTATGAAAAGCTTGATAAGATTTTAGGCACTGTAGAAATAAAAAAGGATAGGGGTGGGATCGGTTTTGAAAAACAGGTTTCTCCCATTCCAAAAGCCATCCCCATATGTGTGAGGGAGCCTCCTAGGGTTATTAAGAGAGAGGCACTGAGGGTTGTCAAACGAGAGCCACCTAGAATCATTAGGAGAGATCCACTTAGGAATTTGAGGAGAGGACCACCTTAAGGTAACATTCACCATCTGGTTTACACTTGCACACATTGCGGTAAGCAAGGTTATCTTAGGCATTTATGTTAAAAGTTTTTAAAAGTAACTAGGAAGTTTAATAGAAAGGTAAATTCGATTCCTCAAACCCCACTTGTCATTACAAATCTGTTTGGGTTAAGAAATCGGATTTAGAGGCTTTTGGTCTAATTGTTCACGAGACTTGGTTGCTTTCACATGATTCACCCCATGTTAGGAGATTTAGTTAATACCATTGGATTTTGTCATACACTAGTTGTGCGTCTTGATATACCTTTGCTAGTGTTATGACTTAATTATTGAGTTTTCTATTTCGCTAATGTTTTGACAATGTATTGGATCTATCAGGCCCTTCCTGGTACTGTGTTAGGGAAATTTTTGTACTCAGCAACACTGTTTAATATTCTGGGAAAAATTGTGAAAGTGTTGTTTACTCATTCGAGCGAGATTTAATGTCGCGAGAAGATGTCGTTTGAATGACAAGCATTCTCGTTCGAGTGACACTATACTTCGTTTGAACGACATGTTTGGTTTTTTGCACTTTTCTGTTTACAGTACCCTGTGTTCACCTGCTTAGGTTTTTGGTACTGCTGGTTGCTTCTGGAACATTTTATATGCAGTTATTCTTAGTTTTCATGCTCAATTGCTAATATTGCATTGTTTGTTTAATCACACCTGCTTTGACTAATGATTCATTTGTTTGATTTATGTTTGCTAGCATATGATGACTTTCATGCTGATATTATGCCTATTGCTGATTGTACTACATTTGTCATATATTTTTTTAATAAACCAAAAAGATTTTCTATTTTGATAAAACTTTTGCAAAAGACAAAGTATATTTTATTTTGATAAAAATTTTGAAAAAGACAAAAAGATTTTTGTATTTTGTTTTACACCATATATGAATGGACACTTAGGATGACCAAGTCACAATTTCATTCCATTTATCCATGTGACAATTTAATAGTGTTTTGAGACAATATATCTTGTCATTTATATGATTTATAATGTTTGGATTCATTGAGATGTAATTAGTTGTTACTTCCTACATGTTTAACTCATTATGTCCTTTTTGCACACATGCATGGATTTTTTTTATTATTGTTCTTGTTTATCACATGTTGGTCGAGTGTTTTCATTTCAATCTTGTCCTTAAAATGAACCAAGTGAAATAATAGGAGAATAATATAAGTAGGGCATGTAAAAGCCATTGCTCGTGGGAAATTGTTTTTAGACCTAAAAAAGTGAGGAATTAAAAATTATCCGGGGTTCAATGAGATTTGAAAAGAGCCCGAAAAAATTGAATGGCAATAAAAGAATAATATGCAAAAATTTAGACCAATAGGTTTTCTCTAAGTTGAGAATTTAGTACGTCATTAGATATAAAGATTGCATTATTCTATATGAGGGAGTTTGGTTGGAAAGTAATCAATGAGTTTGCACGTCCTTTAAAAAATTCTCGAAACAACACTAAATTGTTTTGGACGTTATTGGTGTGAAAATCACTTAGGCTTTGATTTGTTGATTTGATTTAGTCGATACCATCTAAATTCAATAATTTTACACCTAAGGATGATTTTGATGTTCATTCGATAGGAGTACACGTATGTATGGTGCACATATGCTTGATTGAGTTTTATTACATTTTGAATTTGTTCACACACATTCATTCCATATTCCCGATTTGGTCGTCTTAGTCTAAATTCATGGTGTGTGATTTTGTAACATCATTTTTGCATTTTTTTTGTATGAAAAATCAAAAATAGTTTGTTCGTCTTGGTTTACCATGACACCCCGATTTGATTTATGAGGTTTATTCTTTTCCTTGTCTATTTTGGACAAATAGAAGGGGGAGAACGAATTATAACTTTATGGGGGAGTTTTTACATTATGGAGGAGATTTGAGATTTTATATATGTTTTGATTTTATCTCATTTCAACCTCGATATGTCACGAAGGTATTTGCTTTGTCTCATGTGTGTAGGTATGAAGAATTGATGATTACTGGATTGCACACCCTAATGAGAAAAGCCTATTTGATGTTGAAGATTTTGAAGAAAAGTTATAATCCTTCATGTTTAGTACTTTTTCATTTTTTGGTTCATGGGAGGGTATTAGATTTGTATAGGCATTTGATTTGATAATTCGGATATTTTTATTGTACCGGCATAGTCATAGGGGGAGATTTGTAAGGACATGATTTTATAAATGTCCGTTATCAATTTAGAATGTCATATACCGATACACCGTCGAAGAACGTTCAAGATCAAATATGCATCGAGACGGATCCGAACATCAAGTTCTTCAACAATCAAGAAGCTGCAAGATGAATATGGTAAAGATTATGTTTTTATTCCATAATTATTCATTTTAATTTTGGGATATTTTTCATAAAATATTTTAGTTCTGGAGCGGAGCTCTAAATGTTTTTTATCAAAAAATATATTTTTAGGAGTTTTTGAGGCAGTGCATTTAACGAGAAAAAGATAAATGAAAAAGTTTTATTTTTAACAATCTCGTTCGAACGACACCGTATGCCATTCAAACGACAGTGTACCGCGCGATGTGTACCTGTCGTTCAAATGACAGTGTATATCGTTCAAATGACATGCTTTCTCGCTTGAACGACCCACCACCTTAATTTTTCTATAAAAGAGTCTTTCCAACTCTTTCTTTTTTAAGAAGTCTTTTTGACTCTACAAACACTAAAAATCAACAGAAAGCTTTTGGGTTCTTCCTTTAAGGCTTAAAACACCTTGTTTTCAACTCACAAAAATGTCCCAATCTTATGTGAATTGTTTTGGAACCTAAGAACAAAACTTTTCTATTGTTCAACTCTTTGTAGTGAGGATAAATCTACACCAGACTGAGGTCGAATTAGGGAGTGTTGTGATATTCCTGGGCTGAAGATAGAACTGAAGTCTTTGAGGTTCGTTACGTGTGGATCTTTGCTGAAAACAGAACTGCATGTTCTTGAGGAATAGCAGCGGTTATTCCTTTGCTGACGACACCGACCGACACCTGTGGGTATTCGTGTATAAAAAAAATCTATTTCATTATAACCATGTAAGTAGTGATTTATAATTATAGTGGAATCATAGGTTTTGTCCATGTGGGCGATTTTTCCTCAGATTGTGACTATCTTGTAATTTGGTTCCTTTGCATGCTTATTGCTTTATGATTTCATATCCCCTAAATGCATGTGGTAGGACTGAATTAAAACTTGGGTTTAACTAAAATTTGGTTGACACACAATTAAAATTAATTTTATTTGAGAAGTAACAATTATTTCGCTATAGAACTCTCAGAGTCCTTCAAGGAGTGTTTGTGAGGGGTCTTCGTGGGAAGTCCCTCGAGAGGTCTTTGTCTTACTTATTCATTTGCTAAGTACATGATCAATTCGTCTAATCAATATTTGGTGAGGACTCCCCCTACACTTGTCCCTTCGTAGAGATATTTGTTTATTACACGAAGAAATATCTGTACGTGCTACTTGGTTGATCTTCAAACCTTTTCCACAAAAATAGGCAATATCCATAGGCAAATAATCGTATCACAATAAATATCAAGTTATTCATTAAAAAGAAGTGTGTGTGAGGATCTTATCTAGTCCTTCTTTCGAACTACTTTGTCTTTTAAATACCTTATGATATTTCTAATAGCGTCATTCCTTAACGGGACGTTATGATTGCGTGTGACAGTTGCCTTGGGGGAAATGAAGAGGTTTTTTCAAATTTCCTCCAAAGTGCTTCATCTCCCCTAAGTCAAAGAAACTCTAAGCATTCCTCATTATTACTCTGGTTGTATCTCATTTAATGAGGTTATCGTTTGCACTTTGGCACTTTACACCTGGTGGCTTCGTGGTTAACACATTTCCCCCAACACCTAAGCATGCCAACACCAGTGGGAACTCTACCGTCATGCGCCATATTTCAGTGAGTCCGACTACTTTTGGACTCTAGCTGAGCATTCCCCCGATGAACTTGTGCTGGGGGAGCTGACAAATCTGCTAATGGAGGAGAGTGACAACGTTGAGGATTTCACCTACATCCCAACTGCTACCGTCACCCGATTTCATATTGAGTGAGGTGACTACCCTTTTTCAAAAGCGTAACTTACGTCCACCTCAGGTACTTGTGAAGGTTTGGGTCCCTGAACCAACTATATCCATGGCTAGTATCCTGTGCAATTGGCTTTGATTGGTTTGTCTTCTACTAGTTGGTTGGGTGATCTCACCCTTTGCAAAGAACAACAATACCCTTCAGTTGCTTGTGTCGCAATGGGGACATAAGTCCCACACATTTGTTTCCTCTTGGGGTTAATTTACCATCACTCTCGAGGATGTCTGTGTGTTATTAGGTCTTAAAGCAGTAGGTTTTGATACCTTCTTTAAGGAGCCAGTCTAAGGCACCGAGAAAGACACTCGAGCAGAACTGGAGGCAATAGTGAAAGATTGCATAGTGATATATAACAAGTGTACTTACTTGGAGGTGATCCGATATTTCTAATTTATCGAAGATAAGTCTGTGATTAAGGCCCGCAAGGAGGACAAAGATAATTCAAAGGGGAAGTAATTATTTGAGTATCCCCTGACTGGGAAGGGGTTTGGTTTGAAGATTGAGCTTGCGGGTTATATTTGGGTCATCCTGTCAAAGATATTTCTTCCTGATAAACCCCATGACTGACTGCCCCATGAAGGATCTGATTAACATGTCCATTCGCATGGCCAGTGGCATCAAGATTCCTTTAGCTGCCATCACCCTTAGTTCATTATACACTTGGCTAGACCGTGTGAAAGATGATTCGTCCTGGAGCATCGGTATGTTTGATGTCTCATACTGCGTAAACCACGTGCTGCTGACAGCCTTTCTATATACCTATTTTTCGGAGTATGCCTCGGGTGGTAATTACCCTGGCTCTCATCCCATGAAGGTCCCTCAAATCTATTATTGGAACCACAAGAGTTCCAAAAGTCCCTTTATTTCTTTAATCGATAAGGTTGAGAAGTTTGTCCCTTGCCCCTGTGTTGGGGTGGATTAATTTTTTTCGAACCACTTTTTTACGGACGAGAAATGTCCAATTATCCCCATCGAGGAAGCGTTGGCCAGAAACTTTCCAGCAAACAATATTCCTTTGTTGCTGATTCCCTCTTATCTACCTTCATACACAGAGTGGTACTCTTTTTATTCCATCTCCTGCCTAAGTCGTATGGCCATGCAATTTGATGACGACCAAGGTAATCCCATGTTGAGCTATTTCCCCCGCGAGAAACCTACCAACTTTTCCTTCACATGTAGCAAATTTCTTACTTCTACCGCCGTCGATCTTTGTTCGAATTACGCTGTCAACCCTGTTATCCTGACCAAATAAGCCCCGAGGGGGGGGGGGGGGGGGGGAGGACTGCAATGTACTTGATATTATTTTGGTCGAATCATTTGGGTCATTTCCAAAGTAATCTTTTTAAGGAACCCCGGTACCCTTCTGTTGAAAATGTTTCCTTTGACGAAATAGGGATTGAGGAATTGCACCACCTCTAGCTCCCTATTTTCTCTCAGTACCACCAATAGTTCCATTCCTTATGAGTTGCCTCCTTTGACTCCCATGGAGAAAGATATAGTAAAGGGGAAGAAGGTTGAAAAAAATACCACTTAAGTCGTTTAATTTTAGATTAAACTATCTAAATGGCTCTGAATAGTTTGTTAAAGAAACTCGTTTCTTAAAACAAATTTTAAACACGAGATGTGTAAAACAGTATGAACGAGTTATTTCAGATATAGGTTTACCAGTTTTGAAAAACAAAACTTTAGAAAATTAAAACAACACAGCCTTAAGAAATGGATGAGAGGAAGATGGAGTATACACGAGCAATTTTAAGGTGGTAAAACCCCACCCAATTGGGGAAGCATCCACAGAGTTCTCTATACCTCAAAATTAAAATAATCCACTAAAATAGAGTAATAGGTTACAAACTATATAATAATCAAGACACACAATCAGACCTAATTCTATGTTTAGAAATATACCAACTCCTCTGGATTTTGTGACTTCTCCCAAGGCTCTGATGTTGTTGATATTCTCTCAGCTTTGTAACTCCACTCCTTTTAGCTTTACGTCGACTGAAAATGTCCAAGATCTCGATACCAACACCTTTCAGTGTAGTAGTGTGACAATGTAAGTGGTGATGTGATCTAAATTGCATGTATGTAACTCGCACACACTTAATTACAGACAGTATGCAAAACAAATCACAAATATGCAAAGGAATTTCCAAAATCATTTTAATCAAAACATCAGACTTTGGATCTTTCAAATATCCACAGATCAAGAGGGAATCTTTCTATATACAAGATCCAAGATCCTATGCACTTTTTATTTGAAAATATTTACACTTATTTCACAAAATGTGAAATATAATAAAGTGGAAATCCCCAATCAAGATCTCAACTAGATCTAAGTCTGAATATTCAAAGAAACTCAAATCAGAAAAGGTTTTGTTGGTTTAGGGTTTGAAAATAACATATTAGTTTGAAAACAAGCAACAAAATAATATTTATCGAAAGAAGAATAAAAACTACACAATATCTAAGTGAAATGTATCACAAAGATCAAATCTCAAAGTTCTATGCAAGAAAATGAGATTTAACCAATGTAATTAAGTTGGGAAAGAGATAAAGGACAGAAAAGGATGGATCTACTCGAATCTCAACCTAACTCTCTCCAGAAAATGTTTTATGGAAGGATTTGACCAGAGTTTAGTTTAGGGTTTGATTTCTCTTTCCTTTCTCTCTCTCTCTCTCTCTCTCTCTCTCTCTCTTCTCTCAGAAGTGAGGCTGGCCAAAGATTGTAAAAGTATAACATATGTCTTATATTTATAGTAAGAGTTAGAAGGCTCTGTAACCTTGAGGCAAATCAACGCTCAAGATTGAGTTTAAAAGATCGAAGCAAATCCAAGGGTTAAGGTTGCACCACTTCAAAGTTAACCCTCATTGGTTGATCCAGATGTTACAAGGATCATCTCAGATAACATGCAGGTCATTGATTAAAAAGATCTAAGGGTTCACAGTTAAGCACAGGTATGTGAGAGCGTAGAAACACAAATCTAGCCGTTGTGGAAACAACACGTGTAAGGCTAAGATGGAATTTTAAATGCGGATTTTTAAACTTCTACAAATACAAATTGCACCCACATAATTTTCAAGAGCTTTTGGTTTTTACCCAAGAAGGTTTTTAATAGCTTAAGGAATTTACAAAATAGCCCACAACTTTATTAAAAACTAATTTTTAATTTCAAAAAAAAAGTTTAAAAGATCATAGAAATTATTTAAAATGTCCCAAAAATTATAGAAAAATATTTTAGAGGGATTTAACTCACACAACACCAAATAATGAATAAGGCAAGCACATATGAAACACATGAATGCATCCTAGGTGAAGTGTTGGTGTACTACCTTTTGGAAAATTAGAGGAACTCAAAATAAAGAGTCTGAAGGTTCTTTGGTTTGAAAGGGTATGACTTAATTTTGTCATTATTTCTAAACTAGATGAGCACCTATATAATATAGACTCAAGTGAGTCAAAGATATATGATGCTTCAAAGGTGGATCAAAATTCAATTCCAATCGAAGTGGCTGCTATTGCCCCTGGTCCCTCAACTTCTCCTCTTTACCACAACTTCAACTATTTACCATAACTTCTCCTCAAATCCAGTCTTTACTACTTCGATTCAAAAGCATGGGAGGTATCAACTATTTACCATAACTTCAATTATTTACCATAACTCAAGCGATACCTCCCATGCTATTTTAACTGGTGCGTGAGGGGGGCCACCAGAAAAGCCCCAAAGAAAAAGCTAAAGATTACATAAGAGGTCTCACCAAATCTCACTCCTGATTCTAAAGTTATCCTTGACGTTAATCTAATGTTTGAGCAGCTTCAAAACATCTGGGAGAACTTTTATAAGGAGGATAGGGATTTCATGCCAGCCCATATGGCCTTTCGAGGGTTTTCCTATGATCCCCTAGATTTTAGAGGTAGGAAGAAGAGAAAGTTGGCTAGTCCTGTCAAAATTGTGTTAGAGGAAACAGGTGAGATGGGTGAGGAGAAGCATTCTAAATAAGAGGTAACTGTTAATGAAGAAGTGGTAGATGATGATGATGAAGAATAGGAGGAATGAGAAGAAGGTAAGGACGTGAAGGAAGAGGAAGAAGAGTCTCCCCTTCTTTGAAGAAGTAGGTTGAGAAGAAGCATTTCTTCCTCCAAGCCTACTTCACCTCCTCAAGACTCATGATTATGATGTTTTGGAGGATGTTTTTGAGGAAGAGGTATATCTTCCATTTTCCTTATAAGTTTTTAACTTTTTCACTCATTTTTCTTTATTAAATTGACTCATATTTCTTCTTTTAAGGCTAATGTTCGAGGTGATTTTCACGATGATGTTTAAGTTAGTGGCCCATTAGAGGAGGTAGTTAAAGCTTCGCATGTCTCGGAGGAAACTTCACCAAAGGGGATAGCTGCCTCTATAATCTCGTAGGTATCTACAAATTTCCCCCCAGAGGCAAATATATCTCTTTGTTTTATTGAATCCAATAGTGGCCATTCGCCTAACTCTACCTTCTTGCGCAACCAGGCTGGTCTCAAGGCATGTGCCCATAACTAAGGTGTTGTTGAGTCTATTATTGGAAAGTCTCCTATTGTTGTTGTACCATCACTTATGATAAACTTTTTCCTTTTTCTTTCTGAACTCCTTGTGCCATATTCTTTTTGTTATCATCTTTTTCTATGTTATTGTCCGTAGATTTCACTACCCAAACAAACTTCCCCGCTAGCCCTCGAATGACCAGGTCTTGGTTACTCTCTTTGGGCCCTCAATACTCAATCCAAAGGGGGCCGAGGTTGTTTCCATGGGTTAGATTGGAGGTGGGAAAGAGGAAGTGGCTGAAGTGGGAGGTACTATGATTGTTCCCACAAAGCATCCCCTTTTTGTAGCTCCAGGGTATTTTCACGCGGAGGAATATTTAGTACATATGGCTACCCCGCAATTCGTCCATGATCAACTGCTAGAGGTATGCTCTTATTTTGTGTAACTCCTGCATTCAAATGTTGTTAGCATTTCCTAGTAAATGGGACTTTGATTCTCCCATAATCGAGGATCAGGCGGGCTAAATCATATTAGTCTTAAAATCTCCCATAATATAGGGTCAGGCGGGTTTAGTCATATTGGTCTTAAAAACTTCCATAACCGAGAGTCAGGTGGGCCAAGTCATATTGGTACTAGAATCTCCCATAATCGAGGGTCAAGTGGGCCAAGTCATATTGGTCTTAAAATCTACCATAATCGAGGGTCTAGCGGGCTAAGTCATATTAGTCTTATAATCTCCCATAATCGACGGTCAAGCGGGCCAAGTTATATTGTACTTTAATTTTGCTTGCAAGCCAGTTTATATATCTTCTAACTTGATAATTTCTTGAATTTTAGGTTGAAGTTGAGCATTCATATATTATGACCCAGAAGTCGAAGGTGTCGCGTATGAAATAGCATAAGCGAGGAAAATGGTTGGTTTGGTAGCAATGGGTAAGGCCCATGGTTTGTAAGTTCAGGCAATAGCTTCAATTATTGATGGGATACCCGAGGTGGTTGCTTCTAGATTGTAAGAAAGTGATAGTGCTTTGCGCACTCGATGATCTTTTGCTAGAGATAGTATTTTTAGTGTGCACCCTCCTGAGGCATCCCCTGAAGTAGTCATGAGGCAGTCCTTGCTCGATTTCTCCATATCCTGATTGAAGGTGCTCGCACATTGATTGATCAACTTTTAACCAGGTTTTCTTTAACTTTTACCCCTCGCAGCGTTCAACCCATACATGTGATGATAGACTTCAGACTGCTTGGCCTAGCCACCATTTTAAATGAAATCCAACACTCCTCTAAAGTCTCTAAGTTGTGATACAATCAAGGTTTTGTTAGGGATGGTCAATCTGCATATAAATGATGGGTTTTTGCTATCTTAGTTGGTGAAGTTGTTGCGTGACTTTATGAAGGATAACATACCTGCTCTTTATCATTGGGTACAGAGTTCTCATTGCTCATAGTAGGCTATCTCAGAGAAACTAGTAAGCTTGGAGACCGAATTAGTAATGTTTGAGCAGAAGGTGAAGGATGCTCGTAGTGTTGTTGCCCGAGCGGAGGCAGAGTTAATTAAGTCTGAGCAAGATCTGGATAATGTTTAACGGAGAAAGGAGCGCAGCCACAAGGTCTTGGATGATCTAATCTCCGACCAGAGTAACCTCGAATAGATACTTCCTCAGCACCACCATCGCCTTCTTGGCTCGGCCAACCTACGATTTATAATGGGTGACCCTAGCAACTTTTATTTAAGTCCCCCTATGTCCCCCATTTTTTACTATCTTGGAACCTCTGTGGCATGAAATACAGTGTTTCTTTATTTAAATAAAATTAGTTCTCTTCCTTTTCTATGTTGCTTAAATATTGACTGAGCTAGTACATCAATGCAATTTACACTATATATAATTAGGAAAGAAGAAATGAGCCAAAGCTTTCAGAACAAATATGACTTTATACTATGTTAAATAGATAACCCAACATTTGCAGGGAACATTCTCCCAAACGAGTATTAACAAAACATTATGAAATAAATTAAAGTGTTGGGTGTAAATTGAATGAATTCAAACATCGTAAGTTTTGAGCCGCTTGTTGTTCAGTTTGAAAGTGATATTATCTTCCACTTTATATATCTCGCAGTAGCCCAAATCTTAATTTTCTTGAACGATGTAAGGTCCTTCCCAGTTGGCTTCAAACTTAGGCAATGACAATCCCCTGATATGCCTCGTGCAAGCCTTCAAGACCAAATCTCCTTCTCTTCCAAAATATAAATTTTTTCTTAATTTTCCTTTTTCTTTTCAAAACATAAAAATTCACTTTTTGCATGCCCACGTGGCAACATTTAATCATCGATTAATTCGTTCATGTACCCCTTCTCCCGTCTCTTCCACCTTAGGAGAACGACGTGTTCCCCTTGATTTTTTTGTACCACCTGTCACTTCGAGTTGTCCCCAAGTTGACATCTCTACTTCATCCATCCATCCACCCACCATGGCCAACGAGCGTGCCTTAAGGAAGTATTTTGTCCTATAACGGCTACCCCACCATCATGTCTCGTTCTTCCACCCACCCCAGAAGTCCAATTTTAAATTCGTGCGGTGACAATTTTGATGTTGCCCAATTTTCATGGCCTTGAACGTGAGTCTCCATACACCCACTTACGAAAATTTCTCACGGTTTGTGCTACTTATAAAAATTAAAACTTAGATGAAGAAAACGTGCGTCTTCGATTGTTTCCATGTGGTAAATGATAACGCATCCATGTGGCTCCATTCATTGCCACCTGATTCTATCCATACATGGGAACAACTTGTGAATAAGTTCATATTCAATTTTTATCCAATGAGAAAAACCAATGAGATGCGCCAAGCCATTCAAGATTTTCGTCAAAAGCCAACCGAGCAATTTTGTGAAGCATAGAGCCTTTTTTAAGGTTACGTCAATAGTTGCCCACATCATGGTTTCGATAAAAGTCGCTTAGTTCATAGTTTTTACAATGGTCTCATTCCTGCTTCTCAAATTATGATTGAATCCATGCATAAAGGGAAGTTCATGCACGTAACCCCCACTGCCGCCTACAATTTTCTCCTCGAATTAGGTGATGACTCCCAAGATTGGGAGGGAACCAATGAGTTTTCAAGATCAGACCCACCACGTGTCTTATGAGGTAAAAAATGATCATGTCTTTAAAACTTTGCTTCATGTATTAAACACTTTGACTAAAACCGTTGACGCTCTCAGTTGTTCTATGCAACAAAATGTTTCTCTTTCTAAACAAGTGATGAATGTCAACGAGTCTAGTCCTTCTTCTTGTAATGTTTGTTTCAGTCAAGATCATTAAACTCATTTGTGTCCCCTTATTCAAGACGATCCCAAACGCACCATGTCCTAGGCATATGCTTTTGATACCACTAGGAAACTCGCTCCCCCGTCGTTTACTTACAACCCCAATAATAGGAACCATCCTTATTTTTCTTATAAGTAAGATAACAACTTCGCTCCATCCCACCCACAATAAAATGTTGGTGTTCCACCTGGGTTTCACCAAAACCCACAAAGGCAACATCGCCCTCCCATACAGAACCACGATCATCAACAACACCATCCATCATCCTTTGTCCCCCACGGAGGACCATAGAACTCAAATCATCAAATTGTCCCAGTTCCACCTACCTCTTACGAGTATTCCCCACCACTCAGTTCTACCCGAGAGTTAGTTCCCCAACCACCTTATGCCCCACCGCCTCAAGCGTCCACCTCCTCTCTTAAGAATATTCTCACTCAATTTATCATGACTCAACAATAATTCACACAAGCGCAAACTCAAGCCATCCAAAGGCTTGAGTAACGTCTTAACCAGTTTGAGTCCGAGTGAGGGAAAGGTCATTTTTAGAGTCAACTCATTGCTAACCCTAAGGGGAATGGAAAAGAGTCGGCTTATGAGGTTGGATCTTCTTCCACTCCACCCACATACCAAGCGGATATGAAAGCGGTGAGTACTTTAAGATCTGAAAAACAGGTTGACAGTGGTGTTGATGCTCCCCGTAATATCCAAATCCTGCCCACCCAGAATTGTCCATTAGAACATTTTCCTAAAGTTTCGACACCCGCTAAATCGACAAAAAAGAATGAGTCTAAACCTAATGAGTTAACCACTGTCTATGTGCCCAAAGCACCTTTCCTCATAGGTTAGCTCCGACAAAGAAAGCCCAACAATTTGCTGAAATCGAGCAAGTTTTTTAGAATGTTCACATTAACATTCTTTTCCTCACCACGATTCAACAAGTTCCCTCCTATGCCAAATTCTTGAAGGACTTGTGTACTCTCAAGCGACGGACAAATGTACCTCGTGATTCCTTCGTCACTGAGCAAGCCATCTCTGTTATCCATGAGAATGGTGTTGTGAAATACAAAGACCCCAGTCATCCTACTGTCTTTTGCATGTTAGGAGATAAGTTGACTACTCGAGCTTTGCTTGATCTTAGGGCAAGTGTAAATTTGTAACCTTACTCCATCTACCTTGAGTTAGGTTGACAAAATATGAAATCTACATGAATTACTCTTCAACTTGCCGACTATTCCATGAAAGTGCCTAAAGGAATAGTTGAAGATGTTTTGGTGAAAGTTTCTGAATTTTATTACCCTGTGGATTTCATCATCTTCGACACTCCTAATCCCAACCCAACTAATGTTCCTATCATATTGGGTCGCCCCTTTTTGGCCACTGCAAATGCCATCATAAATTATCGTGATAGGTTTATGAATCTTTCCTTTGGGAATATGACCGTTGAAGTCAATATCTGAACTTAATGCCTTGTTAGATTCTACACCACTGATGGTCACTTCCACTTGGGCCATTCCTTATGAGCCTCTCTCTGTCGATACCTTTTTTTCTGTGGATGACCCAGTTAACCCATGCCCCGATATTTCCTCGAACTTTGTTTCTGCGTCTGAGTCTGATGCCTCTCCCGAGTCACTGCCTAGTTTGGATCTTAAGACATTACGTTCCAAGTTAAATTATGCTTTTTTAGGCCCAAATCAACATCACCCTGTCATAATTGCTTTCAACTTGACCTCGAATCAAGAAGAGCAATTGGTCCACACTCTCACTAAACACATCATTGCTATAGGGTTGACCATTTCAGACATTCACGGTGTGAACTCCAATGTTTTTAACCATCACATTCATTTGGAGGAAAATGACAAGACTTCTCGTGAGCCATAACATAGACTCAATCCTTCTATAAAAGAAGTTGTGAGGGCTGAAATTTTAAAATTGGTGCTGGTATTATTTACCCCATATCGAATAGCCAATGGGTCAGTCCCATTCATGTGGTGCCTAAAAAGTCTGGCATCACCATCGTTAAAAATAGTGACAATGAGCTTGTGCCCACACGTATACAAATTGGTTGGTGTGTTTGTATTGATTACATAAAGCTCAATGTTGTCACTCAAAAGGACTATTTCCCTCTCCCATACATTGACCAAATGCTTGAATGCTTAGCAGGCCATGCTTACTACTGCTTCCTCAACGGATATTCAGGCTACAACCGAATACCCATTGCCCCTAAAGACCAATAGAAGACTACCTTTACTTGTCCCTTTGGCACATTTTCATACTCTCGTATGCCTTTTGGCCTTTGCAATGCACCTACAACCTTTCAGAGGTGTATGACTAGTATTTTCAATAATATGGTAGAGTGCTTTCTCGAAGTCTTTATGGACGATTTTTCCATTTTTGGTTCATCTTTTGAACAATGCCTATCTCACCTCACTATGGTGCTTCAGCAATGTCAAGAAAAGAAGTTGGTCCTAAATTGGGGAAAATGACATCTTATGGTAAAAAGGGGTATTTTTTTAGGTCACGTTGTCTCTAGCTCCGATATTGAGGTAGATAAAGAGAAAATTGACTTGATTTCCACGCTTCCCATTCCTAAGTCCGTTAAGGACATTCGCTCCTTCTTAGGACACGCGGGCTTCTACCGGCACTTCATTAAGGACTTTTCTAAAATTGCTTGACCTTTAACAACCCTTTTATCTAAAGATGTCCCATTTATATTTGACGATGCATGTGCCGCATCTTTTGAGCACCTTAAAGTCGAGCTCACTTCCACTCCTATCGTGCAACCTCCCAATTGGTCTCTCGCCTTTGAGCTCATGTATGATGCATCTGATTTTTCACTTGGTGTCGTGCTTGGCCAGAGGGTTGACAAGCGCCCCCATGTCATTTCTTATGATAGTAAAACCCTTCATGATGCTCAACTTAACTACACGACCACTGAAAAGGAGTTATTGGTGGTTTCACTCATATTTCATAGGTTCCCCTATCATTGTGTAAACTGACCATGTTGCCTTGAAGCACCTTGTTCACAAGAAGGATTCAAATCCACGATTGATACGATGGATTCTCTTACTACAAGAGTTTAACCTTGAAATTTGCGATAAGAAATGTTGTGAAAATGTAGTCGCTGACCATCTTTCCTGTATTACTCTTACGTCTGACTCTGATTATGTCCCCATCACTGAGTCATTTCCCGATTAACACCTTTTTGCTATTTCCACCTCACCTTGGTATGCCGATATTGTCAATTTCCTCGTTACCGACCACCTTCCCAATAATTGGTCGAAATAGGATCACTCCAAATTCATGGCGAATGTGAAGTTTTACTCTTGGGATGACTCGTTCCTATTCAAGTATTGCACGGATCAAGTCATTTTTCGTTGTGTTCCTGAGGGTGAACAATTAAGTATTTTGTCTTTCTGCCATGATAGTGCTTGTGGTGGCCACTTTGGCTCCAAGAAAACTGCATCCAAAATTTTGCAAAGTGGTTTCTATTTGCCAACCCTATTACGATATGCCCATCACTATTGCCAAGCATGTTCCAAATGCCAAAATCTGGGCGTATATCTCGACGTCATATGATGCCTCTCACACCCATTCTATTTGTAGAAATATTTGATGTGTGGGGTATTGATTTTATGGGACCATTTCCTTTATCTCATGGTTTCCAATATATTCTAGTTGCAGTTGACTATGTCTCCAAATGGATTGAAGCAATCGTTTGCTGCACCAATGACCATCGCATTGTGGTCAAATTTCTTAAAGAGCATGTTTTCACCCGTTTTGGGACCCCCAAAGCTATTATTAGTGATGGGGGTAAACATTTTTGTAATCGAGTATTTGAACACCTTTTCAAAAAGTATGGTGTTACCCACAAGGTTGGTCTTTCTTACCACCCTCAGACTAGTGCTCAAGTTGAGGTCTCCAACTGCGAGATCAAGCAAATTTTTAAAAAAATCGTTAATCCTAATAGGAAAGACTGGTCCTTACGCTTGGTCGACGCATTGTGGGCATATTGTACGGCTTATAAGACTCCGATTGGCATGTCTCCTTATCGATTGGTATTCGGCAACCTTGACACCTTCCTCTCGATCTCGAACATCATGCATATTGAGGAGTAAAAGCCCTTAATTTTGATATAGACTAGGCAGGAGTCCATAGGAAGCTACAACTTAATGAATTGGAGGAGATACAAAATTATGCCTATGATTTGTCCAAGAAGTACAAGGACAAGATGAAGTGGATCCATGACCAAAGCATCATGCGAAAAGAATTCCACCCTAGTAAAAAAGTTTTGATATATAATTCCCGTCTTCGTCTCTTTCCCGGGAAGTTGAAAATCAGGTGGTTTGGGCCCTTTATTGTTGAGTCAGTTACTCCTTATGGTGCCATCACCGTTAAAAATACCAAGGATGGTTGCCTTTTTCAAGTAAACGGTAAATGTTTGAAGCCTTTCTTAGAGTTAGGCCCCACCCAAGTTGAAGAAATTGACCTTGTTGACCTAATCTATGAAGACTGGTGCTTCAGTCTTGTTTGGGGGTGATTCTCATCACCCGATTTTTCTGCCACCCCATTCTTTCCTAGATTATAATTTCTTTTTGGGTGAGAATGGATCGGTCTGGATGGAGACGTTAAACTTAGCGCTACTGGGAGGCATCTCATGATTTCTAATATGAGTCTCATCCTGTTTGGAGGTAGTTTTTCACATAACCCTATGCTTTACCATGTTTATAGACTTGTACACATTTTTTATCACTCATTCAAGTTCATTTTGTCTTCATTCGTCCACTTCATTAGCGGTTGATTATGGTAATCTCTTTCCTACCTTCTGCTCTCAATTTAAAAATCATTTTGCCTAACATCGAGGACGATGTTCCTTTTTGTTTGCGGGTGGGAATTTTATCAAAATCGCACCTCTTTTGAAATTTTTTGATTTTCAAACAAGATTTTTTAAAATTTTTGCACAATTTCTTTCATCTCACTCATTGATGTGAATTTTCTATCATCCATCTTTTAAGTCTAGGAATAAACTAGAGAATTTATTTTCTAAATAGCTTATGTAATACATAACAAGGCATGTTGCACTATAAATTTCTAGACTCAACAAAAATTTGCGCACACATCACGTCACTACGGTTGAGAGTTGAAGAGTACTACAATTCCCAAGAAAACCTTAAGGATCACTATTAGAGACTTTAGGTTGTGAGATTTGTGCCTTTCACCCTCTCAAAGAGTTTTACGCAATATCCGAGCCACAAGTTGATTCAACTTCTTCTAGGTCCGCATTAAGTCGTTGTATGATCTCATTATTCTTCATTAAATTTTGGCTTGATCACTGAGAAAGACATCACTTTCGAGTTTTAAGAAACATGTGTCTTGAAATTTGTCCCCGATCACTAGATTTTCACCCATTACCTTCCCATATTCTTCCATATTCCCATATATTTCCCCACATCATCACATATCATCCCCCATTCATATATCATCTTTTATTTTTGAGAAAATGAGTGTTTATCAAATGTGAAATGTCTTCCTTGTTGAGAGTATAAAGAAAGAGGGAAAAAGAGAAAAACAAAAAAAATATAGAAAAATAGCAAAAGAAAAAAAATCGAGAAAAAAAATATAGAAAAGAAAAAGAGAAAAGAAAAAAAAAGAGTTTGTAGTTAGTCCTTGTTAAATAAATACATTTGTTCTTCAAGTGCTAGAACACTCTTCTTTCGCATCCATCATCCATCCATCACCATCATACTTAACCTCATACAATCCTTCCTATCTCATTTTCCCCTCACCCATATACATCCATATCTCTCCTAGGTGTTCAGACAAATGAAAGTCAATGTGCTGAATAACTCGACGTTCTCACTATAGTGATTAACATTCTTTCACGAGATCATTTTCTTTCTAAATGTTTGTTCTTTCTTATATATGTGTGAGACATTTGAACTTTCTTACATTTACTCACCTCCTCACACACAAGAGAGATACGCTTACCCTAATCTCGAGAATTCGTTTGAGAAAGATATATCTACTGAGATTTTGAAGTTGAAGCATTGATTTCGAAAAGGCAATATAGGAATTACTCTTATGATACTCGACCCGTTTTAACTGATTCACACTACACACGTTGAGTAAGGAAGGATGTGCCTTGAGTATTTACATAGGTAAACATTTTTATGCATTCTAGCTTGTATTTCTCAAAATATTTATTTCGTGATGGATTGTGTGATTATTCTATGTCTAATAAGAGATTGACTGTCGTTTGCAAATAAAAAGTTTTGTGGGTATATTCTCTGCAAACCCTCACGAGATAAAACTCATCCTGTAGGGCAACCTATAGGTTTAGAGGATTGTTGCACATGCTAGGTTCAATCGCAAGATCCCGCGAAAGTGGTACACTTTTGGTTTCTTATCTTTCTCTATTTCTCTCTATATTTTGCTCGAGGAATAACAATGTTCTGTTTGGGGGTGGTGTGATAAGCACTCAAAAGTGTACATTTTATACCCCGAATAGGCTCATTTTAGTTGCTAATTCTCAGCAAATTGGATCTTATATGCTCATTTGTTTATTTTGTAGGTCAAATGCATGTTACAGTGTTCAAATGCTCAAATCAAGGAAATTGCAACAAAAATTGAGCTAAGCCTGTATACCTTGTCCCGTATCAAACCCGAGCCTAAACCTAGCCCAAACATTCACCCGAGCATGTGTGTGTTCAGTTTGTACCTTTATTATTTTCTTTTTAGATTTTTAGTTTGAGTTGTTTTTATTTTTAGGATTTATTTTAGATTTATTTAGAATTTTCTAGAATTTATTTTATATTTCTTTGTATTTTATATTTTTATTCGTTTTTAATTTCAGTCTTTATTTTTAGTTTTGCTAGATTTTATATTTTTAGGACTTTAGACTTTATTTTTGCCTCTTTTGTAGTTTTTATTTTTATTATTTGAGTTTTAGTTTTATTAGATTTTATTTATTTTAAGAGAATTTATTTATATTTATGTTTTATTTTAGTGCGTCGAGTATTTGTTTTCCTTTATTTTTCGTTTGTTTTTAGTTTTTAGTTAGTTTATTATTATTTTTTGTTTTGTTTTATTTTATTAGTTTTTATTTGAGGCATGTTTAGTTTTTAGAGTTTGTATTGTGTGTCGTGTTATTTTTATTTTTTTAGTTTTTTAGTTTTTTAGTGAGTTTTATTTTTAGTTGATTTTTATTTTTAGTTTAGTTTAGTTTTTATTTTTATTTTGCATGTTTTTATTATTTTTTTATTTTATTTTATTTAGGATACAAATTAAACACACACACACCCTAACCCCATACACACCTTAACAATCCACTCACTCACACCCCACTATCCTACACCTTCACTACACCCAATCCACCCCCTATCATCTTCTACACCCACCATACTCTCTCTCCTCTAACTCCATAACCCATACCTCTCTCCTCTCTCTAAAACTTACACCATTAACAATACATACGCTCAACAACACCAAATCCCGATTTTACCTGCTACCCAACTCAATAACCCGGTTCCATTCCACAACCCGAAACCCCCTACCTCTTACCTGTTGCAATCCGATTGACCCACATCAGACCGAGACCCATGACCGACCCTCGCGAAATCAAACCCTTCAAAACCCGAAACCTGCTCCCCGACGTCCAAACTCGACCCTAAACAGGGTCATACCCGTCAGTCCCCCTGTCAACCCAGTCGCGACCCCCTTTCTACCAAACCCGCGATCCCAATGTCGTCGCTCCAATACTGCTACCAACCTAACCTCCAAACCTGCAAGCCCTTTCTACCAAACCTTTTTTTCTAAATTACCCTCATCCAATTTTACCCCTAATCTTATAACTTTATTATTTTGATTCAAACTAGAGATGGGCTTTTCAAAATGATTAAAATTATAATATAAGTTTATTTTACTCTTTTATTTTGTTTAATTAAAATTAGTTGGGTAAAATTTTCTAGCGGATGATTTGCTTAAATAATTTTAATTCATTTGGAGTAGAGTTGTAGTAATTGAAAATTACTTTTCTAAAATAATATTTACTTAATTCATTAGGACAATGAGAATTAAATTTTGAATTAGTTGAATATTTTGGATATCAATCAAAATAAAATACTTCAAACTAGATTGAATGTGTGAAATGCGGTGGATTTAAATCTCTTGATACTTCTTACTATTATCTCTCATTTAGATATCTTTCACTCACTTTTTCAAACAATTTTTTCGTTACTTCTCTAGATTTTCTTCTAGTTTAAATAACCTTTCTCATTTGGTTTAGTTAACTCACCATCATATAAAATTATTTAAAAAAAAAAGTAAGTAGAAAACAAAGAAAATAGATAGAAAATTGGATTGCATCTTTTCTCTTGTGTTTCACTCCATAGAGTTGGATCGATACCCTTACTTACCTCCATACTAGTTTTATGATATCTTTGTAGGTAATTGAAGGAAAGTTTTGATTAGAAGGGATTTTCAAACAACGATACAACATACCTAGCACCGAAATTCCTCCATATCATACTCCTTCATGAATCGAGCGACTACCCCCCTCTGGCTCTCTTCAGTGATATGGTTGTTGCTCACTTAGTAAAACATTTAGTGGCCACATGTATCACCGCAGCGAAGAAATATGGAACACATCATGCATCCTATGCAAGTGCTCCGGCAGCCCCAATCTATAAGTAATTGGTCCAACTCTCTCAATGATAGGAAATGGTCCTACATATCTGGGTGCCAATTTCCTTTTTTTACCAAATCTCATAATCCCTTTCATAGGTGATACCCGCAATAATACTTGTTCTCCAACATTGAATTCACGAAAGTAACGTTTCGCATCGACATAACTTTTCTGTCGATCTTGGGCTATCTGAATATGACTACGAATCATCTCAATCCTGGTAGACGTTTTCTGTATCACCTCTGACCCCAGTAGTTTGTTGTCTCCCACTTATAACCAACATGCAGGAGAACGACAAGGTCTACCATATAGTCACTCAAATGGAGCCATACCAATGGTGAACTGATAACAGTTATTATACACGAACTCTATAAGCGGAAGGTATTGCTCCTAACCTCCCCCAAAGTCCAGTATAAACATGCGTATCATGTCTTCCAACATCTGGTTTGTATGTTCTGTCTGCCCATCCGTCTGTAGATGATAAGCTATACTCAACCGCAATTCGATACCCATAGCCTCCTGAAAACTCTCCCAGAAACGTGACACAAAAATCGTCAAACACGATATTTAGGGGCACCCCATGCAATGTCACTATCTCGGCAATAAATAACTGGCCATACTGTCCGGTAATGCAATTAGTCCGGACAGGCAAGAAGTGAGCTACCTTTGTCAACCGATCCACAATCATCCAAGTCCCTCACCTTTTGTTAAAATAAAAAAATTAATTGAATATTATTTCTACTGAAATTTATATAATTAATTCCCCGTTAAATCTTTCCCAGATTCAGTCCTACTCAAATTATATTTTTCGAGCCTCAAATATATCCTACTATTCTCCCTTAAGTCCCATCATATTCAAATAATCATCACTAAAGGTTTCTTATAATTTGGGATTTAATCAAACTTTAAAAAGAAAACATTTCACATTTCCAAAGGGGGTCGATAGATCGATGGTCTTGGTCGATCGATCGATCGACATTCTTGAATCGATCGATCGATCGATCAGATATCATCCCAGTTTCTGCATATTACAACCTATGAGTTTGATACTTCTTTCACATCAAAGCCAACATAAATCAATCTAAAATATCTCCAAATTCATCTCAATTGTTATAGTAAGGTATGTGATCAAATTCTAACAATCAAACAAAAATTCATCAAATAGTTTGGATTAAATCATATCATTCCCATAATTTTCATATTTTAATATTTCTCCCCGAAAATTATATGAACCCAAATTTCTTCCATCATTTGAAACCAGATTTCGTGGATTAAAACCTTTATACAAAAATAGATTTATTCTATCTAATTCTCATGTCCAGAACTAAATCAAAACTCTATAGTTTATCATTGATACATGCAATTTCTAAGATTCTAACTATCCTATCTAACATGGATATTTTAAGCATCAAAATAAAGCAAGAATTGCACTTGCCTTAGTTATGTAGGTCTGAACCTTTGATGATGATGGTGTAGGATTTCCCCCTCATTTTTCGGTGACTTTTTGTTGGTGGTGCTGGTGACAGAAGGTGGTTAATCCCCTTTGGTTTGCCCCAAAAGACTCTCCTCTTTTCTAAGAAACCTTTTCTTCTCCCAAGGAACCTTTCACTCCCTGTCACACTAAGACCTCTAAATATTTTATGGTGAAATGGAATGAACCTACGTTCCTCTAACCCAACACCTTTATAATACGATAAAACTCGAAATTACTATTTATCTCCCAAGTAAAATGACTAAATTACCCCTCGGGGCGTCCTTTCAGTTCCCGCTTGATTCGAGACCCAAATCCAACACCCGAATAGACTTTTATGACTGTCTCGACCCTTCCGGACACAATGACCACTCAAAATGATCATAAGGTTGATATAAAATAATGTTTAATTTTTATTCATTTAAATTAGTCCCGACACGTCCCATACCGCGTCCCGACTTAATTTCCATTAGTACCGTACTAGTGACTCACGGCAATATAAATAACATCATATTCATATATTACTTATATATCACCAAGTAATATTTAGAATCACACATTACTATAATCTCTAGTAATATTAAATTCGGATTAATCCCAATTAATTATTTCTTAATTAATTCCAATTAATCCCCATTAACTTTAATTTATCGCATAATAAAAGTTATTTAAAATTACGGGGTATTACATGGAAGTGGCTCGAGCAACCATTTGTACTGTGTGAAGTTTTACCCAAATGTGCCAAGAAGGTTGGTTATTGCATTACCAACGTTTCCTTGCTCTCAATCCTCCAAACCATGTCCCTGCGAGGTTACTAAGAGGAGGTCGTTCGATAAAGCGTGTGAGCTCTCCTATACCGTGCAAGGCATGGTCCCTCGAGGGTGCTCAATAAACTCGTCCATATTATAAAGTAAGCTTGATCAATAAATAAAGTACACGATCAAATACATTCTGCTTCATATTATAAAATATTGTTATTTGAATAACTTTGGCCTTCGAAGGGAGTCCTTCAAGGAGTGCCTGTGGAGGGTCTTCTTGCGAAGTCCCTCGAGAGGTCTTTTTCTTCCTTCTTCATTTTCTAAGTATAGAATCAATTCTTCTAATCAACATTTGGTCAGTATCCCCCCTATAATTGTTGATCTAGAATGAACCTCACAAGTTTTAAAAAAGAAAAAAACATCATTACATGTTTTAGCTTAGTGCACTAATATATAATATTGTTGCTAATGTTTGTGGTTTTGAAAAAAAAGGTGAAAAGATAAATTGTAAAAACCATAATAAACAGTTAAGAAAACTAATAAAAAACTATTGGAATTTAAAGTTTGATTCCACAATTATCATTGGCATGAGACTATTGCAAAAAAAATCTCTCCCACATAGTCACCAAAAAAAGACCCATTGACATTTTTATTTTTAGACTTCATCATTATTGTCTATGAATAAAAACATAAAAAGACTTTATTTCACATATTAGGTTTCTTTGTAACCCTAAAATGATTGATGGATGATAATTTTATAATAGTTGGTTTACTAATACCATGGATAAGGGCTCGCGCATTGTGCAGGTTGTATGCTAGTGTGTTTTATAAAGTTATAGCACACTCGCCTTTATTGTATCATTAATACACTATTGGGAGTGTAATAATTACTTATAACTAGTTTTTTAGCCCAAACGGTGCGTAAGAGTTGTATAATTTATATATTATATTAGGATACACACACACACACACACACACACATAATGGTCATTTCTTATTATACATTCTCAAGAAAGAATTAACGAGATTAAATAAATTACTGCATGCATTTATGTGCGGCATTTGTACGAAGCTTTTACTAATAATAAATAAAAATATAAGTAGATCTCGTGAAATATTGACCTCTTCTGAAAGAGAAATGAAAAATGGAGCATATAATCAAGCAAACCCATGCTCCCTCTTGTCTTGGCAAGGAAGAAACTAGAGAGCTAAAAGATCTTAACAACAAAATGTGTTTTATAAAAATATCCTAAATGAGATCTTTGTTTTATAAAAAAATGATTTTGCTCATTGCCATCAGTGACCATTCGCTGCAGTTAACAAAGGTTTCGGTTGGCACGAACTTAGTGAAGCTATATTTCAAGATCCACCAAGGATTTTCTACTAAACAAAAGATGCAAGGCGTGACCCGTAAGATATTTTGTTGGGGGTGAAGTCTTGTGAAATCAGCAAAGTATATTACGGAGACCACTAGAGATTTTGCTAAAGCGAGTATTCTAGGATATCACACAAATGCCTTATTAACATAGATATTCATAGACTAATATACTTGACATTTGGTGATGACAAAAACACAAAACCACAATAAACGGTTTTGAAAAATATTTCATCATTTTATTTTTTTATAACTATAAAAGCTAAGTCCTCTAGGTGCAATATACCGTATTTCGCGGCCTTTATTATTTATTAATTAGTAAATAAATTATAAATGGAATTATTTATTACATATGTGAGTTGGTAGAATAATATGCATAATTTAGATGATAATTTGATTTTTCATGTGATGTGATTTTTGTGCTGCTCCTCTTTCTTGTTCATTTCAAAAATCTGTTAGCTTTCAAAAGATAGCTTTTCATTGTCAACATTCCGCCTATAAGAACTATGGAAACTCTTCCCTCATTTCAATCATTTTCTTGCACTTTTTCACTATATCTTTTTTGTAAAATTCTTTAATTGAGTTGTGATATGCAACTATGGTTTACATTATTGACCAAAATACAGTGAAAAAAATCCAAACTTGACCATCAAATCCCCAAGTGGGTATATCTAGGATTAATTAAGGGTACCTGTGACCTTTTCACCCTTTCTGAATGCCATTGGTTGCCTTTAATCTTTATTGCTGAGTGTGGGGTCACTTTTATCACAAATTATTTATTGTTGGAGTTCTGCTATTACTTTGATGGTCCCAGCCCAAGTTTTCATAACTTCATAGAGTATCGTTAATGGTGTTCACCGTATTAGCGAGTTATATGAAACATGGTTACTATCAAATATTGTATTTTATTTCCCCTTGTTCCATCTAGAATTGTAGTCCCATACTTGTTGTATCCCACTATTTATATTCAAATATTGTATAACCTTGATATTCATGGTTAATCGCTTTTACAAGGTTTATTTTCTTATTTACTAGGTTTGGGAAGCTAATGGTGAAGTTTGGAAGCATCCAGAGCAAGAGACATCCATAAATCCACGTTCAGAGGCGAAAATGATAATTTTATAATGGCAGTACCGAACTCGTACTTTTCACAAAAATTGTCGTCCTTGAAATAAGGGAATTTTGGGTTCAAGTGGTGTTTTTAAATGATCTCAAATGAATAAGTTATGAAGAGTCAAAATTTAAAATAAAAAAAGTCAAAAACCAAAGCTTTGGGTCAACAAAAAAGTCAAACCTTATAACTGGAAATTTGTTGGAAATTTGTTGATCTCAAACGAGGAACACATTGGTTGAAATGGTGCGTGAATCCAAGTTCAAAGGAAGAAGTTATAAGCTTTGGGGTGAAAAATACAATTATGTAAACTCGGTATCGTCAGATCATGTCTTGTGGCACCATCAGATCATGTCATATGGAACCATAAAATTATGACATGTGGCACCATCAGATCATGCCATTTGGCACCTTTAGATCATGACACGTGGTGCTGCTACTTCTTAAAATTAAATGGGGCCGGGGAGAACAAAACCTTCCTTTAACCATCATACTAAGTAGACCTTTGATAATAATATTCACCCCAATAATATATAACCTATAATTCAACCAAGTTCCTTTTTCCGTCTTTTTCACCCACTCTCTCTGCCACTTCTTCTTTCTTTCCCTTATTTTTATTCTTCTGCCATAATATTTCCATCATCCAACCCATGCATGTATTAAATAATTCCTTCGGCCATCACCACCTTTTTATTATTTAATTAAATTACCCATTATTATGTAATTTTATTTTTAACCCCTAAACCAATTTTTCCAACCTATAAATAGGGTCATTTGAAGGCACAATTAGACATCCATTTTTTTAGAGTTAAACCCAATTTTAGAGTAGTAAACTCTCTCTTAGTTTTAGTAGTTGTTCTTGAGCTTCATTAGTTTAGTATTTTTTTTAGAGGTTTACGAGTTTTTAATATGAAGATTAAGTGATGCATTCAAATATTCAATATAATATTTCTCAGTTTTGTTCAAGTAAGTGTTATTATTTTTATCGCTTTCTCTCATACACTGTTGTATTTAATTATTAAAACATGTTTTCTAGTTAATTAATGTAGGTTAAAATTAATGAACTACCCTTGAGTATCTATTTGCTTTGATGTGGTATGTTGGAAAAAACTTGTTTTGATGGGTTAATTGTTCTCTTTTTACGTATAGGAACCTTAATGGGTTATATCACATATACAGAATTTTTTTACTTTGCGTTTGTCATTTTGAGAATATTGTTGAGGCCAAACTCGTATTTAGACTTTTATGAAAATTTGGGGAGTGACCCTCTGAGTTTAAATACTTATTTAAATGAGTATTAACTGTATTTTAAACCTCTTTAACCATGTAATTATTTATGTTATGTACTCCATGGTGAGGGATTTAATTCCCAACCTATAGTTTACATAGTTGTTAATTTATATAGTTTTAATACTTGCCTAAATTAATTGTAGTATAAAAACTTTTAAAAATTAACAATCATCTTTCATATATTTTTTAGAAGTAATAAATCAATTAAATTTTAAAAGACATTCTATATGCATTCAATACCCAAACTCGCTGCTATACATATAAAGCATGTGTAGTTAAAGTTTAGATTTTTTATATTGACGTGCAAAATCGACGCTAACGACAAGTGTATTTACACGACGCTTGTTTCTCACTCAATAAAAATGGCATTGTTGTCGGAAAGTGTTTTATTTTAGAATTTGATTTATTAATTGCTTTTTATGTGCGTGTGTGTGTATAAAATATTGTACCAGTCATGCGCAACTAAACTTCAAGCACCATCAATCTCTCAACCGCATATAACATTATGGAGTTTCATCTACGAATCACTTCATGTAATTATATCTTATTCTAGTATTCTCAGTGATTCTAATCGTATTATGGGTATATAATTTTGTCATAATAATAAATTTCAAATCCCCTCCAAACCTATGACTTTTGTCAAATATTTGCAAAATGAAACAAATGAAAATTGTAAAATGACCGTGGGCCCGTATTTACGTAAGCATGAAAATGATTTGGGGACATACGAAAATCCTTCTGATGAAAAAATCCCTCAAAATTATTATTATAATGATATTAAAAAGTATTATGATAATTATCTGAACTATTATAACAATAATTCTCACAATTGTTAATTTTTAAAATAGTTACGATAATACTTATCAAGACTTTCTTTTTGGTGACGTTTCTTTACCGCTGTTGGCCAGATTATACTCAAAAGAAAGGGGTGGGGGATGAATTGAGTTTAGCAAATTTTAAGTCAAATTAATATTTCAGAAAATTAATTTACTACACTTTATCAAATTTTCAGATTAATAAATCTTAAATGATTAAAACCAAGAATATCAAATAAATGCAACCAATTAATTTAAACAATCTAAAATGCAGATTTTGACACTCCATAAATATTAAATTAATTTTCATATTGAATACAAATTAATATTCTTTAATTAATTAATTAATTCAAAAATAATTATTTTAATCTTAAAATAAATTTAACAATTTTGGAATTAATATATTTACAAATTTAAATGCTGAAAAATATAAATTAAAGCAAGCGCAAATAAATCAGGAAATAAAGTGCGGAAAAATAAATGACACTGAATTTAACATGGCTCAATTAAAATCCGGCTACATCCACGCGCCTAGCGCTTTCAAATCCCTTGTGCTTCAATATCTTTGATCCACTTGATGGTAGGATCAAACCACTATGTACATCCGTTTGCAAGCTGAAATCGAGCTTCAAACACCGTGGTTCAATTTGCGGGTAGGAACCAATCACCGGTAGAACAACCAAAGCTTCAATCAAATCTGAATTTTTTGGTACAATGTAGAATAATGAAACTCTCTAAAAAATAAAATTTATATTCTGAGTTTTTTCTTCTTTAATGAGACTTCAATAAATGATGTTGATATAGGCTTAAGTATTCTTCTTCGATGATTGAGCAGAATGTAAAAAATTAATTGCTCCCTTTGAATGTAGTAGCTCAGTAGTAAATATAAATGCTCACAATAAATTTTCAAGTCTTACTTATAGTCTCATTATTGTGTTGTATTTTCAATACAACTCTTGAATATTTAAGAAGGACTTCAAAAACTAGCGGTTAGAGACAATCATTATGAACATTAAATGCTCCTGATTTTTGCTGAGAGAAAATAGATTGAAATTGATCTTCACAGCTCATTTGTATTCTTAAAAAAAAGTAGTTGTTGAAGTATGAAAATTGCATTCTAAAAAATATAGGATTGAGTGTAGCTTAATTGCCGTAAGATTTATTAGTCCAAGAGAGATATAAAACCAAGATAAAAAGATAAACAATCAGATATAAGTAACGTGTCATTCTGTGAAAGAGAGTTTTCTGTCAAGATAGTATATTAGTCAAAATAAAAGACATTTGCGTTTCTAAAAAGAATTCAGATATAAAACAGAAGGATAATCACATAAACTAATATATTAAGATGTTAAAATCCTAAAAGAGTCTTTGCAAGACTGTCATGCGTATGGCTCTTAAAAATCTGAATAGATAAAAAAAAGTTTACTATCTTTTGTTCAACAAATGGGACAAACCCAAAATGCATCGCCCAAAGACTCTAAGTCTGTACAGTTTCTAGAGTAGACAATTGAGGTTTATTAAATGGGCCTCAAGGTTGTACACGTTCCAAGCTTAAATCAGAGACTCACGAGTTGTTCCAAAGCAGATACATGATAACATGTATACATATTAAAGATAAACAAACGTTTAGTAGCAATTCTTCATGATGTATGCGTGGCCAATAGTCTTGATAAAGGAGATGACATAGTGCATGGTTTAAGAGTAAAATGAAATGAAATCCTTCAATCTGTCGTGAGATGCATGCCTAAGATATATAAAGTATATATTATTATATATGAAAAAAATAGTGACATATATATATATATAATATGGGACAATGGTGTTATGAATAGTATTTTTGTGGGGTTTGTCATGCATGATAAACATGCATGACATCTTATGTGTTGCATGCATGTATGCATGCATACATACATTATTATTTTTATTAAAATATTTTTTTTAAATATTTTAAAAAATAATTATATTTTTTTAATTTTTTTTTTTAAAGGTGTTTTTTGTTTAGGGTTGAATTTTATCACGTGGACAAATTTATCGTCGTGCCTTCAGACACGGGCATCCGCTAGTATATATATATGGGGGGGAGGGGATGCATAAGGATTTGCGTAACAAGGCAATAATCCTGGCTCCATGCAATTTAAAATGACCGGATACTACCAAAGCAATCAAAACTGACAGACTGTAGATTTTTTTTGGTTTATACCAGGGTATCCACTACCGACTTAGTGACTAATCCCTTCGCTGATTTGTAGGCACCTCGATGGGTGAGACAGCTGGTCCAGGGATTTAAGGCTGCTCCATGCCCAAGGCGGGGATCGAACCCCCGACCCTTGGTTAAGGGAGGAAGAGCCCCTTCCGCTCTACCACACCCCGAAGGGATTAGTCACTAAGTCGCTAGTGGATACCATGGTATAAACAAAAAAAAAAGTTGGTCAAAGCTCTCTCATAATATAGGCTTTTGTAGTATTCTCAAATGATAAATACTTCACAAAAGTTCACTCATACAATCTCACGGATGGAAATAAAGATAAACAAAGCATATGATATTAAGTTTATAACTATTCAGATAACGAAATAATACTAAAACTGAGCATATAATATAACATGTAAAGTAATAAATATAAATAAGATAAATTTATGTTGTATAACATTTATATAAGAAACGTCTAAAAATAAGTTACTCAAATATGGCTGTTAGGAAAATAATAATAACAATAACAGAAAATAACTAACTAACTAATTATATATGACACAATTAAATAAATATATAAACTGATAACTACACTAAAAGTTACATAACTAAAAATAGTATACAAATAATATATGTTTGGAATCATCCAAATCATTATATTACATTAAACTAAAATGTACAATAATTTCAATTAAACTTAATTAAATATTAATTAAAATATTAATTATATCTTATTTAACAACCGCCAAATTCATTTGGTGTGTAGATGCAAAATCTAAAATTGAAGAATTTGATAAATATTATCGTGAAGACAATTATTATTGGGAAAAAGAATTTGATGCTTTATTTTAATCCAATAATAATTTTTCTCGTAATAGCTTAGAAGATGAAGAATGTTTTGAACTAAATGAGGAATCTAAGAACTTTGAAGAAATTTCTACTTTAGAACTAACCATTATTCATCTCACCCAATTTAGAATCTAAGGACTTTGAAGAAATTTTTACTTTGGAGAATACTTGGGTTTCACCTCAAGTAGCTTTTGAAAAATGAATTGATAGTGAATCCATATCCTTTTAAATTGAACCCATGCTTAGTAATAAAGAATCAATTGAAGTTGAGTTTCTTTTCTCACCATTTACATTTATCATTACCGAACTATTACAAGTCCCTCAAGAATCGAATGAAAGTCTCGAGAACTTTGATCCAATTATTGTCAATGGAAGATTTTTTGAAATGATTTTCATGATGCGATTTTCACTTTAGCACGCCCCGCCTCCTATTCCAAATGAAAAATCTTTGGGAGAAAGTTTTGATTTTCTTGGAATCAAGTTCTAATTGTCCACCTCTTTATCCAAACCACCCAGCACCAAAAAACAGATTTATTCAAAAATTTATGATGGTTTAAATTGTTCACCCAAAGCATGTCCCCAATTGTATAAACGGAACTCCAATTTTTTTGGAGGCATGAAATATCGTGGGAGTCCACCGTTAATACCAAAAAGTCAATATATTTTATGGGTGAACCTAAAATTTTTTGTCTTATAGTTTATGGTAAATTAGAAGATGATTTTTTTTTGTACATATTTTGTTAAAAAATAAAAAAAGTGAAAAATGAAAAGATATTTGTTCTTTTTGTTTTTGTTTTTTCTAACGTATTTTGCAATGTTATTGAACATTATATCCCGGGATTGTCCCATATTGAATAACTTCTCTCTATCACTTGAATTGTGTATTGTTATTAAATAACATTGAGAACAATGTAGTTTAGTTAGGAGGTGTCATAATACATCATTTTCATTTTTCATTTTTAAATAAATAAAAAAATAAAGTTTCTTTAAGTGATTATTGGCAAAAGTTTCTCGATGAAACTAACTCTAATCATTTAAATAAATAAATAAAAATTAAATGTGAAAAAAAAACAAAAATATTTTCATTATTCTTTTTTAGGTTTTTTCCTAATTTTTTTTAGAGATTTTACTATCTAAGTTACCTCATTCTTTTAACCAAAAAAGCAATAAACATATCAAAGAGTTACGTGCCTAAATAACTCTTTATTTTATTTACCATCATTATTATACTTTATTAATTCGTATGATTCATGTATTGATACTTGAAGCACAACACAAATTATACTTTTGTAATGGTTAAAATCTTAATGACTAGGTGAATCTAATGATGCATAGGTACACTTACTATGTGAGCTTTGTATTCTCTTCCACCCAAGATGGAGTAATTTATTTACTGTGAGAAAATGATAAAATATTCGATAAAGTTAGCCGTAGTATTGTAGTGATTTTATCCACCTCTTCTTTTCCTCCCACCCCAAAATAAAAAGTGGTAATAAATTACTAGTTAATAAGGTCAAACCTAAACATTTTTGCTAAAAAGATATTGCGGAGACTGGATTTGAACCCATGAGTGATGTATACACTTATTCATTGTTCTTCTGAAAAACATTTTAAGTCATTGGTAATCTTAAATATCCATGTTTTGAGTATTGACTAAAGAATGATGATATGGTTTTTTTCGAACCAAAAATCAAAAATTATGTTTTAATCCCTTTTTTGGTGAAAGACAATTCATTTCCATCATTTCATCCGCTTCACCAACACCTTGAAAATTGATTCAAAAAGAAATGCAAAACGAAATAGGAACTGGACAAAAATAATGGAAGAGAAGAAAAAAAGGGAAAAATCAAAGAAAAAAAGAAATAAATTAATTAAAAAAGATCAAACATTTCCAAAGAAAAGAAAAGAAAAGAAAAGAAAAAAAGAAGTTATCTTTATGTTCAATCTTTTTCAAATAATAATCGTTTTAAGGCATTGACTTTTATCATCCACCTTCACATTTTCCATCTCAAAAAGTCCTTAAAATGATTTTATTCAACACTGAAAAGATTGCATTTCACATCCTTTAGAAAACGGTATCCTATCATGAGATTATATTTTATCATTTCATATAAACATCTTTCGTCGCTGACATGTCCAAGGCTTTGCTTGCAATTATATTTACTCTTTATGCCTACATATCCTGAGTGACTTACACCAATTCAGAGTGTCTTCATCTTTTGAGTGTAATCATCAGCAAGTTATGAAATAGTGTGCTTAATTATAAACATCAAGTCATTAAAATCTTAATATAATTTCACTCGTAATATTCGTTCCATACACCATGTACTTGGTCAACATCCGAATCTCCTAAATTTCTTTAAAATAATGATTATAGTTTATAATGTATTTTCTTGTTAAACTCTTAAACTGTATTTGAGATCTTTGTTCAGAAAATGGGAAACTATTTTGAGAATAATCTGATGTTTGTGAGTATTATTACTATAAACTTTCATGAGGTAAAACTATCCACTAGGGTAACCTAGAGGTTTAGTAGCTTGTTGCACAACATAAATGCAACCGTGTATCCCGCGAAAGTGGATCTCTATCCTTGTTATAGTCACTGAATAAAATAACGAATTTGACATGAAAATATATTTCACTATGTTGCTGGAGACTAGCAACACATTAATTTGGGGGTGTGATAATATTGTAGTATATTACCCTTTTTCTATCAAATATTATAGTTCCATGCATGTTATATCCCACTATTTATATTCAGATACTGTATAACCTAAATATTTATGATTAATAGTTTTTTCAAGGATTATTTGAGTATTTATAGGGTTTAGGAAGATAAAAGTAAAGTTTCGAAGCATTAAAAGCAAGAAACATCCATAAATGCACTTTTAGGGGAAATATCATAATTTTAAGAGGACAGTTTTGGACTCAAAATCTTCACGAAGATTGTTAACCTCGAAACAATGAATGTCTGGGTTCAATATGTGTGTCAATTCGATCTCAAACAAAGAAGTTATGAGGAGTCAAAGTTTGAAACAGAGAAAAGTCAAAAGTCAAAGCTTTGGGTCAATAAAAACCAAAACTTACAACTCAAACTCTGTTGGAAATTTTTTGCTCCGAAATAAAAGATACATCGATTAAAATGAATGTCGAATATGAGGTCAAAGGAAGAAGTTACAAACTTTGGGGTGAAACTGTAATTATGGAAACTCAACAGTGTCAGATCATGCCATGTGGCACCGCAGGATCTTGGCACATGGCACCGAGATCATGACATGTTGTGATGTTGCTTCTTCTTAAAATTAATTGGGGCTGGGGAGAATTGGGCCCAAAACCTCCTCCCCCTTCCCTTCATTTAACCATCACACCAAGTAGACCTTTGAAAATAATATTCACCCTAATAATACATAACCCATAATTCAATCAAGTTTCCTTCCCCATCTTTTTCCACCTACTGTATCTCCCACATTCTTCTTTCTTTTTCCCATTTTTATCCTTTTCCCATAATATTCACATAAAGCAACCTATGCCTACACTAAAAAATTCCTTTCCCCATCACCATTTTTTAATACTTAATTTAATCACCCATTATTGTGCAATTCCATTTTTAACCTCTAAAATAATTTTTCCAACCTATAAATAAGATCATTTGGAGACATATTTAGACATTCATTTTTCCTTAGAGCTAGACCCAATTTTAGAGTAGCAAACTATCTCTTAGTTTTAATAATTGTTTTAAAGCTTTATTAGTCTAGTATTTTTCGAGAGACTTACAAGATTGTAACATGAAGATTGAGTGACACATTTAAATATTAAATCTAACTTCTCATTTTTGTTCTAGTAAGTGTTATTATTTTTATCGCTTTCTTTTTATTTAATTATTTAAACATGCTTTATAGTTAATTAAATTAGGTTGAGATTAATGAACTCACCTTGGGTATATAGTTATTTCGCTATGGTATGATAAAATAAACTATTTTGATTGGTTAATTATCCCCATTTTTACACCTAGGAACCTTAATGAGGTATATCACATATGCACCATATTTGTTACCTTTAGTGTGTAACTTTGAGAATATTATTTACGCCAAACTCGTAGTTAGACTTTTATGGAAAATTGGAGACTGACACTCTAAGTTTAAAGAATTTTTTAAATGAGTATTAATCATGTTTTAAACTTATCTAACCATGTAACCATTTATATTATGTATTCCAAGGTGAAGAATGTTATTCTCAACCTATAATTTTCATAGTTGTTAATTCATTTAGTTTCAATACTCGCATAGATTAATTATAGTATAAAAACACTTAAAAATAAAAAATAATCTTTTACATATAAGTAATAAATTAATTAAATTTTAAACGATATTCTTTGTCGATTCGATACCCAAACTCATCACTGCATATATAAAACATGTGTAGTTAAAGGTTGGATTTTTTTGTATTGAGGTGCAAAACTGACGATAACGACAAGATTATTTTCATGACACTCAATTTTCACTCGATCATGACGCATCTTGGTATCACTAAAATTATGTACTATTACCATTAGGTGACAACCACTGAGAATATTAGTCACATGAAGACAAGGGTGGATAACTGAGCCCTGGTAGTGAAAATCCCCGATCCTCATGAAGATTATTGGGATCATAAGCTGATTGGGAAATATTGGCAATATTCTCCCCTTCCTGAGGGTGTGGTGCATGAAGGGTCGGGATGCCCTCAGGGAGAGTAAGTAATAGGTTAGAAAGACATTAAGTTTTTTGCTTCGAAATCTTCTCTTCATTGAGGCTAACATTTTGTTCTTCTTTTCATTTTTTTGTAGTAAAGGGCAAGAAGAAGATTCCTCGTGATATTCACATTAACTTTTTTAACCTTCAGACAGTTTGGTCTATCCAATAAAGAGTTAGAACCGTTGAGCATCCAAGGTCTGTGACATTTCTGCTTGGCTTCAAGAGTTTTACCTCTTCTTTCATTGCAAGTCTGATTGAACGAATACTCCTTATTGCCTTAGATGACCTAGAAAATTCTACCTCCCAAGATTCAGAAGGGGAGGGATCAAATGAATTAGCTGAGGAGGGCACATCGTCTTCCTTTGAACCACTTGATGTTTCGTTTCTTCTACTATTTCTCCTAGGGCTATGGCAAAAAATAGGGTTATGAAATTGATCACCATAAATTTTAGTACCAAGTATCCTCCCCCTAACCGGCCACTGGGCAAATAGAAAGACCTTGCTTGGTCGGAGAGCAAGCAAAGTGAAGTTGGGGGTTCCACTAACCCCATGGACATTGAGGATTATCCCCCCAAGGACTAGGAACCCCTTTCAAAGAGCCAAAAGAAGGATCACATTCCTCTTACCCAATTGAACATTATGGGGAAAAATGTCAATAAGGGCAAGGGTATTTCCTAATTTGTTGTTGCTCGCCCCGACCTAGCTCAAGATTTAATTCGATTCGGGTTTTTTTCGCAAATAGATCATCTGCCTCTTCTTTGCCCCATTCTAGGTTATTGGAGCATACCAATCACATTATATCCCTTATAAGTTGTTCATTTTTATATTATTCTTCTATATTTGTTTCTTACTCATGTTTTTCTCATATTTGTTTTCTCATTGTTTTGCAATTCCACATCGACCTTTATCAATTTTTGGATAGAAAAAATTGAGTGAAGGAATCATCCATTAATGTAGAGGTGTATGTAAAGTGTTAGGAAAGTCCTTGACTGATTCTCGATCATTGAATGCCACCCAGGTGACCTAAAAGATGAAGCTCGATGAAAAAGTTAAAATCCTGGAGGATGAGAATCTAAATATTCTGAAGAAGATCAATGATCTGTTGTGCAGGTGGCCGTTATCGAACATGCCAAAAACGATGCTGCAGATGCCAAGGTTGAGGCCAATTTCACCAAGACAAGAGTCATCCAAGTCCAAAGTCGATGAGGCACTGGCTGGTGTGGTGAAGACCAAGGATGAGTCATTTACTCACAGCTAGGACAAAACCTTTGCCAATGCCTATGTGAATATTACATATCTTAAAAAGGTATTTTTTAAGAACGGCTGGGATGAGGCTCTTATTAAGGTCGGCATAAGTGAAGGATCAGAACTCTTCCATAAGCACCACGTAGGTTCCCTCTCTTTATCTGAGGAAGATTTTGAGGATGATGACGACGTGAAGGTTGAAGAGAAGGAGAAGGCTACAGATTAGAATAAAGAAACTACTAAGTAGGTTGTCGATAAAGAGAAGGTCAACAAGATAGTACCTTAGAGATTTTATTAGGGAATATTGTATTTCTCTGTTAATATCGAAAGATGTAAGGGCATGCCCTATTTGTAATCCTTTTTTTTATGAAATTCATAGTTTGATTCAACCGTTGCCTTTTCGTCTGATATTCACATGTCTTTTTCTATTTGATAATTTATATATTCGACCACTTGTTCATGCAGTTGAATGTAAGACTTGCAGCACTAGTAGCTACTCAGAACAATTTTCAAGAAATATGTATAAGGTTGTTCGCTGCTAGCCATGATAAAGATGATAAGGATAGTGACCTTGACTATTACTTTGGTCTTGATATGTTTTTTCAATCAAAAGAGGCATACTTAGATCTTTGTCTCCTTTTTCATCGGGCAGTTGAAGATAATGCCACTTTTCAGGACATGATTTTTACTGCCCAAAGCAGTCGTAAGGTGCTTTTAGCCAATATGAAGACCGACTCAAAACATCAGTTTTTCGATCTGAGAAGAGAAAGTGGATTTAAAGAGATACTAGGCACCATTAAAAAAAAAGAATGTCTAACTGAGAGAGGAACTGGATAAGACTCAAAAGCCTGTTAAGGATAAAGTTGTAAATGTCAATGATCTATCCTCCTCCCAAAGGCAGAAGGAAGCATATGAGGTAGAGAAGACCAAGAAGAGTTTTATCAATAAAGTATTAACCATCAAAAATCTAATTGAGAATATTAATCATCTCATATTCCAGCTCCATTAAAAACCTCACCAGGTATGGATGGATGGTTACGACGAGGACCTCATCAGTATGGTATCTGCCCTGAACAATGCTTGAAATTTTGGCTACAAAAATGGTTATCTTAATGCCCTCAGATGACAAAGGTCCCAAAAGATTATGAGTTGTGGTGTTGGTATGACTCGAGTTTCTTTGATCAACAAAAGCCTCCTTATACGCTTAACATTTTATGGATCCCAACGGATGCCATTCTAGTTAGCCTGATAAGGAAGTAACTCAAAAACTACGGCCTTGATGGAGGTTATGAACTCTACCAACCTCAACACTTGGTCGATAAGGTGAGTCCAAGGGGGCCGTCAAGGGATAGAGATATGCCTGCGATCATTTTTCTTTATGCGTTGGATATTCCACCTGCTAGAGTATGGTTATGGAGTTCAATGAATGATCCACCTTGGTCACATGATTGATCCATCTATATTTACCATTTTGTTGTAAATTTTTTGCTTTTTTCAATTTCCTTATAATAACTTCAAGTGCTGATGGATTTTTTTTGCATTTTGCTTCCCTTTATAATATGTGGTCTTTTGGTCTAATCGTTTAGGTGATATCGTCACATCAAACCTTAGGCTTAGAGCCAGAAAAGAAAAAATACACCTATTCATGGGATCGTTTCCCAGCAAGGATTTTTTCAACCTAATTAGTCATAGGTGCCTAACATTTTTTTTAGGCCTTTCATCGGTTATAAATCATTATTCATGTTTTGTTAATTGTCAAAAACTCTTTATGTTGACTGATTGACCATTTAGTCTCATACGTAGGCCTTTATTAAGATTTGGTTTATGGTTATTATGGGGACCAGAATTACGAAGGCACATGACCTGCACGTGTTCAGCATGGGCCCATAAGGCCCTTACGTATCATGTCAATTAAAAATCCATGCCACGAAGGAATCTCATAAATATATCCATTAGGATGGCTTAAAGTGATAAGAGATAGGCTCAAACTTCTAGGTATAACTATTATTTGAGCTAGGACTCTCTTAAGATCGTCTGTAAATGTAAACCCAACCCTCTTAAGTACGGACATGTGAAATTGTAATGTCGAGTAGTACATAACTCTACCAACTTATTTTCTAACATAAGAGATACCCCAAACCCCGTGGACATAGGCATGTTACCAAAACACATATATTCCTTTTTTTTTGCTCTTTTTACCCTCCCTCTTGTGTGTTTTTCCTTATTTATCTTATGTGGATTGAATACAAACATTGTAGGGAACTAACACCTCTAATTGGTGCCATCTGTGGGAAACCATCTGAGTTCTTTACCACTAGTTATATCTCCGAGAAGGAAGGAGTACCCAATGATAGTAGGAAGGTCCTCCTCATCGAATGTCCTTTAAAAGGAGACCACGCCCAAGGTAGAGAGACACCCAAACCATCAAGGGGCTCATGCTACTAAAGAGTCGCCAGAATTTCACTCAACCGCCAAATGAAGTCACCATTTAGCCGATCTATAGAAGAGTTTGAGACACTTAAGAAGTTTGTGTGACACCCTGCCTAATAAAATACTGGGTGATCAACCCTATATCAAATTATACAGGAATCTCATATGGTTCATTCTTAGCATCACTGTCGAAAACTTTTTAAAACTTACTAACCACCTAGTATTCAAAAGACACGGTGCCAAATTTTACCTTTCAATTAAACAGGATAAATGACTAGTTCAAAAACTAAAAAACATTCACAATATACTAGAGTCCAAACCAACATGAAATATAAATGAAACAAAGTCATGCCGAATAAACCACCGGCAAAAATCACCAAAATCAAGTAATAAAACTAATCTAAACTGCAAGGTAAAACTAATACAAAACTGAAACCATAATACTGATAATGGACCACATGTCCAAACATGATATATAAGAGTGAGATCATATGTTAGATCTGAATGAAAGAATCGGCTACTCAAAATCCTGTTAGCATCCACAGTGCTATAACTTCGAGTCCCTGGATTGAAACCATCAAGCATAGCTTCTCTGTGGTTGGACACCTAAAAGGTTTTAAAATTAATTTTTATAGAAAAAGTTAGTACTTAAAACATTTTGAAAACATATAGCAAGTAATTTATCGCAATTGAAATCAGTTATTAATTACACATGTTAGGTTCACACACACTCTCTTGAGTTTCCTCACCTCTCATGTAATGTCCCACCTAGCTATCATACCCAAGCTATCTCGACTAAAGTATATAACCAGTCTTATAGAGTATACTCTCCCGTACCGCCCATACAACACGCTTTATTATTAACATTTCTCGCATGTTATTCAGTTTTCATATAACATCACATATGTTATGTTTAATCATCATAATTAAGTCTCACTACTTAATTAATAAATCATTTCAAATTTTCCATTCAACTTCCAAAATTAAGTTTCGCTACTTAATTAATTATAGATATTCCCAATCTATTTTAAATCTTGAAATTAAGTTTTCTCTCTACTTAATTTATCATTTAGATGAATATCTATATCTATATATATCATCTACATGTCTACTTTCGCACATAAGTAGAATATCATGGAGTATATATTTCACACACAATATATACTATAAGGATATTGGTCCGGATAATCATCGACCCTAATCATCCTATCATTTACATTGGTTCAGATATCCCTTGACCCCAAGGTAAATGTTATGCATATGTATATTGCTTCGGATACTCCTCGACCCCAATATCTTTCATCTTCGATTTGGTCCGGATACTCATCGACCCCAAATCGAGCTTTCATGTATTGGTCCGGATAATCATCGACCCCAATACAGAATTAAGCACACTTTATGTATATATATTTCACACACAATATATATACTAAAAACACATACTATATAATCACCTCCTTGTATCATATTTTATGGGTTATTGGCTCGGAATCCTCCCTCGATCATCAACAGTGATTTATATTAGCTCGGAATTACACCTCGATCACCAATATATATAGTATACTTAAGGTTTTCACATAACCCGATAATACGTATTAGTATGCAGTATATATCTCTCACATATTCATCGTACTATTTACTTTACGATTCATCTAACTATCGTATCTATAAGAGGGTTCACACAACTCTAAGGGTCCTAGTTACCCCTCCTTATATAAATTCAGTAGTTACCAACTTTACTCTACTGATGTACATAGTTTCATTAGATTACCATAATTCTTTATCCATCTCTCCGATAAATTACGGATTTCTTTAACCAATCCCATTCCCGTCTTGATTCTCTCTCTATGACGAAGTCGTACTCCCATCGTAGGCCGTTTATAACATAATAAGTCTCCCAATATTATTTTCACAAGAGCCTAAGGGTTTTTCACCACGTCTATTTAGGAATACAAGAGAAAAAGGGAAATTTCCAAAATTTTAGAGAACTGAACCGATCCGGCTTCCCAGGACCGGACCGATCCGTTTTTCTGCAATTTCTGCTCTCTGTTTTGCAGCTGAGTTTACACCATATGATTCACCCAAACCACATAATTCTTCACCAAATTCACATTCGATTATTCCTAACTATTTTTATATGAGTTAGGATGACTGTTAATGTTTCAAACACATTAAAATTTCACAGAAATCAATCAAGAATGAACCAACCCCCATAACTCTTTTATAAATCTAGTTTTGTGTTCATCTATTTCATTCAATTTAAAACCCAGATTAAAATCCATAGTAACAATCAAAACTCCTCTAATTTATGATTCTCTATAGATCTAAACACTAACAACATGCAATTTTACCTAAACATGTGATCAATTGATACTTTTCATCAAAGATTTTAAATAGAAACAATTAAAATCATGAAATCCCTACACATAGGTATTATAACATCAATTCGATTTGCAATAAACACTTGCCTTGGATTGATTGATTTGATTTATTGGTTTCTTGTTGATGATAGATTATTTCCTTCTCCAATCTTCCTTTCCAATTACCTTGGGATACTAGATTTCTTCACCATCTTCAAAATCCCTCTTTAAGCTTTGAAAATAGGTTCTCCCTCTTCTCTCTAATGGTCTCTCTAACCTTTTTGTGTTATGAGCCCTAAACCCAATCTCTAAATATCATATATATGGATCTAAATTTCGTAGGTCCCTTCATCTCTTTTTGTAAAGTGACCGAAAATGCCCTTAGTGGGTGCCAGTTTAGTCCCGAATTGACCCGGGACCCAAACTATACCCCCGGGTACCCTATTCCGACTATTTCAACCCATCCAGAATCATTCGTGATCTCTAAATTATCATCTGAGTCACTTAAAATATATTTCTCATTTCTCACCTCAAAAATAGTCTACACACGACTCTCGGTGGGAAAAAATAAAATACCCATATCACTTGCTACGCCGCATAACCACAATTAATAAAATATGCACATATCACTCGTTATGCCATATAACCAAAATTATCACGTATTTACTATTCAGACTTAGTAAATATCATAATGCAATATTAATGCATATCTATCTCACTATTAATATTTAATAGTCACAATTATCATCTAATCGTATTAAATTACTTCACTCGCGTAATTTAATTAAAACTTATTTTTCGTAATTAATTCCTCAAATTAATTAAATAAAAATACATAGAAAAATGGGGTATTATAGTTGGCTCCCCCAAGATTCAAAATTTATAACTCGAAGACTGATCCCACCGATCATGTCAGGCGATACTGCCAGGCGATGACTTATGGAATAATGACGGATTGATATATCTGATTTTGACTTCCCACCTCGGATACACCACCCTAACGTAATTTGAAAAGCTACCTCATCGATCGATAACTTCCTTCAAGTAACTGGTTTAATTCTTCACGGCCAAATTCATTACTAGAATCACTCATCCCAAGCGGATGGTCTCACTTCTAGAGATTAAAAAGGCCCTGAAGATACTTAGTGAGTATGTTTGAAGGTACTGGGAGGTGTACAATGAAGTGGAGGACTACACTGAGTAAGTCACGGTGGCGTCCTTTAAAATTCACATGCCAAGCAGTTCTATGCACTACCAATACCTTACCAAGAAGGAGGCCATCAAAATCAATAACTACAAGGCTAAGATTAAAAAATATGCCAAGGTCGAAGATACGATGACCAAAGTTATCTAGGATAGAGAGAGATAAAAGCAGTTCAAGAATGGGGACTAGGAGGGGGCAAGCAAAAAGGTAAAAAGGAATCAGATTGGGAAGCAAAAAGGTGCCAAGAAAAAGGATCCCAAAAAATCGTTCAAGGTAAGCGACACATTATTCTGTGAACTAATTTACAAGATCAGGGGATAAAAATATTTCAAATGGCCTAAGAAGATGTTTAGTGATTCGGAGAAGAGACACTTATAATTGAAATGTATGTATCATAAAGATCATGGTCACAAGATTGAGAATTGCAAGGCACTAAAGTTCCATCTCGAGGAGTTAGTTCAGGCTGATCACCTAAACGACTTTATAGCGAAGAAGGAAGTTGCAGAGAAGCCTGTGTATGATTAGAGACCGAATAATATCCCGAAAGATGACATGGGACATGAGTTTGCGATAATCCATGGGGGAATAATAATGGGAACGTCTTAGGTAATTATTTGGGCCATGAGTCTGCATTGATTCATAGAGCGTCAAACTCGAGACAAATCAAGAAGAATGCCCTCAAGATGGAGATTAAAAAGATCACGGTAGTCATTGAAGCTTTCAGATTAACCCATCCAAGCTCGTTGTGAGAAAATTTCGATGACTATAGGACATGGATCATGTGAAGCACATCATATTTACTGGCAATGATTTGGTCAGAGTGAGGACCCCCTACCATGACGATCTTATTATCACTCTCAGAATTTCCAATTAGGATATGAATAAACTATTGATGGACCAAGGAAGATCCTCGAAATCTATGTACCTCAAAATATTTAGTTAGTCAAACCTATGTGTAGAATACCTACAAGAAGCCACCGCTCCACTGGTCGAATTTGCAGGAAGACTGATGTTGCCCCTGGGAAAGGTAGTTCTCTCTGTCCAGGCTAAAGGGATATCTAACCTTATTAAGTTCCTTATGGTGGATATAGACTCACTATACAACTCTATTGTAACACCCCACATAGAACACGAGGCGCTACTATGATTAAAACTAAACTAAATCCTCAATAATTAGTATAGAACATCTAGATTCCACAAAATAAATATAATGAATCCAAAATTTACACTTCCAAAACAATTACAATTATATTTCACTCGAACATAATACTAATCTTCTCCAAATAAATTACACTACCGAGCTATACAATAATAAAATCCTCCAAACGTCGTGCTTTAAATCCTCAAAAAATTCATAGCGTCCAAATCCATGCTTACCTGCCACTAAAAGAAAAATACGGGGAAGTACACAATATGACAAGAATAAATGCTCAAAACAATAACAATAAATAAATGCAATAATAAGAATCTAAATTCAAGTTCAACGCGACATCTCAGCATTATACTAATTTAATTTTTCAATAACACATCAATAGGTCACCCGGCCTCATGTCACCTCACCTAAGATCCGTAAAGCCTCATCCTGGATATTGAACTTTTGGACTATTGGTGGTTGACCATTCTTCATGTCACGTAAAATTTTTATAACACCATGTCCATCAACAAATATATCTCAATCGAATCAATATTTTAGATTTCAATAGACGTCGTGATATCAACAATATGATAACATATAAATGAAGAGCAAACGACTACTTTCGAAATCATTAAGGAGCATATTATGTAAACCACATACCTTACAATTATCGCAAGAAACTCATAATATTCTACCTCAAACTTTTGATCACACCATTGCGCTCCTCTAAAAAAAACAATCAAAACTCGTTCTAGCCCAAACTCGAGAAAATACCAAATAAGCCTTCAAATCTTGGACTAGAATCTTGGTTTAAATTGGGATGGGGTTTTGAAAATGGAAGAAGATGAAATTATAGGAGGCTACTAATTTTTGAGAAGGCTAAAATGTGTTTTATAGTCCTCAACTCGTCACTTTATGTTTATATACAAAAAATAATTAGAGTAATAATCGGATACAAACACTAAAAAAATATTTCCGACGATCGGACCATTGGAATTGGATGAAATTTGGAGGCAGGGTAAGTGAAGGCAATACGAAGCTACTTAAACAACTCAGCTCGATCGGACGATCAATTTTTTTTACTCCTTAGGTCAGATCTTCCCTCGATTTTTATACAAAAAGTTAAAATTTCTAAATTTTAATCCCGATTCAAATTCCACTAAAAAACCTTATTTTATATATAAAAACTAACATTTTTTTTACATACCAAAATTAAATAGATCCTAAAATTTTATTTTTTGAAATTCGAGTTAATTTAATTAAGTCTGGTTTAAAAATCACGGGGTGTTACATCTATCCTCAGTAAAGGGTGGTTACATGTTATGATTGTTATATCATCCACCTACCATCAAAAGATATAGTGCATTATTGACAAAGGCATTATGGAGATACGTAGGAACCAAGCCTTGGCTAGAGAATGCTTCATAGTTTCCATCCAACCTAGCAAAAGAAGAAAAAGGAAAAATCATGAGAGCCAGAGGATGGCTTAATGCTTTCCAAATAGAAGAAAAAATTGTGTCGACTTGGTGTTGAGAAAATCAAGATTGCCCTTGTCGATGGAATTATAGAACATATGCAAGAGGTATCATTTGATGATAATCAGCCTGAAAAGAAGTTCCTGATCGACAGTTTGCTAATAGAAGAAGAGAAGAGAGAGTTGGTTATTTTTCTCAAAGGAAACCAAGACATGTTTGTATGGAGGCCATATGACAGGTCGGGGATAAACCCAAAAATGATGTGCCACAAGATCCATATGGATCCAATGCATAAATCAATGGCTCAAAAGGCACGGTGAACTATGCTCGAGAAGGATATATCTATTGAAAAGGAAGTGGAGAGACTTATGGAGGCACAGTCCATAAAATAGTTTGATTCCCCCGATTTGATTATGCGTTACCTAATGGAAGATGGCCTGTCTGTTGATAGGAAATAAACACATAAGGTACAGGTGAAATTTGATTGTTTCCCTTGGGGGCAGATAAGAAACTTTATCAGTGCTTTTATACGCCTTACTGACACGACTCAGAATGTGTCTCTAAAGTGTGTACTCTCTAGGCTCAAGTGCAAGCCTGTCGTTCAAGTAATAATCCGACAAGTCGGGTATCGATCCTCAGGGAAAAAGGACAACGAAGTTGTGACGACGGAATAAGACGGAGGAATCCTAACGATGACTCTAAAAAGAAAAGAAAAATAAGATGATTAATTTGGTTTTTGGGAATCGATTACACTAAATGCAATTATGAAAGTATGGTGAAAACTGCAACTAACTAAATGACCTAAATTAAGAATGAAGGATTGAATTGAACTTTTAAATGAGATGATGGAAAAATAGGACGGGAATACAATCCCCCAACCCTAGTGTATTGCAGTATAATATTAATCGTAAATTTATCTAATTAATTTGACCCGGAATTTAGTACTCCCAAGCATTACGTATACGAGGTTCAAGCCCGCGTCATACTTAATCAAAGGACGAGTAAATCAGTATCACAATAACGACACTCGAATTGTATTCTCAATCATCCCGGTTACCCAGGGGCAAACGAGATATTTAGACCTACAATTGTTGTATCCCTACGCAATACGGTCAAAATTAATTACTAAATTCAGAGGATTAACTTTATACATGCAATGACTACATCAGGTTGGGTTCATGTAACCCGACCTTAGAAATCTAGCCGGACATACCGAAAATGATGAAAACAGTGTTAAACATGCAAGTGTTCATGATTAATCTAAGGACAATTGGTGGAATATTGTAAAATAGAATCACAAGGAAGGAATAGCTTACTAAAATTACCCAAAGAACAATTGCAGCAATGAATAAACTTGATAATCACATAAACTTTGAATAACCTTCAATCTTTGAATAAAACTTGAAATTGTATCTACAGCTAGGGTTTGTGGAAGAAAATGAGAAATTAGAATTAACTCCCCACGTTCTAACCCTCCTTTACAACGAAAATAATTCGGGTTTTTATACCCTACATGAAATTCCAAGAAGTTGAGTATAAGTCGGAGTCTTTAGAGGAGAATCAGAAAACAAATCTCGATGGGCGGACCGGTCCGGCCCTTAGGCGGATCGGTCCGCTTCTAAAGCGGATCGGTTCTTTTATTTTCCAGGCGGACCGGTCCCGGGCGGACCGGTTCTTTTATTTTTTTGACTCTTCGGTTCTCCTTCGGTTCGCAGTCCACTGGAGTTTTGACATCGGACCGGTCCGGGTTGAGGGCGGACCGGTCTGCCTATTTGACTTTTCTCTCAAACTTTGACTGTCCATATCTTTTTCTCCGGGTATCCGATTGAGGTGCCGTTTCTTCCGAGGTGCTTGTAAGGATGATACCTTCAACTTTTCTTTAGGTACCTCATCCGGATTCTGGGTAGAAATGACTCTTTTTCCCTTTTGACTTTTCCCGTTGACTTTTCTATTCTTCCGATTTCCTTCTTCCATTTCTTGACATTAGATACCTGTAAAATCATAAAGAAATACCAGAAACTTGGTGTACTTGTTAGGATAAGTCAATAACAAGATTATGAGATAAAGTCAATCCAATTACGTTGTTCGAGATGATTAAAGTACCGAAATTAAGGGATAAATTAGGAAGAATTTATGCCTAGTCAAACCCCCCTAACTTAGAACTTTGCGCGTCCCGAGCAATGTAAAAGAATTCTAGAAAGGCTCAACTTTTGGAAAACATTTTATTTGGATAAAATACCTCTTTCGCGGGCACGCGATTGCATTTAGCGTATGCAACAAGCCTTTAAACCCCTAGGTTACCCTAGTGGGACGAGTTGTGTCTCGTGAGGGTTTGCAGAGAATATACCCACAAAATTCGACTCAAAGAACTTCAAAATAACCAAAAATTGTATAATTCAAACTTTTCCAGAAAATAGTCATCATTAAGTCATGTCTACAAGTCTCAAACTGTAGTGCGTGTGTGCGAAGCCAGAAATATAACCGCCAATTTCCACTGATTAATCATTACGTTACTTATCCGAACATTCGTTTTGATTTCAAATTCTCACGGGAAGCTCTCTCAAACGAACTACTCGGAATATGGCTTTTTCGCTCGGTATGCGTGATAATAAGAGTAAATATAATGGATGCAAAATCACACATACAATTAGAAAGACGAAAATTTCATGGTGAAAGGATCTCATCAACGGATTATGGTTTTAAAAACGGGAACATTGCCTCTTTTTCGCGCACTTAATCTCCTTTATTATCTTTTGGTGTATTGACTCTCTACGCGGTAATCAATTTCGCAATTTGGACTCGGTTAGGACTTTTTCGGGTTAAAGGTTGCATTGGGTAATATGAAAATGGTAGGGAAAGTTGGAATTGGAAAAACCATTTGTGATGTCCCTTTGTGCTTTTTCCGGGCTATTGCTCAATTTGTTTTTTTTTTTTCTATATTTTTTTTTTCCTTTCTTGTTATTTTTGTTGAGCATTCTTCTATTTTTTCTTGCCCCTTTTTGTTGCACTTTTCGGACTTAAATTCTGAATTTTTTTCATTTTTCACAATTCCGGCTATTTTGGGTTTTTTGGGTTGTCCAACGAAAGGGAAAATTATTTGGCTCAATTTGGGTTGCAAAGGGTAATTTTTTGCTACTTTTTCTGGCCAATATTTTTGGGGTGACAAACGAGGGCCTACTTCATTGTCCAAAATGCCAATTGCGTTACCATATGCGTTTCGAGGTGAATTTAAGTTTAGAGACTAATTTGGCACGTTTTTCAAGGCAATATTGCACGCATTTTTCAAAACCGATCAAAATGAAAGAATTGAGATCCTTGACAACTTATTAGCTGCTAAAAAGAACTTTGAGTTAACAATTAACTCGGATTGATTTAAAAACTCGCAAAAAGTGATAGGCTCGAATCTCACCGGGTTTGTGAATCTCCACATTTATTCGTTAAGTCGTCAATTTTCGCTCAATTTCCATCTTTGGTCAATTTCGGCTTTGTGTATGTTAGATGTTTACAATTTGAGACTCCAATTTGACTTTTAATGATATTTTTGAAAATTTTGAATTCCAATTTTTATTTATTTTGAACAAAAATATTTTTGGATTTTTCAAAATTTTATGATTTTTTTTTGGAAATTTGTGAAGTTTTAGAAATGTGCACTTGTGACCCCCCTTAACTTAGACTTTTGCATTGTCCTCAAGCAAAAAGGACTAAAATCTAAATAAGGCAAAATAATAAGTGCAATCATTAAAACAAACAAATATAGAAAAAGGCAACTTTATATATCATAGGACTGTGGTACAAACAGGAATACAACATATGTAGGATGTGAGAATAAATACATCAAAACAGTCCCCAGCAACCAAAATATCACGGGGGAGGGAAATGGGAGGAGCTGGGCGCGTCGGGGCCATAGGGGTCTTGAAAATGCGATGGGAGTGGCTCATAAGGATCCCCTAGGCGTCGGTAGATATCCGCTTGCCTTCGAGCCGCCCGATTCTGATCTCGTTGGTAGTCGATCACAAAGGTGTCGAACTTGTTCTCAAAGTTCCCGAATCGGGTCTCAAGGTTGGACAACCGGGTCGAAATATCCGTACCTGCCCACTCAAAATCTGGGTCGTCCTCTTCGTCCGCCGACTCGTCGTCGGCGGCGACGTCACCCATCTCGACGTCCGCTTCGGCGGCCTCCTCCTCCTCGCTCTCTTCCGAGGAAGCCTCTTCCTCGCTATAATGCCCTCGCCGTGCCCGGATTATGGCGATCTGTTTCGCACTCTTAGTGCGAGTGACCTGTCCAAAGGGACTGGGAATCCGGGTGCGGTCGGCAGGGGCCTTAATGCCGGCGTCCAGGAGGATAGACGTGATCAGCCGAGCATAGGGTAAAGGGGCGGTGCCCTTCTCATCCAAAGAAGCGGCGATGATGTCGGCATATAAAGTGCGGGCCAAATGGATGGTGGTTTGAGGATCGAACAAATGGTAGGTCAAGATGGCCTGCCGAGGCCTCATGGCGGAATCGTTGGACGTTTGAAGGATGTTGGCGCATACGATTTGGAAAGTGAGGCGCGCCGTTTCATTGAGTCGTCCAACCGCGACGGTTTGGCCCGCCCAAGCCACGTTAGGCGCAATGCGCGCCATGATGACGTCCTTCGCGACCGGAGGAACGTTCCGAGGATACGTGAAGTCTTGGGGGTCCGGGACACCAAAGGTGGCCAATTTGGCCGTGAGGAGGGCTAAGGAAAAAGGAACGACCGTTCCATCAACGTAAGCTTGGGCCTCAAATTGGTCCGTCCGCATAAGCGTGCCATAGAATAATCGAACCTCGGAAGCCCATACGGCGTCATGAGGTTCATTGAGGAAACGACACCACCCCCGGGCCATGAAGAGGGCCGTGACAGAATTGGGCAGCGCGTTCCATTAGACCGCGCGCTCCATATGGAGTTTGCGGTTGGTGCCGAAGAAGGCGGTGCACCATCGCTCCTCTTGGCGGGAGCGGAACTTGTTGCTCCCGGAGTGTAGGATGTCGGTGGATGCGTATTTGGTGGGAGGAGCACGGGGGGCCATGGAGACAGAGAGGATAGAACACAAAAATCTGGAGAGGGAGAGGATAGGAGTTGTGTTTGAGGTGTGAAGAGAAGGGGAGGGTGTATGGATGAATTTATAGTGGAGGGGGAAGGGATTTGGAGGGAAGGGAATTGGAGGGAAAAGGGTTTTGGAGGGAAGGGGATGTATGGGGGTGTGGGGAACCGAAATGGAGGGAAGGGTGGCTATTGGGGAGAAGGGGGGTGCATGGGAAAAAGAGATTCAACGAATCTGCAGAAGGCGGACCGATCCGGTCCAGGGACGGACCGGTCCGGTCTTTTTATTTTTCAGAAATTCGACAGGCGGACCGGTCCGGCCTAAAATTAAAGGAACCGGTCCGGGGCGGACCGGTCCGGCCTTAAATTAAAGGAACCGGTCCGGCTTGGGGAGTTTTGGCTGGAATCTCCCCGAAACTGGAATTCAACCTCTCCTGCTCGAGATATCGCACTTTTAACACGCGCTCCTCACCAAATCTAGACTAAGGACCTCTCAAAAAACACCGGTCACCCGAATTGCCTAAAATCTCGAACCTGCACATGCTAACCCTGAATGTACCAAAATCCTAACGACACTCACTAACGCACACGACACACACGACTCTCACCCCATACGCGTCGGGGGTACGACGACCTAACGGAAACAGTTCACTCTACCCCGTAAATGGGGTCCGACAACCAAACGGTGTCGACTTCTTCTTCGCATGCCTCAAGATATGACTTTAGGCGTTGTCCATTCACCTTGAATGTGTTTCCCCCTTTTAAATCTTCTAATTCGACTGCTCCATGGGGGAAAACATTCTTGACAACAAACGGGCCAGACCATCGCGACCGCAACTTGCCCGGAAAGAGATGAAGCCGAGAGTTGTAGAGAATAACTTTTTGCCCGGGAAGAAACTCTTTGCGTCGAATGATGCTATCGTGAGCGAGTTTCATCCTTTCTTTAGCAATTTTGGCATTCTCATACGCATCATTGCGTATCTCCTCTAACTCATTTATTTGAAGCTTGCGAGCTTCACCGGCTTTATCCATGGCATAATTGAGCTCCTTAATTGCCCAATACGCTTTGTGTTCTAACTCCACAGGGAGATGGCAAGGCTTGCCATACACGAAGCGGAAAGGGGACATGCCAAGCTGATTTTTGTATGCGGTGCGATAGGCCCATAGCGAATCGTTCAGTCTAATTGACCAATCTTTTCGGTTAGGATTGACGGTCTTCTCGAGAATGTTCTTGATCTCACGATTCGCTAGTTCGGCCTGCCCATTTGTTTGTGGGTGATACGTCGTTCCAACCTTGTGGACGACGCCATACTTTCTCATGAGCTTCTCAAATGGCCTGTTGCGAAAATGCGTGCCATTATCGCTAATTATCGCCTTCGGTGCGCCGAAGCGAGAAAGTATGTGTTCCTGTAGGAACTTTATCACCACCTTACTGTCATTAGTCTTAGTAGCTATAGCTTCTACCCATTTAGAAACGTAGTCTACCGCGACTAGGATGTATAGGAAACCAAAGGATGGGGGGAAGGGGCCCATGAAGTCAATACCCCAACAATCGAATATCTCAATGATGAGTATGGGGGTAAGGGGCATCATGTCACGGCGAGAGATGGCTCCCATCCGTTGGCACTTGTTGCATGACTTGCAAGCGTCATTTGCATCCCGGAAGATTGTGGGCCAATAGAGGCCGCATTGCAGAATTTTAGCGGCCGTCTTTTTCGCTGAGAAGTGGCCTCCACATGCTTCCGAATGACAAAACTGGATGACCTTTAGAATCTCGTCATCCGGTACACATCTTCGGATGATTTGGTCGGCGCAATATTTAAAGAGTAAGGGATCATCGTAGAAGAACATGCGCGACCAAGTAAGAAACCTCTTCTTATTTTACGGTGTCCAATCGGGAGGGACGGCTCCCGTGACAAGATAGTTCACTATATCCGCAAACCAGGGATATGAAGAAGTAGCAAAGATTTGCTCATCCGGAAAATACTCGTCTATGGGTATGGGATCACTAGGTACGTCGGACGAAATCCGAGACAAATGGTCGGCAACGACGTTTTCTACTCCTTTCTTATCCTTGATAGAGAGATTGAACTCTTGTAGGAGTAGGATCCACCTTATGAGGTGCGGCTTGGCGTCTTTCTTCGCAAGTAGATACTTTAAAGCCGCGTGGTCGGTGAAGACAATTATAGGAGAACCAATGAGGTACGATCTGAACTTATCAAGGGCAAAGAATACTGCTAGCAACTCCTTCTCCGTGGTAGAGTAGTTGAGTTGAGGTCTGGTAAGGGTCCGGCTAGCGTAGTAGATGACATGAGCTTGTTTATCTTGACGTTGGCCCAAAACGGCCCCAATCGCGTAATCGCTTGCATCACACATGAGTTCGAATGGTAAAGACCAATCTGGAACTTGCATGATGGGAGCGAACACGAGCATGTTCTTTAATTTGTCAAAGGAGCTTTGGCATGCCTCGGTCCACTCAAACGGGTTATCCTTCATGCGAAGGTTGCTTAGGGGTCTAGCGATAGCGCTAAAGTCTTTAATGAACCTGTGATAAAACCCGGCGTGACCCAAGAATGAGCGCACGTCTTTAAGCGATCTCGGTGGGGGAAGGTCAGCTATGACATCTATCTTAGCCCTATCAACCTCTATGCCTTTAGATGATACTATGTGGCCAAGAACTATTCCTTCAGTGACCATGAAATGGCACTTCTCCCAATTCAGCACTAAGTTCTTCTCCACACACCTAGCAAGTACTTGCTCCAATTTTTCTAGACAAAGATCGAAAGAGGTGCCAAAAATGCTGAAATCGTCCATGAACACCTCGAGTCCTCTTTCGACCATGTCACTGAATAAGCTCAACATGCACCGTTGAAAAGTCGCGGGTGCATTACACAAGCCGAATGGCATACGTTTGTAGGCAAACGTACCAAAAGGACAAGTGAACGTCGTCTTCTCTTGGTCAAGTACATCTACCTCAATCTGGTTATATACGGAATAACCATCAAGGAAGCAATAATATGGGTGGCCTGCAACTCTCTCAAGCATTTGATCAATGAATGGCAAGGGGAAATGATCTTTTCTTATTCCCGCATTGAGTTTCCGGTAATCAATGCAAACACGCCAACCGGTGGTGGTGCGTTGGGGAACAAGCTCTCCCTTAGCATTCTCAATCACAGTCATACCCGACTTCTTCGGGATGACTTGAATAGGACTCACCCATTTGCTATCCGAGATTGGGTAGATAATCCCGGCATCTAATAGTTTAATGATCTCGGTTCTCACAACTTCTTTCATGTTGGGGTTCAGTCTTCTTTGCATTTCTCTAGAGGGCTTAACATCCTCTTCGAGGTGAATCTTGTGGGTGCAAATCAGAGGACTTATCCCCTTCAAATCAGCTATATACCAACCAAAAGCACTTAGGTGCTTCCTCAGAATTTTTAACAACTTCCCTCCTGCTCATCATCTAGGCTAGAGGAGATAACAACAGGAAATGTCTCATCCTCTCCTAAGTATGCATATTTGATATGGGAGGAGAGTTTCTTTAATTCAAGAGTTGGAAACTTCTCGTCAGAGGGAACAACGCGTGTATCCCATGGTGGTAACTCCTCGAATCTAGAAACCCAATTCACATCTCTCGCGTCCTCGTCCGATGCTTTCTCATCGAGTAACTCTCTAAATTCCCCAATCTCCCTCTCGTACTCAGTATACGTCCCCTCACTCTCATTGCTCGAAACCAGACAGGATCCTAAGGCATCGCCACAACAATTCTCCTCAATGTACTCCTCTACTATCTCATCTATGAGACTCACCGCGTGAATATCATCTTCCTCTCCCGTATGTTGGGCTATGTTGAAGATGTTGGTCTCCAATGTCATATTCCCAAAAGTGAGCTGCATTCGCCCATTCCTTGTGTTAATAATAGCGTTAGCTGTTGCTAAGAATGGGCGCCCGAGAATGATGGGAACATGATTGGTCGAGATTAAGGAGGGCTCCGTGTCCCAAATGACAAAGTCTATCGGGAAGTAGAAAGTGTCAACTTGAACGATCACGTCCTCTACTACACCTCGTGGGACCTTCACAGTTCGATCCGCTAATTGGAGAGTGATTCTTGTGGGCTTGAGGTCACCCAAATCAAGTTGCCTATAGATGGAGTAAGGGAGAATATTGACACTTGCTCCCAAGTCTAGTAAGGCTTTTTCAATTTTATTCTCTCCAATGATGCAGGAAATGGTGGGTGCACCGGGATCTTTGAATTTAGGAGGGAGCTCATTGAGTAAGATGGAGCTCACGTTCTGTGCTAGGAAGACATTCTTCTTTACTTTCATCTTCCTTTTTACCGTCAACAAATCTTTGATGACTTTTGCATAAGCTGGAATTTGTTTGATGGCATCGAGGAATCGTAAATTCAGCTTTACCTGCTTTAGTATTTCTAGCATGTCATCACGTGGGTTTCCTTTCTGGGAAGGAATCAACCTTTGAGGAAACGGTGCCGCGGAGGGTGGGTTCACAACTACCTTGGGCTCACTAGTGTCATCTTTATCACTCTCATTCGAGGGGACATCTTTGGCCTCTTTCGTGCCGGGCGAAATCACCTTGTCTTTGGTTGTGTCGAGTGGGGGAGGTGATAAATCAACGACTCTCCCACTACGAAGAGTGGTCACAGCTTGACATTGCTCCTGATGATCAGTAGAAGTGGAGCTAACACTAGTTTGACCTTGGGGAGGTCTTTGGCCCTGGGCAGGAAACTTGCCCTTTTCTTGAACGCTCAATGAGGATTGAATTTTGGACAGGTTCGCATTTATGTCGCCAATTAGACGATCATATTTGGCATTGGTTGCGGCCTGGCTATTGATGAATTGATTCATCGTATCCTCGAGAGTTCTCCGCTGTGGCGGGATATAATTTCCATGGGGTGGCGGTGCTTGCACATGACCTTGCATGTGTGGAGCTTGTTGAAATTGTTGTGGAGGAGGAGGGGCAACATGCGAAGAAGGGTTCATTGCGGCATGTTGTTGCCCGTAACTAAATCCGGGATGATTTTTCCACGAAGGGTTGTATGAGTTCCCGTGCGGGGCACCGAAATTACCCTTAAAGCCTCCTATACCACTAACTTGCTCCTGCAACATTACTTTGCAGGCGGGTATCGTCGGGCATTCCTCAGTTGAATGTCCCGCCTCACAAATCGCACACACCTTTTCAATGGGATTCTTGAAAGATCCAACTACCTCGCATAAATCTCAAAATCCTTTCTCAAGGGAGTCTAACTGACAGTCCGACATAGAGGTCTTATCTATTTGGTGTAGGCCGGACGCCGATGGAGTGGTGGTCGCTTGACGATTTCGATTCTGAGCGTTAGGATCAAAAATATCCCAGGATTGGGTAGTCTCGGCGACATACCTCAGGTGAAGCTCAGCATCGTGGCAGTCTAGCTCGATAAACGGACCACTACCCATGGTTTCAATGACTTGCTTGGAGTTAAGGTTCAACCCATTATAGAGGAAGGAAATGATTTGGGCTGTATCAAATCCATGATGGGGGCATGAAGCAGTTAACTCATTGAAACGCTCATAACATCGATGGAATGGCTCATTATCCAATTGCCTGAACGATTGAATCTGGGCCTTTATGGAGATTGTTCGATGTGGTGGAAAGAACTTCTTGAGAAATCTGGATTGTAACTCGTTCCACGATGGAATCGAGCTCGGAGGTAAAGACCATAGCCAGGTCTTAGCTTTATCTTTTAACGAGAATGGGAAGAGTTTGAGGCGGATCACCTCTTGTGTGCAAGTTTGATCGTTGAGGGTATCACACACGCCCTCAAATTCCCGTATATGCAGGTATGCCTTCTCTGAATCCATACCGTGATAGTGTGGTAGCATCTGGATTATCCCATTTTTGAATCGGAACTGCCCGGCATTATACGGGAGTATAATGCATCCCGGAGTGACAGTGCGCTCGGGATATAAGAATTCTCTCAACGGGCGGTACGGAGGCTCTTCCTCACCGGTAGTTGCATTACTGTGCTGCGACATCTCTCTCTCACTCGACGATTCGGCGCTCTCACTGGGTGTGCACGACGTGTGTCCTACGAAGGAGAAGGGAGTGTTGCTAGAGATTGAGTGTGATGGTGTGGGAGGTGGGATCCAGAACTGTGGGGCTTGTGGAGTGTGGGGACTATCAGGATTATACTCAACAAGGGGATTTTCGTGAATGCTGGTTGGAGTATTATGGGGTGTGGGAGTGGTTTCAGAATTTTGCATTAAGTTTGTGAGAGATGGTGGTGAATCTTTTTGTGCTTTTTATTATTTATTTTTTGATTTTTTTGGATTTTTTTGAATTTTTTGGTCAAAGCTTTGGATTAACTCAATCTAATCCTAAGTCTACCTAAATCCCCGGCAACGGCGCCAAAAACTTGACACGACTCAGAATGTGTCTCTAAAGTGTGTACTCTCTAGGCTCAAGCGCAAGCCTGTCGTTCAAGTAATAATCCGACAAGTCGGGTATCGATCCTCAGGGAAAAAGGACAACGAAGTTGTGACGACGAAATAAGACGGAGGAATCCTAACGATGACTCTAAAAAGAAAAGAAAAATAAGATGATTAATTTGGTTTTTGGGAATCGATTACACTAAATGCAATTATGAAAGTATGGTGAAAACTGCAACTAACTAAATGACCTAAATTAAGAATGAAGGATTGAATTGAACTTTTAAATGAGATGATGGAAAAATAGGACGGGAATACAATCCCCCAACCCTAGTGTATTGCAGTATAATATTAATCGTAAATTTATCTAATTAATTTGACCCGGAATTTAGTACTCCCAAGCATTACGTATACGAGGTTCAAGCCCGCGTCATACTTAATCAAAGGACGAGTAAATCAGTATCACAATAACGACACTCGAATTGTATTCTCAATCATCCCGGTTACCCAGGGGCAAACGAGATATTTAGACCTACAATTGTTGTATCCCTACGCAATACGGTCAAAATTAATTACTAAATTCAGAGGATTAACTTTATACATGCAATGACTACATCAGGTTGGGTTCATGTAACCCGACCTTAGAAATCTAGCCGGACATACCGAAAATGATGAAAACAGTGTTAAACATGCAAGTGTTCATGATTAATCTAAGGACAATTGGTGGAATATTGTAAAATAGAATCACAAGGAAGGAATAGCTTACTAAAATTACCCAAAGAACAATTGCAGCAATGAATAAACTTGATAATCACATAAACTTTGAATAACCTTCAATCTTTGAATAAAACTTGAAATTGTATCTACAGCTAGGGTTTGTGGAAGAAAATGAGAAATTAGAATTAACTCCCCACGTTCTAACCCTCCTTTACAACGAAAATAATTCGGGTTTTTATACCCTACATGAAATTCCAAGAAGTTGAGTATAAGTCGGAGTCTTTAGAGGAGAATCAGAAAACAAATCTCGATGGGCGGACCGGTCCGGCCCTTAGGCGGATCGGTCCGCTTCTAAAGCGGATCGGTTCTTTTATTTTCCAGGCGGACCGGTCCGGGGCGGACCGGTTCTTTTATTTTTTTGACTCTTCGGTTCTCCTTCGGTTCGCAGTCCACTGGAGTTTTGACATCGGACCGGTCCGGGTTGAGGGCGGACCGGTCTGCCTATTTGACTTTTCTCTCAAACTTTGACTGTCCATATCTTTTGCTCCGGGTATCCGATTGAGGTGCCGTTTCTTCCGAGGTGCTTGTAAGGATGATACCTTCAACTTTTCTTTAGGTACCTCATCCGGATTCTGGGTAGAAATGACTCTTTTTCCCTTTTGACTTTTCCCGTTGACTTTTCTATTCTTCCGGTTTCCTTCTTCCATTTCTTGACATTAGATACCTGTAAAATCATAAAGAAATACCAGAAACTTGGTGTACTTGTTAGGATAAGTCAATAACAAGATTATGAGATAAAGTCAATCCAATTACGTTGTTCGAGATGATTAAAGTACCGAAATTAAGGGATAAATTAGGAAGAATTTATGCCTAGTCAAACCCCCCTAACTTAGAACTTTGCGCGTCCCGAGCAATGTAAAAGAATTCTAGAAAGGCTCAACTTTTGGAAAACATTTTATTTGGATAAAATACCTCTTTCGCGGGCACGCGATTGCATTTAGCGTATGCAACAAGCCTTTAAACCCCTAGGTTACCCTAGTGGGACGAGTTGTGTCTCGTGAGGGTTTGCAGAGAATATACCCACAAAATTCGACTCAAAGAACTTCAAAATAACCAAAAATTGTATAATTCAAACTTTTCCAGAAAATAGTCATCATTAAGTCATGTCTACAAGTCTCAAACTGTAGTGCGTGTGTGCGAAGCCAGAAATATAACCGCCAATTTCCACTGATTAATCATTACGTTACTTATCCGAACATTCGTTTTGATTTCAAATTCTCACGGGAAGCTCTCTCAAACGAACTACTCGGAATATGGCTTTTTCGCTCGGTATGCGTGATAATAAGAGTAAATATAATGGATGCAAAATCACACATACAATTAGAAAGACGAAAATTTCATGGTGAAAGGATCTCATCAACGGATTATGGTTTTAAAAACGGGAACATTGCCTCTTTTTCGCGCACTTAATCTCCTTTATTATCTTTTGGTGTATTGACTCTCTACGCGGTAATCAATTTCGCAATTTGGACTCGGTTAGGACTTTTTCGGGTTAAAGGTTGCATTGGGTAATATGAAAATGGTAGGGAAAGTTGGAATTGGAAAAACCATTTGTGATGTCCCTTTGTGCTTTTTCCGGGCTATTGCTCAATTTGTTTTTTTTTTTTCTATATTTTTTTTTTCCTTTCTTGTTATTTTTGTTGAGCATTCTTCTATTTTTTCTTGCCCCTTTTTGTTGCACTTTTCGGACTTAAATTCTGAATTTTTTTCATTTTTCACAATTCCGGCTATTTTGGGTTTTTTGGGTTGTCCAACGAAAGGGAAAATTATTTGGCTCAATTTGGGTTGCAAAGGGTAATTTTTCGCTACTTTTTCTGGCCAATATTTTTGGGGTGACAAACGAGGGCCTACTTCATTGTCCAAAATGCCAATTGCGTTACCATATGCGTTTCGAGGTGAATTTAAGTTTAGAGACTAATTTGGCACGTTTTTCAAGGCAATATTGCACGCATTTTTCAAAACCGATCAAAATGAAAGAATTGAGATCCTTGACAACTTATTAGCTGCTAAAAAGAACTTTGAGTTAACAATTAACTCGGATTGATTTAAAAACTCGCAAAAAGTGATAGGCTCGAATCTCACCGGGTTTGTGAATCTCCACATTTATTCGTTAAGTCGTCAATTTTCGCTCAATTTCCATCTTTGGTCAATTTCGGCTTTGTGTATGTTAGATGTTTACAATTTGAGACTCCAATTTGACTTTTAATGATATTTTTGAAAAATTTGAATTCCAATTTTTATTTATTTTGAACAAAAATATTTTTGGATTTTTCAAAATTTTATGATTTTTTTTTGGAAATTTGTGAAGTTTTAGAAATGTGCACTTGTGACCCCCCCTAACTTAGACTTTTGCATTGTCCTCAAGCAAAAAGGACTAAAATCTAAATAAGGCAAAATAATAAGTGCAATCATTAAAACAAACAAATATAGAAAAAGGCAACTTTATATATCATAGGACTGTGGTACAAACAGGAATACAGCATATGTAGGATGTGAGAATAAATACATCAAAACAGTCCCCAGCAACCAAAATATCACGGGGGAGGGAAATGGGAGGAGCTGGGCGCGTCGGGGCCATAGGGGTCTTGAAAATGCGATGGGAGTGGCTCATAAGGATCCCCTAGGCGTCGGTAGATATCCGCTTGCCTTCGAGCCGCCCGATTCTGATCTCGTTGGTAGTCGATCACAAAGGTGTCGAACTTGTTCTCAAAGTTCCCGAATCGGGTCTCAAGGTTGGACAACCGGGTCGAAATATCCGTACCTGCCCACTCAAAATCTGGGTCGTCCTCTTCGTCCGCCGACTCGTCGTCGGCGGCGACGTCACCCATCTCGACGTCCGCTTCGGCGGCCTCCTCCTCCTCGCTCTCTTCCGAGGAAGCCTCTTCCTCGCTATAATGCCCTCGCCGTGCCCGGATTATGGCGATCTGTTTCGCACTCTTAGTGCGAGTGACCTGTCCAAAGGGACCGGGAATCCGGGTGCGGTCGGCAGGGGCCTTAATGCCGGCGTCCAGGAGGATAGACGTGATCAGCCGGGCATAGGGTAAAGGGGTGGTGCCCTTCTCATCCAAAGAAGCGGCGATGATGTCGGCATATAAAGTGCGGGCCAAATGGATGGTGGTTTGAGGATCGAACAAATGGTAGGTCAAGATGGCCTGCCGAGGCCTCATGGCGGAATCGTTGGACGTTTGAAGGATGTTGGCGCATACGATTTGGAAAGTGAGGCGCGCCGTTTCATTGAGTCGTCCAACCGCGACGGTTTGGCCCGCCCAAGCCACGTTAGGCGCAATGCGCGCCATGATGACGTCCTTCGCGACCGGAGGAACGTTCCGAGGATACGTGAAGTCTTGGGGGTCCGGGACACCAAAGGTGGCCAATTTGGCCGTGAGGAGGGCTAAGGAAAAAGGAACGACCGTTCCATCAACGTAAGCTTGGGCCTCAAATTGGTCCGTCCGCATAAGCGTGCCATAGAATAATCGAACCTCGGAAGCCCATACGGCGTCATGAGGTTCATTGAGGAAACGACACCACCCCCGGGCCATGAAGAGGGCCGTGACAGAATTGGGCAGCGCGTTCCATTGGACCGCGCGCTCCATATGGAGTTTGCGGTTGGTGCCGAAGAAGGCGGTGCACCATCGCTCCTCTTGGCGGGAGCGGAACTTGTTGCTCCCGGAGTGTAGGATGTCGGTGGATGCGTATTTGGTGGGAGGAGCACGGGGGGCCATGGAGACAGAGAGGATAGAACACAAAAATCTGGAGAGGGAGAGGATAGGAGTTGTGTTTGAGGTGTGAAGAGAAGGGGAGGGTGTATGGATGAATTTATAGTGGAGGGGGAAGGGATTTGGAGGGAAGGGAATTGGAGGGAAAAGGGTTTTGGAGGGAAGGGGATGTATGGGGGTGTGGGGAACCGAAATGGAGGGAAGGGTGGCTATTGGGGAGAATGGGGGTGCATGGGAAAAAGAGATTCAACGAATCTGCAGAAGGCGGACCGGTCCGGTCCAGGGACGGACCGGTCCGGTCTTTTTATTTTTCAGAAATTCGACAGGCGGACCGGTCCGGCCTAAAATTAAAGGAACCGGTCCGGGGCGGACCGGTCCGGCCTTAAATTAAAGGAACCGGTCCGGCTTGGGGAGTTTTGGCTGGAATCTCCCCGAAACTGGAATTCAACCTCTCCTGCTCGAGATATCGCACTTTTAACACGCGCTCCTCACCAAATCTAGACTAAGGACCTCTCAAAAAACACCGGTCACCCGAATTGCCTAAAATCTCGAACCTGCACATGCTAACCCTGAATGTACCAAAATCCTAACGACACTCACTAACGCACACGACACACACGACTCTCACCCCATACGCGTCGGGGGTGCGACGACCTAACGGAAACAGTTCACTCTACCCCGTAAACGGGGTCCGACAACCAAACGGTGTCGACTTCTTCTTCGCATGCCTCAAGATATGACTTTAGGCGTTGTCCATTCACCTTGAATGTGTTTCCCCCTTTTAAATCTTCTAATTCGACTGCTCCATGGGGGAAAACATTCTTGACAACAAACGGGCCAGACCATCGCGACCGCAACTTGCCCGGAAAGAGATGAAGCCGAGAGTTGTAGAGAATAACTTTTTGCCCGGGAAGAAACTCTTTGCGTCGAATGATGCTATCGTGAGCGAGTTTCATCCTTTCTTTAGCAATTTTGGCATTCTCATACGCATCATTGCGTATCTCCTCTAACTCATTTATTTGAAGCTTGCGAGCTTCACCGGCTTTATCCATGGCATAATTGAGCTCCTTAATTGCCCAATACGCTTTGTGTTCTAACTCCACAGGGAGATGGAAAGGCTTGCCATACACGAAGCGGAAAGGGGACATGCCAAGCTGATTTTTGTATGCGGTGCGATAGGCCCATAGCGAATCGTTCAGTCTAATTGACCAATCTTTTCGGTTAGGATTGACGGTCTTCTCGAGAATGTTCTTGATCTCACGATTCGCTAGTTCGGCCTGCCCATTTGTTTGTGGGTGATACGTCGTTCCAACCTTGTGGACGACGCCATACTTTCTCATGAGCTTCTCAAATGGCCTGTTGCGAAAATGCGTGCCATTATCGCTAATTATCGCCTTCGGTGCGCCGAAGCGAGAAAGTATGTGTTCCTGTAGGAACTTTATCACCACCTTACTGTCATTAGTCTTAGTAGCTATAGCTTCTACCCATTTAGAAACGTAGTCTACCGCGACTAGGATGTATAGGAAACCAAAGGATGGGGGGAAGGGGCCCATGAAGTCAATACCCCAACAATCGAATATCTCAATGATGAGTATGGGGGTAAGGGGCATCATGTCACGGCGAGAGATGGCTCCCATCCGTTGGCACTTGTTGCATGACTTGCAAGCGTCATTTGCATCCCGGAAGATTGTGGGCCAATAGAGGCCGCATTGCAGAATTTTAGCGGCCGTCTTTTTCGCTGAGAAGTGGCCTCCACATGCTTCCGAATGACAAAACTGGATGACCTTTAGAATCTCGTCATCCGGTACACATCTTCGGATGATTTGGTCGGCGCAATATTTAAAGAGTAAGGGATCATCGTAGAAGAACATGCGCGACCAAGTAAGAAACCTCTTCTTATTTTACGGTGTCCAATCGGGAGGGACGGCTCCCGTGACAAGATAGTTCACTATATCCGCAAACCAGGGATATGAAGAAGTAGCAAAGATTTGCTCATCCGGAAAATACTCGTCTATGGGTATGGGATCACTAGGTACGTCGGACGAAAGCCGAGACAAATGGTCGGCAACGACGTTTTCTACTCCTTTCTTATCCTTGATAGAGAGATTGAACTCTTGTAGGAGTAGGATCCACCTTATGAGGTGCGGCTTGGCGTCTTTCTTCGCAAGTAGATACTTTAAAGCCGCGTGGTCGGTGAAGACAATTATAGGAGAACCAATGAGGTACGATCTGAACTTATCAAGGGCAAAGAATACTGCTAGCAACTCCTTCTCCGTGGTAGAGTAGTTGAGTTGAGGTCTGGTAAGGGTCCGGCTAGCGTAGTAGATGACATGAGCTTGTTTATCTTGACGTTGGCCCAAAACGGCCCCAATCGCGTAATCGCTTGCATCACACATGAGTTCGAATGGTAAAGACCAATCCGGAACTTGCATGATGGGAGCGAACACGAGCATGTTCTTTAATTTGTCAAAGGAGCTTTGGCATGCCTCGGTCCACTCAAACGGGTTATCCTTCATGCGAAGGTTGCTTAGGGGTCTAGCGATAGCGCTAAAGTCTTTAATGAACCTGCGATAAAACCCGGCGTGACCCAAGAATGAGCGCACGTCTTTAAGCGATCTCGGTGGGGGAAGGTCAGCTATGACATCTATCTTAGCCCTATCAACCTCTATGCCTTTAGATGATACTATGTGGCCAAGAACTATTCCTTCAGTGACCATGAAATGGCACTTCTCCCAATTCAGCACTAAGTTCTTCTCCACACACCTAGCAAGTACTTGCTCCAATTTTTCTAGACAAAGATCGAAAGAGGTGCCAAAAATGCTGAAATCGTCCATGAACACCTCGAGTCCTCTTTCGACCATGTCACTGAATAAGCTCAACATGCACCGTTGAAAAGTCGCGGGTGCATTACACAAGCCGAATGGCATACGTTTGTAGGCAAACGTACCAAAAGGACAAGTGAACGTCGTCTTCTCTTGGTCAAGTACATCTACCTCAATCTGGTTATATCCGGAATAACCATCAAGGAAGCAATAATATGGGTGGCCTGCAACTCTCTCAAGCATTTGATCAATGAATGGCAAGGGGAAATGATCTTTTCTTATTCCCGCATTGAGTTTCCGGTAATCAATGCAAACACGCCAACCGGTGGTGGTGCGTTGGGGAACAAGCTCTCCCTTAGCATTCTCAATCACAGTCATACCCGACTTCTTCGGGATGACTTGAATAGGACTCACCCATTTGCTATCCGAGATTGGGTAGATAATCCCGGCATCTAATAGTTTAATGATCTCGGTTCTCACAACTTCTTTCATGTTGGGGTTCAGTCTTCTTTGCATTTCTCTAGAGGGCTTAACATCCTCTTCGAGGTGAATCTTGTGGGTGCAAATCAGAGGACTTATCCCCTTCAAATCAGCTATATACCAACCAAAAGCACTTAGGTGCTTCCTCAGAATTTTTAACAACTTCCCTCCTGCTCATCATCTAGGCTAGAGGAGATAACAACAGGAAATGTCTCATCCTCTCCTAAGTATGCATATTTGATATGGGAGGAGAGTTTCTTTAATTCAAGAGTTGGAAACTTCTCGTCAGAGGGAACAACGCGTGTATCCCATGGTGGTAACTCCTCGAATCTAGAAACCCAATTCACATCTCTCGCGTCCTCGTCCGATGCTTTCTCATCGAGTAACTCTCTAAATTCCCCAATCTCCCTCTCGTACTCAGTATACGTCCCCTCACTCTCATTGCTCGAAACCAGACAGGATCCTAAGGCATCGCCACAACAATTCTCCTCAATGTACTCCTCTACTATCTCATCTATGAGACTCACCGCGTGAATATCATCTTCCTCTCCCGTATGTTGGGCTATGTTGAAGATGTTGGTCTCCAATGTCATATTCCCAAAAGTGAGCTGCATTCGCCCATTCCTTGTGTTAATAATAGCGTTAGCTGTTGCTAAGAATGGGCGCCCGAGAATGATGGGAACATGATTGGTCGAGATTAAGGAGGGCTCCGTGTCCCAAATGACAAAGTCTATCGGGAAGTAGAAAGTGTCAACTTGAACGATCACGTCCTCTACTACACCTCGTGGGACCTTCACAGTTCGATCCGCTAATTGGAGAGTGATTCTTGTGGGCTTGAGGTCACCCAAATCAAGTTGCCTATAGATGGAGTAAGGGAGAATATTGACACTTGCTCCCAAGTCTAGTAAGGCTTTTTCAATTTTGTTCTCTCCAATGATGCAGGAAATGGTGGGTGCACCGGGATCTTTGAATTTAGGAGGGAGCTCATTGAGTAAGATGGAGCTCACGTTCTGTGCTAGGAAGACATTCTTCTTTACTTTCATCTTCCTTTTTACCGTCAACAAATCTTTGATGACTTTTGCATAAGCTGGAATTTGTTTGATGGCATCGAGGAATCGTAAATTCAGCTTTACCTGCTTTAGTATTTCTAGCATGTCATCACGTGGGTTTCCTTTCTGGGAAGGAATCAACCTTTGAGGAAACGGTGCCGCGGAGGGTGGGTTCACAACTACCTTGGGCTCACTAGTGTCATCTTTATCACTCTCATTCGAGGGGACATCTTTGGCCTCTTTCGTGCCGGGCGAAATCACCTTGTCTTTGGTTGTGTCGAGTGGGGGAGGTGATAAATCAACGACTCTCCCACTACGAAGAGTGGTCACAGCTTGACATTGCTCCTGATGATCAGTAGAAGTGGAGCTAACACTAGTTTGACCTTGGGGAGGTCTTTGGCCCTGGGCAGGAAACTTGCCCTTTTCTTGAACGCTCAATGAGGATTGAATTTTGGACAGGTTCGCATTTATGTCGCCAATTAGACGATCATATTTGGCATTGGTTGCGGCCTGGCTATTGATGAATTGATTCATCGTATCCTCGAGAGTTCTCCGCTGTGGCGGGATATAATTTCCATGGGGTGGCGGTGCTTGCACATGACCTTGCATGTGTGGAGCTTGTTGAAATTGTTGTGGAGGAGGAGGGGCAACATGCGAAGAAGGGTTCATTGCGGCATGTTGTTGCCCGTAACTAAATCCGGGATGATTTTTCCACGAAGGGTTGTATGAGTTCCCGTGCGGGGCACCGAAATTACCCTTAAAGCCTCCTATACCACTAACTTGCTCCTGCAACATTACTTTGCAGGCGGGTATCGTCGGGCATTCCTCAGTTGAATGTCCCGCCTCACAAATCGCACACACCTTTTCAATGGGATTCTTGAAAGATCCAACTACCTCGCATAAATCTCAAAATCCTTTCTCAAGGGAGTCTAACTGACAGTCCGACATAGAGGTCTTATCTATTTGGTGTAGGCCGGACGCCGATGGAGTGGTGGTCGCTTGACGATTTCGATTCTGAGCGTTAGGATCAAAAATATCCCAGGATTGGGTAGTCTCGGCGACATACCTCAGGTGAAGCTCAGCATCGTGGCAGTCTAGCTCGATAAACGGACCACTACCCATGGTTTCAATGACTTGCTTGGAGTTAAGGTTCAACCCATTATAGAGGAAGGAAATGATTTGGGCTGTATCAAATCCATGATGGGGGCATGAAGCAGTTAACTCATTGAAACGCTCATAACATCGATGGAATGGCTCATTATCCAATTGCCTGAACGATTGAATCTGGGCCTTTATGGAGATTGTTCGATGTGGTGGAAAGAACTTCTTGAGAAATCTGGATTGTAACTCGTTCCACGATGGAATCGAGCTCGGAGGTAAAGACCATAGCCAGGTCTTAGCTTTATCTTTTAACGAGAATGGGAAGAGTTTGAGGCGGATCACCTCTTGTGTGCAAGTTTGATCGTTGAGGGTATCACACACGCCCTCAAATTCCCGTATATGCAGGTATGCCTTCTCTGAATCCATACCGTGATAGTGTGGTAGCATCTGGATTATCCCATTTTTGAATCGGAACTGCCCGGCATTATACGGGAGTATAATGCATCCCGGAGTGACAGTGCGCTCGGGATATAAGAATTCTCTCAACGGGCGGTACGGAGGCTCTTCCTCACCGGTAGTTGCATTACTGTGCTGCGACATCTCTCTCTCACTCGACGATTCGGCGCTCTCACTGGGTGTGCACGACGTGTGTCCTACGAAGGAGAAGGGAGTGTTGCTAGAGATTGAGTGTGATGGTGTGGGAGGTGGGATCCAGAACTGTGGGGCTTGTGGAGTGTGGGGACTATCAGGATTATACTCAACAAGGGGATTTTCGTGAATGCTGGTTGGAGTATTATGGGGTGTGGGAGTGGTTTCAGAATTTTGCATTAAGTTTGTGAGAGATGGTGGTGAATCTTTTTGTGCTTTTTATTATTTTTTTTTTGATTTTTTTGGATTTTTTTGAATTTTTGGTCAAAGCTTTGGATTAACTCAATCTAATCCTAAGTCTACCTAAATCCCCGGCAACGGCGCCAAAAACTTGACACGACTCAGAATGTGTCTCTAAAGTGTGTACTCTCTAGGCTCAAGCGCAAGCCTGTCGTTCAAGTAATAATCCGACAAGTCGGGTATCGATCCTCAGGGAAAAAGGACAACGAAGTTGTGACGACGGAATAAGACGGAGGAATCCTAACGATGACTCTAAAAAGAAAAGAAAAATAAGATGATTAATTTGGTTTTTGGGAATCGATTACACTAAATGCAATTATGAAAGTATGGTGAAAACTGCAACTAACTAAATGACCTAAATTAAGAATGAAGGATTGAATTGAACTTTTAAATGAGATGATGGAAAAATAGGACGGGAATACAATCCCCCAACCCTAGTGTATTGCAGTATAATATTAATCGTAAATTTATCTAATTAATTTGACCCGGAATTTAGTACTCCCAAGCATTACGTATACGAGGTTCAAGCCCACGTCATACTTAATCAAAGGACGAGTAAATCAGTATCACAATAACGACACTCGAATTGTATTCTCAATCATCCCGGTTACCCAGGGGCAAACGAGATATTTAGACCTACAATTGTTGTATCCCTACGCAATACGGTCAAAATTAATTACTAAATTCAGAGGATTAACTTTATACATGCAATGACTACATCAGGTTGGGTTCATGTAACCCGACCTTAGAAATCTAGCCGGACATACCGAAAATGATGAAAACAGTGTTAAACATGCAAGTGTTCATGATTAATCTAAGGACAATTGGTGGAATATTGTAAAATAGAATCACAAGGAAGGAATAGCTTACTAAAATTACCCAAAGAACAATTGCAGCAATGAATAAACTTGATAATCACATAAACTTTGAATAACCTTCAATCTTTGAATAAAACTTGAAATTGTATCTACAGCTAGGGTTTGTGGAAGAAAATGAGAAATTAGAATTAACTCCCCACGTTCTAACCCTCCTTTACAACGAAAATAATTCGGGTTTTTATACCCTACATGAAATTCCAAGAAGTTGAGTATAAGTCGGAGTCTTTAGAGGAGAATCAGAAAACAAATCTCGATGGGCGGACCGGTCCGGCCCTTAGGCGGATCGGTCCGCTTCTAAAGCGGATCGGTTCTTTTATTTTCCAGGCGGACCGGTCCGGGGCGTACCGGTTCTTTTATTGTTTTGACTCTTCGGTTCTCCTTCGGTTCGCAGTCCACTGGAGTTTTGACATCGGACCGGTCCGGGTTGAGGGCGGACCGGTCTGCCTATTTGACTTTTCTCTCAAACTTTGACTGTCCATATCTTTTGCTCCGGGTATCCGATTGAGGTGCCGTTTCTTCCGAGGTGCTTGTAAGGATGATACCTTCAACTTTTCTTTAGGTACCTCATCCGGATTCTGGGTAGAAATGACTCTTTTTCCCTTTTGACTTTTCCCGTTGACTTTTCTATTCTTCCGGTTTCCTTCTTCCATTTCTTGACATTAGATACCTGTAAAATCATAAAGAAATACCAGAAACTTGGTGTACTTGTTAGGATAAGTCAATAACAAGATTATGAGATAAAGTCAATCCAATTACGTTGTTCGAGATGATTAAAGTACCGAAATTAAGGGATAAATTAGGAAGAATTTATGCCTAGTCAAACCCCCCTAACTTAGAACTTTGCGCGTCCCGAGCAATGTAAAAGAATTCTAGAAAGGCTCAACTTTTGGAAAACATTTTATTTGGATAAAATACCTCTTTCGCGGGCACGCGATTGCATTTAGCGTATGCAACAAGCCTTTAAACCCCTAGGTTACCCTAGTGGGACGAGTTGTGTCTCGTGAGGGTTTGCAGAGAATATACCCACAAAATTCGACTCAAAGAACTTCAAAATAACCAAAAATTGTATAATTCAAACTTTTCCAGAAAATAGTCATCATTAAGTCATGTCTACAAGTCTCAAACTGTAGTGCGTGTGTGCGAAGCCAGAAATATAACCGCCAATTTCCACTGATTAATCATTACGTTACTTATCCGAACATTCGTTTTGATTTCAAATTCTCACGGGAAGCTCTCTCAAACGAACTACTCGGAATATGGCTTTTTCGCTCGGTATGCGTGATAATAAGAGTAAATATAATGGATGCAAAATCACACATACAATTAGAAAGACGAAAATTTCATGGTGAAAGGATCTCATCAACGGATTATGGTTTTAAAAACGGGAACATTGCCTCTTTTTCGCGCACTTAATCTCCTTTATTATCTTTTGGTGTATTGACTCTCTACGCGGTAATCAATTTCGCAATTTGGACTCGGTTAGGACTTTTTCGGGTTAAAGGTTGCATTGGGTAATATGAAAATGGTAGGGAAAGTTGGAATTGGAAAAACCATTTGTGATGTCCCTTTGTGCTTTTTCCGGGCTATTGCTCAATTTGTTTTTTTTTTTCTATATTTTTTTTTCCCTTTCTTGTTATTTTTGTTGAGCATTCTTCTATTTTTTCTTGCCCCTTTTTGTTGCACTTTTCGGACTTAAATTCTGAATTTTTTTCATTTTTCACAATTCCGGCTATTTTGGGTTTTTTGGGTTGTCCAACGAAAGGGAAAATTATTTGGCTCAATTTGGGTTGCAAAGGGTAATTTTTCGCTACTTTTTCTGGCCAATATTTTTGGGGTGACAAACGAGGGCCTACTTCATTGTCCAAAATGCCAATTGCGTTACCATATGCGTTTCGAGGTGAATTTAAGTTTAGAGACTAATTTGGCACGTTTTTCAAGGCAATATTGCACGCATTTTTCAAAACCGATCAAAATGAAAGAATTGAGATCCTTGACAACTTATTAGCTGCTAAAAAGAACTTTGAGTTAACAATTAACTCGGATTGATTTAAAAACTCGCAAAAAGTGATAGGCTCGAATCTCACCGGGTTTGTGAATCTCCACATTTATTCGTTAAGTCGTCAATTTTCGCTCAATTTCCATCTTTGGTCAATTTCGGCTTTGTGTATGTTAGATGTTTACAATTTGAGACTCCAATTTGACTTTTAATGATATTTTTGAAAAATTTGAATTCCAATTTTTATTTATTTTGAACAAAAATATTTTTGGATTTTTCAAAATTTTATGATTTTTTTTTGGAAATTTGTGAAGTTTTAGAAATGTGCACTTGTGACCCCCCCTAACTTAGACTTTTGCATTGTCCTCAAGCAAAAAGGACTAAAATCTAAATAAGGCAAAATAATAAGTGCAATCATTAAAACAAACAAATATAGAAAAAGGCAACTTTATATATCATAGGACTGTGGTACAAACAGGAATACAGCATATGTAGGATGTGAGAATAAATACATCAAAACAGTCCCCAGCAACCAAAATATCACGGGGGAGGGAAATGGGAGGAGCTGGGCGCGTCGGGGCCATAGGGGTCTTGAAAATGCGATGGGAGTGGCTCATAAGGATCCCCTAGGCGTCGGTAGATATCCGCTTGCCTTCGAGCCGCCCGATTCTGATCTCGTTGGTAGTCGATCACAAAGGTGTCGAACTTGTTCTCAAAGTTCCCGAATCGGGTCTCAAGGTTGGACAACCGGGTCGAAATATCCGTACCTGCCCACTCAAAATCTGGGTCGTCCTCTTCGTCCGCCGACTCGTCGTCGGCGGCGACGTCACCCATCTCGACGTCCGCTTCGGCGGCCTCCTCCTCCTCGCTCTCTTCCGAGGAAGCCTCTTCCTCGCTATAATGCCCTCGCCGTGCCCGGATTATGGCGATCTGTTTCGCACTCTTAGTGCGAGTGACCTGTCCAAAGGGACCGGGAATCCGGGTGCGGTCGGCAGGGGCCTTAATGCCGGCGTCCAGGAGGATAGACGTGATCAGCCGGGCATAGGGTAAAGGGGCGGTGCCCTTCTCATCCAAAGAAGCGGCGATGATGTCGGCATATAAAGTGCGGGCCAAATGGATGGTGGTTTGAGGATCGAACAAATGGTAGGTCAAGATGGCCTGCCGAGGCCTCATGGCGGAATCGTTGGACGTTTGAAGGATGTTGGCGCATACGATTTGGAAAGTGAGGCGCGCCGTTTCATTGAGTCGTCCAACCGCGACGGTTTGGCCCGCCCAAGCCACGTTAGGCGCAATGCGCGCCATGATGACGTCCTTCGCGACCGGAGGAACGTTCCGAGGATACGTGAAGTCTTGGGGGTCCGGGACACCAAAGGTGGCCAATTTGGCCGTGAGGAGGGCTAAGGAAAAAGGAACGACCGTTCCATCAACGTAAGCTTGGGCCTCAAATTGGTCCGTCCGCATAAGCGTGCCATAGAATAATCGGACCTCGGAAGCCCATACGGCGTCATGAGGTTCATTGAGGAAACGACACCACCCCCGGGCCATGAAGAGGGCCGTGACAGAATTGGGCAGCGCGTTCCATTGGACCGCGCGCTCCATATGGAGTTTGCGGTTGGTGCCGAAGAAGGCGGTGCACCATCGCTCCTCTTGGCGGGAGCGGAACTTGTTGCTCCCGGAGTGTAGGATGTCGGTGGATGCGTATTTGGTGGGAGGAGCACGGGGGGCCATGGAGACAGAGAGGATAGAACACAAAAATCTGGAGAGGGAGAGGATAGGAGTTGTGTTTGAGGTGTGAAGAGAAGGGGAGGGTGTATGGATGAATTTATAGTGGAGGGGGAAGGGATTTGGAGGGAAGGGAATTGGAGGGAAAAGGGTTTTGGAGGGAAGGGGATGTATGGGGGTGTGGGGAACCGAAATGGAGGGAAGGGTGGCTATTGGGGAGAAGGGGGGTGCATGGGAAAAAGAGATTCAACGAATCTGCAGAAGGCGGACCGGTCCGGTCCAGGGACGGACCGGTCCGGTCTTTTTATTTTTCAGAAATTCGACAGGCGGACCGGTCCGGCCTAAAATTAAAGGAACCGGTCCGGGGCGGACCGGTCCGGCCTTAAATTAAAGGAACCGGTCCGGCTTGGGGAGTTTTGGCTGGAATCTCCCCGAAACTGGAATTCAACCTCTCCTGCTCGAGATATCGCACTTTTAACACGCGCTCCTCACCAAATCTAGATGATTAAAGTCAATCCAATTACGTTGTTCGAGATGATTAAAGTACCAAAATTAAGGGATAAATTAGGAAGAATTTATGCCTAATCACTTACCTCCAATGCATGCACCTGGTCGACATAAAAAAGACCCTCTACGAGCTTTATGAATGGATATGTGGGATCCACACAAGAGGTAGATCACTGGAATTTAGGGTAATAAAAGAAGGATATTAGTGGCCATGCATGCAAAAGGACACAGTTTCCTATGTTAAATACGCAAGAACTCTCAACGCTTCTCACCATTGGTGCACCAACAGGACAAAGACCTCAATTCCTTTACAAGCCCATGGCCATTTTCCCAGTGAGGACTTGACATCATCGGTCCATTGGCCCTTGCGTCTGTCAGTAAGAAGTATCTCTCGGTCAGCACCGACTAATTATTTAAATGGGTTGAAGAGGAACCCTTGGCGAACATCTGAGATGCCGATATGACCTATTTCATATGAAGAAAGATCATAATGCTGACATTCCTCAGATCATCATCATAGACAACGAGACTCAGTTCGATAGCAACTTCTTCCAAAACTTTTGCAGCGAGCATAATATCAGGCATTACTACAGTTCAGTGGCCTACCCCCAAGGAAACAGGCATGCAAAAGCTTCAAAGAAGACAATCCTTAACGGAATCAAGAAGTGTCTCAAAAAAGCAAAGTATCAGGCATGCATTACTACAATTCAATGGCCTACCCCCAAGGAAAGAGGCATGCAGAAGCTTCCAACAAGACAGTCCTTATCAAGAAGCGACTCAAAAAAGCAAAGGGCGTTTATTTAACCATGTAACCATTTATGTTATGTATTTCGAGGTGAGGGATTTAAAACTCAACCTATAGTTTCCGTAGTTGTTGATTTTTTAGTTTCAATACTCGCCACAATTAATTGTAGTATAAAGACTTTTAAAACCTAAAAATCATCTTTTACATATTTTTTAGAAGTAATTAACCAACTAAATTTTAAACGACATTTTTCATAGATTCTATACCCGAACTCACCGTTATACATATAAAACATGTGTAGTTAAAGTTTAGGTTTTTTGTATCGAGATCCAAAACCGACGACAACGACAAGCTCGTTTTTCACTCGATCAAAATGGCATCGTTGTCGGGGAGCATTTTGTTTTAGAATATGATTTATTTATTTCTTTACACACACACACAACCACACACACACATGTATAACTTTGTACTGGTCATGCATAACTGAGTTTGAAGCACTCAACCGCATATAACTTTTCTGGGGTTTTCATTTACGAATCACTTCAAGTAATTATGATTTATTCTAGTATTGTCAATAATTTTAATGGTATTAGGGGTACGTAATTATGTCATAATAACAATTTTTAAATCCCCTCCAAACCTATGACTTTTGGCGAATAGTTGCAAAATAAAATAAATGAAAATTATAAAATGACCTTGGGCGTGTTATTACATAAGCATGAAAATGGTTTGAGGAGATACAAAAATTCCTGTAATGAAAAAGTCCCTCAAAATTATTATTATTATTATTATTATTATTATTATTATTATTATTATTATTATTATTATTATTATTATTATTATTATTATTATTATTAACAATTATTGTGATAATAATATTTCAAACTATTATAACAATAATTCTTACAATTGTTAATTTTGAAAATAGTTATGACAAAGTTTCTATTTAGTGATGTTTCTTTACCGGCAAATTCATTTGGTGCATATTTGCAAAATCTAAAAAATGAAGAATTTGATAATTATTATCGTGAAGAAAATTATTATTGGGAAAACAAATTAGATGTTTTATTTGAACCCAATAACAATTTTTTTCTTAATACCTTAGAAAAAGGAGAATGTTTTGAACTAAATGAGGAATCTGAGGACTTTGAAAAAAATTTCACTATAGATAAAACTATTGGTCATCTCACGTAATTGATAAAAGAGACTGAAAATGTAAAAGATATGGAAATATAGTCACTTTTCAATAAAAAGAGTTCTTTCGTGAATAATAAAAATGTGAAGAATACTTGGGTTTCACCTCAAGTAACTTCTGAAGACCAAATTGATAGTAAATCTATATCCTTTTAAATTCAACCCACGCTTAATAATAAAAAATCGATTGAAGTTGAATTTCTTTCCTCGCCATTTTCATTTACCATTATAGAACTATTAGAAGTACCGCAAGAATTGGGTAAAATTTTCAAGGACTTTGATCCAATTATTGTCAATGAATGATTTTTCAGAATTATTTCCTATATAATTTTCACTTGAGAATGTCCCACCTCCCATTCCGAATGAAAACATTTTGGAATTATTTTTTGATTTTCTTAGAACCGAGTTGTACTTATCCCCCGCTTTATCGAAACCACACATCACCCAAAAATAGATTTATTCAAAAATTTGTGATGATTAATTTTTTGCGCCAAAGGCATGCTCCCTTTGCATAAATGGAACTCCAATTTCCCGATAGGAATGAAACATCATGAGAGTCCACCGTTAATCCCGTAAAGTCAACATATTTTTCAGGTGAATCCCCAAAAATTTTGTCTTTTAATTTATGGTAAATTAGAAGATGATATTTTTTTATCATGTACATATTTTGTTAAAAAAATAAAAAGGTATTCGTTCTTGTCTTTTTTTTTTCTATTGTATTTTACAGGATTATTGAATGTGATATTCAGGGATCGCCCCATATTGAATAACATCTCTCTATCACTTGAATACTGTATTGTTGTTAAATAATTTTGAGAACAATGAAACGTTTTAGTTAGGGAGTGTCATAATACATCATGTTCGTATTCTATTTTTAAATAAAAAAAAATTATTTAAGTGACTATTGGCGAAACATTCTTGGTGAAACCAACTCCAATTATTTAAATGAATAAAAAAATTAAATTTGATAAAAAATTCAAAAATAATCTCTTTCTTCTTTTTTATGTTTTTTCCTATTTTCTTTATAGATTTTATTCTCCATGTTACCTCATTCTTTTAAACAAAAAATAATAAATATATCTAAGAGTTTACTTACCTAGATATCTCTTTAGCTTTTTTACTATCACTATTATGCTTTATTAAATCATATAATTCATATATTAACACCTTATATACAACATAAATTATTCTTGTGTAATGGTTAAAAGCTAAATGACTCGGTGAATTTAAAGATGTATATATACACTTACCATGTGAGCTTTGTATTCAATTTGATATTCTGAATGATGTATAAACTTATTCATTATTCTTTTATAAAATATTTAAGTCGTTGGTAATCTCAAATATCCTTGTTTTGACTGTCGATTAAGAGTGGTGATATGATTTTTTTTAACCAAAAATAAAAACTATTTTTCAACCTCCCTTTTTTTTATCAAAGACAATTCATTTCCATCATTTCATTCGCTTCACCAACACCTCGAAAATTGATTCAAAAAGATATGGAAAGTAAAATAGGGCATGGACAAAAATAATGAATGAAAAGAAAAGAAAAGAGAAAAAAATCAAAGAGAAATAGAAATAAATGAATTAAAAAAGAGTAAACAACTCCAAAGAGTTATCTTTAAGTTCACCCTTTTTCAAATAATAATCCTTTTAAGGCATTGACTTTTATCATCCGCCTTCACATTTTCCATCACTAAAAGTCCTTAAAATGACCACAGGTTTAACATGATTTTATTCAACATTGAAAACATTACATTTTCACATCAACGGTATCCTATCGTGAAATTACATTTTATAGTTTCATATAAACCTCTTTCATTACTCACATGTTCAAGGTTTTTCTTACAATTACGTTTACTCTTTATGTCTATATGTCCTGAGTGACTTACACCAATTCAGAGTGCATTCATTTTTTGAGTGTAATCACCGACGAGATTTAAACTAGTGCGCTTTATTATAAACATTTAGTCATTAAAAGCTTAATATAAAATCACGCGTAATCTTTGTGATGCGCACCACGCACTTGGTCAACATCTGAATCTCATAAATTACTTTAACATTGTGATTATAGTTTATAAAGGATTGGAGATATTTCCTAGTTATTGGTATTTGCTTGTTATACTTTTAGACTCTATTTGAGCTTTTTGTTCAGAAAATGAAAAACTATTTTGAGAAAAATCTTATGTTTGTGAGTATCATCACTGTAAACTTTCATGAGACAAAACTCATTCACTAGGAAAATTTAGGGGTTTAATGACTTATTGCACAAGGTAAATGCAACCATGCATCTCGCGAAAGTGGATCTCTCTGCTTTTATAGTCGTTGAATAATATAGTGAATTTGACACATACATATCTTTGACTATGTCTCTAGGGGTAACAACGCGTTAATTAGGTGGTGCAATTAGTGTCAAATATTATATTATATTATATTACCCCTTGTTATATCTCACTATTTATATTTAGATATTGCATAACCTTGATATTCATGATTGGTCACTTTTGTAAGGTTTATTTGAGCATTTATGGGGTTTCGGAAGCTAATAGTAAAGTTTAGAAGCATTCATAGCAAGAAACATCAATAATTTTTTTTCAGGGGCAAATGGTAATTTCATAAAGGTGGTACCAGGATCGAACTCTTCATGATGATTGTAAGTATCGAAACAAGGAACGTCTGCTTTCAAGAAGTGCATTAATCTGATCTCAAACGAAGAAGTAATGAAGAGTCAAAGTTTAAAACCAAGAAAAGTCAAAAGTAAAAAGTTAAAGCTTCAGGTTAATAAAAAATTCAAACATTATAACTCGAACTTTGTTGGAAATTTTTTGACCTCAAAATAAAGAATACATAAGTTCAAACGACACGTGAATCTGAGGTCAAAAGAAGAAGTTAGAAGCTTTGGCTTGAAAAATGTAATTATGGAAACTCGACTGTGTCAGATCATGCCATGTGGCATTGCATAATCATGCCTCATGGCACCATCAAATAATGACAAGTGGCACGGCAAGATCATGACACCTGGTGATGTTGTTGTTTCTTAAAATTAAATGGGGATGGGGAGAATAGAACCCAAGACCTCCTTATCCCCCTTCCCTTTATATAACCATCACACCAAGTAGACCTTTGATAATTGTAGACGCCACATTCTAGAACCCCCTAAGTCTATTCTTAGGCCCTTAGCACCCCTATTTCACTAGAAACCCTACATCATGCTTCGAGTATCGATGTAGAGGCTATCGGGTGCTCTCGAGCCCCATTTGACTCTAGTCAACTCTATCGTCAGAGCAAAAAATCATTGAATCTTCAAAGGGCCCTGAATCTCCTTTCCAACGGTCCACCCTATGTGTGAATTAGTATAAAAGTTCGAATAAACGAACCTTTTTACTATAGAAAATTGATTCGGAGGCCACCGAATGCTCCTGGGCCCCGATTTGACCCCAATAAACTTCATTGCTAGGGAGGAATATCTTTGAATTTTCAAAAGGCACTAAAACCCCTTTCCAACAGTCCACCCTGCGCATGAAACGGCATAACCGTTCGAATGAACACTTATTTTTTCCTCAAAAATCGATCCAAAGGCCACCTGGCACTCCCGGGCTCCGTTTGACCTAGGTCAACTATTAAGAGCGAATGAGATTGAATGAATATCTGAAGGGTACTGAATACCCTTTCCAAAGGTCTACCCCATGCACAATTTTGACTTACGGTGCGGACAAACGATCCGTTTTACTCTAAAAGGTCACCGGGAGCTTTCGAGCCCCGGTTGACCAAGGTCAAATTTCTGAACCAAGTGAAGCGCTTTGGAATGTCGAAGTAAATCTCCCGACCTTTCCAACGATCCACCCCTGTACGCGATTCTGACTTACGTTTTGGATTAATGATCCATTTTCGCCCAATAATCTCCTATCCAAATGACTAATGTGCGCTTTCGAGCCACATTTGACCCAAAGTCATCTCCCGAACTCGGGAGAAGTCCAACGAACTCTTAAAGATATTTGAATTATGTTTCTAAGGGTATTCTCCATGCAGGATTTGGATCAATAGATTTCATTCTACAATCGTTTTTCCAGAAAAATTTGCATGAGACTATTAATTGCCAGGTCCATTTCCCTGCCTATTAGTAGTGTGTCATAGGTTACCTTCCAATAGGCAAGACTAGGGCAATCTTGATCGGCAATACCCTCCCCCTAAAATAGAGGGCATGACCTCACTCCTCAAAAGACACAGATCCACTAGCATCATTGATCTCAGCAACATTCTCTCGAAATAAGCAAAGTTCCTCCATGTGAAGTTCCATTCAAGCTTACATTCTCATCCTTTTCATACCCAATTTGGAAAATCAGCTTCTCTCTAATCCAATCTTCATCTCACATTCAAGGAAGTTTATCCAAGATCAAAGATCAAGCTTCAAAGAAGGTCCAATTCCTTCCATCTCTCTTTAAATTCCTTGTTTTTGCATTATATACGTTGGATTCATAATCTAATTTTACTTTAGTTCATACACATTAATGCCTTACATTTTTATTAGTATATTGGACATACTTTATTTTCTACAAAAAAACTAAAAAGAGGGTTACAACCATAAATTCCGAATGGTATTATCCATCGCACTTTTTCAAAACTAAAACACACTTTTCTACACCCACACCTATAATAAAATCCCATTCGAATCTATAGGGTAAACCCCACCCCCGTGTCGTATTCGAACTATGTGGACTTTAATACCTTTATAGGCTATGTAGGCATTTCGAATTAAAACTCGAGACTCTAGTCCAATTTTCTAATTTTCCATGTTTAAAAAATTCCCCATTTTCATATTTATCATATTCTTGCATTATTATACATATTATGTTTATCCTTGTTAGTGATTTATCCAACACATATTATCATTTCATACTAACGATCAATATCGCGATAAATGCATAAATCATATTTTCTATATATTATTTTGGGAATATTCCTATGGATGACCTCACTCTATCTCTTCCATGATATTAGTTGAACGATTCCAATCTCCATTATATATACACACACACACATTTCACGGAAAATAAAGGAAAATAATAATACAAGCGCATGAGAGACCGAAAGGGCGGGATGGCTGCCTAACACCTTCCCATTTCGTAACTTCACCCCGAACCCTTCAAACTATTTGTTTCGTATTCATTAGTTTGTCTTTGATGCAGCTCTCTCTAGGCAGCGACATGTTCTTTTGCCTGTTTTGTGCATAATAGGCTGTCGACTCCATCTCTTTAAATTAACCCCACACCGATAACAACCAAAGCGTCCTAAGTAAAACACGATACCTTTCGTTCCACCTTCCTTCTCTCCATTCCTATTGGGAACACAGAGGAGATAGAAAAGGGAGCGCAATCTCGATTGGAAAGGCCACAGTGGCGACTCTGCGGGGGACTTTATTTTCATAAGAAGGCTAGACTCTGTTTGCATGGGTGCTTTATTTTCTACTTGTGTGCGTATGCACCTATCTATATGTTACCTTTTTCTCCTCTATATACCTCATGCTTATATCACTACTCACTCACACACTTGTAGAAATTCTCCATGTACAATTAACACTATGTGCACCTAGTATCACTTATATCCACATGTTACACACACCACTTAAAAATCCATGCTCTGGTGTCACTAACACACACCTCCACTTATCACACTTGTATATACCCATGCTTAGGTTCACTATCACACATTCACTCGTAGATAGCTACACATCTCTCACTCTCACATATCCATGCTTAATATAGATTTACTTTTTATACTTGTACATTATCCCCTGTCTTAGTATAGTGCTCATCATGCAAAATAAAGATACTCTTTCCATAATATACTAATCAAGAATCATGCATTTTGCACGCAACATCCGTTCATAGTCGTTTCAAAGCCATATCGGTGGACACCGAGACATACGTGGACGCGTGTGTTGTGGACAGAGATCGTGGAAAACGAAATTTCTACGTGGGCACTAGTTAATAACGGTTAAAGATCAGAAGGAGCATCAAGACCCGTGGGGATCGAGTCTTAGTGTAAGGCTAATCTGTCTTTGTAAAACCATTGTTCATAGTGATTGTCTAGCTTGGGCCGTCCGAGGTTGTTTTCCCGTTTTGGGTTTTTTCCTCGTACATCCGGCGTTGTGAGTATTCTTTACTTTACTTAACTTGCTTTAATCACTAGATGCATGTTTAGGATTAATCAAGATACTATTGACCAAATTTTGTCCCGTAACTGGGGGGTCACTTCTTGATGGGCACTGGTCCGATAGGTCGTAGATAGCCTAAGCGATATGACTCTCACCTTTCATAGGCCAAGTACCTTCGACGTATTTCGAATGGTTCCCCTCGCATTTTACCACTTGACCAAAGTCATGACGAGAGGTATATCGCAGGGAACTCGTTCACGTACATCGGGTATATCAAATTCGATCTCACACGTATTGTTCCCACGAGGTATATAATAAGGAAATTCATGTACACTCTGGTATATCAAATGGCTTGTCCACACGTATTAATTGCCTTCAAAATTAAGACATATGTCGTGGAAGTCATGCCAAAGGGGGGAACCCTTCCAATTAACCCAATAACTGCATATCCTCATATAGGTGTCAAACCTAGGGCACTCATATTTAATTTTTTAGTTTCTACCCAAAACTCTATCGTAATGACGAGTCGGCATGCTACCCTAATTTTTGTGCAATTTTTAAAACGAGACCCCGCCCATGAACCTAGTAACAAGTCCAACCATGTTTTTACATATTTTTCAAACCCAATTTTTCCAAGATCGGATCCCGTCTGGCATTTTTTTTGCATTTAGGTAAACCTAATACAAGTGAGAGTATAATAAACATAATAATAATTATGCTGAGACCCATTTTTCATTTCTCCTCTTTCTTTACCCAAAAGAGTCCGAAGCATTTTTTCCTCTTTTACCAAAAATACCCCAAAATAGTTTTCATTCCTTTCACTAAAATATTTTTTCTCCTTTTTACTCAAAAAACATTTATGTCCTCCCCTTTTCCAAAAATATCAAAAAAAAAATCCCTCCTTTTTAAAAAAAATAATACCAGTTTTTCCCTTTTTCTCTTCCAAAACTAAATTTGAATTTTTTCTCCTTCTCAGGTTGATCGCATACCCTTGGCATGGCTCCCTATTGGCTTCGGTCTTCAGTCGAACCACTATGAATCTCCTTCAGTTCCTTCGCTACTTCTTCTGAGTCCATAATTCATTCATTTTCCATAGAGAATACAGATCAAGCACCGAATGTGCAGTCGTATTTGATGACGGTTCTAGCTCAGCTCACTGCCAAGATTAACAACCTTCAAACCAAGGTTTATGAGATACAACGAAACTGGGTCCCTATTCTTGAAGTGCCCAAGGTCCTCTTACCTCGCGCTATGGGTCCACATGTACCCGAGCCTATTTGGGTTCCCAAGGAACATCAGCATGCTCCACGTGCTTCTCCTGCTAATGGATCACTGCCAACCCAACTTCCTATGCTGAATCTTGTCCATCCAGGGGCTAACTTATCGATGACCATTGATCCAAAGGAAGAAGAATTGAACAAGGTTAAGGAAGACCTCAAGATGTTTACCAAGAAGTTTTACCAAGTCTGAATCTCTGGGAACTACATAGACTACACCCACAAGTCTCCCTATAAAAAATCAAGGTTTCCAAAAAAATTCAAGATGCCCAACATTAAGAAGTTCAGAGGTAGTGGACCCTAAACCATTCATCTCCACAGTTACCACCGAGCCATGACTCTCCTAGGGGCCTCCGAGGAAATAATGGACCAAATTTTCCAAGAGACTTTGAAGGACAGCGATCTTCGTTAGTTCTTATCCCTCGAGGAGTCCAGAATCCACAATTGGGAAGATGTTGCCCGTAAGTTCATGTCGCAGTACAAGTACAACGAAAAATTATAGGTTACTCGCTGTGATTTAGAGCTACTTAAGCAAAACCCTAGGGAATCAGTCAGTAACCTCATAGCAAGGTGGAGAGAGAACGCAACCACCATGACCAATCGGCATTCCGAAGAGTAGCAAGTCGGCACTGTGAAGTAAAATTTCTTACCCCACATCTGAGAAACATTGGGAGGACAGTACTACCCCTATTTTTTATCCCTTCGAGAAGAAAGCGTGGAGTTTAAAGAAGTTCTTGACAAGATGGAAGTTAAACTGAAGAAAGTATCTGGGCAGTTCACTTCTAAAAAATTTGAAAAAATAAGAAACACTGTTGTTTCAACAATCAACATCTCTCATCCTGCCACTTCATGGGCACCAGAAAGTTATCCTAACCCAGTTCAAAAGGAATAAACCAAGCTTCACACTCCCCTCTCTAAAGTTTACTAGGCCCTCTTGAGTCAAAACCCCGCCAAGTCAATGGAGCCTCGTCCATTACCAAACCCACTTCCCAAAAATTTCAAACCAGATGCCCATTGTGACTTTCATCAAACTTCCGGCCATACCACTGATCAATGTTTCCACCTTCAAAATATAATCCAAGGTCTGATTGACCAAGATATAATTGCCTCACTAGCCAATCCTAAACTAAACACTACCCATAATCCACTCTCGAATCATACAAATGCCATCTTTCTAGAAGAAGACTCAAAGTTTGACCCATTTACCCAGATCAAACCAAAAAAATCATCCATCATACCCATATACTCTCCTAAACCTCTCCAGGTATGCCCATATTTTCTCCTACACCCTACCAATTTTGCCGATCAGGCCCTGTCACTCCTTACTAGAGCATGAATTATTGTCCATACCCGTTCTGTAGGTAAATACATGGAATCGTCAGAAGTGTTGAACTAAATCCTAAATTTTGGGCTGAAATTGGACTCATAAATGACCATTGATGGCTAAAGATTCAATACACTATTCTTAGAGGCTCGAAAATAGGCTCGAGAGTTAAATAATTGGGTGGTACCAATTGATGTCAGTCTAGATGAAGTCGTACAGATCATGGAAGACTTATTTCGACAAACTGATGACATTTCCAGTATATTCGAGCTACTTGGTGCGTTAAAAACTTGAGGGCACCTCGTCCCTTAACTTCTACATCTCCCCATCAAATGGGAGGATTTATACGAAGAAGCCATTAAGATTGTGGGATGTATTGACTTTTTATGGAAAGATGATGTCGTTGCCATCGGATGGGGGGATGAATTCGATGATTCAGATAAGGAGTAAGGTCCAGAAAAGACTAGCCCGATAGCCAACATATGCAAAATTATATCATTTGAAGAACTACTAGGAGAAATCAATAAGGTGGATGAACGACTCGACATCGATGAAGAGATGGGGTTTCTATTTTTTCCCTCTTTTTTAAACCATATGACCAGGTCAGGGAAGCATTACCAAGTTCCAAACCTGCTACCATCACCTAGCTACAAAGAAAAAGGTGTTAATAATCTTTCTATGCTAGAAATGACCCTTGGGGAAAGCAAGATACTCTATTAACTTAAGAAGGACCAAGCTAACATAACTCTATGGGGAGTCTTTATGTCTTCCTAACTGCACCGGAATTCCTTGATCAATCTACTCACAAAGCCCACAGTCCCTCCTTCAACCACACCAGAAGAAGCAATAAATCTGGTCGGATCCATTACCTCTACTAGAATGCTCTCTTTCTTTGAAGAAGAAATCCCTAAAATTGGGCCAAACCATAATTATGCTCTCGATATCTCTGTCGAATTCATGGAGAAGACTGTCTTGCTCTCTCTTGTCGATAATGGATCATCTCTTAATGTCTGCCCCATTAAGGACCCTTAATTATTTAGGACTGAAAGTGAGTGACGTCACTCTAACCTCTATCGATGTACGTGCCTACGATAATACCCATCGAGAAGTGATGGTATCTACAAAGCTTGTAATAGGGGATGGACCTATAAATCCTATTATTGAATTCCAAGTCATTGATATCCCATATTGTTTCAATCTGTTACTTGGGCAACCATGGCTCCACAGCATAAAAGGGTGTGTCTTCTTTGCTATATCACAAAATTAAGTTCTTTGCCAATGGGCAGGTCATCACCATTTTGGGTGATAAAAATAATACCGAGAATGCAAGCACCAGTAATCCAATACTTGAGATACAACATGGGGCGAATGATATGCTTCTGTCAGGCTTCTGAGTTGAACCACTTCTACCCCAGTAGGGGATGATTTCAAAGATATTATTCAGAGTATAGCCCTCATGGAAACATCACTGTCATCCAGATGTTCAAGAACATGCACTTCATGCCCGGACTGGGGTTGGGACGAAGACAACAGGGGATACTTGAACCCATTATGCAGATGAAAGATTTTCCTCCTTATGGTTGGACTATCAACTGTCAGTAGAAGAACTCTGAATTCTTCGCCAGCATCGACTGAAGAGAAGGCTAGAAAACACAAAGACTGTCTCAAGAGATTCCTTAAATGTAAGATTTATCAGAGGGGGTGAAGATTTTCTCTTTTGTGGCTTTCCTGAAGCATTGTATGATCAAATGGATAAGAAGATGAAACCTGGAATGGAGATCTTTTTCCAAGACAGTTACATGGGCTGAAAGTTCCCAACATCATGTGCAACCACTACTTGAGAAGACCATAGTCAATACTGGAGATTTTGAGGGAAGTGACTTTGAAGATTCATTCAACTTGCATACATTGGAGTTGACACTCTGCATGTTCCACTCTAGGGCTACACCATTGGTATAAAGTCATATGACAGTGTGATAATTGATTTAAATTAAATCCGCAAGATTCTATTAAACCTTTATTTAATTGAGTCTATATAAACCAAAGTAAATCAATCCCTAAACATGCATCTATGTGTGTGCACGTGATAACCCATAAATAAACAAAGCATGTGACACAAACTTAAGGAAAAAACCCCTTTCGGGTAAAACCTTTTATTTATAGAACTTTGAAGAATTTACAAGACCATTGACTTAAATAAAACCTGATAATCACCCACAAGTGTAACGCACGGTGTCTTCGTCAAACCTTCAAAGCAACGGCTAGAAACAGTGTCGACTGGAATCTCCCGCAAGAACTCCAGGTGGTCAGCAATGAAGAAGAGAGACGACTTCTCCACAAGGGTTGAACAAATACAAGGATGTGTTCTTGGGTTACCAAAAAGATTCACAAAGGTTTGGCAAAGTTATTTGAATCAAAACATGAGTCTTGGAACGAAAAAAGATGAAGACTTGAGGTGATAGGACTCTCAAATTCGTCTATGAAAGTCTTATAAAACAGCTCCCCCGTAGTTGGTATTTATAGGAAAATAGATGAAGAGTTCCACGAATTAAAAACACTGCCAGCGTACAGGGACCCCGAATCGATTCGGGTACCCTGCGAACCGGTTCGCCCCCGAACCGGTTTGGCTCCTCGGTTCGGGGACAATCGCTGGTAAAGGAGCTTTAAACACAGAGAAAAATTCCAAGTATTTTCCTTGGACTTATCTCCATTTTCAATGGGCCATAACTTGATCACCGTAGCTCGGATTGAGGTGTCGTTTCTTCCAGTATCTTTTTTGTGGCAAAATCTTCAACTTTCCAGTTGATCAGTCCTCTGAACGGTGGTTATAAAATTACCAAATTGCCCTTGAACTTCCCTATTAGTCCTTGTTTCACTGTTTTGACTTCTCTTGCGTACCACTTGCATTACGAGCCTAAAATCATGGAACGTGAAGTCGTTGAGGTAGATGAAGGACACATGATGGAGATAATGAATACTTGATTCCCGAAATTTGGATTGAGGTCGTCATATGAGATCGTGTAGAGACGTGACAAATGTAGCGGCATACGACATATACAAATGAAACATTTCGGACATGATAAAATTATCCTTACAAATCTCCCCCTGTGTCTATGCCGGTACATACATAAAAAATCAGAATTATCGAATAACAAAATTGCCTATACAAATCTACCCTTCCATGAACCTAAAACTGGAAAGATAAAAATGAATAAGTCTTCATCGTTTGTTCTTCAAATCTTCAATACATTCAAAGCTTTTCTCATCAGGGTGTGCAATTCAGTGATCATTAATGTAGTACCTATACACATGAGAAAAAGCAAATACCAAGTGACATATCGAGCTTGAAATGAGATAATCATGGATACCGATTTACAATGAAAGCATATGACAAATCTCAAATCTCAAAAACTACCCCGTAATATGATAATTATTTCTCCCCCTTTTTATTATGTCCCCAAATAGATAAATGATAAGAATAAATCAATCAAGCAAAGTCGGGGTATCACGGTATTCAAAAAAAGCATCAATCAATATGGCAAACATGCTCTTGCAAGGAGATGCTAAAACAAATCTTCACAAACTATTTTTTGATTTATTAAATTTTCGCACAAAAAAAAAAAGATACAATTTGAAAAAATATGATACAAAAATCACACCATGGAATTAAACTCAAACAACCAAGTCATGGAAACGGAATGCATGGGTGTGAACACATTTTATAGGTAAATAAACTCAATCAATCATATGTGCACGATGCATATGTGTACCCCTAACGAATGATCATCAAAAGTATCCTTAGGTGTAAAAATTTGTTAAATTTAAATGACACCGTCTTATGCAAATCAACAAATCAAAGTCAAAATGATTTCCACCCCAATAACGTCCAAAAAAATTTAGCACATTTTCAAGATTTTCAAGGACATGCAAACCCGTTTAAAATCTCCAACCAAACACCCCCATATATATTTTCTTTTAGAGGTGAATAAACTAAATTCTCAAACTTTGGAGAATTGGTGCAAAAACCTAAATGGCCCATAATTGACATGAATTTCTTTTTATTGCCTTTAAATTTTTTCGGGCTCTTTTAAACCTCTTTGGACCCCGAATAATAAAATTCCTCCATTTTTAGGTCCAATTTAACGGTAGCTTAGTATTCACAAAGGCAAAATGAACCTTTCGCAACCCTTCCCCATTTTCAAACAAAGCACACAAACTCACAAAGCGGTTCTTATATGCACAATTTCCTTATCAAAATTTTATTGAGCTCGGTTCGTTTTAAGGACAGGATTGAAGTGAAAACACCCAACCAACATGTGATAAGACAAGCACAATAATCAAACAAATCTGTGCATGTGTGCAATAAAGGAAACATGAGTCAAACATGTAGGAAGTAACACTTAATTACATCTTAATGACTCCAAACATTATAAAGCACATGGATGAATTGACCTATTGTCTCAAAACACTATCAAATAGTCACATGAATAAAATGGAATGATGTTATGACTCGGTCATCCTAAGTGTCCATCCATAAACGGTGCAAACAAAAACAAAAATCTTTTTGGATTTTCTTAAAAATTTAGCAAAATAAAATCTTTTTGTATTTTTCAAAAAAAATTCAAAAACAAAAATTTATACAAAAAGTACATGTCACAGCGCTAGCAAAAATATATCAAAAAGCACAACTAGCATATGACAAATATACAAACACAATCATCTATATGATATGGCAAGAGAAGAATCATGTGCAAGCAAACGAGAATCAACTTGTCTAAAATCTAGCGTATCCAAAAGTGATTTCCTAACCCAAATAGATGTGAAACGTCGACACGGGATTTTAGTAACTAACAAAACACTATACTTCGAATTCCTAGGATCTCCTCCATTATCAAAACAAAATCTCCTAAGGTGACCTTTCCTACCACAATATGAACATGTGTAAATGGGTGGAACGACACCTAAAGTATGATATTTTCTAACATCCTTGGAATTAGTTGACCCTCTAAAATAGATAATGGTTTTGACTTTAGCATTAGAAGCATGAGAACACGATGAGCCATTACCATCACTATCAAACCTACTTGAGTCTGTCAAATCATTTTTTCACTTCAAAATTTTTTACTCAAGCAAAGACTTAGACTCTTCCAAATTAAGGTATGCCTAATTCAAATTATCAATCAAACCTAGAAGGTTATCTCGCTCCCCCTCAATTAAAGCAAACTTTTTCCTAAGAGTCTCTTCACGTGCCACAAACTCATTAACTAAAATATTTTTATCATCTTTGGTACAAACACAAACCATCGAATTTTTAAGGTCCTCCAAATCTTTTTCTAAAAATAGGACTCTATCATCACTATCCTTCTTGGACAATTTTAAAGAGACAAAGTCATGGTCCAAGGAAACAAATTTTTCACGATAAAAATCTAGTTGATTTTGAAATGTTTGCAAAAGATCCATTGCAGATTTAAAACAAGAATTTTCTTTTTCCAAAACTTTAATTCTTTTGCAAAGTTTCAAATTCAAACTTTTTAAATTTTCAGCACAGTCGTGAATCTTTTCAAAAAAAGGCTCCTCATTAAATGGGCGTTCCATTGAAAAAATTGCGATTTTTCATAAAACTGATTTTAAAAAAATCAATATCACACAATTTTACGAAAAATAGGAATACGCAATAAATTAGCACAACCTGCTCTGATACCAATTTGGAAAGTCGTATGACAGTGTGATAATTGACTTAAATTAAATTCTCAAGATTTTAATAAACCCTTATTTAATTAGAGTCTATATAAACCAAAGTAAATCAACCCCTAAGCATGCATCTATGTGTGTGCACGTGTCAACCCATAAACAAATAAAGCATGTGACACAAACTTAAGGAAAAACCCCTTTCGGGTAAAACCTTTTATTTCTAGAACTTTGAAGAATTTACAAGACCATTGACTTACATACAACCTGATAATCACCCACAAGTGTAACGCACGGTGTCTTCGTCAAACCTTCAAAGCAACGGCTAGAAACAGTGTCGACTGGAATCTCCCGTAAGAACTCCGGTGGTCAGCAATGAAGAAGAGAGACGACTTCTCCACAAGGGTTGAAAAAATACAAGGATGTGTTCTTGGGTTACCAAAAAGATTCACAAAGGTTTGACAAAGTTATGTGAATCAAAACATGAGTCTTGGGACTCAAAAAGATGAACACTTGAGGTGATAGGACTCTTAAATTCGTCTATGCAAATCTTACAAAACAGCTCCCCCATAGTTGGTATTTATAGGAAAACAGATGAAGAGTTCCACGAATTAAAAACACTGCCAGCGTATAGGGACCCCGAACCGGTTCAGGTACGCTGCTAACCGTGTCGCCCCCGAACCGTTTCGGCTCCTCGGTTCGGGGACAATCGCTGGTCAAAGAGCTTTAAACACATAGAAAAATTCCAAGTATTTTTCTTGGACTTATCTCAATTTTCAATGGGCCATAACTTGATCACCGTAGCTCGGATTGAGGTGCTGTTTCTTCCAGTATCTTTGTTGCGGAAAGATCTTCAACTTTACAGTTGACCGGTACTCCGAATGGTGGTTTTAAAATTACCAAATTGCCCTTGAACTTCCCTATCAGTCCGTGTTTCACTGTTTTGACTTCTCTTGCGTACCACTTGCATTACGAGCCTAAAATCATGGAACGTGAAGTCGTTGAGGTAGATGAAGGACACATGATGGAGATAATGAATACTTGATTCCCGAAATTTGGATTGAGGTCGTCATATGAGATCGTGTAGAGACGTACCAAATGTAGCGGCATACGATATATACAAATGAAACATTTCGTACATGATAAAATTATCCTTACAATTGGATCCATCCTGCCTAATAAAAGATGATAAACCTCTCCTCAGCTGTCATGTTGCACCTATTCCATATACTAATATTCAACTTAACCCTAATGTTTATTTTTATTTCTTATTCTCTTATTGATCCTCCTTACTCTGATGTAATCGAGACCTCCTTTGATGAGGTTCACAATGATGTTTTTCCTATCAATGAAATAAACGAAGATTTTGAGTATCTTATTGTGCTTTACATTAATTGTCTTGAGTCTAATCAAACTCTTGATGATGATGATTATGCAAATGAACAATTATTAAATGATCTTAATAAGTTTAATAACAAACAACATAACCATGTTCAAGTTAATGAAGATGAAATTGTTATTATTAATCTTGGTTCTAGTAGCCAACTATGCGAGATTAGGATAGGAGACATACTTGACGAGCATGAGCGTGTGCAACTATAGGAATTAACGAAGGAATTTTTGGATGTCTTCACATGGTCTTACGAAGATATGTCCGGAATTAATCCCAAAATAGCTCATTACGAGATCCTAACTCTCCTAGAATGCAAACCGATCACACAAAAACTGCAAAACCTCTGCACCGAATGGTCACTCAACGTTATGAAAGAAATGGTCAAATAGTTAAACATAGGTTTCATTCGTGTGATTGAATATCCCACATAGCTAGCCAATATCATACCCATAACTAAATCACGAGGAAAGGTTTGCATGTGTATCAACTACCGAGACTTGAACAAGGCTTCTTCGAAGGATGATTATCCACTACAAAATATCAACGTGATTATGGACAACATAATTAGTCACGCTCTTAAGTCATTCGTTGATGGGTTTACCAGATATAGTCAGATCAAGATGCACCCGAATCATCAAGGAAAAATCTCATTCATTACCCCTTAGGGAACCTTTTGCTACACCATCATGCTATTTGGTCTAAAAAATGCTGGGGCTACCTACCAAAGGGCTGCCACAACCATTTTGCACGATCTGATACACAAGGAAGTCGAGGTCTATATGGATGATATAAATATCAAGTCTAAGACAAGGGAAGGTCATGTTCCCTCTCTCCGAAAGTTCTTTGAGCTACTGCGATAATATCAGATGAGACTTAACCCATAAAAATGTGTCTTCGACATCACCAAAGGAAAGCTCTTGGAATTCATGGTTAGTGAGAAAGGGATAAAAGCAAATCCTGCCAAGCTGAAATCTATACTCGAGATGCCACCACCCCAAATAGAGAAGGAAGTACGGAGATTCCTTAGAAAATTACAGTATATCAGCTGGTTCATCAACCAATTAAATTCCATCTGTAAACCCATCTTCAAACTCCGAAAGGATTCCACCAAGGTTTGGAACGAAGATTGATAAGAGGCCTTTGACCGAATCAAGCAATACTTGACCCGACCCCCAATACTCATGCCACCGTAGCCTAATCTTCCCTTACTCCTATACCTAACCATAACTGACAATGCAGTTGGAGCTTTGCTAGCCCAGTATCTTGAAGAGTCCTGTAAAGAGAGAGCCATATACTAGCTAGTTACAAGCTAGCCAGATACGAAGTTAACTACACAGCCTTGGAAAAAAATGTGTCACTCTTATCTAGATCACTCAAAATTTATGACAATATATGCTTGCCTTTCCTATCAAACGTGGGTCCCGAATGGATTCCATAAAGTACATACTCAAAAAAACTTCCTTGTCCAGTCAAATGGCCCGATGGTTGATGTTTTTAGTCGAGTTTGATGTTATGTATGTCATGCACAAATCTATAAAAGGAAGATCCATCTCTGACTACCTCGCTGAATCCCCTATGGAAAAAGTCGATGTCTGGATTTCCATGTTCCCATATCAGAATATCCTTTGTACCTCCCAAGAAGTCCTTCAGTGGAAAATATTCTTCAATGGCTCTGCTAAAAAGAGAGGATATGGTAAACTACCTTTGCCCGGTCCCCACAGCCAGCATCTTGGCAACTACTCTCCTCCATAAACACGCTATGTGGTCCTTAAAAACATGCCAAACTCGCCCAGCAGACTGTGAAGGACGGGTCGATGGTCAAATATTCTCCCATAGAGAGCCTAGTCGCATGCGCATACGCTCTATCAAATCCTTCACAGGATAAACGTCTAGTGTCCGAGGTATCACAATTTATTCCTAACCAAATTGGAGTAGAAGCCGCTAGGGAAAGTAAAAAGAGGTATGTCTTAGGCTAACCAACTAAACATACTGGTACTCTCCCAGGTCCAGAATGAGCAACAACTCCCCCCACCAAGGTACTGACCAATGCAAGTCTCAAGCTTCGTGCTCCATAAACTAGTTTTCCCAGCTCTCAATGTCCATGCCTACACTGATAAAGTAGCAATAAAATAAGTTTGGCACCGCCGATAAAGGGTACTCAAGTGGGACCACCATATGGAATCTCTTCGATAACCACATGAACAGCATTACAGGGATGCCTCTTAAGAAATCAGAATGGCCTTCCCGCCAGGCATTTAGATCATTCAGAGTCTCCGTCATGTATCACTATCATAGGACTACGACGGTACGATATCCATGAAGCAATAACTGCAAGTTAGGGGTCCCCCAGTATTTCCCAGTCACCAATAATAGTTTTTAAACCAAGCCCAGAATGACAGCTCCAACATCAGTACAGTCTCTTCAACACAACATATTTATCACAATCTAACAAAGACGACAAACTCCACTTACCAAGCTTGATATTTCCTCTTCCATATAACAACCAGGCCTCCAACGCCTTCCTTCACTCAAAAATTTCAAAAAACTCATTTTTCCTACTTTTTTTCAAAATAAATCTCTTTTTCAACCAAGCTATCGAGGCCATCTTCTACTCAAGCATATTCAAAAAATTTCCAAAAACACACTCTTTTTATTCTTTCTCAAAATAAAAAGTTAGTAGCAAATTAAAGTGCATGTAGAGTAAGCCATTAAATCGGGATAATTAAACGAAATATGCATATCTTGTTGCATTTTTGAGTCTTTTTCCAGGTGTAATGCCGCTACACCAAGTATGAAAATGCTAAGATCCCACAGTCAACGATGAATCTACAAGGAATCCCGAGGGGAAAGAACTAGAATTGAATGTCACCTAATCTTCCCTTCAACCCTCTCTACTAGGTATCAAACGTACCCATCAAATGCCGCATATGCGTATTTTCGATCACCCTCGTCTGCTGGATGACCGTCCCCTAGGGATAGAAGGTCACCTACGAGATCCCCAGTGAAAAATCAATATCGAAAAAAATCATAAACAAAAATGGTCTCAAGAGGAAAAAAGAATCCCCTAGCCACATATCGATCGGCATTGTCCCTCCACCTGCTCTAGGTAGCCCAAAAGACCATGCCACTTCCGTATGGCACCCCTCAAACCATGCTGGTCGGCACCCTCTCTAAAATTTCATACAAAAATTTCCAAAAAAGCCAGAAAATCCTGAAAAATCCCCATAAAAATACTAAAATTACCAAATGGATTTTAGAACCTTTTTCACCAAGAAAAACATTTTAACCACACTCATCTCCCCAGCAGAAATCTTACATCCCCAATGAAATTCTCAAAATCAATTGGATATACCCCTAGCAGAATAAGGAAACATTTAAATCCACGGATTAATTCCTCTTACCCAATGAAATAAAATCAAAGGCTCCCCCAAAATTCTCAGCGAAACCGAAAGATACAAATCCCCAGTTATAATTTCCCCAGTAGAGTCTCCCAGGTTCGTCTAAGAACACTACAACTTAAAGCCCTCAGAATTGGCCCTGGCCTACATAATTGGTCATTTTTATCTTAAGCCCTCAGAATTGGCTTTAACTCGCAGAATTGGTCATCTTTACTTAGCTCACGGAATTGGCTTGGATCCGCAAAATTGGTCATCTCTATCTTAAGCCAACAAAATTGGCCTATCTACTTAAGCCCTCAGAATTGTCTTTGATCCGCATAATAGGTCATCTTTATTTAAGCCCTCAGAATTGCCTTTGACCCACAAAATTAATCATCTCTACTTAAGACCGCAGAATTGGATGTGATCCATAGAATTAGTCTCTCTCTACTGTAGGTCCTCAGAATTGGCCTCGGCCCTCAGAATTGGACTCTCTTTATCTTAGGTCCTCAGAATTAACCTCGGCCAGCAGAATTGGTCGCTCTCTACTTTAGGTCATCAGAATTGACCCTGACCCCGGTCATCACCTCCTTTAGGTCTTCAGAATCGTCCATCCATATCATCACCTTAGGTCCTCAGAATCGACCTCGACCCTCTGAACTTGTCATCCTCGTCCCTTAGATCCTCAAGATCGACCTTTTTCTAAAACATCATGCGGTGTTTATTCGACGGCTTTCACTTATTCCAAGCTTACCCATCTAGGGATTCTATAAACACCACATTATAGGACCCCCTAAGTCTCTCCTTAGGTCCCTAGAACCCCTATTTCACTCCAAACCCTAGATCATACTTCGAGTACCGATATAAAGGCCATCGAGCGCTCTCGGGCCCTATTTGACTCCGGTAAACTCTATCATCAGAGTGAAAGTTCATTGAATCTTCAAAGGGCCCTGAATACCCTTTCTAACCCCGTGCATAAATCAACATAACAATTTGGACGAACGAATCTTTTTACTATTAAAAATAGATTCAGAGGCCATCGGGGGCTCCCGGGCTTCGATTTGACCCCAATAACCTTCATCGCCAGGGCGAAAGCTCTTTAAATCTTCAAAGGGCCTTGAAACCCTCTTTAACGGTCCATGCCATGCGCGAAATAGCATAACTATTCAGATAAATGATCAATCTTCCCTCGAAAATTGTTCTGGAGGCCACCAAGCAGTCCTGGACTCCGTTTGACCTAGGTCAACTATTCAGCTCAAACGAGACTAAATTAATATGCGAAGAGTACTGAATACCCTTTTCAACCGTCCACCTCGTGCATAATTTTGACTTACTGTGCGAACGAATGATCCGTTTTACTCTGAAAGGTCACCGAGTGCTTTCGAACCTTGGTTTTCGAACCGAGTGAAGCTCTTTGGAATGTAAAAATACATATCCTAAAATTTTTAACGATCTTCGTTGTGTGCGATTCTGACTTACGGTGCAGATGAACGATCCGTTTTAGTACGACGATCTCCTGTTCAAAGGATCGATATGAGATTCCGAACCATATTTGACCCAAAGTCAACTTCTGGATCCGAGAGCTGTCCCAAGGACTCTTGAATGTATCTACATTACCTTTTTAACGGTACAACCCATGCACGATTCAGATCAACGAATTGCGTTCTACGACCTTTTTTTGAAAAAATCTGCACGATATTGTCAATTGGTAGGTCCAGTTCCCTACATATCGGCAGTGTGTCAAGGGTTACTTACCGATAGGTGGTACTAGGGAAATGGCGATCAGCACTACCTTTCAACTTATAAATAGAGGGTATGACCTCACTCCCAGAAAGACACAGATCCATCGGCATAACTGATGTCAACAACATTCTCTCGAAATCAGCAAAGTTCCTCCATGTAAAGTTCCATTCAATCTTACATTCCCATCCTTTTCATACCCAATTTGTCAAATCACCTTCTCTCTCATCCAATCTTCATCTCACAATCAAGGAAGTTCATTCAAGATCAAAGATCAAGGTTCAAAGAAGTTCTAGTTCCTTCCCTTTCTCTTTAAATCCCTTGTTTTTGCATTATATACATTAGATTCATAATCTAATTTTACTTTAGTTCATACACATTAACGCCTTAAATTTTTATTAGTATACTGCACATACTTTATTTTCTACCAAAAAATCCAAAACAAACAAAAAAGGGGGTTACACTCATAAATTCCGAATGGGATTATCCATCGCACTTTTTCAAAACCAAAACACATTTTCCTACACACACTATAATAAAATTCCGTTTGAATCTATGGGATAAACCCCACCCCCATGTTGTATTCGAACAACATGGACTTTGATGCCTTTCTATGCTACGTAGGTGTTTCGGATTAAATCCTGAGACTCAAGTCCAATTTTTCAATTTCCCCATTTTCCAATTTCCAAAATTTATCAAATTCCCCATTTTTATATTTATCATATTCTTGCGTTATTGTACATATTATGCTTATCCTTGCTAGCCCTTTATCCAACACATATTATCATTTCATCTTAAGGATTAATATCGCGATAAACGCATAAATCATATTTTCTGTATATTATTTTGAGAACATTCCTTGGATGACCTCACTCTATCTCTTCTATGATATGAGTTGAATGATTCCAATTTCCATTATATATACTCGCACACACATTTCATGGAGAAACAAAGGAAAACAATAACACAAGTCCATTAGAGACCGAAAGGGCGAGATAGCCCCGAACCCTTCAAACTATTGGTTTCGTATGCATCAATTTTCTTTGATACCACTCTCTTGAGGCGACGACATGTTCTTTTGCCCGTTTTGTGCAAAATAGGTTGGCGGACCCATCTCTTTACATTCAACCCACATTGATGATAGTTGAAGCAATCCTAAGTAGGGCGCGCCCTCTTCCTTCTCTCCATTCCCATTGGGAAGTCAGAGGAGAGAGAAAAAGGTGCGTAATCTCGATCGGGATGGCCACAATAATAATACTCACCTCAATAATAAATAACCTATAATTTAACCAAGTTTCCTTCCCCATCTTTTTCCACCTACTTTCACTCCCACTTTTTTATTTCATTTCCCAATTTTTATTCTTCTTCCATATTATTTTCATCATCCAACCTATGCATGCACTAAACAATTTCTTTTCCCATCACCACTTTTTTATTATTTAATTAAATCATCCATTATTGTGTAATTCTATTTTTTACCCCTAAATTAATTTTTTCAACCTATAAATAAGGTCATTTAGAGACACATTTAGACATCCATTTGTTCTTAGAGTTGGAGCCTATTTTAGAGTAGTAAACTATCTCTTAGTTTTAGTGGTTGTTTTAAAGATTTATTAGTTTTGTATTTCTTGGGAGATTTATAAGGTTTTAACATGAAGATTGAGTGACAAATTCAAATATTAAATCTAACTTCTTCTCATTTTTGTTCAAGTAAGTGTTATTATTTTTACTGCTTTCTTTTTATTTAATTATTTAAACATGCTTTCTAGTTAATTATATTAAGTTGAGATTAATGAAATCATCTTGGGTATCCAGTCACTTTGATATGGTATGATGGAATAAACTTGTTTTGATAGGTTAGTTGTTACCATTTTTATACTTATGAGCCATAGTGGGGTATATAACGTATGCACCATATTTGCTACCATGCACGTATAATTTTGGGAATACTATTGACATTAAACTTGTATTTAGACTTTTATGAAAATTTAGGGAGTGAGTAGTGACACTATAAGTTTAAATAATTGTTTAAGTGAGTATTAACCGTGTTTTAAGCTTGTCTAACCTTGTAACCATTTATGTTATTTATTCCAAGGGGAGGGATTTAAGTTTCAGCCTATAATTTTCATAGGAATTAATTAATTTAGTTTCAATACTCGCATAGATTTATTTTAGGATAAAAACTTTTAAAAACCAAAAATCATCTTTTACATTTTTTTAGAAGTAATGAATTCATTAAATTTGAAACGACATTTTTTATGGATTCGATACCCGAACTCGCCGCTATGCATATAAAACATGTGTAGTTCAAGTTTAGATTTTTTTTTACCGAGGTGTAAAATCGATAAAAACATCAAGCATTTTTACATAATGCTCGATTTTCACTCGTTGAGGACACATCTTAGTATCACTAAAATTATTTATTTTACCATTAGGCAACAACCACTGGGAATATTAATTACATGAAGAAGAGGGTGGCTAACCGAGCCCTCGTTGTGAATCTCCCCAATTATAAAAAGGATTATTTGGATCATGAGTTGATTGTGAAGTATTGGAAACATTCTCCTCTTCCTAAGGGTGTGGCACATGAAGGGCTGAGATGCCCTCGGGGAGGAAAAATAATAGGTTATAAAGACATTAAGTTTATTTTCTTTGTAATATTCTATTCATTGAGGCTAACATTTTCTTTTCTTATACCAATGTACATTTCCACACCCAAATCCATTGGTACACTCATACCTATTTTATGGAAAGTCGTAGCATATGGATTTGGTAGGGTCGTGTGGTAGGCATTCTGAAAAATATATATGGCCATGTTCATGTAAAGAAGATACAACACATCAGAAAAAGTTCTTTTTCTCAAGGGGTAATCGTCGGCGATGTGTCCAAAGACTATTCGTTAATTCACTTTAAACCTCAGTCATGGTCGGGGTATCAAGACCTTGAAAAGGGTACCCTAGTCTCTCCATAGTAGGAAAATGATATTCATTTCGGATTAACTCTATAGAAAAGACCACTTTTATCGCACATATAATGGTATGAATGATGATGTTGAAATAAAATTCTCTTACGAGATCAATATAGATGCTCTCCTTATCTGGACTATGACTATAAGAATCTAACCATGGTCGATCGAAAAATAAGGTGTACACTAGTGATTCCTTATCTATTGTGATCTTTCAATCAATAGTAGGTCTATGAGCACAAACTTCTCTTTAAACTTCATTTATTCCTTAGTATCTTACACTTTTCCTTTAAGTACTGCATCTTTATGAAGTTATTTTGGAAATATTTTACTAGTATTTTTTAACTTGGCAATTTGTTTTTGTAAGACTCTTTAACGACTTGATATGGTTGTATGTAAATTATATAGTTTGTGCTTTTATATTTCTTATAAATATTTAATAACTATATATCTTATTTATCTTTGGTTGTAGTTGTTTATCAACATAATTGATTGTTTAATAATTTTATTATAGATTGATATCATATTTACGTTTATAAACATCATACTGACCGACGAAGTGACCATAACTAAATAGCAAAAGCACATTGCATGTGATTTTATAGTTCTTACTTCTTAAAATATAAGTCATCCTATTTTATGAGTGTTTGTCAACATAAAAAATAATCAACAGTTTTAATTAAAAAAAAAATATGTAAAGATTTAAAGTCTCATTATGACAATTTAAAACTCAAGTAATACTTTAAGAATAATATTAGGTATAATATTTTCTGTGACACATTTTTATTACTCAGTTAATGTAATAACCCCTATTTTCTCACGTAAAGGCTGGCTGAGCCCAATACGCCGAAGATAGGGCTTGCTTGTTAATTAATACTATCCTTAGCACCATTTATGAATATAAATAATTTATAATTTAAGGGTCGAGTTTGAAAAGTCACAAACACATCTATAATGAATAAATAAATCCAAAACATCAACAATAATATGAATATCCAACTAGAGTAACACAAATCTCCACCAACATAACGTAAAAGGTTCGGGTTTATTCCCTTACAATGTTCTAAATAAATAAATAACTAAAGCTGAGAAGAACCTATGCTAGAACCAACCGAACTAAAACCAAAGAGCAAATGAGACGAGAAGACTGTTATGCTCAATCTAGCTAAGCCTATGTATGAGCACCAGGGGGCATTTAAATTTGGATCAGAGCCCGAGGTGTGCGAGAATTAACTTGAATAATATATGATTATAATAAATTAATCAATGCACAATAAATATCCCCTTTTCTTCACTCACATGCGTATAACACCTCCCCCCACATCTAAGTGTGATATCATTCGCACCCCCAAGTACATCCAAAAAATGAATTATGACATCATGTAAATTATAAAAAGATAATATCAAAAATTAGTTAATTAAATGTAATCATTACATTTAAATTGTCAACTTACATTTATTCCAATTTCATGAGTATCAAGTATAAGGCATAAACATTTATTATGCATTATAGGGTCAAGAATAATATTTATTATCCACATCCTAAGAAAATTTAATTTATTTCCATAGTATCCGAGTAATTAACAATATATGTCCTTCCATTCATATGACACATAAGGGCATCTACCATTGGTGTCTAATTCATGCTCTATCGGCAAGTCCGGAGGAATTCCTTATCTTATGCGGACAACACAACCACACACAAATTGGTGACGGTCCCTACGCAGGACACCTGTACATGGACAATACCCAGCGGTGATACAGGAATGGTCAGCGCCAACCCTACCTCTAGTGGGTGGAGCCTCCACGTAGTACCTATATGGCCTACACATCGTTAAATCCACCTGTACCGACGTGTGGTACGCGGCCCGAACGTGCGAACCCCCGAGCTGATAGGACGGTCCACTGATATGTACACACACAAATATATATAATAGTACATATTATTATCCTATATAATATGTAAAGGCAATTACTATATAATTACCAAAGAGTTCATCCAAAGTTCCACACATTCCATTAATTAATAATTTACCATCTAATAAATTATTAATTCCATTTAAGAAAAATAATTACTTAACCATTCAGTTTATTATAATTATTAATAATTAAAGCGTGGGCATAACATCACTCCATAAATTATTAACCCACAATAAATTCATTTACCCTCAATTACATAACTGTTCCTTATTAAATTTAATCTTTTATTAACCTAGTTAACTAATGCTGCTATAAACATAAAGGAGGCTCAGACTAAGGCCAAAAAGGGACAAAATGTCAGTCACCCAATCACGTTGCTCGAACGACTTCTACACTTGTTCGCGCGACATTACAAGTCGTTCAAACGAGGTCCCACCTCATTTAAACAACCTTTCGTTGTTTTTCCCCCTTTCGCTGTTCTCCATACGTGTTTCCCCGAAAAGTTTCTAAACCCAAAACGATAACCAATTTGCAGCAACAGTTCTTATAGTGCCTAGAGAAATTCATCCAACCTTTATGTATTTAGGGCCAATGAGTTTTTACAGTTGGGATTTATAACATTTAAACATTCTTCCAATTTCTAACGTTTCTTAACTTCAGCCACAAGGATATTCAATTAGGGATTTGCAATCAGATTTTAGTACTTTAATTATCATAATAGTCCCTACATTGATCATTTACTTTGTCCCTAATTAGTCATCAAAACTTTGGAAAATTTAACATAAAAAAAAGATTTTAATACCTAATTTTTGGGACTATTCCTACATGTAAATTCCTTCCTCTACATGTGGGTTCATCATCAAATCAAACATACTTATACCTAATTCCCAGAAATTTAAAAGAGCTACTTATATTATATGCATCAAGAAATAAATTTGAATTATAGACTAGGCAAGAAAATTCTTGTCTTTAATTATATAGAGGAGATGCCATATGATTTTCTTCTTTGGTTCCTCTTCTGTTCTAGCCTTTTTCTCCATTCTTTGGTGTTTTTTCCTCTTTCTCCCGTAACTTTAACTTTTAGATTTGTGAAATGATAGTGGGAGAGTGGCTTACCCCCACTTAAACTCTAATCAGTTGCTTAATCCCGAGTTGGACCCTAAGCCAAAGTTTTGGACCCTTAAATGGACTCGAATTCATAATCTAATTGGCCTAAAACTTCTCCAACCTATATATTATTGAGCCAGGACCTTTTTAAATGCCTAAATCATCCAAACGAGCCCATATGTGTCCCGAAATGTGTTTCGAATTATTTATGCCAATAATAATTACTTTTAATTTGTGATGCACATAAATTATATATTTTCTTTTATTATATGCAAATATCATATTCATGCACATAAAAAAATGAATCACATACAAGTATATTAAACAACAAATTCCACTTGACAATTTCTACTAAAAATATATATTTAAGTTCAATCTCCAAAATTAATTATTTATTCCAAAAATAATGTTTCATTATTTATTTATAAGAAAATATGGGGTATTACAGTTGATGTGTCAAACACACATTGACTGGTGTTTGTAATGGGCTCATGTGAATTACTAAGACGAGCCAATATGTATTAGACACATCAATCAGGTAATAAAAAAGGGTCACAGAAAAGATATACGTAGTGCTACCCATACTTTAAATGACAAATGTAAAATTTAGTAAAAATGTTTTTGGTATAAAGGATAATTCCGAACAAGTTTACGCACACATCAGACTAATACATTCATTCCGAGCAAGGCTTACAAAAAGGTATTTAATTCCTGCGACCCGTAGTCTTCAGATGCGGTTATCAAATTTTAAAGGTGCCAATTCTACAAATTTGGACAACCTATGTGGCAAAGACGAATCTCTTAAGGGACTAAGCCCCCCCCCCCATAACACACACACAAACCCCAACTGTGAAAAATCTGAACAGGTGCCGTGTGAGTGTATATGAATGATACACACACACAAAAAAAAAAGTACCGTGTATAATGTAAATACTCCCATGTGCTCTCCAAAAAATAAGCTACACAATCTATTAAACCCACTAATTATAGCTGAAAATAAAGACCCGCCGCTCCACCTTTTTTAACACAACCCCTATTAATTATACCAATTTTTAATTTGGTTTTACAAACCCTTTTCTCTTTTCATACGACATCCAAATTTGAGAAGATCGTCTTTTTTGAAATTTCAACTCATGTACTATCACATCATCTATAAGTTTTTTATTTACCCATTCTCACTCTATTTCTTTTATTAATAATTAGCCTACCCTCTTTATGCTATACACACACCCACACCCACACATACACACACAAAATCAAACAAAAACTCTAGAATTAATGCATACATTTGGCGGATTAAAATTATTTACAAATTATAAATTCTTATACTTTCTAATTGTATATTTTTTTAAACAAAGGCTTGAGGTAAAAAAAGAAATTAGACAAAAAAAATAATCATTATCTAGGAAAGCAACTTAACCCTCCCAATTCTTTAAAAAAAATCATTGAAATATTTTCGTTTGAAAGTAAATTTAATTGTCCCATGATATTGGTTGGTTGTTGTTTGTTTATTTATAGTAAAAATATTTATTATAGTAAAAGGTATAATTAATTACCCAATATTACAGTTTAAAATTGAATCATTTTTGTTAGTTATTAATTAAATTTATTATTTTCTCGTATAAAATCACATGGGAAAGTCATATAAAATTGATTCATTTTTCAAGAGGAAGCATGTCGAAAGTGAAGAGGTGAACACGTCACTAACTTCTGATACTAATATTCAAACTTGGGTTCCCGAAGTAAGTGTACATCGTACAAGAAAATCACAAAGAATTGAAGCTATGTATTTTGATATTAATAATTTGGAGCGTGGTCCTGGAAAGCGTCCTCAAATATAGAGTTATCATCCTAATGTACAAAATGAGGTTCGACTAGCTTACATCAATTACGGTCCATATCAATGCATCTTTCTATAATATCCTTTGTCTGAACTTGGAAAATATCCTCGTCGTTTTCAAGCATCGTAGTTCACTAACTTTTCATCTTGGTTAGAGTATTCTCCTTCAAAAGATGTCGCGTTTTGTCTACCTTGCTATCTTTTTAACTAAGAAGGTAGGCAACATACACAAAGTGCCTTTTCTATTGATGGATATAGAATGTGGAAGAAAGTAAGGGATGGCAAGAACTATGCATTTTTAAATCATGTGGGTAAATATCCCAATTCATCACACAAAATTGCTAAAAAGACATGTGAGGATTTAATGAATCAATTATAACATATTGAGAATGTTTTTTGGGGACAAACTTCTCAAAACATTGTAAGAAGCCGATTGTGTCTTAGAGACTCAACTGACTCAGTTCGGCATCTCACACTCCACGGTTTGGCTTTATGCGTTCGTGATGAAGGAAAAGAATCTAATAATCTTGGCAATTTTCTTAAAATGCTAATCGTTTTGGCAGATTATCAAAGATGTTGCAAATGTTATATTGGGTAAAGCTCTTAAAAATGCCCAATATATATCATCCCAAGTTCTAAAGGAGATTTTACTTGTTTACGAAATGAAAATTAAAAAGGTGATCCATGAGGAAATTGATGATGCCAAATTTTGTATCCTTGTTGATGAAGCTCGAGATCTGTCGAAAAAGGAGAAAATGGTTATAGTTTTGAGATTTGTATATAAAGATGGTTTTGTTCGAGAGCGTTTTTTAGTATTGCACGTGTTCCAGACGCGAGGTCATTAACCCTAAATAATGAAATATTTACCACTCTCTCGTATCACAATCTTGACATTCAGAACATTCGAGGTCAAGGATAAAAGTGTGACACCCCGCCTAATTAAATATCAGGTGATTAGGCCTTTATCAAATTAAAACTGGTTTCTCATATAGTTCATTCTTAATATCACTATAGAAAAACCAAATTAATTACTAACCGCCTAATAGTTAATTAAACTAGTGCCAAATTTTATCTTCCAATTAAACGGAATAAATAAATAGTTCGAAAACTAAAACAACATTTACAATATACTAGAATCCAAACCATCATGATATGTAAATGAATAAAAGTCATGCCGAATAAACCATCGGCTAAAATAACCAAAACAAAGTAATAATCCAAGTCCAAACTGCAAAGTAAAACTAATACAAAACTGTACTACCGGTAACGGATCACATGTCCAAACATAAGATACAAGAGTGAGATCCTATGCTAGATCTGAATGAAAGAATCGGCTACTCAAAATCCTGCCAGCATCCAAAGTGCTACAGCACCGAGTCCCTGGAATGAAACCATCAAGTATGGCATCCCTGTGGCTAGACATTTAAAATTTTTTGAAAATATTTTTATATCAAGAGTTAGTATTCAAAAATTTTTGAAAACATTTAACAAGAAATTTATCACAATTAAAATCGGTTATTAATTACACATGTTAGGTTCACGCACACTCCCTTGAGTTTCCTCACCTCTCATCTAATGTCCATGCCTAACGTTATATACTTATCCCACCTATCTATTGTACCCAATCTATCTCGACTAAAGTTTATAATCGATCTTATCAATGGTATACTCTTTCGTACCGCCCATACAAGACGCTTCATTATTAACATTTCTCTCATTTTATTCAGCTATCATATAACATTCCCATATGTTATGTTTAAACATCATAATCAAGTCTCACTACTTAACTCATACAACATTTCAAATCTATCATCATTCAACTTCCATAAATAAGTTTCACTACTTACTTTACAATAGATATTCCCAATCTATTTTTAATCTTGTAATTAAGTTTCTTTACACCTAATTTACCATTTAGATGTCTCTCTCTCTCTCTCTCTCTCTCTCTTTATATATATATATATATATATATATATATATATATATATCATCTATAAGTCTACTTCCGCACATAAGTAGAATATCATGAAGTATATATTTAACGCACAATATATATTATAGGATTATTGGTGCGGATACTCATCGACTAATTATCCTATCATTTACATTAGTCGAGGGAGGATTTCCCTCAACCCGTAAATGTTATGTATATGTATATTGGTTCAGATAATCATCGACCCCAATATTATTCATCTTCGATTTGGTCCGAATAATCATTGACCCCAAATCGATCTTTCAAGTATTGTTCCGGGTAATCATCGACCCCAATAAAGGATTAAGCACATTTTAGGTATATATATTTCACATTCAAAATATACTATAAACACATACCTTATAATAACCTCCTCGTATCACATTTTAGGGGTTAATGGCTCGGAATCCTACCTCGATCACTAATAGTGAATTATATCTCTTCGTTCGGAATCATATCTCGATCACGAAGGGTCATCTATATTGTCTCGAAATCATACCTCGAGCACCGATATATATATAGTATACTTTAGTTATTCACACAACCTATGTATTACTATGCATTAATAGGTATTCACACAACCCGATAATACGCGTTAGTACGTATTATATCTCTCACATACACGCCGTACTATTTACTTTATGATTTATCTCACTATCACATCTAGGGGTGCACAACAAAATCGAAAATCCAATAAACCAAACCAAACCAAACCGATGACATTAGTTCGGTCCGGATCATTTTTTTTGCTCTATGGTTCAGTTCTAGTTCGAAAAAAAATCGATACTTCGATTCGATTCTTGGTTATAGTGAAAAAAAACAATCTGATCCGAAAATCGATCCGAACTAGACCCGGCACCGAACCCGACATCGAAACCGAATCAATCCGGGACTGAACCAATTATAAAATGAAAATATAATATAAATACTATATAATTATATATAATATATATAATAAGTAAAACTAAAAAATACCCAACTTTCTTATGGGCCGTTCTGTAACCCTAGCCATATAAAAGAAAACCTTAACTCTCTAAAGTCTTATCAGCCACTCCCTACTATTTATCTCTCTCTCTCTCTCTCTGCTAAAACTGAAAGTCACCTTTACAGCTAACCTGAACCATAACTCTCTCTCTCTCGCCGCTAAAATGAAATCGGTTTAACCTTTGCTTCCATTTTCATTTTTTTTTCATTTTCGAAGAGTTATAACATTGATCGGACTTTCTAAACACTGATTTAGGACATGTGTTTTTTTTTATTTCTAAACACTAGTTTAGGAGTGCTATAACACTGATCTATTTTTGTATTTTTAAACACTGAAATCGGTAGAACCTTAGAACTTGGTTCATGGAGGTTTGAAAAAGTCGTGTGTTTTTTCGGACCTGTTTGTTATAACACTGATCTATCTAAACAATGATCTATTTTTTTCACGAAACAAGTATCGGTTATACCGATATCAGATTCACATATTTTTTTTGAAAACACATTGGTGATACCGATATCAGATTAAAATATAAAAAAAACACTGATTTTTTTTAAGTATATGGAAGATTCACATTTTTTTTTCATTTTCGGACCTGTTTGTTAGCTAGGCTGCTATCTTTTGTTTGTTTTTTTCATTTTCGGACCTGTTAACTAGGCTGGGGCTGCTATCTTTTTTTTTACATTTTCGGCTCTGAATACTTTAACCTGTTTAAACTAATTTGTTTTTATTATTTTTTTTAGGTGTGAATTATGGGTGAAAATACAAATCCAACTGATAATGCACCTACTTTAACAGACCAAACAAATGCAACACCTTCTGTTATATCCCAAACACCATCATTTTTTCGTTAAATATTTGTTTTTAAGTGTGCTTATTTTATGTTAATTTTATTTGTAGGTTAATGGTGTTGTTTGGAAGCTGTTTTGATGCTGTTTGGAAGCCGTTTTGATATTGTTTTGATGTTATTTTTCAATGTTGTTTTTAGTTGACTGGTGTTATTTTTTAGTGTTGTTTTTTATGGACTTAGTGTTGTTTTTAAGGACTTGTAATGTTGTTCTTTTTATGCTATTTTTTTTAAGACTTGCAATGTAATGTGAACCACCTATATTTTTTAAGGGCTTGTAATGTAATGGGAACCATCAACCTATGCTGTTTTGAAGCTATTTTTTCAAGTGTAATGTGAATTTTATATTGTTTTTTAAGTGTAATTTGAGACTATATCATTTTTAATGTTGAAAATGATTGTTTAAATATTAAAATATGATAAAAGAATAGGAATCCATTTGAAAACTATATTTGAATAATATGATAGGAATCCATTTTAAAACTATATTTGACTAATGTCGAAAAGGAATGGTTCAATATTAAAATATGATAAAACTGAATATAACTGGGAACCGATCTGAACCATCCCAAGGACCATCAGTTTGGTTTGGTTCCGTTTAAAAAAAATTGGTTCTGATTCCAAAATCCGGGAACTGAACCACCTGGTTCTGGTTCTGGTTCTGGTTCTGGTTCTGGTTCTGGTTCTGGTTTAGTAATGAAACCGAACCAACCCAAACCGCGTGCACCCCTAATCGTATCTATAAGAGTGTTCACACAAATCTAAGGGTCCCAGTTACCCCTCCTTATATAAATTCAGTAGTTACAATCTTTAACCTACTGGTATCCACATTAAATTGATGCCTACTCTCTCTCCGTAGATCAATTCCCAAATTTTTCGATCTATCTCTCACTTGGTTATCCCTTTCGGTCCATGCTCTAAGCCCTACACCCAATGATCTTTATGGACCTTAAACATACCCTACTGGTCTTTATTAAGTCCCTACATAGGTATAATATCACTCCTAAGGTTCCTCTCCTATGTTGGAAATCGTAGAAAACGCAACCAACAAAAGAACCCAAATTCTGCTTGGGTCGATCGATCAAAGGATTTGGTCGATCAATCGACTTCATCGATCGATCGACATTCACGGGTCGATCGATCGATCGAACAGGTACAAATTCGTATTATGCAAAAAATTTCACCATGTTCACCCCATCAAACACTGATTAAACCTTATGGAAATCTCTCCCAACATAACCAATCATTAACCATTTGTATAAAAATCATTCCTAACATCAAAACATTTTCGAATGATTACAGAATCAACCCAAGAATCATCAAAATCTAAATATCATATTCAACCTTAGATTTTTTTATCTTCTTTATGTATGATTGTCACAAACTCAGATTTCCATCCATAGAAACAATCATATTTTCTTCTGATTTTAAGTCCTCTACAGTTATTAACTGAACTACATGCAAACCAATCCCCAACATGTATTCAATTCACACTTTTCATCCAAGATTTTTCAATGTAATCAATCTATTCATGAAACCCCTACACATGGGTATTTTAACATCAAATTGATTTGCAATAAACACTTGCCTTTGTTTGATTGATTTGATTTCGTGGTTCTTGGTTGATGATTGATTGTTTCCTTCTGCAATCTTCCTTTCCAATTGCCTTGAGGCGCAAGATTTCTTCAATATCTTCAAAATCTCTCTTTAAGCCTTGAAAATTGGTTCTCTCCTCTCTAATGGCCTATCAAATCTTTTGTGTCATGAGCCCTAACCCCAATCTCTAATTATCGTATATATGGATCTAAATTTCGTAGGTCTCTTAACCTCATTTTGTAAAATGATCGAAACGCTCTAAAAAGGTGCCGGTTTGGTCAAAAATTGACCCGGGACCCAAATTATATATCCTCAGGTACCCTATTCCGACCCATCCGGAATCATTCGTAACCTCTAAATTATCATCCGAATCACTTAAAATATATTTATCATTTCTCACCTCAAAATAGTCTACACACGACTCCTGGTGAGATAAAATAAAATACGCACATATCACTCGCTATGTTGTATAACCATAATTAATAAAATACACACATATCACTCGTTATGCCGTATAAACATGTTTATCAATTATTTTCTATATGCACTTAGTAAATATCATAATGCAATATTAATCAGTATCTATCTCTCGATTAATATTTAATAGTCATAATTATTATTTAATCGCGTTAAATTACTTTACACGCGTAATTTAATTAAAACGTATATACACAAAAATACTGGCTATTACATACTTCCCCCCTTACAAAGGAATTTCATCCTCGAAATTAGGGCAAGAACGGTATTAACACTTAGGATCCTTAACACCATGACATCCTCTAGTACCTAAATTCAAATCCTAAAAACATAAGGGTCACTCCACTATACACCTGCTAGTGGTGTCCACCAATCAAAAGGATTAATCATGCTAGTCCTAGTTTATCAACAAGCTTTCTCAATTCACTACACACTAATACGATTTATCAGTCATGTGATCTCAATACTGGCTCTTTCGTCTCCATATTGAAAAATGGTCACACAACCCTAAATGCCAATTCCCCTTATTCACACAACTCAAAACTCTCTTTATGGGAGATATCATGATAACATCTAACCACTCATGTTAGTATTTAAAACTTTGATTCACGGTGACGTAACCCTTATGATATTCAAAAGCCACCCAAAATAGTTTGTGGTTCACTCCACTATTAACAATGAACTCCAAATCACGGCCAGTCCAAAAATCTAGTTATCCTCTCCCCTCTAATCAACCAGAGGGTGAACGACAAGGCTTTCCACACAAAACCTAAAAAGTTACCTCGTGATTGATAAACCAATACAAGTTATTACACACAACTCTACCGACAGTAATTTCTCCCCTCAGTTACCCTATAAGGCACTAGACGCACTACTCGCATTAGCCAGCATAAAAAAAAACATCTATCGTTTAATCATCAACAATATAACCAAAACAAAACTTTGTCCCCATCGCTTCCTGATAATCCCTATCAGAGGAGGGATTGTAGGATTTCATCCTGATTCACAAAAATACTGGGAGGCACCTTGCACTGGTGCAATCCTTCTTTTCAAAGAAAAATTTACCATTACTTCATCTATGCCGAGCCATTCCATACACTCGGAGGAATTCTTAACCTAGTCATGATGTTAACATTCCATCAATGAATTTTATCAGTCTACCTACCCATTCTACCACTGGAAACGTAATCTTGTTACCAAATTCTGGTTGATCATCTCGAGCCAACCTTTTTCCATCTATGAGTGGTGCATCTGGAGACAATCTCACTACGTCTCACCCAACACCAATTCCAACTTATAATATCTCAGATTAAGTGGTACTTTACACTCCCCTTCTTCCCTTGGTATGCCAAAAGTCATGGCCCGTGCACTTTTCACAACTGGCACACTTCTTGGGTCTTTTTCCCCATAGTCATCAACATCCTATTTACACGCAAGCCACTCTCAACATTTGACTGAGTAAAGCTCCGTTCTATTTTTCCATAATAGTTAGGCCTCATCTTTATCAATAGATATCCTTTGAATGGCTTCCCATAGCCTTTCAACCTATCTCGAGTGGGCTAGCTCTATTTGCACATATATACTTGAATTATCGTCTTACTCACATGACGTTCAATCCATTATCCCATTCCAGCTTAATTGATAACTTCCCCATAGGTATACTTTACACGCATCAATTTCCACTCCCCTCTATCTCGGATGATTTATAAAGCAACTGACCAGGGAGCTCATACACCCTATAACTCGCACATATTTGTAAAATATCACAAACATCACCTATCTAAGACACTTTTCTCTAGATTGTCCTCGCCTCCTCGGCATGGATATATCACATGGGTATCCTCAATCACCTCATAAATTCATCATTTAATTCCTCTTGAGATTGTCCCACCATTCAACTCATGGTGAGAAGAAACATTTCAGTGCTTTTTCACAGCACTACCGGCTTCACTGGCCTTATATCGTATTGTACCTCTGAACTCAAAGTGTTTCCTCGACATGTTTGAGGATTTATATTCAAAACTGATGCCCTGTCATCCATCAACGTCTCTCTACTCCTGACATTTATAAAAGTTCATGCGTATTTCATCTCACAGTAGAACCCAAACAAGGAACTTTCCCCAATGCACTATCACTTAGTATTGGCGGAGATTTAGTTCCATAAGCCTCAAACACATAATCGGGACATCAAATGCTACCCCCAACCCATACTTATAAACCTCAACTCTCGCATATCTAAAGGAGTTAAATAACATTGCACTCTCACAATCACTAGACATTAGCGCTAATCACAATAACGAGCTTAATTTATCCACTCGACAGTAAACCCAATACTCCTTAAATCCTATCATAAAGTCCCTATGCACCGGGATTAACTACAATGAGATATCTATGATCTCTAAAGTCTCCACCATAATATAATATAAATGAGAGCTCAACCCTTTTTCAGGTGAGGCCTCGTCAAACAACACATTTTTCCTAGGAACATTAAACATGACGGCCTTACTATCACAACCCTCTATCGTTCCACCCACATCGCTAATAAGTCCATACCTAGGACAATATCACACTCGTACGATACATCACTAGAAAGAGTAATTCCAACATACATATACTCCATATGCTTGCACCCGCTCCCCCTTCAGATAGTACTAAAGAGAGCCCCTCTATATAAAGGCATCTATATACACATTATAGTGCTATCAACGATATACCCACTAAACTCATCTCACACGTGAATCTAGTGCTAACAGAATACTGTGACTTGCTCGTGTCACATAAAACCTATCCCATTTACTCGAGGATAGAACTCATACTTCCAATTATCAATAACACTGGCGGCTCAAATGATTTCTGGACATAACACCCTCGTTCCACCCGAACCAAAACTTCTATAATTTGTTGCCCCAGTTGGTATCTTGTTCTTGTCCCTAAACTCGATGTGGACAAGAGTCACACATGTGCTCCTGTTCTTTACACGTAAGACACCTCTCTGTGTCATTCCTATTTCTCTTCCCCTATTGGCTACTACAAGATGGTCCTTCTCATGGACCTGGTTGTCTTAATCAAGCTGCTACTTCTGGTGTTCCTTGGGCCCCACTAGTCCTATGGAACTCGTTGTTGGCCTTGCCTATCTTAACTAAACCTACCGTCATTTGATATTAAATTCCATTGATCTGAAATATTTCAATGGAACCCTAGGATTTATGTAAGCTTACAAACCAAGTATTTTGACAACATCAACACTAGTCATCCTAATCGGAGTTCTCATTCACTCCCATGTATTCTTCCCGCGATTCCAATCTCAACCTACGGATCCCTTTATCAAGTCCCCGTATCCCTTCGTCGGGTACGAAGTTCACTAAGAAATACTTGTATCCCTGCCAATAACGTTGGGTGAGACTGAAGTTGTACAATTGTTTTCTACAACGGTGTTTGGGAAATTACCATCCCCAAAAGATTATCCTTCTCATCATCTACCCGAACAACATTATGATGATTTCTATCGCGATTACCATTTCCTGAATACTCCAAGAATTATGCTGAGTCCCTTCCTCCTGTAGTCCTTCTAACGCCCTTCGCTAGTCGCCTTACAGTGTTCGATGTACCATGACCAATTGAACTTGTATATGAATCACATCAACTATACTTATTATCACGAGAACGTAAGCCATGTATGCAGATGAATACAACAATCCTATGATAGGGCTCTATACCAATTAAACGATATGCTGAAAATGTAGTAAGCCATACAGATCCTAAGGACATAAGAACCTGATGCTCTCATACCATTTGTGACACCGTGCCTAATTAAATATCGGGTGATTAAGCCTTTATCAAATTAAAATAGGTTTCTCATATGGTTCAGTCTTAGTGCCAGTGTCAAAAAACCAAATTAATTACTAACGGCCTAATAGTTAATTAAACTGTTGCCAAATTTAATCTTCCAATTAAACAGAATAAATAAATAGTTTGAAAACTAAAACAACATTCACAATATACTAGAATCCAAACTATCAAAGTCATGCCGAATAAACCATTGGCTAAAAAAACCAAAACCAAGTAATAATACAAGTCCAAACTGCAAAGTAAAACTGATACAAAACTAAAACTATAATATCAACAACGGATCACATGTCCAAACATGATATATAAGAGTGAGATTATATGCTATATCTGAATGAAAGAATCGGCTACTTAAAATCCTGTCAGCGTCCATAGTGCTACAGCTCCAAGTCCTTGAAATAAAACCATCAAGTATGGCGTCCCTGTGGCTAGAGACCTAAAAGGGTTTTAAAATATTTTTATAGCAAGAATTAGTACTCGAAACATTTTGAAAACATTTAACAAGCAATTTAACGCAATTAAAATCGGTTATTGATTACACATGTTAGGTTCATGCACACTCCCTTGAGTTTCCTCACCTCTCATCTAATGTTCTAATGTTCACTCCTAATGTTCTATACTTATCCCACCTAGCTATCATACCCAAGCTATCTCGACTAAACTATATAATCGATCTTATCATTGGTATAGTCTTCCGTACCGCCCATATAACAAGCTTCATTATTAACATTTCTCGCATTTTATTCAGCTACATATAACATTCCCATATGCTATGTTTAAACATCATAATCAGGTCTCATTGCTTAACTCATATAGCATTTCATACCTATCATCATTCAACTTCCATAATTAAGTTTCACTACTTAATTTACTATAGATATTACCAATTTATTTTTAATCTTGTAATTAAGTTTCTCTCTACCTAATTTCCACACATAAGTAGAATATCATGAAGTATATATTTCACGCACAATATATACTGTAGGATTATTGGTACGAATACTCATCGACCCCAATTATCCTATCATTTACATTGGTCCGGATACCCCTCGACCCCAAAGTAAATGTTATGTATATGTACATTGGTCTGGATAATCATCAACCGCATTATTATTCATCTTCAATTTGGTCCAGATAATCATCGACACCAAATCAAGATTTCATGTACTGGTCTGGATAATCATCGACCCCAATATAGGATTACGCACATTTCAGGTATATATATTTCGCACACTAAATATTCTATAAACACATATCATATAATCTCCTCCCTGTATCATATTTTAGGGGTTATTGGCTTGGAATCCTACCTCGATAACCAATTTATATCTCTTGGCTCGAAATCATACCTCGATCACCAAAAGTCATCTATATTGACTCAGAATCATACCTCGAGCACCAATATATGTATAGTATACTTTAGGTATTCAGACAACCTATGTATTACTATGAATCAATAGGTATGCACACAACCTGATAATACATGTTAGTACGTAGTATATATCTCTCACATACTCGTCGTACTATTTACTTTACGATTTATCTCACTATCATATCTATAAGAGTGTTCACATAACTCTAAGGGTCCTAGTTACCCCTCCTCACATAAATTCAGTAGTTACCATCTTTAACCTATTGGTATACACATTAAATTGATGTCTACTCCCTCTCCTTAGACCAATTCCCAAATTTTCCGATCTACCTCTCACTTGGTTATCCCTTTCGATCCATGCTCTAAGTCCTACACCCAATGATCTTAATGGACCTTAATTATACCCTACTGGTTTTTATCAAGTCCCTACATAGGTATAATATCACTCCTAAGGTTCCCCTCCTATGTTGAAAATTATAGAAAACTCAACGAACAAAAGAACCCAAATTCTTCTTGGGTCGATCGATCAAAAGATTTGGTTGATCGATCGACTTCATCGATCGATCGACATTCATGGGTCGATCGATCGATCGATCGAACAGGTACAACTTCGTATTACGCAACAAATTTCACCATGTTCACCCCATGAAACACTCATTAAACCTTATGGAAATCTCTCCCAACATAACCAAACATTAACCATTTGTATAAAAATCATTCTTAACATCAAAACATTTTCGAATGATTACAGAATCAACCCAAGAATCATCAAAATCTAAATATCATATTCAACCTTAGATTTTTTTATGTTCTTTATGTGTGATTATCATAAAATCAGATTTCCCCCCATAGAAACAATCATATTTTCTTCTGATTTTAAGTCCTCTACAGTTATTAACTGAACTACATGCAAACCAATCCCCAACATGTATTCAATTCACACTTTTCATCCAGTATTTTTCAATATAATCAATCTATTCATGAAACCCCTACACATGGGTATTATAACATCAAATTGATTTGCAATAAACACTTACCTTTGTTTGATTGATCTAATTTAATGGTTCTTTCTTGATGATTGATCGTTTCCTTCTGTAATCTTCCTTTCCAATTTCCTTAAGGCGCAAGATTTCTTCACCATCTTCAAAATCCATCTTTAAGCTTTGAAAATTGGTTTTATCTTCTCTCTAATGGCCTTTCAAATTTTTTGTGTTGTGAGACCTAACCCCAATCTCTAATTATTAGATATATGGATCTAAATTTCGTAGGCCCCTTAACCTCTCTATGTAAAATGACCGAAATGCCCTTAAAAGGTGCCGATTTGGTCAAAAATTGACCCGGGACCCAAACTATACCCCCGGGTACCCTATTCCGACTATTTGGACCAATTCGAAATCATTCGTGACCTCTAAATTGTCATCTGAGTTACTTAAAATATATTTCTCATTTCTCACCTCAAAATAGTCTACACGCGACTCCCGGTGAGATAAAATAAAATACGCACATATCACTCGCTATGCCGTATAACCATAATTAATAAAATACTTCTCCGTATAATCATAATTAATAAAATACGCACATATCATTCGTTATGCCATATAACCATAATTATTAATTATTTACTATACGCACTTAGTAAATATAATAATGCAATATTAATCAGTATCTATCTCTCGATTAATATTTAATAATCACAATTATTATCTAATTACATTAAATTACTTTACACGTGTAATTTAATCAAAACATATATACACAGAAATACGGGGTATTACAATAACAAGGCAAGTAATATGCGGGGCGAATGGAATGGAATACAAGCCTTAGTTTCTAATGGATGTCCGTATACTTATTATATCCATTATTTTGCTCATCGTTTATAATTAGCCCTAGTTACAACATCTTGATGAGTTATCCCCATTCGTCAATTTTTTTTTCAAATTGAGCTTCATAATAAATATCGTGAGTTGTTTTTGTAAACATAATGATGAACTGAAAAGTGCTCATGCAACTGATATTGCTTATTTAGTTTCTATTGAAGAACTTGAGACTGGGACGAGAATGAATCAAATTGGTACTTTACAAAAGGTTGGAGATACACAATGGAGTTCTCACTTAAGATCTATGTCTAACTTCATAAAGATGTTTAGTGCAACTTCTCAAGTTTTATTAAATCTCATCGAAGATGAAAATTGGGAGCAAAGTGGAGATGCTGATACAACTTATAGTTATATGGTTTATTTTGAGTTTATTTTCATATTGCATCTTATGAAAGAAATTTTAAAATCACTGATATGCTTTATCAAGCTTTGCAATAAATGTCTCAAGATATTTTGAGTGTTATGCATTTGGTGAAGACCACAAAGAAATTCATCCAAAAGTTAAGGGATATTGGATTTGACACTTTTATTGTGTAGGTGAAGTCTTTTTATTTAAGGTATAAAGTTGATGTCCCATATATGAATGCTTTTTATGTTGAAAAATGAGGCCGAGCATGACTCGATCCGTTTACCATTATTGAACACTAACGTATCAATAGTTTTATTGCTATAATAGACTCTTAGTTGCAGAATCTAAATATCAATTTTAATGATCATGCCGTGGAGCTATGGGTTTTTAGTTATGCATTGGATCCTTAAAATGGGAATAAATCTTTTAGTATTAATGATATACACAAGCTTGTTGATGAATTTTACTCGAAAGACTTCATAAAGCATGAGAGAGACGATTTGAGGATTCAATTGCAACATTACGAGTCTGATGTCATCCAACATCTAGTATTTCAAGAATTGTCCTCAATTTCAGATATATGTCATTGGTTGGTGAAAACAAGAAAGTTGGCAATATATCCACTAATTGATAGGTTGGTCAGACTTGTTCTAACTCTTTCGGTTTCTACTGCAATTACAAAATGTGTATTTTCGGCTATGAATCACATCAAATTTGAACTTCAGAACAAAGTGAAGAACGAATATCTTGCAAATTCTCTTTTAGTCTACACTTAAAGGAAAATCTCAAGACAATTTAGTACGAATGAGATTATAGATGAATTTTTTTATTTGAAAAACGCCGAGTGCAAATTCTGATAAAAATTTGATATTTATTTTAATAAAGATTTTATTTGTTTTCCAGGAAAGTTTATATATTTTGTTGATCTCTCTCTCTCTCTCTCTCTCTATATATATATATATATATATATATATATATATACCTCAAATACAATAGTATTAAATAAACTTTTGACCCTCTAAAAATTAAAATTCTAATTTTGTCCAAACTATCTATTATATACCTCAAATACAATAGTATTAGAGGTATTAATGCTCAACTCTTTTAACTAATGCCTACAAAATGCTTTCTCAACATCAAATTGAAATTTTAGTTTATCACACACCTTTATCCCGCTCCTCTTCTCCGTCTCTCTCTCTCCTGGATCTTTCACATCCTAACTTATAAACTTTCTAATCTCTCTAATCGTATATTGCACCCATTTCCTTCTACTCAGTGACTAGTCCCTTTGCTGATTTGTAGGCACCTCGATGGGTGGGACAGCTGACCCAAGGATTTAAGGCTGCTCCATGCCCAAGGCGAGAATCGAACTCCCGACACTTGATTAAGGGAGGAAGCGCCCCTTCCGCTCTACCACACCCCCTCGGTTTACTTTCCTCTACCTACATCATGGATGGAAGAAATATATTTTCTTACCGAGATTATCTCTTCGGTTACCTAAAATAAACCCAACCATTTCCATAAGTTCCTCAAAACAATCGTCACCTCCTCGTATCAAAACACGCTATCCTTCTTCTTCTTCTTAACCTTCCCATTTCCTGCCATCATTTCTCTAAGCAACTCTACATATGTAAATCTAACTCTTCAATCACACACATACCATCCAAAGAGAGTATACCATATGAAAAAATGCTAAAAATATCAACCATGACCCAACCATAAAAAAATAGAAACTGGGCCCAATTTCCAACGATCTACGATATCTGTCAACACCATGATCTGATATGAAGCTCAACAAACAGGAAGAAAATGATGGAGATCCAAGGTAGACCTAGAAGACCACGAAGAAGGTTGAAAAGTATTGAGGTCTCACCCACACTAGGCAAATCCCCCATAAGGGGTTGATCAAACCCCACCTCAATATTGATGTCCTGATCCGAGTAACACACCACTTCTCAATCTGACTTGAAGTGATTCAAAATGATGGAATTCAGCTGGGAATTTGATTTGATGAGCAAGGAGTAAGTAATTGCTTCTTTTTTTAAAAAAAAAAAGGGGGATGTGTAAGAGATAATATGAGAAAAGTATGGGAAGGGAAAATGGGTGTAAATATTTATTTTTTAGGGGAGGGAAACCAACATTTTGTTCAGATGATTTTCAACTCGAACATTTTTCGAACATTAGAAAAGAGGTACTCTTTTTTTTCTATTTCAAGGTTGTCTTTATTTTTCCATTTCTAAAATATGTTTGCAGATCCCACCCATTTAAGAGTTCATCATCGATGCATTGAGGGATTGTAATAAGATTTGGGGGTTTTTATCTTTTATTTAAAAACCCTCAAAAACTAAGATGTTATCCCCGAAACCCAACAACTTTTATATTGCAATTTTCTTCTATTTATCGATCTATGATGGCTTGAATTCTTGGCACATATATATTGTGTTTCTGTTTTGCAGATCTAATATTTTGATCGTATGAGAATTTGCAGATAATTATATCTTATATGTTTGGGATTTGCTTTATGTTTTCTACCGACTAAAATTATGGGCAACACTTGAAGGATGGCCAAGATCATTTCTCCCGTTTGTATAGTTTGAATTTGTGGGTGAGTTTGAAAGGATTTTTAATTTATAATTTCTACTAACCATTATTGTAAGTTTCTTTCACATTCTAAGGCTATGGTAAATACTGATACTAAACATTTTTAATTTTTAATTTCTACTAATAATTATTTGTGTTGTGTTTTGCTTTCAATGAATATTACTAAATACTGACAATTTAATTCATCAATAATCTGTATTAACTCTATGGAACTGTAAGTGTATGATGATTCAATTTTTCAAAAATATTTTTACTCATTCATAGTTAATATGTCTCAATTCAACAGTGGCAAATACAAAAATATAATCTTTCGGGGGCAGAGTAGTCTCTTTCTCGCTGTCTCTGTTTTTCAAGTAATATAATTAACATTTTAAATATCAAATTCATTGTTAAAATAGATTATTCAACTGGATGATAGCCCACTTTCCTATATTGCAATTTCATTTATTTCTAGGATTCATTAACTAAAAACATTTGTTAGTGTCATGTTAAATTGCAATTCTATGCTACCATATATTAGAAAGAGGAATAAAATATATGATGGATACAATACAGTATTGCATGTCCTAGCTTCACAATCCACCTAGCTAATAAATCATCTAAAGAAACAACTTAAGCTACTAGGTCGGTTGGTGGTCTAGGAACGGGTAAGGAAGTCATTGTTTATACACAAATACCAAACATTTCCTCTTATTTGAAACTTAGGAATTACATTCTAATAGCTTTAGACTCCTATTTTGTAAGATGTATGACCATTATTTTAGGATTTTGGGTTCTTTTCAAGGAAATAACAAGTACGTTGAAGACTTAATATAATTAATTTGTTTTCTTTTCTATTGAATTATTTCTAATAATGGTGCAAGCTAAATTATGTATTTCTCTAATTAAATTGCAGAACAACTACTGCTGATAAGAAAGTACTCAAAAAACTGCACTTACAGAGTGTGTGATAGACCTGAAGCTCTTTCTTTACTCCGTTGGATATTTCAGTAACATTATCATGCTCTTTGGTAGTTTTATACAATAGTAATCACCTCATTTCAATGATCATTAGGAACATTGGAGCATGATAATGGATAATTTAACTACTTTTACTTCATTTCTGTAGACATTTGAAATCAAATTGCTCTATGCAACAACTGATTTCAATTATATATCTCATAAGCTCACGCATTAATTGACATATTTAGTCAGAAACCTATTTAGGTTAGTTATTTACAATTCAATACTACATTATACCCATAAAAGTTATCTTACTTCAATCAAAATGACTATTCAATTTCATTTTACCATAACATAATCAATTGTTACAAGTATATAACCCTTTCAATACAAATCGTAATGCATTACATAAACACCTCATGTCATGATAATGAGGATGATACAAACAAAATTATACAGGGATCGCCACTTCTGCATGTCATACAATAATCAAGCTCTCACACTTCTAACGTTCAAACTACACAGGATGACAACAACATAAGGGCGTAAAAAAGAATCAAAACGGCAAGGTAACATTCAATAACATATGTTAATTACACACATACATTAGAATAATACATTAATTTGTATATCTTCTCAACATTTAAACAATATGTGTACTTATTTTGCAAGAACAAAGGCATAGAGATCAGAGATTAAGGGAGCTAAGGGACGTTTCAACTTCTGAAGAATTTTTAACTTTTGAAAATACATTTAGTTTATAGTTCTATTTATTACAATACATTTGACATAATATATTTCAGTATCTTTTTGTTACACACTTACTATGTCAATTCATATTTAATTTCAATATGTTTACATTATTTCTTTAATCGCATATAATGAAATGTATTAACTATAAGACTATCTCCAATGGGTGGAGTTATAGGCTAAGTTTACATTTTTTGGGTCTGCAGTGGGTAGAAAAAGATGCACATTCCGGTGAGAGAAAATGTAGGGATGATGTAAATCTGCATTGTCCTTAGATGATAAATAAGTGGGCTCGAAAGCTGGATGGTAGAGTGTTTTCCGTCCAGACCACCTAGACGGACACCTCTTATCCATCCAACCCTCCTTTTTTTTAAAAAAAAAATCTTCCTAACGGCTCTAATATAACGATTATATAATTTTATAATGGATATATTTATTCTTTGTATATAAATATGTATTCCCAAAACTTTTAAATTACAAATCCAAAAATTATCCTTTCAAATATATTATATGGATTCTCCCTCTCAAAGTACTCTAACTAATTCATATCGGTTACCAAATTTCACTTCACATGAGGAGGAGGTGTTGTTGTGTCATGCGCCCGTAAAATATTCCATAGATGGGGGTGTTGGGACAAACCAAACCGCATACACGATGTGGGCAAAACAATACTATAGAATATAACTCTAGCGAGGGAGTTTTTTACAAACGCAGCAAGAATGCGTTGCAGGAAAAATTTTGAACAATAAACAGGGAGTGTTTATTATATTCGGGGAAGTTGTCTCGAGCATACAGAGACGATAAAGATAGTGGAACGACAGAAGTTAATTAGATAATTACACTTGGTTGCGATTAATTTCTTATTTAAATTTAATATTCTTAATTAATATAACTAATGCTATTAATATTTTTTGTAGCTACAACATGCAAGTGATAACTTTCGTGTTGCTATAGGCCATAAATTCGTGTGCGACCATTGCTACGAGGTGCTCAAGAATTTGCCCAAGTATGCCATGTCTACCACAGGTTCACAATATATGTATGAAGATATAAATGAGAGTCCCATTGATTCGAACGATAACGAAACAAGTGACTTCAATAATGCCTTACAACGACAAGTGGGACGTAAAGAGGAGAAACTGAAAGGGAAGAAAAGAGTGGCTGCCAACAATGTGGCTAAATTCGTAATTTAAGACCAATTTTCAGAACTCAATATATAATCTTAAATTTTCATAATAAAAACATGGAAACGAAAGTTACATTTTAATGACTAGTTACTTCATATATTTCTTAGGCAACCACGGAACACAATATAAGACATTCCCATCCCCCATCAACATGGTTGCTAGATGATGTACTAAATCCATGTACAACTCCGCCCTTTTGTAATCCGACAGGTCCGAATCCAATGCATACATTGGATCATCAAGTTTAGTATTTATCAAATATTTAGCATGCCACCGTTCTAGCCTTTTCTCCATCTGTGCAATTTCACGTTGCAATAAGCGTATACATTTTTCATTATCCTTGTTTGGATCTTTGTACTATCTTGTCGATTTTGCTTGTGTCATGGGTATGCAATGCCAATAACAAATAGCACTCCAAATTGCAACGTCTATCAAATAACCTAGGCCATTTTAAATGATCATCCCATAGAATATCTACTTTTGCTGGTGTTAACCATTTCATCACATGATTAAAGTCGCCTAAAGAATAGAGTGTGCAAATAGGGATGTTTTCAAAAACACTTTTCTCGCCAAACCAACTACCTTCATGGGTATCTTGGTATATCCCTGGGTTAGTCAACACTAGTTCATCATTTATAGTTGTTGCCTCAACATATTTAACACCAAACGATGTTGATGCTTTAGACTTACCATTTGTCGTTGTGTCCTAGTGGGTCCTGCTTCCCCTCCCTGTTAAGAGGTAATCACATCACATTACTCTTTTAGGTGGTGACCAGTTATAATATGTAAGTTTTTCCCCGGACAGAGTTTTCCTAGGAACATGTGTTAAGAAGGGTGAATCTTCATCAGGCATGTAGACATGGTTATGCATTGTGAAGTTTATGATATAAGAAAGTATACCCAGTGTTATGGAGGAATGTCCTAATGAGATCATATATTTATATGAAAAAATATGAAAGAATACCCAAATATTTAAAAAGATTATCAGGTACGTTGTCATAAAAATGCCAACTACTTTTCTAGCTGTGTCATAAAAATGCATGTAAGCGACTAGTTTTGTTTCAGATGAGAGGATAAGCAAATTGTACTTCAAAGGAGAAAATAGTACTAGTCATATTTGTACTAGTACACGAGGAAACGTATACGTTATTAAAACCACTTTTTTCCCCTCTCTCTTCCACCTAATAATCATCTCATTTTTCACACATCTTCCATTCTCTCCTCTCCTCTCTCTTCAAATAAACATTCTTCCCAAGATGATGCACATGACGTTTTATTGGGGCAAAAACGTAACCATACTATTCGACTCATGGAGAACAGATTCATGGTTAAATTACTCCCTCTCTCTTTTGATATGCTTCCTTATCTCAGTTTTTTACCAATACATGGAAGATCGGAGACTGAGATTCAAACAAATTTCATCTTCTCCAAACTCACCAGTACAAGTTCCGCTTCTCCGGCCTAAGGTTGGGGCCAAATGGAGTCCGGCTAGATTTGCCGGATCTGTGTTGTTTGGAGTAAATTCGGCGATCGGATACATGCTTATGCTGGCGATCATGTCGTTTAATGGCGGAGTGTTTGTTGCAGTTGTTGTTGGATTGTCTGTAGGATACTTGCTGTTTCGAAATGGAGATGATGAGAGTACTCGTGTGGTTGATAATCCGTGTGCGTGTGCTTGATGTTTGCTTGTTTTTATGTTAAATTTGAGTTGTGGTTTGGTGTTTGTTTTATAATAATCTTGTTGTAGTTTGGTGATCGCGATTATGCTTGTGAATAGAATTGTTGTGTTTTTATGTGTACTCCCTTGCCTTTTTTCTCTTGCTATTCGATCTAAGATCAAAGGCAAACGGAGTCCGGCCTTGTTGGGAGTTTTGGTTGCAATTGTTGTTGGATTGTTAGTTAGATATTGGCTTGTGTTTTTAGCAAAATTATATGAATTCGTTTACGGACTAACGTGTCATGTCTATATTGGTTCGTGCCTAATACGAATCAATACAGATACAACATGCTAGTTCGTGCAGACGATTCTATACTAATCTAATTTTTTGTAGGGTTAGAGCTACTCGTGTTTTTATGGTAAGTTATACTCCGGTCCCTAATTGCACAGTCTCTTAAATTTTGACGAGTGCTAAAATTAGTTGCCAAAAAATAACACCATTAAGGTTTTAATAGAAAATAAAATCTCGGTTCTTTTAAAAATAGAATAATTATTACCATTTTCGATTCGATTTTTTTAGAAAATTAAAAAAAAAATTGAATTCGGAGAAATTGGAAATCGAAAAAATTGGAAAAATCGAAAATTAACAAAACATATTAAAAATGCAGAAATTTTATAAATTCCAAAGTTTTGAAAAAATAAATTTAGGATTTTCAATTACTTGATATTCTTGTTTTAAATAAACAAAGAAAATGATTTAACCGAATATGTAAATACAAGAGAATTTGACTTATTTTTTCATTTGCGTAGAAATTAGGAGGATTAGATCCTTTTATAGTGCACACTTTGGCGTTCTCGTAGAGCTGACAATTTTTGATCCGATAACCCGTTTATGGTAATAATCCGAAATGATCCGAACATGACTCAATTAGCTTGTATAGATTTAAGAGTACCCAAAACTTACACTAAAATAAAAAGCAACATGACCCGAAAATGACACGACTAACCCGAATTGCCACCTCTACGTTCTCGTCCTCTCCCAACTGATGTGAGATATGGAAAAATTTCAAAACATCATAAAAAAACTTGAAAAATTAGAAAATAAAGGAGGAAGGGTGAGGGTCGGTTCCCTACCAGATTCTCCAGTGAGGTCAAGCAATAAAGGAGGAAGAGATGACTCCTCTCATTCTCACAGATGGCGCCAAAATGATGATGCTCTGAACAGCACCACCAGTAGCTCAAGCTAGTAGCTAAAATGGCAGCACAAGAGTAATAAACAAGTAGAAGGAGGATAGGAGAAGAAGGTAAACACACCAATATAATTGGTTCAGCGAATTTGGCCTGCGTCCATTGTGCAGGTGAGTGATCTTCACTAATAAAATAAGGTCTCTAATGGCCTGTGTTACAATGCACTCAATTTCTCTCTCTACTGTATATTTTTTCAGAGCTTCCGCTAGGGTTACAATTATGGATCTTTTACAATGGAGAAGAATACATGTATATATAGTGCTTGGGGGTGCAGTGTACCCCCAAGCATGCCATGAGCATGTGTGTGGTGATCAAACCAATCTCATGTGGACACCTGGTTGTGCCACATGCAGATAATGATGACCAAATATTCCCTCACTTGAGGGGAATGCGTTGGTTACAACGGTTTAGTCCACGTGTTTCAAGTCTCCCATGTGCTTGCGTAAGCTCGGAGTTGTGATGTCATCCACTGAAACCTCGGTCTAGTCGAGTACGATATTGGTAAGTCCGAGAGCTGAGTTAGTCTGCTAATCATAAGTATGACCTCGGCCATGTAGATGAGCCAAGGTTGTATATTGGGCCCTAGTTGCACTGTCGGCTTGAGCAGAGTGCGATGGTGGAAATCGCTTGAGCTATAAGATGCTGTTGACCTCGACTGATGGCCTGCCGAGGTTGGCCATTGTGGAGCCGACCTTCGAAAGGACGACCTCTCTGATGGCTATTGTGAGCTCCCTGTTGACTCGACTATCATGTCAGTCGAGGTTGTTAACTCCAAGTACGAGGGTACACTTCGAGTATATCAATCACCCCCTAGACCTTAGTCTCATATATGAGTATGTGGCTGAGGGGTTTATAAGTTAGGATGATGAAGGGTTGCTTTTGGTGTCTTGGGGTGTGGAGTGATTCCTTGGACACATGTCACTCTTTGAAGTGACTAGCGTTTTCCCCAAGATATGACTGCACTGGCAGCACCTTTTAGGTTTTCTAGGGCAATGATGAGTGCCTTGAAAATTGTGCCCCATCATCAGAGAAGGTTTAAATAACTTTTCTCTTCACTCATTCTCTTTCTTCTTTCACTTTTCCCGCCTTAGAGTTCTTGCTGTAGAAATTTTCTCGAACCTTCCATAGCCAAAGCTTCACCCTCTCTCTGGTTCTCAGGTTGTCCTGGGTTTGTAACCCCCTGCCTTTCATTCTTCATTGCTCAGGTAACTATCTTGCTATTTGCTTCTCTATTTTCTGGTTTCATTTGCAAACTTCCATATTTTTCAGGCGAGTTTTTCTGTTTCCGGCGAGGGAAACCACCACTGTTTGGTGGTTTTAAGTGAGAGACAGTGGGCCTTAGGGATTATTTCAAGCTTACTTTGTCATCCTGAGGTTAGTTTAGGTCGGAGTTTGGCCTTTTGGATTTTCTGGCTGGCCTCCGGTTATCTTCTCCGGTGGGCTGCTTTACGCCTGTTCTTGGTGTTCTTGCTGAAAACCTTTGGAATCTGAACTTTTATCTATTTGCCTAAGTGTTAGAAATAATTCACCCGTTTGTCTGTTTAGATTGAACTTCTCCAAGTGTAGTGTCGTCTGTCTAATGCTCAGACCTTTGTATAAACTTGCTGAAGGGTTTCCCACTCTGCGCAAGGAGTGTTTCGAAAAAATTAGACAGATCGAGTTAGCTGAGGTTCCTGTCCCTATGTCAGACTAATTTTTCCTCCACCATTAGTTGCCATTGACCCTGAGCCCACCGAGGTTCCTGTCCCTATGTCAGAATCGGCTTCTTCAAACCCAATGTCAATGTCTGAGGTTGGTGAGTCCGTAGACTCCTTTCAAGAGGCTATAGATTACTCCCCTAGGCAAAGTGAGGTTTCGGAGGACGCCGAGGTTTCAAGCCGTGTCTCGTCTCACCAAGGTGCTAACACTTCTTGTCGGTCTCCGTCCTTAGAGATCTTAGAGCCTAACGTGGCTATTCCTCCTCCCATTGATGCCATTCCTCTATTGGCTGCCACCGATGTTGAATTTGCCAAGAGGTTTCCTGTTGGTGCCCCTACGGGTGCCCAGGCCGAGGTTGTTGGGGATGGCAATGACGATGAAGAAAGTGAACTTGATACATTTGTAGCTGCAGAGTATGAGAGTATTGTAAATGAGTACGACCTTCTATCCTTCAGACACCTTTATTCCATAGACTCCTCAATCGTCCTGAGGAAACCTCTTAAGGAAGAGAGGGCCTTTGATGGCGGAGAGGGTGAAATCTGCGTTTATGAGCAAATGTTCAAGCTAGGTTTTCGTTTTCCTATTCACCCAACTATCAGATCCATACTCTCTTATATAAACCTTTCCCCTTCCCAACTGTCCCCAAATGCCTGGAGGGTCATGATTGGGGCTATCATCCTCTGGAGGGTCATTCACCACACTGACCTCCCAGTTAGGGTTTTTATTGGGTATTATACCCCTTCATCTGCCAAAAATCATCCAGGCTACTACCACTTCGTAGCTAGAAAATTCGAGAAGAAAATGATTCTAGTTACCCAAACTTCCAATCATAATTGGAAACCTCGGTATTTCTTTGTATCGGGAGCTTGGGAGTTTGGCCCGAGTGAGGCTGGTGTCACATCTGATCCAAGGACACCTTTGAGATGGGGTAAAGTCTCCATTTTGACAAAAGTCGTCCCTGGTTTAAGCCAGGATAACTATAAAAACATTGAGGACCTTCGCAATCAAGGCGTGAATGGTCGTCTTGTTAAGTATAAACATCTGATGACCCCTCATTACCTTTCTCAGACAGGTTTGGGGGGTGGTCCTCTGGAAGAACTTCGTAAGTTTCCAAAATTTTCATACCAAGTGATGTCTCGTACTTTTTATCTGTCTGACTTGCTAACTCAGAGACTTATCTTTCTGCAGAGCGACCCGCGGGCATTTATGACGATTTCTGGGAGATGTCGGCCCCCAGCCTTACAAAGCTCATGGAAAAAAGGGGAGGTAGGAATGTACCCCGTCCTGCCCAGATAAAAAAGAGTGTCGGCACTTCAAAGGCCGATGCTATCAAGAAGAGGAAAGTGCCTACTGAACCAGCTCATACTAGGCTGAGCAAGGCCGCTAAGGACCGTACGATTCCCATGTCCACCGACGAAGCTTTGGCGGCTCGTTTATTGCAACTCAAGATCAGAGATAGCATGATCGACCATAGCCTGAAAGTTGTCGATGCTATTGGAACCATCATGACTGAGGAGGACAAGCATTTTCTTCAGGCCTTAGATGTCCCTTTATTGACCGAGTTTACACTTCACAAGGCAGTTCATGTATTAATTTTTATCAATTTTTCTCCCAAGTGTTGTTTCCGCCCTTTAAAAATTATTATTCATATGTTTGATCTTCTTCTGCAGAGTGTGGTGTCTCTTCACTGCCTTGTTGACTGGTCTTTGAAGAAGTTGCCCCTTATACAAAAGGGCAAGGATGCTAAAAAAACCGAGGCCAACCTGAAGATCGAGATTGAAAAGCTGAAAGGAGTCGTCAAGGAGAGGGACAATCGGATTTATCAGCTTAAGGAGGATCAAGACAAGGCTCTAAAGGCCAAAGATCAGAATCTTCAATCAAAGGTTGATGTTGCTGTGAAAGCTGCGCTGGAAGATGCTATAGAGAAAATCATTGAAGACTACAAAGTCTCTGATGAGTTTGTCAACTTTGGCTTTGAGTATCTATAGAGAGGCATTAAAGCGATTAGCCGATGGGCGGCTCTTAAGTAGGGTGAGTTTGGGAGTTTGTCAGCTGAGGACTTTGTTGGTCTCGACTTTGGAGACCCTCGATTCACCCAAGCTGTAAAAGAAGTAGAAGAAAGTGATGCTGCCCTGGACGAGACGGCTCCTCTAGAGGTCACGGAAACTGACGATTGTGCTCAGCATAATGAAGAGGTTGAAGTTACAAACATTGGCCAAACAAATACAACTACTGATGGGTCGGCTCCTGCCGAGGGGCAGATCGAGCTCTGAGGGACTCTCCTGCTCATCATTAACTCTTTTTGTGAAGATTTTTGCGATTCTTTTTTTGATGAACTTTGGTTATAGCTTTTTGATATTTTGAATGTAACTTTGTAACCTCTTCATGTTACGAATATAAGCAGATTCATGTTTTCTATTTCTATTGCTCTTCTATGATGTTTTGTTGTTCTATGATTGTGATGTTCCACATACTCACCACAAATTTTACCATAAGACTAGAAACATAATAACGATGTTAAGAGTCTGAGGTTACCAAATTATGGTGTTTATCCTCATCATTTCATAAAACTAAATGATGTTAAAGGTCTGGGGTCACCAAATTATAATGTTTATCCTCAGAATTTCACCAAACTATTGATGTTAAACCTCATAATGTCACCAAATTAATGGTGTCTGAGGTCTCAGGTCTCCAAATTAATGATGTTTAACTTCATATTTTCACCAAATTAATGATGTTTAAGGTCTGAGGTCACCAAATTAATGATGTTTAACCTCATATTTTCACCAAATTAATGGTGGTTAACCTTATCTTTTCACCAAATTAATGATGTTTAAGGTCTGAGGTCGCCATATTAATGATGTTTAACCTCATATTTTCACCAAGTTAATGATGTTTAAGGTCGGAGGTCACCAAATTAATGATGTTTAACCTCATATTTTCACCAAATTAATGATGTTTAAGGTTGAAGATCACCCAATTAATGAGTTTAACCCCATATTTTCACCAAACTAATGATATTTAAGGTCCGAGGTCACCAAATTAATGATGTTTAACCTCATATTTTCACCAAATTAATGATGTTTGAGGTCTGAGGTCACCAAATTAATGGTGTTTAGCCTTGTATTTTCACCAAATTAATGATGTTTGAGATATATACATTAGTACGAAGATGCTAACAGAACACTGATACTTGCTTCTCATTGATATTGTACTTCATAATTTAATGCCCGAATTACAAGAAAATAAGACTACAACATCAGATGTAATATTTCTTCAAATGGTCGGCATTCCAGAGGTTTGAGAAGGGCTCTCCTTCTAGATTTTCCAATTGGTATGTGCCTGGGACGACTTCATCAGTTACCCTACAGGGTCCATGCCAATTCAGATGGAGCTTATTAGGTTTCTGGCACATCTTCTTCAGGACCAGGTCTCCCACAGCTATCGTCCTTGATTTTATCCTCTGATTGTAAAACCTCGTAGTTCTTTACTGATAGGCTGCTTGTCTTATCTCAGCATCTTCTTTTCTTTCCTCAATTAAATCAAGATCAAGTCTTCTCTCTTCCCCATTCCTCTGAGGTTCTATGAGTAGGAAGCCCTATATCTGTTGGTATGACAGCCTCTGAGCCATGAGCTAACATAAATGGAGTTTCCCCTGTAGGTGTTCTCACTGTCGTCCTGTAAGCCCAAATCATAACATATACCTCTTCTATCCATCGTCCTTTGTCCTCTTCCAATTCTTTTTTATCCTATCAAGGATTATTCGATTTATGACCTTAGTCTGGCCATTTGCCTGGGGTCGGCCAAGGAAAGAGAAAAATTGCTTGATTCCTACTCTTTCACAGTATTTTTCTAAGAAAACATTCTTGAATTGGGTTCCGTTATCTAAGATGAGGTTGTTTGGAAGGCCATACCTTCATATGATGTTCTTCCAAATGAACTGGAAGGTCTTATGCTCATTGATTGTGACCATTGGCTCTGATTCTACCCATTTAGAGAAGTAATCGATCGCCACAATTAAGTACCGATAGTTGTTTACAGCTTTTGGCAAGGGTCCTACCAAATCAATGCCCCATACTGTAAATGGCTAAGGGGAGCTAATAGAAGTAAGAGGATGAGGCTGATGGGGAATGATGGAGAACCTCTGGCACTTATTACATCTCTTCACATAAGCAACTGTATCTTTTTCCAAGGTCGACCACCAGTACCCCTGAGTGATTATCCTCTTAGCCAACGACCTTCCTCCAATATGGCTTGAACAAGAGACCTCATGTACATCTTGCAAGATGTAAGGAACCTATGAAGGATGAACACATCTGAGAAGAGGGAGTAGGAATCCCTTTTTGTACAGGATATCTCCCATAATAGAGAATTTAGTAGCGCCGAACCTTAACTCTCTCCTCTCTAACTTTGACTCTGGAAATTCTCCCTCTCTAATGTATCTGATAAAAAGGTCCATCCATGAGGCCCCTATATTGAGATTTAGGTAAGGTCTATCAACCTCTTCCTCTTCAATGGTCGTCTTGGGTAGAATCTCGACTGGTACTGTTCTTCTTATGTCGGTTCTTGTTGCTGAGGCCAACCTTACGAGTGCATCAGCTCGGATGTTATCCAGCCGAGGTATCCTCTTTATCTTTACCTATTTGAGGACTTCTAACATCGATCTTACCCTCTTTAGATATCTGGTCATCCTTTCATCTTTGGCTTTGTACACCCACAGGATCTGGTTCACGACCAATCTTGAGTCACTATAGACTAGGAGTTGATCGACACTTAGGGATCTTGCCAAAGAAAGACTCGCTATCAACACCTCATACTATAACTCATTATTGGAGGCTTTAAAGTTGAATCTCATCGCATACTCAATATATGTACCATCTGGTACCGATATTATCAGCCCTGCTCCACTCTCATTTTTATAGGACGACCCATCAATGAAGAGGTTCCAGATGGTTTCATTTGAAGAAAAGTTTCCCTCTGTCAGGGTCCCTTCTTTAAAGAGGTATTTCTCTTCTTCTTTCTCAACTGTCATTTGACTGGCTGTACTTATCTCGGCCTTGTCTGCTTCTCGGCCGATGTTCCTCTCCACTTGATTATCTGCAGCTCCAAGACTGTTATCATTCTCGACCTCGTCCCAGGTAAACTCGGCCACAAAATCTGCGAGCGCTTGTCCTTTGATGGCAACCATGGGTTGATAAACAATATCATACTCTCCCAACTCAATTGCCCAGTTCATTAGCCTTCGTGACTTTTCAGGCTTATGGAGGACCTGTCTGAGTGGGGAATCACTAAGGATGACCATTAAATGAGCCTGGAAGTATGGCTACATTTTCCTAGAAGCATGTATCAAGTCATAGGCCAACTTTTCCATCCTAAGGTACTTCTGCTCTGACCCTTGGAGTGCCTTGCTATTAAAATACACTGGTCTTTGCACTCCATCCTCTTCTCTTACTATTGTAGCGCTAATGGATGACTTTGAGACAACTAAATATACATACAGCTTCTCACTCTGAATTGGCTGTGATAGGAGTAGAGGGCATCCTAGGTAGGACTTAAGCTCTTTAAAATCTTTATCACATTCCTCATTCCATTCGAAGGCTTTTCTAAGAACTTTGAAAAATGGAAGACATTTATCTGTAGCTCTAGAGACGAACCTGTTAAGTGCAGCTACTCGTTCGGTTAGCCTCTGAATCACTTTGATGGTTCTCGGTGTCTTCATTTCCAGCAAAGACTTCATCTTTTTTGGCTTTGCTTCTATCCCCCTCTAGTTTACAATGAAACCCCAAAACTTTCCAGCTCCAACCCCAAATCCACACTTGGTCGGGTTGAGATTCATTCTGTATTTGTCCATGGTATCAAAAGTTCTTTTAAGATTAGTCATATGAGTATCGGCCTTCAGACTCTTCGTCAGCATGTTGTCCACATAAACCTCCATGGACTTTCCTATCTGATCCTCAAACATCTTATTTACAAGACGTTAATATATAGCCCTTGTGTTCTTGAGGCCGAAGGGCATGACCTTGTAGTAATAGGTCCCCTTATCCGTAATAAAGGCTATCTTCTATGAGTCAGTCGGGTCCATGAAGATTTGATTATACCCGGAATATGCATCCATGAAGCTCATGAGCTCATGACTTGTTGTGGAATCCACCATATGATCTATACGAGGAAGAGGGAAGCTATCTTTAGGATAAGACTTGTTCAAGTCGATAAAATCTACACACATTCTCCACTTCCCATTTATTTTCGGCACTATGACAACATTAGACATCCACTTCGGCTCTCTAATGAACTTGGCCTCTTCAAGGTTTCTAACCTCGTCTCTGATGACTTCATACTTTTATCTTGAGTAGATCCTTCTTCTCTACTTAATGGGCATGGCACCATCTACAACATTAAGTTTATGACACATGATCTCAAGGTTAATACGTGGCATGTCTACATGACTCCAGGCAAAGATACTCTGTCTCTTCCTTAGCAGCTTGATTATCTTCCCCTTGATCTCAAGCTTTAGGGCCTTGCCGACTTTGATGGTTTTTTTCGGCTCGTCCTCATTGAGGACGATGGATTCTACCTCCTCCTTATCCTCTCCCTTTTTGAGCTTTGTTTCATCTCTAGGATCAAGGGTGTCAATGTTATAAGTGGTGGTTGCCCTCTTATGAGCCCCTCTCTCTTCTGCAGGGTTGAAGTAGTATTCACGTGTCGATGTTTGGTCACCCTAAACTTCCCCTACTCAATAAGGAGTCGGGTATTTTATCATCATATGGACTGTTGATGGCATAGCCTCAAGTTCTTTGAGGGCCACTTGTCCCATTATGAAGTTGTAGGCTGAGAAGACATTTTTATCCATCACAAAGAAGTTGATTTTTCTGGTTAACCTCTTGGGCCATTTATCTCCCATTCTCACGTCCATTTTGTACATTCCCAATGGATGGACTTTCTCTCCTATGAAGCCGGTCAAGGGGTGGTGATAAGGGGCAAGCCTTGCTCGACTGAGACCCAAGCTCTTGAAACAGGACCATAACATAATGTGTGCTGAACCCACCCCATCAACAAGAATCCACTGAACTTCACATCCATGAACCCTTGTGGTGATGACTAGAGGGTCATAATGGGGAGCTAAGATACCCTTGAAATCAAGTCGCGAGAAGCCGACTACGAGTGTGTCCATGTCTACCTTCTTTCTTTTCTCAGATTTAACCTCTGTTGAAGCCAAGTTCTTAACCTCATCTTTGGTCACTGCCTTTTCCTCTACCATATGAGCCTTGCGATCAACTACCTCTGAACCACCTCCTGCTAGTCCCCCACAGATAGTGCTCACACCAAAAGAGATCACATTGACTCTCTTTATTGGGACATTATCGTCCTTTGGTGGGAGGTCAGGGTCATCATCGTCATCATCTGAGGCATCATCTTTCTCGGTGGGGGCGCCTTCCCGGCATTTATCATTTCTTTTCTTTCTGGAGTCGGCTTGGACACTCTTTGAGGCTCTTGTATCCACATACTTTCTCATCTTTCCAGACTTCAACATTTTTTCAATTTTGTCCTTTAGGGAGAAACATTTGTCAGTTAGATGGCCGTGATCTTGATGGAACTCACACCATAAGTTTTTGTTTCTCTTATGTGAAGGAGCCATCAGCTTCTCTGGCCATCTCAGAGTCCTATCATTCGTTATCTCATTGAGGATGTGTTCACAACTCACAGTTAAAGGAGTATAGTCTGCAAACTTGTCGTCCGCATTCCATTTCTTTCCATCATCTTTCCATCATCTTTCTTCTGAAACTTCCCACTGCTACTTCCATTCTCATCCTCATATTTCGCAGCCATTGTTTCCTCTGCGTTCATTACTTTTCCAACTATCGCCAACAGCTCGGCCATAGACTTAGAGGGTCTTCAGCAAGCTTCCAGAGTAACTTTCCCTTCTGAAGTCCTCCAATGAGGGTTGTCATGGCTATACTCTCTTCATAGTCCTCTACCTCCAACTTTTCCTTGATGAACCTCGCGATATAATCTCTAAGGCTTTCATTCTTTCCTTGCTTTACATAAAGCAGATGGGTCTTCTTCTTCTAAGGTTTTACCCCAAAACAGATATTATGAATGAATTGCTCGTCCAACTGTCTAAAGTTTTCTATATAATTATTAGGAAGAGAGGTAAACCACACATGTGCTGCCCCAAATAAAGTGCTCAAGAAAGATCGACACCTCATCTCGTCAGAGATGGAGTAGATGTCCGCTGTAAACTGGTACATCTCAATATGGTGGTTTGGGTTGCTACTTCCATCGTACTTGGGCGATACCACTGGAGGTTTGAATTTGGCCGGGGTTGGTAAGCTCACTATCCTTGCCACAAAGGGAGAACCCTCCGAGTACCCCCTCTGCAAGGGGTCTCGGCTTTTTATGAGATCTCCAATCTTGTTTTTTAGCCTTTGGATAGAGTCATTCTAGGGCTTAACAATGTCTTCCTGGCCAAGGTTGTCCCCAGCCACCTCCAAAGGGTGAACCGAGGGTTCCCCAGCTGCAACATAACATCGGCTGTTGACCTCCCCCTGACCACCGTCTCGACCATGTGGGGGTCAGCCATGATGGGGACGACAGTCGCCACCCTCTCTTCTGGAGCCGACAAGACTTCTTGACCTGGATATCCTTTCCCTCAGTTCATTAACTGGGCTGAGCCTTTCGAAGTTCGACCCTCTACTTAATCGATCAAAAGCCTAACCTCTTTATCGAGCATCGCAATCTCGTCTTTCACCCTGACCTCAGCTCTACTGAATTGGTCATACAGTGTTGCTTGAGATCTCATACTGCTCCCAACAGTCCGCTGGAGCATCTTCGGCCTCTATATAGTCATACCTATCCTCTGGTTAAGGTTACCTTTCCTCCCCAGGCCTAAACACCTAGGGTCAGCAACATCCCTCTATCGTTGAGGAGAAGGTAGGTCTTTTCATGGTACCTGGGGTGGTCCCCTGATCTCATGTTGTCCCTGATCAGCTGTCAGATTAATCATCTCCGGTGAGACCCTAAGTGGTCTTATCATCATGTTCTGGCTTAGCTGGGCGAATTGCTCCTGCATTTCTTGTTGAGTAGCATCTAAGGACTTCAAGGCTGCCACCACCTCAGCCATCTCAAACTGGGGTGGTTCTTGGATGGAACTTGGCCCTCCACCACCAGATGGGGGAGGTGGTAACTCTGGTGCCATATAAAAAGACTAGAGAGCTTGTAATGAAAATACTAGAGAGATTGAGACCTTAAAGGACCTCTTTCAATGGTGAAACAGCTCCACACAAGGGGGAGGGCCGGTTCACCACCAGATTCTACGGTGAGGTCAAGAAATAAAGGAGGAAGAGATGAATCCTCTCGTTCCCACAGATGACGCCAAAATAATGATGCTCTGAATAACACCACCAGTATGAGGTGTTGGTAAGCTCAAGCTAGTAGCTAAAATGGTAGCACAAGAGTAATAAACTAGTAGAAGGATGTGAGGAGAAGAAGGGAAACACACCAATATAAGTGGTTCAGTAAATTTGGCCTACGTCCACTGTGTAGGTGAGTGATCTTCACTAATAAAATAGGGGCTCTAATGGTCTGTGTTACAATGCACTCACTTTCTCTCTCTACTGTATATTTTTCTAGAGCTTCCGCTAGGGTTACAATTATGGATCTTTTACAATGGAGAGAAGACATGTATATATAGTGCTTGGGGGGTGCAGTGTACCCCCAAGCATGCCATGAGCATGTGCGTGGTGATCAAACCAATCTCATGTGGACACATAGCTGTGCCACATGTAGATAATGATGACCAAATATTCCCTCACGTGAGGGGAATGAGTTGGTTAAAATTGTTTAGTCCACGTCTTTCAAGTCTCCCATATGCTTGCGTATGCTCGGAGTTGTGATGTCATCCACTGAAACCTCAGCCCAGCCGAGTACGATATTGGTAAGTCTGAGAGCTGAGTTAGTATGCTAATCATAAGTATGACCTCAGCCATGTAGATGAGCCGAGGTTGTATACTAGGGCCTGGTTACACTGTCGGCTTGAGCAGAGTACGATAGTGGTAATCGCTTGAGCCATAAGATGCTGCTGACCTCGGCTGATGGCTTGCCAAGGTTGGCCATTGTGGAGTCGACCTTCAGAAGGACGACCTCTCTGATGGTTATTGTGATCTTCCTGTTGACTCGGCGGTCATGTTAGCCGAGGTTGTTGACTTCGAGTATGAGGGTACACTTCGGATATATCAATAAGTGATAACTATTTTAACTTTTGTAAACAGATAATTTGTATATTTTACTTTTTTTTAAATAAACTTAATATTTCTTTCTCTTTCTCACTCTCTTCTCTCTTTTATCTCTATATTTCTTTCTCTGGATCAAACCTTCATCTTTCTCACACATATATTAGAACACACACACACACACACACACACACACACACACACACATATATATATATATATATATATATATATATAATTAGATCTGGGTAGAATCGATGTGTGTGTGTGTGGGGGGGGGGGGTGGAGCAGAGGTGCTGAATCGGGAGTAGGGGTTAGGGGTTGAATCGGGGTGGGGTGGGGGGTGTAGGGGTGCTGAATCAGGGGTAGGGTTGCGGGTTGTATCTAGGGGTGGGGCCGAGGGTTGTGCTGGAGGTGGGGGTGAGGTTGAACTGAGAGTGGGGCTGGGGGTTGTATTGGATTTTGTAAGAGGGTTGTGTCGGTTGGGAGGGTTGTCTCAGATTTTATTTTATTTTTCATAGTTCTATGGGTTTTTTCCTATGATATTTTAAGACTTTTTCAATATTCTCCAAATATTATTAATATCACCCAAACAATATTTAATACTTCTCTCTTTAGTTTTTCTAAGATTTATTATCAAAGTTTTTAGTATTTTTAATGGTTTTTACAATTTTAAATATTCGCTAATTTCACTCTCTAATTTTGTTTCTATTATTCAAAATTTTAAAAATATTTATTCAGTTTTTACATATATTTTTTCAACTTTGTTAAAAGTTATTTTCATGTATTTCCCATAATTTTCGATTGTAATAATATTTTTTGTCAAATAATATAAATATTTTTTCTCCATTTTTAGATTTGTAAATATTTTTCTCATTTCTCTCTTTTTTTTTATATATATTTTGTAGTATTTTCCCGATTTTTCAAATGTTAAACTTTAATTTTCAGAATTTTAAACATATACTTGTAATTTTCAAATGTTTTAAATATTTTTTATTAGTTTTTTTTTAATTTCTTATTTTTATATATATTTTAGTATTTTCCAGATTTAAAAAATGTAGTTCTTTAATTTTCAGAATTTTAGATATATATTCATAATGTGTAAATGTCTTAGATATTTTTTTAAAAAATCCCAAATTTTTGAAGAAATTCTTTTTTATTTTCATAATTTATAAATATATATTCATAATTTCAAAATGTTTTAAACAATTTATTAAAAACTTTCCATGCTTTTTTGTATTTAAAAAATAGTTTTTAGTATTTTCTTAATTTTAAAATATTTTTACTGTAATTTTAAGATTGTTTTGGAAAAAATTATATTATGACGAAAATGCACTCATTTTTATTCATGTGTCATGAACATGACTAAATTTTCATCCGTAAACTTAACGGTATTAGCATTTCAGAGCTACTTGATGCCGTTTTCAAAGTTTAGAGGGTTAAGTATGGGAATTGAATGTTCAAGTGGTGAAATAACAAGGGGGCAACATTCAGGAGGTCAAAGTTTAGTGGAAGTTTGGGATGTGTGTGTGTGTGCGATCGTGATTTTTCGCGTGAATAGAATTGTTGTGCTTTCAATCCAAATTTGTTGTTCATGGTGACAAAAATTATAGCACAAATAATAACGAAAGAAAAGAATCACCAAGAGATCAAGAGCAGCAAACAATCACAATCATAACACAAGAATATACGTGGTTCAACAACTTGCCTACGTCTACGGAGAGGTCTAATGTTTCTTATTAAGTAACTCTCAAAAAGGTTTTTTCTACATCCCCCTATGTCCCGAGGGGCCAGGGGTACAATATATACTCTGCTAAATGTGGTTGTAATCAACACGCTGGGCCAGTATTCCTTGAATATCTCTTCGAGATTTTTGGGGATAGAACCGATCATACCTTTAATTTTAACTGTTAATCAAGACTCTTAATTTGGGTCCACCGCCTTATTAATTCACTTAGTCTTGGTCGGATACTCTTATGGGCTTGATCAACAATAGGTACCCACAATTATCCCTAAAATTTTTGGGGTCACGATCTGGGCTCACAAATTTTAAAAAGGTATCTTCTCGTCCCCTTTAATGGCATTGTTGTAGTTCATACGATTAGAAGGGAGTGAATCGTCATTTTACTAGATTTTTGAGCGGCAAATCTTCTTCGATCAGTGTACTCTATCATTGAGAAGTTTTTAACTCAAGTGTTGGACGAATTCTATCGTCACTTCAATTTCTCTGCTTCTCTTGCTTCCCAAGATGTCGCTTGCGCTTCGTCTTCCAAGTTGTCTCTTGCTCTTTATCTTCTCAAACTTGAAGTTTTTCAACATTTCCAAATTGATTCTCACTTCCTAAGTCACCAGTTCCTTTCTTTTTCTTTATTTCTTTTCACGATTGCTTTTCTTTCCATTGTAGCTAGGGTTTTTCCATTGCAAAAATAGACAATAAATCTCTGTCTGAATTTAGAAAATGCTATAATATCCCTAGTTGGGTAGATATTGAGTGTGCCCTGTTCCCCACAATATTCGTGATATTGAGGATGGGCACTGGATATATGTCCTCTTGCTGTCTCAAGGGGTTTTACATCCCAACCCAAATCATCTATTTTTACACATTTTTTAAATATTTTGACATAGTTTTTGCTTAATGCTCTCCAAATGTTTGGAAGATCATTAACAGAGTCCATAGGATAAATCAGCTCTACGACACCAATTTAGGGTTACCTAAAATCTTCTACTGTTACACTTTTTCTCTCACAAGAGGGGGCCTCTTATATCTGAAGGCGAGGAGTCCAGATAGGGTGTTGGTAATAAATTTACGTGATTCCAACAAGGACTACTGGTCTGAAGGATTCATTGCTAGAAACTGGCAATTTCCTCCCCAAATAGAGGGCATAAGGTACAGGGGACCTTGGATCCCTACTTATGGGGAGGAGTACAAAGGTTATTACCAAACCTTTTCATTTATTGCTTGCTTGTTTATTTTAATGTGTTTTTCTTCTAATGTTCTCTTATTTTCCCTTTTTCAGCGAGGTCCAAAAATCAAGAACCAACTCTCCGAGAGATCCGGGCTGCTGAGCTAGTAAAAGCCTGGGGGATAAGGGACCCCATAGCTGAAGGTGAACACCCCGGGTCTGCTTCTTTCTTGTTGGAATACAATAACATTACTGGAAGTTTGATTTCTCACCTAGTGGATACCATTCCCCATATTGATATCCCAAAAGAAGAAGACGAAGGTGCTCTTGAACCCATCAAGCTAGACGAGGAGGAGGAGAGCAGATCATAGACTAGCGTTGCTGAATATGGCAGAGGTGGTAGTGGCGAGGTAGGATCTAGTGGGGATGGATCTAGAGAGGAGTAATCTAGTGGAGAAAGTTCCAGTGAGGAAGGCTCCAGTACATAAGGGTCTAGTGAAGAAGAGATGGTTCCCCCAAGAAGAAAAAACTTGATCCGTGATGATGATGATAATGTCCTGTTGTCCAACAGACTGTAGTTCCAAAAGCTAAAGTCTTAGGACATTTCCAGTGGCTCTAAGATAACAACTCATGAGAAATTGGTCAAGAGGAAAGAAGAGGAAGAGAAGAAGGAGAAAGATAGAGAGAGAAAGAGAGAAGAAGAAGGAAGCTGAGAAGAGGAGAGAGGAAGGTAGGAGGAGAGGAAAAGAGAGGACAAAGAAAAAACATGCCTCTTTACTGCCTATGGTTATTCCAGTTGAGGGGGCCTTTGTGGATTTGGCCCCTCATCTTACCCCAATGATGCTTAAGAGAGCAGTGCTCGTGGTGGATCGTGAGCATTTTTCGAGCATGGGCCCTGAGGGCTTGATTTGGTAAGGCCACTTACCCTTTATCTATTTTTTTGACTTGTAATTTCTTTGTGATCTGTTTACTAACATTTGTCTCTTTCTGCAGTTTGTGTCTGACTACATTGTCCTCAGGCATAGTCGAAATGAGTTGTCGAGGTGGAATTCTGAGCTCGAGGAGAGCCTGATCTAAGATGGCTCTCACAGAGGCTAAAGAGTCTTTTATTTAGGAGAAGGACGAGGTGCCTAAAGATCTTAAGGGGATCCTCTAGGCTTATGAGCTGGTGTTTAAAAGTAAGTTTGCTGCCACAGAGGAGAATAAGGTGCTGCCACAGAGGAGAATAAGGTGCTGGCGGAGAAGGTGGCAAAGCTGGAGGCAGAGGCGTCTACCATCAAGGAGATTGGTTACAATGAGGGATGAGAGGCAGCATATGAAGATGCTAATGAACAGATTAACTACATCAATCGATCCAACTTAAAAAAAGGATGAGATTGAGCCTTAGTCGTTGCTGGAGTTGCTACTGACTCCTCTCTCTTCGGAGAACATCATTCAGGGCCCAATATCGTTACTGAAGAGGAGGTACATGTTGCTCGAACTAGCCCGAAACCTGCTGCCCCTGCTTCCAATGCCCTTGCTGATAACTAGGGAGTGAATTCTTCTCCAGGTGAGGAAGGTGAAGTTGCGGCTGGGATGAGCGAGACTGCTACTAATAAAGGGAAGGAGCCAGCCCCCACCGAGTAGGTTGATGCTGCCAACTAGACTCCTAGGCCTTCTTCTTCATTTGTGTATTTTTTAGTTTTCCCTTTTTATTATTTGATGTACTTGTACTTGTCCAGTTCCACTTCCCAATGAATTAAAGAGATTCTCCTTTTGCATTTAATGATATATGTGCTCTCTGTGTTCGATGCCTTGTAACTTGTTGATATTGATGATTATATTCCTTTTACTTCTCATCTAGGCCAGTTCCTTGGTTCGAACATAAGCGACCAAGCTCACTGGGCATTCATTAAGATTTGCAAGTCCCTTAGGGCAAGAAATAAGGACTATAAGGACCAGTCCGAAGTAGTTTCTAGACTAAAGGACAGGCTCGCAGAGATGGAGGAGATTGGCGCTTATGTTCAGGAAGAGATGGATGCTTTGAAGGCAAAACTCTTAGACACATCCGAGATCAATCAAGTTGGGGAGGTGTTGCAGTAAGTAAATGATTCCTTAAGGAGGGAGGTCACTCGCCTCAAGGAAAATCCTCCAAGAAATGCTCCCCAAGTTATCCAAGGTTCCTCTTCATCATCCATGCAGTGATCTAGGAGAGATGATGGAAGTTCCCAAAGGGAGATCACCGAGCTGAAGGGGGACATTTGGCGAGCATACGTAATCGTCGCCAGACTTCAAAAAGATATTAAAAATCTATTACACTTATTTCGAAAGGCTCCTCGGTAGGTGTGGGCTGACGGCTATGATCAATGATGGATAGATGCCCCAACAAAGCTGAAAAAAGTGGAGGAGCTGGCATTGATTAGAGGGTGGCTAAGTGCCCTCAGGGAGTGGATGGTTCCCTAAAATTCTCCCTTGTGGTACAGGCATGAGATCACTCCCCCAATATTGAAGCTAAATCCCTTTCTAAGGGATGATCGTTGGATCCCTATAGACGCTATTCTAAGGCAGTTGCTGGAGCTAAGCACGGAGGGGGATGTGGAGAGCTTTATTCCTCATCCCGATGATGGTCGAAGAGCTCAAGTAGCAGACTATATTGCTCGCCGACCTGAACCATCATAGGTCTTAGTTGATTCTTTACTGTTGTACATGTAACCATGTAACTCCTTAGTAAAAAATGTAATTATTTATGTTTTGGGCATAAGTCGACTAAACATGCATTGCTTGCTTTCCATTTACTAGTTAGTAAACTCTTAATTATTTTGGGCACTTCAGCCGACTAAATGTTATTTGGAGTTTAATTTTAATTGAGATTTACCTTAGTCCAGTTTGCTTTAGCCATACCATTCCTCCCATTTTACCTTTTAGGTCGTGTCGTCACACTATCTTAGGCCTAAGTAAGGCGGTGGAGAGAATACACCTGATTAATGGGAAATCCACTAGAGCAGAATTTTGGAGCCAAGCTATGTTGGAGACCAACCTGGGTTGGCCGTCCTACCTAAGGATCCCCTATAAGTCTTTATTTGTTGTCGAAGCAACCTATGAGGCCAATTGTGTTTTTGAACAAAGGCCTGAGGAGGGTTACCACTTGTCGACCCTGCTACTTATGTTTTGGATGAATTGAGTTCGGATAGACTTAACCAATGTGTTGCAATCATAAGATGCTCGTTCAAAAAATCCTTTGACTGAAGTAAGTTAGCCAACTTACTGTAATCTCGGATTTCTATTATACTGATAGAAAGAGTGAAGCCTGTAACTTGTAAAGGATGCATATCGAAATATTATTGGGATACCCAATACATATAGAATGCCTAAAGCCAATCAAGTTTTATTAATCGAAATTATAAACGAAGAGCAACGTCAGTTTGTAAATAAAAATTTGCCTAAACTAATGACGCACAAATAAAGAAAGTCTAGAAATAAAACTTTTTTAAATTGGTCGCATTCCAATCCCTTGGTATCCTCCTGCCCTCTAGTGTTTCCAAGTGATAGGCTCCTTGCAGGTCATCTCTTATTATCTTGAAGGGTCCTTCCTAGTTTGGTCCCAGTTTGCCATCTGATGGTTTCACAGAGATGCCAAGAACTTTCCTTAGGACATAGTCCCCAACCTGGAATTGCCTTGGATTGACTTTTTAGTGTTACTGTTTGGCTAGTTATTGCTAGTAGGATGCCAGTTTAACTAGAGCTAATTCTCGCCACCCATCAGCTAAGTCAAGTTTAGCAAGAAATGCTTCATTATTGTGGCCTTGGTTGACCAACGTAGACCTCATGGTATGGAGACCATCTTCTAGTGGAATAACTGCCTCCATTCCATATGTGAGTGCAAAGGGTGTTTCCCCAGCTACTCGCCTTGGGGTGGTGCGATAGGCCCAGAGGATGTGGGGCAATTCGTTCACCCCAGCTCCTTTAGCATATTCCAGGTATTTTTTTAGTTCATCGATCACTGTCTTATTGGAAGCCTCAGCTTGACCATTGCTTTATGGCTACACTACAGAGCTGAAGTAATGCCTGATTCCATGATCGTTGTAAAAACTTTGGAAGGGACCACTCTCAAACTGGGTCCCGTTGTCAGTAATGATTGTCCTGGGTATGCCGAAGCAGGTAATGATGTTTCTCCATATAAACCTCATCATGTTTATGTCCCTGATGTTCGCCAGTGGTTATACCTCTATCCACTTAGTGAAGTAGTCTGTGGGGACTAACATATACTTCCTATTGCCCGTCGTAGTAGGTAGAGGATCTACGATGTTCAAACCACATTGGGCGAAGAGCCACGGGATGGTGGACCATGTATGAGTGTTTAGGAATTTTTTGCACTTCCGAACGTAGACTCCAGCGTCCTTCTGCATGTATGGACACCAATACCCTTCCTTCATTACTTGAAATGCTAGCAATCGTCCTCCTGCGTCACTTACATAAATTCCCTTATGAAATTTGTGCAGAACTTGCTCGACGTCTTGTGGATGAACGCGCTGGAGGTAGGGGCCTATGAAGGATCTCTTATACAACTTCCCCACAGGAGATAAGTGAAAGCGAGTAGCTTTGACTCTTATCTGATGAGCTAACCTCTTGTCACTTGGCAGTACATCACTTCATAAGTAATCTGCAATGGGATCCATCCATCTTGGAGCCTTTTCAATGTGGAGAATTTTCTTGGGATTCAGTGGATCAGTAGTTTAATCAATGTTGGGTTGCGCAAGGAAATCTATCTGGATTGTTCTTCTCAAGTCAGAGTCTATTCCTGAACTCAGAGCTGCTAGGATATCTGCGTGGTTATTCTGTCCTCTAAGGAACGGTTTAACATCCACTTTATCAAAGTTGGCCATTTGTCCTTTCACAATGATGAGAAAAGATGCCATCGTTTCATCATTTGCGTTAAAATCACTGTTTATCTGATTGGATACAAGTTGAGAGTCACCGAAGACTTGAAGGTGCGCTGCCCATAGCAATTGTGCTTTGCATAATCCAGCGATCTGTGCCTCCTATTCTGCTTCATTATTAGAGGCTTTAAATCCCAGTCTGATGCCCTACTTGAGCACTGTATTTTTTAGAGTCACTAGTACGATACCTACTCTTGCCCCCATAAGTTGGAGGCTCCATCAACATATAAGCTCCAAATGCTCGGTTCCTGTAAGCTCTCCATTAGTCGATTGGTTTTTGACTGATCGGCAGGCTGTTCTCTTGTGAACTCAGCGATGAAATTAGCTAGGAACTGCCTTGACGATTGTTCTTGGTTAAAAGTGAATATCAAACCTTTCAAGCTCGACTGACCACTTTGACAGTCGTCCAGAGAGGTCTGCTTTCCTTAGAACAACCTTTAGAGGGTGCAAAATAACCACGAAGATGGAGTGGGCCTCAAAATAATGCTTCAGTTTCCTCGAGGCTATCTGTAAGGACTAAATTTTCGATTGAGTCTTAGTGTAGTTTTGACTTATTCTCGGAACAAAACACGTTTGATTCATAGGTAGATTTTTATTGTTCGATCACTACTAGACTATGACTTGTCGAAGATTATTTGAGGACGTTGTGGCAAAGCTACAAGGAACTAATCATGCCGAAGTTTAATTGGTGAAATTTCTCGGCTTCAAGGTTTAATTGTATTCCGAGATCACACAGGTATGAATGCATAATGATTAATGAAACTCAGAATTTTATTTTACAAAAATAAGGATGTTATTTTTAAAAGAAAAACATTTTAAAAGTGTTTTAAATGATTAGATTTCGTTTTAATCAAATGAGGACGGATTAGAGTTGGATAAGAGTTGGTTTTAAGTAAAACTCTGTTTTCAAAGTTGGATGCATCAAAACTCTAATATGGGTAACGTCGTTCAAACGACAAACGTTGTCGTTCGAACGAGAGCTGCTGTCATTTGAATGACGCAGTATCTCGCTCAAACGAGATTCCCCACCGCCTTAAAATATTTATAAAAAGGCGTGCTTTATTTCCTCGAAGGTTGTGCAGTGCGAAAAATAGTTTATGATACAGAGTGGTTTCTGCACAAAGTTTTCTAAGTGTTTTCAATATAAAAACATCCTTAGAGATAACAAAGATCCGAGTTATCATTACCATATGTTTATGTGATCTTTATTGCACCAAGTTGGGGTTTGTTCAAAACTTGAACATTGTTGGGTTTGTGGGGGAGAAACGAAGAAGGTTACTTTCGTGTTTAACATTATAGACGACATAAGGCCGTATCGGTGGATACCGAGCCACTCGTGGAGGTGCGTGTTATGGACAAGCATCGTAGAAGAAGGTTACTTTCTGCGTGGGCACTGTGAATATTGGTAGAAGATCAGAGGAGCATCAAGTCTCGTGGGTGGATCGAGTCATTGTATAAGACTACCGTCAGACTTTGTAAAACCATTGTCATAGTGATTGTTTGGCCTGGGCCGTCCGAAGTTTTTTCCCGATTGGGTTTTTTCTCGTACATCGGCGTGGTGAGTATTACTTTACTTTATTTTATTTTCTTTAATTACTAGTTGCATGCTTAGGGTTAAACAAGATCAATCTGGTTAAGTTAATTTGTGTCATAACTTGGTTTGATAGAATTGAAAAAGAGTTTTTTCAAAAAGAGAAAGTTGGTTTACATTCATCCTTAACTTAATTCTGCTCAAGCAAAAGTTTTTTTAAAAGTATTTGGGGACCTACAAATTGGTATCAGAGCTAAAAATACAATTGTATTGTGTTTGATCCCTTTTTGCATGTAAGGATGAATTTTGGTGGTTATGATAATTTTTGCACTCCTATTTTTTATGGCACTAATTATGCTTATTGGAAAATGCGAATGAGAAGTGATTTAAAATCTATTGATGAGCGTGTTTGGTTAGCGGTTGAAAAATTTTGGACACCACCTATCACACGAGAGGGTGAGGTCACTAGTTTGAAACTAGTTGAGTCATGGACTGAGACTAAACATAGTCTTGCACAGTATAACTCTAAGTGTCTGTACGTTATTTCCTCACATGTCACACCTGAAGTGTATAATCGTATCATGACTTGTGAAACTTTGAAAAAAGCTTGGGATACACTTGCACTCACTCACGAGGGCACGAGCACGATTAGGTCATCTAAGTTGCAAAATCTCACTACACAATTTGAGACGATTAAGATGTTAGAAAGTGAGACGTTTGATGAGTTTTACACTAGGTTGTCCACGATTGTTAATGCGGCGTTTAACCTAGATGACAAGATTCCCGATAATCGTGTATTAAGAAAATTTTGAGATCGTTGCTGAGTAGGTTTGATGCGAAAGTGACTGTTATGAATTCCCTTGGTATGCTTAACTCATCAAAACTAGAAGAGATCATAGGAAACCTTCAAACCTATGAACTCCACTTGTTTACCTCCAAGCAAGTACCAAAGAAAGAAAAGGGCATTGCTTTGAAAGCCTAAAAGGAGGAAACTAAAGTTTTGAATGATGACTCCGATTCCAACTTTGAGGATGTCGTCTTGTTGGCAAGAAAGTTCAAAAAATTTCTTCAAAGTCATAAGCAATCGAAAGATGCCAAAAATTTTGAGAAATTCAAGAACAAGGGAGACTCCACACCTAAGGATAATAGTGAGAAACCTAAGAGAGGTGAGTATGATAGGTGTTTCAGGTGTGAGGGGTATGGTCACAAAGTAGCAGAGTGTCCCACTGGACTTAAAAAAGAGGGCAAGAAATCGATAGCATACAACACCACCTTAAGTGATAGTGAACCAGAAGAGGGAGATGATTCCCCCATTGAGTGTAACTTTGTTGCATTTATGGCATGTCATGTGAGCGAAGATGATATATCTTCCCACGAGGATACTCATGTGCATGACACTTATGAGGCTGTTGAGAGTGCTTCCCGAGAGGGTGAGGGTGATGAGAGCGAGGATGAGGAGATCGACGTAGGAGAGTTGCAAGTTGCATTTCGAGAATTTTTGAGGAGATGGTGAAGATGAAAAAGGCAAACTCGAAATTGCAAGCTAAGTTAAAAAAGCGTGCCGTAAAAAATAATGATGCATTAATTGAGGATCTTAGGGCACGGGAGAAGGGGCTTAGGGAGAAGCTAGAGTACGTAGAGAAAGAGAGAGACACCGTTAAAGGTTTGATGGAGGCCTTGAAAAAGGAGTTGCTTGAGTTTGAGGAGTCTAGGCGTCTACTCGAGTCTAGGATTAAGGAGTTGGAGGAGAGTTTGAGATACTCATCTAGGGTTAAGTTTGACTTGGAGGCTAGAAGTGAGAAGCTAGATAGGATGCTAGGCACCGTCCAAATTAAGAGAGATAGGGGTGGTATTAGATTTGATCATCGTGTTATTCCCATCCCCCCTGCACGTGTGAGAGAGCCACATAGGAGCATTAGAAAAGGTCCACATGTAGGTCACTTTCCATACCATAGCTACATTTGCACGTTTTATGGTATGAAAGGTCACCTTAGAAAGTTTTGATAAGACCTTAGGAATGCTCCTCGAAAATTTAGGAAGTTTAGGAATAAAGTTACCTCGATTCCCCCCACCCCCACGTGTCATTACACACCTACTTGGGTTAGGAAGTCGGATTTTGTAGATTTAGGAATAAAACTTCAAGTTTCTCATTTGGTTGCACTTGATTCTTCCCATGATAAATCTAAAGGTTGAGTGTATTACCATGTTTATCGATTTGTATTATATTTTTCATTTATTGCATCTTATTTGAAAAGTACGAAAATATTTTGTTTTTGATAATTTTTTTTTGAAAAATACAAAAAGATTTTTGATTTTATAAATTTTTGAGAAAACCCCAAAAGGATTTTGCTTTTATTTGAGTCAAAATATTTTGAAAAAGCTAAAAATATTTTTGGTTTTGTTTTTGTGTCGTGAGTTAACATGTTTGATGTGGCATATTGGTGTTCTTGGACCCCTTTCCTTCCATTATTCATGTGGCTAGGACATTTGGTCATTATTATCGATGCTTAGAATGATCTTAACTATTGTTTTATGAGGTTGTTTCAAAGTCGATATGCATTTTGATTCGACTTTGTGTATATGCCATGATTAGACACATGCACGAGTTTATACGGATGTTTGACTACTCTTGCATATTTGAGTTTAGTGAGACGTTCTTATCTCAATTTTGTCATCTATGCGTAAGTAGAATTAAGGAGAGGTGTGCATGTAATAACTGTTTACCATGAGGATTAAATTAAAATATGATGAATGTTCACGGGAAAGGGTCGCGAGAGTGTAAAACTGACTCGTCGTGAAAGCCACTGTTTAAAAGAGCCCGAAAAAAAATTATAAGGCAATAAAAAGATTCATATGCCAAAAATGGGCCAAATTAGTTTAATTCATTAAAAAAAGTATGATATATATTTGAGGGAGTTTGGATCGATTAAAAATTTAAACGGGTTTGCACAAAGAATCCTAACGTTGAAAAATTATGACAAAACGCTATTGTTTGTAGAATCATCAAAATTTCGGATTCATGTGCATGAGGTTTGTTTAGTTCATTAAGCTCATACTTTAATTGTCACATATGGCTAGAATAAAGTTTGATGGTAAATTGTTATTGATTAGAGCTTCTTGATCGTTTCGATGTGTTAGAATTGTGATTCATTTGTTCTAATTCACGCACATACATTCCATGTTCATGTTTAGGCACATCGATACTACGTTGGCATGTTACTAATTTTTGTTTGTTTTAAGTTTTTTTAAGTTTTGCAACTGCTTTGCAGTTTTGAGCCCCTTCCAGTTAGAGTTTTCATGAAAAAATTTCACTGGGCAATGTTGTTTAATTTTCTGGGAAAACTGTGATTATTTTATTTATGTCGTTCAAACGACATCTGTCTTCATTCGAGCGATGTCACTTCTCATTCAAACGACATCCTTGGCTCTTTCGAACTACAACCTGTTTGACCAGTTTGACTTTTATGGTTGATTTTTGTTTCAATACCCTCCTGCATATTGATTCATATTTTGGTACTGGTTTCTTTGATCATTGTCGTATTTCGCTGCATTGGTTGGTTTAATCACACCTTCTTAGATTGGTATATTCCTTCTGTGATTCATTGTTTTCTAAATACTGATTTAGCATTGATTGATCATGTTTGGGTGATTGTTGCATATTTATCTATCATAATATGAGTTAACATAATCATATTGGTATATCACATGCTAGATTTGTTTATCTTTTCACCGGATTGTCTATTCGAGACAAAAAGGGGGAGAGATGTCTGTGATGTAGGGGGAGTTTTGTGTGTGTGACTTGATATCCTGATTTATATATTTGCACATATTGGTATGATGTTTTGTTAACATAACAAATGATTTGGATTTGATCTCTCATATTGATTTATATCATTTGTTCCTCCATACTTCACTGGGAAGTTGTCTGTTTCATGTGTGTAGGTATGCTTAAAAAGTTTTGAGATTCCAAGTCTACATCACATTCAGACATTCAGAGATAGTTTCATGCTTTCCGGTCCATTATTTATGAGTCTTATCCTGTGCTAATGATGTAATTTAATTTTTGAGTTTATGGGATGGGATTTAGGCATCATACCGCTTGATGGCCCGACTTAGGCATTTCACAGTTAGTTTTGTCCCAGAATAGTCAAAGGGGGAGATTTATAAGGACTAAATTTTCAATTGAGTTTTAATGTAGTTTTGACTTATTCTCGTAACAAAACACGCTTGAGACATATGTAGATTTTTATTGTCCGATCACTACGAGAGTATGACTTGTCGAAGATTATTTGAAGACGTTACGACAAAGCTACAAGGAATTAATCAAGCCAAAGTTTAATTGGTACAATTTCTCATCTTCAAGGTTTAATTGCATTCCAAGATGACACAGGTATGAATGCATAATCATTAATGAAACTCGAAATTTTATTTACAAAAATAAGGATGTTATTTTTAAAAGAAAAATGTTTTAAAAGTGTTTTAAATGATTAGACTTCGTTTTAATCAGATGAGGACGGATCAGAGTTGGATAAGAGTTGGTTTTAAGTAAAACTCTATTTTCAAAGTTGGATGCATCAAAACTCTAAGCTGGGCGACGTCGTTCAAATGACAAACACTGTCATTCGAACGAGAGCTGCTGTCGTTTGAATGACACGGTATCTCGCTCGAATGAGATTCCCCACCGCCTTAACGTGTTTATAAAAAGGCGTGCTATATTTCCTCTAGGGGTATGTAGTGAGAAAAATAGTTTACGATATAGAGAGGTTTCTGAACAAATTTTTCTAAGTGTTTTCAATATAAAAACATCCTTAGAGTTTACAAAGATCTGAGTTATCATTACCATATGTTTATGTGATCTTTGTTGCACCAAGTTGGGTTCGTTCAACATTGTAGATGACACAAGTCCGTATCGGTGGATACTGAGACACTCGTAGAGGAGCGTGTTGTGGAAGAGCATCGTAGAATAAGGTTATTTTCTGCGTGGGCACTGTGAAGATTGGTAGAAGATAAAAAAAGCGTCAAGTCTCGTGGGTGGATCAAGTCGTTGTATAAGACTACTGTCTGTCTTTGTAAAACCATTGTCATAGTGATTGTCTGGCTTAGGCCGTCCAACGTTTTTTTTCGATTGGGTTTTTCCTTGTACATCGGTGTTGTGAGTATTGCTTCACTTTATTTTACTTGCTTTAATCACTAGTTGCATGCTTAGGGTTAAACAAGATAAAATCTGGTTAAGTTAATTTGTGTCACAACTTAGTTTGATAAATTGAAAAAGAGTTTTTTCAAAAAGAGAAAGTTGGTTTGGATTCATCCTTAACTTAATTCTGCTCAAGTAAAAGTTTTTTTTTAAAATATTTGCGGACCTACACTATCACCAATGTGTAGGAGAGCTTCTCCAATGGCAGTTACTGCTGATCGGCTTCCAAAAGAGTCTTACTTGCATAGTAGATTGGATGTTGGCCTCTCTCTCTTTCACATACCAAGGTGGAGCTCACAGCATGGTCTGACACATCAAGGAAAAAGGTATAAAGGATTTCCCTCTCAAGGGATCATGAGAAAAGGGGGCCGCCTGCCGAGATAGGCCTTGATTTATTCTAAATCTCTAGAGAAATCCGCGTTCCATGTCATGCCTTTATTTCTTTTCAACAACTGAAAGAATGGTTCACATCGTTCTGAAGATTTTGAAATGAACCGGTTGAGCGCGGTGAGCTTTTGTACATCTCTTAAGATTTGAGGGGGCTGAAATTTGTTGATGGAGTCAATCTGGTCGGGGTTTGCCTCTATTCCTCTCTTGCTGATAAAGTATCCAAGGAATTTTCTTGACTGGACACTGAAAGAACACTTACTTGCATTAAGGTTCATTCGATATTTTCTGAGGATATCAAAAGTCATCGCCAGGTCAAAGAATTGATCGTCCTTAAGCTTGCTCTTGACGAGCATGTCGTCAATGTAGACTTCCATAGTATCCCCCATTTGCTCTTTAAACATCTTTGTTAGTAGTAGCTGATAAGTCGCTCCTGCATGCTTAAGACCGAAAGGCATAACTTTATAAATGTACAAACTAACAGTGGTTATGAAGGAGGTCTTATCTTGGTCTGGCACATGAAGGGGGATTTAGTGGTATTTGGAGTACGCGTATAAAAATCTCATCCTCTCATGAGCTACTGTAGCGTCGACCAGTTGATCAATATTTGGAAGGGGGAAACTGTATTCGGGACAAGCCTTATTGAGGTCGGTGAAGTTGATACAAACTCTCTATTTTCCATTACTTTTAGGAACTACTACCGGGTTGGATAACCATTTAGGGAACTGAACCTCCCGTATGGAACCCGTATCTAGTAGCTTTCCAACCTCTTTCTCTACTTCTCTGACTTTCTTCGAGGATGTTCGACCAGCCTTCTGTGTGACTGGCTTGAAGGCTGGGTCAACATGCAATCGATGAAAAACAATGGTGGGATCAATCCCAGGTAGCTCATAGGGTTCCCATGTGAAAACATCCAAATTGCTTCGAGAAGGGTGACTAATTCTTTCTTTTGGCGATAGGTGAAAGAGGTACCAATTAAAACCTTTTTCTCAGTTGAGCTACTTCTAACAGCGACTTCTTCCAGGTCTTCAACAACCTTCTCGGAGGGATAGAGCCTGGTCTCCTCCACTCTTGATCGACCATACTTTAGTTGTTATTTGGAGGGTATCAACCCCTCCTGTGCTTCTTCTTTCCTTTTTGATTCCTCCACTTTCTTTTCCTGCTTGGGGAGAATGGCCTCGATGAAACACTTTTTGGCCATAGGTTGATCTCCATGGATCTAGACCACTCCTCGATTCGTTATACACTCCAGTCTTTGGTGGTACATTGAGGGTAAAACCTTCATTGCATGGAGTCACCCCCTGCTGAGGATGGTGTGGTAAGGAGATTCAATGTCAACTACTAGAAACTCGATCATTTTTAAAATATTTCCTTACCTGACTGGTAGGACAATCTTCCCCAAAGGAACTGTAATCTTTCCAGCGAAGCTGACCAATGGGACAGTGGCTTCCTTGAGGTCGGCTACGCTTAACTTTAATTTTTTGAACAAAATTAGGTACATCACTTCGGACAAGCTACCTTGATCGATGAGTAACCTGTCGATGTCCCAATTGGCTATCTTGAGTGTGATTACCAGTGCATTATGACGAGGGGTTATCACCCCAATCAAGTCTTCATCAGTGAACACAATGTGCTTATTATAATTGAAGTCCACCAGTCGTCGATGCTTCCCAGCCTGAGTTTTGTCTGGGTCAATCTGAAAGAACTGCATGACTATAATAAGCTTCTTTACTTCCATCCGAGCTGTATTTCCTTAAATTTTCTTAAGGTCTGATGCCTCGTGTATCACTACGAACTCGTGGACGATATCCTCCTCGAGGATGTTGTCGGTCCTCTACTCGCCATTCCCTGTTACCTTCTCTACATTCTTTTCCATAAACTCATTAAGATGCCTGACTTGGGATAACTCCTCAAGATTAGATTTGAGGGCTTTACAATGCTCAGTTTTGTGGCTGCTCTCCTAGTGAAATGCGCATCTTAGTGCGTTATTCCACTTGGAGGTGTATCCTCCCATCTTCTTTGGACACTTAATAAATGAATTATCTCTGATCTTAGTAAGAATCTTGTATATTGGCTCCTTGAAGACTATATTCACGGTTGGAAATGCCTTCGAGGTCTCATTTTTATTTCCATTCTTGGAGCCATTTTTGCCTCCGTTCTTATTCCCTTTTTTCTGTGGCTCATTCTTTTCCACTCCTTTCTCAGCGCTCTCACGACCATTATCCTCTGCATTAAGATGGGTCATATCCTCGACTTTGGCATACTTCTCAATATGTTCCATCAGGTCATCGATGGATGTAGCCTCCTTCTTAGTTAAGGGCTAGTGCATGAGGCAGGAGCTCGGCAAAATGATTTTGAAGGATGCTACGGTAACCTGCTCAGAGAAATCCTCGATTTCATTAGACACTTCCCAGTACCTCTTCGCGTACTCTTTGAGGTTCTCTTCTGGCCTCTTCTTCGTAGTAAGCAATGCATCCACCATCTTCGGGTGTGAGCTGCTTATTATGAAGCGAATTATAAATTTCTTAGCCAAAGATTTAAAATTTTGGATGAACCTATGAGGAAGCTTATTAAACCATTTCTGGGCCACATCGTGCAAACTTGAAGGGAAGATTCAACACATGAGCGCATCATCATGACTCCATAGAGTCATAGCTTATCGGTATTACCTGACATGGTAAATGGGGTTAGTCTTCCCATCATAAATCTTGAACTCGAGAATCGCGAATTTCTTCGGGGCCTCCTCTTCTATTGCCCTTGAAAAAGGGGACTTCATCTGACTTTTGAGAGCTCGCTTGGATAGATCTCTCGTAGATCTGACATCGCGATGAGCTGAGTGCTGGTCCATCTCCCTCCAGACCAAACTTCGTATGTCATCGTTTTGCCAACTAGGACTCCTATAATGGAGATCTAGTTGTAGTCATTTGGAATGGTCATCGTCTGACTAGTGCCTCTCAATTCTTTCTGACCCACACCTTGGGCTCCTTCCTTAATTGGGAGACTTGCTAGCCTGAGGGCTAGGAGTCCGGTTGTGGCATCGCCTCGTGCTTCGATGGAGTTCTCTCTCCATCCTTTCCAGTTTCCTCTTGAGGTGAGATTTCTCATCTTACTATTGGCGACTGGCTTCCTCATTCTCTTGGAGTCTGGATTTATAGGTGTCTATCAATATAGAGATCTGCATGGACCTGGGAAGCCCCTGGCTCTCTTTAGAGACTTGCCTCTCCTGGAGAAGTCTTGGGTTTGAGTGACGAATATCAAACCTTACCCTTGGAGGGTTAGGGTGTTACTGAATGTCACCTGATGGAGGGACGTTACTTCTGTGATAGGACATCGCTGGTTCTTGTTGATAAAGGTTTTCATAGGAATAACAATCGATTCCCACAGACGGTGCCAATTGTGGTGACAAAAATTACAGCACAAATAATAACGAAAGAAAACAATCACCCCGAGATTAAGAATAACAAACAATCACAATCACAATTCAAGAATATACGTGGTTCGACAACTTGCCTACGTCTGTAAAGTGGTCTACTGTTTCTTATTAAGTAACTCTCGAGCAAGTTTTTTCTACACCCCCCTATGCCCCCAGGCCAGGGGTACAATATATACTCTATTAATTGAACGTGGTTGTAACTAACATGTTGGGCAAGTATCCCTTGAATATCTCTTCGAGATTTTTAGGGATGAACTCGATCATACCTTTAATTTTAACTGTTAATCAAGGCTCTTAATTTGGATCGGGTGCCTCATTAATTCACTTGGGTTTGGCCGACTACTCTTATGGGATTAATCGACGATAGGTACCCACATATATATACAAAAATTTATTACCAATTGTAGTGAAGATAATGCACATGACCTAATGTAACCTTACAATTAGAGAACAAATTCATGGATAAATTACTCAATAACTCTATTGGTTGTTTTTTTTTCTTAACTTTTCACCAATATGTGTAAGATGGGAGACTAAAACTGAAATTAATCTTGACACCATCATTGCCAAACTCACCGACACAAGTTTCGCTTATCTACCTAAGATCAGCAAAAAATGGAGTCCAGTGAGATTTCTCAAATTTGTGTTATTTGGTATAAATTCGGATATATACTTATATTGGCTATTATGTCGTGGTTGAAATTATTTTTGGATATTTGGTGTTTAGAAATGGAGATGATGGATATTTGGTGTTTATAAATGGAGATGATGAGAATAATCGTGTGTTTGATGGTTCTTGTGCGTGTGTTTGATGTGTGTTTGTTTTTATGTTGAGAAATTTGAGTTCTGGTTTGGTGTTTGTTTTATAATAATCTTATTGAAGTTTGGTGATCGCAATTATGCTTGTGAATAGAATTGTTGTGTTTTTATGTAACCTTTCCTTTTTTCCTCTTTCTATTCGATCTAAAATCAAAGGCAAATGGAGTTCGGTGAAATTGGTCGGCCTTGTTGTTGGGAGTTTTCGTTGTAATTATTGTTGGATTGTTAGTTAGATACTGACTTGTGTTTTTAGGAAAATTCTATTTGTAATTCGTATAGAATCCTCAGTACAGAATGATGTGTCATGTCTGTATTGGTCCGTGTCTTGAGTGGATCCAAGACACGGACTAATATTAACATGACATGTACAGATGATTTTATACGAATCCTCTGTACGTGTAGAACTACTCGTCTCTTTATGGTAACATATAGTCGGGTCCCATGATTGCCCAGTCTCTTAAATTTTGACAAGTGCTAAAATTAGTAGCCAAAAAATAACACCATTAAGTTTTTAATAGAAAATAAAATTTTGATTCTTTTGAAAATAAAATAATTATTACGATTTTTTAATCTATTTTTTCAAAAGATTAAAAAAAATTGAATTCGAAAAAATTGAAAATCGGCAAAAATTGGAAAAATAAAAAATTATCAAGACATAAAAAATATAGAAATTCCAAAATTTTGAAAAACTAAATTTAGGGTTTTTGATTACTCGAAATTCTCATTTTAAATAAACAAAGAAAAAAGGTTTAACCAAATATGTAAATACATGAGGATTTGACTCATTTTTTCATTTGTGTAGAAGTTAGGAGGATAAGATCCTTTTATAGAGCACACTTTGGCGTCCTCATCATCTCCCAACCGATGTGAGATATGGAAAAATTTCAAAACATTAGAAAAACCCTGAAAAAATTGGAAAATAATTCAAAAAATTGAAAATCGTCAAATTAAAATTTCATTCCAAATTCAAAAAAATCGAATCGAAAATCGAAAAAATAGGAAGTTTGGAAAAAAAAATATAGCCCTAGAAAATAATAAGTGATTAACTATTTTAACTTTTGTAAAAGGATAATTTGTATATTTTACTTTTTTTTTAAAATAAACTTAATATTTCTTTCTCTTTCTCACTCTCTTCTCTCTTTTATCTCCACATTTCTTTCTCTAGTTCAAACCTTCATCTTTCTTACACACACATACAGATGCACATATATACAAAAAAATATATCTAGGTTGTGGGTGGGGGGGGGGGGGGGGGGGGGAGTGGGGCTTGGGGTTGTACTGGATTTAGTCTGAGGTTTGTGTCGATTGGGAGGGTTGTATCGAATTTTATTTTATTTTTCATAGTTCTTTTCGTTTTTTCCTTATGATATTTTAAGATTTTTTTTCTATATTATCCAAATATTTTAAATATCATCCAAAAAATATTTAATACTTCTCTCTTTAGTTTTTCTAAGATTTATTATCAAAGTTTTTAGTATTTTTAATATTTTTTACAATTTTAAATATTCACTAATTTCACTATCTAATTTTGTCTCTATTATCAGAAATTTTATAAATATTTAATCAGTTTACACATATTTTTTTTCAATTTTTTTAAAAAATTATTTTCATGTATTTCCTATAATTTTTGGAAATAATAATATTTTTTGTCAAAAAATATAAATATTTTTTGTCATTTTTAGATTCGTAAATATTTTTTTTCATTTTTCTTGTTTATATATATTTTGTTGTATTTTCTTAATTTTTCAAATGTTATTCTTTAATTTTCAGAAATTTAAATATATACTTGTAATTTTCAAATGTTTTAAATATATTTTATCAGTTTTTTTATTTTCTTGCCTTCTATACATATTTCAGTATTTTCAAGATTTAAAAAATGTAATTCTTTAATTTTCAGAATTTTAGATATATTTTCATATTGTGTAAATGTCTTAGATATTTTTAAAAAAAATCCCAGATTTTTGAATAAATAATTTCTAATATTCATAATTTTTAAATATATATTCATAATTTCAAAATGTTTAAAAAATTTATTAAACTTTTCTAAGTTTTTTGATATTTTAAAAATAGTTTTTAGTATTTTCTTAATTTTTAAATATTTTTACTGTAATTTTAAGATTTTGAAAAAATTATGTTAGGACGAAAATGCCCTTATTTTCAGTCATGTGTCACGCACATGACTAAATTTGCATCCATAAACTTAACGATGTTTGTGTTTGAGAGCTACTTGTTGCCGTTTTCAAAGTTTAGAGGGTTAAGTATGGGAACTGAATATTCAAGAGGTGAAGTGACAAGGGGGCAACATTCAGGAGGTCAAAGTTTAGTTAACCCTTATGATAATCGCATTGAAGTTTTGTGTGTGTGTGTGTATTTATGTATGTATGTATGGGTGATCGTGATTTTTCGTGTGAATAGAATTGTTGTGCCTTCAATCCAAACTTGTTGTTCAAATATATATACAAAAATTTATTACCAATTGTAGTGAAGATGACCCACATGACCTAATGTAACGTTACTATTAGAGAACAAATTCATGGATAGATTACTCAATAACTCTCTTGATTAGTTTTTTTCCCTTAATATTTCACCAATACATAAAGGATGGGAGATTAAAATTGAAATTAATCTTAACACCATCATTGCCAAACTCACCGGCACAAGATTTGCTTATCCACCTAAGATCAACGGAAAATGGAGTCTGGTGAGATTTCTCAAATTTGTGTTATCTGGTATAACTTCGGATATATACTTATGTTGGTTATCATGTCGTGGTTGAAATTATTGCTGGATATTTGGTGTTTAGAAATGGATTTAAAGGATATTGGTGTTTAAAGATGGAAATGCGAAAATTAGTGGTATTGTTGATAATCATTGTGCTTGTGCCTAATTGATAACTTGCTTTTAAGTTATAAAATAGAAGTTGAGATTTGGTGTTTTTCTAATGATCTCATTGAATTTTGGTGTGTATGTATATATGGGCGGTCATGATTTTCTTCGTGAATAGAATTGTTGTATTTTAAATTGAAATGATCAATGATAATTTGGTTGATTATGTGATAAATATGTGATTTGTCTTTGTAATTATGTAAATGATTTGAATTGTTATGTTTGATATGAACTTGTTTCTATTTTTATTTATTTTTGTTTGAATATAGATGGTTAATTGTCATATACTCAAAATTTTGGTTCAGATTTATAGATATATCTAATAGTCTTCTCTCTTAATGATATATTTATGTGCACATGTATATATATATTTATGTATGTAATTGTCTGCATGAATTGACTTGTGCTTTCAACCTAAGGTCGTTACTTAAAATCTAATTAATGCAAACAAAATGAAGTGTACAAAGTTTTTGTGAGCTTCAAATTCATATATGATTCATAGTAAATTTCTATTAGAAACACGAAATCATCGAAAATGTTTTAAAGGTATTGTATCATGATGAGACGCAACTATGGTACAATACTCTTTAAGCATGTTAGGTAACTTCGATAGCCTTTTTTTTCATTAAAAATAATGCAGTTCTTTTTATTATATCGGTTGAGCTTCAAAATATTTATATAATTGAAATTTTGTTGACCCATGTGCAGGGAGAACTTTTAAAATGGAGCCTCATACATATTAATTTTTTTCCTTAAAGTTGGCAGATATTAATTTTCTTGCAATTTTTTATAATAAAATATGATTTTTTTATGAACTATATATGACGAGAAGCACAATGTAGTTCTTGTAAATAAACCAACTAAATAAAGGCCAACAAATCACACTTAACACTACATTAAAAATTGGCTTTCATCTTAAATACATGATGTATTATATTAAAATTTGACTTAAGAAGTTTCCAAAAATTGTCTATATTTAAAATTAGCTTGAGAGATTGCCCATAATTGTTTAGGTTAAGAAAACAACCTAAAGAAAATGTGGCATATTACACGATGTTTCACATAACAATGAATGTTCTTAAAAGGACTCGACACTAATAATTTAAACCAAATAATTAAAGCAACACCGAATACACGAAATAAATAGATGGGAAGGTTTTCAAATTAAAATGGAATATTTTAACTTTATTGCTAAGATAATATCGTAATTACATATAACCGCTCGATTTTAGAAAAATTAGACTTAACCCCCACATGTACATTAACCCCCTTCTACCTTATGAATACCAAGGGGTGTCTAATTATTGCACTTTTAAGGGATATCTTTAAATAAAAAATTATTACTGGAGGTAAAGTAAACCCTCCCAATTATATATAAAATAGGTTTCTTACACTATAGAGAAAAAGATATTATTTAAAAAGAAAAAAAAGGACTAGAGTTAGCATAAGCAGGAGACGAGGAACAAAAAACAAAGCCGTTTTCATAAAGAAACTTTTTCTTCCTTTTGAAGAACAAAGTTCCCAGAAAAACAAAGTCCCGATTAACCGGTCAATCTCCAATGATCGATCGACCGATCAGATTTTGCCTACGAAGGAAGACAATGGGCATTTTTTGAAACCACCAATCGAGCAGTCAACACATATATTTAGCAATTTTTCTTATTGTTTTATTTTCCCTTTTCTTTAATCCAACTTAATATATATATAGTTGTATATTTTGGGAGATATTTTTCATTTTGTATTAGTTTAGGCTAGGGTTCAGTGGCTGTTGGGAGATTTCCTCCATTATCTCTCGAAGGATTTGTGTGTAAGTTTACTATTCATCATCTTCTACATATATATAAGTTGTATTTTATTTTTTTTTCAGATTTGCTAATTAGTTATTTTCACTTATTTCTTGATTTATTTACTTATTTGCATCAAATACATGCTTTTGAATGCTTTCTAGCAAATTTAGTTTAGGTTGAGAATATTAAAATCACCTTGGATTAGTTGGTTACCGTGGTGATGGATTGGTCTCGTTTTAATGGGTTAGGTTGTGCTTAATTTTATTCCTAGGAGATTTAATTGTTTATATCATGAATTCGTTGTTTTTATGACCTCGCATGTGTAATCCTTGGGATATTTGCTGACGTTAAAATCATATTACGCTTTTATGATAATTTAGGGGGTGATAACTCTAGATTTTAATAATTGTTGAAATGAGATTTAATCTTCCAATGCTTTTCTTCTCATGTTACCATTTATATTAATTAAATCGAGCTGGGAGATATTATTGTCAATCTATAGTTTTTATCCCTTTTTGTTAATCGTAGTTTCAATACATGCCTAGTTGTTAATAGTTTGTAAAACAATCACCTCTTTCACTTTTATTAAGAAGTAATAAGTCAATTAATATCTAGCAACATTCCCTATAGATTTGATACCCGGACTAGCCACTATACTTTCGTAAAATTGTAGTTAAAGTCTAGTTTTTTGCGTAGTTGTTGTAGCCAAAAACAATGACAGTCATTGAAATATGAATGCCTGATTTTTCACTATGTTATCAAATGGTGCTGTTGTCGGGGATTGTTTTATTTTAGATTGTAATTGATTTAATGTTTTATAATATTTTTCGTTGTATTTGTATTCTTTATTTTAACTAGTTTTGCACACTTCTACACTTGAGCATCAAGAAATGCTTGAATTCACGGACGAACACCTCTCTACATGGATTTTTCATCTACGAACTTTTCTCTAATCACGTCTTATTCTAGTATTATTGGTAATGGGAATGGTTCAAAATTTTTGTAGTAAGAATAATTTCAAAGTCCCTCAAAGCTTACAAATTTTAGTGAATACTTGCATGTTGAGAAGAATAAAATCACAAGATTACTTTCGGCGAGAATTTACATAATCAAATAAATGATGTGGGGATAATTCTGAAGATTGTTCTTATGATAAAACGTCGTAAAATTCTTACAATAACAATGTTGAAGACTCTTATGATAGTAATTATGAGAACTATTACGTCAATAATAATAGTTTTGATTGTAGTTACAATAATAGTTTTCAAAATGTTATTTTTAGTGAAATTTCCCTACGGACAAATTTATTTGGTGCATACTTGCAAAGTAAAAAAAATAAAACTTTTCACAACTATTATCGGGAAGAGATCCATTGTTGGGATCATGATTTAGATGCACTTTTTGAAACCAACAATGAATTTTCCCTTGAAACTCTGGAGGGGGCTGCGTGTTTTGAACAACTCGATGCCTACTTTGGAATAAACCATTCTTATTTTCTCCTAAGACATAAACGAGAGTGAAAATGTTGAAGATTTAGTAATTGAAGAACTTTGTAATGAGATGATTTCTTCCTCGAAAAACAAAGATGATTTGGATACTTGTATTTCACCTCAAAAAATTTTGGAAGAACATTTAATTGAAAGTGAGTCTTTCACCTTCAGAATTCAATCTTCGAGCGTTAATGAGTCATCTTTTGAGATTGAATTTATTTCTTCCCCATTTTCGTTCACCGTTATTGAGCCATTGCAAGTACCATAAGAATTGGATGGAAGCCTTGAGGACTTTAACCTAATTCTTATAAAAGAATGCTTTTATAAAATTCTTTCCATAATGGGATTCGCACTTACATATGCCCCACCTCCCATTTCATTTGAAAAATCATTATGGAGGAAATTTAGATTTTCTTGGATTCCACTTATACTTGTGACCCGTTCAATTCAAACCCCGTATCATCCCCAAAAAATCTTTAATTGGTGATGGTTCCTTTATCCCGTCCAAACCACGCCTTCCATTGTTAAAACGAAATTCTTATTTTCAGAAAGATACGTAATCAAATAAGAGTACAATAATTATGTCTCAAAATCAAATCATATTTTGGGTGGATCCTGAGAAATTTTAACTTTTACTGTATAGTTAGTTAGAAGTTAAAATTGTAGGTTATAGGGATTACGTTTATTTTTCTTTTTCCTTATTATCGTGTGTAATTAGTTAAGTTTTTGTCATTTTCTTTTGTTATGAATGGTGATAATATGTTTTATAGGATCAATGGACTTGTGCTATCCGAAAATCACTCCATTTTGGGCAATATCATTTTTTTCTCTCTTAGCTTGGTTCTTAATTTACGTTGAGGATAATGCAAGGTTTAAGTTGGGGGGTTGGGATATTTTTCTTGTTCATTGGTAGTTTCTTTGATTTGATCTCATGTTCTCCCCAAGTATACATTCTTATTGGAGAATAAAAATAAGTCAAAAATATTTTCTTTTCTTTTTTCTCATTGGGCATTTTGCCTTTGTTTTCAATGATAAATTTTAATAAATGCCTAATCCAATAGATAATTTAATGATGCATGTTCTCAATTTTATAATTAATTAGACTTTAGTCCTCGAATCAGTGATATTATGAAAAATTTCATGAATTAAAATTTAAACCGATAAGCACATTCGCTTTTCTTATTTAAATGATTTGGTTTAAGATTTTTATAACTCGATAATCTTTTATTGCATTTTATATAATACTTACACTAAGTGAGGTTTACGATTTTCTTTGTTTGAGCATTATACATATAATATCACGTATTTTTATGGACATTTAAATTAGGCTAATTAAATTTAAATTGGAAAATTTATTTGGAATAAATTAAATGTTAATTAATATGACTTGGGTTAATATTAAATATTATAAATTAAAATGTATATACAGAGAAAATAAGTAATATAAATTATGGAATATGTTACATCGCGTCGTGAGTGAGAAAAATGATAATTATTAATTACCGAGTCGGAACGCACATTTAAGATATACAGGGACTTAATATGAGCATTATGAAGTATGTATAATATGTTGAACCCTCATAGTCATTTCGACTGAGTAGAAGTGTCCGGAAGGGCCTAAATAGTTAGCAAACTATATTCGGGCATATGTATAGGGTCTGGGGTCATTTCTGGGTCGACCCGGTAAGTGAATCAATTTTTTACCTTTGAATTTTCAACCTATGAAGAGATACGGGATTAGCTACTTTAAAACCAACTTTTTGGCTAATCAAATGGGTAATTGAAAAATTAAAGTGAGAGAAAACCAAAGGAGAGAAAGCGTGGGATCTTTTACAAGAAAGCGAAGAGTTTCTCAAGGAAGTGAAGGGTTTTAGAGGAGGAGCAACACCTAGAGCCACCTTGCTCCACCACTATACACCGTCGAAATTTAGTAAGAGTGAGGAGAAGGAAATCACATCATCTTCTTCAAAGGAAACTCGGAATCATCTTAAGAGGCAAGTTGTTTAAACTTCCTTTATTATGAGTTTGTAGAAACACATGCTAGATTATAAGGTTTTTGGATAAAAACCAATGTTTAAGAAGTTTAGATTTGAGACAATATCAATTAGGATTATTAAACTCATGATTAGGATTATATATTTTATTGATGATTTTGAAATTTGAGAAAAGCATGTGATTCAATTGGAGATTAAACTATCTAACAAGAAATGAAGTGAACTCATATGAATTCGAAAGTCGAACGCATGTGAAATCGTTTTAGATAATGGCGAACATTTCATGTTGATTTTAGGTTTATTTTAAGCTGAATTAGGTAGTGTGCTCGCGAGTTCCCAGATAAAATCATGTTCTAAACAACTTTGTAGTTTTAATTTTCTTTAAAAACGGATAAAAAAAATCCTTAAATCTGCAATTTATATTTCTTGGTAGAATATAACTTTATCGAGAAAAGGGATTATTGGGACTTAAAATATAATTCAGGCCTATTATAATAATTCCAGATTTTAGACCAGTAGGTATGGGTTGAGGGTAGCTACTAAAATAATTATTTAAATCCATTCTCTTAACAAGAGATGTTAGGAATAATGGAAAATGGGAATAAAATGTGAATTATTAGTTTATGGGATAAACATGAAATATACTTTATGTATGTATAGGATGAGTGCATGCATATATTATGTTGATTGTGATATTATATGTAATTTCATACTTAAATACTTGCTATTACGGGAGGTTACGCGTAGTGGTAATCCTATCTTTATGTGCCCATTAAGGAGGATTTGGATTAGTGCGCACTTACGTTGCCATTACCTTGAGAGATGGTAGTGAATTAACGCTCCTTTGGATATATTAGGTATGGATGTAATCCTTATGGTGCTAAATATTATGTTCCCCTCCATTATGTGTTATCATTTTATAGGTTGAGGTGTCACACCTAGCCTTAGTCCTTAATTTGGTACGTGAAGTACGTAGAGACTAGATAGGAAAGGATGCCTACATTGCGAGTTTGACCATTTAGATGTTGTATTAGTATATTTATATATTAGATAGTGTAATCTATACATAAACATACACGTGTGATAGTCTACTCTGTTGTGTATTGTATAAGTGATTATTATGAATGTTTAAAATGTACTTTAAGTATGTGAACCTAAGCGGTTATAATAATAAGAATAAAATGATTAAGAAAGTAAGGTAATATTAACATATCATATGGGAGATACAAATGGGTTAAGAGATTTATATAAATTAATAAGGATTACTCGAGTGTTCTATAGTTGGTTAGATGGGTAGCTTAACTAGGAAGGAATATTAGAGTACGTTAGGTGTGCACATTAAGTGTGAGGTGAGGACTCATGTGAGAGTACGCACATCTAACTTGGATATTTACATTACTCGTAATACAACATTTTAAACACTTATTAAATATTTTTAAAAAGTTTTGGGGATCTGAACCGAATCAAATATAATTTTGTAAAACCTTTCAGGTGTCCAATAACTGGTACACTAGGGTTATGAGATTGATTCCAGAGTTAACGTGCTATATCACCTCGAGCTGAGACATATCTGTCATTCTTGTCGTCGAGATTATGATTCAGTATTTCCAATGGAGCGTGTTTGATCATTGTCTAGACGTTACATTTAGTTTTAGTATTACCTTTATACCAACCGATTTATCTCGGTATTGTACGTGGCTTGTATGAAGATTTAGATTTGGATGTATTATCTGATTATTATTCTATTCAGTTTATTGTGGTCATTATTATTATGGTGGTTGTGTTATTCATTACTTTGTTGTTTGATTATTATTATTATTCTCTATTAATTAAAACTGACATCCGGCTTATTAGGATATTTAATGATTAAAAAAAATACTTTTCTATAGTGATGCTAAGAATGGACCATTTATGAATCCTGTTTAATTGAATAGTAGACTGATCACCTAATATTTTAATTACTAGGGTATCATAGATGGTATCAAATCCAGGATCTAGTATCTTTAGGATTTCTACGGACTTATTACGTTGGAACATTGCGTTCTTTGTTTTAGAGCCCTATTATGAGGACTGTTGTGTGCATATTACGTATTTACGTCTTCAACTTTAGTGCTAAAATTAGATAGTAGATTTTTGAAATTCTCTCTATTTTTCGATGCCTCCCAGACATGCAATAAGGGCTAGGGTAGTAGAACCAGGGCCGCAGCAGGCTCAAGCCCTGGGAAACCTTACAACTGTAGACATTGCCGCTATTATTGCCCAAGAAGTAAACGTAGCAATTAATGCTCATGCTCAGAAGGCACCTCAAGCGACACTTCAATAATAAGTGGTGTTACCTGGACAGAGATAACAATTCCCTACTATATAGGAGAGTGTTCATGATGCCTTTATGAAAGGACACCCTCCGGAGTTTCAAGGGAGTTTTGATGTAGTAATAGCTTGCCAATGGAACAAAGATATCCAAAGGAATTTATGCCTATTCTAAGGTACTGAAACACATAAGCAAATACTAGCTACCTTCAAGAAAGTAGGGGTAGAGCTACAATGGTGGGAATCAGTCACCACTATCCAAGAGCGATATTGTATGACTATCTAGGAGTTTTGGGCACAATTTGACCGCAAGTACTTTCATCCTATCGCTCAAATTGAAATGGGGAAAAAATTTCTTGGCATTTCTCAGGAAGGGAAAACTGTGGCAGAATACGAAGAGGAATTCATGCGCTTGGATGACTTTTTGACTAATGATTTTAATAAAGAGGCTAAGAAAGCGGAGCATTTTGTAGAGGGGTTGACTTGGAGAATTTGACAATATTTATTGGCTAATCTAGCCTTGGTGACTTACTCAGATGTGGTCAATGCAACTTTATTAGATTGTGCTAATCATCATCTGCATGTTTCGGGGAGCAAGAGGAGTGGTGAATTTAGCCATTCGATCAAGACTGGGGGTAGTAACACCAATGGGAGTTCCCGAATCAACATAAGCAGGGTGAGCAGAATTCTTAGCCAGGGGATTACGCTAAGAAATTTCATTCTAGAGGATTCAAACCTGGACAATATGGATTTAGAAATGTCCATCAGGGCCAAGGAATGGTGGTAAGGCCAACAGGGCTGAGGTCAGTAGGGCCAGAAAAGAGGCTGATTCTATGGTAAGTGCTCTATTTGTGGCAAGTATGGCCACAAGTATTAGGTTTGTGCTGACAAGGGTAAATTGCCTCAGCTATAGGGTGTTCACTAAGAACCGCAGCGCCTTATTTTTCCCACTGCCCTCCCAGTGCCTACAGTACTCCAAGCTTTACCTACCATTCCAGCAACTCCACGATAGCAGGAACAACTTCAATATGGGTGCGTATATAACTTCTATCAGGACCCAATCCTATTGGCACCACTTGCAGTTGAGAGTATGTTTCTTATCCATGGGATTATGGGATGTATTTTATTTAACACTGGGGTGTCACATTCATTTATTTTTACTAGATCTATTTAGGCCACGGGGCTCTTAAACATGATCGATAGTACCATTACTTGTGTAGATTCTCCTTTGGGTAGTGGGACACTTAATTAATTTATCTACTAAAATCTGAGTCTAGAGATTGGGAAATTGATCTTACCCGCCAATATGTCAGAATATGACGCTATTATTGGCATGAACTGGTTAGTATCATAGAGAGCTATAATTGATTGTTTCAGTAAGAGTATTAATTTTTCTATTCTATGCCATGAAATGTTTCTAGTGGTGATGCCTCGCCCCGAGGGAGAATCGTCCATTCATTTATAATATATAGAGGAGTAAAGTTGTACAGGAGTTATAATTTCCCTTGATTCGATACCGGTAGTTTGTGAGTTCGCTGATGTATTTTAGAAAATTCTAGGATTACTGCCTAGTCGAGAGATTGATTTTGTTATTGACTTAGCACTAGGCACTCGACCAATAGCTCGTGCGCCATATCATATGGCTCCAGTCGAGATGAGAGAGCTAAGAGATCAGATTGAGCAACTTTTAAGGTAGGGTTTCATTCGTAGGAGTACTTCTACTTGGGGTGCTCACGTTCTGTTTGTAAAGAAGAAGGATGGAATGTTTCAGTTGTGCAATATTGACTATAAGGAGTTGAATAAGGTCACGATAAGGAATAAATATTCATTTCCACGTATTGACAATTTATTTGATCAACTTAGGGGAGCCGCCTACTTTTCTAAGATTGATTTGAGATTCGAATATTATCAATTATGCATTAGGGAGCAAGATGTACCTAAGAATGCATTTCTATCACGATACGGGTCTTATGCGTTTAGGGTTATGCCTTTTGGGATAACTAATGCTCCAACGGTTTTTATGGACTTGACGAATCGGGTATTGAGGAAATTTCCAGACCAATTTTCAATGTCTTCATTAATGATATTTTAGTTTATTCTTGGATTGAGGAGAATCATGTAAAGCATTTGCGTATGGTTCTATAGATACTGCGTGAACACCAATTATATGCGAAGTTTGAGAAATGTGGGTTTTATCTTTGAGAAGTAATATACTTGGGTCATATTGTCACTGATAAGGGAATATGAGTGGATCCGAGTAAGGTATGTGTAGTGAGGGAGTGGGGATAGTCCACGACATCGATCGAGGTATGCGATTTATTGGGGTTAGCTAATTATTACCGTCGATTTATTCGAGGATTTTTTAAGATTGCGGATCCGTTGAGGAATCTGACATGCAAAGGGGTACCATTCAAATGGGATGACTCTTGTTGGTTATATTTTGATGAGCTAATGGATAAATTGACTTTGGAACCCATACTTGCATTGCCGAGGCCAGGTTTAGAATATTTTGTATTTATTAATGAATCCTTACAAGGACTTGGGGGTATATTTCGGTAAGAAAAAAGGCTATAGCATATGCTTCCCGCAAGCTTAAGCCTCATAGGAAGAATTGCCCTACGCATGACTTGGAGTTAGCAGCACTTGTGTTTGCATTGTGGATATGGAGACATTATCTTTTGGGGGATAATTTTTTTCTCTTCACAGATCATAAGTCATTGTAGTATTTGTTCACACAGAAAGATCTGAATATGCGACAACGCCGATGGGTTGAATTTGTGAAAGATTATCAGTTTAAGATACAATACCATCCAGGCCAATGTTTTGGTAGATGCATTGTGTCGGAGGCCAGTTGAAGATGCAACTTAGGTATGGAAGGAAAAATAGATTGATCTAGGATAATAAGATTCAGTTGCTAGATCCTTCATGTCTTCTACGACCATCTCTCCCCATATTATTACTAGAGTTATGAAGGCTAAAGAAGCCGACTCGTTCTGTCTGAAGAAATTACGTCAGATTTTGGCTAAAGGAATTGATTCTTATTCTATAGGATCAGATGGAGGTTGACGCTTATAAGGTAGACTCATTGTTCCTAAAGGTAAAGATTTGCATCATGCAATATTGATAAAATCACATGTTTCACGCTTTACAGTGCATCCTGGTGGAGACAATATGTACATGGATATGCACTGACATTATTGGTGGAGAAGGATGAAAAAGATATTGTTGAATTTGTGTCAAAGTGCGCCACATGTCAGTTGGTGAAGGTAGACCACCAGAAGCCATCCGAACTTTTACTGTCACGATCCCGAGCCAAAATAGTAAAAGGAACGGGTGTCTTGATATGCCACCAAGGCATTCAATATTTTGGATTTAAAATATTTTCTTGAAATAAATGCAACAGAAATACATTCACATAGTCATGAATCGTAAACTACTGAAAGTAAGAAATTACGTCATTAGAGCTTTCTAAAAGGAAACTTCATATATATATATATATATATATCAATGAGTCACAACTTGAGACAAACTTAAAAATTTATTACAAGAGAGACAGACATGCTCCATATGATAAAACAAACATTTTACTCAAAGTAACAAAAAGAGCTCTAAAAGCTAAATGTTCAACATAGTACTTTTACATTCCATCTGCGAGCTTAAATATTTCTTGAAAAATGGTTATTTATACAACATCAGCTAAAAGCCGAATGAGATTCAATCTCCAGATATTCCAGGGTTTTTCAAAAAATGGATACCTATTTAATTTAGAACATAAGGCATATATATATAGAGGAATTCACAGTAATATATATAAAGTAACTCACGGTATATATTTTCAGAATAAACAGTTCAAAACATAACAGATAAAACAATTGAGCAATATGTCAATTACTCAATTTTATTTTAATGGCTATATACTCTCTAATACCTAGACAAATAGTGTTACCAAATGTTTCAACCCAGCAACATCACAAATAAAAAATCACGATTTCTAGAACAATGCCTTGTTTAGGGCACACCAACGATATACCAGTTGGGAAGGTACCACCAAAATATTTCCACCCGGTAGTCAAGGCCAACATTGTAAAATAATTTTCATAGGCCGAATAAAAAATTTCAGAATTCAAATCAAATATTTATATCGAGAGATACATATAACAAATTACGAAATCATCGGTATCAAATATATTTTGAGAATAAAAGAAGTTTCACAATATATATATATATATATATATATATATATTTTTTGCATAATATCATAAAATCAAAATACTTAAGAAATGTCATAGAGTACTCACCTAAAATAGAAATCGAAGTTACAAATATTAAGTCTTGGATAACTAGTTAATTTTAAGATGAAACTTCTTCTTAAACTTTCCCGCACTTTATCTTACTATTTCTTTGTAAACTTTTCAAGGAATTTTGTGTGAATTAATGATTACAAAGACTTTATTTATAGTTTTTCAATTATATTAGGATGTTGACACGTGTCTAGGTGATTAAGCCTTTATAATGACGAGTCAGCATTGAAGTGTCACGTAACGGGGCTGTCTTGCAGTTTTAATTCACCAAACGACGACATGTGTTTTAGATTTTTGTAAATGGATGACATGTGTTTTAGCTTTATTTATATGGATGACACGTGTAAGGTGGTGGTGGCAAAATACAACATGAGGTGGAAAGGTATTAAGGGTAAAAAGGTCATTTTATACATGAAGGGCATTTTGGTAATTTCACACTATATATATTTTTAAGATTTCTTAGAGGTCCTTGAAGATATTTTATTTACAAAAAGGTCTTTTATTATTTTTCATTTTGGTCCTTGAAACTTTCTTAATTAAAATTAAGTCCATAAAGTTTCATAAAATTACATTTTTACCCAAAACTTATCATTTAGCTTAGGATGTGTTATAAAACTTCAATTTGACCCATTTTACAGTTGATTATTCAAATTAAAAAATGGGATTTGTCATATTAAGAACCTATAATATCACATTTGTAAAAGCATAACATTTATGAGATAGGAAATGAGCCACAATTATAAAAATAAACTATATATGAGCATGTAAAAGTGGGATAATTATATTTACATCTGCTAGAGTCCCGTTTGGAAATAGGAGAGAATTTCTATGGATTTTATCACTGGGAAATATACTTCTCAACAAGTTCACGATTACATATAGGTCATCGTGTATCGGTTAACTAAAGTATCCCATTTTCTTCCAGTGAGGACGTATTCTATGATAACACAGTAGGCTCAGTTGTTTATTGTCGAGATAGTTCTCTTACATGGAGTTTTGATCGATATCGTGTCTAAGAGGGATAATATTTTTATGTATTGCTTTTGGCAAACTTTTAAGGAGGCTATGGGTATGGAATTGCATTTGAGGACAGCCTATCATCCGTAGACGGATGGGCATACCGAGCGGACCAATGAGATGTTGGAAGAAATATTGAGGATGTGTATCTTAGATTGTGGAGGAGGATGGAAATAGTGTCTTCCACTAATGGAGTTTGTATATAACAACTCCTATCAGTTCACTATAGGCATAGTACCTTTTGAAGAATTGTATGGGAGACCTTGTCGTTCACCTACTTATTGGTTAGAGGCGGGGGACAACAAACTCCTCCGGCCTTAGCTCATTCAAGAGACTTTTTCCAATATTTAGTTGATCCGGAGTCGTATACAGATAGCTTAGGATAGACATAAAAGTTATGTTGATTCTAATAAGACGTTTAAGGAGTTCAGCGTTGAAGATCATGTATTTATTCGAGTATCTCCTATGAAAGGGTTATGAGGTTCGGTATGAAGGGGAAATTAGCGCTAAGGTATGTTAGGCCATTTCTAATAATTGAGAGGATTGAACCAGTGGCTTATAAATTTGGGTTGTCGGATCATTTACATCGTATTCATGATGTGTTTCATGTTTCCTCGCTGCGACGATATAATGGGCATGCCATGTCATCCAATCATATTACAATTAAGGAGATTGATTTATATCCAGATAGTTCTTACAAGGAGAGACCAGTTGCTATCTTAGATCATAGTCAGATACGTTTGAGGATAAAAGTAGTACCCTTAATCCACATTCAGTAGGGTCATCATATTGTCGATGAGTCGACGTGGGAACACGAGAATGATATGCGTGAGAAGTATCTAGAATTATTTTTGCTAGATATTTTTCTTTTTCTATATTTTGGGATGAAGTCCTGTTATTAGAGGGGAAGTATGTAATACCCCGTATTTTTATGGATATTTAAATTGGGTTACCTAAATTTAAATTGAAATAAATTAAATATTAATTTGTGTGACATGAGTTAGTATCTAACATTATAAATTAAAATGTATATTACTGAGGCAATAAGTAATATAAATTATGGAATATGTTACAATGTGTAGTAAGTGAGAAAACAACAATTATTAATTACTGAGTCAGGACGCACATTTGAGATATGTCGGGACTTAATATGAGAATTATGAAGTAGGAATAATATGTTGAACCCATATAGTCATTTCGACTGCATAAAAGCGTCTGGATGGGTCAATATAGTCAGAAAACCATATTTGGGCATATGTATAGGGTCTTGGGTCATTTTTAGGTCGACCCAGCAAGTGAAAACTCAATTTTTGACCTTTGGAATTCCAACACATGAAGAGATACGGGATTAGCTACTTTAAAACCAACTCTTTGGATCAAATGGGGAATTGAAAAATTAAAGTGATAAGGAATGTAAGAAAAGAAAGTATGAGCGCTTTTATAAGAAGATGAAGAGTTTCTCAAGGAGGTGAAAGGTCTTAGAGGAGGAGCAACACCTAGAGCCACCCTGCACCATCACCATACACCATCGAAATTTAGGAAAAATGAGGAGGAGGAGCTCACATCATCTTTTTAAAATGAAATTCAGAATCATCCAAAGAGGTAAGTTGTTTAAACTTGCTTAATTATGAGTTTGTAGAAACACATGCTAGATTATAGGATTTTTGGATAAAACCCCGTGTTTAGGAAGTTTTGATTTAAGATAATATCAATTGGGATTATAGAACTCATGATTCAAATTATATATTTTATTGATGATTTTGAAATTTGATAAAAGCATATGATTCAATTGGATATTAAACTATCTAACAAGAAACGAAGTGAACTCATACGAATCCCAAAGTCAAACGCATGTGAAATCATTTTAGAAAATGGTGAACATTGTATGTTGATTATAGATCTGTTTCAAGAAGAAATTGGTAGTGTGACCACGAGTTCTTGTATAAAATCATGTTCTGAACAACTTTGTAGTGTTAAGTTTTTCAAAAACGGATTAATACAGCCTCAAATATGCATTTTGTATTTCAGGGCATAATGTAACTTTATCGAGAAAAATGATTATTGGGACTTAAAATATAATCTAGGCTCCGAATTTTAGACCAGTAGGTACAGGTTTAGGGTAATTACTGAAATAATTAATTAAATTATTTAAATCCCTTCGGTTAACAAGAGATGTTAGGAATAATGGGAAATGGGAATAAAATGTGAAATATTAGTTTACGGGATAAACTTGAAATATACTCTATGTGTGTATAGGATGAATGCATGCCTATGTTATGTTGATTTTGATACTATGTGTAATTTCATACCTAGAAACTTGCTATGAGGGGAGGTTATGCATAGTGGGTAATCCTTTCTTTGTGTCCCATTAGGGAGGGTATGGATTCGTGCCCCAGAACACAACACTTACATTGTCAATACCTTAAGAGATGATAATGCATTAATGGTCATTTGGATACGTTAGTTATGGACGCCATCATTATGGTGTTAAGGATTATGTTCACCTCCATTATGTATTATCATTTTATAGGTTAAGGTGTCACACCTAGCCTTAGCCCTTAATTTGGTACGTGAGGTGCGTAAAGACTAGGTAGCTAAGTATGCATGCATCGCGAGTTTGATCGTCATATATATATATATATATATATATATATATATATACACACACACACACACACACACACACATACCCTTGTGATACTCTTATCTATTGTGTGTTGTAGAAATGATTATTGTGAATGTTTAAAATGTACTTTAAGTATGTAAACCTAAGCGGTTAAAATAACGAGAATGAAATGATTAAGAAAGTAAGATAATATTAACGCATCGTATTGGAGATACGAATGGGTTAAGAGATTTATAAGAATTAATAAGGATTAATCGAGTGGTTTATAGTTGGTTAGGCGGGTAGTTTAACTAGGAAGGAATATTAGAGTACGTTAGGTGTGCACATTAAGTGAGAGGTAAGGACTTATGTGAGAGTACGCACATATAACATGGATATTTATATTACTCATAATACAACATTTTAAACACTTGTTTAATATTTTTAAAAAGTTTACGGGGCTCTGGACCGAATCAAATCTATTTTTGCAAAACCTTTTAGGTGTCTAGCCACAGGTACACCAGGGTTACTAGATTCATTTCAGAGTTGACGTGCTGCAGTGCTGTGAATGCTGCAGGACCTCGAGCTTAGATGTATCTCTGATTGTTGTCATCTAGCTTGTGATTCAGTATTTCCATTCGAGCATATTTTCTCAATGTCTAGACTTTATATTTTGTTTTTAGCATTACCTTTAGACCAACTAATTTGTCTCGGTATTGTACTTGGCTTGCATGCAGATTTGGATTTGGATGTGTTATTCAATTATCATTCTATTCAGTTTATTGTGGTCATTATTATTATGGTGGTTGTGTTATTCATTCCTTTGTTGTTTAATTTTTATTATCCTCTGTAAATTAAAATTGACATCCATCTTATTAGGATATTTAGTGATTAAAAAATGTTTTTTGACAGTGATGTTAAGAATGGACCATTTATGAATCCTATATAACTGTACAGTAGGCTGATCACCTAATATATTAATTAGCGGGATGTCATAATACATTACTCTTTCCTCGTTGAAAGCATTAAAGTAATCGGTAATCTCACCATTCTTTCATTGATCGTTCATTAATTGAGTTCATATATGACATGTGGTACTTGGGCATGATTTTTAAAGTTTCTTTGACTCGAGAATCGCATAAGCTTTAGGAAAGGATCATAGGCCCTACTTATGCCCTGATGTTTCGTGTGTGTTACACCACATTCATCGTGATTCAGCTGTTGAGTGTAAACATCGGTGAGGATTGAATATCATGCTATGCTTTAATGCTTGTTAGGTTTACATAAGTTTTTCCAAATCAAAATATTTTAATATACTCGCTTCTCCTCCCACTCATAAGGTTTCAATTATATGAAGTCGTTCTATAATGTAAATGGTAAATAACTTCTTTCAAATATTTTCTTTCTTATTGAGCTTGTTTCATTGGTTGTTTAGTCATACTTTTTGAGAAAAAACTTGATATTTGTGGGTTACCCTCATGAGACAACACTCATCCATTAGGATAACCTAGGGTTTAACGGCTTATTGCATATGCTAAATGAAATCATTCGCCCACAAAAGTGGAATTTCGATCTTTTATGCGAACCTAATTTTGGTATGGCTCTCTCTTGGACTGGTTTTGTTTTGTTTCATCACTAGGGACTAACAATGTCTAAGTTAGGGGATGTGATACGTTACAAATATTGTATATTTTTTCTTATGCATTCTAGCACTTTTTTCTCCATTATTTCCTACTTTTATGCTCATTTATTGGTTATATATATATATATATATATATATACACACGTTATCAAAGGTTTATCTAGTGTTTTTATAGGTACATAAACGCTAAAAGGAGCAATTGGTGGTATTCAGGAAAGTTACGTCTTAGGATAGAACTTCAAGGGCATTTTTGTAGTTTTAAAATTCATGGTCTAGACAACAGAACTCCATGGGAGCGTATTCGTTGAGTTAGTTTTGTGTGGCCAAAAATGACATGTCGTCTAGAGTTTGGATGATCAAGTTATGACCATTTATGTAAAGTAACTTTTCTCCTTTTTGAAGAACAAAATGCCCTGAAAAACATAGTCTCTATCAACTGGTCAATCTCCCCTGATCGATTGGTTAATCATATTTTGCCTACGAAGGAAGGTAGTGGGCATTTTTCAAGACAACAGATTGACCGGTCAAATGATCGATCGACCGGTCGATATAGATATGTGGTAATTTTTTTTATTATTTTCTTTTCCCTTTTCTTTTAATCGAACTTACTATATATATGTAAGTTGGATGTTTGGAGTGATATCTTTCATTTTATATTAGTTTAGGATAGGGTTTGGTTGGTGTTAGTAGGATTCCTCCTTTCTCTCTCTAAGGATTTGTGTGCAGAGTTTACATTCACCATCTTATCCATATATGTAAGTTGTATTTCATTGTTTTAAGCTTTGTTAACTAGTCACATATACTTATTTGCTTTAAATACATACTTTTAAATACTTTCTAGCTAATTTAGTTTGGGTTGAGATGATTGAACCCACCCTGGATTAGTTGGTTTCTTTGGTAATGGATTATGCTAGTTTTAACGGGTTAGGTTGTTCTTCATTTTATGCCTAGGATATTTAACGGTGTATATCATGTATGTACCGTAATTATAACATTACATGTATAATCTATGATATTTGTTAACGTCAAAATCATATTACGCTTTTATGACAATTTAGAGGGTGACAACTCTAGATTTTAATAATTGACGAAATAAGATTTAATCTTGTAATGCTTTTCTTCCCATTTAACCATTTTTACTAATTAAGTATAGGTGAGGGATATTATTCTCAATCTATAGTTTTAACGCCTTTTTGTTAATTGTAGTTTCAATACATACCTAATTGTTAATATTTTGTAAAATAATCACCTTTTACACTTTTATTCAGAAATAATAAGTCAATTGACATTTACCAATATTCCCTATGGATTTAATACCCAGACTAGTCGCTATATTCCCGTAAGAGTGTAGTTAAAATTTAGATGTTTGAATAGTCTTTGGAGCCGAAAACAACTGGCATAGTAACACGAATGCTCGATTTTCCCCTGTGTTATCAGGTACTCATACAAGAGCTTAAGGGCATTAAAAGCCTTAACTATCCACAACTACGACAATACTGTCCGAGAGGATACAATGAATTTTACCTGGTAATAACAACAATAAAATTCATAATCAAAATGTAAATCAAAGTAGATTTACTAAAATAATGATGAAGTGGGTTTACTCTCTCTAAAAAGTAAACAAACGATATTTAAAATTAATATGACCAAAATGGTTTTCGGGTATAGCTTTAGCATAAGTGGGTAGTAGGATTATAACTTTGCTGAAGAGGTATTGGGATTGGAGCTTTTGATTCAAGTGGGTTTCTTGAAACTTTGGAGTTTTTTGGGTATAAAACTCTCAAATGGGTTTTATTAACTTCTCTCTAGAAACTCAAGAAAGGGGATGACAGAAACTTTGGATGATGAAATTTTTCTTGAGAGGATTGTTTTTATAGTTTATGTATTTTGGAATGGTTGTGGGGGGTTAATTTATAGTGTTAGAATTAGGTAGGATGAGGCCAAAAGTGGGTAAAACGTTTGGCAATTAGTTGGATAAGGTTAAGGTTTTAAGATAAAAGGTTGGATGATTTTACCAAAATAAAGGCTTGAAATCTGGCACTATTAGTCGATTAAAAGTGGAGTCTTATCTGATTAAAACTCCTTCTATTGTGTAAGTTAGCAAGTGTAGTTGGCTAAACTTTTTCCTAGGACTCTTTTTCAACTAGACCTTAAGTTTAGTCAACAAACCTTTCATGTTTTAGTTTACATGTTGTTTGGTTTTGGTACAAGCTTTAGGAATGGTTTAGGGAGCCCTATGATTGGTTTAGTTGTGTAGTTTTTGAGCGTGTACATGTTAAAACATGTTACATTACTTTTGTACAATGGTTCCTAAAGTACAATAAAATAAAGTAATATTCACCAAATCATCGAAGCATTCTCTTAACTTGATTGAGTCATCAAATGTGGTCTTATCATATGTTGTTTGCTGGTGCTTGATCATAATAGGTTGCGGGAAGTGATATCGATTTTTCGTATATGACAGGTTTGTTATTGATGTTGAACTTCACTTAATGTTTGAGAGATGATATTGTTTGGATGTTTCGCTTGTGTGACACAATGGTGAACTTGCTTATATAACTAGTTGATGATGAACTTAATTTAAAGCTTGAGGGATGAACTTTAGTAGGGTTTGATGTTTCTTTGAATCAACATAGATATTGATTTCCATCTTTATTGTGCTTCTTAGGCATGTTGGTATAGCTACATGATTAGTGTGTTCCTTGTATCATATCTCATAATGAATTGGGTGCTTAGCTTAATCTTAAGTACATTAACGAGAAGATAATAATGTGTGATCTTATATTAGTTGTATAATATAGTGGATATATGGGGAAATTAGGCTACTACTCGACATTGTTTTATTGCTTCCATCAGACATAAGCAAGAAAAAAGATAAGGTGGTCAGGGAAAAAATGACCATAGAGGGGACTGCCAGCTCAAAATAGAAGATAAAGTATGGAAGATTGGGGGTGGAATAAACAAGGGTGGCCGTGGAGAACATAGTCATGGAATCATTTTAAGAGGTTATCATCAATGAATCTCACCCGGAACAATAATTTCTTATCAAAAATTCACTAATTGGTAACAAAAAAAGAATGATTGATTTCTCCACTCAAAGATATAATCAAGATATATTTACATGGAATCTTTATGATATGCTTGGGATTGATAAAGTCACATGTCACTGACATCACGTGAACCCAACATTCCTAGTGATCACACATAAGACATGACGAACAACCCAGGAAGAGGCAAAATTGATGGAAGAGGAAGTAGGGAAACTTCTCGAGGCAAGGTCTATCAAAGAAGTTGATTCCCTAAATGGCTCTCAAATCCATTTGTGGTCATGAAGAGTAATGGGAAGTGGAGAGTCTCCGTATACTTCACCGACCTTAACAAAGCCTATCCTAAAGATAAATTTTCTGTAACAGAGATTAACTAGTTGGTCGGCGCTACAGCCAACCATAAAAAAATGAGATTCTTGGATGCTTACTCAGGCTATCATCAGATCCCTTTATTTGGTGCGACAAAGAAAAAACTTCATTCATTACTACCCTTGGATTATATTATAACACAATCCAGGAGCAACCTACCAACGGTTGGTCACCATGATGCTCAAGCATCAATTATAAAACACCATGAAAGTATACTTAGACAACATACATGTAAAGAGAAAGCGTAAGGGCGACTAATTATAGGATCTAACGAAGATGTTCAAAGTCCTCAAATATTACAAAATGAAGCTCAACGTATCCAAATGCTCTTTTGAGTATATTTTGTGAAGTTCTTAGAAAACTTGGTCAGTTAAAAGGGAATACAAGAAAATAATCCCAACCAGATTGAGGCGATAAACAAGGTTTAACCACCCAAAATAGTAAAGTATGTTGAAAAGTTGATCAAAATCTTAGCAGCTCTCAACCACTTCATCTCTAAGTCCATTGACAAGTGTCGATCATTATTTCATCTCTTCAAGAAGGAGAAAATCCAATCCAGTTATCTCGACTGTAATGTGCAAGAAATAGGGGATTTATGAAAAAATATATTATGTTATCAAGAAACTATTGAATGCCAAAAGACTCTACCTTCATCTAGAGAAACTAGCATACTCTCTAGTGATTTCTTCACGGTAATTGAAGCACTAATTTAAAGCCCACTTAGTCATCATTACCAAATATTTTCCACTTAATGCGGTCCTCGGGAAGGATGACCTTTCTGGACGGATGCCCAAATGGCCGGTAGAACTTGGGAGGTTCGATATCCATTATTAACTAAGAACTGTACTCAAAGGACCTGTGCTAGCAGGTTTCATCATTGCATTCACTAGAGAACTCATCGACCAAGCGACCACCGATGAAGTTGATCATATAAATAAGTGGAAACTCTACATTGATGGGTCCTCCAAGTCAAAGGGTACACTAATGGGAATTGTATTAGTAACTCCATATTGAACTATGGTTGAGCAAGGAATCAGTCTTGGCTTTGAAGCATCCAATAACGAAGTTGAATAGAAATCCATCATCTCTAGATTGGAGAAGGCCATATCCCTTGGCGCAACTCGCCTACGATTTGAGATTGGTATCCAACTAAATACTAGGAGACAATAATGCCATGAATAAACTCACATCGATATATTTGTAGGTTGCTCAGGTCCTGGTTGCCAAGTTTAAGAAAGTTCAAGTCCAGTAGTTTCCCCGAGGAAACATCATTCATGTGCCTTAACCACATTATCCTTAGCCTTCGACTCTAACTTCAGAAGGACAATTAAGGTGGAATACCTTGCCCAACTAACCATTATGGAACCAAAAGTCACCAAATAAATCCTCACTGTAAAAAAAACTTCTAGTTGGATGGATCCGATCATGACGTATTTGTGATAAGACATATAACCTGCCAAAAATGAAAAAGCTCACCAGATTAAAGGCAAGGCTGCCTGATTATACCTCTTCCCCGATGGAAAGATATATAGATGATCCTTTAGTAGACCTTACCTCCCATGCATACATCCATCGACGTCGATAAATTTATCTATGAGCTGCATGAAGGGAAAAATCAAAAGTCATAATGGGGGTAGATCTTTGGCGTTCAGGGCCTTAAAGAAGGGATATTCCTGGCCTTACATATAAAGGGATGCAGTCTCTTATGCAAGGAAGTAGAAAAAAATGTCAGGTGTCCTCTTCCATGCTCTATCAACCAATCGATGACCTTAAATCATTGACGAGTCCATGACCTTTGTGAAAAAGTTGGTTATATGATTTAGGTTCAACCTCATTAAATTTTCTCAAAATTGCAAACACTATAAGCAAGTAAATATCAATCTAGACAGAAAGTATCATTTTTTTTTTCTAATTTTAATCTAGGTAACATAATTAGTATGTGAGAATGGAAGATTTAATTATAAAGATAAATAATAATCCATGACACACCAATGTATGAGGAAAACTCAAATGGGAAAAATATTGGACGACCATGCCTAGGAAAACTCACTACAGATATGGTTTTATAAGAAGACTCAATGGACTTACAAAACCTGACTCCTCAAACCCATGTAGATGCAGTCTTTAACAATTCCGTTCATATCTTCGTACAATCTAACACGACTTCATAGTAACTCCTTGCCTCGATATCCACCAGTAGCCTTTACCATCTCCAACAATGCATAATCCACCGCACAACCGCGAACATATAATGGATAAAAGTTTATTTGGGTTTGGATTTGAAAAACTTGATTATAAAGAATCAAGGATATTTTGAGAGGATTTTCCAAAGTGTTTTTGTCATAAAGGGGCATGAAAAAGGCATCTTGAAAAATGTTATAACTCACTTCTAGAAAAATAATTTTTTTCTTGAAAATGTGGGTAAGTGGGAAAAAACTGAATGAAAACTAATTTTCTTGAAAAATGTGTAGGGTCGTTCGAATGACATGGTACCTCATTCGAATGACGTACCTGATTCGTTCAAACATGGATCTAACAACATATCAAATAAGGGAAAATGGAATAACAGACCTCGTTTGGAGTTTACTGTATTGAGGGTACCAATCTCATTAGAATTATCTTCAAACAAGATTCCAGAGAAGGAAAAACCTTTGATTATTAACCTCATTTGAAGGACATATCAAATGTCATTAGAACGACCTAGAAAAATTCAAAACATGTTTTCAAGAAATTTTAAAACCTCAAAAAGTTTTTCTCCAAATATCATAGGGTCATATACCTTAATGGGAATGAGAAAGCGATATGATGATTACTTCAATGAGACTTGTACAAATATGGTTGCTAACATGTTTTCACTTACGGGATTGCATATACGATGCCCTAACAAACTACGGGGTTTTTTCAACGAAATAAGCCACTATTACAAATTGACTCAATGTCAAAACTTATCCTTATAAATATTCCCCTTTGGTTATTCTTGGACAAGACACAAAAAAGGAAAAAGACTTAATTGCTAACGCCAGGCTATCAAGCTAAACTAATGCCTATCCCAAACCCCAAAGTAGCAAGACAACCAACCAACCTAGAAGCAAGTGAACTTTGTGATTCTTCCATAAGAAGTACATGTAGAAGAATGCCTACATGCACGAAATGAACTACCTATGACACATGAGAGTATAAATAGAATGAAATAAATCAATAAAATCAACACTCCCCTTAAAGTTTTTCCCCTTTTTGCCCGAAAAAGATAAAGGGGTAGAACATTCACATGTAATTTTAGTCTATCACATAGAAAGCACAGGACATCACAAGAGATACTTAATGGAATATCACCACAAGATAGTGAAATAATAAAATGAGAGATAAAACCACTACAAACATGAGCATGCTAAAGGAATACAATAAATAGGAATCATAACTTAGGATATATAAATGAAATCCAACTGTAGAAGAGTACAAAAATGATCCATAATAGATTGTATCAAATACAAATAAAGTATAATAGGAGAGAAAATACAAAAGGAAAAGAAATATATTTTTAAATTTTTAAGAAAACAAAAACACCAAGGACTTGTAACAAAATAATCGGAACATGGGAGTTGAATGTAAGTGTGTGAACATAACACACGAGAGCATCAACATAAGTGTACGAACAAGTGCATAATGCCAAACAACAATCCTAATAGTTAAGTACCCAAATCAAACATACTATAAAAAATAACACTCACTAGAAGTCGACACACTTATACAAAAATTTCCTTGAAGATTCAATGATTCTCCTGCTAATAGCGTAAATTATAAATGCAATTTTAGGACTTATTCTGCAAACTCATTGATCTTCGACTTATAACACCATCAAAATTAATATATGTCTTTTTTAATGTCACGCAAAATTTTAAAGATATCATATGTTGAATTTAATGCTTGAAGCATTTGGGATAAAAATTTGGCCTTAGAAATTCTAGTTTTATTTGCCGAATATTCTTTTAGGCTCTTTTCAATAGTGTCTTTTAACGTAAAGGAGAATTCTGCTTTCGTAGCCCCATTCCATTTCTCACTCAATTTTGGATAAAATGATTCAAACAAGTGCAATGGTTCTTACTTTCATAATTTTATATATCGCATATGGAATGAAGTGACAACATCGATAAGAAAACACCTTAATTCACCTAGAAAATGGAAATAAGTATAATATTCTAAAGAGGCAGTGTAAGGTGTGTGTATACATGGTGACGAGATGAAACCAACATATAATGAATTGTCATAAATGGGCATCATTCACCATAAAGATGCATAACTAGTCACAAGTAACAAACTTAGTCTATCTCACCATGGAAAGTCACGTGAACATGGGATGAGATGGTGTTCGAACATCTTAATTACGCATCCCAAATGGTGGAAAAATTTTCTTGAATTTGTATGAAATAACAAAATATTTTTGGATATTTCAAACATTGAAGTATACACAAATATAAATTTTATTTCATAGGGGGAAAGAAATGATAATGAAATCTCACCATAACTTGATATCTACCCAAACTCAATTAATGGAAATGTTGGTGTCTAAAATTGTTATGATAAGTCTTGGCTTAGTTGTACCAATTATAATCAACCAAAGATAGTGTATAAAATATGTGAATTAGAAAGGGACGAGAGATAAAGAAAGAGACAAAGATTTTTTACGTGGTTGAGCCTTGTAAGTTACCTACATCCATAGATGCAATGCCACTAAGGATTAGGATTTGAGTACAAGCCTCTCAATAACTCTCTAGGGTTTTAGTATAAACTATTTTCAGTTGTCCCTAGGTGAGGTGTGTAGTGAGCTATTTATAACCATGGGAATAAGAAGAGATGGAATACCTTTATATCTTAGATATTTACACCATTACACTATAATTAGTAGCTATGTACTTTATCATGTGCATGTGCATGGTGACTATAGAGATCCCATATGTGTTTGTTCACCTTGCTCATTGTTCATATTCCTGAGGGTGGTCAGTTAGTATGCCAACCAAAGGAGATAATTCAGCCGATCAGTTCTATCTGCTAACTTTGGTCCACTAAGTGTAATGATAGGTCTCACATTATTATTGGTCTATCTAGCATAATTATTTTGGGTTATAATAAAAGCCCCCAATACTTCATTCTTCATTGGAGTGAGTAGTGAATGAAAGCATGGAGTATTATCTGTCAGTATTTGTTTGGCTCTCTAGGAACGTTTGGCTAGCTGTCAACCTCCCAGAGTTTATAAATTTCTAAATGTCATTCCTTGGGCTAGTGGCAGTTTTGTAAATAGTTGAAAAATGACGAAATGTCTGGAGGTATGCTGGTCATTTTATTTCTTGGGAACTAAGACGCCATCGAAAGGTGAAATGGTAGTACGTTTAATCATTTCACTTCGTGTAACTTAGGGGATGTCACTGAATGCTATAAAATGTCAGTTCCCTCTATTGTTCTTCTCACCTTGAATTTCAAATTATTTTGTTCCCTTTCAAGTTTTTCCTTCGCCATTTGTGAGAGCCATTCCTCCTTGCTATTTTGTTTCACTATAAGAACTCCTCTCCTTTATTTTTTCTTTCATTTGTATCGAAAAATGGTGTATATTGTTGACAATAATTCCTTAAAGGTTTTTAAGGCTACCCATAGAATTTTGAATTGGGTCAAACCAGAGTTGCAAGCAGGCCCTTATTACCTCTGTGCATTGGAGGAGGATCACTGGATTCCCACTATTTTTATTGCTGGGTGTGGGGTGATATTCCCTCCAAATCGCTTATTTAAAAAAAAAATAGTATTTTGGCGTGGTCCCAACCCAAGTGGCTCCAAATACTTGGAGAGAAGTTAATGGAGTAAAACATATTAATGATCAGTTTGGGACCAACATAAGTATAAAGGAGTTAATGTACTGTTATAGTTGGGGAACCACTAATGAGAATATTTATTAGTTGAAGATAAGATACTCCAACAGAGGCCTGGTAGTAAATTTTTCGGATTTTAATAAGGATTATTGGGGTCATGGGCTGATAGTGAAAGATTGAAAATTTTCCCCTCTTCCTAAAGATGATGAATAAATCGAGGCTCGTTGCCCTCAGGAGGGTCAGAGTTATAGGTTGACATTTGAACATTCTTGTACAATTTTTACCTTTTTGGTCTTTTATTTACTTATGTTATGGCTGCATTTTTTAGTTTTTCTATCTTGCAGAGAAGAAGAAAGATATACCTCGTGTCTCAAAGGTTAATTTTGCCGACCTAAAGACTATTTAGTCCATCTAACCGAGGATTAGTGAAGCTTATCCTCATTCTACCTATGTTCTGCCTCTATTCTCTACTAGGGAAACTTCTTCATCTTTGTAATCCTTAGACCTTTCTCTCATGCCAACCAACATCTCTTCACTGGGAATGGTTAATAGGAAGATTACTAACCTTATTGTTGGTTCCAAGTACCCGCCTCCTATTGAGAAGAAGTCTGATGTCAGGGGTTCCAAGCACCCCATAGTGGTTGAAATCTCTCTAGTGAGGAATATGGAGCCTTAGTTTTAGAGACTGAAAAGGGGTCAAATCCCCTCTTTAGAGTTTCCTAGGAAAAATCAGGCCGATAAGTACTAGGGTAGTGCCTAATCAGTTTCTATCAAGCCAATCCTTGCTCGGAAACTAATTGGAGCGGGGTTCTTTTAACCAATGAGGCTGCAGCTTCTTCTCTTCTTTGAGCTAGGTTAATCAAGTGTGCCAGTCACAATTTGGCTCTTATAAGTGTCACTTATTATTCTTTTATTGCTATGTATCAGTATTATTTTCTACTAATATTTATAAATGTTGATTTTTGCAGTTCTTAGTTAACTACGACCACTAAAAAAGGAGGGATGACCTGCTAAATGAATCATCTACATATATGGATGCAACCTTCAAATGCATGCCCGAATCCCTAGAGGTTGTCAAAAAAGCCAATGAGGAGTGGTGGAGGATAGGAAGACCCAAGCCTAGGAAGTGGAGGGATTTGTCGTAAGGAAAGCTGACTGGGATGATAAGGCCACGAAAGTGGCTAAGAAGGTGTAGAGAAGGCCAAGGTCTAAGTGGATGAGTTGAAAGCCAAGGCCAAAAAGGAACAAGGAGGATGCCTATACTCGAGGGTGGGATAAGCATTCTCTATTGATGCCATTTAAGTGGAGTATTTGAAGAAATCCTCCTCCAAAGAATGCTGGGATGTATCCCTAACTAGGTCGACACTGCTGCTAGTTCTGACCTCTTCCTTTAGCACAATCCAGGCACCCTCCACAAATTGAAGATGTAGTGGATGATGAATATGGGATGGTTGAGTACTCTGTGCCTCAGGATCAGATGGTGGTGGTTACCCAACCAAAGGAGGAGGTGACTCAGGATAAAGAGAAGGTATAATAGATAGTACTTCTTATAATTTTACGTTATGAATTTTTGATATAGTTGATCTATTTATCTGCTTGTAGTATTATTAATAGTTTCAATAAAAAAATTCCTTTTTCCATTCATGATGCTGTATGATTTAATGCATCCTTTTTCTTTCCTTACTTATATAATATCATATTTATTTCAATTTAACTCCAGAAAGGCTAATTTATTTGCAGTTGAAAGTGAAATTTTTTAGAGGAGTAGCCAATTGTTTGGAGATGGTTATGAAGATCCATATGAAGAAGAGATAGAGTAACTACTCGGTCTAGATGCATTTGACCATAATTAGGATGCAGTCATCATGTCTGCCGACTATAAGAAAATGTTTGCTATTCTTTGAAGTGAAATCCAAGAAATATTTGTGTTGCAGTCAGATGTGAAGAGTGATCGGGAGGTATCCAATCTCTTAGAATAGAAAAATAATGTGTTGAGTAGTGAATTAGAGGGCATTAAGAAGAGGACCATAACTCATCAGAGTGAATGATTCTCAATCTTAAAGAAAGTAATGCTCGACTGATGGAGGATTTAGAGAAGTGGAAGAAATTAAAGGGATGTTAGTCTTCTCCACAAGTGGTTATTGCTCATCCATCAATGGAAGAATATATAACTAAAAGAAATTAGCTGACCAAGAAATCCTCATAAAGAATCAGTCGGCTACCATCAAGAGATTAAGTGAGAAAGCTGATCTCCGGACTCATCATTTTCATTTATAATCTCATATATTATTGATGAATGGTTACGATGAGGTATTGACACACTTGGGTGATGAATTTGAGAAAGCCTATAGAGAAGGTTAAAAGTGGTATTGGTTAAATGCTCTCACTATGGTGAAGTTGTTGAAGGAAGACAACCTTGGTACGGAAATGACCTTGGGTGTTTGGATCAGCCTACTCCTCCTTTCAAGTTGGATACTTCTTGGATCCTTCTGAACACAATTTTAATCTGTTTGATTAGAAAGTATCTTGGGGATTATGGTCTATATGGAGATGATGTCTTTAGTCGACTTTTGTATTTGGTGAATAGATATAGTTTAGGCATCCAATCAAGGCTTAGGAACTTGAGTACAACAATTCTTCCTTCTGTGCTGGATGTTTCGCCTGTTGGGATGGAGAAGGCTTTGGGGAAAGCATCCTATTGATTGAGAAGTTTGTGCTTTTTATTGTTGAATGTTCCTATGTAATGATGTCATGACATTCAGAATATTTGAATAAAATTCTTTGATTTCTTTATTGTGTGATTGTGGCCTACCAGTAGTTTAGTCTTATGATTATGTGGTCGATGGTAAGTTGACTAATCTACCTTATTGGTTACCTTCTTGGACAAACTCACGTTATCCTGCCTTAGGTTTTACTAACGTGCCTTTGTTTGGGATTGCCTAAAAAGATCTTGTGGTCTTGACCAAGTTCTTGCATTATTTACCAGAGGAAACTAAATATTTTAGGAGTGTTCCTCAATTAGGCCTCATAAAACTTCATGTTCTTGACACTAATGAGTCATACATGAAGTTTCATACTTGGGACTTCTTGTTCTTGACTTTGGGGTGGTTATACATGAAGCTTTGATTCGAATTTTTGTTATTTAGTTTTTCCTTGTTATTCCATGTTATTTGAATATTTCTTATCACATCTCCCTTCCTAAAAAATAAAAAATAAAAAGGAGACAACTTTTTATGAAACTTGATTATCCTTATTGAGAATTGAAAGACGAGTTACAGAAAATAATAAGGGACTAAATTTCGTTGGATTATTGATAATATTTTCTCAGATGCTCAGCATTCCATGGGTTCTTGAACTATTCTCCTTCCAGAGTTTCAAGCCAATAATTGCCTAGTCAGATGATTGCAGAAATGCGGTATGAACCATGCCAATTTTTCCCCTTTCTGGAGAACCTTTTTAGTACATAATCTCCTTCCTTGAGGATGCTTGATTTGACCCTCCTATTATAAAACTGAGCAGTTCTTAGTTGATATGCTACCACATGTAGTGCCGCGTGTTCTCTGACTTCCTCAACCAAATTCAAATCCAGCCTGCTCATGAGATCACTCTTTGGGGAATTAAAATTGAGTACCATGTGACTGGGCATGCCAATCTTTATGAGGACCAATGCCTCCATCCTAAATGCTAATATATAGGGGGTCTCACCGATAACTGTTCTTGGCATGGTCCTATAAGCCCTGAATATGCTTTGTAATTAATTGATCCCGTTTACCTTAGCTTCATCCCATCACTTTTTCATTCCATAAAGCAGAGTTTTGTTTGTTGTGGGTGTTCAGGACTAGAATGCAAATTTTGGATGTTGGATTGAATATTGTAATCTTTAAACTCCTGGTTGTGAAATTGTGTTACATGCTCGGTGATAAAGGCATATGGGATCATATAACGAAAGATAATGTTCTTTCATATAAACTTGAAGAATTTTTCATTAAGAATATCCACCAGAGGTTCTGATTCCACCCACTTGATGAAGTAATCTATTGCGATGACCAAATATTTGAACCTTCCTTTTATCTTCAATAGGGGGCCGACCAAGTCAATTTGCCACACAGCAAAGGCCTTGGGTATATGATCAGTGTGAGCGTGGCTCCAGGTATCCTGTGAATTATAATATATCTTTGGAATTTATCATAATATCTTTCATAGTTGACACAATCTGCTTCATGGTGGGCCAATAATAACCTTGTGTGGTTACTTGCCAGACCAGTAATCTTCCTACTAAATGAGCTATGCATATTGTACCTCAACCAGATGGACACATCTGAGTTACAAAATGATGAATCCTCTTCTATATAGGGTCCCTCATTCCATAACGTAGCTAGCTCCTTTGTACCTTAGTCTCCTTGCCTCCTTTGGATCGATCGACAAGGTTCCCTTCTCAATGTAATCTTTTTTTGGATCCATCCATGATGGGACTAAATTAAGTGCAATCATATTGAGGCTATCTTTGTCAATACTCCGATGCATGAGGATCTTTATAGGAATGGTTATTCTCAGCTAAGTTTTGGTTGCAACAACAAGCCGAGCAAGTGCGTCTGCTCGAGCATTATCAATCTTAAAAATTTGAATTATTTTGATCCCCAGAAATTTGGATATCCTATTTTGGGATTTGGTCAAGTATTTTGTCATGAATTCTCCTTTGACTCCGTAGACATCCAGCTCTTGGTTTACAATCACTTGGGAGTCGTTATGGGCTTGTACGTGCTCGTTACCTAGAGAGAGTGTTAATTCAAACCCTGATATAAGCGCTTCATACCCTGCTTTATAATTAGAGACTTTGAATTGGAACTTAAGGGCATATTCAATGTCTATGTCATGCAGTGTGTTTATTATCAGTCCAGTCCCATTGCCTGAGGTACATGATGATCCATTCACAGATATATTTCAAGTGGGTGTTTCTTCTTTAAAATCCCCTTCAACCAGAATCCCATAATTAAATATCTTTTGACTTTGCTCAAGGCAGTGTTGGTTGTTTCTATCTTAGCTGATATCTCTAGTATGTCTTCCTATTGGTCGGTTATACCTATCATAGAGATATCTTCGAGAAAAGTCTACTAGGTTGGTTGAACTTTTGAGATATCTTTCGAAGAAGTATGCTCGGCTGGAATTTTTTATTGATCTATCTTCCATAAAAGTCTACTCAGTCAGTTTTTCTTCATAAGTGAATTCTGTTATGAAGTCAACCATTTTTTGGCCCTTTATCTCCATTATGGGTTCATATTGTATATAATACTCTCTGAGCTCAATATCCCAAGCCATTAAACTTCCCTATGTTTTAGGTTTATGAATGGCTTGGCATAGGGGAAAATATGTATAGACCACGATAGTGTGTGCTTGTGAGAATGGCTTTATTCTTCAGGAGGATTCAATTAGGTCCAAAGTTAAATTTTCTAATCGTAGGTAATAAATTTCGGTTCCTCAGTACACTTTACTTATATAGTTTTCCAATTTCTACACACCATTTTTTATTCGGATAAGTGTCTAGCAAACTGTTGATTCAGACACGTCCATGTACAAGTAAAGTGTTTCCCTGAGGATTGGTCTCGAGAGCAAGGGTTGAGATGCTAGGTATTTTTTAACTATACGAAGGCATTTTCATATTTTTTTTTCCGCTCGAAATTCTTCCCTGGCACCTTTAAGAAAGGGAGGCACCAGTCAGTAGCTTGTGAGACAAATCTTTTAAGGTCTTCTACTCTTCCAGTCAACTTTTGCACTTTTTTCTTATTTATAGGGACTGCATATTTATTATTGCTTGAATTTCATTTGGGTTAGCCTCAGTACCTTTTTGATTTACTATGAGTTCGAGGAACATTCCTCCCTATATGCCGAATAAACATTTGATCAGATTGAGCTTCATCTGGTGTTGCTCAACTGGTCAAATGTCTGTCCCAGGTTGTTGATGTGATTGGTTGATTTCTTGCTCTTAGTGAGCATGTCATTCACATATACCTCCATATTTTTATCGATTTATTCTTTAAAAACCTTGTTCACTAATCGTTGGTACATTGCTCTAGCACTTTTAGCCTAAAATGCATGACGTTGTAACAGTATGTACCTATCTAGTGATGAATGGCCTTTTTTCCTCGTCTTCATGCTTTATCTTGATTTAGTTATAGCCAAAATATGCATCCATGAAACTGAGTAGCTTATATCCACCAGTTGCATTAACTAATTAATTAATTTTTGGTAACGGATAATGATCTTTAGGTAAAACCTTATTCAAATCCATGAAAACCACAAATATTCTCCATTTATTGTACTTCTTTCTGACCATAACTACATTGGCTAGCCACTCAGCGTACCGAACATCTTTGATGAAACTTGATTTCTGTAATTTTTTTCACTTCTTCTTATATAGCCACGTTCTTCTCAGTGATGAAGACATGTCGGTTTTATTTAATCATCTTTGCGTCTTTAACATTGTTTGGTTTATGGCACATGAATTTAGGGTCAATCCCTGGCATATCCTCGTGGCTCCAAATGAACACGTTCTTTCGTTGTATGAGGAAATCTGCCAATTCCCTTTTAATGGTTAGGTCTAAGGATGAGCCGATATGTGTTATCTTTTTCGAGTGTTCATCATCCAAGATTACGGTCTATACTACTTCAAAAACTTGTGCTTTGATTAATTCTTCTTCCTCACAAGTATCTATGGTCTCTATCATATAGGTGGTGGTGATTTTCTTTATTTTTTATTGGTTGGTTGAAGTGTAATATCATTCCCTAACTTCAACTTGGTTTCGTTTGACGATTCCGATCCCATAGTGCATTTTGAATTTAAGGCATTGGTGTACGATAAAGGGCATAACTTCAAAATTTTTTAGGCCAACCCTTCTTAGGATAATGTTATATGTTGAGCTGGTGTTCTTATCAAGGACGAAGAAATGAATCTTCTCAATTCGACAGGTTGATTAATTTCCAATTATGATTTCCAGGTTGATAGTTCATGGTGGATACGCCTTTTCTCCTGAAAATTAATGAGGGGCCTATGATAGGGCTCTATTTTTCTATCTCACAACCCTAATCCTTTGAAGCATTCATAAAACAAAGCATCGATTAAGCTGACACTGTCCACCAACACTCTAGCTATCTTCCTTCATGTACCAACATTATGATAACCAAAGGATCATTATGGGGGTATAGTACAACTGATAGATTGTCTTTGGAGAACCTTATCACTAATATTTACTTTTTCACTTTCCTTGGGTGATTACCAATGTCGTTGGTCAAATAATCTGCCAAATGTAGGAGCATGGTTTGGCTTTATTGATATAGGTTTTCCTCTCAACTATTTTATCACCGCTGACAGCGCCACTATCTGTAATAAAATAACAACCAAAAGAGATCATTTTCACATTACCCATGAGCTTCTTGGGTCTCCTCGATAGATCTGGGTCATATTCACCATCATCTCTGCCTCTTTTCTTATCGTCTTTTCTTCTTCAGGGGGTACTGATCACCTACGACCATCTCGTTCTTCTGAAGGATCTTCTTTTTGCTCATTATTTGCAAACTTAGACAATCTTTCTGTTTGGATTAGGCTGTCTATCTTGTTCTTCAAGTCTATGAAATTATTGGTATTATGTCCATCGTCTTTATGAAATTCACAGTACTTGTATTTATCCCACCGATTTGGGGGAAACTTTAGCTTGTTGGGCCATTTCATATCCCTACTTCCCCAGAGTTTTTCTAGGATATAATGCATACTAATAGTGAAAGGGGTGTATTCATCACATGCCTTTGGTCTCTTCACCTTCTTGTCCTTATCTTTTTCTTCTCAAATCACCTATTATTTTCGGCCTTGGGGTTGTGAGATTATTTGGTAGCCATGGCCTCCTTAGAGTTCATAATCTTGCCTGATTTTGCTAGTAACTCGGCCATGGTCTTTGGGGGATCTTTGGCAAGAGCATAGTGTAATTTCTCGAGGAGCAATCCACTCATTAGCATAATGATCGCCATTTTTCTCTTGATAATCAACGACCTTTAGTTTTTTCCTGTTAAATTGAGTGATATATTCACGCGTGGTTTCTCCAACTCTCTGGTGAACCCTTAGCAAACAAGCTACCCTCTTGATTGGGTTGGATCCTAAGTAGAAGTTACTGATGAAAAAATTAGCCAATTATTAAAAGCTAGAGATCTCTCCTCACGATAAACTATTCTACCAGATCTTGGCTAATTCGATAATATTACTAGAGTATACCCTATAATGAATCTTATAGGGTACTGAATAGATATCGACATCATCTTCATACTATTCCATGTGAAGCACAGTATTTATCTTACTATTATACTTTGGGATTACTATAGGTGGTTTGAATTTTGCATGTGTAAGGTGTCCCCAATTACAAGAATGTAGTCCCTTCATGAAACTCCTATATGAAAGATTCTTTGATTTAGTTATTTACCCCAAGAACTATTCCAACCATTGAATTGAGACCTTATATGGATGCTTGTCTAGGTAAGCTTTAACTCAGATACTTTTAGCTACTCATCCATGGGTTTTGTGTTAACCTTTCTTCCTCGGAATTATACTCGGTATGCATCAATCCTCGTACGCTAGTTCTAAATCTGATAGATCCTTCTCAATAATCTCTAGATCTTGAAGGCTCCTTATGATTATGGTCCCTTATAGCCCGGGGACCTAGATAATTAAATGTTGAACCCCTGCTCAACCTATCTAGAGCGCACAACCTTTCTTCAGAGACTGAATGCCCATCATAATAGTCAATTGATCTGAGGGAGGAAGTAGAATAGGGATGATAAGTTCAATCATTAGTTGATCTAAAGTACCTAGATCTACTTTTTTCCTTCCTCCCCATCAAGTTTATGGGTTACCTTCCTCATATGGTACATGAGGTAACATTTCTCCTCTTGCGATAGGGACAATTATGGTCCTTGCTTAGAGCATCTGAGCTAGTTACTTTATGATTTCTTATATAGCATCTTAAACTTTGGATATGATCATCAAAATCCCTAGGAGGACACATTTACCAGGAGGAGCAAAGTGAAAAAGGTATCACCTGGGACGTGGCTGCCTTCGAGATTGTTTACCATTTTTTGATACTCACAAGTAACTGACTGAAAAATTACTTCTAGAATGAAAATAAGTAGGAAATAGCGATGACTCGTTGGTTCCCACAAATGTCACCAATCTATTAGTGTTTAAAATTGGTATGATGATCAAGATGAGTCTTAGCTTAGTTGTACCAATTATAATAAAACAAAGATAATATACAAAAATGTGAATTAGAGAAGGAAGAGAGATAAAGAAAGTGATAATGATTTTTGATGAGCTTCAGCCCAGTATAGTGTCTACATCCACAGGTGTAATGCCACTGAGGATCAAGGTTTGAGTACAAGCTTCTCAAAAACTATCTAGGATTTTAGGATATACTATTTTTAGTTGTCTCCAGCTGAGGGGTGCAGTGAGATATTTATAGCCATGGGAATAATAAGAGGTGCAATAACTTTATATCTAAGGTATTTACACTATAATTAATTGATGTGTACTTTATCACGTGCATGTGCATGGTGACTGTCGAGATATTACGTGTGTCTGTTCACCTTACTAATTATTAATATTCCTAAAGGTGGTTGGTCAGTGTGCCGATCAAATGAGATAATTTAGTTAACCACTTCTATTTGCTGGCTTGGGTCTAATGAGTATAATGACAGGTGTCATATTGTTATTGGTCCATCTAGAATAGTTATTTTGGGTTATAATAAGAACAAACCCCGATAGACTTACTAAGATACTCGAACCTAAGGGCATTTAGAGGTTTTGTAAGGATATCGGTCAATTGATATTTGGTGCTAACAAAGCTTAAGGACACGATCTTATCCTCGACGAGATCATGAATATAATCTTCACGAATATAAATATCCTTTATACGGGAATGTTGGAGGGCATTACAAGAAATATGAATTTCACTCATATTATCACCGTAAATAGTCATTATGCCTTATGGAATGCCATAATCTTTTAACATCTTCTTCATCCAAATGAGTTGTGTGCAATAATTCCTGACGACAATGGATTCATCCTCCATGGTGGATAAAGAAATGGAGTTTTTCTTCTTTCTGAGCAAAGAGGCAAGAGCACTCCCAAAGTAAAAACACCCACCTAAAGTTATTTTGCACCTATTAATATCTTCTTCCCAATAGGCATCCAAATGAGCTGATAGGAAATCATTAATGCAAAAGGAATACCAAATTCTAAAAAACATGGTCCCACTTACTTACTTGAGTATTATTTTTAGTGCAAGTAAGTGTGACTCTTTCAAGGATGACTGAAATGAGCATAGAATCCTACACTAAAGTAAATATCAGGACAACTAGAGGTTAAGTAGAGAAGACTGCCTATTATGCTCCTAAGGAGTGTGTGCTCTATATCCTTACCTTAAGTGTCTTTACTAAGCTTAGCAGTGGAACTCATGGGTGTACGTGCATTCTTAGCCGAGTCTAAACTAAACTTCTTCACTAACTCTCTTGCATACTTTAATTGGGATAAGAATATCCTACTATTGAGTTGACACACCTGGAGATCTAGGAAGAACCTAGTCTCACTAACCATACTCATCTCAAACTATGAGTATGATGGTCACATGAGGAGCGAAATACTATGTCATCGATACAGAATTATACAACCTAAATAAAATCTTTATCTCAACGGACCAACTTTTTCATATCTATTTACCATGTCGTGAAGCCACAGGCCAAGATGTAAGAAGTAAGCCTTTCATACCAATAACGAGGGGCTTGGATCAAACCGTATAGGGCCTTTTTTTAGATAAAAGATGTGTTTTAACTTCTTTTGGTCTTCAACCCTTTTGGTTGTTCTGAAAAACTGTTACTAAAGCCGTTTAATACAAGATTAAACTATTTAAGTAAATCCGAACTATTTTTTGAAGAAACTCTTTTCTATAAATCAAATCAGTTTAATCACAAGATGTGTTTAAAAATATGCACGAGATCAGTTCAAGTTTGTTAACAAGTTTTGAAAAACAAACTAAAATAGTTTTAAATCAACACACCAATCAGAATGAGATGAGTAGATGTAAAACGATTATTAACAAGAGATTTTTAACGTGGTAAAACCTCACCCAACTGAGGAAACATCCATGACTCCCTATAAGGAGTAAAAAGAAAAATCCACTAAAAAAAATATAACTGTTATAACCTATATAACACACATGCACACAAATAAGACCTATACAAGTTTAGGAATGTACCCACTAGTGTCCTTATAACTTTTGTGCAGTTCACATTGCTGATGTTATTCTCCCAGTTTGCTAACTTCACTTTATTTCAGTCTTTACGTCGACTCTTGTTTCAAGATCTTATTACCAACACTTTCAGTGTTGTAGTGTGTATATGTTTGTGATGGTGATCTAACACATGCATGCACACACTCACGCTTATTTTTACAAACAATCCTAGCAAATTACAAATCAAGTCTATATGCTATGATTTTCAGTTTCTCTCTTCTTAGGAAACTTGAACCTTATTTGACCTTTAAAATAAACCCAGAATCCACGGCTATCTTTCTCAGAAGACGTATCAAGATCTTAATCAATTTCAGAGCTTTAAAAATGCTTTTGAAATTGAAAACCGCCAAGTGAGATTCCAACTAGGTCAAAGATCTTGTTTCAAAAGAACTAGAAATAGAAAATGTTATTGTTGATTTTGAGTATGAAAACATTAATAGAAAATAATCAACAATAGATTTCTCAAGAAGAGAAACAATAAATGCAGATCTAGGTGTAATATAACATAAAACGCTCAGATCTAAAATTTCTACGAAATAGAAACACAGATCTAGCTTAATGCTTAAGTTGGACACAAGATCGTAAAACGAAGAGGTTACAACACGAAACCACTATCAAACCACTCTCAAAACTCTCAAACACTCAAGGTTGTGTTTGGTATATACAGGTTTTGATAAAAGAATTAGGGTTTGAAAAAGGGTTTGGACAAACAGGGTTAGGGTTTCTAACTCTGGTTTCTCTCTCTTTTCTCTCTCTTCTCTCTTCTCTCTCTTATCTATTCTCTCTTCTCTCTCTAAGTGACGAAGTGGCAAAAGTCTTCTAATGGCTGAGGGTTACCCTCCTTATATAGGGGGCTGGGAAGGATCGAAAAGGTACAGGCAAACCGAGGGCTGAGATTAAGTCTTCTCAATTTGATTTTGATCCAACGATTTAAGAGGATGAGTTGGTTAAAAAGCTTCTGATTGAAAGATAAGGGTTTCACAGGGATTGGTAAGGAACGCATACAGAGCATTGATAAGATCAGTCCAAGGTATGGAAATCAACAACATTTTTGTGTCTATAAAGAAACACAAATCCAACCGGTTCAAGAGTGACAGGTGTAGGGCTAATATTAAACCTCACACGCGCGTATAAAGAAATTACACAGCAACCCTTATAGTCTCTAGGGCTTTTGGTTTCTACCCAATTGAACTTTACAGGGATAAAACCAACAATCAGAAATTATAGAATGACCCCAAAACTTCTTGATTGCATTTTTAATTAAGAAGTTTTTTTTAAAATGTTTTAAAAATTCCTAAAAAATTATAAAAAATATTTTTAAGGGAAATTAACACACAAAACATACATTCAATTAATATAACAAAATGTGTGAGCAATGTATGCAGTCCTAAAGTGTGTGAGTGTTTGTGATTATACCTTGATCAATCAAACAAGAGGAATGAAGTGTATTGAAGAGTCTGAGGCTCTTTGATTTCTAGGATGGGGACTTAATTTTGTCTCTATTTCCAAATTAGATGAACACTCATATAATGTAGACTCAAGTGAGTCAAGGGTATAAGATGCTTCAATCTCCCCCTTTGGAAATATGAGACAAAATCTCCTTTGAGTCAACTTGGACTCGTAGGGCGACAAAAAGAAAGGAGAAACCTATTCCTATACAAAAATTCTATCTACCCATTTCCTAGAAAAGAAAATTACATAACTCAACTAATTACAATTCAATACCCTATTACAACTGTTGAGAATAACTGTATAGAATCCTGCAAATAATCACTAAGATCAAGCTCTTTAGAATATGTACAAAATAAATGAATTCTCATAAGACTCAAATTTCTTATCCCATTTTGTCTCAAATAGACAAAGGGAAAAAATTATGCAAATCCAAGAGTTTATTCAGCACAAACCATTCCTATTGATTTACGCAAAGAAATGAATCTATTGTAATCCAAAACTTTGGTAAACATATCTGCGAGTTGCAAATCAGTAAGAAGATAATTGATTTCTAATTCCTTAGTCTCAACTAATTCGCGTATAAAGTGATGTCTTATTTTTATGTGTTTTGTTCGTGAGTGTTGAACAGGATTTTTAGAGATATTGATCGCGCTTTGATTATCACAATTGAGATGTAATTGTTCCTCTTTAACACCATAATCACTTAGCATTTTCTTAAGCCAAGGTAATTGAGCACAACAACTTCCAGCGGCTATGTATTCAGATTCAGCTGTTGATAAAGAAGTGCAGTTTTGTTTCTTACTACTCCAACCTACCAAGTTATTACCAATATAGTAACATGCGCCTGATGTGCTCTTACTATCTTCAGTACACCCTGCCCAATCGGCATCAGTGTATCCTATTATAGTGCTAGGAGTATCATTAATTACCACAGTCCTAAGTTTAGAGTGCCTTTAATGTATTTTATAATTCTTTTAACACAAGTTAAATGGCTCTCTTTAGGGTTGTTTTGATAATGGGAACACATGCAAACAGCGTACATAATATCAGGATGCGAGGCAGTAAGGTATAGCAAGGTTCCTATCAGACTATGATATAAAGTCGGATCTACGGATTTTCCAGTTTCACCCTTAGACATTTTGACCATAGTACTCATTGGAGTTTTTGTATCTTTTGCACTCTCAAGGCCGAATTTTTTAACAATCTCTAAAGCGTATTTAGATTGCAAAACAAATAGTCCTTCTGAATTATGTTTGACTTGAAGACCTAAGAAGAATTGCAACTCCCCCATAAGGGACATTTGAAATTCTTTATGCATAATTTTAGAAAAAGATTTAACTTTAATGGGGGAAGTTAATCCAAAAATGATATCGTCTACATACCCTTAGGCTATAATTATATGTTTGTCAAAATGCTTGACAAAAAGGGTTTGATCATTTCCACCTCTCTTAAAACCTTTGTCTAAGAGAAAGTCAGAAAGGCGCTCATACCAGGCTCTTGGCGCTTATTTTAGGCCAAACAAAGACTTTTTAAGATGAAATACATGATTTGGATATTTAGGGTCAATGAACCCTTTCGGTTGTTCTACATAGGTCTCCTCAGTCAATATTCCATTAAGGAAGGTAGATTTGACATCCATTTGATAAAGCGTAAAGTGTAAGTAGCAAGCTATGGCAAAGAGAAGATGAACAGATTCTAATCGAGTAACAGGAGCAAAAGTCTCGTTAAAATCTATTCCCTCTATTTGAGAGTATCCTTGAGCAACTAATCTGGCTTTGTTTCTAATGACTATCCAACTTTCATCAGATTTATTTTTAAATATCCAATGTGTGCCAATAACCTTTTTGTGATCAGGCCTGGGTACAAGATACCAAACATCATGAATGACGAATTGAAGAGTTCATCCTGCATTGCAGAAATTCAATGAGGATCATTCAATGCTTCAATAACATTCTTTGGTTCCTCAAGGGAAACAAAACATGCATAACGAGCATAGTTTCTTAATTGAGATCTTGTACGTACAGGCTCACTAGGGTTACCAATAATGTTGTCTATGGGATGGTCTTTAGAAACCCAATTAGGTACTTCAAGTGTCTCAATTGGTAAAGAATCATCTATTTCTGGAGAGTCATTTTCTAAAACATTTTCAGACTCAACCACAATAGTTGGTTCTCCAGTCTTACTCTCTACAATAGTGTCACTTACAATTACGTTTATGGATTCCATTAAGGTCTTAGTGGGAAGATTGTAGACTCGGTATGCTCTACTGTTGGGAGAATATCCTAGAAAGATGGCTTTATCTCCACGAGTCTCAAATTTGGATAAGTGTTCTCTATCTTTACAGACATAACACGTACTACCAAAGGTTCTAAGGTACTTAAGATTGGGCTTTTTCCCATACCAATGTTCGTAAGGAGTTTGTTTAAAATTCTTTCTAAGATAGACCCTATTGATAATGTGACATGCAGTACGAATAGATTCTACCCAAAAATACTTAGGTAAACTCTTGGCATGAATCATAACACGTGCCATCTCTTGAAGTGTACGATTATTTCTCTTAGTAATACCATTTTTTTAGGTGCCTTAGGAGCACTAAATTCATGTTTGTAACCATTAAAGTCACAATACTCTATAACACCAGTATCAATGAATTCTCCACCTCTATCACTACGAATTCTATTTACTTGAGTATCTTTCTCATTTTCAATGTGAAGTAAGATTTTTAAAAAAGTTTGAAAAGTGTCAGATTTCTATTTTAAGAAAGCTACCCAAGTAAATCTGGTGAAGTCATCAACCATAACAAGAATGTAACTGTGTCCATAGAGCCTAACAGTTCGAGAAGGATACATAAGGTCCATATGGATGAGCTCCAAAGGTTTAGAGGTAAGGATATCTTTGACTTTCTTATGAGGGGCCTTAATAATTTTTCCTTCTTGACATGATCCATAGACAATATTAAAAATGGGTTTGATCTTAGGAATACCTCTAACTATTTCTTGAGAAGACAATATACTAAGGTTTTCATAATTTATGTGACCCATACGATTATGCCATATCTCATTGTCATCCATTCTGGCAATGTTACATACCTCAGCACTGTTTTGAACAGTATAAAAATTTTCCAGAGTCCTGAATCCTGTAATAATGCACTCAACTTTTTCATTTAAAAATTTGCAATTATTCTTTGAAAAGGTGTCAGTATGATTTGAGTCACAAAATTATGAGATACTGAGTAGGTTTGCCTTAAGACCTTTTACTAGAAGAACATTTTCAAGTAAGGGTAATCCTTCTTCTTGGAGTGTTCCTTTACCAATGATTTGAGATGATACACCATCACCAAAAATAACTTTTCCTCCAGCAAAGCTGGTTTTATTTAAAAGTTTGGTATCATCCCCAGTCATGTGTTTTGAACATCCAGAATCTAAATACCAACTAGAGGGAGTGTGTTCAGCTTTTAAAGCAGTAATGAAAATATTACACTTCATCTGGGGTAATAGCTCATCTTTTCTAATCAAAACAGCTCTTGTTTTCATTTTGCGCTTATTTGATAAAATTTGCGAGCATTGGATTTCTATTGAAAAATGTTTTGCGCATGAGGTTGAATTTTATGACAAGTATGAGCATTTGGTTTAAAAAAGTGTCTCGGAATCCTTCTTGGAAATGATCTTTTAGGTTTAGTCTTTCTCCTTCTATAGTTAGAGTTTTTGTCTGGTTGTCTAGGAAGAACATAATTGTTACGGCTTCTCATAGAATAGTTAAAGTTTTGGTACACATGAGAATTATAGACATGGATGACTACACGTCTAGAATAGCAACCTTCAAAGGAATGACCATATATGTCACAGTAAGAGCAGTATAGATTGCTCGAATATGGTATCTCCTTAGGAAAGTCTCAAAACATAGGATTTTTGGAATTTTGGGGTTGAACCTTATTCCTAAGGAGTACAGTTTGAAAGATCGAATCACTCTTCCTAATCGGGGGGCAGACATATTTAGTCTTAGGTGGACTTTCACACTTAGAGTAACTTAATTCCCCAATATCAAACTTAGATTGGTTTTTGTCAGACTCATTTTTCAGAGAATAAAAGTCTGGACAAGTTTCTACAGGTCTTTTGCCTCCTGACACAAACTTAATTGGTTCAAAGATTTTAGTTTGCGTCTTCAAATTGGGGTAAGATCCTATTCCAGTTCGATCATCATAATTGGTTTTGGAATCTGCAACAAATCCATCAAAACAGTTTGAATTATTTTCAAATTTTATAAATTTTTTGAAGACTGTTGCTGTCTTTTCTTTGGATTGTTCCAATTCTAATAACGTCCCTTTATATTTTTTCTCCAGAGTTTCATTTTCTTCAATCAAATTCTTTAATTTTTGATCAAAAGTTTTTACTTCATTTTGATGAGTTAGACACTGGGTAGTATACTCTTCAGCGTTAAGTTTAACCTTCAGACTTAGATCTTCTAATTTCTTAGAGAGATCTTTCACTATCTTCTCTAGTCTAGTGCTTTTCTTGAGGGTTTTCACATAAAGTGTGTGAATGTCACGGAGGTCTTCAGTGTCCGAATCACTAAGTGCAGTGCGTGAAGTGACCTCTAAGGATTCAATTCTTTAACTCACGTACCCATTGACATCGTCATTATCGCATTCCCTTTGACTCACACACCCCGTAGTAGAACTATCAATATTCTCATAAATTAAAGCATATAAACCAGTAGCAGCATGATTCATAACAATAGAAGTAAAGTTACTAGCATCATTCTCATACTCAGGCATAGGCATATCATCATTATATATTATCTTGGCAAAGAAAGACACGCAAGGATCAAAACCATCAGAAGATTCAGGTTCATCATTATCAGAGTCACTTGAATCATCCCATGTTTTGCAAATGTTGGCCCTAGTATGTTTATTAGTAGTGTTCAGTTTCACTGTACATTCTTATGTTATGTGTCCTAATTTTCCACATCTAAAACACTCAATGTTCTTAAAGTCTTTGTTGGGTCTCATGTCCTTGTGATGTTTGTCTTGACCTTTCTCATGAGGTTTGTAGTTAGACTGATTTGGATAATTTGTCTTGCCTTGTCTATTTGCCAATTTATTTCTAAATTTGACAATTTTCTTAAATTGTTTTGACATTAAGACAATTTGATTATCCAAACTATCTATATCACATTCCTCATCAGAATCATCAGTGGGAATAGTAAAATCAAGTTTCATCAACTTAGTGGAAAAACTCAAGTTGGAACTAATCTATTTCCTATGGGACTGGGTCATTTGTTTCTTAAATTCTAATTCCATTTCCACAGTTCGTAGTTTACTACTGAGTAATTTAGGAGTGAGATTTTGATCACACATTTCCTCAATAGCATATCTTTTGTTATCAAATTTCTCATGTCTATCATAAGTTATCCCATTAGCCTACAGTTTGTTCACAATGTCAGTTAATTTTATGTAAAAGTCATCAAAGGTTTCAGAATCTGACATAATTAGGGAGTTATACTGCTGAACAAGCATTTGAGTTTTAGCAGCCTTAACTCTAGTGTCACCTTCATGTGCAGTGATCAGTGTATCCCAAGCTTCCTTAGAAGTGGCATAAGATGAGATTCTTTTGAATGCATGTTCATTTATGGACATAAAGATAGCATTCTTGCCTTTGTTATTGTTTCGAGAAGTTTGCTTCTCTTCTTGTGTGAACTCACTTAATGCTTTCTTAATCCTCTCATTACTTCCTTCAGTGGTTGGTTTAGTAGGATAAGTGTAACCATTTTCCACAATATCCCAGACATCATCTCCCAAGGTTCCTTACCTTCCAGTAATCAAAGTTGTTTCCATCAAACAGTGGGGGTATTGTCAAGTTACCAAATATTTCATTTTTCTCATCCATAGTTTTGATTTTAAGAAAATAATTTCAGAAACACAAGATCTTTTAAAAGATTTCTAAAGCTCTGATACCAATTGAAAAACTGTTACTAAAGCCGTTTAATATAAGATTAAACTATTTAAGTAACTCCGAACTATTTTTTGAAGAAACTCTTTTCTATAAATCAAATCAGTTTAATCACAAGATGTGTTTAAAAATATGCACAAGATCAGTTCAAGATGTGTTAACAAGTTTTGAAAAACAAAACTAAAATAGTTCTAAACCAGCACACTAATCAGAATGAGATGAGTAGATGTAGAAAGATTATTAACAAGAGATTTTTAACGTGGTAAAACCTCACCCAACTGAGGAAACATCCACGACTCCCTCTACGGAGTAAAAATAAAAATCCACTAAAACACAATATAACAGTTACAAACTATATAACACACATGCACACAAATCAGACCAATACAAGTTTAGGAATGTACTCACTGGTGTCCTTATAACTTTTCTACAGTTCTGATTGCTGATGTTGTTCTCCCAGGTTGCTAACTTCACTTTGCTTCAGTCTTTACGTCGACTCTTGTTTTAAGATCTTATTACCAACACTTTCAGTGTTGTAGTGTATATGTGTTTGTGATGGTGATCTAACACATGCATGCACACACTCACTCTTATTTTTACAAACAGTCCTAGCAAATTAAAAATCATATCTATATGCTGTGATTTTCCATTTCTCTCTTTTTAGCAAAATTGAACCTTATTTAACCTTTAAAATAAACCCAGAATCCACGGCTATCTTGCTCAGAAGACGTATCAAGATCTTAATGAATTTCAGAGTTTTAAAAACGCTTTTGAAATTGAAAACCTCCAACTGAGATTCCAACTAGGTCAAAGATCTTGTTTCAAAAGAACTAGAAACAAAAAATGTTATTATTGATTTTGAGTATGAAAACATTTACAAAAAACAATCAATAACAGATTTCTCAAGACGAGAAATAATAAATGCAGATCTAGGTGTAATATAACATAAAACCCTCAGATCTAAAATTTCTATGAAACAGAAACACAGATCTAGCTTAATGCTTAAGTTGGACACAAGATCTTAAAATGAAGAGGTTACAGCACGAAACCACTATTAAACCACTCTCAAAACTCTTAAATACTCAAGGTTATGTTTGGTATATACAGGTTTTGATAAAATAATTAGGGTTTGAAAAAGGGTTTGGACGAACAGGGTTAGGGTTTCTAACTATGGTTTCTCTCTCTTTTCTCTCTCTTCTCTCTTCTCTCTTCTCACTTCTCTCTCTAAATGACGAAGCGGTAAAAGTCTTCTAATTGCTGAGGGTTACCCTCCTTATATAGGGGGCTGAGAAGGATCGCAAAGGTAGAGGCAAATCGAGGGCTGAGATTAAGTCTTCTCAAATTGACTTTGATCCAACGGTTTAAGAGGATGGGTTGGTTAAAAAGCTTCCGATTGGAGGATAAGGGTTTCACAGGGATTAGTAAGGAACACATGCAGAGCATTGATAAGATCACTCTAAGGGCTGGCAATCAACAACAGCTTTGTGTCTATAGAGAAACACAAATCCAACCGGTTCAAGAGTAACAGGTGTAGGGCTAATATTAAACCTCACACGCGCGTCTAAAGAAATTACACCGCACCCTTTATAGTCTCTAGCGCTTTCGGTTTCTACCCAAGTGAACTTTACAGGGATAAAACCAACAATCAGAAATTATAGAATGACCCCAAAACTTCTTAATTGCATTTTTAATTAAGAAAAAAATGTTTAAAAATTCCCAAAAAATTATAAAAAATATTTTTAAGGGAAATTAACACACACAACACACATCCAATTAATATAACGAAATGTGTAAGCAATGTATGCAGTCCTAAAGTGTGTGAGTGTTTGTGATTATACCTTGATCAATCAAACAAGAGGAATGAAGTGTATTGAAGAGTCTGAGGCACTTTGGTTTCTAGGATAGGGACTCAATTTTGTCTCTATTTCCAAATTAGATGAACACTTATACAATGTAGACTCAAGTGAGTCAAGGGTATAAGATGATTTATGTTCCACATAAACCTCCTCATGTAGAATGACATTAAGTAAGGCACTCTTGACATCCATTTGGTAAATCGTGAACTTTACATGACATGCTATGGTAAGGAAAAAATGAACGGGCTCTAGCCTAGCAATAAAAGAAAATGTATCGTCAAAATCAACAACCTCAATCTGGGCATAACCTTTAGAAACCAACCTATCTTTGTTACAACTAATGATATCATACTCATCCATCTTTTTATTATAAATCTACTTGGTACTAATGACATTTGTGTCACTAGGTCGTGGTGCTAGTTCCCATACACCATTTTTTTTAAACTAAACCAACTCTTCTTGCATAATGTCAATCTAGTGCTCATATTTAAGTGATTCCTTGATGTTCATGGACTTTACTATTGGGGTTTAATGGAGGTAGTTAACCTCATTATCTAATTGAGATTGAATGTTGACTACTTTGTCGAGATTAACAAGAATGTTGGTAGAGTCATGACTCTTACGAATGCAAGAAGGTGGATCCTCTTTTTCAACAGAGGGGTCCACTAATTCATTGTGAGGAACAATGGGATCAACACAAGCAGGTACATTATTCTTATAAGAGAGATCATCATTATCAATAAATATGGCAGGAGCATCATCTTTTATGATGACATTTATTGATTCCGTGATGTCAGAGCTAACAAGGTTGTAAACCCTTTAAGCTCAACTATTCGATAAATAACCTAAAAATATTCCCTCATCTCTCCTCGAGTTAAAATTCCCCTAAAATATATCTATCCCGAATGATATAGCTTGGACTCCCCAAACACAAAAATAAGATAGGTTGGGATTTTTATCGGTATACAATTCATATGGTGTTTGATTAGTGTGTGATGTAAATAAACGTTATTCACCATATAGCATGCGATGCTAACCGCCTCTGCCCCAAAACACCTTGGTGATTTCCTTCCAAGAATCATGGACCTTTCCATCTCTTGAATTATCCAATTCTTCCTCTCAATAATGCCATTTTTTAGGAGTGAGAACAGTAGTAAACCTATGTTTAATGAGAACTTCATCACAATAATCATTCACCCCGATCTCTTTAAATTCATTCCCATTTTCACTAAGAAAATGATTTATAATGACACCATGTCGATTTCTAAGAACTTATCACTTGACTTTAGAAACTTAGCAATATCTGACTTTTATTTAAGAAATCCAACAATAGAATATCTGAAAAATTTATTAACCATCACTAGGATATACTTCTTACCAACAATACTCTCAGTATGCATGGGACCTATAAGGTCCATGTATATTAACTCTAATATATGGGAGGTGGTAATGGTTTCTAACTTCCTATGGGGACTCTTGATTTATTTTCCTTGTTAGAAAGGATCGCAAACCGAGGAAATTAGTTTTCGTAATGATGGCAAGTTGTGAAATAGGTCTTTCTTTACTAAGTGCTCATGATCTCTAAAGTTGACGTGACCTAGTCGTTGATGCCAAATATTGGTGGTGGATACTCTGAAACTGTTGTAGTTGAATGAAAACTTAGGAATGATACTATAGAAATTATCGACAGTCCTGACACGTTGAAGAATAGTATTGCCATACTTGTCGTAGACATTAAACTCTATCTCGCTAAATTTAACTGCAGGGTTTTATTTGCATAGTTGTCTTATGTTAATTAAGTTTTCTTTTAGTCCATCAACATAAAGTACATTTTCTTGTTTTGGCAACCCTGAAATGTGAAGGGTGCGTTATCCTATAATCCTAGACCTACTCCCATACCAAAGATGACCTTACATCCTTGTGATCCTCAAGTGTGGTAAAAAGATATTTATAACTTTTCATATGTCTAGAGCATCCAGTATTAAAATACCATTAGGAGGTATTATGAACCGTAAGAGCAATGTGAAAAATAAGCACTTGTGTGGCATTATCATTAGGAACCCAAGTAGGAGTTATATTATTTTTGTTCGTACCATTGCTGTTCCTAGTCTTGGAGTTGGAATTATTACTATCAGACATATTAATACTTTAAAATTATTCCATTAAACCTTTAGAAGTATTGACTAGGTACTCAACTTTCATTCTAAGGCTAGCCAATTGGCTATAGTGTGGTGTGGGAGCACAAGCACGAGAGTTTTTACCAAGCTTGTAGTGAGAGTCTCTAAGGTGACCCTTTCTTTTGCAAAAGGTGAAAACTATGATTGATTGGGCCTCACCTCATTAGGTTTCTTAGGAGTATCTCTCTTTGGTGGGTTAGGTTTAGGAGTGTTTGTACTGGAAACAAACTTGGCTATAGGTGAGAATTTAGAATTAGACGTTTCACCCTCGACATACCTTATAACTTTTCTCTCTTGAAAACCTTTCCCCTTATAACCTAGGACAGGGACAAGGAACAAATTCCCAATTTTCCTAGAGTTATCCTCAAGAGAGACTTTGATTTCATAAGAAACTATAAGATCTTTCTCAAGTTTGGCAATTTTTGTCATCAAGTGTCTCACAAATATCTAAGGAGTTATAGAGATCTTTAGTGATGCGAGCTAAAGTTTTGGTCAAATCATTCTTCTCTTTACACACCACAATGAGTTTCTCAAAGAGATAAACCTTGATTGCCTTAAATTGACTAACCAAAGCTTCATAATCTTAGGGTTTCAACTCTTTTTCAAGCATAAACACTTTAATAGTTTACTTCTTGTTATGCTTGTGAAGTCTCAGGGACTCTGTGTAGAGATCATAATAGGAAAAATGGAAATCCCCTTCTTTCATATCACTCTCATTTAAATTATCAACCCGTTTAATACCTTGTGAGAGGTTACACTCAACATCAAGACTGTCATACACAAGATTATCATCATTAGGATGTGATATATTCATGGAGATTGCATGACTAGCTATAAAAGAAGTGAAGTTGCTCCCAGATGGAATAGAGACATAAAAGTCTTTAGACTCATTATCATTATTGATACGAGTAGCATTATGCATAAACTCGTCGAATGTTTCACTCTCGCTCATGTTAATGGTTTCGAATTAAGTAGTGAAATTTTGAAGTTTAAACTCCTTAACTGTACTCGTTTACTCATGGGTTAGTTGAATAATTTGCCAAGCCTCCATTAAAGTTTCACACGTCATGACATGATAAAACTCCTCAGGGGTAGCTGCACTAAAAAAACATTTAAATCTGTAGAATTAAAATTACATAGTTTTAACTCATCATCACTCCATTCCTCGATGAGTTTTAACACAGTTGCTTCCCCGAATATAACGGTTGGAGGGGACCACCCTTTTTTAACCGCTAACCAAATATGCTCATCAGATGATTTTAAAAAGGATTTCATATGGACTTTCTAGTGAGTGTAATTAGTTTTGTTAAACATGGAGGTCTATTTGATGAACAACCTTTCAGATAACTGCCAGGATTCATCTAAGTAATTTTAAGATCCAAGCTGTGATACTAATATGAGAAATCATGTTATATTCGTTTGGGTTCAACTTCATTGAATTTACCCAAAATCGCAAATACTATAAGCAAGTAAATATCAATCTAGGTAGGAAGTCTCATTTATTTCCAATTTTAATCTAGTTAACTAATTACTACGTTAGCATGAAATATTTAATTGTAAAGATAAATAGATAATCCATGACACTTCGATGTACGAGAAAAATCTAATTGGGAAAAACCTCGAATGACCAGTCCTTGATAAGTTCATTTCAGATATGGTTTTACAATAAAACTCAACTTACAAAACTTGAATCCTCAAGCCCATGAAGATGTAATCTTCAACAACCTCCATTCATAGCTATGTGTGATCCAACATCGCTTCCCAGTAATTCCTTGCCTCGGTATCCACCAATAGTTTTTATCGTCTCCAATAGTGCATAATCCGTTGCCTAACCACGAACATATGATGAAACGTTTATGTGGGTTTTGGATTTGAAAAACTTGATCATAATGATTCAAGAATATTTAGAGAGGATTTTCCAAAGTGTTATTGTATTAAAAAAAAGGCATGGAAAAGTTATCTTGAAAGATGCTACAACGCAAATCTATAAAAAAATATTATTTTTCTTCTAAAAATGCAGGTAAGTGGGAAAAAACTAAACGAAAACTAATTTTATTGAAAAACGTCATGGGACATTTAAACGACATGGTATTTCATTCTAATGGCATATCGGGTCTCATTCGAACACGAAACTAACAAGATAAAAAACGAGGGGGGAAATGGATTGATAGACCTCATTTGAAGTTATCTCTAACGAGGATACCAATCTCATTGGATCGAACATCAAACGATTCTTCTAACGAGATTCCAGAGAAGTCAAATCTTTCAATTATTAACCTCATTTGATCTCTTGTTCGAACGAGATATCAAATGTCATTAGAAAAACTTGTAAAAATGAAAAAAAAAATCAAGAAACATTTTTATCCAAATATTGTAAGGTCATATACTTTATTAGGAAAGAGAAAGCAACATGATAAATGCTTTATTGAGACTTGTGCATATATGGCCGCTTATATGTCTTCACTTGCAGTCTTCAGTATATGACACCTTAACAAACTACGTGTTTTATTCATCCGAATAAGATAATACTAAAAATTAACTCGATGTGGAAATTTATCCTTACATTTTTAAACAGTAGGGATTGGACATTGTGGGACCCTACCTACAGCAATAAGAAATCAGAAGTATCTCTTAACTGACACATACTACGTCACCAAATGGATTGAAGTTGAGCCTCTAGAAAATATAAGGTGCACTTTTATGATCAAATTTATCTGGAGGAATATCATGACCCATTTTGGTGTACGGAGGATGATCTTCACTATTAATGGAACTCAATTGAAGAGCATAACATTCCAGGACTACCCACAACATTAAGCACTATTACAGTTCAATAGCCTATCTTCCAAGCAATGAGAAAGATGAAGCTTATAACAAAATAGTGATCGATAGAATGAAGATAACATAGAAGAAACCAAAGGAGCTTGGGTGGATGAGCTTCCCCATATCCTCCGAACATATCAGAAAATGCCCAGAAGGCCATCAAAGGAAACACCATTTGCACATAATTCAACTAGAAGCAGGCTTACCAACCATGAGGATCACTGTTTTTGATCAATATAAGAATGGATATATTATAAGGACTGAGCTCGATCTAGACGAGGAAAGGAATGATAAAATTTTAATTAAGTTGGCATCTTACCAGTAGCAATTGGCTAAGCAGTACAATAAAGGCATAAATTCGGGGAAGATTCACGTCAGAGACTGTAATGAGGATGGTTATCGGCAACGCGAGGAAATCATAAGGTGGAAAATTAGGTCCTAGTTGGGAAAGACCATTCAGAGTCACCAAGGACGACCTCTAAAGAGCCTACCATCTGAAAATAGTGGAGGGGAGGGAGATACCTAGGACTTGGAATGTGTCAAACCTTAGGAAATTTTATTTTCAAATAATTTTTTCTAATTGTTTTGTCACCCCAATATTTGGATATATAAGAATTCAACTAATGCATTTTTTTTCTTATTGTTCCAAATGGTAGGCCAACCTCATTAATTATAAATTATCATTTTGGCAAGACTATCATCGATGCAAATTTGTTCAAATTTGTCCGATCAATTTCTTATTGCCCTTTTTAATGCCTTAGTAATATTACGATGAATTATATCTTATGGTTTAACGTTCTCCTCACTAATGAACATAAAAATATCGAGAATTTACCAAGAAGAAAAAGACTTAGGAGACATCCCTAGGCACTAAGTGTTCTCACCTTAGTTAACTAAATCCTCATTGCGACCACGTACATTTTCTCCATAGATTTCTCTAAGCCTATGGAGATGTGATGACACTATCCTGAAAGGTAAGATAAATAATTAAAACTTATTCGTCATAGAAATTGAGAAAATACAAAACATGGAATTAACTGACAATTTCATTCACGAAACATTGATTTAAATACAAGTGGCCAGATCGGTGGAATTAAAAAATAAATATACACAGACATAAAATAATGAAAGTCAACCATCATCTTCGGCGAGTCACCATCTCGGTAATAGCAGATCGGAGGCCAATGTCAAGATTAGGATGGAACTCATAATCATTATTATGAGGTTAAAGATAATTCTTCATTAGTTGAAGAGGAATGTCATCATTGGTATCCAATACTCATGACTCCCAAGAGGAGGAAGCCGAACAGAGGGATAATCCACCCAATACCAAGACCAAGGATGGGTCTTTAGGAATGTTATAAATGGATAGGGCATCGATCCAACCATGATTGTAAGCCACCTATCTGGCTTCAACCAATATCATGGGGCATCCATTTAGCCTTCATTATAGCCAATGGACCAGACTACGCGAGGACCCTTCCTAAAATGTATCTCAACTGCATAACTTAGCAATGCCAACCCTATCTGATCACCTAGTTCTTCTCAAAATCATATTTTGCTTTACCAAGATGCTCCCTTAGAGAATTATTCTTATTCAATAGCAGACCATAAATGCCTCTAGCATACTCGATCTCGGACTGAAGAGAAGCAACCACACCAGTCTGGTCGCTATAAGCACTTGTCATCTTTTGAAGTGCATGCTTACTAAGAAAAAGGCTTGTCTATAATACTTCGTTCTTTTATGAATATTTAATTTCCACGTGTTTATGGATTTATTAATTTAATTGGGGAAATAAAATTGGTTTCGATAAATATTAATTAGTGAGTTAAAGAGAGTTACATCGACTAATTTATATAGTTTGTAGGCGACGCATATTGTACGCATGTGTCGGGATGTTGGTGTATTCATAGTCGAGTGACTCAGATGACCTTTTTTTAGTACAATAGTGACTTGAAATTGGTCGAGATAGTCCATAACAGGAACTCGAGGGTTATAATGGGGCTTTTTTGACGTAACAGGACTCGTATCTGGGTATAGTGGTATTTTTACACCTATGGTTTAATCTTAAAAATAGTGTAATTAAGGAGTACATAAGGATTAGAGAGGTGAATGGCAATCGACTTTTTAATCTCTAGATAATTTTGCTTAAGAAAGAGTTTAAGAGAAGAGAAAAAGATAAGAAAAGGAGAATAACCTTAGAGAAGAGAGTAGAAGAACATCTCCAGATTCAAAATCATCCTGACATAAAGAGACACTTTGGATTCAAATCCATAAGGCAGGTATTTATTTGCTTTAAATTGCAATTATTTAGTTAATTACATTCATTACTAATTAGGAACTAAAATATGAGATTTAAACATTGAAACATAGAGAATTAGAATGAAGAGATTCAAGTTGTGTAACTTCTGATGTGTAATGGATATTAATTGATGATGAACGCATAATAATTTTGTAATTTAACTATGGGTTTACAAGTATGAACATATAAAACATTGATAGGGTGTTAGTATTAATGTAAATTAAAGTTTGATCAATTATGGGTTTCATTGAATTGAGTAATGATTTGGAATGATTGGGTTTTGGGAATGAATCCGGGTTTAATTTGAGGTTAGAAGGCTTATGGATTGGCTATGTATTGATGTAGGTTATCAATTTGATGTTTGGGGAGGCGTGTGACCTCCATTATACGGTTTTGGAGTGGAAAATGAGAGGAAAAAGATGATTCGCAGGCTAGAAAACTGAACTGGTTTGCTGGGAGAGTGAATCGGTTCGGTTCAGCGAACTGGTTCGATCTGCCAAGTGAATTAGTTCATTTTTTTGGACTTTTTAGATTTAGTTATGTGTTGTTTTGACCCATTAGAGCTTAGGGAATAAGCGTAAGGTCTTCCTAGGTAGAGTGGGACTTTTGGAGAATATTTCCAGGGTTTAGTAAGCGTATTAGGCCAACAAATAGATGGGTTCGGTTGAGACGAATCATGAATTCAAGTGAGTGAACACTTATATGTGTGATTAGGAGTCGGTTCGGACTGCAGGATCGGTGGAATAGTATGCTATGGGATTTGTGTACGGGGTTCATATTGAAGTAACGTTTGTATATATATGTCTTTGTGGGATTGTTGTTTGATTGTATTGAATGTATCTATTCAGTAGTACTATTGTTGGGAGGTTGCAGATAGTGGGCAGTCCACCCTGGCATTGACCAATGGGTATTGGATTGACCCCCCAGGTAGTAGTAATATTGCATGGCCATTATCCATTTGTGAGTATATGTGTTGATTTGGAGATCGGGAATCGCCTTCGTTGTTTGTGTTTATGTTGGGTTTGATGGTGAGGTTTTGACTCGGCGGCTCAGTGAGATGCATAATATGACTGAAGCCCAATAGCACAAGAGGGATGCATCCGCGAGGTCTCAGCTCTGAGTATGTGGTTATACGTATATAGCGAGTGATATATATGTATGTGCATGAGATGTGATGTGATTTGTTTATCCATTTATAGCGCGGATTTATCTATGTTATAATATTGTGTGAATATTTATTGTAGCATGAGTGTAACTATGTTATTATATTGTGAGTACCTCTATTTATAGCAACTGTGTAACTATGTTATTACATATGAAAGTACATCTGGTGAGGGTATTATATTGTTAACTAATGGTCAAGATTAGCGACACGGGCTTTGATGGCAGTTCTTTCCCTTGTTAGACTTGGTAGAAAAATTAGGATAATAAAATGAATGCGTTAGGTGCGCATTATAGATGATAAGTGAGGATAATTCTCATGTGAGTGAGACTGGTGAATTAATTGTTAAAGTAATACACTACCTGTTTATTTGGTTTAAAGAACTGAAATACTTGCAAAATATTTTCAAGCATTTTTGGGCTTCGACCTGCGGGCAAATTTCTTATCTTGTGTTTATTTTTAAAACCCTAGGTGTGTAGTTATAGCATGGATAAATCTTTCATGCCGTTTCAAGCAGTAGCTGCAAATGCTGCTGGATTTGATTGTGGCCGCTTTAATTGTTTCTATCTAAAGAGGATGCAGTTTCCTTTTCGTCTTTCCTTTTGGGCGTGTTTCCCGTAGTTGGATAGGCTTTTATTTCATGTTAGAATTTATTCGTTATTAGTTGTTATTTAATTGGATGGTTATTTGTAGTGACCAATGGTTTATTCGGTTCACGATTATTTATTATGCATTCGGTTATTCGTTATGTTCAGTTGTATGCTTGGTTTTATTCTGTTTTAGATTTTATTACTTGTTGTGACAGTGATGCTGAGAATGAAATCATATTAGATTTCTATTTTATTTTGATTGAGTATTGATAACCTGGTAATAAAATAGGTGGGGTGTCACAGTTGGTATCAGAGCATTCGGTTCTGATGTTCTTAGGATCTGTGTAAACTTACTACGTTGTTATTTCATATTGTGCCTTTATATTCTTATGCTATTTCTTATGTTTGAAGTGGAATGTTATACGATTTCAGGTTGGTTTCATATGCTAAATGCCACGAGGGTAATACCATCTTGAGCAGCGAGGAGGGCCACAGAAGGGTTGGCTCAGTCGGAGCCGTAAGCCTCTCAGGGGAATGTGATTGCAGCAGAGGTCACAACCATTAAAGCATAGACAATTAATGCCTTCATGACTAGCATGTTAAAATATATGCCCCAGGGACTGCCACAACCACCAATGGTAGTATTAGTGCAGACTCACCCAGTTCCGTCAGTGTGGGAGCGAGTTAGGGAGGCATCCCAATGGGCCATCCACCGGAGTTTCATGAAAATGTAGATGTTGTAGTAGCTTGCTAATGGAAGAAAAACATCCAAAAGAATTTATATATGGTTGAGTGCAGCGAAACTCAGAAGCAGGTACTAGCTACATTTAAGCTAGTTAGGGCAACTCTTCAGTGGTGGGAGTCGGTTACCACATTAAAGGAAAAGGATCCGATTACTATTCAAGAGTTATGGGTGTGGTATGACCGTAATTTCTTTTTATCAGCTGTACCAATAGGGATGAGGATGAGATTTCTGGATCTAACACAAGAGGTCTTAATTGTGTCCAAGTATGAGGAAGAGTTCACTCGCCCAGCAGACTTTGTACATGATGAGGTGAACACTAATGAGAAGAAGATTCTTAAGTTTATAAAATATCTTACTTGGAGGATCCGCCAACATTTTTTTAGAAACCCGGTGTTAAGGGCTTACACTGATGTTGTTAATGTTACGGTGCTTCACTTTTAGGATCATCACTTCCATCTAAGGCGAGTGAAGAGGAAAAAATATTCGAGCCAGTAGGGCAAGACTAGGGGCAACGGTGCCAGCGGGGCAATGGCGCAGTAAAATAGGAAGTTGGAGTGGGTTCCCAGTAGGGAACTAAACTAAGAGATTCAGGTCGGATAATGGCAGTTTTAGGCAGGGCCATTAAAGCCAACATCAAGTTATAGAGGTCCAGTAGGTCCAGGTTACCAGAATGGAGTCCAACAGGGTCAGCGATAGGGGCAGCCTTGTTAAGGCCAATAGGGTCAAAGGAAGGCATATTTTATTGGTAGATGTTTCATATGTGGACAGTCAGGCCATATGCGATGTGCAGGACCGAGTAAGGAAAGGGGTCAGCAGCAGGATGCCGAGCCAGGGCAGAAGTTACAATAGCTTCCAGCACCACTATCAGTTCTGGCATTGTCACTTCCACAGGGGTAGTTGTAGTTTGGGCATGTGTATAATGTCCATCGACCAATTTTATCGCGAAGGATGCTAGTGATTGAGGGTATGTTATTTTATCCATGGGCAATTGGGGCCGGTATTATTTGACACGGGTGAATCACACTCTTTTGTTATCATTAGATTCGCATGCGAGATGGGTTTAGTGGGTACAACTTTAGATATTATTATGATTATAGATTCACCATTGGGTAGCAGGGCTCTCACTCGTTCCGTATGCAGGGGAGTAGGTGTGGACATTGAGAGGTTATGATTAATAACGTATATGCTCTTTTTAGAGATGTACGAGTATGATGTTATCCTGAGTATGGAATGGTTAGTTATGTGTTAGGCATTAGTGGACTATTACAATAAAACTATTGTGTCAACGATTATAAGACAGGATATGTTTCATGTGGCGATGCCTCATACGGAGGAAGGGGTCGATCACGCATTTGTATTATATCGAGTAGGAGACTTCGGAGAGTATAGTTGTTTTGTTATATTCGATCCATGTGGCTAGGGTTTTTACTGATGTAATTCAGGAGATACTGGGGTTAATGTCAAATCGAGAGATTAAGTTTGTGATCGGCTTAGCACTGAGGACTAGGCCGATAGTGCGAGAGCCGTATAGTACTACTTATTTAAAAATGAGGGAATTAAAAGATCATATTTATCATCTTTTGTGCAAGGGTTTTATCCGTTGGAGTACATTACCTTAGGGTGTCCTAGTACTATGTCTTGAGCCAACAAATATCGATGATCGATTAAGCTAGGCAATATTTTATAGGAAGGGTTCTTTGTTTGGATTTCACTTATGAGACATCCCATGCATGAGGCTTAGCAAGTGTCAGGAGTTGAGAGACATTTGGGCTCTAAGACGTTGGTTTACTACATTAGGCATTACATGTGTGGAAATGTAATGCATCAAGCAACAAGTTATTATATGATTTAAGGCCACAGGAGCCAAGGAGTGCAATGTCGAGAGCACTTACGAATGTTTATACCGCTAGTTTAATAAGTGGGAAAATCTCAAAAAGAGTTGAGTCGGGATTAGTGGGGTACTTAAGTAAACCTTTAATATATGGTCACGCATGATATGTGTGGTCGATTTTTTTGATGAATGTGAGTTGCATAAATGATAAACGTGCATGTGTGCACATTATGTAGGGTGTATGGGCACCCTAGTTAGTTCGATATTCAGTATCATTCGGGGAAGTCTAACGTGGGTTCAGATGCGTTGATCCGTATGCCAACAGGGAAGTTTGTAGTAGTTTGGAAGGCGAAAGTGTGCTGAGCTTTTTCAGGAGGAAGAGGTAGTTTGGCCCTATATGGTAGTGATGACCATCACACTCGAGATTATCTTAAAGGTTATGGAGGCATAGGCAGGGGATCCCTGTTGTGAGGATATGATTCAACAATTATTTGCAGGCAAAATGGAGTTTACTCAGTCAATTCTGAGGGTGGCTTACGCTTCAATGGGAGGATGCTTGTCCCAGACGATAAGAACCTATGATACGTAGTTATGGAGGAGGCACATGGGTCACAATTTCAAATACATCCTAGAGGGGATAATATGTACCAATTTATGAAAAACTAGTATTTATGGACCGGTATAAAGTGGGACATAGAATAATTTATCTCCAGGTACACCACTTGTACGATAAAGGTTGATTATCAGAGACTAGCCAGGGTTCTGCAGCTGTTAGAGATTCCAGTGTGAAAATGGGAGTATATCGATTGACTTCATCATGAATTTACCGATGTCATAGAAGGGTCCATCAGGGTTATTGTCAATCAGATAACCAAGGTAGCTCATTGCATATTATTTTGGGTGGATTACATGACAGGGTAGTATCTCCAGCTTTTTATTGAAAAGATAGTGAGATTTCATGGGGTGCCTCTCAACATTGTTTCGAATCAAGATAAGATCTTCATGTCCCAGTTCTGGTATATTTTTTAGGAGGAGATGTGGGCGAAGTTGCATTTGAGCACGATGTATCACCCACAGACCGATGGCAGATGAAAAGGGTAAATAATATGTTGGAGGATATGTCGAGGATGTGTATTCCAGATTTTAATGGTAGTTAGGAGCATAACTTACCTTTTATAGAGTTTGCATGAAATTATTAGTACCAGTTTACTATTGTAATGGTGCCATTTGAGGTTTGTACGATAGGCCTTATCATTCTCCCTCTTGTTGGTTAAAAGTGGGGGACAATAAGCTTCTCGAAACAAACGTGCCTCGAAATACATCGGTACAGATTGATTTGATTAGGAGTCATATTCAGGTAGCTTAGGACTGGCAAAAGATTTACGCTTACAAATTGGAGAAATTTAGAGTTTGACATGGCCGATCAAGGTGTCGTTGTGGGTATCTCCAATGAAGGAAGTGATGAAATTTAGGAAGAAGGGAAATTTGGATCCTGGGCATGAAGGGCCTTTTCCCATCATCGAGGGTAGGACCAATTGCGCATAAGCTCGCATTACCGGAGCATTTTTAGCGGATTCATGAGATGTTTTATGTGTCGTCGATGAGGAGGTATATCAAGGATAACGTGGCTTATCAGCATATAGAATTGGAGGAGATTGACTTATAGGAAAATATTTCTTACGAGGAGAGACATGTTACCATTTTAAGCCATAGTGAGCGAAAGCTTTGATCAAATGTGGTACTATTAGTGTGTGTATAATGGGGACACCACAATGTTTCTGAATCGACGTGGGAGCACGATGATCACAGAAGGAAAAGTATCTAGAGCTCTTTATGGAAGGAACGTTCGAATTTTTAGGATGGAATTTCATTATTAAGGGGAGAACGTAATACCCCGTACTTTTATGAATATTTAATTTCCACATGTACATTGATTTATTAATTTAATTGGGGAAATTAAATTAGTTTCGATAAATATTAATTAGCGAGTTAACGAGAGTTACATCAACAGATTTATATAGTTTGTGGGTGACACGTACTGTACGCACGCGTCGGGCTCGATCAATGAGATATTGGTGTATTTATAGTTGGGTGACTCGAATGACCTTTTTGAGTGCACCAGTGTCCATAATGGGTTGGAATAGTCCTGAATAGGTACTCGAGTGTTATAATGGGCTCCCGAGGGCTTCGTAGACATAACAGGACCCGTATGTGGGTATAATGGTCTATTTACATCTAGGTTTTAATCTAGAGATGGGATTATAGCATAATTAGAGAGTATATAAGGATTAATGAGGTGGATGACAACTCACTTTTTAATCTTTGCATAGTTGTGCTTAAGAGAGAATTTAAGAGAAGAGAAAAAGAGAAAAAAGGGAGAAGAACATTAGAGAAGAGAGGAGAAGAACATCTCCAAGTTCATATTCATCCCTACGTAGAGAGAGACATCAGATTTGGATCCATAGGAAAAGAATTTAATTACTTTAGATTGCAATTATGTAGTTAAGTACATTCATGATTAATTAGGAACTAAAATATAAGATTTAAGGATTGAAGCTTTGAGAATTAGAATAAAGAGATTTAAGTTATGTAACTTTTAATTTGTAATGGATATTAATTAATGATGAACGTGTAAGAATTTTGTGATTTAACTCTGGGTTTACAAGTATGAACATGTATATCCTTGGTAAGGTATTATAATCAATGAAATTCAAGTTTGATTAATTATGGGTTTGATCGAATTGATTAATTATTAGGATTCCTAGGGTTTCAGGAATGGATTTGGGTTTAATTTAAGGTTAGGATGCTTTTGGGTTGGTTAGGTATTGATCTCAGTTATCAATTTGATGTTTGGGGAGGCTTGAGACTTCTATTGGAGGGTTTTAGAGGAGAAAACCCAAGGAAGAGCAAATCAAACCGGTTCGCTGGGGGAGAGAATCGATTTGGTTCAGCGAACCAGTTCGGTTTGCTGGTCTACGTAGATTTTTTTATGTGTTGTTTTGACCCGTTAGAGCTTGGAGAATGAACGTAAGTGCTTCTGGGTTAGAGTGGGACTACTAGGGAATATTTTCAAGTTTTTGTATGTGTGTTAGGATAACGGATAGATGGATTCGGATGAAACGAACCTTGAATTCAAGTGAGTAAACACTTATATGTGTGATTGGGAAATCAGTTCGAACTTCGGAATCAGTGGACTAGTAAATTATGGGAATTGCGTACGAGGTTCATACTTATATATATATATATATATATATATATATATATATATATATATATATATATATATATATATATATATATATACGTATTGGGATGACTTGTATACATATATGTATATGTGTGATTATTGCTTGGTTGTATTGAACATACCTACTCGGTAGTGCTATCATTAGGAGGTTGCGCATAGGGGCAATCCACCTTGTTTTTTACCAATAGGTGTTGGATTAATCCCACTGGGTAGTAGCATTATTACATGGCCACTATCTGCGTGTGAGGATAGGCTTTGGTTTGGAGATCGATGGGGTGGGATGTGGGATGTGGTATGGTTGCGATCCTCAGATGTATGTTTTTGACCGCCTCTGTTGTTTGTGGTTTCGTTGGGTTCAGTGATGAGATTCCGATCTAATGGCTCAATGTGATGTGCAATTGCCCAGAGCCTGATAACACACGAGGGATGCATCTGTGATGTCACATCTTAGGGCATAAGGTTATACTAATATAGCGAGTGATATTTATAAAGATGCATGAGATGTAATGCGATGTGATGTGTACATCCATTTATAACGAGGATGTAGTTATGTTATTATATTATGTGAGTATCTGTTATAGCATGAGTGTAGATTTGTTATTATATTGTGAGTACCTCTATTTATAACAAGTGTGTAGCTATGTTATTATGTATAAAATTAAACCTAGTGAGGGTAGCATATGGTTAGCTAATGGTAAAGATTAGGGGGATAAGCTTTGATAGTGGTTGTTGTCCTAGTTAAATTTGGTGGCATAATTTGGATAATAAAATGAATGCGTTAGGTGTGGACTGTAGATGAACGGTGAGGATGGGTCTCATGTGAGGGAGATTAGGGAATTAATCATGAAAGCAATACAATATATGTTTTATTGGTTTAAAGCACTTAAATACTTGCAAAATATTTTCAAATAATTTTGAGCTTTGACCAACCGGTAAATTTCTTTTCTTGTGTTTCTTTTTAAAACCCCAAGTATGTAGTCATAACATAGGTATATCTTTTATACCATTGCCAGCAGTAGCTGTGGATGGTGTAGGATTTGATTGTAGCCGTTTAAGTCGTTTCTATCTAGATGGAATGTAGTTTCCTTTCAATCTTTCCTTTTGGTCTTATTGCCCATAGTTGGAGAGTATTTTAATTCATGTCAGACATTATTAGTTATCAGTTGTTATTTACATTAGATAGTTATTTGTATTGACCGGTGGTTTATTCAGTTCATGATTATTTATTATGCATTTACTTATTCTATATGTTCAGTTATATGTAATGTTTTATTCTTTTTTAGATTTTATTACTTGTTGCGATGGTGATGTTGAGAATGAAATCATATTAGATTTCTATTTTTTTTAATAAAGAATTGATCACTCGGCATTAGAATAGGCAGGGTTCACATTCCCGAGCTCGACTAGAAACATCCGTCCAATAATTTGATCCAGGTCTTCATCCTCTTAAACCAATGGAACGAGGCCATGATGTTATCATACTACAAAGATTAAAGATAAAGGGCATTCGAAAATAAGAGATAAATTAAGAAAGCTCAAATAAGTAGTTAAGATCAATTGAAAGAGTTACAATGAAGCTAAAATAATAAGTAATTTCATTATATAGAAATTTGGGCAAGCCTTTACGAAGTTAACACCATAAATATAGTAGATATAAAATACAAAAAATCTCCTAGACTAAGATAATTAGTCGGGCCATCATTTTTTGTTATCACCTACTCTTGATTGACTTATCTTGATCCATATCCTCATACACTTGCTCGACACCATCTTTCCCTTAATAGGTGTTGTCTGACTCCTCTCCATCTTCTATGTTTGGGGGTAAACTTGGATCATGCTCGCAGATGAGCTCGAAATCGGAAGAAACCCCAACCTTGATCAAAGCTTCATCCCAACCTCTATTAAAGAAAGACTTACAAATAAAGTCTATTTATATCTTGTAAAGATCGAAGACCTCATCCCATGCCAATTCATAAGCCTTGTCCTTTCCCTTTAGAGAGATAGGTATAGATTATGTAGACTCCTCGGTAGTCTTATCCAGTTGCTCAACCTTGGACTTTTGCATAGTGAGATCCAGGTCCTTAGCTCTCAGTTCAGTACTGACCATCTATCGAGAAGCTTTCAAAGACTTTGTTGCTTTATTAACAACATTCCCAAGGTTAGCATTCACATTTCTCTTAGTTATCCCTCCTGTCTAGAAGGTCGAGAAGTCCACGAGAAACTATAAGTCAAAAGCCGAGAAAAACAGTTAGTAAATAATTTTTTTGAAGGCATGGAAATATGAAAAAGGATTATCAACACTTACCAAAGAGTATCTGGGCATTATGGTCATTGATCTTGTCAGTGAGCAAGCTTTGAAGCTCCCGACCACTTTCTGGTTGGCTGGCAGATAGGCCCCCACAGCAGCAAAGGGGTCAGGTTAGCATTTGAGGCCACTGACTTTTTAACAGGTCCCTTCCCTTTGGTTGAGTCATCCACCTGCTTTTTGGTGGGAAGAATAACTAGAATACTAAGGAATTTTTTCTCTTCTTCCAACACTGTCATGCATCTTGAATGGGGAAACCCCCATTTCAACTGGGTTAGATGTACCCCCTACCTCCTTCCTTTTTGTAGGATGGGCATTTGGAGAACTGGAGGCAAGGCCCCCTCTATAAAGTTTGTGATTCTCTTATTTGATGGAGTTTATTCCTAGGAAGTGGAAAGCATTATAGAAGGAGTGGATGTGATGTCCCCAAATTTGAATGAGCCTGAAGTGCTTGTAGATGGAGAATTTTCCTCATCACATAAAATAGGGATCTCAGGGTCCTTAGCTACTGGTTGGGCAACAAAGGAGGTGGTGGTGGATGTGTAGTTCAACAACAATCAAGTCGACCTCAGATGTTCGGCACCAGAAGTCAAGGGATGTCTAAGCTTCCAAACTTTGTTAATATCATCAAAATTAATGTGTGTTTGGTTGGACTCTATCTTTTTGGATTTATATGCACAAACAGAAGAATAATAACATTAGTAAAAATTAAACAAATGGTGGTCGAACAAAAAAGAATATAAGAATCAGTACTTGACCTATCTCACAACCCCTTTCGGGGCATCTAGGACCCCTGTAGGGTTCACCACCATATGGAATGGACAAGTTCTCCTCCTACTTCACAGTGAAACTGCGTGACCAGTAATATTTGTTGGAATTTGGTTGGTTCACTATGAGAACTCTCTCATCCTTCCCCGCCTCCAGATAGTATATACTCTCATTCGACCTTACCCACATGTAAAAATAACGTATCTCTAGGATCCCTAACCTAGTACCATATAACTCGTTTATCCTATGAACTCCATTGACTATTCTCCAAGTTTCTACGAACACTGGGTAGGAACTACGCAAAAGAATTAACATAACTCTAAAAAGAATTGGTTTTAGGGAAAGGTTATGCTAACCTCATGTGATTCCCAGTAATATTTATAAATCGATTGATTATGTCTAATAGACAAATCATGGGAATAAAAACATTTGGTAACATTCTCAACATACCAAAATAATTAACATGGAACCAGTAAATATAATACAATACAATAAATTGAAGAAGATAAAGCCATCTCTGATACCATCCACTACTGATAGAAAATAAAACCAACTCTAGAAAATAAAATGTATCTCAAATGTAAAATCTATATAACTTCTAGTATCGAAACATATATATGTACAAGATGTAAAAGAACAAAACTTCTCAACTTCTACATCTTAGGAATGAGAAATATAATGTTTCTAGAGATATTCCTCCAACGAAATCAACCCAAGTCTGCGGTAGAAACAACAGCCTAAGACCTGTAAAAATAGATTCAACAACAACATAAACAATAAGTATACAAAGACTAAAAAATTAACCAAAGTTGGGACACAATAATAATAATACACCTTCCTCCCTTTTAAAGTGGATTTTCAGTAATTTAAGTTACCCAGACCAGACAACTTAAAATAACCATGCAGTTTGAATCCCAAATACATGTGTGATCGATGTGAATAAAGTTAATCTCTCAATTCTATCTTATTTACTTTTTATTCCTAAATTAATCTCTTTTATTAACAAGCATTTTATCTTACGGTATGCTCTTAGATGTAGCACATATTGCTAACTAATGGAAGTATCGCTAATAGTTGATAATACGGTACTAAATATGCATCTTAAGTTTATACAATTTGAACATTCTCATGCCTTTAGTATATTATATGTCTCTAGTATATTGGTTAAATAAATCCCAAGTCAGAACCTATAGTTATATATCTCAAGAACAAATTATATACATATCCATTATAAGATATCAACCAGTATAATCAACTCAAGTACTGAAACACAAAAGCATATAAATTTGAGGAAAGACACTCTCTACATATAACATCCATAAGTACGGTACCAGCCACTTACATAATAAATGGGAAACGATTTAACCAACATATAATGAAGGCATATCTCTATCGTCTTTGGGGATCCCTCACGCGTACTAGGTATACTTATAGGCTGTCCCACACCTATAACCTCAAAGCATCAATATGGGATAATCACTAAGCCTTCAAACCAATCATATGATCTCAAGCCTAGGCTATATAAGAGGACCCCCCCCCCCCCCGTTAATCACTTCTATATACAACTAGTACTTTCATAACGTAGCATCCTGTGCAATAATGACCAATGTAAAGCTCATCTTTATCACCGAGTTAGCAATGCGATCGACATCGTACATGCCCCATAAAGGATATCCCCTCAAGTATATATCCCACAAGCACTTACACGTGGTATGTAACACATAAAGCAAGTCAGCAAGTATGCCCATATGCAACCGGGCCAAATAAATAAATATAAAACCCTACTTAATTGGGTTACACATAACGTCTTTTAGTAACATATTAATATGTTAACTGGAATCGATCAAATATAATATTAGACCGATCTCCTAAGGCTCTCCAAATGTTAGTATTATCTTTTACCTATCCATATACCACGATTAGTTTAATGATATAATCATCCTATTCAATGGGTCATAAATGTGTTCTAATGAATGATAGATACTAGAATATTTTTAAAAGTTCCCGACCTTCTTTAGACTCCATGTGTCGGACATATCAAAAGTGAAATGCAAATAAGGAACCCTCTTGATACACTTTTATCTAGGTCAGACAATTGACAACAATCTATGCATTAATCCTCACCGTATCACTCAATATTCTAAACATTTGATAAGTCTCATTAAATCCATTATACATGACGTTACAACCTCTAACTTACTACGCGGATCTTAATCCTTGTTATCAAATACCAACCCTACCTTCGGGTTTATAATTTAGTGTTCCCAACTTGTCATATATAATTTATCAAGTAAGTAGTAAATTCCTAAATCAAACTCACCTAAAAAACCTAAGCCACCCTTCAAATAACAAAAATTGGGTTGACCCTACTAGATCGGATCGATTTGGATACCCAAATTGGATCAATCCCACTAGTTTGGGCAACCTTCTTCCCCAGTGAAATTGTGATTGACATAGCCACTTCCAACCCAATCATAGAGCCTCTAAACCATTAATTTCTCCATTCTCCTTCAAATCTAACCGAAATATAATCAATATAAACCTATATATAAAAGGTTTTGGTGATTAATGACACGAATTAAGGTATAAACTTACATTTGAATAATTAAATCCTAGATTCATTCTAAAACCCAATTTCCCAAATTAACATAAATATTCTTTACATGGATTACTCAAAAGTTAGGGCTTTTATAGACTAGTGTCATTAGTTCACATATCTAACATTTTTTTACCCTGATTATATAAATTCATTAGCCATTTAAAGAATCCAACAATAACTTATACTTGTGCTTGAAAAAGGGGTTATGGTTTGAGTATGTAATTAGTTTAATTGATAAATTTGAATATTATAATATTTCAATTAACAATTCATTGACAAAATTTAGAATCCAATGGATTACTACTATTAGGACACAATCCAAGGTAAATTCTTAGTTAATATAAACTTGCGGCCAAATGTAAGAATTCAAGCCTCAAATCCCAAATCTTATCCCCTTAAATGTATCGTCATTCCTTAGCCTTTTAAGGTTTCTCCAATATTTTTAATGTATTATAAGTTTTACTAATCAACCTAAAAACTAATCTTGCTAGGAAATTTGGCTTGGGACACACTTAAACCCCAACCTAATGAACCCAAATTACCTTCCAAATGATCCAAAACTCTCTCAAGTCATACACTAACCTAGTAGACCTAAAACCCATTATTTTAAATCAAAACCAGACATTCTAATTATGCCATAAGTCATCCTAAAATGAAATATCAATAAAACTAATATATTATCTAGTATGAGTCCAAATAGTCCAAACATTTAAACATGGATTATATAACACATAAATTATAAATAGTGACATCACATGTCCCTACAAATAAACTTAATAAATTTCCACGATTAAATAATGCACAAAAAATATGGGGTATCAAATTTCCCCCCTTAAATAAGTAATTCTTCCTCGAAATTTAAATTTTTATACTTCTACTCGGTAGTCTAAGAACATATCACCCATAGTGTCATCACACTATATAAATATCTACTCATTTGTTAACTTAATACACTTTAACGTCTCTTATCATATTCGATTAATAATCAACCAATTAGTTTAACAACGTACTCTTATCCCTCAGGAACTCCCTCCATCATTCACCCATGGAAGACACCGTGGTCATGGTGATGGTGGTCAGGTAAGGTCAAATGATAACGTCCTTACCCTATCTGAGCTCCTAAATATACCTAAGTAGCAGAATACTAACATCACTTTGAAATCCGAACATCACCGTTCCCTTTATTGGAGATATCATCAAAAGAACCTGATCCCCCTATTGGGATCATAAACCATACTTTCACTTATCTCTAATATCTCCCTTGCATAATCTGATAATATTCAAATGTTAGATAATGGACACCACTTCCTTTGAAGTGTTCTGAACACATCCCCATGTAAAGAACTAATTAACTCTGAACTCTAGTCAACTTGGTTAATCTAGCACAAATGCCCCCAACTAAAACCATGTCCTATTTGAAATCCTTTGAACCTTATAAAAAATCAATGGGTCTACTCTCCCACTTTTACAATGGGATTTCGGACACTAAAACTCTTAGATTTTCTTTGGTGCTTAACCTTCTCTACTGGCATCATCACCCTCTCGATACAAACTATACCCATAACTTCTTCACCGCACTAGTAATACAGACTCCTCAAGTTACTGTACGTCCAATCGTTGTTGGAATTTGAAGTAAAACCTAAAAGACATGCCTTGGCCAAAACTACCTCTTTTAGCTTAGGATCCTCTGGAACAAATAATCTCCCTTATAAAATGTGACCCTCTGTTGTGGTTTAAAAAAGAAAAGGAACTCGTCCTAATTACGGATTGTATACTATCTCTCGATAGAACATTCAAAGTTGGGGCCTGAACTAGCAACTATAAAAATATGGGTGTAAGGACTATCACTTCTAAACCACTCACATTTTAATAAGATGTTGTCGCTAATCACAGCTAACTGATCCCCCGTATTGAAAAATGCACTACATGATGCACGCTCCATATTGCATCAGAAAACTACCTTTGAAATATTTTCCTCCCGATTCCACAACTGGTAATAAATCATTCATATTCAAATTTCAAAGAGAAATCACTCTCCTCAAATGTTCTAATAGGTCATTGATATGTGACCATTAATACTCATCCCGTATTGTGACCTTTCCCAGTTCTAAGTGGTCCACACATCCATTTAGTGAATCGTTCCTCGTTTGGTGCTATCCCCACGATAACATCTATTCTAAATAAACTAATAGTCAAAAGCTGTGATGTCTACTCCCATATAACTCTATCCTTTCCAACAGAGTCAATGTAACTAAACAAACCCTCGCAATGGGTTAATCTAATGCCAACATGAAGGCCAAAAATTAATCTCTAGTGTAGGTGGTAACTCAGTACCCCTTCATAATTAACTGGGAAAATTTATAGACTATTGGTAACACATATAGGAAACCATAACCCCTTTCTAATGTGATCACATATACATAATACTCATACACACTAGGCCTCCCCCAAGTCTAGATGTAACTAAAAGAAATAATGCTTCCCCAAATGACAACATACAAGCCTAATATAAGCATGAAAGAATTATATTAATTAATAATCAGTAATAAAAATCGTAAGACCACATGTTTAAAATTAAAAGAGTATCTAAAAACCAAGCCGAGCAATCATAATATCTACACCTTTACAATCATGACGTGAAGCATCACTCCTACTCGTTGGATATCCATATATAAAGTAAAATCAGTGATAACTAGTAGATATCAAAACTTATAGAAGACGCACTATTAATAGAAGGATGAGAACTCTTCGATACCAAAATAAGACTCGTGAATGTGAGTTATAAACATTAACAGTAACCATCAACCAATGGTATCCTAATAATATAGGTTTCCCTAAGGCAACTACTAACTGAGTGGTCTCGATCACAAAAAATGTAACACTTTGCTTATAAGAAACTATCAAAATGATGGCTCTGCTAATCCTATCTCTGTAGATAATTTTACTAAAATTGGCCTCGTCTACCCTTTTCTCATTGGCTATGACCCCACTAGTCCTAGTTCCCTTGGGTCTAATAGCCCAAAATAACTTTGATTGTCTGCTCCCGGAACCTCTTAGGGTCTTCTCTCATGATGCGATTCCTTACATAGGTGAGGTCTTCCCTAGATCGGGATAATACTACACAATTACTAATCTTTTGCACCAATTCCAACCCCAATATTCTCACTAGTAGGAACTTAGAAATTTTTAATAATTCTAACTATGCAGAAAGGACACATCCACTATCTAGTTACAAGCGACGGCGGACGACCGTTCAATAATACCAACTAAATTCTTATGTAAGACAGTCACTAACCTACCAAAATTTCTCATACGATTGTAGATAACATGAAAGTATTTCTTCGCTTCTGTATCAATATCTCTTGGTGTAGAAAGAGAGAGATAGTTGACTTCCCCCTCATACTAACTACCACACGGTTGCCCGAATGAGGTCTCAAAAACCAACTTCTCATGTTCTTACGGATGATGAGTGAAAAAATTTCCCTTCAAACCATACGTTAAACACATACTAAAGGTCTCACATGAAATGGTTCCTAATTCCCAATCGAAATTGACCTCATGCGTGGGATGTCTCTTAAGGGAAATCCAAATAAGAAACCCTCTTGATACATTTTGGTTGATTCGTATTACTCGTTAGGAACCATGGCACGAAACTCCCTAAGAGGTCATCGTGATATATAGTAAAAATCCTAAGCGAAAAGGCTCTACATTAATCATATAACACAACGCGAAAAGGTGACAGAGGCACACAAGATCCCTAGGACACTAGAACTTGGAATGCTCTAATACCAATTGTAACATCCCATAAATTTTATAAATTGATTGATGAGGTCTAATATAAAAATCATGTGAATCAAAAATAGTTGATAACATTCTCTACATAACAAAATAATTCAAATTGAATAAGAAATGTAATGAGAGGCAATATACTAAATAAGATAAAACCATCTATGATACCATCCACTACTGATAAAAAATAAAACCAACTCTGGAAGATATAATGTATCTCAAATATAAAATCCATACAACTACCTGTACCAAAATATACAAACATGCAAGAAGTATAAGCATAATGCTACTTGGCTTCTACATCCTAGTGATGAGAAATAGAATGTTGCTAAAGATACTCCTTCGACGCAATCAACATAAGTCTACATCATCAACAACATCCTAAGTGCTAAAAAAATAGGTTCAACAAGAACATAGACAACAAGTTTACGAAGAATAAGAATTTAAATAAAGTTAAGCCATAATAATAATAATAATAATAATAATAATAATAATAATAATAATAATAACAATAACAATAATAACAATAATAATAATAAGAGTAATAATAATAATAATAAACCTTCCTTCCCTTTTAAACATAAAATACAAACAGTTAAAATTAGCATGCCTTTCTACTCCAACTTGGACAACTTAAAATTAGCATGCGTTTCTACTCCAAAACCCTTATGTGACCCATGCATTTCCACTGGAAAACCTGAAAACACCTTTGAGATATTTATATTAGCCCAAATATTATTTCAATCTGTTAAACAAAAAATACAAACTTAATAACATTAGTTGTAACAAACTAAAATTTATAAAAATAGTTAAAACATTAGCATTAACAAACTGAAGTGCAAAGTTAATAAATAAAGAGACAATATAAAAACAAAATCAACTATTAAAAAAAAATCTTCTTGTAAGTCACATTTCAGCTCAATTATAACAGTTAAAATCTTAAAATTCTAACAACGTAAAATTAACCAAAAATATACAAAAAAAAACAAATAATCAAAATTTAACATTTAATTAACAAATAAATTATCAAATAAACAAACTTTAACAGTTAACTAATAAGAAATAAACTAACAAAGAAACTAAAAAAACTAATAAATTAGAAAATAAACAAATTTCAAACTATTTACTTTTTTTGACCCTGAACTTGTAAAAACCTCATAAACTTTACCTTTGACTTTCTATTTTTAAATGTAACATCCCTAAAAAAAATATCTCGATAATTTTTTGGAAAATCGGAAAAAGGGACCCCGCCCATCCTCTCCTTTTCATTGATACGCCCTTGAGTGTTAGCCCCTTTTGACCATAGCGTCTAAGGGAGATCAAATCTCACTTTCCATCACAATTAGGATTACACTTAACAGGCAAGAAAAGCTATGCGCTCTAATCAGACTACAAAGCTTTGGTGGGGATTATGGGGGAATTATTTTACTAGTCAGGAGAAACTAATGCGTATTCACATATTTTACAAAAAGAACAACTTAAAGGTGTAGGGATGGATTAGGGCCAATCAACAGAAATATCAGAATTAGATTCAGTCAATCAAGTTGAGATAGTTATCTAAGGTCATGGAGTCCGACATGACTTGGCCTCTTTTTGTTCTCTACAAATATTATCCACACTCCTAGCAAAAGGAGCATGTAATCGTCATTATCTGTAATTAATCCATAAAGAGAGAAGCCCCATGTGAGCGTAGGCACATTACCGTACCACATACATACTATGTTCTTCTGTGATTGTCATTTTTTACTTTGCCTAGCTTAATTTTGTTCAGTCCATAACAATGGATTTTTCACCCTATAATAAGTTTAATAAATAATTTTTTTATATAAAATAAAGATGTAAGCCTACTTAAACTTAACCACCGTTTAATTTTCCCCAAGTGATTAAGCGCGGGTATCTTCATATAGGATATTTATGCATGTAGTTTTTAATTTTCTATTTCTTTCCTAATAAAAACTTAATCTATGTATTTATATTTTTTCATCTTGTCTGTGTTGTTTATTATATTTTAGGGTTTCAATTGTTTTTGTGTTTGAAATATGAGAATGCACACTATACTTTGGTGGTTCTTAATAACACTTCCTCCCAACTTTATTTAATCGGCCCACACATTGCGCGGGCTTCCCATCGGTATATTATAATATGATAAAATAGAAGATTGCATTTTAAGTTTCTTTCCATTTATGCAGCCACGTGGCACCTAATGAGAGAATGTTCAGCATCCATAGTCATAATAATACCTAATTCATTCTACAAGTTAGAGACTAAGCAACACTTTATTTTTTTCCCTTTTCACTAATTGCACTAGTGAAAAATAAACTCTACAAGATTTTAACACCAAAATTTACAAAAACTATTTTTAGTTTTGGTGTTAAAATCTTGTAGAGTTTTGGCGCATATTCTAATGTAACATACTGGTGCCATGATTGATTTGGTAGCCAGAGAGTTACATTCCATATCGCCTGGGTAAGAATAAAGTAATGGTTCTTATATATAAACTTTTACTCTTATAACATTGAGGCCTTTTTATCACCACTAGTAAGACATATGATTGATGATGCACATGTTAGGGGGTTTGTGGATTTAGATTTAATAGAACTCCATATCGATATGAATGATCATTAAAATGGGGACTATATCGATGGTGGTAGAATAGGTATTACATAATAGTATTAGAGCTAGTAACCAACTGGGTAAGTGTGCCAATATGTTAGGTGATGGTTGGTTTCATTCTAACGAGGACATTGGCTCCCTAAGTGGGTGGATTATAATAGATTTTTGCTATGATTAATTTTGTTGTCAGAGAGTTATATTTCACGTTACCCGGGTGAGGGAAAATTAATGGTTCATGTAAGTAGATTTGTACTCTTCTAACACCCAGGCCTTTTTAGATCTAGTGGTAAGGCATGTTGTTTATGACACAACGTATAAGGGGTTCAAACTCCATTAACACTAGTTTATGGATGTGAACTAGAATAAAATCTAAGATCGCTATGTGTAGTGGTTAAAGTGGGGGAGAATAATGGTTGCAAAAGAGTGGAGAGTTACATAATGGTATCAAAACATGTACCCAGTTAGAATAACTATGCCAGTATATCGGGTGATGGTTGATTTCATCCAAATGAGGACGTTAGGATCCCTAAGGTGGTGGATTATAACAGACTGGTGCCATAGTTGATTTGGCAGCCAGAGAGTTATATCCAACATCCCCTGGGTGAGGAAAAAGTAATGGTTCATATATGTATATTTTCACTATTCTAACACTGAGGCCTTTTAGCTCCACTAGTAAGAGATGTTATTAATGATGCACATGTCACAGACTCGAACCCACACATGTCAGGGGTTCGAACCCCACTGACACTAGTTTGTAGATTTATACCTAATAAAATCCCATACTGCTATGTATGATGGTTAAAGTGGGGACAATATTGATGGTGGAAGAATGGGGTCTTATAACTGATGAATTTAGTCTAGGTTAAAACAGATAAGTATCTCATTATCCACCAAATGATTTTTTATTACTATTTTTTATTCCATTGGAAAGTACTATTTTTTATATAAAACTCTTGTTGCAATAAGAATTTCTTTAATTCTTTTGTCTATGCCTTGAAGCCATTCGTATTAAAGGTAAAATTGGGTGTTCTTTTCCATGTAAATCATTGTTTCCATCTTTTGGTCAATTCTAACTATTGTGATAATATAATGTTGAATTATTGTCTCATCACTTAGATTATGAAAATTTTGAATCTAGCATATTTTTTGCAATATTTATTTTTCGTGCCATAACCATGTTTGCATTAAAGTGAAGAACCGTACCTAATAAGTTTATGAACTATAAACCTAAAAGGGAGATAGATTATATTTTCTAATACATGGGATTTTATTTATAAGATATCATCGGTGAGATAAATTTATTTCTTGAATCACGTGTTAAGCAATGTGAATATGCAAAAAAGAAATATGATTGTTGAAGCCCTACACATACTAACAAAGTGAAGATTGCTATATTTACGTGGCTACATTAAGCCATAGTTACACAATAGAAAATATATATAAAAAAATGATATAGTGGTATAAAATTTGATGAATTTTCAAAGATAATTATTTTTTTTCTAATTTTCAAGGTTTACTTGGTAAAAATTGATTCGTTAATAATACGCGACTTACCATTTCCTTAGACGCTCTTAGTAGGATATCTCTCCTCCCCATATCTATGTCTCATATATACTGATTCGTTTATTTCTTTATAATTCAACATATTTGCCATTCCCAATCCCCGACAAAATGGACAGTGAAACCCTCTTCCCCTCTCATGGATCTTCTCCTCTCTTGCACAATAATGTTTGTGTGTGACGTTATCTAAATCGTAAGGAAAATATATTGTAAGTATGCATGTTCTTTTTAGATTAAATTTTAATAACGTTTTAAATAAAAGATGCATTAAAAATTATAAATAAATTATAAAATGCCCAAGTGTAACACTGGTTACATGTTAGTTCTTATAGACAATGTTAATTTTTATAAACGTCAAACTAGGCATTAAGTAGTTAGAACCTTTCAATTACTCTTTGGATCACAAAGTAGAGGGTATAACACATTTCCTCTTTAGCTACGGTCATAAAGGTTCATCCTTACTTAATTCCATTACATCACAATGATATGTTGTTTGCCTTTTCCATAAGTTTGTAGTTTTAGTTTTTAATTATTAAAAGAAGAGTTATTTATATTTGTATATAAAATATATTTTTTAATATGTCTAGTGGTTATTAAAAGATTACGCATGATAACAAAGTGATTTTTTTTCATTCATAATCTTTTGGCAAGATTTGTCCTTCAGATGTAATGACACAGAAAACTAATATATAAGAAGATTATGTTTAATTACATTGATTAAATTATTTATGTATATCTTTAAACTTGGAACTTGAATCCTTCAAGAACAATATTGAACACAATCTCACTGATAGGGATTGAAATAATTAAAAAAACGTTATTATCATAAGAACTTTGGTTGATCACATTTCAAAAAGTAAGAAAAAATAACTAGATTCAAAGACTGAATCATGATAACTTTTTGGAACCTGTAGGTGATTTGAATGAGGAGAATTATTCGATAAAGACGATAAAGAGAGTGATTTTATTCCTCTTCAAAATCCTTGCTAGAATTTCATGAATATTTTAGTAAGCCTTGTATGTGGCACTCCCATAGATGAAAACATGATGATTTGTGAGAGAAATCACTTTCTCTCTCTTCACCCTTCACAAAAATGGGAATGGTGTTTTTCCTCTCCATCTTTAACCTTAGTGAATGCTACATAAAGATTAAACCCCTTTCGTTGACTGATATAAATGGCAACATAAAATGGGCTTGGGTCAATTAGGGTTTTTGAGAGTTTGGGCATACTAATTGGGTAATGGACTATACTAAAGACCTAAGACTATTAATTATATTGGCTTACAAACAAAAATATGAAAATACCATATTACTTCATGGAATATTTTTTTTCAATATAATTAATTCCACTAAATAATTATATCTATACTCCAATTTAATAATCTCAGAATTACTCGAATAATAATGTCTTATTTGTAATGTAATAAAATTAATAATATAATTCTCCGCGTAAAGACTAAAACACCCGTTTGGTGAAATTAAATTTAATGCTAATTGATTTCCACCAACGTCTTATGTAGTCCATGATCTCAAACATAACTTACTTGAGATTATACCGGATCAAAAAATTTCATCAATCAAGTTTGTTAGTAGAATCAAAAGTCATAAGTTTATAAAGGTGATATCATAATCCTGTAATACCCCGTACTTTTGGCTATATTTATTTTTGAGATTAATTAATTAAATGCGTATTAATTGGAAATTAATCCGGGTTATAAATACTAATGAGATGCGAGTTGGTATTTGATTATGTGCATATATGATTATATATGAACTTGGTATTATGAAATTTGTCGTAAGATTGATATACGGCAATTTTAGAAATTTTGTTGAGACGCGTGTGACCGCCGCGTCATGGTATAATATTTTGATTATAAAAGTGTTTAAAATCTATAGTCCGTATGGTCGTTTTGAGTGCGCCAACGCGTCCGGAAAGGTCGAGATAGTCAGAAAACACTAGCCGGGGGTATAGTTTGGGTCCCGGGATATTTTTAGGCCATACCGGCAACTTAAAGGGTATTTTGGTAATTTTACATTTTGAGGAATTAAAAGTGACGAAAATTAGAGATGTAAATCTGATGTGGATTTAACCCATTAAGCCCATTAACCAAACCATATTAACCTAGAAAGCTACGTAGGTTATCATTTAGGTTTTCTAAGTTTCCCAAATCAAAACCCTGGCCACCATTGGAGAGGAAGCTTGAAGAGAAGAAATTCTGCAGAAAAGTTCTACCAAACCTACACCAAACTCAGAGACAACCAAGGCAAGTGACTTTATTCCATTTAAATTCAGAGAATGTCTTTTCCATGTTAGAAATTGAAGAATTTTGATTGTTCTTGAAAGATTGAATGAAAACCTATGTAGTTGGAGTTTAGAACTTGAAAATTTTGAAGAGAATTGCATGTAGTATGATAGGTAGATGATTTCCCTCATAATAACTGTGATTAGGAGAAATTAAAACGAATTAAATTCTGGGATTTGATGATGATATGTAGTTAGGGTTCATGTTCTTGAGATATTTGGAAAAAGTGTAGAAAGTTGTAAATTTAATTGATGTTAGGATGGATTGATCCCTTAAAAACATGTTAGGATGTGACTATATATGTTTAGTATTGATTATAGACCTTTAAACGATTGTTGGGACTTAGTTTAGAAGATTTGAGGTGTTAAAATGGATGAAAAACGATTTGGGGAAAAATCTGGGCCAAAGCTGGTAGCTCGTTAGAAGCAGCCCCCAGGTCGTTCGAACGAACTCGTTCGAACGAGCTTCTAACGAGTTGACCAGTCGTTGCTAACGAGTAGGGATTTCGTTCGATATCTCGTTCGAACGAGATATCGTTAGAAGGGACAGTTCGTTCGAACGAACTGGATCTCGTTCGAACAGCCTCGTTCGAACGAGACTTCTAACGAGCTGACAGTCCAAACTCGTTCGAACAGTCTCGTTCGAACGAGACTTCTAACGAGCTGACAGTTTGGGCCATTTTGGACTGTTTTGATTTTTTGGAGTTCCGTAAACTTATTCGAGGTTATAGATATCATTCCGTAGATGTAGTAATGATAGAATTGGGACATTTGGGTATTTATGAGGAGGAATTTATATATGAGAGTTGTATTACATGGACGATTTGGGTTGAGACGTGAGTGTATACTACGACGTGAGAAAATTATGGCGCGTATGATTACAAACCGGAATAGTACAAATTGTGTTAGTACGAGAATGCGATACGTACTACGATTAAAATACGGTATTACTAAGATGTGTGTTTACTTAGTATTGGTATATGGATTGTGTGTATGACATACCTACCATACTTGCTATCACGGGAGGTTGCGTTCGCTTAGGACCCTCTAATCCTTGTGTGCCTACGGGGGGGGATATAGACTGGTACCTCGATGAACATAGGTCAGAGAAAGACTTATTGGGATGTTAATAAGTCCGCTGATCGTGGGAGCGTAGGTATGTGCGTGACCCATGTGATGTGACTGTGCTCGCCTCCACTATTTGTGATTTGTGTTATCTGAACTATTCCTGAGAGATTCGGAATAGGTGATCCTTATGTACGTGATGTACCGGGATGGATAACAGAGTATGTGTGCACCGCAGCTTAGTTCTCGGGGTGCTTGTATTGTATATTTATGATGTGAATAATATACGGTTAATTAATAAGAACCTTCATGTAAATGTTGTGAATATAACTACAGTATTGTTTCGAGAATAACATAACGGGTTAGTGATATATATATAATGCATATTGAGCATCCGAGTTTACATTAAATCCCTATCTAATTACGAGCGTTGTATGTTAATAGGACCGAGTAATAAGGGTAGGAACCATTACAGTCTAGCTAGTTATGATGTCACTTAGCTAGTGGTTTATATCGTTGTAGATGGGTACTTACGTTAGGAGTGCACAGTTAGACGAGAGGTGAGAATATCATGTGAGTGTACGTCCTAACATGTACTTTGCATTTAATGTTTTAAATGTTTTTAAAGCACTTGCAGGTTTTTAAAATATAACTCCACATTCGGGCTCTGACCCGTTTGCTTTTCAAATCTTTTTCTTGTAAAACCATTTTAGGTGCCCAGCCACAGGGACACCAAGCATAGGATTCTCATTCAGGTGACGAGCTGTAGCTGTTTGTGGAAGCTACAGGGATTTGCATGTAGACGCTTCTATCTTTTGGATTCCAGAGTCACTATCTATCAGTTGTAGGGCATGTTGCCAATTTCTATTTAGAGACAGCTTTTACGTTTCAGTTTTCAGACTTTAGCATGTATTGTTTCAGTATTCGTTTTACTTTTCAGTTATGGGATTGTAGTGAGGAGTTTTCCTCCAGACTTTATTTACTCTATTGTGATGGTTATTCGTTTTACTTCAGTATGGTGAATGGTGTTATTTATTTCTTCATTACACTTGTTGCATGTTAATCAGACTTAAATTAAAATTTGGCAACTTGCTTTTTAAATACTAGGTGGTTAGTAATAATAAAATGTTTTCGACAGTGATGCTATTAACTGAGCCAACTTGGCATTTTGAATTAATTTAATAAAGGAGTAGCTACCCGGTATTTAATTAGTCGGGGTGTCACAAATCCATAATATCCTCGGGATGCAGATTCCTCCAGAATATAATTTCAAACATATCTACACAATGATTTCAAACCTTTCATACATTGAGATCCAATAAATTGAATTGCACCATTACTAATCAAATAAATAATTGTGTGCCTTCTATGATCCTCGGTACTAAGAATCTATGAAATCTTTGCAAACATTATTAAATTGTGCAAGTAGAATCTAGTTAGCACCTAGACTTGAATGATACCTTGTCCCATTTAATATATTTTCGATTTATCGATACGGTCCACTTTTAACTACGAGACAAGTTCCCAAATCATTAAATAGGTTCCCGTATTCAAGATAAACTACTAAGACCGTACTTACAGCTTTAGTGATGGGATGCCAACTTCCCAACTAGTTTATGAACTGTTTAACTGAATTAAGTTCCTATAAAGTTCAATTGATTGACATATATACAATATATTTAAGATAGATATAAGGAATTATCATAAATATTATTGTTATTTCAAAATGAACCTGCCACACCTTTATTGAAAAATATATGTCATATATGGTTCTAAGAATAAATCCCAATGATATCCCATTTATTCTTAAAGCCATGTGACAATGCATACAATTCCTAACCCATCCACTTTGTAGTCAATAGCTTTAGTTGTAGAAAAATTAATTGGTTGTTATCCGATCCAAACTTGATCATAAAATTTCCTCCTGTCTTGTTTAATCCCTCAAACTAGGTGTTACCTATGCTCAATGTACTTAACTTCTTTATATGGGTTCTCAGTGATCTGGAACTTGCAATCATTCTTATATTACATAATGCGCATCTACAGTTAATTTCATGCAGAAACCTCACCCAGTAACATAAGATGTTTTTAAGCCATGTAGCCTCTTTAGTTGCCTTCGAAGTGGAAACATCTTTGGCTTCCATGGTGGAGTAAGAAATATATGATTGCTTTCACTCCTGCAGCTTGTAAGTCCACATCCTAGAGTAAACACGTATCCTAAAATAAAAAACATGGAATCCTTATCTAACTAAAAATCGAGTCGTTCTACGTAAAAGGTATAATATTGTCTACTGAATAAATAACACATTATCTCTAGTCTCAATCAGGTACTTTAGATTGCATACTACAATCGAGTATTCCCCACCTTGATCAGACTTAAATCTGTTGATCATGCCAACGACAAAGCAACTGCATATTCTTATACTTAATATAACAAGCATGAAGCTACCTACCACTGAAGCATAAGGTATATTCCTCATTCTCTCTATATGTTCAAGTCTTTTAGGACACTGATATTTGGATAAACTGATGATATACCTGAAAGGTACAAATTCTTTCTTAAAATCCTGCACACTAAGCTTGTGAGAACACCATTGACATAAGTGGATTGGGATAAGCTCAACATCCTCTATATCCAATCTAGCAAAAGCTTCATCCTAAGGATGTGATTGGCTTATCCTAAGTTCTTTATATCGAGTTAACTAAACTACTACACTATAGTGACAGGCAATAAACCCACCTTATTCCCGATTAGGATAATTTTCTCCACATAATGTACAAGAAACACAATCACATTTTTGTTACGCTTCTTATATAAATAAGTATTATTCATGATTTTATCAAAATTAAAAAATAATTGTGTGATAAAACTGAATATTCCAAGACCTTGATGTTATCCTAAGTCCATTAATAGACTTCTTAAGCTTACACACTTTGATTTCTTGACTTCTTACTATGAATAAATTAGGTTTCACCATATAGATACATTCACCAAGGTCATCATTCAAGAACGCAATCCTGCCGTTAAAAAGAATCATAATAAACTTTAACATGTCTATTGACAAGAAGGTTTTCTCAAAGTCAATCCCTTTCTTTATGAGTAAAACATTTCACAACAAGCTTTGCTTATAAGGTTTAAACCTTTCCATTTATCTTTCTTTTAACTTCTTATAGGTCCACTTGCACCCAATGGATTTCATTTCATTACCAAGTCTACAAGCTCTTAAAACATTATTTGAATACATCGAATCCATCTTAGTATCCATTGCCTTAAGTCAAAGCTAAAAGTCCATGTCTTAGAATGTCTCGTTGTACTTCCTGGGACCAATTTCATTCTTCCTTAGGATCTCAGGGAGATTCTCACCCAAAATACTAACTTGTTAGGATGTCTCCTGATTCTTCCACTATGACGTGGAACCCCTTATGATCCAGTACAAATGGAAAATGTTACATAATCATCGATAATGCCCCAATTACTACTAGATAATGCATTCTTCATATTATGTTGTATTTCTTCTTGTATAAGTGGTTTAGGAACACTCGTAATATGATGTTCCTTTTTAATTTCTTGTAATTCTAGCTTACTACTTATCACGCGGTTTATTATATAATCCTCTTTCAAGAATCGCGCAATATTATAATTAATGACCTTCTTGTGCTTAGTAACATGACATAAACCCTCTTTATAACCCTTGAGAATAAAAAAAGGACATACTTCTATTCTTGATGTCAATTTTTGTGGTTCCTTTCGTAGAATGAGTGTTGGGCATCCTTAAATTCCAACACATTCTAAAATGAGATTGCGCCCATCAATAGTTCAATAAGAGTTAAAAAGATCGATTCAGATGGAAATAAATTTAGATTTATATAGTTTTCTCTATTATAAAACCTTAACAATAATATTGCAATCCTGAATAACTAACCATGGACCTTATCATATATAAAAGAGTTTTATTCTTTTTATTCGATACATTATTATGTGGTGGACTACTCGATGTAGACAACTGGGTTATAATTCCAACTTCCAATAAATGATTCTTAAACTTTCTCAAGAGGTATACACACCCAGTATCAGATCATGTGGTTTGGACTAGTTTGCCTCACTTATGATCCACCTTGGACTTAAACACTTTAAATTAATCAAATGATTCAAACTTGTGGTGCATAAGGTAAACATATATGTACCTTGTGTAATCATTATAAAATTCTTGAAGTACTCATAAACACTTATTGATTAGATAGACAAAGTACCACATAAATCAAAATGAACCTGTAGACACCACATTCTAGGATTCCACAAAGTCTCTCCGTAGGTCTCAAGCACTTCCTCGATTCACTACAAACCCAAGGTCATACTCTAAGTATCGATCTAGAGGTTATCGGGAGCTCTCAGGTCCCATTTGACTCTGGTCAACTCCATTATCAGAGGTAAAGATCAATAAATATTTGAAGGGATTTGAATCCCCTATCCAACAGTCCACCCCATGAATGAATCTGTATAACTGTTCGAACAAATGAACCATTGTACTACCAAAAATCGATTTAAAGGCCACCGGGTGCTCCCGAACCCCAGTCAACTTCATCATCAGAGAGAAATATCAATGGACCTTCAAAGGGCATTAAAATCCCTTTCCAACAGTCCACTCCATGCACAAAATGTCTTAGCGGTTCGAACGAACGATTCATTTTCCCTAAAAAATTGATCCGGAGGCCATCGGTCGCTCCAAAACTTCGTTTGACCAAGGTTAACTCTTGATCTTGAATGAGAAGGAATGAATATTCTAAGGGAACTAAATACCCTTTCCAACGGTATAACCCATTAACAAATTAGCTTTGCAATGCAAATGAACAACTCATTTTACTCTGAAAGGTCATCGAGCGCTTTCGGGCTCCGTTTGACCAAAATTAACTCTCTGAACAAAGAGAAGCTCAATGGAACGTCTAATTACCTCATATATCCTTTATAATGGTATGCCCCGTTCATAATTTGGACTTATGGTTTGGACGAACAATTCATCGTTATTTTACAATTTGGACGAATGATCTTCCGTCCAAAGGACCGATAGGTACTTTCGAGCCCTATTTGACCTAAAGTCATCTCTCGGACATGGGAAAGGTCCAAGTACTCTTAAATGTCTCTGAGTTACCTTTATAACGGTATTCCCCATGCATAATTTGGACTTATGGACTGCGTTGGCAACCCTTGTACCCTATATAAGGAAAGCATGAGCTCACTTCGAAATGCACCCAAGATCCATCAATATTAGTGATCTCAGTAACATTCTTTTGCAATTATCAAGGTTTCTTTATGTGAAATTCCTTTCCACCTTTCATTCCATCATCCTTATATCCAATTTAGAAAAAATCTCCTTCTCTCTCATCCAACATTCATCCCAACTTGCAAGGAGCTCATCAAGGATCAAGATCAAGCCCCACGTCTCCAAAGAAGGTCCAAACATCATTCTCTATTTAAATTTCTTTATTTTCGCATTAGTTCTAAAATTCTTAATTTATATTTTACTTTAGTTCATACATATTAATATCTCATCCTTTAGTAGTTATATTGCACCTAATTTATTTTCTAAAAAAAAATCAAAACAAAGAAAAAGATGGTTACAGCTATAAATTCCAATAGGAATCTTTGTCACATTTTCTCAAAAATAAAAATATCTTTTCTAAACACACACATATAATAAACTCCCATTTGAATATATGGGATAAACCCCACCCTTGTGCCGCACATGAACTATATGGACTTTGATGCCTTTACAGGCTACGTAGGCGTCTCGAGCTAAAACCCGAGACTTGAGTCTTATTTTTCTATTTCCACATTTTCATATTTTCTCTATACATTATTTATACATATCATACTTGTGATCCATACTTGCGTCTTATCTAACATATATTATCGTTTCATCATAACGATCAATATCTCGATAAGCGCACACATTATTTTATCTAATTATTATTTTGAGAACATTCCTATGGATGACCTCACTCCATCCTTTCCGTGAAGCGAGTCGAGCAATTTTGATCTCCACTTATATATACATGCACACACACATTATGCAGTAATTAAGGAAAAATAGTAACATAAGCCCATAAGAGACCGAAAGGGTGGTATGGGTGCCTAACACCTTTCCATTCCGTAACTTAGCCCCCGAACCTCTGAACTATTGGTTTCATAAGAATCAATTTGTCTTTGATGCCACTCTCTCAAGGATGCGACATGTTCTTTTTTCTATTTTGTGCAAAATAGGCTAGCGACTCTATCTGTTTACATCACCCCAAAACTGATGATGGTCGAAACACACCATGATGTAGGGAGGGGCTTGGTACCTTTATCCTCCCTTTCTCCCTCAAAAGCGCCCGGGGAGGGAAAGATCTCCGGATGGCCATAGTGGCGCCTCCTCTGGAGATTGACTTAAGAGGGCTAGACTCTGTTTGATTGGGTGTTATTATTTTCTGCTTTGTGTGCGTATGCACCTACTTGTATGTTCCCTCTTTCTCCTCTATTATTTCTTGTATATATCTACCTCATGTTTATATCACCTCTCACTCACTTTTCACTTCACACACTTGGGAATAATCTCCATGTACACCTCATAATACCTAAATTTGTATATAAGGTTCACTTATATTTTACATGTTGCACACACCACTTAGAATATTCATGCTTATGTGTTATTAGCACACACCTCCACTTATCACACTTGTATATATCCATTCTTAGGTTCACTACAACACACTCACTTATAGATAGTCACACACCACTCACTCTCACGTATCCATGCTTAGTGTAATCTTCATACTCCATGCTAGATTTACTTTTCATGATACCTATTTATTCTTTCCTATTTGTATAGTTCTCATCATTCCAAATGAAAATATTCTCTCCATAATATACTAATCAAGAATCATTCAATTTGGACATTACATCACCATAGAGCATGGCTATTGAACAAAATTTTATCCCGTACTGGGGGGTCACTTTATGATGGGCACTGGTTTGGTAGGTAGAAGTTAGCCTAAGCAATATGACTCTCACCTTCCATTGAACAAGTACCCTTGATGTATATCGAACCGTACCCCCCGCATCATAACACTTGATCGAAGTTATGATGGGAGGTATATTGTAGGGAACTTGTTCACGTATATCGAGTATATTGAATTCTCTCTCACACGTATTGTCCCCATGATGTATATAGTGAGGCAATTCATGTACACTCAGGTATATCAAATAGCTTGTCCACACATACTGATTTCCCTTAAAAGAAAGATGTATATCATGGAACTCATGCCAAAGGGGGGAGCCTTTCCACTAACCCAACAAATGCATACCTTCATATGGGCGTCAAACCTAGGGCATTTATATTCAGATTGTTAGTTACTACCCAAAACTCAGCTAAAATGATAGATCGACATGCCATCTAAATTTTGTGCGATTTCGTTTTTTTTCAAAATGGAACCCTATCCATGAGCTTGATAACTAGTCAAACCATGTTTAACATATTTTTCAAACCTAATATTCCCAGGCTAGGGTCCCTTATGACATTTTTTTTGCATTTAGGTAAACTTAATACTAGTGAAAACGTAATAATAGTAATAATCGTGCTGAGACTCTTCTCTCCATTCTCCTCCTTCCTTACCAAAAGTGTAAAAAAATATTCTTCCTTTTTTATCAAAATACCAAAAATATTTCTTTCCTCCTTTTAGAGAAATATCCCAAAACATTTTGTCCCATTTTTTCAAAATTATCAAAAACATTCTCCTCTTTTCTTATAAAATAACTTTTCCTTTCCTCTTTCAAAAATAATTTCGAATCATTTTCCTTCTTAAGTCGATTGCATACATGACATTTGACCTGGCTCCCTAATGAATTTGGTCTTCCGTAGAACTGCCTCGAAGCTCCGTCAGTTCTCCCGCTACTTCTTCTAAGTTCAAAATTCACCCGCACCCACTCTCCATGGAGAACGCCAACTAAGTACTGAATGTCCAGAATGATTTGATGATGGTTCTATTCTAACTTACCGCCAATATTAACCACCTTCAAATTGAGGTTCATTTGATACAACGAAACTGGGTTCCTATTCTCGATGATCCCGAGGTCTTCTTCCCTCGCTCTATAGGTTCGCCTGCACTTGAGCCTATTTGGATCCCAAAATAATATCAGCACGCTCTACGTTCCCCTCCCACCAATGGACCACTGCCAGCTCATCTCCCTCTGCCGAATTTGCCCAGTCAGGGGTTAATCTACCAGTACATGCTGATTTGAAAGAAGAAGAGTTGAACAAGGTCAAGGAGGACCTTAATCGATTAACCAAGAAGTTTGACCAGGCTCAAACCTTTGGGATTTACATGGATTGCACCCATATGTCTCCATATCCTAAAGCAAGGCTACCTGAAAAGTTCAAGATGCCTAACATTGAGAAGTTCGGGGGTAGCGGGCCCTTAATTATTCAAAAATTTACCACCGAGCCATGACTCTCTTAGGTGTCTCCGAGAAAATAATGACCCAAATTTTCCAACTGACTTTGAAGGACAACGCTTTACATTGGTTCCTATCCCTCGAGGATTCCAAAATTCGCAATTAGGAGGATGTTGCCCATAAATTCATGTCACAGTATAAGTACAACGATAAATTAGAGGTTACATGCCATGATTTAGAACTTCTCAAGCAGAGTCCCGGATAAAGTGTTAGTAATTTCATAGCAAGGTGGAAGGATAAAGTGACCACCATGACTAACCAGCCTTCTAAAGAGGAGAAAGTTAGTATTGTGAAGAAAAACTTCTTACCCTATGTTCGAACGACGATGGGAAGACAATATAACCCTCATTTTTTAGCCCTTCAGGAAGCAGGAAAGGAGATTGAAGAAAGTATGGCCAAGACAGAAGCTGAGTCAAAGAAAGCATTCAAACTGTTCCCTCCAAGAAAATATGAGAAGCCTGCTACAGTCTTGACGATCAATAACATTTTACAGACGCTACCTCTTGGGAACTAGAAAGCCTCCCTAATCTCGCCAGAAAGGAATATACAGATCTTCATTACCCCTCTACAAAGTCTACCAAGACCTATTGAGTTGAAAGCTCATCAAGCCATTGGACCATGTCCATTACCAAACCCACTTCCCCAAAATTTCAAACCCGGTGCCTATTATGATTTCCATTAAAATGTCGGCTATACCACTGATCAATGCTTCCATCTTCGAAATGTAATCTATGGTCTGATTGACCGGGGTGTTATCACCCTACTATCCAATCCTAATCCAAATACTACTGATAATCCACTTCTAAATCATAAAAATACCATCTTCCTAGAAAATGACCCAGAATTTGACCCATCTACCCACGTTATACCCAATAAATCACTCATTACACCCGTATTTTCAACCAAACCCTTTAAATTTTCCCTATATTTTCTCCTACACCCTACTTATTTTGCCAACTAGGACTTGTCGCTTCTTACATGAGCATGCATTTCCATTCGTACTCATTCTGAAGGGAAGAATATGGAATTGTCAACGTTACTAAACTAGCTCCTAGAATTTGGGCTGAAATTTCCCTAAAAAATGACCATTGACTACCAAAAGTTTAGCACACTATTCATGGAAGCTCAAAAGCTATATCGACAGTCAGATAATTGGGTGGTACCTATCGATGAAGTAAGTTTAGACGATGCAGTTCAAATCATGGCAGGAATATTACGATAGACCAATGAGATTTGTCGTATATTCGAGTTACTTAATGCCTTAAAACTACAAGGGAAATTGGTCCATTCACTTTTGCATCTCCTCGTTGAGTGGCAAGATCTGTACAAAGAATCCATTGGGTTATAGAATGTATTGACTTCTTGTGGAAGGATGGCATCAATTCCACCGAATGGGGGGAAAATTTAATAGTTCATATGAAGAGAAAAACTTATAAAAGACTATCCCAGTGATCAGTGTATATGGGATGATATCGTTTAAAGATATGATGGGATAGATTAATAAAGTGGCTGAACAGCCTGAGGTAGATGAAGAAATAGGGTTTTTGTTTTCCCCCTCTTATGTGAACCATATGACTTTATCTGGAAAGCACTGCCAGAGTCTGAAACCTCAATTAGCAATGGTGAATAAGGGAAAGAGTATTGTCGAGAAAATCCTCGTGCCTGAAATGACCATCGAGGAGAGAAAGATCCTTGACCAATTGAAGAAAAACTTAGGCTAACATCACCTTATGGGGACTCTTTGTGTCTTCTCAACTGCACCGATATGCCTTAATTAAATTTCTTACCGGGCCCACAATCCCTCCTTCCACCATTCCATAGGAAGAAGTGAACTTGGTCAGTTCCTTAACCTTTACTAGAATACTCTCCTTCTCTGCAGAAGCAGTCCCTAAGTTTGGTAACCATACCTATGCTCTCAATATCTCTATTGAGGTCATGGGGAAGATAACCCCACTTTGACTCATCGACAATGAATCAACACTTAATGTTTGACCGTTAAGAACCTTCAACTACTTGGGATTGAAAGTAAACGACCTTTCTCCGACTTTCTCCACGGTACGTGCTTATGACAATATTTTTCGAGAAGTGACGGGATCCATAAAGCTTACAATAGGGGCTAGCACTATAAATCTCGTTATCGAGTTCCAAGTCATTGCCATACTAGCTTATTTTAATATATTTCTCGATTGACCGTGGCTTTGAAAAACGTTGCTAATGCCGTTTAATACAAGATTAAACTATATAAGCAACTCCGAGATGTTTGTTGAAGAAACCCTTTTCTTTTGAAAATAAAAATTATAAACAATAAGAAGTGTTTACAAAAAAAAAAACTTATGTACGAGAGTAATCAAGACTTTGTAATCAGTTTTTAAAACAAGACAGTTTCAAAAATTCAGCACACTATAGAATGAGATGAGTAGATGAAGATAATCAGAACACACAGTTTTAACGTGGTAAAACCTCTCCCAACAGAGGAAACATCCACGGTGACTTCTAAGTCACAAAAGCAAAAATCCACCAATAACAAATAATAGTTAAAAACAATACAACATACATGCACACAAATCAACCTATTCTAAGTTTAGGAATATACCCCACTTGGTGTCCTTCTAACTTCTCATAGATCTGATTGTTGATGATGTTCTTCCAGTTTGATAACTTCCTTTGCTTTAGCTTCCTTACGTCGACTCAATAATCTTTGATCTTAATCACAACACTTCCAGTGTAGTAGTGTGTTAAGTGTTTGTGAAGTGATTCCTATCAACATGCATGAACTCACACACACTTAGTTTTACAGACAGTCCTAGAAAATTACATATAAAGACTATATGCTGTGATTTTCTTTTATTTCTTTCTCACAGAACTTGAAACATTTTTGACCTTTAAATGTATCCCAGATTCCACGGATATCTTACTTCAAAATCAGTCAAGATCTTAATCAATCTCTGTTTTAAAAATATTTTTGAGATTGAAAATCTCCAAGTGTGAATCCAACTAGGTCAAGGTTAAGTTTCGTAAGAATAGAAACCATAAAACATTTTCAAAACTAAATCAGTAAATATTTTCTTAAATCAAGAAAAAAAATATGCAGATCTAGTGAAATGTAACATGCAGAGTGTAGATCTATAGTTTCTATGAAAGATAAATGCAGATCTTCACACGAATGTTTAAGTTGTAAAGAAGATCATAGACAAAGAGGTTACAGCTTCAATATGAACAAACCACTCTCTCTCAAACACTCAAGGTTGTGTTTGGGGTTGTGTGTATACGAAGGTTTGCTTCAGAAAATTAAGTGTTTAGGGTTAGGGTTAGGGTTTGGCTAACAGTTTTCCCTTTCTCTCTCTTCTCTCTTTTCTTTTCTCTCTTCTCTCTCACTTCTCTCTTCTCTTTATTTTTTTCTCTCAAAAATGACGAATGCCCAAAAGTCTTGAAAGTCTGAGAAGTGGGGGGTTTATATAGGGGTGGAGGAAGGTTATGGAGATACGAAGGGAACCAAGGGCTGAGATTAAGTCATCCTAAGATTGACTTGATCTAAGGGTTATAAAACAGCGGTGGTTAAGTCGATTGTGATTGGTTCATAGGATGGCACAAGGATAGGTTTAAAACACATGCAAACCATCGATAAGCTTTGATCCAACGATCAGCAATCCACCAGCCAACCCTCTCACATAACAAACACAAACATATACATCAGGAGGATGACAAGTGTTGGCATATGAGTGGCTCACAAACGCGCGTCCAAAGTAATTACAGGCAGCACCCTAAAGTCTCTAGCGCATTTACATTCTACCCCAACAAACATTCCATTGAAAAAATGAAGTTTACAAAATAGCAAATTTACCCCACAAATTATATAATCACATTTTATTAATGAAAACATTTATTTAAAAAATATTTAAAAATGTTTAAAAATTCCCAAAAAATAATTAAAACCACATTTTAAGGGGAAATAATCACACAATCAATTTTATGCAATATATACACATGTATTCATTTCTAATTGTGTGTAGTGTGATTCAATTTATACCTTCTTGGATTATTGAAGAGGATTAGAGAGATAAATTCTGAGGCTCTTTGGATTCTAGGTTTGACAACCAATTTTGTCACTATTTCCAAATTAGTTGAGCACTTATACAATATAGACTTAAGCAAGTCAAAGGTATAAGGTGCTTCAATCTCCCCCTTTGGAAATATGAGACAAAATCTCCTTTGAGTTAGCTTAAACTCTTACGGAACAAAAAAAATAAAACCTAGGCCTATACAAAGATGCTATCTACCCAATTCCTAGAAAGTCAAAAATTACATAACTCAACTATTTACAAAATTTGTACACTAGAAATGGTAGACAATCAGTAGAAGAGATTCCTGCAAATATGCACACTAAGATCAAGCAGTTTAGATGAAATGTGAACAAAACATTGAACTCGTAAAACTCAAATTTCTCCCCCATTTTGTCTCAAATGGACAAAGGGTAAAAATTAAGGTCTTAAGAGTTTTAATCTGCGCATACCATACCTATAGAATTACGCAAATACAGAAATCTGTTATAGTCTAAAGGTTTAGTGAACATGTCTGCAAGTTGCAGATCAGTAGGCAGGTAATGAATTTCTAACTCCTTAGTTTCAACAAGTTCGCGGATAAAATGATGTCTTATTTTAATATGCTTAGTTCGCGAGTGTTGAACCAGGTTTTTAGATATGTTAATAGCGCTTTGATTGTCACAATACAATTGTAACTGATCTTCTTAAATCCCATAGTCGCTTAACATTTGTTTTATCCATAGCAATTGAGCACAGCAACTTCCTGCTGCTATATATTCGGACTCAGCCGTAGATAAAGATGTGCAATTCTGTTTTTTGCTACTCCAACCTACTAAATTATTGCCGACATAATAACAGGCACCTGGTGTACTTTTACTATCATCAGTACACCCGGCCCAATCAGCATCAGTATACCCTATGATGGTGCTGCTGGTATCATTAGTGTACCTAAGTCCAAGATTGAGAGTGCCCTTTATGTACTTTATTATACGTTTTACACACGATAAATGGCTCTCTTTAGGGTTATTCTGGTAACGAGCACACAGACATACAGCATACATTATGTCTCATCGTGAGGCAGTTAGATAGAGTAGGCTACCAATCATACTACGATAAAGTGTGGAATCAACTGACTTTCCAGTTTCATCTTTACATAATTTAACAGTAGTACTCATAGGCGTTTTGGCAACTTTAGCATTATCTAAACCAAATTTCTTAACAAGATCTAAGGCATACTTAGTTTGAGAGACAAATAGTCCATCAGAATTCTGTTTCACTTGAAATCCTAAGAAAAGTTGTAGCTCCCCCATAAGGGACATGTGGAACTCTTTATGCATAATAGCATAAAAAGATTTAACTTCAGATGTTGAAGTAGACCCAAAAATGATGTCGTCTACATAGACTTGGGCTATAATAATGTTTTTGTCAAAATGTTTGACAAAGAGGGTCTGGTCATTTCCTCCTCTCTTAAAACCCTTATCCAACAAAAAGTTGGAAAGGCGTTCATACCAAGCTCGAGGAGCTTGTTTTAAGCCATACAAAGCCTTTTTTAGACGAAAGACATGGTCAGGGTATTTAGGGTCAATGAACCCCTTGGGTTGTTCTACATATGTTTCTTCGGACAGAATTCCATTGAGGAAGGCAGACTTGACATCCATTTGATAAAGTGTAAATTTTAAGTGACACGCTATGGCGAAAAGAAGTCGAACAGATTCAAGACGAGTGACAAGGGCAAATGTCTCGCTAAAATCTATTCCTTCTATTTGTGAGTAACCTTGAGCAACTAGTCTAGCTTTGCTTCTAAGGATTACCCCATTTTCATCAGATTTGTTCTTAAAGATCCAACGTGTGCCAATAACATTTTTGTTTTGATTTAGAGGTACCAGATACCAGACATCGTGAATGACAAATTGTAAAAGTTCTTCATGCATAGCAGAAATCCAGTGTGTGTCATTCAATGCTTCATTAATATTTTTCGGTTCCACAAGGGAGACGAAACATGCATAATTAGCATAATTTCTTAACTGGGATCTAGTACGAACTGGCTCATTAGGATTACCGACCACGTTGTCAATGGGATGATCTTTAGAGACCCATCCAGGTACTTCTGGACTCTCAATAGGTAATGAGTCATCTATTTCTGGTGAATCAGTTTTGAAATCATTTTCAGATTCAACCACAATAGGTGATTCAGATATCTTATTTTCGACAATAGTGTCGCTTACAATTACATTTATCGATTCCATAAGGGCCTTAGTACGCAGATTGTATATACAATAAGCACGACTGTTTGGAGAGTATCCTAAGAAGATGGCTTTATCACCACATGTCTCGAATTTAGACAGATGTTCTCTGTCTTTACAGACATAACACTGACTTCCAAAAGTTCTTAGATATTTCAGATTAGGCTTCTTACCGTACCACAACTCATAAGGGGTTTGTTTAGAGTTTTTCCTAAGGTAAACCCTATTAATGATATGACACGCAGTTCTAATAGATTCTACCCAGAAGTATTTAGGTAGAGATTTGGCATGCAACATGACACGTGCCATCTCTTGAAGAGTTCGGTTTTTCCTTTCAGCAATACCATTCTGCTGAGGAGTCTTAGGGGCACTGAATTCATGTTTGTAACCGTTGTAGTCACAATATTCAACTATTCCTGTGTCTATGAACTCTCCCCCTCTATCGCTACGAATGCGATTGACTTGTGTGTCCTTCTCATTTTCAATTCTTAGTAAAATTTTTAAAAAATTCTGAAACGTGTCAGATTTTTGTTTCAAGAAGGCAACCCAAGTGAATCGTGTGAAATCATCAACCATGACAAGGATATAACTGTGTCCACAAAGACTAACAGTTCTGGAGGGACCAATAAGGTCCATATGGATGAGATCTAGAGGTCTAGAGGTGAGAATGTCTTTAACTTTTTTATGCGAAGTCTTAACTATTTTTCCTTCCTGGCAATGACCACAGACAACACTGGAAATAGGTTTAATTTTAGGAATTCCTCTAACAATCTCTTGACTAGACAATCTACCAAGGATATCATAACTTAAGTGACCCATACGATTATGCCAGATTTCATTGTCATCCATTCTGACAATGTTACAGGTTTCAGAACCAGTCTTGACAGTATAACAATTGTCAGGTGTTCTAAATCCGGTAATAATGCATTTACCTTTATCATTTAGAATTTTACAATTGTTCTTTGAAAAGGTGACTGTATGGTCAGAGTCACAAAATTGTGATATACTTAGGAGGTTGGCTTTAAGGCCTTTAACTAATAGAACATTTTCCAGAACAGGCATTCCTTCTTCTTTTAGGGTTCCTTTACCTATGATCTGGGATGAAACTCCGTCACCAAAAACTACTTTGCCACCAGCAAATCTGGTTTTGTTTAAAAGTTTGGTTTCATCTCCTGTCATATGTTTGGAGCATCCTGAATCTAAATACCATCCAGATGAAGTGTGTTCAACTTTTAAAGCAGTGATGACAATGTTACACTTCATTTGGGGTAAAAGATCATCTTTTCTAACCCAAATAGCTCTAGTTTTAATTTTGTGCATGTTTGACCTCATTTGATAAAACTTTCGAGAAACACCTTTTTGTCGAAAAACATTTGGGGCAACAAACTGATTATTGTGGAAAATTTGAGCTTTTGGTTTAGGAAAGTTTCTGGGAGCCTTTCTCTTAAATGAACTCTTAGTTTTGGTCTTTCTATTTCTGTAGTTAGAGTTCTTGTCAGGTTGTCTAGGAAGGACATAATGGTTATGATTTTGCCTAGAATAGTTAAAGTTCTTGTAGACAGAAGAGTTGTACACAGGGTTGTTTAGACGCCTAGCATAACAACCTTCAAAGGAATGACCATAAATGTCACAGTACGAGCAATATTGATTTCTTGAGGGATGAATTTCCTTAGGAAAACTTCTAAAGATGGGTTTAACAGCATTATGTTCAGAAGTCCTATTCCTAGGAGGTATGGTCTTAAAGGTAGAATCAGCCTTTCTGATCAAAGGACAGATGTATTTAGTCTTAAGTGCAGTGTCAGCCTTAGAATTACTAGACTCTCCAATGTCTTTCTGTTGTTTCTTTTGATCAAATTCTTCTTTAATAAAATGAAAGTCTGGACATGTTTCAATTGGTCTTTTGCCCCCAGACACAAACTTAATAGGTTCAAGATTTGTAGTTTGTGGTTTGTTCTTAGGGCAAAATCCAATACCGGTTCTATCATCAGAATTGGTCTTGGAGTCAACAACAAAGTCAGTAAAACAATTTGAATTGTTTTCAAACTTAGAAATTTTTTTGAAAACAGTTGCTGTCTTTGTTTTTGCTTCCTCCAGTTCTAATAATGTTCCCTTGTATTTCATTTCCAGGGTTTCATTAGTTTTAGTCAACTCTTTTAATTTTTGATCAAAAGTTTCAATTTTGGATTGATGAGACAGACACTGATTAGTGTATTCTTCGGCATTCAGCTTTACAATAAGACTTAGATCATCTAATTTCTTAGTCAGGTCTTTAACAGTCTTCTCCAGTCTAGTGCCTTTTTGAGGGTTTTAGCATACAAAGTATGAATATCAGGGAGGTCATCTGTGTCTGAGTCGCTAAGTGAAGTGTGTGTAGTGACCCCTAACGATTCAGTTTTAGTACTCACGCACCCATTTACATCGTCGTTATCGAGATCAATTTGACTCACACACACGGAACTAGAGCTAGCAACATTTTCAGATAATAAAGCATCTAGGCCAGTCAAAGAAGTATTCACACAAGCAGGAGTAGGAGCATCATTATCACACACAGGCATATCATCATTGTAAATGATCTTAGCATAAAAGGACATGCAAGGGTCAAGTACATTTGATGACTCAAGTTCCTCTTCATCAGAGTCACTTGAATCATTCCAAGTTTTACAGACATTGGCTCTATTGTGTGTGTTGGCTTTATTCAGATTATCTCTGCAATCGTGAGCAATGTGACCTAGTTTCCCACATCTAAAACATTCAATCTTTTTAAGGTCTCTAGTGGGTCTGGAGTTGTTGTCCTTAGGATGTTTGTCAAGACCTCTCTCATGAGGTTTGGGATTAGACAGAGTATGATAATTACACTTGCCTTGTTTAGTTGCCTGTTTGTTTCTAAATTTAACAATTTTCTTAAATTGTTTAGACATTAAGGCAATCTGATTATCTAGTTTGTCTATATCACACTCCTCATCAGAGTCAGAGTTGATCAAATTAGTCTCAATTTTAGATATCTTAGAGGCAAAACTCAAGTTAGAGTTGGGCTGTTTTCTTTGTGAATGATTTAATTGTTTCTTAAAGTCTAATTCCATTTCCACAGTCCTAAGTTTGCTACTGAGTAACTCAGGGGTAAGGTTTTGATCACTCATTTCCTCAATAGCATACCTCTTGCTGTCAAACTTTTGTGGTAATGATCTTAGAATTTTATAGACAATTTCATTCCTATCATAAGTTATACCATTAGCATGCAACTTAGTAACTATATCAGTTAAGTTCATGTAAAAGTCATCAAAAGACTCAGAGTCAGACATAATCAAAGAGTTGTACTGCTGGGTAAGCATTTGAGTTTTAGCAACTTTAACTCTTGAGTCTCCTTCATGGGCAGTGATTAATGTGTCCCAAGCTTCCTTAGAAGTGGCACAAGATGAGATTCTCTTGAACTCATACTCATTAATAGACATAAAAATGGCATTCTTGCCTTTATTGTTATTTCAAGAAATAGTTTTCTCTTCTTGGGTAAACTCACCTAAGATTTTCTTTATCCTCTCATCACTTCCTTCAGTGGCTGGTTTAGTAAGATAAGTGTATCCATTTTCAATAATGTCCCAGACATCATCTCCTAAAGTCCCTTGGATGAAGGCAACCATTCTTACTTTCCAGTAAGCAAAGTTGTTTCCATCAAAGAGTGGAGGTCTGGACAGATTACCAAACCTTTCATTCTTCTCGTCCATAGTTAGGTTTTTCAGAAAACGATTTCAGAAACACAAGATCTTTTTGAAATAAAAGTTTACAGGGCTCTGAGACCAATTGAAAAACGTTGCTAATGCCGTTTAATACAAGATTAAACTATATAAGCAACTCCGAGATGTTTGTTGAAGAAACCCTTTTCTTTTGAAAATAAAAATTATAAACAACAAGAAGTGTTTACAAAAAAAAAAACTTATGTACGAGAGTAATCAAGACTTTGTAATCAGTTTTCAAAACAAGACAGTTTCAAAAATTCAACACACTATAGAATGAGATGAGTAGATGAAGATAATCAGAACACACAGTTTTAACGTGGTAAAACCTCTCCCAACAGAGGAAACATACACGGTGACTTCTAAGTCACAAAATCAAAAATCCACTAATAACAAATAATAGTTACAAACAATACAACATACATGCACAAAAATCAACCTATTCTAAGTTTAGGAATATACACCACTTGGTGTCCTTCTAACTTCTCATAGATCTGATTGTTGATGATGTTCTTCCAGTTTGATAACTTCCTTTGCTTTAGCTTCCTTACGTCGACTCAATAATCTTTGATCTTAATCACAACACTTCCAGTGTAGTAGTGTGTTAAGTGTTTGTGAAGTGATTCCTATCAACATGCATGAACTCACACACACTTAGTTTTACAGACAGTCCTAGAAAATTACATATAAAGACTATATGCTGTGATTTTCTTTTCTTTCTTTCTCACAGAACTTGAAACATTTTTGACCTTTAAATGTATCCCAGATTCCACGGATATCTTACTTCAAAATCAGTCAAGATCTTAATCAATCTCTGTTTTAAAAATATTTTTGAGATTGAAAATCTCCAAGTGTGAATCCAACTAGGTCAAGGTTAAGTTTCGTAAGAATAGAAACCATAAAACATTTTCAAAACTAAATCAGTAAAGATTTTCTTAAATCAAGAAAGAAATATGCAGATCTAGTGAAATGTAACATGCAGAGTGTAGATCTATAGTTTCTATGAAAGAGAAATGCAGATCTTCACACGAATGTTTAAGTTGTAAAGAAGATCATAGACAAAGAGGTTACAGCTTCAATATGAACAAACCACTCTCTCTCAAACACTCAAGGTTGTGTTTGGGGTTGTGTGTATACGAAGGTTTGCTTCAGAAAATGAAGTGTTTAGGGTTAGGGTTAGGGTTTGGCTAACAGTTTTCCCTTTCTCTCTCTTCTCTCTTTTCTTTTCTCTCTTCTCTCTCACTTCTCTCTTCTCTTTATTTTTTTCTCTCAAAAATGACGAATGCCCAAAAGTCTTGAAAGTCTGAGAAGTGGGGGGTTTATATAGGGGTGGAGGAAGGTTCTGGAGATACGAAGGGAACCAAGGTCTGAGATTAAGTCATCCTAAGATTGACTTGATCTAAGGGTTATAAAACAGCGGTGGTTAAGTCGATTGTGATTGGTTCATAGGATGGCACAAGGATAGGTTTAAAACACATGCAGACCATCGATAAGCTTTGATCCAACGATCAGCAATCCACCAGCCAACCCTCTCACATAACAAATACAAACATATACATCAGGAGGATGACAAGTGTTGGCATATGAGTGGCTCACAAACGCGCGTCCAAAGTAATTACAGGCAGCACCCTAAAGTCTCTAGCGCATTTACATTCTACCCAAACAAACATTCCATTGAAAAAATGAAGTTTACAAAATAGCAAATTGATTAGGCATAAATTCTTCCTAATTTATCCCTTAATTTCAGTACTTTAATCACCTCGAACAACGTAATTGGATTGACTTTATCTCATAATCTTGCTATTGACTTATCCTAACAAGTACACCGAGTTTCTGGTATTTCGTTATGATTTTACAGGTATCTAATGTCAAGAAATGGAAGAAGGAAACCGGAAGAATAGAAAAAGTCAACAAGAAAAGTCAAAAGGGCAAAAGAGTCATTTCTACCCAGAATCCGGATGAGGTACCTAAAGAGAAGTTGAAGGTATCATCCTCACAAGCACCTAGGAAGAAACGACACCTCAATCGGATACCCGGAGCAAAAGATATGAACAGTCAAAGTTTGAGAGAAAAGTCAAATAGGCAGACCGGTCCGCCCTCAACCCGGACCGGTCCGCTGTGCAAACTCCAGAGGACTGCGAACCGAAGGCAAACCGAAGAGCCAAAAAAATAAAAGAACCGGTCCGTCCCGGATCGGTCCGCCTGGAAAATAAAAGAACCGATCCGCTTTAGAGGCAGACCGATCCGCCTAAGGTCCGGACCGGTCCGCCCATCGAGATATTGTTTTCTGATTCTCCTCTAAAGACTCCGACTTATACTCAACTTCTTGGAATTTCATGTAGGGTATAAAAACCCGAATTATTTTCGTTGTAAAGGAGGCTAGAACGTGGGGAGTTAATTTTAATTTCTCATTTTCTTCCACAAACCCTAGTTGTAGATAGAATTTCCAGTTTTATTTAAGGATTGAAGGTTTATTCCAAGTTTGTGTGATCACCAATTTTATCTATTGCTGCGATTGTTCCTTGGGTAATTTTAGTAAGTTATTTCTTCTTTGTGATTCTCTTCTACAGTATTCCATCAATTGTCCTTAGATTAATCATGAACTCTTGCATGTTAAACACTGTTTTCATCATTTTCTGTATGTCCGGCTAGATTTCCAAGGTCGGGTTACATGAACCCAACCTGATGTGGTCATTGCACGTATAAAGTTAATCCTCTGAATTTAGTAATTAATTTTGACCGTATTGCGTAGGGACACAACAATTGTAGATCTAAATATCTCGTTTGCCCCTGGGTAACCGGGATGATTGAGAATACAATTCGAGTGTCGTTATCGTGATACTGATTTACTCGTCCTTTGATTAAGTATGACGCGGGCTTGAACCTCGTATACGTAATGCTTGGGAGTACTAAATTCCGGGTCATATTAATTAGATAAATTTACGATTAATATTATACTGCAACACACTAGGGTTGGGGGATTGTATTTCCCGTCCTATTTTTTATCATCTCATCTAAAAGTTCAATTCAATCCTTCATTCTTAATATAGGTCATTTAGTTAGCTGCATTTTTCACCATACTTTCATAATTGCTTTTAGTGTAATTGAATCCCAAAAACCAAATCAAATCTTTTTTCTTTCTTTTTAGAGTCATCGTTAGGATTCCTCCGTCCTTTTCCGTCGTCACAACTCTTGTTGTCCTTTTTCCCTGAGGATCGATACCCGACTTGTCGGATTATTACTTGAACGACAGGCTTGCACTTGAGCCTAGAGAGTACACACTTTAGAGACACATTCTGAGACGTGTCAAGTTTTTGGCGCCGTTGCCGGGGAAATAGGTAGACTTAGGATTAGATCGAGTTAATCCAAAGCTTTGACCAAAAATTCAAAAATCCAAAAAAATCAAAAAAAAAAATATAAAAAGCACAAAAAGATTCACCACCATCTCTCACAAACTTAATGCAAAATTCTGAAACCACTCCCACACCCTATAATACTCCAACCAGCATTCACGAAAATCCACTTGTTGAGTATAATCCTGATAGTCCCCACACTCCACAAGCCCCACAATTCTGGATCCCACCTCCCACACCGTCACACTCACTCTCTAGCAACACTCCCTTCTCCTTCGTAGGACACACGTCGTGCACACCCAGTGAGAGCGCCGAATCGTCGAGTGAGAGAGAGATGTCGCAGCACAGTAATGCAACTACCGGTGAGGAAGAGCCTCCGTACCGCCCGTTGAGAGAATTCTTATATCCCGAGCGCACTGTCACTCCGGGATGCATTATACTCCCGTATAATGCCGGGCAGTTCCGATTCAAAAATGGGATGATCCAGATGCTACCACACTATCACGGTATGGATTCAGAAAAGGCATACCTTCATATACAGGAATTTGAGGACGTGTGTGATACCCTCAATGATCAAACTTGCACACAGGAGGTGATTCGCCTCAAACTCTTCCCGTTCTTGTTAAAAGATAAAGCTAAGACCTGGCTATGGTCTTTACCTCCGAGCTCGATTCCATCTTGGAACGAGTTACAATCCAGATTTCTCAAGAAGTTCTTTCCACCACATCGAACAATCTCCATAAAGGCTCAGATTCAATCGTTCAGGCAATTGGATAATGAGCCATTCCATCGATGTTATGAGCGTTTCAATGAGTTAACTGCTTCGTGCCCCCATCATGGATTTGATACAGCCCAAATAATTTCCTTCCTCTATAATGGGTTGAACCTTAACTCCAAGCAACTCATTGAAACCATGGGTAGTGGTCCGTTTATCGAGCTAGATTGGCACGATGCTGAGCTTCACCTGAGGTATGTCGCCGAGACTACCCAATCTTGGGATATTTCTGATCCTAATGCTCAAAATCGAAATCGTCAAGTGACCACCACTCCATCGGCGTCCGGCCTACACCATGTAGATAAGACCTCTATGTCGGACTGTCGATTGGACTCCCTTGAGAAAGGATTTCGATATTTATGCGAGGTAGTTGGATCTATCAAGAATCCCGTCGAAAAGGTGTGTGCGATTTGTGAGGCGGGACATTCAACTGAGGAATGCCCGACGATACCCGCCTGCAAAGTAATGTTGCAGGAGCAAGTTAGTGGTATAGGAGGCTTTAAGGGTAATTTCGGTGCCCCGCACGGGAATTCATACAACCCTTCGTGGAAAAATCATCCCGGATTTAGCTACGGGCAACAACATGCCGCAATGAACCCTTCTTCGCATGTTGCCCCTCCTTCTCCACAATAATTTCAACAAGCTCCACACATGCAAAGTCATGTGCAAGCACCGCCACCCCATGGAAATTATATCCCGCTACAGCGGAGAACTCTCGAGGATACGATGAATCAATTCATCACTAGCCAGACCGCAACCAATGCCAAATATGATCGTCTAATTGGCGACATAAATGCAAATCTGTCCAAAATTCAATCCTCGTTGAGCGTTCAAGAAAAGGGCAAGTTTCCTGCCCAGGGCCAAAGACCTCCCCAAGGTCAAACTAGTGTTAGCTCCACTTCTACTGATCATCAATAGCAATGTCAAGCTGTGACCACTCTTCGTAGTGGGAGAGTCGTTGATTTATCACCTCCCCCACACGACACAACCAAAGATAAGGTGATTTCGCCCGGCACGAAAGAGGCCGAAGATGTCCCCTCAAATGAGAGTGATAAAGATGACACTAGTGAGCCCGAGGTAGTAGTGAAACCACCCTCCGCAGCACCGTTTCCTCAAAGGTTGATTCCTTCCCAGAAAGGAAACCCACGTGATGACGTGCTAGAAATACTAAAACAGGTAAAGCTGAATTTACCATTCCTCGATGCCATCAAACAAATCCCAGCTTATGCAAAAGTCATCAAAGATTTGTTGACGGTAAAAAGGAAGATGAAAGTAAAGAAGAATGTCTTCCTAGCACAGAACGTGAGCTCCATCCTACTCAATGAGCTCCCTCCTAAATTCAAAGATCCCGGTGCACCCACCATTTCCTGCATCATTGGAGAGAACAAAATTGAAAAAGCCTTACTAGACTTGGGAGCAAGTGTCAATATCCTCCCTTACTCCATCTATAGGCAACTTGATTTGGGCGACCTCAAGCCCACAAGAATCACTCTCCAACTAGCGGATCGAACTGTGAAGGTCCCACGAGGTGTAGTAGAGGACGTGATCGTTCAAGTTGACACTTTCTACTTCCCGGTAGACTTTGTCATTTGGGACACAGAGCCCTCCTTAATCTCGACCAATCATGTTCCCATCATTCTCGGGCGCCCATTCTTAGCGACAGCTAACGCTATTATTAACACAAGGAATGGGAGAATGCAACTCACTTTTGGGAATATGACATTGGAGACCAACATCTTCAATATAGCCCAACATACGGGAGAGGAAGATGATATTCACGCGGTGAGTCTCATAGATGAGATAGTAGAGGAGTACATTGAGGAGAATTGTTGTGGCGATGCCTTAGGATCCTGTCTAGTTTCGAGCAATGAGAGTGAGGGGACGTATACTGAGTATGAGAGGGAGATTGGGGAATTAAGAGAGTTACTCGATGAGAGAGCGTCGGATGAGGACGCGAGAGATGTGAATTGGGTTTCTAGATTCGAGGAGTTACCACCACGGGATACACGCGTTGTTCCCTCCGACGAGAAGTTTCCAACTCTTGAATTAAAGAAACTCCCCTCCCATATCAAATATGCATACTTAGGAGAGGATGAGACATTTCCTGTTGTTATCTCCTCTAGCCTAGATGACGAGCAGGAGGGTAAGTTGTTAAAAATTTTGAGGAAGCACTTAAGTGCTTTTGGTTGGTGTATAGCTGATTTGAAGGGGATAAGTCCTCTAATTTGCACCCACAAGATTCACCTCGAAGAGGATGTTAAGCCCTCTAGAGAAATGCAAAGAAGACTGAACCCCAACATGAAAGAAGTTGTGAGAACCGAGATTATTAAACTATTAGATGCCGGGATTATCTACCCAATCTCGGATAGCAAATGGGTGAGTCCTATTCAAGTCGTCCCGAAGAAGTAGGGTATGACTGTGATTGAGAATGCTACGGAAGAGCTTGTTCCCCAACGCACCACCACCGGTTGGCGTATTTGCATTGATTACCGGAAACTCAATGCGGAAACAAGAAAAGATCATTTCCCTTTGCCATTCATTGATCAAATGCTTGAGAGAGTTGCAGGCCACCCATATTATTGCTTCCTTGATGGTTATTCCGGATATAACCAGATTGAGGTAGATGTACTTGACCAAGAGAAGACGACTTTCACTTGTCCTTTTGGTACGTTTGCCTACAAACGTATGCCATTCGGCTTGTGTAATGCACCCACGACTTTTCAACGGTGAATGTTGAGCTTATTTAGTGACATGGTCGAAAGAGGACTTGAGGTGTTCATGGACGATTTCAACATTTTTGGCACCTCTTTCGATCTTTGTCTAGAAAAATTGGAACAAGTACTTGCGAGATGTGTGGAGAAGAACTTAGTGCTGAATTGGGAGAAGTGCCATTTCATGGTCACTGAAGGAATAGTTCTTGGCCACATAGTATCATCTAAAGGCATAGAGGTTGATAGGGCTAAGATAGATGTCATAGCTGACCTTCCCCCACCGAGATCGCTTAAAGACGTGCGCTCATTTTTGGGTCACGCCAGGTTTTATCGAAGGTTCATTAAGGATTTTAGTGTTATCGCTAGACCCTTAAGCAACCTTCTCATAAAGGACAACCCGTTTGAGTGGACCGAGGCATGCCAAAGCTACTTTGACAAATTAAAGAACATGCTCGTGTCCGCTCCCATCATGAAAGTTCCGGATTGGTCTTTACCATTCGAACTCATGTGTGATGCAAGCGATTACGCGATTGGGGCCATTTTGGGCCAACGTCAAGATAAACAAGCTCATGTCATCTACTACGCTAGCCGGACCCTTACCGGACCTCAACTCAACTACTCGACCACAGAGAAGGAGTTGCTAGCAGTAGTCTTTGCCCTTGATAAGTTCAGATCGTATCTCATTGGTTCTCCTATAATTGTCTTCACCGACCACGCGACTTTAAAGTATCTACTTGCGAAGAAAGACGCCAAGCCGCGCCTCATAAGGTGGATCCTACTCCTACAAGAGTTCAATATCTCTATCAAGGATAAGAAAGGAGTAGAAAACGTCATTGCCGACCATTTGTCTCGGCTTTCGTTCGACGTACCTAGTGATCCCATACCCATAGACGAGTATTTTCCGGATGAGCAACTCTTTGCTACTTCTTCATATCCCTGGTTTGCGGACATAGTGAACTATCTTGTCACGGGAGCCGTCCCTCCCGATTGGACACCGCAAGATAAGAAGAGGTTTCTTACTTGGTCGCGCATGTTCTTCTACGATGATCCCTTACTCTTTAAATACTGCGCCGACCAAATCATCCGACGATGTGTACCGGATGACGAGATTCCAAAGGTCATCCAGTTTTGTCATTCGGAAGCATGTGGAGGCCACTTCTCAGCGAAAAAGACGGCCACTAAAATTCTGCAATGCGGCCTCTATTGGCCCACAATCTTCCGGGATGCAAATGACGCTTGCAAGTCATGCAATAGGTGCCAACGAATGGGAGCCATCTCTCGCCGCGACATGATGCCCCTTACCCCCATACTCATCATTGAGATATTCGATTGTTGGGGTATTGACTTCATGGGTCCCTTCCCCCCATCCTTTGGTTTCCTATACATCCTAGTAGCGGTAGACTACGTTTCTAAATGGGTAGAAGCTATAGCTACTAAGACTAATGACAATAAGGTGGTGATAAAGTTCCTACAGGAACACATACTTTCTCGCTTCGGCGCACCGAAGGCGATAATTAGCGATAATGGCACACACTTTCGCAATAGGCCATTTGAGAAGCTCATGAGAAAGTATGGCGTCGTTCACAAGGTTGGAACGACGTATCACCCACAAACAAATGGGCAGGCCGAACTAGCGAATCGTGAGATCAAGAACATTCTCGAGAAGACCGTCAATCCTAACCGGAAAGATTGGTCAATTAGACTGAACGATTCGCTATGGGCCTATCTCACCGCATACAAAAATCAGCTTGGCATGTCCCCTTTCCGCTTCGTGTATGGCAAGCCTTGCCATCTCCCCGTGGAGTTAGAACACAAAGCGTATTGGGAAATTAAGGAGCTCAATTATGCCATGGATAAAGCCGGTGAAGCTCGCAAGCTTCAAATAAATGAGTTAGAGGAGATACGCAATGATGCGTATGAGAATGCCAAAATTGCCAAAGAAAGGATGAAACTCGCTCACGATAGCATCATTCGACGGAAAGAGTTTCTTCCCGGGCAAAAAGTTCTTCTCTATAACTCTCGGCTTCATCTCTTTCCGGGCAAGTTGCGGTCGCGATGGTCTGGCCCGTTTGTTGTCAAGAATGTTTTCCCCCACGGAGCTGTCGAAGTAGAAGATTTAAAAGGGGGAAACACATTCAAAGTGAATGGACAACGCCTAAAGCCATATCTTGAGGCGTGCGAAGAAGAAGTCGACACCGTTTGGTTGTCGGACCCCGTTTACGGGGTAGAGTGAACAGTTTCAGTTAGGTCGTCGCACCCCCGACGCGTATGGGGTGAGAGTCGTGTGTGTCGTGTGCGTTAGTGAGTGTCGTTAGGATTTTGGTACATTCAGGTTTAGCATGTGCATGTTCGGGAATTGGGTCAATTCGGGTGACCAGTGATGTTGAGAGGTCCTTAGTCTATAATTGGTGAGGAGCGCGTTTTAAAAGTGCACTATTTCGAAGAAGCGAGGTTGAAATCCAGTTTCGGGGAAATTCCAGCCAAAAATCCCCAAGCCGGACCGGTTCCTTTAATTTAAGGCCGGACCGGTCCGCCTGTCGAATTTCCTGAAAATTAAAGACCCGGACCGGTCCGCCCCTGGACCGGACCGGTCCGCCTTCTGCAGATTCGTTGAATCCCTTTCCTCCCATTCACCCCCCCCTTCTCCCCAATAGCCACCCTTCCCTCCATTTCGGTTTCCCACACCCCCATACATCCCTTTCCCTCCAAAACCCTTTCCCTCCAAATCCCTTCCCTCCAAAACCCTTCCCCTCCACTATAAATCCAACCCTACCCCTCCCCTTCTCTTCACACCTCAAACACCACTCCTATCCTCTCCCTCTCCAGATTTTTCTGATTTCTATCCTCTCTGTCTCCATGGCCCCCGTGCTGCTCCCACCAAATACGCATCCACCGACATCCTACACTCCGGGAGCAACGAGTTCCGCTCCCGCCAAGAGGAGCGATGGTGCACCAACTTCTTCGGGTCAAACCGCAAACTACATATGGAGCGCGCGGTTCAATGGAACGCGCTTCCCAACTCTGTTACGACCCTCTTCATGGCCCGGGGGTGGTGTCATTTCCTCAACGAACCCCATGACGCCGTGTGGGTTTCCGAGGTCCGGTTATTCTATGGCACGCTTGTGCGGACGGACCAATTTAAGGCCCAAGCTTACGTTGATGGAACGATCATTCCTTTTTCCTTAGCCCTCCTCACGGCCAAATTGGCCACCTTTGGTGTCCCGGACCCCCAAGACTTCACATATCCTAGGAACGTCCCTCCGGTCGCTAAGGACGTCATCATGGCGCGCATTGCTCCTAACGTGGCTTGGGCGGGCCAAACCGTCGCGGTTGGATGACTCAATGAAACGGCGCGCCTCACCTTCCAAATCGTATGCGCCAACATTCTTCAAACATCCAACGATTCTGCCATGAGACATCGGCAAGCCACCTTGACCTACCATCTCTTCGATCCCCAAACCTCCATCCATTTGGCCCGCACATTGTATGCCGACATCATTGCCGCTTCTTTGGATGATAAGGGTACCGCTCCTTTGCCCTATGCCCGTTTGATCACGTCTATCCTCCAAGACGCCGGCATTGAGGCCCCTGTCGATCGCACCCGGATTCCCGGTCCCTTTGGACAGGGCACTCGCACTAAGAGTGCCAAACAGCTCGCCATAATCCGGGCACGGCGAGGGCATGACAGCGAGGAAGAGGCTACCTCGGAAGAGAGCGCGGGGGAAGAGGCCGCTGAAGCGGACGTTGAGATGGGTGACGTCGGTGCCGACGACGAGTCGGCGGACGAGGAGGACAACCCGGACTTTGAGTGGGCGGGTACCGATATCTCGACTCGGTTGTCCACCCTTGAGACCCGATTCGAGAACTTTGAGAACAAGTTCGACACCTTTGTGATCGACTACCAACGAGATCATAATCGGGCGGCTCGAAGACAAGCGGATATCTACCGACGCCTAGGGGATCCTTATGAGCCACTCCCATCGCATTTTCAAGACCCCTATGGCCCCGACGCGCCCAGCTCCTCCCAATTCCCCCCCCCCCTCCCCCCCCGTGATGTTTCGTTGTTTATGGACTGTTTTGATGTATTTATTCTCACATCCTACATGTGCTGTATTCCTGTTTGTACCACAGTCTTATGATATAAAAAGTTGCATTTTCTATATTTGTTTGTTTTACTTATTGCACTTATTATTTTGCCTTATTTAGATTTTAGTCCTTTTTGCTTGAGGACAATGCAAAAGTCTAAGTTAGGGGGGGGTCACAAGTGCATATTTCTAAAACTTCACAAATTTTCAAAAATGCCCAAAAATTTCCAAAAAAATCATAAAATTTTGAAAAATCCAAAAATATTTTTGTTCAAAATAAACATAAAAATTGGAATTCAAATTTTTCAAAAATATCATTAAAAGTCAAATTGGAGTCTCAAAGTGTAAAAAGTCAACATACACAAAGCCGAAATTGACCAAAGATGGAAATTGTGAAAAAAATTGACGACTTAACGAATAAATGTGGAGATTAACAAACCCGGTGAGATTCGAGCCTATCACGTTTTGCGAGATTTTAAATCAATCCGAGTTAATTGTTATCTCAAAGTTCTTTTTAGCGCTTAATAAAGTTGTCAAGGATCTTAATTCTTTCATTTTGATCGGTTTTAAAAAATGTGTGCAATATTGCCTTGAAAAACGTGCCAAATTAGTCTCTAGCTTAAATTCACCTCGAAACGCATATGGTAACGCAATTGGCATTTTGGACAATGAAGTAGGCCCTCGTTTGTCACCCAAAATTTTGGCCAGAAAAAGTAGCGAAAAATTTCCCTTTTGCAACCCAAATTGAGCCGAATAATTTTCCCTTTCGTTTGACAACCCGAAAAACCCAAAATAGCCGGAATTGTGAAAAATGAAAAATTCAGATTTCAAGTCCAAAAAGTGCATTAAAAAAAAAAAAAAATTTAATATGCTCAACAAAAATAATAGAAAAAGAAGAAAAAGATGAGCAATAGCCCGAAAAATGCACAAATGGACATCACGAATGGTTTTTCCAATTCCAACTTTCCTTACCTCCTTCATTTTACCCAATGCAACCTTAAACCCGAAAAAGTCCTAACCGAGTCCAAATTACGAAAATTGAATACCGCGTGGAGAGCTAATACACCAAAAGATAATATAAGAGGTTAAATGCGCGAAATAGAGGCAATGCTCCCGTTTTTAAAACCGTAATCCATTGATGAGATCCTATCACTATAAAAGTTCCGTCTTTCTACTTGTATGCGTCACTTTGCATCCATTATATTTACTCTTATTATCACGCATACCGAGCGAAAAAGACATATTCCGAGTAGTTCGTTTGAGAGAGTTTCCCGTGAGAATTTGAAATCAAAACGAATTTTCGGATAAGTAACGTAATGATTAATCAGTGGAAATTGGCGGTTATATTTCTGGCTTCGCACACACGCACTACAGTTTGAGACTTGTAGACATGACTTAATGATGACTATTTTCTGGAAAAGTTTGAATTATACAATTTTTGGTTATTTTGAAGTTCTTTGAGTCGAATTTTGTGGGTATATTCTCTGCAAACCCTCACGAGACACAACTCGTCCCACTAGGGTAACCTAGGGGTTCAAAGGCTTGTTGCATACGCTAAATGCAATCGCGTGCCCGCGAAAGAGGTAACTTATCCCATTAAAATGTTTTTCAAAAGTTGAGCCTTACATCAGGAGGATGACAAGTGTTGGCATATGAGTGGCTCACAAACGCGCGTCCAAAGTAATTACAGGCAGCACCCTGAAGTCTCTAGCGCATTTACATTCTACCCAAACAAACATTCCATTGAAAAAATGAAGTTTACAAAATAGCAAATTTACCCCACAAATTATATAATCACATTTTATTAATGAAAACATTTATTTAAAAAATATTTAAAAATGTTTAAAAATTCCCAAAAAATAATTAAAACACATTTTAAGGGGAATTAATCACACAATTAATTTTATGCAATATATACACATGTATGCACTTCTAATTGTGTGTAGTGTGATTCAATTTATACCTTCTTGGATTATTGAAGAGGATTAGAGAGATAAATTCTGAGGCTCTTTGGATTCTAGGTTTGACAACCAATTTTGTCACTATTTCCAAATTAGTTGAGCACTTATACAATATAGACTTAAGCAAGTCAAAGGTATAAGGTGCTTCAGGCTTCACAACATCAAAGGGGTATCTTCCTCTCTCCATAAAAAACTGAAGTTTTTCACCAAGGGGTAGGTCATCATCATCTTAGGCGATGATGATAATACCGAGAATGTAAGCACTAGTAACCTAAGACTAGAAATACCTCATGGGGAAAATGATATGATTATTTCTGGCCTTTGAGTTGAACCACAACCCTCACAAAAATATCAACGTGATACAGATGTTCAAGATATATGCACTTTATGTCCGAACTGGGGCTGGGATGAAAAATATAGGGAATACTAGAGCCCATAGTGCTGAAGAAGGCATTCCCTATATATGGCCTGGTTTATCAACCATCAACAGAGGAACTCATAATGATCCGCCAACCTCGATTGAAGAAAAGGTTAGAGAGTGTCGAGATTATCTTAAGGGATTTATTGAATGATAAATTCGTCATAGAGGGTGAAGATTTTCTCTTTTATGGCATTCTCGAACCATGGTATGACCATGTGGACAAGAAGGTGAAGGGAAGAATGGTGATCTTCTTCTAAAACAGTTACTCATGGGCTAAAAGTTCCCAGTATCATGTGTAACCACTCATTGAGAAGACTACAACTGTTACTCAGGATTTCGAGGTAAGTGACTCTAAGGACTCATTAAATTTGTAGACACTAGGGTTAACACTCTGCATACCATTCAAGTGCTATCTCATCGGATCCGTCCATCCTGATCAAGGCTACTGATGCACCCTTCCTCAACAGGAATGCTATACCAGTTTGACCTGCTGAGATACAACCCAACCCAAATGTTTATACTATTTATTACTCTTTTGTTGTTCATCCTTGTTCTTATCACAATGTAATAGAGACCTCCTTCGGTGAGGTTCTCAAGGCTATTTTTCCTACGTATAAAATAAACGAAGATTTTGAGTATCTTGTTATGCCTTACATTAATTGTCTTGATTCTAAACAAACTCTTGACGATGATGATTTTGCAAATGAATAATTCTTAACTGATCTTAATAAGGTTAATAACAAATAACATAGTCGCGTTCCAATTAATGAAGATGAAACTATTGTTATCAATCTTGATTCTAGTAGCCAACTACATGAGATTAAGATAGGTTCCATACTCGACAAGCATGAGCGCGCGCAAGTCGAATATATGTTGTGGACGTCTTCGCATGGTCCTATGATGACATGCTTGACATCGATCTTGAGATCGCTCAATACGAAATTCTAACTTTTCTAGAGTGTAAATCGATCAAATAAAAACTATGAAAGCTTTGCACCGAATGGTCGCTCAAGGTTGAAGAAGAGGTGGTCAAACAATTGATTGTAAGATTCATCTGGGTGATCGAATATCCCACATAATTTGACAATATTGTACCCATGGTAAAATCAAGAGGAAAGTTTCGCATGTGCATTGATTACCAGGATTTGAACAATTCCTCTCTGAAAGATGATTACTCGTTGCCCAATATTGACGTGATTGTGGACAACATGGTTAGTCATGCTCTCAAGTCATTTGTTGATAGGTTTGTCGAATACAATCATATCAAGATGCACCCTGAGCATTAAGAAAAAAACTACATTCATCACCCCCGGGGAATATTCTGTTTCAAAGTTATGCCATTCAGTCTTAAAAATGCAAGGGCTACATACTAAAGGGCTTCCACGATTATCTTTCATGATCTGGTACACAAAGAAGTCGAGGTATACATGGACGATATGATCATCAAGTCTAAGACCTAGGAAGGTCATATCCGCAATCTTCAAAAGTTTTTCGAATGATTGCGGCGATACTAGATGCGATTTAACCCACATAAATGTGTCTTTGGCATTACAAATAAAAACTTTTGGGATTCATGGTTAGAGAGAAGGTGATTGAAGCAAATCCTGCCAAATTGAAAGTTATACTTGAGATACCACCACCCCAAATAGAGAAGGAAGTTTGTGGATTCTTGGGAAAATTACTGTATATCAGTCGGTTCATCAGCCAGCTAACTTCCATGTGTGTACACATCTTCAAAATCGTCTGAAAAGATTCCATCAAACTCTATAATGAGGCTTACTAGGAAGCCTTTGACTGAGTCAAGTAATATCTAACCCAACCTTCGGTACTCATGCCATCGCAACCTGGTCTCCCTCTACTCTTATACTTAACCGTAACAAATATCGTAGCTGGGGATTTACTATCCCAATACCTTGAAGAAACTTGTAAAGAAAGGACCATCAACTATGCCAGTCGCAAGTTAGATGAATATGAAGTCAACTACGCTGCCTTGAAGAAAGCATGTATCGACCTTGTCTTGGTCACTAAAAAATTACGGCATTACGTGATCGCTTTTCCTATCAGACTTGTATCCTAAATGGATCCTGTTAAATACCTACTCGAGAAACCTTTCATGTCTAGTTGAATGGATCGATGGTTAATGTTACTATTCAAGTTTGATATTGTGTATGTCACACAGAAATCCATGAAAGGAAGATCCATCTCTAACTACCATATTGATTACCACACGGAGGAAGCCGACATTTGGATCTCCAAATTCCCGGATGAAGATATTCTTTCATCTCTCAGGAAAACCTTCGGTGATAAAAGTTCCTTGATGACATCGCCAATAAAAAAAGGATACGACATTTTGGACACTCCTAATCACCCTTGATGACTCTCACACTCCTATTGCTATCAAGATAGATTTTCCCTACACTAATAACATGACTAAATACGAGGCATGAACCATAGAACTCAAAGTAGCTCTCAAGAAAGGAATCCAATGCGTATATGTCTACAGGGATTCAACCCTTATTATTAGCCAGGTCCTTGGAAGATGAAAAGTCAAGGACGATAAGATCTTACCCTTCCACGCCTACCTCCGAGCAACGAACAACTTGGCCAATACCCTTGATGCCTTGGCCTCCATTGTCGATATGCCTAAGGGAACAACAATGGCCCTTTTCATAGTCCAAAATCCAGCTAAACCAACCCACTCCTACCATATCAAACTCATCTCAAAAGAGGATCTTGATATGGTCGAGTGCTGGTATTACGACATTTGACGCTTCCTAAAGCACGGTAGGTACCCTCAGCGTTCCTAACAAGAATGATCAAGCAACCCTCTGCAAACTGGTTACACAGTACATTGTCTGCAATAAAGAGATGATGGAAAAATCCACAACGAGGTATGCGGACCCCATATGAATGATCATATGCTTTCTATGACACTTATCCAATAGGGTTACTATTGGAGTAATATGGTTCAAGATTACACTTCCTATGCTAGAAGATACCTTAAATGCAACAGTTTTCCAATCTTTAGCACTTGCCTCCACGAGAATTATACAGCATCACCTCTCCCTGACCATTATCCACATAGGGCATTGATATCACAGGAAAAGTTACACAAAAAGCCTCCAATGGGCACAAGTCCATCCTAGTTTCCATTGATTACTACACCAAATAGGTCCAAACTGAGTCATATGCAGTGCTGAATGCCAAAAAAGTAGCCAAACTCATCCTAAAGAATATCATCTATCGATGCAGGATCCACACGGGCTTGTGTTAGACAACGGGCTACATTTAGAGGCAAAACTCACAAAATTAGTCGATGAGTATGGGATTCAGAGACACAAATCTTCTCCATACTGACCTCAAACCAACGGTACAGTTAAAGCCTCCAATAAGAACCTCAAAGTAATCATCAGTAAGATGATCGAGAGTTTTTAAGATTGGAACGATCAAATCCCTTACACCCTCTGGAGTTACTACACTTCAGTTCAAACATCTACTCAGTCTACGCCTTACTCTCTAGTATACGGCATGGAAGCGGTCCTACCCGTTTAACTAGAAATATCTTCATTACGCGTCATGATTGAAAGCAAAGTCAACAAAGAAGACTGACATCAGAGCCGTCTTGACGAGTTGTGCTTATTAGACGAAAGGAGGCTAAATGCTCTATATCATATACAAGGGTACCATCACCGGATAGCACGATCGTTCAACTGGAGAGTCGAGGATCGTGGTTTCGGAGAAGGGGATTTATCCCTCAAAAAAATCACAGGACCCTTCTGGGAGCCCAGAGGGAAATTCAAGCCAAAATGGAGTGGCCCTTACATCGTGAACAAGATTTTGTCTAGTGGGGCCGCTATGATCACCAACCTTGACAGGAAAGAGATGGACCATCTAGTTAACCTGGACCATCTCAAGAAATTCTACCCCTAGTCCAAAATCTCAGCATGCTACGACTCCTCTCATCTCCCTTTTATCCTAAAAAAATCTTCATTTCCCTCTATTCAGAACTATATGGGGCCTGATCCTCTAAAAACCCTTTTTGCTTTCAAAAATGAAAGTCAGAAATTTTAAAAAATCCCATAGGTATGTAGGTAGCTCATACGCTTTACATGGAATGATCCCTTTCTTTTTCATAAAATACTATTCTTTTCTTACCTCTGACAATGAAAGTTCATTTTATTATCTACATGAAGAATAGGATTATGTATGCCTTAGTGATTGGTACAGATAATTCAAATATAAAAATCATTAATAGGCACAATAATATGATTAAAATCCTTTTTTATTCCGTTTTAGGAAAATTCGACATGATTACACGAAATATCAGCATAGGGAGTCAAATAACTACCCCCGATAACCAAACTTTCCTAAAAACAAATCAGACCAAAATACTCGTAAAACAAACTACCCAAACCTTCCCAAATTTATTCCAATTACTAAAGATAACCAAACACAATACCATCACAAAAGCTTCACAGATAAACACTAAATTCACAAAAGATCCTACCCGCAGCCATTTAAAGACCCATCTCCATCATCATCTGCATCTTGAGGCCCCCAAACATCCCTGGCCTTTATAGTATACTGAAGGCGCTCTATAGAACGGTAAGCCCAGACCAGCCTAGAGATAACCTCTATGCGCCCTCCATAGTGTCAAACATGGAAAACCATATCTTCTCGATCTCCTCAACTAAAATTTTGGCCACTACCCTCTTCCACAACCATTTCATGTAGTCTCTAGAAACATGTGAAACCCTACCGATAGATTAGGAAGGACGAGTTGACGACTACAAACTCTCCCACAAAGAGCCTAACCGCATCCGCATGCGCATGCACATGCATTCTGTCAAATCCTTTATAGGAAAGAAGTATAGGGTAAGGGAGGGCACAATCTTCTCCCATAGGACTTGACACAAGATCTGTCCAAGAAAATAGAAGGACGAATGTCGGAGACTGATAGGCAGGGGTAAAACTGCGGCGCAAGTGTATAGAGATATACGTCGATCATTATTTTTGGATCCCACCGCTATGCAAAAACCTAGACTATTGACTACACTCTTTTAAAGGAGTACAACGGATAATCCGGGTATCGAAAATCTACAAAGACTAGTTGCTAGAATTTTATTGATTTAATATTTCTCAATAAAAGTGTAAAAGACAGTTGTTAACAAAAAGAAAAGATAATTAGGCATGAGTATTTAAACTAAGATTAATAAAAGCGGAATAAAAACTATGGGTTGCGACTAATATCCCTCTCCTCAATTTAATACGTATAAGTGGTTATATGGGACTAAGAATTTAGTAAAATTGAATCTCATTTCAATAGTCATTTAAATATAAAGTTGTCACCCCCTAAATTGTCATAAAAGCCTACTATGATTTTGGCGTCAACAAATATCCCAAAAATTACACACGCAAGGTCGTAAATACGGAGAATAAATGATATATCCCATTAAATCTCCTAGGCAGGAAGTCAAGGACAAACCACTCGAATTAAATGCGTAAACTCCATCACCAATGCAAATCAATCCATTGAAACCAAGGTGAGTTCCATTCATCACAACGTAATTTCAACTATCTAGAAAGCATGGTAAATGACATGTAATAATTGCAGGGAAATAAAGGAAGCAAGTAAAGAAAGCAATAAATCTAAATTTGAAAGAAAGTAAATTAGGGCACAAAGCTTAAGAACAAAAATGGAGCCTACATAAATGGGGAAGAAGGAGGAATAGTAACTTACGAACACCCAAAATGGGAAGCAAAACCTAGGAATGAGAAGTTCTCAAACCCTGACCTAAAAATTAAGTAAAAATGAATTCTATCCAAAATAAACAAAAGGGTCTATTTATATTAGGTTACGAAGAGAAATAAAAGAAAAAAAAAGAAATAAAAGAGCAAAAATGCGTCCAATGAGTGCTTCACCCGGTCGACCGTGGCCAGAGGGCGATCGACCTGTCCCTTAGTAGAAAAACACTGCATTGTCGCAATCCAAAATATGCTTCAGCGATCGACCGGTGGCGAGGGGCTATCCTCTGTTTCTATGTCTCCTTTGGTCCAACATGAGGGGAAAAGGGGTGCACCTGGAATCGACAATATCTTCTTCGTTCAAGCTCGGAATGACCTGACGTTCATGGCCACAAGAAGCTAACTCGGTGAACTATGATTCCATGGAAACCCATTGAGCTGAAGATGAAGTATGAAATGTCTAAAATGCCCTTGAAGTAGCGTCCGATGATGAAACTTATCCGAAATGCAACCAATCCTCACTTTAAGCATTCTAATACCTAAAAAAAACTCGGTTAACCCCTGCAAAGAATATAAACATACACAATCGAGGTTATCTGGTTAACGAGCATAAATATAGACATAAAGAACACAAAAATTACTAGAATGAATAAAGATAACAGAAGCGAGTATGCAATATTGGTGATGTATCAGAGACTAACTAACCGAACATACCGGTATTCCCCCAGTTCTAGAATAAGCTGCAACTCCCCCCACCAGGGAACTGACCAACGAAGACAACGAGATTCGTGATTCGTAAACTAGTTTATCCAATTCTCGATATTTGGGTCAAAGATGATGAAATGGAGAGTGAAGAAATTTGGCACAGCTGTCAAGAGATATTCAGGGGGATCGCCAAACGAAATCTTTCAGATAACCACATGAACAACATAACTGTACTTCCTCTCAAAAAATTAGAACGACCTTCTCGCCAAGTGTCTAAACCATTTAGGGTCTCTTCCAGTATCATTACCGCAAGATTATGATGATATGACATCCGAACAGTAATGGCAGCTAGTTGAGGGTCCACCAGCAGGTCCCTGGTCACTAGTAGTAGCTTTGAAGTTAAGCCAAGGGCAACGGCTCCGTCATGGCCCGCATTATTAACATCTCACTGATGCACAGAGTATAATACAGCAGGGAGGGAGATCATTCCTCCAATAACCAATGACCGATGTGGAGAAGTCCATCTAAAAGCACCCGAGGAGACCGAAATAATTCTAGTGTAGCCGCCGCCACACTGGGGTTTACCCCCCAACATAGAAGAATACTCCTCGTAGGTCGGGCAGAACTTGTCTTAGCCGAAACAAAAAAATTATCCTCAGGATGCCAGAATTGAGTTGCCGCCATTAGCATATTCCAGTCAATGGGCCGGTTGCCCCATAAGAAAACTCGATGTAGGTTAAAGGCGTTATAGTCTACATTATACGAAAGCATAGTCTTTAAATTCTATAGATAAGAGGCAAATTTTGCATTTATGGGAAGGCCCATTTTGGAAAAAATAAGACATAAGATAAGAAATAACCAAGAGAAAGAAAATGTGAATGGATGAAGAAACCTTACCACCTTACCCCTTTTTATACTTGAAAAATTAGGCAAAAAATAAAAAAAAAAACTGTAAAATTCGAATGGAAGACTACCCCATCAAGTACTAAGTAGTTGAAGAGAGTGAAATCAAAGATTTAAGGTGATTTGACTGGACTGACTTGCCGATAGGCAGGATAAGGGGCATACCGATCGACATCCCCCTATTTTTAAAAAGTTCGAGCTTTCCTTTTTTGCTAAAATAAAAAACTCATAAAAATAATCTTTATTTCAAATTCAGGATTTTCCTTACTATGTTTTTACTCGTCCTGTCTTAAAATAAATTTTTAGAGTTCTAATCCTTTTTTATGGTCTCAGCAACAAAGTAAAAAAGTGAATGTAGATTAAGTCATTTAAAGCAAAGATAAATAAATAAAACCCCATTTATTTCATATATATGTTGTTATTATTACATCTTTTGAAGAAAAAAAGAAGAAGAAAAATAACAAGACTCAGCCCAAAACCCCAAACTCTCTCTCACTCTATCACTAGGATCCCCCATCCCTGCAATGCGCATGCTTTCAACTATGATGAGTTTAGGAGCCTCAGCTGCCTGATCCAGATCCCTCCTCAGAAGAAGAAGATGGCACAAGACAAGGAGGAAATGAGATCAAATCTCGAATATAAGCCATCGTAGAAGCCACCGAGTCTCGAATGTCCCTCAGCCAGGTAATCGACACTTAAATATGATGCAAGGAAAGTAAAAAGGTAAATCATTCAGTTCGAAGTAAAAAAGAAAAATCAGAAAGATAAAGGACAAAGAGATGAAAAGATATACCTTTGGCTAAAGGATGTCCTCTTTCAGCACCAGCCCAGCCAGATCCATCGCATTAGGGTGATACTGCATGCTCACTGATCCCCCTCCAAGAAATCAAATATTATACAAAGGAGGAGCAAGCTAGAAAAATGGAACCTCTGATGTCGCTATCGCTGTCGATATTGATGCACCATCAGTGTTGTGGTCAGACTGATTCGTACTCCTGCCTGAAGTCGTAGGAGGCGAAGGCATATTCACCGCATTGTAGATATATGTCGGCATCAGCCAGATCATCTTGAAGTTAAGGTAGTCGTAAGTCACCACCGTGTTCATGTATGAGGAATAGGGATCTTCAATCATCATAGCCGCTCGAGCCTCCTTCGACATTTCTCAGACTCACCTCATATATCTTCAGGGCCAGACTAATCTCTCCCAGATACCAGGAGTAGTCAAACTCATGTGCCAGTAGTCGACACATTTGCGCATATATCCCGATCACCCTTGTGTGCTAGATGGCCGTCGCACAAGGATAAAAGATCACCTGCATTTTTCCAAGATAAAGTTAATACTCGCACAAGTAAAGAGAATGCCATAGAAAAGTATTCAAAAGAGAAAATAAGAGATAACTTGGTCGCTCATCAAGACATTCAATACCTGACATACCTCCACCAATGAGAGATACTGCTTCGACCGTCGGTTGGACTTCTACCACCGGTACATTCGATAGAAGTTCCCCATTGACTCATCACATAAACCAATCAAACGGGTATTGAAGCCTATCACCTCATAGAACCATGTCTGCAAAAGGAGAAGAGTTAGCAATCAGAAGAAATCCAAAAAGAAATAAAAGAAAATGCATAAAGGAAAAAACCTCCAAAAGATATGTGGATCCAGTAAATGTCTACTGGTAACATCGGCTGAAAGAATCCAAAGATGAATAAAGGGTAGCTAAAGTTAGGATCCCCAATCAAAGAAAGGGATATTCGAAATTACCCTTAAATATGGTAAAAATTATAAGTGGATGACATCACCGCTCGACGCCACCAAAAACCCTCCCAATAGCAAAAGAATAAACAAATGGGCTATCTTCCACACCTGTGCCCATTGGTCTCGTTGATTTGTCGTCCCAATGAAATCTCCCAGAGAAAAAAAATACAGATCGAATCCCTCGAGACTATCCACCCCACATTGCCCAACGTCTCATCCACTGTCGCTAATGTCACCCTCACAGTATATCCCCACCTGCTACCGAACATCAATGGGGGTCACCATCCTCTCCCCAAACCCCAAGTGTATGGTGTGGGTAGTATCCCACCACCTCTCCCCCAGACGCATAAAACTACCATAGAGCGCGACGTCTCATCTGATGCATACGCCAAACAATCGAACCCGTGGAAGAGACTACCCAGCGCATCACCGTATGAAGGTGCTCCCACACATACCTGAATCCCATCACCCTCAGGAGTGGACTCATCGCAATACTATCAATCTTCCCAAAAACATAAGAGAAACCTTTTGTCAAAATTCAACGAAATAAGAAAATGTAAAAAAAAAAAGGAAAAGAATGCCAAAAGTTATGCAACACTTACATAACCACTAGGGTTCATCACCCTAGAACACAATTAGTGCAAAGGCTCGCGTAGAAGAAAGTGGTCATCGACAATAGGCTCGAACAAATTGAAAGTGTTCTCGTTGCCAATTGCTAAGGGCACCCTAGCCCGCTACTCCAGATTTGCCCAATCCTCAATACATAGCCACTCCATGTGGGACTCACTACTTGATAAATCCTACATTTTGTAATCTCGAATGAGGAAAGAATGCAAGAATAGAATGCAAAAGAGAGAAACAGAAGATAAAAGGCCAGAAGCTGTGAAAAAAGAAAAGAATTCGCCCACTTTATATGAAACTAATTGGTATGCCGATTGACAGTCCCCTGATACCCACAGACCAGCACTGTCCCCTCCCCTTCCTAAGGAAGTCTAAAATGCCATGCCACTATCAGTTGCCAGCTTCCACAACATGCCGAGTGGCAACCCCCTGAAATTTTGTACCAAAAATCATAGAAAGTGCCTAAAAATTCCTAAAATTGCCATATAAATATTGAAACATTTCACCAACAAGAAAATAACTTTTCAAGTTCTCAAATCCCCAACCGGATTAAAACCACATTTTATCCCCAACTTAAACCCTAAGAATCAGCGCTCCCGCAAAGCCCAGTGCAACTCCCCAGCGGAATCCCAAAAAACTTCATCCTTAACAAAAACTAAATGCTTCCTCAGTAGAGCTACCCGTTTTCTGGTAAAAATTATTGAATTTTCTCTCGAGAAAATTCCAATTCCCCCAAACAAAACTAGAATCCCAAACCATATATCTCTACCCGACAGTGTCTCCGAGAAACAAATTCCCTAGAGAAATCCATATCCCTCAAATTACTAACTGTTTCTCTAAGTGGAACTTCCAGACTAAGAATCCCTACTCTTCTCAAAAGACACAATCCCTAGACAAATGTCTCTTCCCCAATAAAGTCTATAAAAAAGGAAACTTTAAAAATTCCCTAGGAGGGTTATTCCCCAATTAAGGTCTTCAGAATTGACCTCGATCCTCAGAATTGGTCGCTCCCATTTAAGGTCCTCATAATTGACCTCGCCCTTAGAATTGGTCTCTCTAACTTAAGGTCCTCAGAATTGACCTCGACCCTCAAAATTGGTCGCCCCAACTTAAGGTTCTCAGAAATGACCTCGACCCTCAGGATTGGTCGCTTCCACCTAAGGTCCTCAGAATTGACCTCGACCCACAAAATTGGCCACCTAAACTTAAGGTCCGAAAAATTGACCTCGATCCTCAGAAGGTCGCTCTAATTTAAGGTCCTCAGAATTGACTTCGTCCCTCAAAATTGGTCTCTCTAACTTAAGGTCCTCAGAATTGACCTCGACCCTCAGAATCGGTCGCTCCCAACTTAAGGTCCCCATAATTGACCTCGATCCTCAGAATTGGTCACTCTTAACTTAAGGTCCTCAGAATTGACCTCAACCCTCAAAATTGGTCACCCCAACTTAAGGTCCTCAGAATTGACCTTGTCCCTTAGAATTAGTGCCCCTAACTTAAGGTCCTCATAATTGACCTCGACCCTTAGAATTGGCCCCCCTAACTTAAGGTCCTTAGAATTGACCTCGACCCTTAGAATTGGTCTCCCCAACTTAAGGTCCTTAGAATTGACCTTGACCCTCAGAATTGGTCGCTCCCACTTAAGGTCATAAGAATTGAGGCCAATCCAAATAAAATTGATGCAATTACCAAGGTCCAGCCTCGACGGACGTTGCAAGATGTTCAAAAGCTTACTAGTATGTTCGTAGAACTCAATCGCTTTATCTCTAAGTCCTCATAATACTGTCAACCATTATTTTGAACTCTTAAAGTGGTGGTCAGCCAAGCTCGGGAGGTTCGATATCCACTTTTAGCCAAGAATAACAATTAAGGGACAAGTCCTGGATGATTTTATCACCGATTTCACGGGGGACCAACCCATCAATCAACAGGAAATGGATCAGATAACAAACGAGAAAGCACAGTCTAAGGACTGGATCCTGTACATTAATGGAGCCTCTAATTATAAAGGGGCGTGAGTAGGAATCATCCTCGTCACATCGGAATATTCTATCATAGAACAAGGAATCACGTCGGGATTTGAAGCCTGCAACAACGAAGCTAAATATGAAGCACTGATCGCTAGCTTATGGAAGGCCTAACTATTGGAGAAAATGAGCCTCAACGTGTTTGGCAATTCTAAACTAGTCTCCAAGAAAGTAAGTGAAGATGTCAACACAAAATATGACACGATAGTAGCATACCTCGCTGTAATATGAGGTTTTATAGCAGGATTTGAGAAGGTTAATATTAAGCATTTTCCGTGGGGGCAGAATAGTCTCACAAATGCCTTAGCATCCCTAAGCTCAATAGTGGATTTTGATCTCAGAAGAGCTATTTAGATAGAGTTCCTCGAATAGCCAAGCATTAACTAAACGACGATTACCGAATAAGTCCTCCTTACAAAAAGGGCCCCTTAGTTAGATGGATCCCATTATAGCCTATTTATGGAGTGACACGTTATCTTATAACAGGAGATTCACTCATAAAGTGAGGGTGAAAGCAACCTGTTTATACCTCGCCCCAGGGGGAATTCTCTATAAGAGATCATTCATAGTCCCTTACCACCAATGCATCCACCCACATGACACCTAGTAAGCTCTCAGCGAACATCATGATGGTATTTATGAAAGTCACGTAGGAGGGAGGTCATTGGCCTTTAAAGTGATGAAAGAAGTCTATTGGTGGCCTCACATGAAAGAAGATGCAAGTACCTATGTTCGTAAATGTGAAAAAGCCAAAATTCTCTCCTATGGATCACAGGCCAGAATTCGCTCCCACTTAGATATTGTGGGACCACTACCTAATGCACCTCAAAATCGCAAGTATTTGTTCGTCAGCATTGACAACTTCATGAAGTGGGTAGAGGTTGAACCACTGACAAACATTCATGATGATAATATGACAAGGTTCATCTAAAAAAGCGTCATAATAGGCTTTGGGGTAATAAGAACTATTAACACCGATAATGACACACAGTTTAAAGGCAGCTTCTTTCAAGGCTTTTGTGCTAAGCTTGGCATCAAGCATTATTTCAGTTCTTAGGCATATCCCTAAAGCAATGATCAGTCATAAGCTTCCAACAAAACCATGCTCGATGACCTAAAGAAGAGGTTTGAACAGAGCAAAGGGTGCCTGGGTGGATATGCTCCCCCATATTTTGTGGGTTTACCGTACTACTCCTAAGAGACCAACTGGGTTCACGCTCACCTATGGAATGGAAGTTATTATCCTGCTTAAAGATGGTCTTCATACTATAAGAACTAACTTGGTCGACTAAGGGCTAAACGAAAATGCATTGTGCACTGAACTTGACTTAGTAGACGAACAAAGATAACACGCCATGATCAAGATGGCTTCCTATCAGCAGCAGTTGGACAAGAAGTATAACAAAAAGTCAATCTGAGAAAATTCCAGGTATAGGACTATGTCCTTAGGAAAGTCCTCGGCAGTGCCATAAGACAATGTGATGGAAAACTGAGACCAAACCGGGAAGGACCTTTTAAGGTAATCAAGGACGACCTTCAAGGAGCATATCACTTGGAAACACTGGAGGGCGGGGAGATACCAAGAGTATGGAAGGAAACCAATCTCAAGAAGTTATACGTTTAGTATTCTTTATCTTTTGTCAACACATTTATTTTATCCAAATTTTTATTTCAAACTTATGTCACTTGCAAGTTATTATTTAATGAATAAAGGCTTATCAGCTTTCTTGTTTTGATTCCATATATTGGCTGCCTTAAATTTTTACGTATATTAGTATTATGCACCCTTTCCAAATGATAACTCCATCAACCACAAGAATAAATTACCTTTGGTTGTAATAAGCTTCTCAGCTTGTCTTAGCCAAAGAACTTCCTCACACACAACAATACTCCTGTGGATTACAATAAGTTATTAAACTTATTTCAATCAAGGGATTTCATTATGTCGAGCATGGTTCAGAGTAATTATAATAAGTCATTAATGTTTTTTAATTGCTATATCCCTTAGGTCTTTATCATAAGCACAAAAGACCTCATGAGTTTCCCCGATAATAGTATAACCCCTACAGGGGATCCTTGGGCAAAAAATCTAACCTAGGTTGGTCACCAACAGTGTTAGTTGCTAAAAACCTGATCAGGTAGAAGGCCCATTAACCAGGTACATTCTCACTATCATCTCACCTAGGCCTAAGGGAGTGTCATGACATTATTTAATAGGTAAGGCAAATGGAATGACACTACTAAAGCATAATGGACTAGGAGAATGCTCGAACACGAGTTAACAAACTCATTTAGTCGGTAAGGGCCCAAAATGTTTAACACTTTTTCGTTATTCATTTAGTCGGCTAAGAGCTCAAAATGATTAATCTTAAACACTAACTCATTTAATAGGCGACAAGCCCAAAATGATCGGCATTGTTACATGGTCAATAAAAACCCTAAGTAGTTGGTAAATGTCAACTATTTCCAGTTATCAGTCAAAATACAAAGGCAATTATTACATCATATTTAGTCAGCACGAGCTCAAAATGTGGAACAATTTGATAATTAGACTTTATAAATATTGATAAAAATGGGAGAGTACAATTCTAAGAATACAAAATACACCAAAGACCATACAAGGACCTAAACCAACTACGGATGGCGAGAAAGATAATTATCCACGCTTGCTCTTTGGCCATTATTTGGGTTACGAGCGAATACCTCCTCATCATTTTTAAGGTAATGGCTTAGAAAGTGGGTAGGAATGGCATCAATGGGGATCCATTTATCATCCTTTAAGAAGGGAGGCTGATAATAAGTAGCGCAATCTACCTGAAACTTATACCATAGGTCTGATTCCTTAGGGGTCTTAACCTACCTAATGGCAGTCAACCACCCACGCTTGAACGCAACATCATTGGCTTTCTTCAGCCTTGTAGGTGTATCAGTCTATCTTTCGTCATAACCTTCTGCCTATACTTCTCGAGGGCCTATTCTGAACAAGTGCCTCAACTATGTAACATCTCTTTGGAGATCAACTGTGATGATATATATTCCCTTTGGATGCTCTTTATTAAGCTCAAAAACCTCATTCTTTAGAGCATCGATCTTGATTTGAATCACCTCTCCTACTTGGCTCACATTCTTACTTTCCAAGAATCGGACCCTCAAACCATTTATCTCCTCTTGTATTGAGGAACCTATGTCTTCAACTTGGTTACCAGCTTGAACTTATCCTTGTACTGATCAGTCTTTGCTTTCAGCTGCTTGTAGAGCTTTATGAATGCTTTGTGAACTTGGTTTCCATTGTCTGGTCCCAAAATCCTCTCCAAGTTTGAAGTAGGAAGTAGGCTACAAATATCACAACAAATAAGAAATGCAATGAGTGTCAACATAATTGAAAGAATAGAGAACAACAATAAAAGTAAAAAATCATTTTCATTTATTAAACAAGGGGAAGCCTAAGGGCAGTACAACTAGAAGATAGAAATTACAAGGCACAAGCAAAGAAAAAGGAAAGTCCAATAATTATGCAACTATATTCCTTCACATTCTCAGAATTTCTTGGTGCCTTCCCTTTTTCAGTATCCCACCTCTCTTAGTCGGTAGTTGTTATGACCTCAGTAGAATAATTTTCAGTATGGTCGACAGGTGACCAATTAGAGGCTCTTCAATAAGAGGGTTGAGTCCCAGAGAGTGGAGCTGGAACATGTCAGAATTTCGAGGGACTCTCGTTTCTCCCAAATCTTGATCTCATACTTTTTTAAAGGATACATTTTTTGGCTTATGCGATCTGGAACTCAGCATCATCATAGGTCGCATCTCAGTCTTCTGTGTAACTGATGTCTTCACGTTCGGGAGCTCCTCCTCTAACTTTTAAACCTTCCCGAATTGGCCCAGATTTTCTTGAGTAAGCTTATCCTTCATGATGACCACCAAGTTGTTGGGCGCTTGTATATCGGCATTGTCCTTGACTGAAGTCTCCTTTTCCCATTCTAGAGCAGTGCGGGCATCAACTAAGTACTTTTTGGACTCTTTCAGGGCATCTTTCAGCTCCTAATTATTCTTGGATTGGTCGGTGTGACCATCCATAAGGGTAGTAAAGTTAGCTAAAAACTGTACAAAATAAGAAAAGAGAGATTAGTGTGCAAAATAAGAATACAGAGAAAAGACAGGAGTAAAACAGGAAACTTACCAAAATAAGTTCTTGGGTGGACTTAAGTGCCAGTTGGGCTTACCTCATCCTCAGTCGTGAGGAGCACTCGTGGTTGGTCGCGAGCACGATCCCTTTCATCAAATTAGGTGCCAGTATGGTAGTATTGGCCACACTAAACCCATCTCTAACCATGGTAAAAAAAAAGGCTTGGCAGGAGCCTTCAGGGTCAGCCTCTTCTTGTATTCTTCTCTTTTTCTATATTCTTCTTTATTCTCCCTCGCCTCTCTCTCTCTATCTCTCTATCTCTCTATCTCTCTATCTCTCCCCTTGCCCCCCAAGTTGAATCCATTAACCTTAGGGGAATATCCCTCTGCTCTCTTCAATGATTTCATCCGATCAGAAAATACAGCATGATCGTCATTATAAATATTTAACACTCTTCTCTTCACGGGGGTGCCATCTCATTCCTCTTCTTCTTTTTTTTAGTAAGAGGGACAGATTCCCCTAAATCTTTATTAGGTTAGGAGAAAAAGCCTCTCCTAGATGGTATAAATAACTTTAAGAAACATGAAGAAATAATAACTTAGGAATACCCAATCAGAATAACGAAAAAATCAATAAATTAGGGTATTTATAAATATTCCCCTTACAGAGACAAATGAAATGGAATCCATAGAGTTATGAAATATTCTAATTGAGGGAAAACCAACCTTGTTAATCTTCAGCTGACCACTTCTAATTCTTGCTTGAAGATTGAAAGAAGTATAAATAAAATATCTGGATGAAGAAGAGGCCAAATTTGTAAGGCTATCTGCAACACAATTTCCTTATCTGAAAATATGATGAATCTTGAAATTATTAGAAAAGATGATCATAGAACAACAATCAATACACTTTTTCAACTTCTAAGGAGAATTACATTTGTTCATCACCATATGAAACAAAGAATTTGAATCTATTTCTATGATAAGGTCTTTTGTTTACAATTTCAAACAAAGGTCCAAACATATTCTGAAAGCTTCCGCTTCAGTAAAAATACATGATTGATGACCCACAAACTGAGAAAAAGCATAAATAAAATCCCCTTTATGATCTCTTATAATACCGCCACATCCACTAGCACCGGGATTCCCTAAAGAGGAACCATCAACATTAAGCTTGAAAACATTTTAAGGGGGCTTGGACCAAGATATAGCTAAGAATGAAGAAGCCTTTAAGTGAATTTTAAGGCCAAACAGAAAAGTAATGTGGAGATCCTACTGCTTAAGAAGAATGTTAAAATAAGTACCTGCAACCAAAGATCTCATAAATGAAATAACATTAGAAATAATTAGTTGATGGTCCATTTGAAGCCCATTGAAAAAACATCTATTCCTTGCAATCCAAAATTCCCAAAAAATAATGATAAGAAGATTGTGAATAAGAGACTGTAAATAGGCAGGGAACTTATTGAGCCATCAAGATAGAATGGCATGAGAGGAAATTTAGCTTTAACCCAAGAAGATTGCCAAAATAACTCCAAACTTGATAAGCAATTGGGCCAGATAGAAAGGAGTGGGTGATCGTTTCAATATGAGCATTGCAACATCTACATCTAGAGACCAAATGAATGTTAAGCTTCTGGATCATAAAGTTTAAAGGAACATCTTGATGTAAATTTTTTTAAGTAAATATGGATAATTTAATAGGACAAGATTAAGACCAAAGAAATTTCCATACAAAAGATAGAGGACAGTGTGGAATATTGTAGTCATATGCAGACTTGAAAGAGAAGTTGCCATCAGTAGTGCTCGACCAGATAAGAGAGTCTCCATCATGAACTCTGGTTTTTTTCTTCTTCTTCTTCTTCTTCTTCTTCTTCTTCTTCTTCTTCTTCTTCTTCTTCTTCTTCTTCTTCCTCCTCTCCTTTTTTCTCTCATTCCTCTTCATCTTTTTCCTCTTCCTCTTCCTCTAACATAATTTTTTTAGAGGGCCTTACTTTAGGAATTTCCAAGGAAAGGACTTTAACAACCGTCCAAGTAATAAAACTACTAGTGGTATTCTTGTAGTCTAAAAAATAAGATGCAAGATGAGGGTACTCGCCATCAGTAAGTCTCTTTTGAACCCTCCAAGCTTTGAGGAGATCATTAACTCTCACCTTTCTCAAGTTAAACTCTTGGGTTTTATCGCGATCTATAAAGACAGAGGAAGAAATATAAATAAGAGGACAAGAAACAAAAGTAGCGAACAAGTTGACATAGGAAAAAGAAACAATAAATAAATAGAAGTAAAGAGAAAGCGAAATATATGATCCTCCCCTAGTCAAGGATCCAAGGGCCTCGGTACCTTTCTCCCTCAGGTAGGGGAGGATGTTGCCAATTTTTGGCAATTAAGCCAAGACCCCAATAATCTTTGTGGGAGTCAAGAAGATTCATAACTAAAACCCTATCATCTTTTCTCGTCTTCAAGTTCAAAATACCGTCATTGGTGCATGACAAGACATAGTAGTAATAGACCTCAGCAAGTCCTAAATTGGTCCCATACAGTTCATTTATTCTATAGATTGCTTTTACAATTTTCTAAACATTTGGGGTGCATTGTGCAGGGAGGACATCGAAGTACTTGAAGAATCTCAGAAAAAAGGGGTTTGGGGGAAAAGTTAAACCCCTATGTGTGATCAAGAAGGTATGAATCTAATGGCCCCTTCTATGTCGCAGACATTTTTGGAGATGGGGGAACAGTTGATTTCCACCCATCGAGGATTATTGTAATATTTCTTAAATTATGCTATCGTTTTGTTATCTAGAAGTACCATGGATGATAAAAAAAAACTCTAGCAACAGTAGAAGAACATTTGAAGCAGTGAAAGCAAAGAGAAGAAGAGAAAAACTTACATGAATGAATGAAAAGCTCTGAGAATACGATGAACTGAAGAAGTAAACTCTGGAAGTTTCGTGGACGAGAAGTGTTTGAAAGATAAAGGTTGGAGGTGATGTATATGTGTTTGAACTTTGTGCTAATGATGAAGCACAAGCATCAACAAGGATTTTGGTACTCCAAATGCCTCCTCGGATAGGTGTGGCCCTACCTCTTCGACAAAACCATAAAACTACTATGTTGTTTGACCTCGGACTAGCATACCCTCTTCAGCTCGCAAGTATTACAAGCCAGCCACTCCAGTTTTGAAACATTTTTAGGCCATGGGCCTTGGACTCACTTAAACTTTGTTGGCTTAAATGTTTAGCCCAAAATTTTTAGGGGCAACCGTGGGGGCTAATTTATTTCAGCCCAAGAGAGTAGCCGACCAGCCTAGCATAGACAGTGGACTGCCCGGTCCAAATCAATTATTCATTAAAACTCGTGTATTTGATATGCACGTAAATGGATAAGGATATACTCAAATCGATTACCAACAATATCGGAGGAGATATTGAGGGACACCATGAGTTACTTGTACAACTCAATCTCTTATTTTCTACATCTATAAATTGTAAACCCTAGCTCGGGGTAAAAGGATGTAACCTCGATCATAACCTCTTCATGGACGTAGGCAAGTTGTTGAACCACGTATATCTGTTGTTGTGTGTATGATTAACTGCTTTCATCTCGATATTACTTTCTTGATCATTTATTGTGATCATTCTTGCACTCATAGTTATTATTTACGCTGGGAGAAATATCGAGTGCTTTGGAAAAGTCCACGAATGATAAAAAAAAAAAGTTGCTATAAATAGGACTTGAGTGCACTCCTAATAACTAAGTTTACTAAGCTTGAAATATTAGGCCGGTTGTGAGTTTAAAGTTTGGTGTGTATTGATATCTTTGTCAAAGAAATTCTGAATAAATATATGATGATGTTAAAGCCTAGGTTTTTTTGTTTTACTTTCATCGAAAAATTACGTTATTTTTGTTGTTTCAAAAATTTCGGAATTTACCAAAAAAACAAACAATTTTACCATTGAACCGCATTGTTCTGTTTCGGTTCAAAAAAATTGAGAATTCCGGTTTAGTAAATTAAAACCAATCTTAATTTTGGTATATTCTTGTTACCGACCAATCTGAACGATAACCAATCCTAATACAAAGCATGATATCATCTACACTTCTCCCTTTGTTTTGTTTCTTTTTTATTTTTTGTTTTTCATTTTTATATAGCCCCCCTTTCTTTTTATTCTTGTCAATATATTTATTTACTTTTAGATATGTATTCGAGTTCATAAGGAAGATTTTGCAATTCTTCTTTGATGATGTTTATTTTTGTTCGTGTTTTGGGTTGGTACGAAGGCTTTCATAAGAGTTAGGTTTTTCTCTTTATTGTCTTGCTCACCATTTTAAAAAAAATTATAAATATTTTTAACTACCAGCTTATTCAAAAATATAATCAATATTATTAATTTAAACTAAAATAACTAGTTTTCATAATTAAACTAAAAAAATTGTTAAGGATGGATACTTTCCTTAACGATTGGAGAATGTTGGATGGAATGTCATTTAAAGTGAGATCAGTTTTCTTTCTATTTGTACATAGGATCCGTCCAGAATCGTGTATATATATATATATATATATATATATATATATTGACGTGTCGTGTTCCTATAAATCTTTGTCTTATGTCCTCTCAAGACAAGAACTAATACAAATATGATATATCAGTCTCTATGTACGATTCTGTATAAATACAATTTTCCTTAAAGTAATTAAGGCTAATATTGTTGGTAGATAACTTGTTCTTTACATTATGTACTGATAAAATTGTTCTTTACTTATTATGTAAATTGTTGTTTCATTATCATATTATGTTCTTTACATTATGGGAAATACGGTTGTTGGCAAATAACTTGTGGAGTACAGTAATAGTAAATGATGCCAACTAGACTAGTCTACCATGTTACTTATCAAAGTAGGCTGTTCTATGAACATTGTTACTTAGTAAATCAGGCAGCTATATAATTATAGGAAATGTAGTGTTAGCCAAGCTTGCTTGCTTTGGAAACATAAAATTATGCCCGGGCTGATAATAGATAAGTATGGGAACAACATTTATTTGATACTTGTCGCTTTGTTATATATGGGCTGTCTTTTTTTGTGGCTATGTTATTTATGTGATGTTTAAAGATTGCATGATTTAAAATGACAAATATATGAAAACCATTTTCAATATAGTTTAATTGGATTTTTTTAGTCACTCTGTTATTTATGTTATCTATATATATATATATATATATATATATATATATATAGAGAGAGAGAGAGAGAGAGAGAGAGAGAGATGGAAAAAGTGAAAAGCAAGTTGATTGGGGCGCAAAGAGGAATCGATGTGGAGTCTTTATAATTTAATTTTAAAAATTGTGTTAATAGTTATTTATATTATTGGGACGATATTGTAATTTGAATGATAGTTTGTGATGTTAATTTTGAGTTTTAATGTTCCAATATACAAACAAGACAACCAGTGGTGGATTGAAGATTTTTGTTCAACCGGGGCGAAAGTTTCGAGTGGTGCCGGGGGTTCGGGAGCGGGAGCTCCCGAGGCGATTTTTTTGAAGTTATTTCAAGTTTTATACAAATTATAGTTTGTAATGCCCAAACAACTACAAACTATACCAGATCTTATTTTTATGTTTATTATTTTAATGCCCAAATAACCACAAGTATAAATTATCGTTTTATAATGCCCAAACAACTACAACTACAAAGAGATAGCAGACCTTGTTTTTATATTTATTATTTTAATTAATTACAATTTTTTTTTACACCATCAGTTTTGTAAATAATTAGAGGTATACCTTGAAATTTTACCAAAAAATCCTATATTTTTTTTTAAATTGACCACCCCCCGGGTGAGTCCTATGTCCATCTGCCCCTGAAGACCACTATGTAAGTTTCTTTCTTATTATATAGTTTCTAGAAATGCATATAATCAGACAATGATATGATGTGGTACAAAAATTACCAATTTATACCAGTACGTATGGAATTTCACATTATTGAAAATATCAAAATTAAGAAATAGTGAAATAAATCATAATTTTAAATTATAAATATATCATGCAAAGAGATAAATATTGTGTGATGAAATATGCAATTGTTTTTTTTTTGGTTGAAAATAAAATAAAAACATATTGAGAGGCCATGAGCTTGCATGAAAAAGATGAAAGACACTTCTGTGGACAACCTAGAGCATATTCAATCAACAGATGTTGATATCTTTTTTATATCTTTTTGGTTCTTTATTCATTTTCTTTTGTTTCTTTGCAACTGTGGAAGTGTTTTTTATTGGGGTTGGCGACAAAAGGCTCGTTCGCTTTTAGACAACTTGCTTGGAATATGTTCTATGCCACTATGTAAGGATAATAACAATAAATTTTAAGGTTACTATTGCGACTGCCCCCTTAAAATAACTATTGGACAAATATTGTGTATTTTTTGTCCCCCTTGGCTAGAGGCTGGTAAGAGGGTCACTCTCGGTGTCATAAAGCCACACTAGTATGGAGTTCAAATTGTATGGTTAGTATGCGAGTTTCTAATTTATGCGAACGGTTTACATTTCTTGTTATACAATAAATATTGTGTGCATTCATGCTTCGTTAGTATAATCACAGTTACTATATTAAAAGAACCGAACATATTTATCGATTACAATTGAGTTCCCAGTAATGAGAAACAAACTCAATTATTTTACATAGATTTATAATGCCATGGGTTATTTGAAGGTTAAGAAAATCCTTTACATATAAAAGAACTTTATTTTTATATTCCTTATAATTACATTTCATATGAATTAGAATAGCCTTATTTGTCAATTTTAGTTACAATTTTCAAATAACAGTCCATTGTCATTCCCTCGCCACACTATATAAATTTTCTACTATGCAAAATCTTTTGATTTCTAGGTCACATTACAATTAATCAAAACTTATTACCAGAAAAAAATAAAGAAAAAAAATTAACAGCAAAAATTATATTGAAAAAATACATGAATACTTTATGTATTTATTGTAATGGGTAAACTGACTAAAAATACGATAACTCAGTAATACTTTAAGTCCGCAAGATTTAGAGAGATGCAAATGAAATGGTAAAGAACTACGACGATTGGGAGAAATTTTGTTTGGGGAAACAATATAGAAGATTTGGGCAGAAAAAATTCAAATATTGGTGGAATGGGGTCAACAATTGATATTAAGACAACAAATTACGTAGTTACATCTATTGAAAGTGACTATTTGGAGATGCCAATCAGCTATTTGAAAATGGATTTGGGAGCGGAGTTTGATGAAAAGGCTAAAATGATAATAAAGATAGTGATTAGAGGACTCAAGATTTGGCAGCAAATAACACTGATTTGTCCCCAATATTGCACATATATACCCTCTGTTGATACCAAAAATTGTCTATCTACGTGGACCATTAAGATACTGACACGTGTTGTACAGTGGGAGATTAATCCTAGTCATTAAGGATGAAATACCGAGCAACACCACGAATATCGACCAACATCAGGGATGCCGACCAACGATGACCGGCAAACACCAACATTTGTATACATTAATGACTGTACAAATGTAAATGTCTACGATATAAAAACATTCCATCCTTTGATATTCCAGCTCTTGTACACCCCCTGAGGGCTATAAATACATTGTAAACCTTGCATCCAAGGGACAACGAAAAGAGAGGCAATTGAACAATCTCAAGTCAATATACAACAGTGGACGTAGGCTCTTCCTTTAAGCCAAACCACTTTAAAAATCTCTTGTCTCTTATTTCTATTTATCTGTGATAAATTAATTAGCCTACTCTAGTTTTTTGCATCAACAGATTGCCGCCATCTGTAGGAAGAATTTTCTAATCGATCTCACTCAATCGAACATCTAAATGGCTGAAATTCTTGAACCAAATCTCAATAATGAAGGTATTATGCATGCTCCTTCTGCTCCTCCATATATAAATGATTTAATCAGGATTTTGGCCAGTCTTGCAAGAGGTCAAGAGACCATGCAAGATACTATCAGGCAACTTTCACAAACCCTTCAAGCGGGGGTACCTGCTTTATCTGCTCAAGAACATATGCCACCACCACCACCACCAAGAGGTGGTCGGTGCAGCCACTCGATATCAACAAAAGACGTCACCTACCATCCAAGGTCAACTTCATTACTCAGGACATCGAAATATTTTCGTACGATGTCTTATTCTCCAGAGAGGTCAAGTGCCTTAGAGAGATTAAGTCGTGTTTCTGCCTTCGATCGTTTTGGACCCAAGGGGAACATAAATGTTCTTAGGGTAAGATCTGGTAATACCAGATGACCATCTGATCAAAGGGAAAGCACAACTCAATCTAGATCAAACACCCGATAAACTGTTACTCGGACCGAGCAACGACTTCAAGAAGAAAGCTTAGCAACTAATAAAGTTACAACGCATAAATCCGGTGCTTCCAATGGTGCGTGGAAAGTCTCCATACAAAGATTGGAAGACAGCTTGGGAGAAATGGCAAAGACAAAAAACCCACTATAAAGAAGTTTTGTAAAAGGGTCTCCATTTGTGCAAGCAATTGTGGATGATCCTACTCCAGCAAAGGTCAAGGCTCCATTAGTAACACCCAAATGATGAAAAAATTGATCCAGTCCTTTATATAGAACAATACCAGACAGCTGCTGATATTTATATCGTCCCCAATGAAATGAGGTGTAGAGCATTTTCTATAACCATTACTAGATCTGCCCAAATCTGGTATAATGGTCTTCCTCGGGGACAAATTTCAAGCTTCAACCAACTGGCTGAGCTATTCATTAATAACTTTTTCTTTGAAGCAAAGTCTGTGAAAAGGGTGGCATACTTACTTAGTGTGAGACATAAAGAAGGAGAGAGCACCAGACATTACATAACTCGTTTTAATAATGAGAAACTAGAATTCGTAGATTATGAGGAGAAAACTGCAATAACCGCCCTTGTGAGTGAATTGCTTCCTGAAAAACTATATTACACTCTTGCCAAGGATCCTCTAAAGACAATGGAAGAATTTATGGCTAAGGAAGTAAAGATCATGAATGTCGAGGAAACAATGGTGGCCAAGCATAGTTCAGGCATAAAAGTTGATGGAAAAAATGATAAGAAAGATCATGAAGACCCTAGAGAACATAGGGAATCAAGACAGAAAGGAGTTTTGGAGAGACTCGAGAAGTACAATGACTATACTCCCCTAACCATGGGGATTCACCATATTTTGGAGGAAATCAAGCATAATAAAGATGTGAATTGGTCTGATAAGTTGAGAAGTTCCCCAACCAAGAGAGATAAAACTAAGTACTTCGAATTTAATAGGGACCATAGTCACATGACGGAACGTTGCATAACTCTTCAAAATGAGATTGAAACTCTTATCTGAAGAGGAAAGTTGAATCAGTATGTTGATCGACAGAACAACATAGAACTTCAGCGTAGATCAAAATCTCCTTGCAAGCCCAAGGAGGAGAAGAAAAGAGCTCATGAAGATGACCAGGATGATGATCTTGATCTCCTCAAAAAACCCTGACAACCAGAACGTGAGGTATTCTATATCAATTTTAGTTCCTTTGATTGATAAATGGTTAGAAGAGGAGATGCAAGAGTACAGTAGAGCGAAAACCTTACCTCAATGAGGCACAAGTTGGCTCGTATATACAAAGGATCAACCTTGCAAAGGAAGATCGACCAAGGAAGGTTAACAAAGACAAACTAGTAATTGATTTCTCTAAAAATGACCTTTTAGGATTACTGTATCCTCACGATGACCCATTGTTAATTAAAGTTAGAAAGGAAGAAATTATTGTCTCAAGCGTATTAGTAGATAATAGTAGCTCTGCGGATATCATGTTATATCCTTGTTTCAGCAATTTGGGTTTTAAACTCAGCCAAATAGAGGCCTATCATCGACCGCTAATAGTCTTTTTAAGTGAGAAAGTCTTTCCGCTGGGAACCATTAAAATGGAGGTGATGATAGGTACCTGGTCAGCTAGCCGAACAGAGAAGATCCGTTTCTTTGTAATGGATAAAAACGTCCATTCAGCTTATAATATAATTGTGACACCCCGACTAATTAAATACCGAGTAGCTACTCTTTTATTCAAATTAATACAAAATGTCAAGTTGGTTCAGTTCATAGCATCACTGTCGAAAGCATCATTAAGCAATTACTAGCCACCTAATATATAAAAAGTGAGTTGCCAAATTTTATTAAATTAAATTAACATGCAACCAATTAAATTATAAGCTAACTATACCACGTCCACATCACAATCACAATGGAAATAATAATGGAATCATAAATGAGTCTGGAGTAACACTCCCCTGAATAATCCAAATACTGAATAAAACCCAATACAAAGTCTGAATAAATAAATAACTCCAAAACTGAAATGAAACTGAAAGTATGAGAAAGTTGTCTCTAAATGGAAAGGGGAGACATGCCCTAACAGATGAATGACCCAGAATAGAATCAAATGCAGAATGTGGAGGCGCCTACTATCGAGATCCTGTAACTTCCACAACAGCTAAAGCACGTCAATGGAATGGAACTCCTATGCTCGGCGTCCCTGTGGCTGGTCACCTAAAAGGTTTTACAAGAAAAATAGATTTGAAAGAAAACGGGTCAGAGCCCGTGGTGAAAATAGTTTAAAAATATAGCAAGTGTTTAATTGCATTAAACATTAAATATTTTATACATGTTAGTTACGTTCTCTCACATGGTTCCCTCACCCCTCAACTAATGTGCACGCCTAACGTATATCCTTAACCCGTCCAAGTTATGTCGTTAACTAACTAATCTGTACCACTTAATGTCCTCACATATAATATATGGCTCTATTCACATCGTTCTAATATATCCTGCGTGTAACTCACCTTTTCATTGATAAGATTAGTTTATAACAATTACGATAGGAAATTCTCATTTTAAATCCCATTCAAAATGTCTTAATTATTTATTTTCACACTTTAACGAATAGTCCGTTATAATCACAAGTATATTATTCTCAGCACAAATATACACATAGGGCACCCCCTAGGCTAAGCTGCGGTGCACACATACTCTGTTATCGAATCCTGGTACATCACGTACATAAGGACTATCTCTCAGAAATCGTTTCAATAAGCAAAATCACAGAGATTGGAGGCGAACATAGTTCACATACCCATAGGTCACACACATACCTACGCTCCCATGGTCAGCTGACTTATTAACTCACAAATAATCCATTCACAACCCTATGTCCTAAAGGTATCAATCTAAATCCCCCCGTAGGCACACAAAGATTAGATGGCCTTGTTCCGAAAACCAGCCTCCTGTGATAGCAAGTATGGTAGGTATGTTATACACATAATAATCCATATACTAGGCATTCACACAACTTAGATAACTTGGTATATTATCAAAGGTATGTTCTCATCCCTATACCATTAGTCCAATTATTATACCAGTATAATTACGGATGATATATAATATATCTTTCGTCGATACGTCTCACGTCGTATAGTTTCGGGTACTTAAAACCTAACCGAAGAGGTTACTAAGTCTCCTACTTTTCCCATATATTAATTTCGTACTCTTAAGTCCTTATTTGTGTCCCAAATCCTAACTTATCACTCCTAAGAATTTATATCATGTTATCGCATCATAAAGTAGGAAATTACTCGTCGAACCCTTGTAAATTCAACACTACATTCTAACCAAATTTTAATATGTTCTGGGCTTCAAATATATCCCTACTGGCCTCCCTCAAGTCCTAATGTATTCACATAATCCCCAACTACCACGTTCGATGGCCGACAACACTTAAATTCAAAAAGGGGGAAAAAGGTCACAATTTCTGGGGAGGTCCATCGATCGATCTTGAGCATCGATTGATCGATGGTCGATCGATCGACCTATGAATGTTGATTGATCGATCAAGCAGGTGAAGGTTACAGGTTTCTTCATTTTTCAGTCCCAGATTCGTCCCAAATATTCATTACAAGGTGTGAAATCCTAATGTAAGTATATAGGGTCATTATACAACCTAAATAGATGATTCTTAACGTTCCAAAACTTTTAAATCATCAACAATTAGACTTTTCTTGGATCAAATCATCATATTATCATAAAAACCCTATTTTCCTATTTTCTTCAAGAACCATCATATTTCTCTTCCTAAATTCGTTTTTAATTCATCTGGGGTTATGATTTTGTTACTGAATTACTTCCAGAATTAAACTACATGCAAATCCTATCCAAAATTTAGGTTTCTTCTCCAAATTTCATGAGTTTCCATCATTGTTCATGGCTATCATCAACTCCTACACTATCATGGATAAATTATTCGCTAAAACTTAATGAAATCAAATCACTTGCCTTGGAATTGATATTCTGATCCATTGGTGATGTTAAAGGCTAGTTCTCTCCCTCTTTCCGATCATAATTCCGACGAAAAGTGGTGGTGGGTGGTGGTTATGGCTTTGTAACCCTCTTGTAACTTCTCATCTTTCCCACGTTGCCCACTTCTTTCTTTTTGACAGATAATGGCCCTAATGGACCTCATATTGGCTGATAAATAAGGCCTAAAATTCGTGGGCCAAAATCCCTTAAAAATTAAAATGACTAAAATACCCTCCTGGATTGTCGGTTTGGCCTAAAAATGACCCGGGACCCAAACTAAACCCTCGCTAGTGTTTTCTGACTATTTTGACCCTTCGCACTCAAAATGACCATACGGATGATAAAATTATAATTTACTTTTAAATCAAATTAAATTGATTCCTGACGCGACTGACACGCACGTCCCAACATAATTTTCTGAATTGTCGTATTTATGACTCGTGACAATTTTAATAAATTCAATAATAATATATTACCATATTTACCCAGTAATATTCAACATTATCATCATAATCAAATACCAACTCACGTCTCGCTAGTATTCAAATCCTGATTAATTTCCAATTAATTCCCATTTAATTTAATTAATCCAATTAAATAAAATCAATAAAATTACGGGGTATTACATACTTCCCCCCTAATAACAGAATTTCATCCCGAAACCTGGCAAAAATAACTCTGGATAACGCTCGCGCATCTCATCCTCGCGCTCCCAAGTAGACTCCTCGGCATTATGATGCCGCCACTGCACACGTACTAACGGTACTATCTTCGACCTCAATTTCCTCTCGCTATGGTCTAGAATAGCAACCGACCCCTTCTCATACGAGTTATCTGGTTGTAGATCAATATCCTCTAAAGCAATGTGAGTGTGGGCCAAATCATCCCGAAGATATCTCCTCAGTGAGGAAATATGGAACACGTCATGGACCCTATGCAAGTGTTCCGGTAACCTAAGTCTATACGCGACTGGCCCAATTCGTTCGATGATAGGGAATGGCCCCAAATATCTAGGCACTAACTTCCCTTTCTTCCCGAAATGCATAATCCCTTTCATAGGAGACACTCTGAGCAACACTTGGTCCCCCACATTGAACTCTCGAAAGGACCTCTTGGCATCGGCATAACTCTTTTGTCGGTCTTGAGCTACCTGAATACGGCTCTGTATCATCTCTATCCTCGTTGAAGTATCCTGAAACACCTCTGGACCAAGGAGTTTATTATCCCCCACCTTTAGCCAACATGTTGGGGAACGACAAGGTCTACCGTACAATGCCTCGAATGGAGCCATACTAATAGTGAACTGGTAGGAGTTATTATAGGAAAACTCCACCAGTGGAAGATACTGATCCCAACCACCTCCAAAGTCTAGGATGCACATACGCAACATGTCTTCGAACATCTGATTCGTTCTCTCGGTCTTCCCATCTGTCTGCAGGTGATAGGTTGTACTCAATCGCAACTCTGTTCCCATGGATTCCTGGAAACTCTCCTAAAACTGTGACACAAATATATTATCTCTATCAGACACGATATTGAGAGGCACCCCGTGGAGTCTCACTATCTCAGCTATGAAGATCTGGGGATACTATCCCGTAGTTTAGTTTTTCCAGGCTGGCAGAAAGTGAACAACCTTTGTCAACCAATCCACGATCACCCATATGGAGTCGTGACATCTCGGCGATGTAGGTAATCTCGTGATAAAGTCCATGGAAATGCCCTCCCATTTCCATATAGGAATCTCTAATGGTTGTAAAAGTCCTTCCAGCCTCTGATGGTCCACCTTTACTAGCTGACACGTGGCACATTTTGAAATGAACTCGGCAATACCTCTCTTCATCCCGCTCCACCAGTACTATCGCCTCATATCTTGGTACATCTTATCCCCACCAGGATGCACCGCGAATCGCGACCCGTGCGACTCTGTCATTACCTCGTGTCTCAAGTCCTCCCCCTCAGGAACAACTAACCTTCCATTGAAGCGTAAGCCCCCGTCTGAACTAACAGTATAAGACTCGGCCCCCTCTGCTAACAATCGTACTATATGCTCTTGACAAAACGGGTCTATTGCCTGGGCATGTATCACCCTCGTAATAATCTGGAGCGTAACTGTCATCACAGACATGAATGAGCGGGCCACTGCGTCCTGGTGTCCCAACTCCTTCCACTTTACCTTCCATACCTCGGCCACCTCACCTACTGGCCTACAGCTCAACGCGTCTGCTACCACGTTAGCCTTTCCTGGGTGGTATTGGATATTGAACTGATAATCCTTCACAAACTCGAGCCACCGACGTTGATGCATATTCTGCTCCTTCTGCGTTAAGGGGTACTAAAGGGACTTGTGGTCTGTGAATAAACGGAATTTCTCCCCCAGGAGATAATGTCTCCAAATTTGAAGTGCAAATATGACTACCACTAACTCCAAGTCGTGGGTGGGGTAATTCTTCTCGTTAGGCTTAAGCTTATGGGAAGCATAAGCTAAGGCCTGACTCTCCTACTGTAGTACACCCCCAAGTCCTAGTAAGGACGCATCAGTGTAGACTAGATACTCCACTCCCGGCCTGGGCAATGCTAACACTGGTGATGAGGTCAACTTGTCCTTCAATTCGTCGAATGCCAACTGGCAGGCATCACTCCATATAAATGACACACCCTTGAGAGTTAGATGTGTCAAAGCACCCGCTATCTTTGAGAACCCGCTAATAAACCTCTTGTAGTATCCCGCTAAGCCCAAGAAACTACGTATCTCTATTGGTGTCGTGGGTTGTCCCCACTCCCTCACCGTTTATGCCTTCCCCGGATCAACAAATATCCCCCTGTTTGAAATGATATGCCCCAAAAATTGAACCTCCTTCAGCCAAAACTCACACTTCTCATATTTTGCATACAACTCGTTCTGACGCAGCGTCTGCAAAACCTGTCTCAAGTGGTCGAGATGCTCCTCCTCTGTCCAGGAGTAAACCAGAATGTCATCAATGAAGAGAATGATGAACTGGTCTAGGAATTCTATGAACACCCTATTCATCAAGTCCATAAACACGGTTGCGGCATTGGTTAGGACAAAAGGCATAACCCTAAACTCGTAGGAACCATATCTCGTCAAGAAGGCAGTCTTCGAGACGTCCTGCTCCCTGATATGCAACTGATGGTATCCCGATCTCAAGTCAATCTTTGAGAAGATGGCAGCGCCTCTCAACTGGTTGAATAAGTCATCGATTCATGGCAGCGGATACTTTTCTGTATCATGACTTTATTAAACTCCCGGTAATCTACACACAACCTCAAAGTTCCATCCCTATTCTTAACGAACAGCACAGGAGCACCCCACGGCAAAGTACTCCTACGGATAAACCCCTGACCCAACAGTTGCTCTATCTGATCCCGTAGCTCCCTCATCTCCGCTGGAGCCATACGATAAGGTGTTCAGGCTATCGGCCGAGTGCTCGACATCAAGTTTATAACGAAGTCTATCTCTCTACTAGGAGGTATTCCCGAAATATCCTGAAATACGTCAGCGAATTCCCTAACAACTGGAATCGAATCAAGTGGTATCACCACCTCCCTAGAGGTCTCCTCCTCTATATAGTACAAGTGAGTGGACGATCCTCCCTCAGGACGAGGCATCGCCACTAGTAACTTCTCCTATTTGGGTATAGCAAAAATAATAATCCTACTAAAACAATTAATCATGGCTCGATATGCTACCAACCAATCCATACCAATGATCCCATCGTACTCGGTTATATCTAATACTAACATATCGGCAGGTAAAGTAAGCCTCCCAATCTCTACTCCCACACCTCTACATATAAGAGAAATCACAGAAACCCTACTCAACGGTGAATCTACACACAGAACAGTGCTCTCCGTGGTATCTAATAACCCCATAGCGCGTGCAAATCTCATAGAGATAATATAGTGTGTGGGTCTTGTGTCAAATAAAATACGCCCCATAGTCCCCTGAATAGAAAACATACCCTCAATCGCGGGTGGGTCCTACGGGACTGCGGCCTACTAGAGCTGATAAACTCGACCGACTGAAGATGTCCCTGCTGGACTGGGACTGCTAGGATAGGTGGCAATACTGGCATAGGCGGTGGAACTGGGAGGACGGCGGGAAACATTGGTCTCTGGGGCTCATGTCGAGCACCCTGCTGCTGCGGGGCCCTGCCCCTTTCAGGACACTCCTGGCGTTTGTGGACAACGTTGCAACATATGTAACATTTCCCTGTAAAGTTACCCCCCTCTCTGACCCTGCTGCCCACGGCCCTGATGGCCGTTACCACCTCTACCCTGGCCATGCTAGCCTTGCTAAAACTACTGTTGGCCCTGATGGACGTGGTGACCCTACTGGCCATGCCGAAAACCTCCTTGGCCATGCCTGAAACCTCCAGATCTAAATCTCTTAGAATCCACCTGCTGGGAACTCTGATCACCCTGCCTGTGTTGACCCTGAGCTGACTGTACCTCGTTGGTACCATTACCCCTGTACTGCCCTGCTGGCTGGACTCTCTTGATCGCTTACCCTCTGACAAATTAAAGCGGTGGTCCTGGCAGTGAAGTAGTTTTGCATTAACCACATCTGAATAGGTGGCCAATGAGAGATTACCCAGCAGGTGCTGACGAATCTTCCACGTTAACCCATCCATGAAATTTTGGATCTTCTTCTCTTCTGTAGGGATCTCATCGGGGATGATGTTCAGAATATTGGTGAACTCGGCTTCATACTCTGCCACTGTCCTCCCTTCCTGCTTAAGGTTCATCAATTTTTGCCTCATCTTGGTGTGAACTGCTGAGGCAAAATATTTTCTATCAAACCGCACCCAGAACTCCTGAATAGAAAGAATATCTCTCTCCTCTGCGGTAGTAATGGACTCCCACCACTGCAACGCTGCTCCTACTATCTTAAATGTAGCCAGTATCTGCCTCTACACGTCTGTATACTCGTACATCCTCAAGTGTCTTTGAATGTCCTTCTTCCACTAGCTCGACACAACAACGTTAGAGCTCCCTGCGAACTCCGGAGGGTGCGCCTTCTGAAAGGCATCACAGACACGTTCCCAAGTATACGGGAATGCATGAGCCTGGACTGGGGATACCACCGGTGCTTGAGGTGGTGCTTGTTGCATAACTGCTAATGCGGCATTTATCGCCTGGTCTACAATGGCGGCAACTTCCGCAGCGTTCATAGAACCTTGAACTGGTGCAGGCTGAGGCTCAGGCTGGGCACCCATGGGAACTCGATGTGCACGTCGAGGAAGATTCTGAAATGTGAGAGAAGTTTTATAAGTCCATATTTAATATCTCAAAATAGCTGAAGAACGTAAGATACACAAAAGAGTACAACAATCCTAAAATATAGGGCTCTATATCAAAGGACGTTACGCGGAAAAATAACAAGCCATACAGATCCTAAGGACACTAGAACTTGATGCTCTCATACCACCTGTGACACCCCGACTAATTAAATATCGGGTAGCTAATCCTTTATTCAAATGAATACAAAATGTATAGTTGGTTCAGTTCATAGCATCACTGTCGAAAACATTATTAAACAATTACTAGTCACCTAATATTTAAAAAGTGAGTTGTCAAATTTAATTAAATTAAATTAACATGCAACAAATTAAATTATAACCTAACTATACCACATCCACATCACAATCACAATGGAAATAATAATGGAATCATAAATGAGTCTGGAGTAATACTCCCCTGAATAATCCAAATACTGAATAAAACCCAATACAAAGTCTAAATAAATAAATAACTCCAAAACTGAAAGTATGAGAAAGCTGTCTCTAAATGGAAAGGGGCGACATGCCCTAACAGATGAAAGACCCAGAATAGAATCAAATGCAGAATGTGGAGGCGTCTACTACTGAGATCCTGTAACTTCCACAGCAACTACAGCATGTCAATGGAATGGAACTCCTATGCTTAGCGTCCCTGTGGCTGGGCACCTAAAAGGTTTTACAAGAAAAATAGATTTGAAAGAAAACGGGTCAGAGACCGAGGTGAAAATAGTTTAAATATATAGCAAGTGTTTAATTGCATTAAACAGTAAATATTTTATACATGTTAGTTACGTGCTCTCACATGAGTCCCTCACCCTCAACTAATGTACATGCCTAACGTATATCCTTAACACGTCCTAGTTATGTCGTTAACTAACTAATCTGTACCACTTCCTGTCCTCACATATAACATATGGGTCTATTCACGTCTTTCTAACATATCCTACGTGTAACTCACCTTTTCATTGATAAGATTAGTTTATAACAATTACGACAGGAAATTCTCACTTTAAATCCCATTCAAAATGTCTTAATTATTTATTTTCACACTTTAACGAATAGTCCATTATAATCACACGTATATTATTCTCAGAACAAATATACAAATACGGCCCCCCTAGGCTAAGCTGCGGTGCACACATACTTTGTTATCGAATCCCGGTATATCACGTACATAAGGACTACGTGTTTCGAATATCTCAGGAACCATTTCAATAAGAAAAATCACACATATTGGAGGCGAACATAGTTCACATACCCATGGGTCACGCACATACCTACGCTCCCATGGTCAGCTGACTTATTAACTCACAAATAAGCCATTCACAGCCCTAAGTCCTTAAGATACGAATCTAAATCCCCCCGTAGGCACACAAAGATTAGATGGTCCTGTTTCGAAAGCCAACCTCCCGTGATAGCAAGTATGGTAGGTATGTTATACACATAATAATCCATATACTAAGAATTCACACAACTTATATAACTTGTGTTATATTATCAAAGGTATATTCTCAGCCCTATACCATTAGTCCAATTCGTATACCATTATAATTCCGAATGATATATAATATATCTTTCGTCGATACGTCTTTTGGGTACTTAAAACCTAACTGAAAAGGTTACTAAGACTCCTACATTTCCCACATATTAATTCCGTACTCTATGTCCTTATTTGTGTCCCAAATCCTAACTTATCACTCTTAAGAATTTATATCATGTTATCTCATCATAAAATAGGAAATTACTCGTCAAACCCTTGTAAATTCAACACTACATTCCAACCAAATTCTAATATGTTCCTGGCTTCAAATATATCCCTACTGGTCTCCCTCAAGTCCTAATATAGTCATATAATCCCTAACTTCCATGTTCGATGGTCGACAACACTTAAATTCAAAAAGGGGAAAAACGGTAACCATTTCTTGGGAGGTCGATCGATCGATCTTGAGTATCGATCGATCGATGGTCGATTGATCGACTTATGAATATCGATCGATCGATCAAGAAGATGCTTGCTACGGTTTTTTTTTATTTTTCAGTCCCAGATTTATCCCAAATTTTCATTACAAGGTGTGAAATGTAAGTATATAGGGTCATTTTACAACCTAATTACATGATTCTTAACGTTTCAAAACTTTTAAATCATCAACAATTAGACTTTTCTTGGATCAAATCATCATATTATCTATTTTCCTCAAGAACCATCATATTTCTCTTCCTAAATCCGTTTTTAATTCATCTCGGGTTATGATTTTGTTATTGAATTACTTACAGAATTAAACTACATGCAAATCCTATCCAAAATTTAGGTTTCTTCTCCAAATTTAATGAGTTTCCATCATTGTTCATGGCTATCATCAACTCCTACACTATCATGGATAAATTATTCGCTGAAACTTAATGAAATCAAATCACTTGCCTTGGAATTGATGTTCTGATCCATTGGTGATGTTAAAGGCTGGTTCTCTCCCTCTTTCCGATCACAATTCTGGCGAAAAGTGGTGGTGGGTGGTGGTTATGACTTTGTAACCCTCTTGTAACTTCTCCTCTTTCTCACGTTGCCCACTTTTTGCTTTTTAATAGATAATGGCCCTCATATTGGCTGATAAATAAGGCCTAAAAATCGTGGGTCAAAATCCCTTAAAAATTAAAATGACTAAAATACCCTCCCGGGTTGTCGGTTTGGCCTAAAAATGCCCCGGGACCCAAATTAAATCCCCGGATAGTGTTTTCTGACTATTTCGACCCTTTCGAACATGCTGGTGCACTCAAAATGACCATACGGGTGATAAAATTACAATTTACTTTTAAATCCAATTAAATTGATTCTTGACGCGACTCACACGCACATCTCAACTTAATTTCCCAAATTATCGTATTTATGACTCGCGATAATTTTAATAAATTCAATAATCATATATTAACATATTTACCCAGTAATATTCAACATTATCATCATAATCAAATACCAACTCACGTCTCGCTAGTATTTAAATCCGGATTAATTTCTAATTAATTCCCATTTAATTTAATTAATCCCATTAAATAAAATCAATAAAATTACGGGGTATTACAATAATTATGGGAAGAGTAGGGATAAATAAGTTTGAAGCAGTACCATCCCATGTTCATCAGTGTTTTAAATTCTCTACTAATTTTGGTGTGGGAATTGTGAAGAGCGATCAGAAAGTAGCTCGAGAATGTTACTACTCTTCTGCCGAGCAAGAAGTCTTGGAAGAAATAAACAAGAAAACCACTACCTACCAAGTGGATACTCCTGAGCTTGATGAAGACTCTGAGGTTGAAACCTTAGATCCAAGAGAGGAAACTGTGATGGTAAAGGGACAGATTATGGAAGCAACTGAAAGCATTGTGTTAGACGATGATAAATCGGAGTGCATCACTCAAATAGGGACAACATTGGATCCTGTTCTTAAATAGGAACTGGTGAGCTTCCTTAAATAGAGAAAGCATGTGTTTTCCTGGAGTCATGAATATATACATTGGATAGATCCAAATTTCCTTTGTCATGAGCTAAACGTAAATAAAGAAGTTAAACCAGTAAAACAAAGACGAAGAGTGTTCAGCCTCGAGAAGAATCAAGCCATATAGGAAGAAGTTAAAAAACTTCAGAAAGCATCTTTTATTAATGAAGTGAAATACCCAGACTGGTTGGCCAATGTAGTTATGGTCAAAAATAAAAATAACAAGTGGAAAATGTTTGTAGACTTTACGAATTTAAATAAAGCATGCCCAAAGGATCATTTTCCTTTGCCCCAAATAGATCAACTCGTGGATGCAACATCGGGACATGAGTTACTCAGCTTTATGGATGCTTATTCTAGTTATAACCAGATCAAAATGAAATCCGAGGACAGGAAAAGAACTTCTTTCATCACTCCTTGAGGAACATACTGTTATAATGTTATGCCTTTTGGTTTGAAAAATGCAGGTGATACATATCAAAGGCTGGTCAATAAGGTGTTCGAGGATCAGATAGGCAAGAATATGGAAGTCTACATAGATGATATGCTAATAAAAACAAAAAAAGTCATCTGATCACATTACAGACCTCAACCAAACTTTTGATCGACTTGAGAAGCATCAGATGATGCTGAATTCGACCAAATGTGTTTTTAGAGTGCAAGAGGGAATGTTCCTCGAGTAAATAGTAAATTAAATCAGAATTGAAGCAAATCTAGACAAGATTAAGGCATTAATTGAAATGCAATCTCCAATCTATAAGAAGGACATGCAAAGACTGACTATACGAGTAGCGGCCTTGAACAAATTCGTGTCCCGAGATACAAATAGATGTTTGTTGTTCTTAAAGGTGATCAGAAAAATCTTTAAATGGAACGAAGGTTGCAAAAAATCTTTTGTGGAGTTGAAAAAGTATTTGGGTTCACCTCCATTACTCTTCTGACCAATCACATGTGAAAAGTTGTACCTGTACTTAGCTATTTCTGAATCGGTAGTAAGTTCTACATTGATCTGAGAAGAGAATGGAGTTCAAAAACCCGTCCACTATACCTGTAAGACTTTCTGAGGAGCAAAAATCATGTACCCTCATATGGAGAAATTGTCTTTGTCATTAATTGAAGCATCTAGATGCATGAAGCCCTATTTCCAAGCCCATACAATCGTAGTTTACACTTATATGCCTCTAAGGCAGGCTTCGCATAAATTGGAGAAATCTGGTAGATTAATGTATGGGGCTGTAGAATTAGGAGAGTATGACATCATATATGAGCCAAGGTGTTCTTTTAAAGGCCAAGCAGTGGCAGATTTCATAGCAGAGTTCACTTACTCTAAAGTCCTCGAACAATGAAAAGAGAGACAATTCAATAATCTCAAGGCAATATACAACAGTGGAAGATTAACTACTAACGCTTTATTTACAGCCCTAGTCTTTAAATAAAAAGTAGTGTCACTAGTCACCCACTTATAACAAAACATTATTTCTGGAATCCCCAGATGGGTTTCATGAATTTGATTCAACCTATACACTCCATTTACAACACTCCAAGTATTGGGGGCTACCCTTGCTGGGATAACGTCAAAGTATTGACAAAATTAAAGGCACAGTGTGTAGAAATTGTTTAGAAATTTTAATATATATGAAAGTTAAGATTTTATAAACTTGGGATTTAATTAGTTTTGTTGCAAGGTTTAACTATTTAAGTTTTAATCTTGGATTTAATGTTCTTGTACCCTTATGATGATATAAGAAGGGTCAGATATGTGTTCCTATACTTCTCTTGGGCTAGGGTATTGATTGGGAGTTGTTTTGGAGCTTGGTTTGGGAATTAATGGAAGTTTTGGAGGCCTCCTCTTCATCTTAGGTCGTCTTGATTTCTACCCAGGGCTAGGAGTAGTGTTAGTTCATACTGTAGTACTACGTAATAATGCCACTTACGAGAGCTAGGTATAGATGTTGGGATACTTTGTTACCATTGGGTATGGTCCGTGAACTAGTGTACTGTGTAGGTACCACCCACTTGCTTGTGTTTTATTATTAGCCGTATTGGAATGACGAACTTCTCCGGGTATTACTGATAGAGAATGAACAGGATGTCGAAGATAGATGTCTTCTTGTGTAGTACATATATTTGCAAATATATATATTTATTTATATACACATTGTGGTGTGCCTTGTATGAGAATGCGTTCTCATAGTCTATAGATGCAGGCAATACTTAATGATAACAAAGTCGAATTAACATAGCGATATGGATAATTGGTAACGAAAATAAGTTCTAATGGTCTAATGCAGTAGACAATTATTAAAGAGAATAATAATTGGGCATTCCATGAATGTAGATTGTAATTAAATAGAATGAAACTTATAGTCTAATGGTGTACACAATAATTGGTATTAATTAAAATTATAATAGTCTAACGAGATAGACTAAGGATAAGTAACATGATATAATGTAAAAATATGAACTGATTTTTATAAGGAACTTAATGGGTAGCATTATGAAGTTAATCCGGGGGCTGAGGTGTTAGAGGTGAACACTCACTTTTAGTTGATGCATAGCAAAATAGCTTTATCATCACATGTCATATTAAACAATGGAATTCATAATTGGTATTTTTTTAGGATGCAAGTACGATTACTTGTAGATGAAAGCTGAGATACTTGATACATACGAGTGTCGATGGTGAGATATGAAGTATGAGTTAGTTACATTTTACATATTTATTGGTAAAGAATTCTTGTAACTTTAGGGCTCTGACCCAAAATTATAAATGTTTCCCCCAGGTTTTCTTATAACAGGAATAACATGACTGATGATGGATCGAGCTTGTAGTTGCATTTTACGTAGCTGGTTTTGTTCCATTCATTCTAGTATAGGTTGTACTTCTTCATTTGGCTATTTTATTTCATGTTGAGATTATATGGGCATAATCCCAAGAGTTTATTTATGTTAGTTATACTTATCTTTACATTATAAGCATTTTATGATGATTTAGTTTTGTATTCGTATATTAAATCAGTTTTTGTCCAGAGTTTTTTTAATTAATTGTGAATTTTGGATAAGAATAAAATTTATTTCCTTTTTCTTAGTGCTGAGAATGGTATAAATTATTGATAATACCCGTCTTCGGCGTATTATGTTTGGTCAACCTTTACCTGTGAAAATCGAGGTTGTTATAATTGGTATCGGAGCACGTTTATAGCGTCCTTAGGATCTGTGTTTAAGCTCGGTACGTTTTGCATTGTGTCCTTTGATGTAGAGACCTATGATTAGGAATCATTGCATTCTTTGTGATTAGTTACTACCCATTCGGGAAAGGGGTTGGTTTTGGAGAGAAAGCAGTAGAGACCTTTGCGTGGATCACTTGCTAAAATTGTGAGAAGTTCAAGCAATTTGGTTCCTAGTAATTGAAAGGAAAACATTTAAAGAAATTAAGTAATGTGATAGTTCATGATATTACACAAGCAGAGGATAGTTCGTTTAAACTAATAGGAGTTGCGTTATGATAGTAGAGTTTCATTACCATGATAGAAGGGCGGGACTAATTAATTAGTGATTTGTTTCGGGTGAAGTTGGAAGGGAAGTTCTCCAACACATTTTTTAGAATCAGGAATGAAGAACAAAGCAGAAGATAGACTAACTTTTTCAATGTCCTCCTAGCCTATAGGTGGTAGCAATTGTTAAAGGACCTAACAGTTTGAGGGGTTCCAAATGAGTAGTCTATGTAAAGGGTATAAGAGTTTCAATGGTCAAAACAAGTAGGTCTGACAAGGCAAGGACCCACCGCGAGATGGGCATCGGGTGAAAAAATAATTTATGTGTGGAAAAAGGAGCTAGTGATAGTATCAGTGGTAAAAGATGTGTTTTTCCCTACTTTGGAATATGTAGGATATGTTTTGTTTGTAATTGGGAATTTTTGTTCACTTCGAATTTGTTAGTACATTGGAAAATATGGACTTTGTATTTAGGATAGTTTTTTGCACTAGTTCACCATGGGTGAGAAGGGGAATTGTTACTTTGGTGTGTAAATGTATAGAAATGTATACAAGGAGGCTTATGTTTAGTTTAAACCAATTTGTTAGCTACATCAGAGTGTGATATTTTTCTCGGGAATGGATTAATAGTTAATTAGTATACGCTGATTTTATGGGGACTGGTATGAGTCGTGGTCATATCCAGAAGACAAGATTGGCTAGAAATTGTTATTCATAATAGTCGTGAGGGTTATTGTGGGTAACTATTATGGTTGAGCCTAGTTTTGATACGATGGATTTCAATGGGAACTTATGTCGATGAAGGACCTTTACAAATTTGGATATGCTTAGGTAAGAAACATGTGGATGTAATTTAGAAATTTATATAACTTAAGAAGTTAGATGCATTTGAATAAACTCAAAATTTATGGGGAGAATCAAGTTATGCTCAGGTTGGAGAAATGATCTTTTATATGGGGAAATCATTTGTAAGATAATGTAATGGTATGATTTGGAAAAGTATAACCTTAACAAGTATAGGCAACAAATTATAAGTAAGGCTAGTGATAGCTTCGGTTATTGAGATTGTATATGATCATGTTTAATGTTGTATAGTGACGTTCTCATCAAAGTGGTGATGGGAGACTTGATTAGAATGGGTATACCTTTGGAGACTTATAAATGACTACGTGCTTTATAAATTAAATACGGACAGGGAATGTCCTACCTAGGTCACGGTGATTGAAATGTTGGGCATGGTAGGGTCAGTTGACTCTAATGGATTTTGTTATTACTCTTGTGAAGGATAAGTGGTTTGTTTGGAAAGCGGCAAATTTTGGATTTTATGGTTAACTTATTGGTTCATGTGTAGTTTTAGGCGAAATGGGTCTTGGTGACCAACAAAGCTATATAGTAGTGTTTCCTTAGGCGTGATGAGACTTTGATTGGCAGTGGACACAAATTGGAATTTACATAATTACCGTAAACGTTCATTTTTATTTTCCCCTTTTAGTCTTGGACCAATGGATCTTAATAACTGACTAAGTCGTGTAGTGGTATATCGGGGGGTTCCCTATTTGAATTTCACTTGTGACACGTCCCACGCACGAATTTGGCAAAAGTCGAGAGTTGAGGGAAGTTAGATAATAAGATAGTTATTTTCATTTTACATGTACATATGTGGGGGGTATAATTGATGTATGGATATAATTGGTGTGAATGGTACAGATTGGATGTATATATGTCATTAATATTTGTTAATGATGCATGTGTGTGTACATGTAATGTGGAATATATGGATGCCCCAGTAGTATTATGATAGGCAGTGATGAGTCTTTCATTTATCTCATGGGATATAAGTATAGATTAATTGGGTATAAACTTTAGACAATGGTACGAATTTAAAACATTAGTTTTAGTTGTAGTGAATTCTGAGGATGGAATTCCTTTAGTAGGAAGGGACTTTGTAATACCCCATATTTTTATGAGTATTATATTGAAGTTATATTGATTTAATTAAAATTGTGGGAATAAATATTTGGATGAAATAATTGTATTTATCTTTAATTTGGCGTAATAATTAAACGATTATGTTTAATTATATTAGAGTATTTAATTTAAATACAATATTTCGTAAATGTGTATATTGTGAATAATGAAGGTAGTCGCAATTGAATTGATTTTAATCAGACGTATTAAGGTTATACCTATGTGATAATAATGAAACATACAAATAAATGTATAAAGTGTTTATAGACTTTTAAATATGATTAGGTGGACCTCTGGATTGGGTAAGACCTTGGGTAGAGTTTTGGGCCAAATCGGGTATGAATAGGAACCTTTTGATGGGCCTTAAGCCTGGCCCTATAGAGACCTACAAATTTATGTTAAATTAAAATATTATTTAAAGGACTAAAATCAGCCTTAGGGCTTCATAAACCCCCATATCCACCCCACACACATTTGGAGGCTACATACTATGGGAGAGAAGGGAGAAGCCACCCAGGAAGAAGAAAAGAGGAGTCTTCCCTACACTTTCAGGCAATGATTGTCTTGCCAAACTTATTCATTTTGTTCTAACTTCATTTTTATGTTGAATCTATGTTTGTATTTGAGGTTAAATCTCATTTATTGCAACTATGTTAGGGTTCTTAAATAATCTTGAGTTTTTGGTGATATTCATATGCTAGGGTGCTAGATTCATGAATCCCCGTGATAGATGATGAAGATAGGTTGTTCAATTTTGATGAATCGTTGCTAAACTTATTTTAGAATAAATCTTAGAAATATGGCTTTGATTGTTGAAGAATTATGTTGAAAAGCTGAGGCATTTTTGTGCAGAATTTTTTTATGAATTTTAATATGTACGAAAGTTAAGATTTGATTAACTTGGGATTTAATTAGTTTTGTTGCAAGGTTTAACTATTTATGTTTTAATCTTGGATTTAATGTTCTTATACCCTTGTGACGATGTAACAAGGGTTTTAAATGTGATCTTATACTTCCCTTGGGTTAGGGTATCGATTGGGTGTTGTTTTGGAGCTTGGTCATTAATGGAAGTTTTGGAGGCCTCCTCTTCATCTTAAGTCGTCTTGATTTATTCACAGGGCTAGGCACAGTATTAGATCATATTATAGTACTACCTAACAATGCCACTTATGAAAGGTAGGTGTAGATGCTGGGGTGCTTTGTCACCGTTAGGTATGGACTGTGAACTAGTGTACTGCATAGGTACCACCCACTTGCTTGTGTTTTATTGGTAGCCGCATTGGAATGAGGTATTCCTTGGGGTATTACCGATAGAGAACGAACAGGATGTTGAAGATAGATGTCTCATTATGTCGTACATATATCTGCAGACATATGTATTTATCTATATACACATTGTGTTGTGCCTTCTCATAGTCTATTGATGCAGATAATACTTAATGATAATAAAGTCGGATTAACATAGCGATGTATATAATTGGTAACGAAATAAGTTCTAATGGTCTAATGCGGTAGATAATTATTAAGGAGAATAATAATTAGGCAGTCTAAGAATGTAGACGGTAATTAAAGAGAATGAAACTTATAGTCTAATGGTGTAAAGGATAATTGGTGTGAATTAAAATTATAATAATCTAACGAGATAGACTAAGGTTAAGGAACATGATATAACGTAAAAATATGCACTAAATTTTATAAATAACTTAATGGGTAGCATTATGAAGATTATCTGGGGACAGAGGTGTTACTGGTAAACACTCACTTTTATTTTATGCATAGCTAAATAGATTTATCATATTAGACAATGGAATTCATAACTGGTATTTGTTTGAGGATGCAAGTAGGATTTCTTTTAGATGAGAGGTGAGATACTCGATACATGCGAGCGTCGATGGAACGACATGAAGTATCAGTTAGTTATATTTTGCATATTTATTGGTGAAGAATCCTTGCAACTTTAGGGCTATGATCCAAAATTATAAATGTTCCCCTGGTTTTCTTATAATAGGAATATTAGGACTGACGATGGATCAGACTTACAGTTGCATTAGACGTAGCTGGTTCCATCCATTGATTATAGTATAGGCTGTACTTCTTCATTTAGTTATTTTATTTCATGTAAGAGTCGATTTATGTCAATTAGACTTATCTTTACATTATAGGCATTGTATGTTGATTCAGTTTTATATTCATATATTAAATCATTTTTTGTCCAGATGTTTTTTTGTTAATTGTGAATTTTGGATAAGAATAAAAGTTATTTACTTTTTCTTAGTGATGAGAATGGTATAAATTGTTGATAAGCCCCATCTTTGGCGTATCATGTCTAGCTAACCTTTACGTGAGTAAATGGATGTTGTTATATCATGTATGGATGATGATATAGAAAGCTTGATGCTAACTGGAGCTTGTTGTTGTGTTGAATCTGGTGTAGCGAAGAGACTCTAGTGGTGGTCGTTTTGATTGGGCCGTTGACTAAAATTAGTTGTTAGTGGTGGTAAAATTTTAATACCATGAGGACCATGTCTTCCGTTTTGTCCTAGACGATCACATGGTTCTTACCGGTTCACACAAAGGTTTTTTATAAACACTGCACTTTGTTTGTAAATGTAATAACCTTGTTGAATTCAATTAGTTTTTAACATAAATGAACCATAACTATGTAGCCCTATTCCTAATAGATTAACCCCAAAATAACATATCCAAATTATAATAAATCTTATAGACACCATAATTGAAAATTTTGCACCTTGCATCTGTCCCACCTATAAGGATTTCTCGGCCATGTTGGGGGTAAGTCGTAGTGTGGTGACGGCTATGCTCGATTTTTCTTATTCTCCCTGGATCTTCTTATTAGAGTTGATTCATATTTCTCCCTCGGTAGCTCAATAATTGGTTATCATAGGGGCTATGTCTCTTCAGGTGGTTAAGTATTCAGTGCGCCTGAGGGGGGTTTGAGGACGTTAGCTTTGTTGGAGTTATCGCCTTAGGCCTTAGTGCTGTAATACCCCGCACTTTAATGAATATTTAAATTTCATAAATGGGTCTAAATTGGAAATTTGAGGAATTACTGTGAATAATAATTTTTGCAGTTTATGAGGATTAAATGATTTCCGATGTGTGTTACATTTACTTTTAGGATCAAGTAAAGGAGTCGGATTATTTAATTACATGTCGTAGTTGGGTAAAGCGACAAAGGATAATATTTTGATTGAAAAACCAGTATCGAGATGTGTTGGGTTTAATTAGTGAATTGCAGTTAAGTGACTCAGATGGAGATTTCGAGTGTGCGATTGGTTTCGGAATGGCCGAGATAGTCAAAATAGAGTATCCGGGAGTTGTGTGTGGGTTTCGGGAATTTTTGGACCAGTAGGGATTCGTAATTGAGTAAACGAGTCATTTTGGGGTTTATAAGGGATAAACCCTTATTTCTCTCTATAAAAGGCACGAGAGAGTGAAAGACAAGAAAGAAAAGAGAGAAAAGAAAGAGGAGAAGAGAGGAAAGAAGAAAGGGAGAGGAAAAAAGGAGATTATGGCCAAACTCTGCGGGATTCGACTCGAGCTCGTCGGATTTTATCCACGAGGCAAGTGTTTACTTAATTTATTTAATTTAGTGTGTATATCTCCTATTATAGTTGTAGAGACAAAATATAAAGATTCTCGGGATGGGTTTTCGTGAATCAAATCGAGTTTTTTGAAAGTTGAACGGATAAACCCCCTATAGTATACAATTTGAGAAACTTAGAAATTTATTGAAATTGATTGTTGGTTTTTGGTTCTAGGATGTTTAGGGCCCTTTCTATGTGTATGTGTGTTGTTGTTTGTGGTTGGAGGATGTTAGGATAGAAGAAATAAAAGCTTGGAGGTTTGTTAAGGGCCGAAACGATCTCGGAGAAGACAATGCCCTGTTTGGTCGATCGATCGACTGCCAGGGGTCGATCGATCGACCCCAAAGTTATTTTGGCAATTTCGGCTTGTGTTGTATTAATGGGATAAATTCCCAAACAAATTAATCCTAGCTTGTTTATTTGAGATAATTTTGAGGAATAATAAATTGTGGAGTTAGATATTTGGGGTTCCTAAAATAGAGTGGGGACCTCTAAATTATTATTGAGTGAAGTGTATACCTTGGGTTCATGGAAAATAAAACCCATGACGTACTAAGTTAGGGGTGTTCGGGATGAGTAACACTCGGGGTAGTATTTCAGCGGGCGATCTTATATATATTTATGCGCGTAGAAAATATATTTATATTCCGCCTATATATGTGTGGAATAAATCCTAGGATGGAAATTGAGGATAGGTGTTGGAGATTCATGAGCGGCTATCCAGGGTCGGTTGACGACTATGATTATAGGTAACGCGATACCTATCAGATTAAAATAAGTTGAGAGTATACTTATTTAATTAGTATGAATTGGTATATTCGGAGAGTATATAAATCCTTAAAAGTGATTAAGGTACGAGTTATATATGAAGTGAGAGAATACTTTTAGGTTTAGTATTTTTAGTGTATGAGTGATTATATACCTAAAGAGAATTACGAATGGGAACATTCGGGATTATTGTCTATCGCTATGAGAGTTTGGTAATTATATCCATATATATATTGGGAAGTGATATAATATATATACGGAAGTTGTTAAAGTATATATATATGTGTTGATATGAATAAATATATCTGTGTGTTTGGTATATTTGTACCCTAGAGGCTGGTTCCACAGGCTTTCCTTTGGCGTAGGGTTAGTGTGACACCCCGACTAATTAAATACCGGGTAGCTACTCCTTTATTAAATTAATTCAAAATGCCAAGTTGGTTCAGTTAATAACATCACTGTCGAAAATATTTAATGATTACTAACCACCTAGTATTTAAAAAGTAAGTTGTCAAATTTTAAATTAAATCTGATTAACATGCGATAAATGAAATGTAAAAGAATAACATCACCATACGCCATAAAGTCTCCATAAAGTAACCAACAAATAATAATAAGTCCGGAGGAAAACTCCTCACAACAATCCCACAAACTGAAATAAGTAAAACAGTGTATCCTGAATTAATTACAAACCAAAGTCTGAATAACTGAAATATAAAATGTCTCTAATAGGAATGGGCGACATGCCCTATAAATGATGAAACTGAATATGGAGTCAAGACTAGAAAATGAGGCGTCTAATATCAAGGCCCTGTAACTTCCACAACAGCTACAGCTCGTCACCTGAATGAAAATCCTATGCATGGTGTCCTTGTGGCTGGGCACCTAAAAGATTTTTACAAAAATAGATTTGAAAGCAAACGGGTCAGAGCCCGAAAGTGGAGAGTATTTTAAAAACAGCAAGTGCTTTAATAATATTTAAAACAATGAATGTAAAATACATGTTAGGACGTGCTCTCGCATGAAATACTCACCTCTCGTCTAACTGTGCACTCCTAACGTTCCTGTACCCATTCAAGTGTTTCTCATATCTATCTATTTCAAAAGAGTTTCTAACATATCTACTCGGTTCACGCTTTAATTCCAACCTTAACAATTAAATAGAGAGTTCTACTTTAATTCTCGGATTCCCAATTATTAACAAAACCATTTACTGGTATATATCCCCTTTTTATCTTTTCATAACGTTACAATAATCATACTCACAATTAAACATGACAATTCTTTTCAATTAACCGTATATTATCCTCAACATAAATATACAATACTAGCATCCCGAGACTAAGCTGCGGTGCACACATACTCTGCTATCCATCCCGGTACATCACGTACATAAGGATCACGAATTCCGAATCTCTCAGGAATCGTTCTCAGATAATAGCAAATCACAAACAATGGAGGCGAACACAGTCACATCACATGGGTCACGCACATACCTACGCTCCCACGATCAGCATTCTTATTAACTTCCCAATAAGTCCTTCTCTGACCTATGTTCTCGAGGTACCAATCTAAATCCGGGCAACACAAAGATTAGATGGCCCTAAGCGAACGTAAACCTCCCGTGATAGCAAGTATGGTAGGTATGTCATACACATAAAATCATATACATATACTAAGCATGCACACATCTTAGATGTCTCAATATAATAAAGGTATATTCTACATCCTTATACCATTATTCCAATTATATACATTTTAAGTCTTCCGATAATACATAATGTAGGCTGTCGACACATCTCACGTCATAGTTTCTTGTACTTAAGACTTATCTCAAAGGGATTATTAAGTTTCCTATTATTCCCACATATAACATCATTATTCTTAAGGTCCTTACTTCTGCCCCAAACCTCATTTCATAAAATCATTCAAATTTACTCTTTTATTCCTAATATTATCTCACTCATCGAATTTCATTAGATTTTAGAATAATTCCTCAAATTGAATTCTAATTAAGGTCCAAATTTTATAACCATACCAACTGGTCTTCCTTAAGTCTAAGGATATTCATAAAGTCTCAAACGATAATTTTCTAAGGGTTAACATCATTAAAATTTAACTAGGGAAAATTTTAATCATTCTGGGAAGGTCGATCGATCGACCTTGAACATCGATCTATCGATGGTGGTCGATCGATCGACTGATGAATGTCGATCGATCGATTGCACCAGGTAGGGTACGGGCTGCTTCATTTTGCAGTCCTCAAATCGTCCCAAAACTCCATTATAATGCATGAAACTCAAATCTAACGTTATAATATCATCATACAACCATCCTACAACATTGTTAACGTTCTAAAACCAATAAATCATCAACCAAGGGCTTTATTTGGATCAAAACTTCATCAAGAACCCTAGTTTTCTAATTCTTTCAAGAACAATAATAAATCTCTTCTTAAATCCGTTTTTAGATCATCAAGGGTTATATTTTGAATTCATAATTCGTCCAGAATATGTCTACATGCAATTCCTAACATGGTTCATAGTTTTAATCCTCAAATTCATGGGTCTATATCAATCTTCCAAGACAAAATTCGATAATTACACTAAACATGGAAGAAGACATTCATTGAATTAATTGTAACTAAATCACTTGCCTTATGTTCTTCAGATTGTTGTAGATGAAGATGATAGAAGATGATGGTTGATATCCACTCTCTCTCTGCATAATTCTCCTCTCTCTCTCTCTCTCTACAAATTTCTTCTCCAAAGATGACAAATGGAGGTGGAGGTGGAGGTTTATTTTTGGACTTTTAACTTCTTTTCTAAACTTCTCCCGTAGCCCACTACTTAGTTTAGTGCTGATAATGGGTTATAAATCATAATTAAAGTCTAATTTTCGTGGGTTTTAATTACCAAATTTTCGAAATTACCAAACTACCCTTTTGGGTTGTCGGTTTGGCCTAAAAATGCCTCGGGACCCAAACTAAACCCCCAGCTAGTGTTTTCTGACTATCTCGACCCTTCCGGACACGTTGGCGCACTCAAAATGACTATTTGGTCAAAAGAAAAATAATTTATTTTAAATATCATAAATTCATTCTCGACGCGACTGACACGCGCGTCCCAATTAAATTTTCCAAATTGCCGTATTTCAACCTCGCAACAATTTCAATATTTTCAATATTCATATATTGCCATATATACACATTATAATCAAATACCAACTCACAACTCGTTAGTATTTTATCCGGATTAATTCTCAATTAATTCACATTTAATTTAATTAATCCTATAAATAAATATTGATAAAAATGCGGGGTATTACAGTTAGAACAACCAGATTATATATTTTCTCTAGTACGACCCAGAGAGGTTGCGTGATGTGGGTGAATCCCCTGGCTTGAGGAGCGGGAAGAGTATATCCCCAGGTCATACCGTCCCGCGTTCGAGTGTGATGTGTGTATTCCACTTGCAGAGAGAACATGATCACCTCCACCATTGTGTATTTTTACCATGACCATGAGAGAGTCTGGCTTGGTACCGTGGTATAGTGAGTAAACCCGGATTTGGATAGGCACTATGAGACTGCATCCTCGAGTTATAGCTCGGTGGGATGGTTATTATACTTGTTATGTATAGTATATTGCTTGTATATGAAGACGAGATATCATATAGCTTTAACTGGGGTAAAGAGCGAAATGAAAAAGGATTTATTCTCATTCCGGGAGATTATATCCGGATTTAAATTATGATGTGTATATTAAAGTGAGAATTATATGTATATATATATACATGAGTTTTTATATACATTATGTGCTAAGGGACTAATGGATATCGACGATCAACATTGCCAGGTAGTAGTGTATTGGGGAGGTTCCTTGTTTGAATTTTGCTTCGCGAGACACCCCACGCACGAACGTAGCACAGTGTTGGGAATGGGGAGAAGTTTAGCCCTTAGTACTCGGGTTTATGGGGATTTTTCAGAGATTGGGTGAAACGGATTAGTTAGGCAGGGTAGCTTCACTAGGTTGTTTAAATCGGTACGTGATAGGTGTGCACTATTAGAAGAGCGGTAAGGGGTATCTCATGGGAGTACAATACCAATTTAAATATGAGATAAACCATATTTTAAATATATGGCATTTATACACTTGCAAAATATTTTCAAACTCGAACTCTGAACCATTTCTCTATTTTCTCCTCTCTAGCTATATATTATATATATATAGGTGTCCAGACACAGGGACGCCTGGATGTTGATCCTTTCGAGTCAGACGTTGTTGCAGCAACTGTGGATGCATGCAGGTTTATTTTTATACGCTTCTATTCTTGTGATATGTATAGGAAGCATTGTAGTAACACTCGGGCCGAAAGCCCAATTGTATTTGTGGTGACAATTATTTTGCAACACAAATAAATATGAAAGAGGCAATGACCAAGAAAAGATAAATAAAATGTCAATCACACAACAACGGGTATACGTGGTTCAGCAAAGATGTGCCTACGTCCACGGTGGTGCAGTCAGTGTTATTTCTCTATATTATGAAGAATAAGTACAGAGAATACAGCTTGTCCTTTGCCCCGGACTTAGGGTTTTATACATGTATATGTTGGAGTAGTGGGGGTAATGGGTTCCTCCTTATTAGCCATCTCCCCTACATGAGATCGTGCTCCCCAACAACTTCTCTTCATGGGATCGTGGGGTAATCGGATCAATACAAAAGGTGATGGGCCTGGGCTTTGGGCCGCTAAGGAGAGGCTACTCGTCCAGGACTATGATGCTAAATTCAGGGTACCCACAATTGCCCCTAAATTTGTTGGGCCATTTTTACAGGTCCAATGAATTTAAATAATCAGCTATTATGGTTGATTTCTTTGAAAACTGTGAAGTTGCTTTGGCGGCACCCGCTTCGCTATCCGTGCGCTATGATTAGACTTGAAGGCTCGTTGGAATAAGACACATTTTCTCTTCGTCGCTTCAGCTTTTCCAGCAATCTTCTATCTTCTGAGAACTCTTACGCTCTGTGCCTTCTGTTTTCGATCTCTACTCTCGTTGCTTCTTCGCCATTTGACCTGATCTTCTGTCTTGTAAGTCTCTCGTGCCCTTTTCATTTTCTCTTGAGTTTATAGTTTTTCTTGTGTTTTTCCAATGGCGAAGATTGGGAATAGGTCAGTCATCGAGTTTAGAAAATTCTACAACGTTCCTGAGTGGGTAGAGATTGAGTGTTGCGCCTCGCCTCCTAGGAACGTTAGGGATATAAAGGATGCGCATTGGATTCACGTTTTGTTTATCTCCCAGGGGGGACTTACCTTTCCCCCTAACGATCTGTTTCTTCATTTTTTTAGCTATTTTATTATTGTGCCTGCACAATGTTCGCCCAACGTATGGAAAATAGTGAACGGCGTGCATAGGATAAATCAATTATACGGCACAAGGTTAGGGCTTGCCGAGGTCTGCTTTTGTTACTCCTTTTCTCGTACGAGCTCAGGTGTTTTGTACCTTAAGGCTAGGAGTCCTGATAGGGTATTGGTAGTAAATCTACCCGATTCCCATAAGGACTACTGGCAAGAAGGTTTTCTTGTTAGGAATTGGCAATTCTCCCCCCATTCTGAAGGGTCGAGGTCTGAGAGGTTCGATGTTCCCTTTTATGGGGAAGAATATATAAATAGATGTTATATTATCGCTTCAATCTTTGCTGACTTGTGATTTTTCTAACCTCTCTTTGCTTTTTCTTTCACAGCGAGGACAAAGAATTTGGAGCCTGCTCTCAGCGAGGTCCGTATCTCAGAGCTGGTGAAAGCTTGGAATATAAGGGAGCCTTTGGTTGACGGAGAGCATCCTAGGGCTGCTGCTTTTTTGCTTGAATACTAGAACACAGGCTCCAGCTTCATAGCTCGACCTGTGGATAGTGTTCCAGACTTTGATTCTTCTGTAGAGACTTCGGCTGAGCCCATCCAGTTGGACGAAGAAGAGAGCAGCTCAGAGAGTGAACCTGCAGGCGTTGTGAGTAATTTGGGTGCAGGAAGTGCTGGCAGTAGCAGTTCTTCTGAAGGAGATTCTGAGGCTCAAGACTCGTCGAGCACTACCAGCAGTTCTTCTGAAGAGATGCCTCCCAGGAAGAATTTGATCAGAGATGACGATGATGATGATGTGCTCCTCGCACAGAGGTCCAAGAAAATGAAGACTGCCTCTGGGGCCATAGCTACTGGTTCTCGGCCTTCTTCTCAGGAGCAAGAGAAGAAAAGGAGAGAGGAGGAGCAGGTGAGAGAGAGAGAGAGGAAAAAGGAGGAGGAGAGGAAGAAAGTGGAGGAGAAAAATAAAGTGGAGGAGAGAAAGAGAAGAGAGAGAGAAAAAGAGGAGGAGAGGAGGAGGGTGGAATCGAGGACCAAGACGGGTCAAGCCCTGGTCCCAGTGTCTGCTTTGCCCGAGGGGGCTTCGGTGGCCGCCTCTCCTCAGCTTGCCCCTGTGCTGCTCGAGAGAGCAGTTCTCCCTGCAGATCGCGAGAGGGTGTTGGGGTCCGATCAGTTGGCTCTGCAGGCTAGCCAGAGGCTCGCCTTGGTAAAGTTCTCTTCTAATTCTCCATTTCTTTTAACCAGTTTTGATGGTCTCTTCTTTCTGATCCTTTCCTTATTTTTTACAGTTTGTGACCGACTTCGCTGTGCTCTATCGCTCTCGCGACGAGCTGGTGAGAAGGAACGGTGAGATGGAGCAGCAGAAGTCTACTCTGGTAGCCAGGGGTTCTCAGCTGGAGGCCGATCTGAAGGCTGCTGATGCAGCTCGAGCTTCATCTACCTCGGCCCTTGCTAATTCTGCTTGCGAGAGAGATGACGATGTCAGGGAGCTTGGCGAGCTGAGGAAGGCGTACGACCTGGTGTGCTCGAGCAAGCTAGACCTTGCAGAGAAGAACAGGGTTCTGGCCGAGCAGCTGGAGACGGAGAAAGCCCAGGCGGCCACTCTTAAGGAAGATTCGTACAACTCTGGCTGGGCTGCTGCGTATGAGGACGCTGAGGTTCAGATAGGCTATATCAGCCGTCTGAACTTCAAGAAAGGGTGGAATAAGGCTCTTATGGCTGTTAGGGTGGACGTTGCATCCCCCCTCTTTAACGAGCACGACCCAGGGCCAAAGCCAGTCATAGATGAGGACCCAGCCCCAACTGTTGAAGGCACCAACCCTGTCTCTCGGGTGACCTCTACTGATGCTCTGTTGGTCGAGAGGACAGAGGACGTCCATGCAGAGGGTAATGCCCCCACTGATGCTGACAAGGACAAGGGACCATCCGAGGTTGCTAATTGATAGGGCTTCTTTATAATTTTTTTTCTTTTTTAATCTGATGTAACCTCGCTCATTATCAATGAAAAGACTTCATTTTTGTTTATGTTGATCTCTTTCTTTTCTCTTTCTTTTACTTGTAGTTGGTTGATGTGGATGACTATATTCCTGTTACCTCCCAACTAGGTAGGACTCTTGGACCTAATGCAAGCCCTGCAGTTCGTCAGGCCTTCGCTAGGCTTTACAGGTTTGCTAAGTCACGGAACCAGAAATATAAGGATCAGTCCGAGCTAGTGGCCAAGTTGAAGGACAGGCTCCAGGAAATGGAAGAGATCGGTGCTTCAGTGCAAGAAGAAGTTAGCGAGCTGAGAGCGAAGTTACTGGAGGCCACCGAGGTCAACCAAGTTGGGGAGTTTCTGCAGCGGGAGAATGAAGACCTGAGGCGGGAGGTCTCAAAGCTTAAGGAGCATTCGTCGAGCACCGTTTCGGCAGTCCTACAAGGCTCTTCTTCGTCGCGAGCTGCTCGGCCTCCCCTCCCGCGTGCTGGTAGGAGTGCCAGGGGTAGGAATAGGGAAGTCGAGGAATAGCGTGAGAGGGAAATGGAGGAGCTGCGCGGCGATGTTCGGCGAGCATACGTGATTGCTGCTGGGCTCCAGAGGGACGTCACCCGTCTCCGGCATTTGTTCAAGAACGGTCCTCAACAAGTGTGGTCCGATGGCTACGATCAAGGCTGGTTGGATGCTCCGACGAGACTGTCAGAGTTTGAAGAGTTATCCTTCATCAGGGGGTGGTTGAGCGCCCTCAAAGAGCTGCAGGTCCCGAGGAACTCGACGCTATGGTATCGACATGAGATGTCCTCCTCTACTTTGATGCCCAATCCATTCCGACGGGATGATCGATGGATACCCATTGATGTTATTCCCCAGCGATTATTGGAATTGGATGCAAATGAGGTCGTGGAGGAGCTCGCCCCTGCTCCTGATGATGGAAGGAGAGCTAAAGTTGCTGACTATCTTGCTCGGAGGCTTCCACCTTCTTGAGATTTTTTAATTATTGTAAATGCTTTGGGCGAGTTTCGCCGACTAAACATGTACTGAACTGTTTGTAAATGTAAAAGATTAATGAGAAGTTCGAGTTTTGGGAAATTTTGCCGACTAAACGTGTTCATCAATCCTTTTGTATTCTTGTATTGTAAATGCTTTGGGCGAGCTTCGCCGACTAAACATGTACTATTAATGTTTGTAAATATAAAAGATTAATGAGAAGTTCGAGTTTTGGGCAATTTTGCCGACTAAACGTGTTCATCAATCCTTTTATATTCTTGTAGCTTTTGTCATGTGAGTGTCCGCCCAGTCCAGTATAAGAATACCATTGTGCCCTCCCTTTACCTTTTAGGTCGTGTCGTCACACTCCCTTAGGCCTAAGTAGGGCAATTGGCGAGGACACACCTGGTATTGGATGTCTTTATCCGGTCAGGATTTTGTTTAACCAAAGTAGGTTTGTTGCCTAAGAATACTCTGTAGGGCTTCATATATTACCATGGGCAATGCTAAGAGGTCTGTCGTGCTTTATGACGATGACCTGAGGAGGGATGCTCCCCTGCTATGTCAACCATTATGCCTGTGATTTGAAAAGGATGTGTGATAAGATAAAATTGTTACTTTTTAGAGAGTGATCAACTGAGAGATTTTCATTGGCGAATGAGGAATGAACTTTCCTTTCACAAGAAGAGTACAATAAAAAGATCTAACAATATAACTCCTAAAAATAGAATTTCTTGAGATTAGCCGCGTTCCATGCTCGTGGTATCTCCCTGCCCTCCATTGTTTTCAAATGATAGGCACCTCGCAGGTCATCTCTAATTATCTCATAAGGTCCTTCCCAGTTCGGGCCCAGTTTACCGTCTGATGGCTTCGCTGTGTTGCCCAGGACCTTTCTTAGGACGTAGTCCCCAACTTTGAATTTCCTCGGACTAGCCCTTTTGCTGTAGTGCTTCGCGAGCTGTTGCTGATAGCTTGATAGTTTCACTAAGGCAAGTTCCCTGCGCTCGTCGGCCAGGTCGAGTTCAGCGAGCAAGGCCTAATCGTTCTGGCCTTGCTCGACTAGGTCGGATCTCATTGTAGGTAATCCTGCTTCGAGTGGGATGACCGCCTCCATTCCATACGCTAGTGAGAATGGCGTTTCTCCTGTGGCTCGCTTAGGAGTCGTTCTATACGCCCATAGCATATGTGGTAACTCGGTTATCCACGCGCCTTTGGCTAGCTCTAACCGTTTCTTCAATCCAGTGATCACCGTCTTGTTGGAAGCTTTAGCTTGTCCGTTGGTTTGAGGGTAGGCCACCGAGCTGAAGTGATGACTGATCCCGTGTTTGTTGCAGAAGTCCTGAAAAGGGCCACTCTCGAACTGTGTTCCATTGTCAGTGATGATGGTTCTGGGGATTCCGAATCGAGTGATTATATTTCTCCATATGAACCTCATCATGTCAGCATCTCGGATGTTTGCCAGTGGTTCTGCCTCGATCCACTTGGTAAAGTAATCAGTTGTAACCAACAGGTATTTGCGATTGCCGGCAGTGGTGGGCAGTGGTCCCACGATGTCCATTCCCCATTGGGCGAAGGGCCAGGGACTGGTCAGAGATTTTAATTCGCTGGCGGGCTGGTGGACCATGGGAGCGTGAAGTTGGCATTTTAGGCATTTGCGGACATATATCGCGGAGTCCTTTTGCATGTATGGCCACCAATAACCTTCCTTCATTGCTCGGAAGGCTAGAGACCTTCCTCCGAGGTGGCTTCTGCAGATTCCTTCGTGAAGCTCGTGAAGCACTGCCTTGACATCGCCTGGGTGGACGCACCTAAGGTAGGGGCCGGAGAAAGATCTTTTATACAAGTCGCCTCCTGTGGATAAGTGAAAGAGAGGAGCTTTGACTCTTATCTGGTGGGCAGTTCTTTTATCCTCTGGGAGCATTCTGTTCTTCAAATAGTCTCTCAAGGGATCCATCCAGCTGGGGGCTGGTTCCAATTGGAGTATTGGTTTCGCTTTGGTCAGCTCGCTGTAAGGGCGCGTAGAGTAATTTCCTTTTGTATAAAACTCAATAGTAGATGCGGAAGCATTGAATGATGGTTCACAATTAAAAACACACAAATTTTAATTTCTTAAACAAATTAAAATCAAATCAAGTGAAGCACTTAAACCGATTCATTAATCCAAGTCCTAGAATTTGCCTAAGTCATATTTATCGATATTAGTAAATTAGGCGAAACCAAATTTTAGCAAATGAATTGAATTAAATAAACATTACCCAATATTTAATTAAATTCCAAAATAAATGAGTGTGATAAATTAAACCGAATTTTATCTTGAATTATTCTAAGCATGCGTTCTACATTATTAAGAAAGATAAAATAAACAATATCACACTACGCCGCGATGTACGAGGAAAAACCCAAGACGGGAAAAAACCTCGGACGGCCCTAGCCACAAGTCCACTAGATACGGAATTATACAATTACAAGACAAAAGACTTACATCCTCAACTCGAACCCTCTCAAGCCTTGTTGCTCCTTCTTGTAGAAACCTCTTCCTAGCGGACAACCACGGAGCTCCACCGCGATCTCGGAATCCACCGATAGGACTTTGTATGGTCACCGTCACCCAATCTTGGAGCCTTTCTCCAAGTGAGTAATACCGCAACAAACTTCTTCTTCTTTGTGATGGGATGTAGAAGGAAACCCGAAACGTCTCTTTTTCAATTCGGTAGAGAAAACTGGTGCCAAAACTCCAAGTAAAGATATGTATATAGAACTTGGATAAACAACTATTGGGTGTAAACACTAGAGTGTGTAGGATTTTTCATTAAATAATAACACTCAAAACTTGATCTTTTTCCTTAAACAAATTTTCTATCAAAACACTCTCTAGGAGTTTGTATGGTATGAAAAAGATACACCTTCAAAAATGATTCCCGTCCTTAATAAAGCCTTAAAAATCAGTTAAGAAACAAGTGGGGAAATGGGGTGAAAACTGCCAAAAACTGCTCAAAACTGTTCCCGCCTGGCATCTCGTTCGAACGAGACTTCTAACGAGCGACCAGACTGGGCTCGTTAGAAACTCGTTAGATATCTCGTTAGAATGACCAAACTCGTTCGAACGACATATCGAACGACTGACCAGTTTAGGTTCGTTGGCAAACTCGTTCGAACGAAACCTGGTTCGAACGAAAAACTCGTTCGAACGACATATCGAACGACTGACCAGTTTAGGTTCGTTGGCAAACTCGTTCGAATGAAACCTGGTTCGAACGAAAAACTCGTTCGAACGAGACTTCGAACGACTTCCAGAAATTTTTGATAAATTCAATTTTTGGCCCAGAAACTTTGGGTACTTTATTTTAAAGTTTCAATTAAATTATTCTGAAAGTAAAACATGGTTTTTTATTAAACCTAACACCCAATAAATATTGTTCCAAGCTCCTATATAAATATAATTACATTCATACCTTGGGAGCATGGAACCTTAGATGATGACGTAGAAACGAGGCACGCAAACCGGCATTTTGATGAAGCTTTATATTCTTTGCCGCTACGTCTTCAATACACACTTCATAGGCTTGAGAGTATTACAATAAATCACTAACCTGTGAAAAAATGTTTTTGTCCGGAATTGAGCCAAAACTACATATGGACTCAATTGGAAATTTGTGTCCTTACAAATCTCCCCCTTTGGCTATTCCGGGACAATAACCAAACAAAAATCCTAAAGGGCCGTCAAGCTCACTAGACTCAAAACATAACCCGCCCAAACATGACTCAACCCAAGGATCAAACGCTTTGCCATTAAACAATGCTGCTTTAGTAGAATACCTGCACACTTAAGCAAACTCATCAAATGCATAGGGAATATCAAAATATAAAATGCAATTAATTAAATTATTCCCCCTAAATTAATTCTCCCCTTTATCAAACACATGACCTACTTAGAAAGACGTCTCCCCCTAAGATAAATCTCCCCCAAACGAAGATACGATGATAATAGGATTAGATACCATTTCTCCCCCTATCATCATTCTCCCCCTTTTTGTTCAGGAATAGGCAAAGGATAAAGAACTAATAAACACGTTGAAGCTTAAAGTGTTAAGACATGAAAGCATATGGGCAATTAAAAGCAAGGCAAAGACAAACAAATATCATATATATATATGAACTAGAAATATATCAATGAAGCACTTGCATATATATATAGATATAAACACACATATAACACAAAATACAATAAGTTTGCACACTCGTATGGCAAAAATGTGTCATATGGAAACGGAAGTGTAGGGGTGTGAACTAGCAACAATTTAAATTTAGACCCAAACACTTAATAAACGTTCACGGAGTTCTCATTTGATTGTAAACTTCATCACATTTAAATATAACCTCATGTGACAATATAGATTGAACTCAATGAACAAACATACACAATGCATACAAGCCTAGCATGATGATGATTCTACAAACCAAATAGAGTCATGACATTAAAGACAACTAGGATAAACGGACATTGTGCAAACCGTTGATATACCATCCAAATCTCCCTCAATTAACATATATATTCTTTTATTTTTGAATGAATATATCAAACAAACATAGGCCTTGGCAATTGTTTTCTTTTTAATGCCAAATATTCTGTTTTTAGGCCTTTGGATCACGTATTTCTTTTAGATCCAATAAACGGTGGCTTACTATCGCAAAGGATTTAATTCATCCTTTCGGAGCCCTTCCCCGTGCATATATTAATTTATCATGTTTTCATTTTTTACACAAATCTCACATGCAACGGATTTTGACATGCACTAGTCCTCCTAGGTCATAGATATGTAGATGACTAGATTGATAGAATAACACCTCAAAAAGCTCAAATATAACATGTGACATTAAGATTTCAAAAGAGCTCGTGCATGTGTGAAACGAGGCATATGAAAATAGAATCCATTTAAACAATACAATATCCAACTACTCCATATAAAACATGGTAAAGAACATTTTAAGGATTGAAAATCTAAACCAAAAGTTCTAGCCACGTGGGAGCGTAAATGATGGGATTCAAACACAAATATATGCCACATAAAGTGTGTCAAACAAAAATTCACACAAATCTAAATCTTTTTGAGTTTTTAACATTTTTTAACCAAAAATAAATATTTACTCAAAAGGACAAACAAAAATCATTTGTATTTTTCATGAAGATTAAATGACATAAATAAAACACAAATGATAAACAAAAATCTTTTTATTCAAACACAAAATATAATACAAAAAGATAAACAAGTCAGGATTTCTAGCATGGGATATGAAATAAGGCTATGACTAGAAAATGACTAAACAAGCATACATTTAGCATATGAATATAGCATGAAGTACAAACGCTAAAGTATGCAAACACTAACACATTCATCCTTTAGATTTTGCAAGGGAGGAAGCATGTGAAAGTAAATGATAATCAACAACCCTATTTTGTAAGAAAACCAAGTCGGATTTCCTAACCCAAATTAATGAGGAATGATTATATTGGGGTGTAGGAACGTTAACTACCGTGGTTACTTTACTATGGGGTTTTCTAGGAAGTCGTTTAAGATCTAAACAAAATTTCCTAAGATGACCTTGTTGACCACAATGTGTACAAGTGAGAACATGTCGAAAAGATTTTCTTAAGGAGTGATCTTTAAAAGTATTCCTAGTTGATTCTCCTAAAACATTGGTTTGGGCATTATGAGTAAATTCATTACAAGGATTGAAGCCTAAACCACAAGTGTCATTTTTAATTTGGACCGTTCCTAACATTTTATCTAGTTTTTCTGAACGACATTCCAAATCAAATTTGACATTACTAGAATCTTTTAATTTATTTTCCAATTCTAAAATGTTAGATTCTAGTAAAAAATTACGCTCTTCAAAAGCAAGAAGCTCCTTTTTCAAGGATTCCATTAAACTCCTAAGGCTATTTCTTTCGTCTTCTACGTCTTCTAGCTTCACACGAAGAGTCCTCTCACGTGTCCTAAGGTCTTCTATTAAGGCACTATCATCAACTACCTTGACACTCTTTCTTAAACAAGCTTCTAACTTCAAATTAGTTCTTTTCAAATCAATGGATTCTTTATATAATTCATGAAAAGCATTTTGAAGTTCACTCACATCAACCTCTTCTTCATTTTCACTCTCTCTTTCTTCTCCACTCTCACTCTCATTAAAAACAAGGGAATCATGAACAATGACCTTGGAAGTGGCATGTGTTATCGTGTCATCAATCGATGAGTTCTCATTATCACTCACATGACTAGCCATAAAAGCCACAAAATTTTTCTTAGTGGGGGAATCGGGCTTTTCTTCCTTATCACTATCACTAAGGGTTGCATTATATGCAGTGGGTCGTTTACCCTCTTTCCTTAGTTTAGTGGGGCACTAATAAGCTCGATGGCCATAACCTTCACAACCAAAACACTTGTTAGACTCGTCCCTATCTAAATTGTCATTACTAGGTTTAGGGATCCTCTCGGCTTTAGAAATCTTCTCGCTTTTATCATGTTTAGAAGTATCAAATTTCTTAAAATCATTTTTAAATTTATCTTTGTTAAATTTAAGAAATTTTCTAAATTTGCGAGCAAACAAAGCCATATCTTCCGAGTCACTATCACTCTCGCTCTCTACTACTTGTTTGACCTCTTTTCGGGCTTTTAAAGCAACGCCCTTTTCGATTTTCTTTTCAGTTTTAGAGGGAAACATATCTAGTTCATAGGTTTGTAAATCACCTACAAGCTCTTCTAATTTCATAGAGGCTAAAGTGGGTAAAGAATTTAAAACGGTCACCTTTGGAATAAATCTATCGGGTAGGGACCTTAAACTTTTCTTTACAACACGGTCGTCAGGTATTTTCTCTCCCAAGTTAAAAGATGAATTAACAATATCAGAAAGTCTAGCATAAAATTTATCAAAAGTTTCTAATTCATCCATTTTGATAGTTTCAAATTGAGTGGTGAGGTTTTGGAGTTTTGAAGCTTTAACGACACTAGTTCCTTCATGAGTTAATTGTAAAATATCCCAAGCTTCTTTAGCGGTTTCACACGTCATAATACGTCGGAATTCATCCGGTGCGACAGCGCTAAATAAGGCATTTAAACCTCAGGAATTAAAGTTAGCAAGTTTAAACTCATTTTCAGTCCATCTATCGGCGGGTTTGATAACACGTTCATTTTCAACTAAGTAAGTTAGTGGGGAGTACCCGGTAACAATAGACATCCAAACTCTCTCGTCGATAGATTTTAGTGCCGATCTCATTCGCGCTTTCCAATACGCGTAGTTTGAACCATCGAAAATAGGAAATTTTGAAAATGGGGAAAAATCCATTTTAGCCAAAAAAATTAAAAGATCTTAACGAAATAATTTATTATTTTTGGCTCTGATACCAATTTGTAAGGGCGCGTAGAGTAATTTCCTTTTGTATAAAACTCAATAGTATATGCGGAAGCGTTGAATGATGGTTCACAATTAAAAACACACAAATTTTAATTTCTTAAACAAATTAAAATCAAATCAAGTAAAGCACTTAAACCGATTCATTAATCCAAGTCCTAGAATTTGCCTAAGTCATATTTATCGATATTAGTAAATTAGGCGAAACCAAATTTTAGCAAATGACTTGAATTAAATAAACATTACCCAATATTTAATTAAAGTCCAAAATAAATGAGTGTGATAAATTAAACCGAATTTTATCTTGAATTATTCTAAGCATGTGTTCTACATTATTAAGCAAGATAAAATAAACAATATCACACTAAGCCGCGATGTACGAGGAAAAACCCAAGACGGGAAAAAACCTCGGACGGCCCTAGCCACAAGTCCACTAGATACGGAATTATACAATTACAAGACAAAAGACTTACATCCTCAACTCGAACCCTCTCAAGCCTTGTTTCTCCTTCTTGTAGAAACCTCTTCCTAGCGGACAACCACGGAGCTCCACCGTGATCTCGGAATCCACCGATAGGACTTTGTATGGTCACCGTCACCCAAGCTTGGAGCCTTTCTCCAAGTGAGTAATACCGCAACAAACTTCTTCTTCTTTGTGATGGGATGTAGAAGGAAACCCGAAACATCTCTTTTTCAATTCGGTAGAGAAAACCGGTGCCAAAACTCCAAGTAAAGATATGTATATAGAACTTGGATAAACAACTATTGGGTGTAAACACTAGAGTGTGTAGGATTTTTCATTAAAGAATAACACTCAAAACTTGATCTTTTTCCTTAAACAAATTTTCTATCAAAACACTCTCTAGGAGTTTGTATGGTATGAAAAAGATACACCTTCAAAAATGATTCCCGTCCTTAATAAAGCCTTAAAAAATCAGTTAAGAAACAAGTGGGGAAATGGGGTGAAAACTGCCAAAAACTACTCAAAACTGTTCCCGCCTGGCATCTCGTTCGAACGAGACTTCTAACGAGCGACCAGACTGGGCTCGTTAGAAACTCGTTAGATATCTCGTTAGAACGACCAAACTCGTTCGAACGACATATCGAACGACTGACCAGTTTAGGTTCGTTGGCAAACTCGTTAGAACGAAACCTGGTTCAAACGAAAAACTCGTTCGAACGACATATCGAACGACTGACCAGTTTAGGTTCGTTGGCAAACTCGTTCGAACGAAACCTGGTTCGAACGAAAAACTCGTTCGAACGAGACTTCGAACGACTTCCAGAAATTTTTGATAAATTCAATTTTGGCCCAGAAACTTTGTGTACTTTATTTTAAAGTTTCAATTAAATTATTCTGAAAGTAAAACATGGTTTTTTATTAAACCTAACACCCAATAAATATTGTTCCAAGCTCCTATATAAATATAATTACATTCATACCTTGGGAGCATGGAACCTTAGATGATGACGTAGAAACGAGGCACGCAAATCGGCATTTTGATGAAGCTTTATATTCTTTGCCGCTACGTCTTTAACACACACTTCATAGGCTTGAGAGTATTACAATAAATCACTAACCTATGAAAAAATGTTTTTGTCCGGAATTGAGCCAAAACTACATATGGACTCAATTGGAAATTTGTGTCCTTACACTCGCAGTTGGGGTAGATGCTCGGGCAGCTGAGGAAATCGATAGGGATGATCCTTTTGAGGCTGGAATCAACTGCCGAGCTCAGGGCTGCTAAGGCGTCAGCGTGGCTGTTTTGCCCCCTGGGAAACTGTTGGATGTTGATGTCTTCAAAGTTCGTCATTAAGTTTTTTACCAAGGAGAGGTAGGCTGCCATCCTCTCATCCTTCGCGTTATAGTCTCCACTTATCTGATTGGAAACTAGTTGCGAATCTCCGAATACCTGTAAATGCTTTGCTCCCAGAGTTTGCGCCCTTTGGAGACCTGCTATTAAGGCTTCGTATTCTGCTTCGTTGTTAGAGGCTGCAAATCCTAGCCTGATTCCTTGCTCGAGGACTGTATTTTCCGGAGTGATGAGAACAATTCCTACTCCTTCCCCTTTGAGTTGGAGGCTCCATCAACGAATAGTTTCCAGCTTCCCCCTGTAGCCTTGTTATTTTGTTCTGTTGGCTTAGGCTGGTCGATGCGTTCTTCGCCTGTGAATTCAGCTATGAAGTCAGCAAGGATTTGACCCTTGATAGCTGTCCTTGGTTGAAATTGGATGTCAAATCGGCCGAGCTTGACTGACCATTTAGACAGTCTGCCCGATAAATCCGCCTTCCTTAGGATAGCCTTGAGGGGGTGTGATGTAAGGACGATGATCGTATGAGCTTCGAAGTAATGTTTCAGTTTCCTCGAGGCCATTACTAGGGCGAACGCGAGCTTTTCCAATGGAAGGTAGCGTTGCTCGGCATCTAATAGGGTTTTGCTCGCGTAATAGACTGGATGTTGAATCCCTGTAACTTCACACATTAGCGCTGAGCTGACAGTATGGCTGGATACAGAGAGGTAGAGGTATAAAGAGTCCATTTGCTGTGGTATGACAAGCAATGGTGGGGAGCTCAGGTAGGACTTGAGCTCGTCTAATGCTCGTGAGCAACTTGGGGTCCATTCTACTGTTTTGCTGCCTTTTAGGAGTTGGAAGAAAGGCTTGCATCTCTCGGAGGATTTAGAGATGAAACGATTTAGAGCAGCGAGCATTCCAGTGAGCTTTTGTACATCACGGATTGTTCGAGGAGGTTGCACTCGTTTGATTGCATCAATCTGGTCCGGATTAGCCTCTATGCCTCGCTTGCTGACCAAATACCCAAGAAACTTTCCTGACTGAACACCGATGGAACACTTGCTCGCGTTGAGTTTCATTCGGTACTTCCTAAGGATTTCGAAGGTACTTGATAAGTCCGAGAGGTGTTTTTCCTTCTCCATGCTCTTGACGAGCATGTCGTCGATGTAGACCTCCATCGTGTCTCCCATTTTATTCTTGAACATTTTAGTAACTAGCCGCTGATAGGTTGCCCCTGCATTTTTTAACCCAAAAGGCATGACCTTGTAACAGTATAAACCAATCGTTGTGATAAACGCCGTTTTGTCCTGATCTGGGGTATACAGGGGAATCTGGTGATATCCTGAGTATGCGTCCAGGAAACTCATTCGTTCGTGAGCTGCGGTGGCGTCTACTAGTTGGTCTATTTTCGAAAGAGGGAAGCTATCCTTGGGGCAGGCTTTGTTGAGGTCAGTGAAGTCTATGAAAACTCTCCACTTCCCGTTGCTTTTTGGAACTACCACTGGGTTGGATAACCATTTGGGAAATTGCACTTCCCGTATGGACCCTGCATCCAGTAGTTTTTCGACTTCTTTCTCTATTGCTCTGGCCTTCTCGGGGGCAGTTCGTCGTGCCTTCTGCGCTATCGGCTTGAATGTGGGATCGACGTGCAACTGATGGCAGACCATATTGGGTTCGATTCCTGGTAGCTCATAGGGTTCCCAAGCGAAAACGTCTATGTTGCTTCTGAGTAAGGTTGATAAGTCCTTTTGCTCTTGGTCAGTGAGTGAGGTTCCGATCAGGAAGACTCTGCTATTGTCACCCTCTTTAGCCGACACTTCTACCAGGTCCTCGACGACGCACTCGGAGGGGAGGAGCCTGGTCTCTTCCACCCCGGGCCTTCCATATTTTAATTGCTATATGGAAGGAATTGCACCTTCCTCCACCTTCTCGCCGATTTGAACAGCTCTTTTCTCTGGCTTTGGTCGGATGGCCGCTATGAAGCACTTTCTCGCCATCGCCTGGTCGCCATGTATCTCCATCACTCCCCGCTCGGTGACATATTTGAGTTTCTGGTGGTAGGTCGAGGAGACTGCCTTCATTGCATGAAGCCATCCCCTGCCGAGGATGGCTTGATACGGTGAATCGATGTCGACCACCAAGAATTCTATCATTTTTGAAACATTTCCAGCGAGCACTGGCAGTACTATCTTGCCCAGAGGCATGGTCATCTTCCCAGCGAAGCTGACCAGAGGAACAGTGGTTCCTTTTAGGTCGGCGATGTTCAACTTCAATTTTCTAAACAGGTCGATGTACATTACTTCGGATGAGCTCCCTTGATCGACGAGCAGCCTGTCGATATCAAAGTTGGCTATCCTGAGTGTAATGACTAAGGCATCGTGATGTGGGGTCCTTACTCCCACAAGATATTCATCCGTGAAAACAATATGCTTGTTGTAGTTGATGTCCTCTGCTCGCCGACGTTTTCCTGCCTGTGATTTTGCTGGATCAATCTGAAAAGCTTGCATCACCGCTGTCAGCTTCTTTACCTCCATTCGAGCTGAGTTACCCTGGATTTGCTTAACATCGGATACTCTGTGGATTACTGCGAATTCGTGTCCGGCGTCGTCTTCCAATACATTGTCGGGTTTTGCCTCCTTGTGGACGGTCACTCTCTCTACCTTCTTTTCCACAAAGTCCTTCAAATGTCCGGATTGGGCCAACTCCTCGAGGTGGGACTTAAGATCCTTGCAGTTCTCGGTCTTATGCCCTCCCTCTTTGTGGAAGGTGCATCTCAGTGCATTGTTTCTTTTCGAGGGGTCTCCTCCCATTTTCCGGGGCCATTTGATGAACGGCTCATCCTTGATCTTCGCGAGAATTTTGTAAATTGGTTCTTTGAAGACGGTGTTGACCGCCTGGAACGACTTTGCAACGTCAGGGTTCCCTCCGTTTTTGGAGCCATTCTTGCTCGCATTCTTTCCTCCTTTTTTCTGGTTGTCAACTTTTTCACTTCCCCTAGTAGCGAGCTTGGCTCGACCATTTTCTCCTACGTTAAGGCGGGTGACATCTTCCACCTTTGCGTATTTCTCAATCCGGACCATCAGGTCATCAATGGTCGTAGCTTCCTTCTTTGTCAAGGACTGGTAAAGGAGGGAAGAGCTAGGTAGCCCAATTTTGAATGAAGCCACTGCCACTTCTTCCGCGCAGTCCTCGACTTCGTTGAATAACTCCCAGTACCTCTTCGCGTAGTCTCGGAGTGTCTCCTGAGGCATTTTCTTCATTGTTAATAGAGCATCCATCCTTTTGGGATGGGAGCTGCTGGTGATGAACCGGGCCGTAAAGAGCTCGGCCAGGGATTTGAAATTTTTGATGGATCGGTGAGGGAGTTTCTCGAACCATTTCTGGGCCACGTCATGAAGGCTCGAGGGAAAAATACGGCAAATCAGTGCATCTCGGTGATTCCAGAGGGTCATAGCCTGCCGGTACTGCCTGACATGATCAATGGGATCAGTCTTCCCGTCGTAAATCTTGAACCTTGGAATAGCAAACTTTTTGGGAGCTTCTTCTTCTTCAATTTCCCTCGTGAAGGGCGATTTCATCTGGGTCTTGAGGGCTCTCCTGGCGAGTTCTCTGGTTGACCTGGTGCCGCGGTGAGCTGGATGTTGGTCCATCTCTCTGCGGACCAGGTTCCGTATGTTGTCGTCGCTGCGAGCAGGACTCTGGTAGCGGCGAGCTTTTCTTAGTTGTTTGCGGAGGTCGTCGTCTGAGTCGCCACCTTCGTCCCGTTGATATTTCCCCCTAGGGCTCCTTCCTCGGCTGCGAGATTTGCTCGCCTGAGGGCTAGGAGTGCGATAGGGGCGTCTCCTGGTATCAGGACGTAATTCTTTTTCTAGTTTTTCCAGTCTTCTTTTCAGGCGAGAATTCTCAGCCTCATATCTGCGAGAAGACTCCCTTTGCTCGTGGAGCCTTGCTTCGTATGCATCGATCAATCTGGATATCTGCGTGGACCTTGTTGGTCCTTGACTTTCTTCTGAGGCGGGCCTCTCTAAGCGAGCCCCTTGATCTGAACGTCGGACTTCAGACCTAATCCTGCGGGGAGCAGGTGGCTCCTGAATATCTCCTGCTTGAGGAGCGTTGCTGCTGTGACCATACATCTTAGATTTTTACTTGGTGTGGGCTCTTCTCAGGGAAAGATGAACGCTTCCCACAGACGGCGCCAATTGTGGTGACAATTATTTTGCAACACAAATAAATATGAAAGAGGCAATGACCAAGAAAAGATAAATAAAATGTCAATCACACAACAACGGGTATACGTGGTTCAGCAAAGATGTGCCTACGTCCATGGTGGTTCAGTCAGTGTTATTTCTCTATATTATGAAGAATAAGTACAGAGAATAGAGCTTGTCCTTTGCCCCGGACTTAGGGTTTAATTTATACATGTATATGTTGGAGCAGTGGGGGTAATGGGTTCCTCCTTATTAGCCATCTCCCCTACATGGGATCGCGCTCCCCCACAACTTATCTTCATGGGATCGTGGGGTAATCGGATCAATACAAAAGGTGATGGGCCTGGGCTTTGGGCCGCTAAGGAGAGGCTACTCGTCCAGACCTATGATGCTAAATTCAGGGTACCCACAGTATTCATTTATTCTTTTACCTCCTTTTCATGCGGCATTCGATTTGGTTGTATTATGTTAAACCGAGTGTTCAGTTATTTTATTTCATTTCAGTTATATATATATATATAAGTTGTGTGAATGTTTTATTTGAATGGTTTGATTAAAAAGATTAGTTAAATAAAACTTTGACGACAGCCTAATAGGTTATTAGTAATTAAATTGGTTTACGACAGTGATGATGTGAATGAACCATATGAGACTCCTATTTTAATTTGGTATAGGATTGATCACCCAGTATTCTATTAGGCGAAGTGTCACAGATGGTATCAGAGCATCAGGTTCTAGTGTCCTTAGGAGTCTGTGCGAAAGTACTACGCTTTTAGCGTTGCTTTCTATTTGATATAGAGTCCTATGATTAGGATTGTTGATTCCTCTTGTGAGATTTTATTCTCCTGCCATTATATAAGATTATAGTAAATATTTTGTGAGCTCATTCGAGATTCATGTGCTGATCGATGCAGGGCGACCAGGCAAGGCCGTTATGAGGGTAGTAGGAGGTGTGGCTTAGTTGGAGTTGTAAGTGGAAGTTGGGAATGAGGATTGAAATAGAGGTCACTCCCCTTGTGGAATTATTATGGATTGCTATAACGACTACTAAAGTATAGTAGTTATAATTATCCAAGTACTGCTATAGTAGAGAGTGGTGCTAAATTTGAATTACCCAGTGAAGTAAATGGGAAAAGGTTTGAAAGGTCTTCGATAAGGACCATAAGTTGAAGTTAAGTTATACGGAGTCAGTGTAACGTGATTCAATGAAAGTAGAAGGCTCAAAGGCTTTGGCTTAGAGCAGAGTATGGAAATGCCCAAGTGTGAAAATTTGAGGAAAATTTTTCACTCGTGGGAGAAATATTGAAATGGTGGGAATGGTAGTCACCATGTTTAAGGTAGCAGTATGTTTTGCTCATAGAGGGATCTTACGGATGATTTTACCTGTGAGTTCCTTTGATTTATCAGGAATGAAGAGGAATGTAGTTCCTGGATTATTCACATGAGGATCGGTCAGAGGCGACAATGAATAAAGGCTGATAAGGTTAAGTGAAATTTATACTGAATTAACGTAGGTACAATGAAGAAAGAGTCCTTCAGGGGAATGATAGGCGCACTAGAAAAGTGTTGTTAACACTTATGAAGAATGTGTGTGTTCGTGGAACCCCATTGGTGGACATCCACCTGGGGAGTTCATTGAAACAGGTTAGTTGAGGCTGGTGGTGTGTTCCCTTTTGGTCGAAGGAGTTGAGGGAACTACTAAGGTGATTGTCAGGATCAAGGCTATAGAGTCTGAGATACTGAAAATCTTATCAGGGTCAGGGTGGCCAAAGATGGGGAATAGGGTGATGTGGAGTGTTGAACCACACGGTTAGCCCTTGCCCAGTAGGAGTTAAGGACAAGATTAGGGTGCCTATATGGGGCATTGATTAAAGTAGTTGGGGTTCAGTTAAGGAAAGTGTACCATGTCCGAGAACCATTTGGAGTATCTAGGGTAATTGGCGAGAATGTTGTTAAGAGTTTCACCTCAGATAGAGCATGTATATTTTGTGTGGCTATATAGAGTCGCGGTATCTCGCTAACCCTAAATTCGTGTGTGATTTGAAGATACTGGTAGTATTGATAACATTATACAGTGTATGTTTATATGTTTTTCCACAGTAGCGGGGTTCTATTTTTCTTCATTCATTATGGAAACGGGTGTTGATATTTTGGATTTGTATTTGTTTTGTACTACTCATTTTGTGTGTATTATACGAGTATAGTACTATCAAAAGTGTAATGTATTTATGGATTATCGGAGAAATATCAAGCTAATGATTACAAGACTATCGTATCCGCAGTTCCAGAGTGAAACGGGTTATTGTTGCCATATCTCATATGGATACAGATTGAGCTCGCCTTTAGTATATGTTTAGATGAAACCTCGTTGAGTAGATGTTTCATTTTCTCGATTTTAGCGTGTGGTCACCTTATAGGTATGATTTAAGGTATGTAGGAGTTATTGTTAAGCTGTGAGTTTAAGCTCATTGTTGTTTGCGCAAAGGACTTAGTGTTAGTACAAGAGCTTGGTAGTGTCAATCCTGAAAGAAGTAGGAGTTATGACCACATTTTGTTGGTAGATGGTATGGGATTATCCCAGTGGCATGTTTGAAGCTAACGGACCTCCACGATCGACAAAGTTAAGCAGTATTGTATAGGAGGGGTTCTTTGTTTGGATTTCGCTTGCGAGACACTCCGTGCATTAACCTTAACGACGTCGAAAGTGGAGAGATGTTACGGGATGAAAGGATGTTGGTTTTGATGATAAGTTAAATAGTGTGGAGAAAACACTATGGACTGAGAGCCATGTGATGATCACATGCTCATGGAGATAGAAGTGCTATGGAAGAGCACACAAATGTTTCTCTCACCACAAGTAAGCGGGTGAGGTAAGGTCAAGGAAATTGATTTGAGTCTTATAGTCAGGCCTTGAATAGAAGGCTAATTAAGAGGAAGTATGTTTTGGGTAGAATGTTTGTAACACCTTTGCATATGAGTACACGTCCCGATTAGTTAGATTTTCCATTTCGCCAAGATGGGGACATAGTGGTAGAAGCACGTTAGTATGTTAGCAAGGTAGGATTTAGAAAGTCCCACTGGTGTGCCTTAGGCCGTTATATCTCGATGACCGACGATACGAGGAAGTAGTGTAACGGGAGGGTTCCTTGTCTGGAATTTTCTTTGTGAGACGTCCCACGCATGAAATCAAGCGAATGTCAAAAATTGATAGAGGTCTTGGACACTAGGGATATAGTTATAATAGTACTCATTTTGTGTGTATAGGAAACACATCGATCTTAGGACTATTGGGAAGTAATGCCATTGAGGCATATGGTGCGGTTATAGGAAGAGTGTAGTGAGTTAACCTTAAGAAGGATTGGATTTCCAGGTATAGGAAAAATTATTCGGGTTAGGAAAACCCAGGTGTTAGTACCACGCCGAGGAAATAAGGCCCATTGTTTAGAGAGAGTGTTACATGTCAGACGTTTACAATGGTTGTGAAGATAGGCACGGGTTAAAAAAATGTATGGGCACCTTCGTAAATTGATTATATGCCACCCGAAATAGAAGGGATGTAGTATATAAAGCTAAAGATTATGCTGCGCGGCAGTTATAAATGGAGTTAGAATGGGTTGGATGGAACGTCGTAGGAGGTACACAATGATCCAAGTATATTTGTGCAAAAAGAGTTAGCACACCTAAGATAAGTGAGAAGACTGATGGGAATAGTCAAGCGTTGGTGTCATTTACTTTTCGAGGGAAATTTGATGTCCTGTTGTAGATGAACAGACGCTTAGAGTGTCGAATTTTTGAGATGTTTTCTCTATATGTGGTAATAGAAGCACTAGGTGTGATGTGACGTGATACTCAACCTTACGACCGACGTAGTGTCGTAGCATATAGAGATATAGTTAAACTTGTTATTAAGCTAGTGAGTTAGAGTATAAGCCTTGAGACAGGTGGGTATCGAGAACGAGTGTATGGTAGAGTTCCATTGGGTTAGTACCATTCAACTTTTGCGCACTAGGATGTAGTGCGACTAGCGATCCTAGGTTGGTTGTACCGGTCGTATCCGAATTTCGAGGACGAAATTCCATTGTAGAGGGGGATAATGTATTACCCCGCACTTTTATGAATATTTAAATTTCATAAATGGGTGTAAATTGGAAATTTGAGGAATTACTGTGAATAATAATTTTTGGAGTTTATGAGGGTTAAAGGATTTTCGATGCGTGTTACATTTACTTTTGGAATTAAGTAAAGGAGTCGGATTATTTAATTACATGTCGCAGTTGGGTAAAGCAACAAAGGATAATATTTTAATTGGAAAACCGTATCGAGATGTGATGGGTTTAATTAGTGAATTGCATTTAAGTGACTCGGATAGAGATTTTGAGTGTACAGTTGGTTTCAGAATGGCCGAGATAGTCAGAATTGAGTATTCGAGAGTAGTGTGTGGTTTTCGAGAATTTTCGGACCAGTAAGGACTCGTAATTGAGTAAACGAGTCATTTTTGGATTTATAAGGGATAAACCCTTATTTATCTCTATAAAGGGCATGAGAGAGTGAAAGAGAAGAAAGAAAAGAGAGAAAAGAAAGAGGCGAAGAGAAGAAGGAAGAAAGGGGGAGGAAAAAAGGAGATTCCGGCCAAACTCTGCAGGATTCGACTCGAGGTCGTCAAATTTTATCCACGAGGCAAGTGTTTACTTGCTTTATTTAGTTTAGTGTTTATATCTCATATTATAGTTCGTAGAGACAAGCAATAAAGATTTTCAGAATGGATTTTCTTGAATCAAATTGGATTTTTCGGAAGTTTAGCGGATAAACCCCGTATAGTATACAATTTGAGAAACTTAGAAATTGATTGAAATTGATTTGGTTTTTGGTTCTAGGATGTTTAGGACCCTTTCTATGTGTATATGTGTTGTTGTTTGTGGTTGGAGGATGTTAGGAGAGAAGAAATAAAAGCTCAGAGGTTTGTTAAAGGCCGAAACAGTCTCGGAGAAGGCAATGCCCTGTTTGGTCGATCGATTGACTGCCAGGGGTCGATCGATCGACCCTACAGTTATTTTGGAAATTTCGGCTTGTGTTGTATTAATGGGATAAATTCCCAAATAAATTAATCCTATCTTGTTTATTTGAGGAAATAAATACCCAACTAAGGGAATTCATACCTAGCCAATTAAGGGAGTAAAATTTTGGGGTAGGATGGTGCAAAATTGTGCGGCGCTTAATGAGTAACTTTGAGGAAAAATAAATTGCGGAGTTAGATATTTGGGGTTCCTAAAAATAGAGTGGAAACCACCAAATTATTATTGAGTTAAGTGTATACCATGGGTTCATGGAAAGTAAAACCATGACATACTAAGTTAGGCGTGTTCGGGATGAGTAACACTCAGGGTAGTATTTTGGCGGGCGATCTTAAATATATTTATGGGCGTAGAAAATATATATATGTGTCGCCTATATGTGTGGAATAAATCCTAGGATGTGAATAGGATGGAAATTGAAGATAGGGGCTGGAGATGCATGAGCGGCTATCCGGGGTCGGTTGATGACTTTGATTATAGGTAACGCAATACCTATAAGATTAAAATAAGTTGAGAGTATACTTATTTAATTAGTATGAATTGGTATATTCGGAGAGTATATAAATCCTTAAAAGTGATTAAGGTACGAGTTATATATGAAGTGAGAGAATACTTTTAGGTTTAGTTTTTTAGTGTATGAGTGCTTATATACTTAAATATTATTACGAATGGGAACATTTGGGATTATTGGCTATCGCTATGAGAGTTTGGCAATTATAGCCATATATATATTGGGAAGTGATATAATATATATACAGAAGCTATTACGGTATATATATGTGTTGATATGAATAAATATATCTATGTGTTTGGTATATTTGTACTTTAGAGGCTGGTTCCACAGGCTTTCCTTTGGTGTAGGGTTGGAACAGCCAGATTATATATTTTCTCTAGAGCGATCCAGGGAGGTTGCGCGATGTGGGTGAATCCCCTGGCTTGAGGAGCAGGGAGAGTATATCCCCAGGTCATACCGTCCTGCGTTCGAGTGCGATGTGTGTATTCCACTTGCAGAGGGAACATGACCGCCTCCACCGTTGTGTATTTTTACCATGACCATGAGAGAATTTGGCTTGGTACCGTGGTATAGTAAGTAAACCCGGATTTGGATAGGCACTATGAGACTGCATCCTCGAGTTATAGCTCGGTGGGATGGTTATTATACTTGTTGTGTATAGTATATTTCTTGTATATGAAGACGAGATATCATATAGCTTTAACTGGGGTAAAGAGCGAAATGAAAAAGGATTTATTCTCATTCCAGGAGATTATATCCGATTTTAAATTGTGATTTTTATATTAAAGTGAGAATTATATGTATATATATATAATTGAGTTTATATATATGTTATGTGCTAAGGGCCTAATGGATCTCGACGATCAACATTATCGGGTAGTAGTATATCGGGGGGTTCCTTGTTTGGATTTCGCTTCGCGAGACACCCCACGCACGAACGTAGTGCAGTGTTGGTAATGGGAATAAGTTTAGCCCTTAGTACTCGGGTTTAAGGGGAATTTTTAGAGATTGGGTGAAACGGATTAGGTAGGCATGGTAGCTTCACTAGGTTGTTTAAACCGGTACGCGATAGGTGTGCACTATTAGAAGAGGGGTGAGGGGTATCTTATGGGAGTGCGATACCAATTTAAATATAAGATAAATCATAATTTAAATATATGACATTTATGCACTTGTAAAATATTTTCAAACTCGGGCTCTGACCCGTTTCTCTATTTTCTCCTCTCTTGATATATATATTTTATATATCAGTGTCCAAACACAGGGACGCCTGGATGATGATCCTTTCGAGTCAGACGTTGCTGCAGCAACTGTGGATGCATGCAGGTTCATTTTTATACGCTTCGATTCTTTTGATCTAGATAGGAAGCATTGTAGTAGCACTCGGGCCGAAAGCCAAATTGTATTCATTTATTCTTTTACCACCTTTTCATGCGACATTCGATTCGGTTGTATTTTGTTAAACCAAGTGTTCGGTTATTTTATTTCATTTTAGTTATATATATATAAACTATGTGAATGTTTTATTTGAATGGTTTGATTAAAAATATTAGTTAAATAAAACTTTGACGTAAACCTAATAGGTTATTAGTAATTAAATTGGTTTTCGATAGTGATGCTGAGAATGAACTATATGAGACTCATGTTTTAATTTGGTATAGGATTGATCACCCGGTATTTTATTAGGCGGGGTGTCACAAGTGCGTGACTTTTATTGGTGATGGGGGACTTGACAATGGATCCCCAGGAATCTGCGATGATAGCCAAGATGTCTTATCACCATAATTCTATGGCAGTGGTGCTGGTTGAGACCCTGATTGGTCTGCAGATTGGAAGGAGTGTCATTTCGACTTTCCGAGGAGAAGCCTGGTAATGTTGTTCAAGTGTCTTGAAGAAAGGTTTCATCTGGTGGCCCCTCCTGAGTATCCCTTAGCGGTTGTTCCTAATTTTTTTATCCCTCCTTTCTTTAACTTCGGCCTATCTATAGAGATATAGGTTAACTAGTTTGTAGATCATGGATCCCAGTGTCTTCACTGGTCAGTTCCATAGTGGGAGGGCTTACTTCATGTCTTATAGCTTAGAGAGCATTGTCCTTTGGGAGAGTTCTTTTTATTTTCCGTGACGGCTCCTGCTCCAAGTCAAATGGGAATAAGTTGTGCCCCCTCGCATAACAAACTTCTTCTCGGTGGAGGATTTAACTGTATCACTAAGGATAATGTTGGGCTATTTGTGGCAGTGCCTTTGGCCTTCTTCTCGCCCGTCACAATCTGTGAGAGCGGCCTGACATGTGTTTGGGGATTACCTTAAGTGGTTATGGAAGCGGGTAGTAGAGAAAATTATGGCGAAAGAGACTAGTCAAGTGTGGTTCATTGCTTTTGACACCATGGAAGACGGTGTTGTGGTTCTGTCCAGGCTTGTCAGGGTATACTCTTCCATCAGACGCATATAAAATGTCAACTCAGAGTGGGAAACTTGGGGACCTCCAGAGGCTAGTAACGATGATGATGTAGGGCCCTCGAGTAGTTGAAGGTAGTGTTTTGTGATGCTTTGGGTCATTATTTTGTGAAGTATGGTGATTTTGGTGTTTGTGTTTTAGGGGTTTAGAATAATTATTATGTAGCTTAGTGTAGGTTTAGGTTTATTTTGGAACAGTTTGGTCAGTGGAATGGATCGTTGGTTTAACTCCCTCCGTTGATACTTCATGTAACAGTGTTGTATTCCTTAATCAGAAATAAAAATAATTTTGATCATATTTCATTATGACTCTTGATGAATTTGGGATTTGAATAATTTGTACTAATCGCTAAGGTATACATAGTCCTTTTGTTAATGTAAATGATAAAATGGACCATCGTTCTCGGAGGTTAGAATAAGAATAGCATTTTGTGAGAAATAAGAGGACCGAATCCATGTATGGCGTATGGACTGCCTACGTACCTTTGGGGCTTTGAAAAAAATTCATAAGTTTCATTTTAAAAAGAAAAGTTTTCTGAGAGGATCAGGTCCCGCGTAGTTTTGGGTAAGGGAAATGAAGATTTTTTTATGGAATATAAGGGGGATGAGGAGAGTCGCAGTGAGTCGATATTTTGGACTAAGTGTAAACTTTCTTAAGAAGGTCCCGATTGACTGGATGCCCTATCAATTTTCCATCAAGGTCTTTGATCATAGCAACGCCTCCTGACATAAATTTTCTTCAAGATGTAGGGGATGCTCCAATTGGATTCGAATTTCTCTCTGGGGTCCCATGATTTTTTTGAGAGCGAGTTCTCCTTCCAGGACACCATGGACCTTAACTTTTCAGTTGAATGGTCATGTTATTTGGCGATGGTACCCTAGTATATGTTATTGATCCTTCAGCCTCTTTTCATCCAAGAGTGATAGTTCGTCCGAGCGGCTCTGATTCTATTCTTCTTCGCTAACTTTGCTTTCGAGAAGGACACGAAGGGAAGGCATTTCTAGCTCAACGGGTAGGACTGTTTCCATGTCATACACTAGAGAATAAGGGGAGCCCCAATGTCCATTCTGATTGAAGTGCGGTAGCCCCAGAGGGTGTAAGGGATCCGGTTGGCCCAATCTCTACAACTCTCAGTCATCTTTCTAATTATGGTTTTGAGGATTTTATTGTCCACTTCGACAACACCATTGGTTTGGGGTCGGTAGGGAGAAGATTTGTGTATCTGAATCACGTACTCGTCGATTAGTTCTATGACTTCATCTTCAAAATGGGGCCCATTATATGATATTACCTCGTGAGGAACTCCGTATGATAGATGATGTTATTTCTGAAAAACTTAACCACTTTCTTAGCATTCAACACTATGTATGACTCGACTTTGACCCATTTAGTGAAGTAATCAATGGCAACCAGGATGAATTCTTGACTGTGTGAAGATTTGACAGTAACCTTCCCTATGATGTCAATGCCCCAGGTGGAGAAGGGCTAAGGAGAGGCCGTGCTATATAGTTCTTGGGGAAGCAAGTGTTGGAGATTGGAAAACTGTTAGCATTTGAGGCATCTACGGATATATGTCATGCAATCTTGAACCATGGCGATTTAATAGTATCCTTGATTGTAAGGACACAAATTTCCAATTGAGGCCATTGTAATTTTTGCTCAATTCCGGACAAAAACACTTGAGTCATAGGATAAAGTTCTTGAGAATCTTTCAAGCCAATGATATGTTACAGTTGAAGACGTTGCGGCCCGCGTTTCAAGAAAATATCTTTACAGCATTTCAGTGCCTCATTTCACGTCATCAACATGAGGATTTCATAATCTCCAAAAGGTATGAATGCATTAATATATATATATATATATATAGGAGCTTGGAAATTTATTTTGGGTGTTAGTATTTTTTTGTTTTTTTTTAATTCATAGTTCTAAAGATTTTGTTCTCGGACACCTTTCCGTAGAAAAATCATATCAAATCCAAAAAAAATCAGAAAAGTCGAAACTGGCTGCCACGCGTTCGTATCGAATTATCTAGAAGCATGGCCTGAAATCTCATTAGAAAAGTTGTTTGAACGAACTCGTTCGAATGAACTTCTAACGAGATTCAGAAATTGTTTCTATTTTCTCGTTAGAAGTTTCGTTCGAATGAACTCAAACTCGTTCGAACGAACTTTTAACCAAATTTCAGTTTCGAGTAGTTTTTTTGACAGTTTTTTTATAACTTCCCACTTTGCCCACTAACTTTTACCACCTTTACATAGTGCGGGAAAGACATTTTCTAAGATAAATTTTTCACATTCTAAGAGTCTTTTGAGAGCAAAACTTTTAAGAAAAAGTTTCATGTTTTGTGTTTGATTTTTATGGATTAAATTCATCAAAAAACACATACACACCCATTTGTTTAGTTTATTCCAAGTACCTATTGATATATCATTGCTTGGAGAGTTTTGTCACTTGTATTTCTCTACACCAACAAGAAGAGAGTTTGGGTTTTTCTCTACCCCAAAAAGGAGAAAAATTTGTTGCGGTGTTCTCACTCGAAGAAGGGCTTCGCGTGAGGGTTGACGGTGACCATAGCCCCATCGGTGGAGTCCGAGGCTGTGGAGGAGTTCACGGTTATTCACTAGGCGGAGGTTGAAGACCGAAGGAGCGCGTCAAGGCTTGAACGGACTCAAGTCAGTTTGTGTAAGTCCTCTTGTGTTGAGTCTTTGTAAAAACTACCATACTTAGTGAATTCGTGGCTAGGGTTGTCCGAGGTTTTTCCCATTTGGGTTTTCCTCGCACATCGGCGCGTCATGTTATATTGTTTAATTTTATCTTGCTTAAATCACGTAGATGCATGCTTAGGTAAATCAAGATAAAATTTTGTTTAATTATCACACTTATGTTCTTCGGTGTTAAAATATATTTGGGTGAAATTGAAATTAATTCAATTCAAAGATAATTTATTTTGGTAAAATTTGGTTTGGCCTAATTTGCAAAAATGGATTGATCTTGTTAGGCAAATTTCTAGGACTTGAATTGAAATATTTGGTTTAAGTTAAAAATCCATTTGTCGTTTAATTTATTCACTTTGTGTTTCGTTTAATTTTAATTTGAAAGAAACTAAAATTTATTGTAGGTTGTTTATGTGTTTGAACCATCTTTATTCCGCACTTTAAGGAAATTCATTTTTAAAATTTTAAAATTGGGGGTTTATCGCACTTTTAAATTGGTATCAGAGCCAAAAACGATAAATTACTTCGTTAAGATCTTTTAAATATTTTTGGCTAAAATGGAATTTTCCCCATTCTAAATTTCCTATTTTCGATGGTTCTAACTACGCGTATTGGAAAGTGCGAATGAAATCGACACTAAAGTCTATCGATGAGAGAGTTTGGATGTTTGTTGTTAACGGGTGGTCCCCACCTACTCATTTAGTAGATAATGAGCGTGTTCCCAAATCTGCCGATAGATGGAGTGAGAGTGAATTTAAACTTTCTAATGTTAATTCCCGAGGTTTAAATGCCTTGTTTAGCGCGGTCACACCGGATGAATTCCGACGCATTATGACGTGTGAAAACGTTAAAGAAGCTTGGAATATTTTATAACTCACTCATGAAGGAACTAGTGTCGTGAAATCTTCAAAACTCCAAAACCTCACCACTCAATTTGAAACCATCAAAATGAATGAAAAAAAACTTTTGATGAATTTTATGCTAGACTTTCCGATATTGTTAATTCATCTTTTAATTTGGGAGAGAAAATACCCGACAACTGAGTGGTAAAGAAAATTTTAAGGTCCCTACCCAATAGATTTATTCCAAAAGTGACCGTTTTAAATTCTTTGCCAACTTTAGCCTCTACGAAATTAGAAGAGCTCGTAGGTGATTTACAAACCTATGAACTGGACATGTTTCCCTTTAAAACTGAAAAGAAAATAGAAAAGGGCGTTGGTTTAAAATCCCAAAAAGAGGAAAAACAAGTAGTAGAGTGTGAAAGTGATAGTGACTCGGAAGATATGGCCCTATTTTCTAGGAAATTTAGAAAATTTCTTTAATTTAACATAGATAAATTTAAAAATAATTTTAAGAAATTTGAAATTTCTAAGCATGACAAAACCGAAAAGATCCCTAAAACTCCTAAAGAAAATTTAAATAGGGACGAGTCAAATAGGTGTTTTGGTTGTTAAGGGTATGGCCATAGGGCTTTTGAGTGCCCCACTAAACTAAAGAGAGAGGGTAAGCACCTATTTCATATAATGCGACCCTTAGTGATAGTGATAAGGAAGAGGGACCCGATTCCCCCACTAAGCCTAACTTTCTGGCTTTTATAGTCATGTGAGCGCCGATAATGAATCTTCTCATGAAGATATACAAACACATGACACTTCTAAGGTCAAAGTTTATGATTCCTTTGTTTTTTTATGGTTGTGAGAGTGAAGAAGAGAGAGAGTGTGAAAATGAAGAAGAGGTTAATGTGAGTGAACTTCAAAATGATTTTCAAGAACTTTATGAAGAATCTATTAAATTGAAAAGAACAAATTTGAAGTTAAAAGCTTGTTTAAAAGAGCGTGTCAAGGTTGTTAATGAGAGTGCGTTAGTGGAAGACCTTAGGACGCGTGAGAGGACTCTTCGAGAGAAGCTTGAATATATTGAAGGTGAGAGAGATAGCCTAGAGGTTTAATGGAATCCTTGAAAAATGAGCTTCTCGAGTTTAAAGAGAGAAATGTTTTGTTAGAGTCTAGAATTTTAGAATTAGAAAATAAAATAAAAGACTCTAGAAAAGTCAAATTTGATTTGGAGTGTCGTTCGGAGAAATTAGATAAAATTTTAGGAAAGGTCCAAATTAAAAATGACACTTGTGGTTTAGGCTTTGATATTTGTAATGAATCTACTCATAAAGCCAAAACCCATGTTTTAGGAGAATCACCTAGGAAAGCCTTTAAAGATCAATCCTTAAGTACCAATTTTCGACGTGTTTTTACTTTTGGACATTGTGATCGAAAAGGTCATCTTAGGAAATTTTGTTTTGATCTTAAACGAGGTCCTAGAAAATCCCTTCGCAAGATAACCGAGGTAGCCAAGATTCCTACACCACAAGATCGTCATTCGTCATTAGTTTGGGTTAGGAGATCCGACTTGGTAGCTTTACAAGATAGGGTATTTGATTCTCATTTACTTTCACATGCTTCCTCCCTTACTAAATCTAAAGGTTGAATGTGTTAGTTTGATTTTCATACTTTAGCTTTTGTGCTCCATGCTATATCATTATGCTAAATGTATGCTTGTTTAATCATTTTCTAGTCTTTGCTCCATGCTTAATCACATACTAGAATTATGATTTTTGTTTATCTTTTTTATTATACTTCTCTTCATTTTAGTTTGCATTAAATGAAAAATACAAAAAGATTTTTATTTATCATTTTTGTTTTACCTTTTTAGTAATTCAAGATTAATGAAAAATACAAATGATTTTGTGTTTGCCTTTTGAGTACATATTTTTATTTTTGGTTAAAAATTTTCAAAAACTCAAAAAGATTTTTTTTTTGTATTTTAGTTTGACACACTCTATGTGGCATATACTTGGGTTTGAATCCCATCTTTTACGCTCCCATGTGGCTAGAACTTTTGGTTTAGATTGTCAATCCTTAAAATATTCTTTACCATGCTTACATAGAGTAGTTGGATTTTGTGTTGATTTAAATGGATTCTAATTTTATACGTCTCTATTCACACATGCACGAGCTCTTTTGAAATTTAACTTCACATGTATATTTGAGTTTTATGAGGTGTTCTCCTGCCATCTTTTCATCTATATATTTGTGACCTATGAGGACTACTGCATTTCAAAATCTGTTGCACGTGATATTTGTGAGAAATAAGAATAATATATATATAATGTGCACGGGGAAGGGCTCCGAAAGGATTTATTATCCTTTGCGAATAGTAAGACACCGTTTGAAATGAACCTAAAAGAAATACGTGGTCCAAAGGCCTAAAAAGAAAAATATGGCATCAAAAAGAAAAATTGCCAAGGCCTATGTTTAATTGATATATTCATTCAAAAATATATGTGCTTATCGAGGGAGATTGGATGGTATATCAACGGTTTGCACAATGTCCGTTTATCCTAGTTGGGCTTTCAATGTCATGTCTCTATTGGTTTGTAGAATCATCAACATGCTAGGCTTGTATGCATTGTGTATGTTTGTTCATTGAGTTCAATATACATTGTCACATGAGGTTATATTCAAATGTGATGAAGTTTGCAATCAAATGAGAACTCCGTGAACATGTTTTAAATGATTGGGTCTAAATTTAGTTATTACTAGTTCACCCCCCAACACTTCCGTTTCCATATGACACATTTATGTTATAAGAGTGTGGAAGACTCATATTATATTTTGTGTATGTCATTTAGTTGTTTATATCTATATATGTGTACTCGTGTCTATTTGGTATCTATTATGTATACATATATTTGATATTTTTTTGGTCTTTGCCTTGCTTTCTAGTCCATCTATGCTTCAATTCAAAATTGGTATCTATCTTGTTGCATTCCTTATTGATATCACATGCTTAATACTTCATGTATCTTATTGGTATCATTTTCTTGCATCTTAGTTGTTATTCGTTATAATTTGTTGGATTAGTTATGATTTTGTTGCCCATGTGCTTTAATGTTCTCATCACTTTATCAACCATTCCATGTTTTTATTAGTTTTATCCTTTGTCTATTCCTGAACAAAAAGGGGGAGAATGATAGGAGGAGAAATTGTATCTAAACCTATTATAATCATATCTTAGTTTAGGGTGATTTATTTTAGCGGGAGACGTCTTTATAAGTATAAATCATTTGATAAAGGGGAAGAATTAATTTAAGGGGAGTAATTATTTTAATGGCATTTAATCTCTTGATATTCCCTATGTGTTTGATAGTTTGCTTTAAGTGTGCAGGAATTATTCTAAGCGTCAACTTTCACCGGCAAAGATATTGATCCTTGGGTCTTGAGTCAAGTATTGGGTGGGATGTTTTATGTCTAGTAGAGCTTGACGGCCCTTTAGGATTTTTGTTTGGTTTTTGTCCCATAATAGCCAAAGGGGGAGATTTGTAAGAACACAAATTTTCAATTGAGTCCATTGTAGTTTTGGCACAATTCCGGACAAAAACACTTGAGTCATAGGATAAAGTTTGAGCATCTTTCAAGCCTATGACCTGTTACAGTTGAAGACGTTGCGGCCCGCGTTTCAAGAAAATATCTTTGTCGCATTTCAGTGCCTCGTTTCACATCATCAACATGAGGATTTCATAATCTCCAAAAGGTATGAATGCATTAATATATATATATAGGAGCTTGGAAATTTATTTTGGGTGTCAGTATATTTTTGTTATTTTTTTTTTGAATTCATAGTTCTAAAGATTTTGTTCTCGGACACCTTTCCGTAGAAAAATCATATCAAATCCAAAAAAAATCAAAAAAATACGAAATTGGCGGCCACGCGTTCGTATCGAAATTATCTAGAAGCATGATGACCTCGTTCGAACTAACTTCTAACAAGATTCAAAAATTGTTTCTATTTTCTCGTTAGAAGTTTCGTTCGAATGAACTCAAACTCGTTCGAACGAACTTTTAACCAAATTTCAGTTTCGAGTAGTTTTTTTGACAATTTTTTTATAACTTCCCACTTTGCCCACTAACTTTTACCACCTTTACATAGTGCAAAAAGACATTTTCTAAGATAAATTTTTCACATTCTAAGAGTCTTTTGAGAGCAAAACTTTTAAGAAAAAGTTTCATGTTTTGTGTTTGATTTTTATGGATTAAATTCATCAAAAAACACATACACACCCATTTGTTTAGTTTATTCCAAGTACCTATTGATATATCATTGCTTGAAGAGTTTTGGCACCTGGTTTTCTCTACACCAATAAGAAGAGAGTTTGGGTTCTTCTCTATCCCAAAAAGGAGAAAATTTGTTTCAATGTTCTCACTCGAAGAAGGGCTTTGCGTGCGGGTTGACGGTGACCATAGCCCCATCGGTGGAGTCCGAGACTGTGAAGGAGTCCACGTTATTCACTAGGTGGAGGTTGAAGATCAAAGGAGCGCGTCAAGGCTTGGACGGACTCAAGTCAGTTTGTGTAAGTGCTCTTGTGTCGAGTCTTTGTAAAAACTACCCTACTTAGTGAATTCGTGGTTAGGGTCGTCTGAGGTTTTTCCCATTTGGGTTTTCCTCGTACGTCGGCGCGTCGTGTGATATTGTATAATTTTATCTTGCTTAAATCACGTAGATGCATGCTTAGGTAATTCAAGATAAAATTTGGTTTAATTATCACACTTATGTTCTTTGGTGTTAAAATATATTTGGGTGAAATTGAAATTAATTCAATTCAAAGATAATTTATTTTGGTTAAATTTGGTTTGGCCTAATTTGCAAAAATGGATTGATCTGGTTAGGAAAATTTCTAGGACTTGAATTGAAATATTTGGTCTAAGTGAAAAATCCATTTGTCGTTTAATTTATTCACTTTGTGTTTCGTTTAATAATAATTTGAAAGAAATTAAAATTTGTTGTAAGTTGTTTATGTGTTTGAACCATCTTTATTTCGCACTTTAAGGAAATTCATTTTGAAAATTTTAAAATTGGGGGCCTATCGCACTTTCATTGATGGATGATATTTTTGGAAAGCATGTGACGGTTTATATGGGGCTTGTATTCCCCACTTTGGATCTTTTGCATTATTTTTTCAACATCAACCCCTACTATGTAGTGTAAATGGGTGCCATCAAAGTTTCTTTTGAACGGTGCTTTATCGCATATGATGTACTGGGCAATCAGTTTATGAAGGTCCGCATGGTCTTTCTTAGACATCTTGGGGATACCTACCATGTTTGAGAAGGCTCCAATTATCATATTACCATAACCCAGCCATATCATAATATTCCACCGTAACAAGTTCAATGTGGTAATAATGAGAGGTTTTATCTTATTTCTTAACCAAGCAAGGGATCATTGTTATTCCCTCGGGCATGTCGACCATAGAGGCTAAGGTAGCAAGGGAATTTTATAGGCTATTCTTTACACGAGGCAGGTAGTGGAAAGTGACATCTTTAAACTAGGAAGCATCTTTTCTAGGTAGGTGTGGAAGGTTAGGTGTCACGACCCCGACCCAAAATAGTAGGGAACGAGTGTCTTGACATGCCACCAAGGCATCCAATATTCTGGCCTTAAAATTTTTTTTTTAAAATATATGTAGCGGAAGTATAATCACATGGTTATGAATCGTAAAATACTGAAAGTGAAGGAATTACATCATCAGAGCTTTCTAAAGGGAACTTCATTTGTATTAAAATATCAACGAATTACAACTTGACACAAAGAGCTAAACATGCTCTATCTAATTAAACAAACTTCTACTTAAGGTAACAAAAAGAGCTTTAAAAGCTAAATCTTCAACATAGTCCTTTTTCTTTCCATCCACTTGCCTAATTATTTCCTGAAAAATGGTTAATTATAATACATCATCTAAAAGCCGAATGAGATTTAATCTCCAAATATTCCAAGGTTTTCAGAAAATAGATACCTATTCAATTTAGAACAGAAGGTATATACATAGAGATAGGAATTTCAAGTAATATATATAAAGTAAATGACAATATATATATTCAGAATAAACAGTTCAGAACAGAACAGATAAAACAATTGAGCATGTGTCAATTATTCAGTTTTAGTGGCCATGTACACTCTAATACCCAGACAGATAGTGTTACCAAATGTTTCCACCCAGTAACATCACAGACAGATAATCATGATTTCTGGAACAACGCCTTGTTTAGGGCACACCAGCGATAAACCAGCTGGGAAGGTACCACCCAAATATTTCCACCCGGTAGTCAAGGCCAATATAGTAAGAGAGTTTCCATAGGCCGAATCAATAATTTCAGAATTCAAATCAGATGTTTATATGGAGAGAGATAAACATATAACAAACGACGGAATCATCGATATCAGATGCATTTTGAGAATAAAATCATTTCAAAAAAATATACATAGTTTGCATAATATAATATAATCAAAATGCGCAAGAAATTGCATAGAGTACTCACCTAAAATAGAGGTCGAAATTATAGATAATGAGTCTTCGATCGCACGTTAATCTAACAAATACGATAAAGGTTTAAGTATACGTTCTAAACAAGGTCCAGTCTACATATTGTATTTTAATAGTAACTTGTTTCAAAGGATTAATAAAAAACCATTTTCTTAACTTTTAAAACTTATTGATCGTAATTAAAGGATTCAATTCATAGTTCTTCCTAATCAGTCGGTTCCCAGTAGAGATGGAGGGTCATAGGGGCACCGCTTAAATACTATCTCCTCTAGACAGAATATTTTCGGATTCATTCCCAGTAGAGATGGAGGGTCACAGGGGCACCACTTAAATACCATCTCGTCTAGACAGAATTTCACCGGGCCTGACTTTGGAATTACTTAAATGGGATTCCATAATAACGAGCAATTACTTTTAAAAAAATCATTTTTAAAAGCGTATATACAATTTCAAACAAGGTTACATGAAAATAAAATCAACTTGGATTTCTTCTAAACTTTAAGTTTTGATTAGTGAAGTCCTTAGTGTATTTTACCAGCATAACTACTAAGTAAAGCTATAAAACACAAAATTAAAAATATAAAAATACATTATAACATTTAAATAAAATCATACCTACGAAATGAATTCTTTCTTCGAAATTATAGAACTCCTTCTTAAGATATTTCCCAAGCTTTCTATCACTCTTTCTTACTATAATTCTCAAGGAATTGGTGTGAGTTTCAAATGAACCCTAAGGCCCTATTTATAGGTTTCCAAATGTATTACGGTGTTGACACGTGTCAAATGACTAAGCTTTTTGGAATGGTGATTCAACACCGAGGTGTCACGATCCGGAGTGGTCTTGCAGTCTTAATATCACCAAATGATGACAAGTGTTTTAGCTCTCTCTCTACAGATGACATGTGGAAGGTGGAAGTGACCAGCACATGGTGAAAAGGTGATAAGGGTATAAGGGTCATTTCACATATGAAGGGTATTTTGGTAATTTCACACTACATGTTTTGAATATTTCTTAGAGGTCCTTGAAAATATTTTATTTACAAAATGGCCCATTTTATATTTTTATTTTAGTCCTTAAAGTTTCATAAAATTATATTTTCTACCCCAAAACTTATTATTTGCCCTAAGATATGTCATAAGACTTCGATTTGATCCAATTTACAGTTGATTCTTCGTAATTAAAATTAGGGTTTGTTATATTAATAGCCAATAATACCACATATCTAATAATACAACATTTATAATATAATAAGTAACACAAGAGTGTAAAAACAAACTATATATAAAAGTGGGGTCATTACATTAGGAAATTCTCATCTTTGACTTTTCATGTTATGAGGATTTAGCCGAAGATAACGGCAGAGTCTTTGTAGATGTCTAGGTGTTGGATTCCTTTCTTGAGGGAGATCTTGAGGACTATAGTTCATGCCTCATACTCAGTCATATTATTAGTGTAAGGGAAGTCTAGTTTAATGGCAATGGGACTATGAGGGTCATCAGGGGCGATCAGGATTATCCCAATATTGTATCCTTTCTTTTTGGAATCTCTATTAAAGAACACTATACATCTGAGGTCCTCCTGAGAGGTGCAGAGAATATCTTCATTTGGGAATTCAGAGACCCAAATATCGGCTTCTTTCATGGGGTAATCAACAAGGTAGTCGGAGATGGCTCTCCCTTTCATAGCTTTCTGCGTGACATACACAATATCAAACTCAACTAGAAACATCAACAAACGATCCATTTGGCTAGACAGAGTAGGATTTTTTAGCATGTACTTGATGGGATCTAGACGGGATACTACTCTGATGGGGAAGGAAATCACGTAATGTCGTAACTTCAGTGTGACCTAGACCATGACGACATATGCTTTCTCCAAAGCAGTGTAGTTGACTTCGTACCGGGCTAATTTTTTACTGGCGTAATAAATGGATCTTTCCTTATAAGATTCTTTAATGTATTGGACTAGACAATCCCCATCTATATTATTTATGACGGTCAAGTACATGAGTATGGGGAGACCTAGCTACGGACGCATAAGTACCTGAGGTATCGTTTGATTCGATCAAAGGCCTCTTGGCAGGCTTCATTCCAGATTTTAATTGAATCCTTCTGGAGAAGTTTGAAAATGGGTTCGCAGATAGAGGTTAACTAGCTGATGAACTGACTGATGTACTGTAGTTTACCCAAGAATCCTCGGACTTCCTTCTCCATTTGTAGTGGTGGCATCTCAAGTATAGCTTTCAGTATAGCGGGATCTGTTTTGATTCCCTTCTTACTGACCATGAGTCATACGAGTTTTCCTACCCTAATCTCGCATTGATGGCTACTGGAATCAAGATTAATAACAACAGTCTCATTATTATTAATTTGAATGTGATTATGTTATTTTTTATTCATTATTCATTTTCAAAATCATAGGTTTGATTATAATCAAGAAAATTAATGTAAGGCACAACGAGATACTCAAAACCTTCGTTTATTTCATTTTGGGGAAAAAATAACATTGAGAACCTCGTCAAAAGAGGTATCAGTTACATTGATATCAGAAAACAGAACAACAACATTAGGTGAAGAGACTTGGAGAGGGTAGACAACAGGGTTAGGTTGAGTCTGATAAGGTTGGATAGACACCGCATTACAGTTGAGGATAGGTATGTCAGCGGCTTTGATTTGAGTAGACAGGTCCGATGATGTGGTATCTGAGAGGAAAATATAGTGACTCAGCCGTAATGTTTGAATGTTGAATAAGTCCTCGAAATCGCTTTCCTCAGAATCCCTTATAACTTCCATGACTTTCTCGATGAAAGGTTGCACTTCGTGTTGGCAGTCTTCGAACCAAGAGTTGTTATCTTATAAGAAAATTTCCATCCTTGATCTCATCTTTTAATCGACATGGTCATACCATGGTTCAAGAAAGACGCAAAAAAGGAACTCTTCACCCTCCTTGATAAACCTTTTATTTAAAGAGTCTCTTGAAATAGTCTTTTATTTTCTAACCTTCTTTTTGGTTGGGGTTACCGGAGTGCTTTGAGTTTTTCTAGTGAGGACTGGTAACCCAGGACACATGGGGGAAAGGCCTCCTTCAGGACTATCAGCTCAAGGGTCCCTTGTTGGTGTCGCCCTAACCCCATTCGAGCCATAAAGAGCATATTCTTGAACATTTGAATCACGTTAATGTGTCCGTGAGAGTTGTGTTCCGGATAGACTCGATCTTTGAAATTATCTCCTGCTTAAAGGGGAAATGGATCAACTCTAAAGCCAGAGAGGAGCATGTCATTCATCTCATGTTGTATTTCTAATACTAGATTGTTAGTGTTGGAATTGGTTGTACTGTCGTCATCCCCCAAGATGGTGATAACCTGGCCTTTGGCAAAGAATTTTAATTTCTGATAATAATAAAAAGATACCCCTCGGATACCGTGGAGTCGTGGAGGACAGAGGAGAATGTTGAAACATGAAGGTATGTTAATGACTTGGAACTTAGTGACATGATTGATAGGGCCAGCCCCTACTATGAGTTTTACGGACCTCATTACCTCTTGATGGGTATTATTGTAAGCACGCTTAATGGCGAAAGTGGGAGTGAGATCACTAACTTTCAATCCTAAGAAATTGATGGTTCTGAGAGGACAAACATTAAGGGAAGATTTGTTATCAATAAGTGAGAGCGAGACTGTCTCTCCCATTACTTTAACGAAAATGTTGAGGTCATAATTGTGGTTAGGGCCGATCTTTGGTACCTCTTCTTCAGAAAAGGAGAGGAGTTTGGAAGAGGTAAAGGACACAACCATGTTTATGGATTCTTTGGGAATGATGGAAGGAGGGATTGTAGGCCCGGTGAAGAGATTTATCAGATCATTCCGGTACAGTTGGGAGGATATGAAAAATTCCCATTGGTTAATATTGACTTGGGTTTTCTTGAGTTGGTCAAGGACTTTCCTTTCTTTTATGGTCATATTTGGCATGGGAAGTTCTTCGATAACTCTATTTCCCTTATCTGTCTCGATCACATGAGGAATAAAATCTTTATAATGTCTTCGTGACCTGGTTATGTGATTTACTAAGGGGGGCAAGAACAAGAACCCAGTGTCTTCATTTATTTCTGGCTGAATGGCCATCTTGTTGATTTCCCTAACAGATCTTCGAAGGATATTATTTATCACATGATGGATACTAAACTAGTTTCTTCCCGACTGGGATCGTTATCTAAATCGTCAAAATCATCCCCCATCTGGTGATAACTATGTACTATTGTCAAGATAAATAAATACATTCAATAACCTCGACAGATTCATCATAAAAATATTCCCACTCATTGGGGAGGTGCGGGAGTGAAGGGACCAACCATCCCTAAAGCATCAAAGTAGTGAGTAGCTCATCAATGCTGTAAATTTCACTTGTCCGTCGAAATGCATAGGCCATTATCTGTACCACATCATCGAGACTAACTTATCCAATAGGCACCACCCATTCATCAGATTCCCGAGCCCATTTTAGGGCTTTTATGAACAAGCCATTAAATTTACGACAATCAACAGTCATCTCAACGAGCAATTTGAGTCCAAACTCCAAGAGTTAGTTCAACATAGATGGTAACTCCATAGCCTTCCTTTTAGACCAGGTATGGATGATAATGCGGTCCCTTGTAAGGAGTGACAAAGCTTGATCAGTGAAGCAGGTAAGGTGTAGGAAAAATATGGGCAAACCTTTAATGGTTTAAGTGATATCATAGGTATGATGGGTGATTTTCTGGGCATGATTTGAGCATATTGATCAAATTTTGGGTCACTCTCTAGAAATATGGCATTTGTATGTGTTGGAAGTGGGTTATGAGTAGTATTGGGTTTAGGATTGGGTGGTGAGGTGATGATACCCCGATCAATTAAGCCTTGGATTATATTTCGAAGGTGGAAGCACTAGTCGGTAGTATGGATAGCAGATTGGCCAAAATCACAACAGGAATCGGCTTTGAAGTTTTTAGGGAGTATATTTATTAGTGGGCATGGGTCCAAGGGTTTGATGAGGTTTCGGCTAAGCAGGTCCTGGTAGACTTTGGACAGGGGAGCATGGAGCTTAGTGCACTCTTTCATGGCAGGTTAGGGAGACTTTCTGGTGCCTTAGAGGTAGTAGGTTAAGAAATGTTATTAATGGTTGAGATTGTAGCAATAAAGGACTTCTCATACTTTCGGGGAGTGAATTGTACGGTCACTTTCTTTAGATCAGATTCGACTTTGGTAATGCATTACTTAATTTTTACTCCAGCCTCTTGGAGGGCTCGAAAGTGTGGGTAATACTGTCCTCTCATGGATTCTCGGATATGAGGCAAGAACTTATTCTTTACGATGCTAAATTATTCCTCCTAGGAGAGTCTGTTGGTCATGGTGGTAGCTTTCTCTCTCCACCTTCCTATGAAGCTACTAACTGCCTCTCAGGGTTCTTCTTAAGAAGCTCTAGATCTCAGCGCGTAACCTCTAGCTTTTCATCATACTTGTACTGAGACATGAATTCCTGGATGATGTCCTCCCAACTACGTATTCTAGATTCTTTTAGGGAAAAAAATAACGGATGGGGCTTTCTTTCAAGGTCTACTACAACATCTATGCCATTATCTCTTCAGAGTCACCAAGAAGGGTCATGGATCAATGATACCTTTGAAGGTGAATAATTGGGGGTCCCCTTACCCTAAAATTTTTTATGTTTGGCATCTTGAACTTCTATGGAAGTCTATCTTTGGGATAGGGAGACATATAGGTGTAGTCCTTGATATATTGATTTGGTTGAACTTCTTCGACAACAGCTTGAGGTCTTCCTTGACCTTGTTCTGCTCCTTCTCCTTAGGATTTATGGGTACTGACAGGTTAGCCCATGGATGGGTAAGGTTCAGCATAGGTATTTGAGTTGGAAGCGGTCCATTGGAACGTGGGGGCACACGGAGGATGCTGATACTCTTTTGAGACATAAGCAGGCTCAGGAGTAGGTATACCCATGGCACGAGGAAAAAGAATCTCGAGTTCTTTGGGAGTTTGGCACGAGGAACAAGAACCTCGAGTTTTTTGGGAGTTTGGTCCCGGTGACACTGCATCTCATGGATGTCAGTTTGAAGGTTATCAATCTTGGCACTGAGTTAGGCTAAGACGATCATCAGATCAGATTGCATATTCGGTGTTTGGTCAGTGTTCTCCATGAAGAGCTCGTGAAGGTAAATCCTAAAATCGGATGAGGTAGTAGAAGAACCAGTGGAGATTTGGGTTATTTTAATGTAAGATTGAAGCCAATAGGGAGCCAAGTCAAATTTGGATATGCAATCGATATGAGAGGAAAAATTACTTGAATTTATTTTTGAAAGAAGGAGGGAGAAAATTTTGGGTATTCAAAAGGGGGAGAAAAATGTTTTTGGTACTTTTGAAAAAGGAGAGAAAAAGGAGAAAAATCTCAGTATGATCATTATTAATGTTATTATTAGGATCTCATTTGTCTTAGGTTTGCATAAATGCAAAAAAAATGCTAGAAAGGACCCGAGATTAGGCAAATAGGATTGGAAAATATGTAAGACATGGTTGGACTTGTTTCCGGGCTCACAGAAGGGGTCCTATTTTTAAAAAATGGCAAAATTGCACGAAAATTCAAGCGACTTGCTGACCCAAAATTTCAGTAGAGTTTCACCTGGTAACCAACAAACTAAATATGAGTGTCCTAGGTTTGACACCTATATGAGGTTTATGTAATTGTTGGGCTAGTGGAAAGGTTCCTCCCTTTGGCATGACTTCTACGATATACCTATTTCCTATATGGGTAATCATTCATTGGTACGTATGGATAAGTCATTTGATATACCTGAGTGTATGTGAATTGGAGCACTATATACCTCGTGGGGACTATACGTGTGACAAGGAATTCAAAATACTCGACATAAGTGTAGGAGTTCCCAACTGTATACCTCCCATCATGAGTTCGATCAAGCGATACAATGCGGGGGGAACCGTTTGATATACGTCAAAGGTACAAGACCAATGGAAGGTGAGAGTCATATCGCTTAGGCTAACATATTATGGAGAGAGTGTTTTTTTTCATTTTTTATTTCCAAGATGAGTAAAGGGATATATGTCAGTGAATAGGTGAGATTGGAATATATATAAGTGTGTGTGTGTGTGGTAGTGAGCCTATACAAGGATCAATTACAAGTGGTGTTTGAAATATGTAAGTGAGCATATATACAAGTGTAGGGAGTGTGGTTATGTGTTAGTGAAACCTAAGCATGGATATTCTAAGTGGTGTGTGAATCATATGAGTGTAAAGTTAAGTTAAGTGTAAGTTTATGAAGTGTACATAGAGAGTATATACAAGTGTGTGAGGTGTATAAATGAGTGGAAAGTGATGCATACATGAGAGAGAGATATAAAAAAAGAAAATGGAGGAAAAAAGGGAACATATAAGTATGTCCATACGTACACATGCACAAAAGAATAACGCCCTTGTAAAAATAGAGTCTAGTCCTCTTATAATCTTTTCCCTGGCAGAGTCGCCACTATGTCCATCCTAAGGGTTTCTCCGGGGGAGGCGGGGGAAATGCATCTCCCGAGGTGGATGCCTCCTCCTTTCCCCTTTTTCAGCGTGCTCACGGGATTGCGTCCTTCACCAGGGCGCTTGAATGTCGTCGTTAGGGGGTGATATGTAAAGATAGAGTCGCCAGCCAAAACAAGCAAAATAAATTTTATCGCCTCGATAGAACGACATCAAGGACAATACTGATGCTTTTGAAACCAAGTAGTTCAAGGGTTCGGGGACTAAGTTACGGAATGGAAAGGTGTTAGGCACCCATTCTTCCCATTCGATCTCTCACGGGCATGTGTTAATCTTCTCCTGTTAAACTATGTAATATGTGTGCTTATGTGCATAATATAATTGGAGGATGGAATCACTCGAGTCGTGTCATGAATAAAGGCAGAGCAAGGTCATCCTTAAGAGTGTTCCCAAAATAGCAATTAAAAATATGATGTTTGTCGATTCACAAGTCGTTATACAAGAATGATTGCATATATCGGACAAGACATAAGCAAGTAAACATATAAAATATATATTAAGGATGTATGTTAATAACAAAGTAATAAATTTATGTGGGAGGACTCGAGTCTAGGGATTTACCCAAGATGCCTAAGTAGCCTGGGGCATCAAAGTCCAGATAGTTTGAATACAATACGAGTTGGGGTTTAACCCAAAAATCTAACCGAAGACTTTATTATATGTGTGTGTGTAGAAAAAGGTGTTTTAGTGTGAGAAAGTGTGAAAAGAAATCCCCGTTAGGAATTTACCTACAAACCCTCCTTTTCTTATTTTTGGGTTTTTATATGAAAATAAAGTATATGCGAATAATAATAATAATAATAATAATAATAATAATAATAATAATAATAATAATAATAATAATAATAATAATAATAATAATAATAATAATAATAATAATAATAATAATAATAATAATAATAATAATAATAAGTTTGAAGTTAAGATATGTGATGTAATGAAGTAAAGTACTAAAGTGAAAATGAAGTAACTAATGCGAAAATAAGAGAATTTAAAGATAAAAGGGAAGAATTAAACCTCCTTATGAAGACTTGAAGTAGATCTTGATTATAGATGCGTTGATCTCAAGATGAAATGATGGTGGTTTGAGGAGGTGGGTGGGAGTTTAATAAAAAGAGTATGAAAAAGGATGGAAGGAATGTGAGAAATGGGCTTTTAAGGAAAGAACTACTCTGAATTCAAAACCTCTTATGTAAATAGGATGCTAGTACTCCTTTATATATAAAACATAATTTTTTAGGCAGCACAAAAAAAGGCGGTTTGTTCGAAAAGAAACGTCCGAACGAAGTGCATAATCTCATTCGAACTAAAAACACTTGTTTGAATGAAATAGATGATCTCGTTCGAACAAGCATCGAACAAAATTCCACTATTAAGTAGAAACCATTCATTTGATCCTCATTTGAAGGTTGTTTGAACAACATTCAGTAACTCGTTTGAACCAACAAAATATCTCATTCCAACAAAATTTGAAAGCTCATTTGAACGACTTCATCTTTTGTTTGAACGGTTTTGATAAAAAAAAATCTAATTTTTTTTTATGAAAATCTCCTCAAAAAATATTTTTAAAAAAACACCTAAATGAAAATCCAAGAACAAAAAATAGTATACATCCATACCTTTAGAGAACCATATGACACGTTGATGTAGACACTTTAACCTTACCGCTCTAATCTTCAATCATACATGTCATGGAATTGCAGGATTAACCAACTCAAATTCTAACCTATGACTCAAACGGTTTTGTCCAGATGGAATAAATCCAATTACATATAAATGGAATCTATTGAAATTTTGTCCTTACAACTCTCCCCCTTTGGATATTCCAGGACAAAATAAAAAATAAAAAAACTATGGCCTATCAAGCTCACTAAAGATTCAGTCCCAACCACAAAAGAAAAAAATTTCACACACTTGGCCAACACAAATCGAGCAACTTTGCTCTTGTGAAAACTTTGCTACATCGTTGCAAACTTGCACACTCAAGCACACTTATCAAATGCAAAGAGAATATATGATAATATAAATCTTCATATGAAAAATCCTTACCCTTTTTCTTACAATCTGCACCTAAGATAAGACGTCTCCACCTAAGGCAAAAAACAAAATCCCCAAGCTAAAGAGTTAAATACCATTTCTCAACCTTTTTGTTTAGGAATTGACAAAAAAAAAGGTGCACAATAATAAATCATCCCTTTAATATAACACATGTAAATATAAAGGAAAACAAGAATGTCATGTGATGATGTGAAGTGAAACATGCAACAAGAAAGAACTCCACAACACAAGCATAAATAATCCAAATAATGAAACATATGATACCAATTTTGATGCAAGAATTGAAGAATAAGATACTAATATAAACATGCAATAAAAGATACCAATATTATCGCAAAGACATGCCAATTTGAATTGATGATGAAGCATATGCAATCATGGATTAAATGCAAATGAAATACACACACACACACACCAATGACACATAAACATATAGGAATAAACAGACCATGAAAATAAAAATAAAAATACATAAGCTTTCCACAATCATATAGTATCAATGAACTAAATAAGAAGTGGTACAGATTGAAGGGGCATGAATTAGCAATAAAAAAAAATAAGACCCAATCACTCACAGTACGTTCAAGGAGTTCCATTTGACTGCATTAACTTATCAAACTTCAATTTAGCCTCAAGTAAGGCACGCTAGCCTAGAAATATCGATGATTCACAAAGCAACATCGCTAAAAAATTAGATTAACTAGGACTCATTACGAAAACTCGTTGATATTTAGCTTAACACCCTCAAGAAATAAACATATGTCATTTTCTCACTCTCTTTTTTAAGATACTAAATTTTGAAGAATCAATTTCTAAACATGGCCTTAGAATTTTTTTTTTCATTTCTTTTGCCTCCCTTTTTCAGGCTCTTGCCAATGGTGGCCTTTTACGCAAAGAAGATTTACTGCCATTGTTGCCCTTTTCCATTGCACCCTCATATTTGTTTTATTGAACTTTGAACTAAACAACCTCTCTGGTAATGATTCTTACATGCACAAATTCTCCATAGTCAAATAGATAGGTATATGTAAGAGTGCAATATACTCGATGTGCTTCATAGAATAAATTTTCTGAATTCCTTAACCAAAACATGTTTGAGTCTTTATCCAAGAGATCATCGAAAATCTTCATTAACAAATCATATTCACTCAAAACCTAACCTCAAGTACACTACTTAAGAAAATCTATCAGTATCTTCATATAGAAAAATCTCTTTTATAAAGAATTTCACATTTTTGTGCATTTTTAGTATGAGTTTTCATGTGAGAAACAAAACATACTTGGATTTTGCCTCAAAACATATCCTGAAAAATATTTTAAAGTCAAACTAGACAAAATCTTTGAACACATATGTGACCTACCTAGCCTTTGGTTCACCGCAGTTATGGCCTGCCTCGCTATAACGAAACTTGTCATTGGCATTTTATCGTCCATATTCACAAAACTCTAGACAAAGGCGCACTTGTTTCGCATAATTTTTGCTGCAATGATGGCCCTCATTACTACAACGTCGCAATCTCGCTGGTTTCTTGTGTTTCCGTGAAAAAAGTTTGGAATATTGTGTGACCTAGATCGCATCAGGTTCGCCGCAGCAATGCAATTTTTTGCTCTAGTGACATGCGTCTAATAGCGTTGAAAATCACTTTTACACAAGATCTTTCTTTAAGATCTTCTTGATTGTGACACCTAACCTTTTAGCCTTTAAACATTTTCAAATAAAAAGTCTATAAGCTAGTGTATTGTCTACTCTTCCAACCCAAGAGTGAGAGCTTTGAAAAAATATTTTTGCTGATAAAAACATTTCATATATCTGAGAGCACAATTTTTCACTCCCCTTTTTAAGTTCTTTCGAGCTATTATTTATAATAGAGGTATATTTATGCACATTGTTTCAAAAATCTAATCTTCATTAGTGAGTAAATATTTTCTTTTCCTTATTTTGGAAAAACTCATTTTGATATTTAAAGCAACACACATATCTATAGGATTCCCTCAAAGTCCTAGATGCAGCATTTTGGTTTCTTGAAGGTTCCATCCCAAAATAACAAAGTTTCTTCTAATTTGAAGAAGAAAAGTTTTGGATAGAGGATTCAGAAAGTTTTTGAAAAATGTTGGCACTCTTTAAGGTGGATATGGTGAATATGGTGGAAAAGAGTGTCTAGTCAGTTATAGCATCGTGAGGTTGTAAGTTAATTTCTTCTAGTTATACAACTGTACCATAGTGCATTTATTGTTCTTATCGGCCAGAGATTTTTTTCGTTAGTGGGTTTTTCCCTCTCACATCTGGTCTTGTGCTTATTTTAGTCTTTTCATGTCTTTTAGAATCATTATCTTAATTAAGAAGATGAAACTTGAAGATTCTAAAGCTTTGAAAAAAAATTTGTCACATAGTCTTTTGGACTGTAAAACCCTTTTTTAATAATAAATTAATAATTTTTTTCTTAAATTAAGGGCAATTAATTTTTTTAGGTATCTACTACTCTCAATTGTTATCAGAGTGGGTCTCCAAGCTTTAGGTATTAAAACTCAGGTTTAGATTCTTTTTATGTGCAATGGATGGAAGTTCAACCCTCTAACCTCCTCCATTTGATGGTAGCAATTATTCTTATTGGACAACCCATATAACATCATATTTAATGTCTATATACCACAACATATGAGAGTAGTGTGTATGTGGGATGGACTTATCCCAAAATTGATGATGCTGATGTCCAAGTTGACATGATGAGATCTAATTGGGACGTTAACAATTTAAAGGAGAGTGGGTGGAATATGAATGGAAATAATTTTGTTTTTGATTGTGTGTCCCAAAGTGAGTTTAGATGTATATCCACATGTACAATTTCTAAGGTGGCATGGGATGTTTTACAAACAATCTACGAAGGTACCTCCACCGTAAAGCATTTCAAAGTTCAATGTCTTATTACCTGTTTTGAACTTCTTACCATGAAGGAGAATGAAACTTTTGACGACTTCTATGCAGAATCAAATGACATTTTACCACTGTATTGTGACAACCCGCGATCCGAGATAAGGGGTGGCCAGCCCGATACTCAACCATAACAGGAATCATGGATGGATATCATCCTCAGCATCAACAATATATACGGAGTATACGGGAAAACCACCAAATAAATCAGAAAATGGGTTGCCAAAAAGTGTGAAATTTTAAAAATGCAGTTATGAAAATTAAATTTAAACAACGCAAATCTGATATGCAAGTGGAATCCCACAAAGATATATATTAAAACGAATGTATACAAATGGACCGAATAAGTTGTCGGTCCACAGCTACATAGAACACCGTACAACCATTTAATATTGTATGTAATACATTCATTAATCAAATACAAATGTTTGGGCCACACGCCCGAGTACAAGACCCGATCATATCTAGAACACAAAGATGAAAGCGTCATTTAACATCCTGTAATAACCCGCAAAATCTTACAGCTCGTCGAAAGAAAAGGAATGGAAACATAAAAACGGGAGTCCTTGCGGAGGAGCACCTGAGCGGACACAATCATATATGCAACAAGGAAAGTAAACCGGTCAGGGTTGGGTTCTATATGATCACCAGAAGAATAAAAAGCATGATAGGTATGAACAGTTATGCATGAATGATAATATGGCATGCTATCTACAATTACAAACAAGAATTAAAAGTGAAGAACTTTAATTTAAAACCTCTACTCATTAATACAATTCTCATTTCCTTCTTACATTCCTTATTAGGAATAAAACCATTTATTCAGCTTAATCAAGAAGTTATAATTTCCTTTCATTAATTAAAACTTCTCATTTTATCTTTCATTTCCTTAATAGGAATATCATTTACATCAAGTGCTCTTTATGGCACATATATTATTCCCGTGCTCTTTATGGCACATATATATGCTCTTTATGGCATTTATCATACGCTCTTTGTGGCGTTTATCAACCATCAAGTCCCACTTGATGAAAAATAGTTATATTCATATATATATATAACGATTCTAAGACCGCCCGTCCGGGTTTCCCCACTGTGCGCGCCCCTAAATGACCATCATCTTCCAGGGCCTAACATAAGACAACCTGGGCACCTATCGCAATACGTCGGGAAGCGGCCATGTGCATGCGGGGTAGTCAAGACCACACCCAGAATCTCCTACCCATCGCAGAAAAATATATATACATAACAGCGCTCACATGGCCTAGGACTATATCCACCCTGCATTCATTAGCCAGGGGGCATCACCTCACGAGCGAACTTCCCTTATGATGTCATTTGGAGAGGTGTGTAACAGTAAATTAACATTTACATTTTTACATTTTATTATCATATTCATTACCAATTTCCATTTCCATTACCCAAGTGATTAGTTCTTTTTATTTGAACCTATCATTATTAAACAACCAGGTTCATTTTATTTGAACCAATCATCATTAAACCATTTGGGTTCATTTTATACGAACCTAATTCCCATCGAATATTGTCATTAATATTCCTCAAATTACAAATTCCGACTAAGTCTCCAAATGATCATTATGATCCTACAAATCCCCAAAGTTCGTATAACTTTGATAAGCCCTTTAGTCTCCAAGTTAGGGCATTTAACTTCCTAACTTCTAAAAGTTCGAATATAAGAAGTAATGCCTTAACATTTATTTAAATCTCCCCGGAATAAACCCCAGATGAACCCATTTCTAGTCTAGGGTAACGTCCAAACTCAACTAATACTCTAGGACTCTAAGTTTCCTTCTTTAAAGAAGGTTCCTAGGTCCTAATCCTAAAGAATAGGGATGAAAAATTAAAAGGAAAAAGACCCAAAACTGCTGGAACCGAATCGATTCGCCCTAAGGGCCGAATCGATTCTCCCCAGAGAATCGATTCGCTCTGAAAGCGAATCGGTTCGGTAGAAGATTTCAAGTTTCTGCATTTGCCGAATCGATTCGGCCTTAACCCGAATCGATTCGGAAACACAGACATGGGAAGCTTCTTCTATGCGAATCGATTCGCCCTAGGGGCCGAATCGATTCTCCCCTGCGAAAATGCCAAGAATGGCTATGGAGTCTTGAACTCCAATTTCTACTCAACTCCAAAAACAACCAAACTCAAATCATTTTGCTGCAATTACTACACCCTAAGTATATCTATCTACCATCATCAACTACATTTATCATCCAATTCAATTTCCAAGGGTTAATACCCAAAAATCTAATAAAACCCTAAAATGATTAAACCATAACAATTCAATACTATCAAAACTAATTATTCTCCTTAAATCACATAATTGCAAGTAGATTACTTGCCTCAAACTTGCAAGAACCAGATTTGATGAGGATGAGAGAAACAATCCAAGCTTGAATCTCCAAATCTCTCAATTTCTCCCAAAGTTCTCTTCCTCTCTCTTTCTCTCTAAGGCTCAATTGTGTATAATGGAAGAATAGAAATAGGATAGGGAAATAAAACGGGGCTTAAGTCCTAAAAGCCCACTTAAGTGTCTAATACGCGATATATTAAATTGCAACTACACATTTAAGCTATAACCAGTCAAAAGTGCCCAAAATGCCAAAATATAATGTGGCACTTATTTTGACTGTCTCGTACCTACCGGGACTAACTGCACTATCCAAATTATCATTTGGAAATTTTAAAACTCATTTTAAGTTCTGGTTTTATTTTAAACTAAAATGTCATTTTATATCTTATGACACTATAAATTACCACATGGATATTATTACCTACTTACAAGGTAACTAAACAGCAATTTAGTAAATATTAACCTTTTTCATATTAAATTAATATTTACTCAACATCCATCATTTTACAATTAATTACTACATATAGTAAATAAATATAAAATAGGCTCTCAAAAGAGAGGGTTGTTACATACTCCCCCCCCCCCCCCCCCTTAAGAGGGAATTTTGCCCCCAAAATTCAGGTATGCCTCGCAAGAAGACATGCGGATACTTTTTCCGCAAGTCATCCTCGCGACCCCATGTCGATTTCTCGACACTGTGCTGACCATCTTGAAGCATAACTAAAGGTACTACCTGCGATCTAAATCGCCGGTCTCCACGCTCTAACATGGAAACCGACTACTCCTCACAAGGAACGTTAAGATGCATCTACTTCGAAAGAAATGTGCCTAAGGGCACCAATCATATCTCTTGTACTACTGTACAGGAGAGATACGAAACAAGTTATGAACTTGCTGCAAATGTCTAGGTAAAGCAAGTTAACAGGCTACCGGACCCACCTTAGCATTCATAGGAAAGGTACAACATAATGCGGTGCAAGTTTTCCCCTTCTTTCCAAAATGCTTAATGCCCTTAATAGGCGACACTCGCACCAACACTTGGTCCAATGACCTCAATCTACAGATACCTTCTCCCCGCATTGACTTAGTTCTTTTGTCGATCTTGGTTATACGAATGCGATTCCGAATCAATTTTAAATGAGCTCGATTTTTGAAGAAGTATCTCGGATCATTCCCGGTCCGAGAGATTTATCCTCTCGCACCTCTAACCAACAAGTGGGAGATCCACAAGGCCTACCGTACAAGGCTTTATAAGGTGCCATCCCAATAGTGAATCGATACAATTTTATAATAAGTGAATTCAATTAGTGGGAGATACTGTTCCCGACTATACTTGAAGTCAAGCACCCACATAAGAAACATATCCTCCAACATATGGTTTACCCTTTCAGTCTGGCCGTCTGTGGAGGATGATAATAAGTGCTTAACCACAATTTGATTCCCATGGCTTCTTGGATACTTGCCACAAGTGGGAAATGAAAATCTTATCTCAGTCGGAAACTATACTCAAGGGCATCCCATGCAGTCCAACAACCTTTCCATGCTCGGCCACTACTACTAGCGGCGCATATCTTGACATATTGTCGTCACCCAGCTGCACCGTAAACTTAGAGCCACGAGATTTCACCATATCTGCCTTTCTTAAGTCCTTCTCATTCGGGACAAAATTCTCTTATGGAAACGTACCCCACCCTCAAAATCAATAGAGTAGGGTGGTGTTCCCTTAATCAGCAGCTTGTATTTGTGGTTTTAACCACCCCTGTTTCTCCTGCGAAATCTTGCAATGAAATGTTGCTCGCACGAAAGACTAAATTCTGTCCAGGAAGTAGCATCTCCCTTCCTATATGGCGATCACCCCCATGATGAACTTCAATTTAAACAGGGGATAATACTTCTCATAAGTTTAAACTTATGAGGCGCATCAACAATAAGTCGATACTCCAGTATTATTACTCCCCATCATGGCAGAGACTTGTTAATTGAATCCACCCTCGAGCTTAACAACATGGTTCAGGGGTACGAGTCAATTCACTCTTTTCGTTACCTCCGTAACACTCTACTACAAGAGGCATCATCTCCTTCGGCCTTAACTACCAAACTTCTCGAAATCCTCCCACTTCTCATTATCAGGGAACCAATCCCTCTTAGAGGTAACACATGACTTATTCGTGGTCAACTCCCAACAACCTTCCTAAACTAACGTCACCTAAACTAAAGGCCTTATGCCCAAACAATCCTAAGGTCTACCTACCTATATCCTACCTAAGTCGTGTGCCCTAATACTAAGTATATCCCTAGAGCCCAAGACCGTTCTCAACTCCCCACATTTGCTCGATTTCGTGCGTGGGACGTCTCGCCGAAGCGAAATCCAAACAAGGAACCCTCCCGTTACACTACTACCTCGCATTGTCGGTCATCAAGATATACAGGTCTAAGACACATTATCGGGACCAAAAAGATTCTAACTCTCAACCCTACTAATAAGATTCTACTTCTATAACTTACAATTATTTAAATAGTTGAGGATTTTAACAAATCAGATATTCACTTTCTGTAAAGCCTGATAATCATATATCCCACAACACATATATACCTTATAGACTTCTTATCAAGGCATAACCCGAAGCCTAAATTCGACTTCGCATCCCAGTCTCCCTCACATCGTTCAGAGGAGAGAACTGTTTACAGTGCTTCCATTTCGCACTTTAATAGCCATCAATCACTCTTCTACGTGATTCTCGGCTAAACTTTCCAATCCCACTTCCAACAATAAATTTAATAAAATAAAATAAAAGGAAAGAATAGCATCTCTCCACTCACAACATCGTTAAGTGTTCATGCGACGGAGTGTCTCGCAAAGCGAAATCCAAACAAGGAACCCCTCCGACACATGCCTACTTAACTGGTTGATCATGGAGATAGAGCGTAATATACATAAAATAAGAGAAAGGAAAGGTGGTATATCTCCACTCCCAACGTCGTTAAGGTTCACGCATGGAGCGTCCCGCAGAAGCGGAATCCAAACAAGGAACCCCTCCTATACGCTACCACTCTACTTTGTTGGTCGTGGAGATAAGGCATAACAATCACATACCAATATCACATCATACTCGACCATGTTAAGGACGAGTAAATCGGCCTCAAAGCACAAATTAGTAAAAGAAATTCCTATATACATACAAACAAAAGAAATGAGCGAACCATTACCCATAGGACTCGATGTTAATAAAAATACTATCAGCAGATTTCATCAAATCTGCAGTCTGGGAAGAGTATTAGAAGTGAATGAGTGTGTAGTACCCATATCAAATAACACACAACTCAAATACCCTAGAATCAAAAACTCACCTTCAATAGCAAGCAGTGCCGACCGAGCTGGAGGAAACATAGTCTCCTGAATATGACGAACTCGCCCATACTGTAGTTGTCCCTGCTGCAGAGGAACAACCATAGTAGGTACCGGAGGTGGAAACTGAACGTGTGGCTGCTGCAGAGCCCTAAGAAACTGTCCCCTATCAACTGAGGACACTCCTGCTTGAAATGACCTGCCTCCCCACAATGGAAGCACCGTCTAACCTCTCGACCTCGGCCCCCATTATTTTTAAACTGGGTAATGCCTCGGCCCAGATGGTCGTTACCTCCATGACCACCCCGACCTACATGTTGCAAAACACCATTACTGTGCTTAATGTTATTTCCACCCGCAATAAGCCCTCCAAAATGTTGTCTCTTAGACGAAACCCCTTGCTGAGGGTCCCTCTCTTTCTGCTTACTACCCGAGGGTTGGGACAAGGGAAATGCTCCTCCTCCAATCCCATGTTCTCCAATCTTTCCTTCTTGCCCCACGACAGTAGCTTTCTTGCTACCCGATGTATATAATCGATGCTCATGGCAATAGAGCAATGCTGCATTCATAACCTTACTAAAAGTTTGTAAGGCTGGATTACCCAGCAATGGTTGCCGGATTCTCCAGTTTAGACCTCACATAAACTTTGAGATCTTCCTATCTTTCGGAGTCACCTAATCCGGTACAAATCTCGCCAAGCGGTTGAACTCCTCTAATATTCCGCCACAGATCTCTCTCCTTGCACAACATTCTGGAACTTCTTTCTCATCTCCCTATAAACTGCGGGAGGAACGTACTCACGATCAAACAATCTCCAGAACTCAGTGATCGTTATAGTGTCTCTCTTCTCTGGTGTGGTAATTATCTCCCACCAGTATAACACCGATCCGACTAGCTTAGAAGTGGCAAGGACTTGGTTCTCTCCTCGCTACATTCTATAATTCGAAGGTGGCGTTGTATTTTCTCTTTCCATTGATCGTCTTAGATAACATCCGTGCCTCCCTTGAATTCCGAGGAATTGCCCTTTAGAAAGGACTCTCTAACCCTTTCCCACGGAGTAAGTCCTATAGGAGCTTGAACATCGTGAGGCCATTATTGAGCCTGTGGCAATTTGGTGGACCACTCCGGTCATGGCGGCGTTAACCGCTTGAGCTACTATTTTTGCTACATCAGTAGCGTTACGGTCCCTTGTGGCGGCGGTGGAGAATCTACCTCCTCTTCTACAACCCTATAACGTCTCGCAAGGCGACCTCTCTAGGCGGCATTCGAGATGAAGAAACAATAGAATTTAAAATACTATCTATCTCGTAGAAGATCGTAAACATAGACAACTACACAGTCCTAACATTAGGCTCTATATCAAAGAACGCTACGGTAGAACGTGACAAGTCCGCACAGATCCTAGTACTCTAGAACCTGATGCTCTGATACCATCTGTGACAAAACGCGATCCGAGATAAGGGGTGGCCAGCCCGATACTCAACCGTAACAGGAATCATGGATGGATATCATCCTCAGCATCAATAATATATACGGAGTATACGGGAAAACCACCCAATAAATCAGAAAACGGGTTGCCAAAAAGTGTGAAATTTTAAAAATGCAGTTATGAAAATTAAATTTAAACAACGCAAATCTGATATGCAAGTGGAATGTCACAAAGATATATATTAAAACCAATGTATACAAATGGACCGAATAAGCTGTCGGTCCACAGCTACATAGAACACCGTACAACCATTTAATATTGTATGTAATACATTCATTAATCAAATACAAATGTTTGGGCCACACGCCCGAGTACAAGACCCGATCATATCTAGAACACAAAGATGAAAGCGTATAATTTAACATCCTGTAATAACCCACAAAATCTTACAGCTCGTCGAAAGCAAAGGAATGGAAACATCAAAACGGGCGTCCTTGCGGGGGAGCACCTGAGCGGACACAATCATATATGCAACAAGGAAAGTAAATCGGTCAGGGTCGGGTTCTATATGATCACCAGAAGAATAAAAAGCATGATAGGTATGAACAGTTACGCATGAATGATAATATGGCATGCTATCTACAATAACAAACAAGAATTAAAAGTGAAGCACTTTAATTTAAAACCTCTACTCATTAATACAATTCTCATTTCCTTCTTACATTCCTTATTAGGAATAAAACCATTTATTCAGTTTAATCAAGAAGTTATAATTTCCTTTCATTAATTAAAACTTCTCATTTTATCTTTCATTTCCTTAATAGGAATATCATTTACATCAAGTGCTCTTTATGGCACATATATTATTCCCGTGCTCTTTATGGCACATATCTATGCTCTTTATGGCATTTATCATACGCTCTTTGTGGAATTTATCAACCATCAAGTTCCACTTGATGAAAAATAGTTATATTCATATATATATATATATATATATATATATATAACGATTCTAAGACCGCCCGTCCGGGTTTCCCCACTGTGCGCGCCCCTAAATGACCATCATCTTCCAGGGCCTAACATAAGACAACCTGGGCACCTATCGCAATACGTCGGGAAGCGGCCATGTTCCTGCGGGGTAGTCAAGACCACACCCGGAATCTCCTACCCATCGCAGAAAAATATATATCCATAACAGCGCTCACATGGCCTAGGACTATATCCACCCTGCATTCATTAGCCAGGGGGCATCACCTCACGAGCGAACTTCCCTTATGATGTCATTTGGAGAGGTGTGTAACAGTAAATTAACATTTACATTTTTACATTTTATTATCATATTCATTACCAATTTCCATTTCCATTACCCAAGTGATTAGTTCTTTTTATTTGAACCTATCATTATTAAACAACCAGGTTCATTTTATTTGAACCAATCATCATTAAACCATTTGGGTTCATTTTATGCGAACCTAATTCCCATCGAATATTGTCATTAATATTCCTCAAATTACAAATTCCGACTAAGTCTCCAAATGATCATTATGATCCTACAAATCCCCAAAGTTCGTATAACTTTGATAAGCCCTTTAGTCTCCAAGTTAGGGCATTTAACTTCCTAACTTCTAAAAGTTCGAATATAAGAAGTAATGCCTTAACATTTCTTTAAATCTCCCCGGAATAAACCCCAGATGAACCCATTTCTAGTCTAGGGTAACATCCAAACTCAACTAATACTCTAGGACTCTAAGTTTCCTTCTTTAAAGAAGGTTCCTAGGTCCTAATCCTAAAGAATAAGGATGAAAAATTAAAAGGAAAAAGACCCAAAACTGCTGGAACCGAATCGATTCGCCCTAAGGGCCGAATCGATTCTCCCCAGAGAATCGATTCGCTCTGAAAGCGAATCGGTTCGGTAGAAGATTTCAAGTTTCTGCATTTTGCTGAATCGATTCGGCCTTAACCCGAATTGGTTCGGAAACACAGACCTGGGAAGCTTCTTCTATGCGAATCAATTCGCCCTAGGGGCCGAATCGATTCACCCCTGCGAAAATGCCAAGAATGGCTATGGAGTCTTGAACTCCAATTTCTACCCAACTCTAAAACCAACCAAACTCAAATCATTTTGCTGCAATTACTACACCCTAAGTATATCTATCTACCATCATCAACTACATTTATCATCCAAATAATTTCCTAGGGTTAATACCCAAAAATCTAACAAAACCCTAAAATGATTAAACCATAACAATTCAATACTATCAAAACTAATTATTCTCCTTAAATCACATAATTGCAAGTAGATTACTTGCCTCAAACTTGCAAGAACCAGATTTGATGAGGATGAGAGCAACAATCCAAGCTTGAATCTCCAAATCTCTCAATTTCTCCCAAAGTTCTCTTCCTCTCTCTTTCTCTCTAAGGCTAAATTGTGTATAATGGAAGAATAGAAATAGGATAGGGAAATAAAACGGGGCTTAAGTCCTAAAAGCCCACTTAAGTGTCTAATACGCGATATAATAAATCGGAACTACACATTTAAGCTATAACCAGTCAAAAGTGCCCAAAATTCCAAAATATAGTATGGCACTTATTTTGACTGTCTCGTACCTACCGGGACTAACTGCACTATCCAAATTATTATTTGGAAATTTTAAAACTCATTTTAAGTTCTGGTTTTATTTTAAACTAAAATGTCATTTTATATCTTATGACACTATAAATTACCACATCGATATTATTACCTACTTACAAGGTAACTAAACAGCAATTTAGTAAATATTAACCTTTTTCATATTAAATTAATATTTACTCAACATCCATCATTTTACAATTAATTACTACATATAGTAAATAAATATAAAATAGGCTCTCAAAAGAGAGGGTTGTTACATGTATTTTCTTTAGGGAAGACTGTAAAAGATAATAAAATTATGAATAAAATCTTATGATCTCTCCCCATAGGTTTAATGGAAAAGTGGATGCTATTGAAGAGGTTAAAGCCTTGCTTTCAAAACTGATGGATGAAGAATTTGGTTATCTCTATTCAAATCTATGAGATGAATTTGTCTTATTGCCAATGAGTGCCTCCTAACGAAAAGCAGAAAAATCTAGTTTTTAAGGATAAGAAAGTATCTCCTAATTTTAGTTCCCATGATGTTACTGAGGATGATATGGAATTTCTCACTAACTTTTCCAACAAGTGGAAAAAATGATTTCATTTTAATGGAGCACCTAAAAACTATCCACCTATACTTGAGATTGGTCATAGAAGTGGAAAAAATAAAGATAAAACTACAAAGATCCTCCATGTTTTACGTGTGGTGGTCTAGGGCATATGTCGAAGCAATGCACCTCAAATACGAGTCATGATGGTGGTAAAAATTAATATCAAGACACTTTTAGTGATGAAGACTCAGACTCCAAAGATGTTTTACAATAATGAAACTATGACGAATTTATGGCAAGATAGAAATTTTATGATTTGGAGGATTTTGATGTTCCTCTTTTAACTAATGAAGAAATGGATATTCCTAGCCCTTCCTTGAGCACTGTTGAGGAAGAAGAGGAAAGTGATATTTAAATGGACTATGTTAGGCTTTACGAGGAGTTTATAGGCCTCTAAAGGTATAACACGGAACTCTCCACCATATTGGACAATGCCAATAATCAGGTGGCTATAGTGGGTGAGAGTAGTGTGAGTGATTTTTTATTCCATGTGTGGTAAGTAATGCACAATATTTTGAAGGAAGTTCCATTGACTTTCTTCATATGGATATTAAGTTCCTTAGGATGTTGCTACATGAGAGTGAAAACTCCAAAATAGTCCAAGAGAACCAAATATCTTCTCTTAAGACCAAACTACTATCCGCGACTACTTGTAATATGAATATGATAGGTAGGTCTTAAAAGTTGGATAAGATTCTTTTTAGTGCCAAGTTATCCACCTCGATACACGAGGACTTGGTTTTGAAAGTAATGATTCTAAGTCTAACCGAGCTTTCTTAGAATCCTAATCCACTTTTCCATCTCCATTTGCTGAATCTTCAACTCATTCAGTACTTAAAGGAAGCCAATGGAAGGTGACTATCATATTTTCCTTTTGCAACAAGAAAGGATGCTTCAAGGAGTTTTTCTTTAGACTTTGAAACCAACAACTCAAAAACCCCGTGAAACCATGACCCTATATGTGCACACAATGTCTTAAATTAGGAAACCTTAAGGAGTTTTTTTATTTTGCTTCAACCCGCGCCATATTTAGATGATTTTGATAAGGGTAGAAAGGTCGATAAGAAAGGGAAAAACAAGGTGGAATCCCCTCAAAAGATCTCTTCCAAAGGAAAAGGGAAAGGAAAAATGATTTATCCTCCCACACCTCCCAATTCAGTTCGTCAATCCAGTTCATTAAGAAGTGATCCGGATAGGGCACCGAAGAAAATTATTGATAGAGAAGAGCTAGAATACCTAGATAAATGTAGCAAGGCATGGTACTTGTTACAAAGTAAATATGATTCTTTTGGTTTAGTTGTCTTAGAGTGTTTGGTTTACTCTTTTTGGATAGACATCTATCTAATCTTTGTTTTGCTCACACCTTTATATTTTTGGCCTTATACAATATTGGTCTTCTATTCTTGTTAGGTACTATTTTATCTCCTAAACTTAAATAGAAACCTAAATGATTAGTTATTTTATTAATGGTTCTATTTATGACTTTTAATACTCCATGATTATACTTTATATCTTGAATTTTCTTGGTCAATTGAGCTTGCAATTTTAAAGTATTTGTTACTACTTGTGTACTTTTACACTGCACAATAAACTTGACCATTTTCAAAAAATTATAACGAAAAGATTCGTTTTATACTTCTATCAAAAATTAAAAGTTTTATGCTATGTTTTGATAAAAGGGTGTCATTGTTAATCCTTTTGTGTATGAGAGTTTTTATCATCGTGGTTGAATTTGAATATATATATATATATATATATATATATATATATATATATATATATATATATATATATATATATATATATATATATATATATGTGTGTGTGTGTGTGTATGTGTGTGTTCAAAATGATGTGGTAAGGTATGCAACCTTAAATAGTGAGAACTACCTTTGAAACATTGGACATAGCTCCCCACCCTTTTGTCATTAATGAAACGACGCCACCGCGTAATTTTTTTTTATCAAAAGCTATGTCTCAATGATTTTTATCTATCTAAAATTAAGTAACATCAAGGATATGAGACTCAAAAGGTTTTACTCATAATTCTCTATCTGGGGGAGAAAAATGATAGTTGAAAATTTTATCTATTTTACCAAAAAATGAGGCTTTCTCTTTATCACATAAAGTCAAAAAAAATGAAAGTGAGTTCAAACATTGATCTTCTTTCTTCAGTCTTACAGTCTGATGTTCCTTTTAGTCACTTTGCATCCCGAGTTATGTCTTTGAATCATTCTAACTTTTTATGGCTTTAATTTGACATGAGGGCTTTGAATGCTAAAACATTCTTTATGTAGATTATTGTACATAACCAAGAACTATTGTATGCTCTTTTATAGATTGTTTGATCATTTGAAATGGAATTTTAGGGATTAAAATGTACTTGCTTTATAGCTAAGAAATAACTTGTACAATTCCTATTAAGTGTGTTATTTTTTCACAGCTTTTGTTCGCTGGAAGCTCACGCGACCTATGTCACCGAAGCTTCGTGCAGCGATGTTAGCATGGCTTGTGAGAATATTTCTCACTGTAGCGACATCACTTGGGATTTTTGAAATTCCCAAATCAGGATTATTTTACAACTCTTTCCCATTTTTTTCTCTCAAAACCTTTTTTACCATTATATATATCTCTTTCCTTTTTCCCATTTTAGTTCTTAGAAGTCTTTTAGGTTGTCCTAACCTCACTCTAGCTGATTAAATCATCGTCTTGGTAAGTTTTTTGTTCCACGGATGTTCTTATTTACTCTTTTTAGTCTTAGGGCTTGGTTATAGTTATTTTGATAGATTTTGTTGAAATCCTCTCTATGATTGATGAGTGTCTACTTATCTCGAGTTTAGATTGAAACTCTTAAGTAGATTTAGTGTGTATAGCTTTTGCTTTACACCTTTGGGGTTTGGCTAATCATAGTTTTATTATAGGATCCTTGGATTTCATTTTCATATCTCATAGGATTTATGTGCTTGTGTCTTGGTATGTGATTTCAGTTTATCTTATTGCTCCAAAATCAAGCTCATGTGCTTTTACTTCCACAAAACACTCCAGATTTAATGAAATCTTTACCAGATGTTCCATGCATTAGGAGAGGTCAATAAATTTGTAATCTTTTTTCAACATACTTTTAGATTTGGATAAAAGAGATTGCCTTGTTATTTTCTTTCAAACCGGACCATATTACCCCAATATGGTGGGAGAATTTTATTATACTCTTGTGGATGGTATGGATCATGAAGGCAATCGAGTTATTTATGACAAAATGAGGGTAATTTAAGTGAGAATTTCTTTTAAGTGGATAAGCAAACACCTTAGCGTTCAAAAAGAAAAATATCCCAAATATCCCTAAGAGAAGTATTTAAGTGGACCTAGTAACCGGGATGCTATCACTCTTTTGAGCGACAGCGATTGTCAGGAATGGAACTGTAGGACCTTTTCAAATTTTTATCTTGCTAAAGACTTTTACATCCTAAATATGGTTGTTTGTTCCTGTTTCCCACATACCATCCTCACAATGTAACTTTCAAACTTACAGGATTGTTGTACACCATTAGTTCGAGTGTTGGTATGTGTTTGAATGACTTGATATTATATGGTTTTTTTATCACACTAAGGACATTTTTAAAGATCATGCTTTGATCTATGATTGTGGGGTTCCATTGCTTCCAAGGGAATTTTACGAAAAGTCAAAGTCTGAATTTACTATTCATTCATATTTTAAGTTAATTGCTCAGCTTAGCGACCTTGATGACCCCATTATACCACTGCATGTCGTTCCTCCACTTCATCCTCATCTTACCCCTAAATCACTTGCATCTAGTTCATTCCCTCTAACTGAAAATGAGTTGGACTCTACTGTGTCTAGGATAACTACTCAATTGGGTTCTAGTTTGCTATCATCATTTGGTATGATGACCTCTTCCTTATACGACGACATTCAATACCAGTTTGATATATATATATATATATATATATATATATATATAATGTTAGGGAAGCCTTGCATGGTGTTAATATTGAGCTTATTGTTTTTGGTGTCTGTAAGATGTTAAATAGGAAGAATAAGCGTTGTAAATTTTGTTTGGCTTGGATTTTGTTTACAGTTATTCAGATTTTGGTTTATATTTGCAATACTTATTGTAATCCTTGTAAACTCTTAAATTTTAAATGATTATCACTTTTAGCATTACTTATATGTTTGCTTTATATATTTTATCTTCCCATGTGTAGTTTAAATTGTTGATCTTAGGCCTATTACTCTCATAATTATATCTTGCTTAGACTAACATGTTAATTATCCACATTTCATATAATTCTTGTCTATTTGTTGGTTTGATTAGCATGTTTAATCTCTTAAAATAGTAATCCCTCATGAGATGTTCGTTAGAAGTTTTGTTCGATCAAACATCTCACGAGGGATTACTATTTTGATCTTTTTGATGTCGTTAGAAACTGAACTTGACTCGTTCGAACGAGATGATGATCTCATTAGAATGATAGGGCAGTTTCATTTAAACGACGTCGCCTCAAAATTTATGTTCGTCTTATAAATATACGTTTCGTGTTTGATTTCGTTAAGACTAGGGGTGTAAACGGGTCGGGTCTGGATCGGGTCTGGGTATATCCAGATCCGATCCGGGTATATTTTTAACGGATCGGGTCTTACCCGATTACCCGACGGGTCTCAGAAAATGGATCCAGACCAGGATCCGTTAAGGACCCGGAGACCCGACCCGAATACCCGACCCGATTATATATATCTATATATAAAAACTGTTTTTATATATATATATAAATAAAACTGTTTTTATATAAATATAACTTATATATATATATTAAAACTGTTTTTATATAAAATAAAACTGTTTATATATATATATATATATAAACAGTTTTTATATAAAAATTGACTTATATATATATATAAAAACAGTTTTTATATAAAACTGTTTTTATATAAAACTGTTTTTATATAAATAAATAACTTATATATATATATATATATAATATTATATATAAATATATATTTATTATATTATATATATACACATTCGGGTCGGGTCCTTATCGGATCGGAGTCATGTATATCCAGATCCGATCCATTAACTAATCGGGTAATCGGGTAATCGGATAATCGGGTCTATAAAATTTGCTCAGATCCGTTAATTTATGTCGGGTCCGGATCGGGTCCGGGTCCAGACCCGGTCCATTGACAGCCCTAGTTAAGACTTTTGCCATAATTGTTTCTGCATATCTTTTGAAAAAAAATTCAACCTTTTATTTTAAGAAAACCTTTGTGATTCACAAATCATCATCCCCAGAATTTATTTGAGTGAATCAATTTTAAACCATATATCTTATATCTAGCATAAAAATCTTGTGGAGAGAGTTTCTTCATGGCTGATCTTGTGATACCCGAGGGAATTCACTACTAACAACGAAGGTTGATCGGTGGATACCGAGCATGGAAGACTACGTGTGGATGACTCTGGACGGAGCTGTATTCTTTAAGTATTTACTAGTCACTGTGCATCATACTTGGGGAGGTTATCAAGTAGTCTGTAAGTCGATAGTCTTGTAAACTCTCTAAAGTGCTAAAGGAAAGAATATTTCACTTGAAAGCGTTTTGTTTTCTGACTTTGCCGTTGTTGAATGCATGGTTTATTTTATCAACTTTATCACCTAGATGCATGTTTAGGATAATAAGATGAAATTTGGACTTGTGTGTTGGACACTTAATTTACATAAATATTCCATTAAGATCTCAAGCGCACTCTCAAATTGGTATCAGAACCTGTTGCACAAATTTATTATGTGATCTTTTTCGCAAAATATTTTTCTCTTGATATCAATTTTTTTGAAAAATTATTGATCTTTGAAAATTTTGTTATTAATGGAAAATTTGTTTTTAATGGAAAATTTGTATAATCGAGTGCCCATCTTCGCTGGTACCAATTATGCTTACTGGAAAGCTAGGAAGAGGTCCATTTTGAAAGCCATTAATGAGAGAGTCTAGTTAGTTTGAAAAATAGGGTGGACTCCTCCTACTGTCACTGTTGATAATGTTATTGTCCCTAAACATGTTTCTTCCTGGATTGTTGAGGAATTTAAATGGAGTAATTTTAATTCTCGTGGACTTAGTGCTATTTTTAAAGCCATCACCGTTGACGAGTTCCCTCGCATCATGACGTACATTACACCTAAGGAAGCAAAGGATACCCTCTAGCTCATTCACAAGGGTAGCAACATTGTAAAAACGTCAAAGCTTCAGAATTTGACCACCCAATTTGAGACCATCACTATGTTAGAGCCCGAGTTATTTGATGAGTTTTATGCATGTTTATCGAACATTATCAATTCTAGATTTAATATGGGTGAGATAATTATGAAAATGAGAGTTGTGAAAATGATTTTGAGGTCACTCCCCGTCCGCTTTATTCCTAAGGTTACCGTGCTTAATTCATTAGGAATTTTAGACACTCTTAGGTTAGAAGAACTCGTAGGAACCTTCGGGCTTATGAGATATATATGTTCCCTAAAGCCATTAGACCTAAGGATATTAGAGTAGCTTTAAAGACTAAATCTAAGAAAAAGAAAAAAGATAGAGTTTTTTAGTCTGGATCTGAGGAAGATTTTGATGTCGATGACTTAGCCTTGTTTGCGAAAATTTTTAAAACGTTTCTCATGTTTTACAAAAATAATTCTTCCAATAAAAATATTTTTGAGAAAAACAAAAAGAAGAATGAGGTGAAGGATAGCGGTGAGACAGAGGAAGATATAAAGTGTTTTGAGTGTGATGGGAAAGGGCATAAGGAAAATGTGCAGCCCACTAGGCTAAAGAGAAATGGAAAAGAGACTGCAAATAAAGCCACTCTTAGCGATAGTGACATTGAGTCGATTGATTTAGGGGGAGCATCACCACATGAAAAGTACGCTACTTTCATGGTTAGTCACGTGAGTACTTCTAGTTTGTCCCACGCCAATGAGAATATATCTAAATGTGATAGCCTCAATGATGTTTCGACTCATTAGAGAGATAATGAGAGTAAGTATGGTGATTGAACTAAGGGAGAAGGTGATGTACAAAAAGTGTTTAGTGATTTGCACGTTGAAAACAAAAAATATTAATAAGGATTTGTCTCTTTGGGTTTTAGAGTTAGAGAAAGAAGTGAAAGCTTTGTGGTGGGTGGGTGAGGCATCGGAGAGTCAACTCAAGAAGGTGAAGGTTTCTTTATGTGAACAGTTGATTATCATAGGTCGGGAAAAGAGAGGCATGTCTCGTTCGAATGAGATGATCTCGTTATAACGACAAGGCAAATTCTCAGTTAACTTTCACGTCCCTTTATAATTATTATCCCCATTTATAGTTAGTTTGTCACTTCACTTCGCATAACATTATTCTAGTTATTAATTCAAAATCTACACCTTAGTGTCGTATACATGTATATATTTTCTTCACACTTTTATACATATATACGCACAGCATCCCTAGGCTATCCTCTCGGATTCACTGTTCATAATATCCCTTAATTCGCTCGTATATATATTTACACACACACACATATATATACGTACATACCAATCACATCAAGTATGCATACATATATATTGCTCACTATATATGTATAACTACAATTACTGGAGCATTATCTCCCAGATGCATTCTCAAGTGTGTTATTAGGCACCATGGATACAAACCTCAACTTGGGCCAACGGGTTGGAATCACACCACCAAACCCAAATCGTAACATAAATCGTAGGTGGTCATAGTAATACATCCGTGGGTCATAACCATACCACATTGTCCTACTAAATTCAAAAATCACATAAGGTGGTCATGTGATAGACCTATGACCCGGAAGCCGATACTTCACCTGCTTGTATTCACCAGGATAGACCGCCCACCATGCGTAACCTCCCCCGATAGCATCCACTAGAGTAGGTATGTTTCACATATATCAATCACACACAGACATATATATATATATATATATAAGGATAGGATCACAAGTGAACCTAAAAAGCGGACTTTTTAATGAACCTTAACAAAAAATACTTAACAACTCATTAATTTTAATTCCTTTATTGTAATTGGTTCGCGCCAGTGGAAATTTTTTTTTAACTAGTGGTCTACTGTCAGACCCCAAAACGCTCATCATGAAGTTATGGGGTTCATCATCGAGTTTGGGTACGGGCAAACCTCGATACTAAAGGAAAATAGGTTAGTTCACTTTGACTAAGGCATTTAGCTAGAACAAAGTGATTATGCAATTCGAAGTTGTCAGATTGTGGGGAGCTGGGTTCTTTCGATCATTTGGTAGTTGATGTCTCCTGCTACCATTGTGGAATTTTCGTTAAGAACATATATAAGGAGGGGGGGTACCTCCGAGGCAAAATTCGGTATTTAGCCATGAGCGCTCCTAGGCTCTAGGCAACTTCGTGGGCATGTTGGGTTATCCATATACCGAATGTGAGATTGGTAGTGCATGGATTTTGGGTTGTGATCGAGAATTTCTTGATCACACCTGTTATGCAACATCGGGTTGCATCGGTGGGCTGGGTTGCTTATATTTTTGAGGTGGCATTGTCTTAATTCATGGGTTGTTGCTAGTTGACTTCAAAGAGCAGTTGTACTTGTCCCAAAAACGGATTTGGGTAGTTTTCATGGGAGTTGCTGGGATGGATAGGTGTAAAAAATTACACCAATGTGGCACATGTGGGATCATGGGATAACTCCTTGGACACCGGTTGGGATACTGATACAGCAGTTTTAGAGCAGTTCCATGGCAGTTACTGGGCAGAACAGATGTAAAAACGGAATTGCATCAGTTGGGCACTTGGAGTTCATGGGTTAGCTTCTCTAGACACCTGTTGGAAGGATAATGCAGCAGTTTTGGAGGCAGTTTCATGGAGAAACGACGCAGCATTTAATTAAGACACATGCCCTAGCAGTTGGGGATGTCAACTGCATTTTTGTAACTTATTTATAATCATTTGCCCCTTATATTTTTAGGCAGGAAGCCTTAGGCCGAAATTGAGTGTTCATTTGTAATCGTTGAGTGATTAATAAAGGTTGGGAGTTGAGTTCCTGTAATTTTGTGTCTTGTGTGCGTGTGCCTCATATATTGTGACTGGGTTTGCTATTTTGCTTGCTATAATCATGTTAAAAGCAGGTCGTGTTGGTGTACCTCGTGTATTGGTTGGCTGATCAGGTTTTGTGGAAAAAACTTGATGCCTCACCGAAAGATTTTAGAAAAAAAAATATTCGTTTGACATCGACCATGGTGGGGGTGGGGGTGGGCGTGGGTGTGGAGGTAAGGGGGTCTCGAGTCACACGCATGTCCGTTGCCGCTGGCGCGCACCAATTACAACAAATGAATTAAAATTAATGGGTTGTTAGGTATTTTTTGTTAAGGTCCATTAAAAAGTTCACTTTTTAGGTCCACTTGTGATTCTCTCCCTATATATATATATATATATAATCGTACATATCACAAGTAGCACTAGCCTATATTCTCCAAGTCTGAATCCGACTCCTAAATCCATAAGTAGTCATTTACTTATTTTTACATCACGGTTATATTTTATTCTGAACACTAAGCCTATATCAATCCAACCCGTGCCCCAATTCTATCTGAAACTCCCATTCGAATCCATAAATATATTTTTGAGTGTCGTTCGTCCTAAACACTCCTAAATCCATACCCCGTTTTATTCTCAACTAACCCCAAGGTAATAATATATTCCAAAAATTCCTGAAGTCCAAAACACCCTCTACGGACCTTCCAACATAACCTGAATCCCAACCAAATCAATAACACATCAAAACACCTAACCAAGGTTGAGTAGGGCAGTCGAACAGAGTCAAAATCCACAATTGTAGGACTATTTTAAAAATGCAGAAAAATCAAATCCAAAAATTATCTAAATCAACAATCCGACTTCAGATTTGGATTCTACTCGAAAACTTGGGTCAAGTATGTGATTGAGTTTTTCTCAAATATCTTCTGAAAGCACTCGAAAAGAAGATCTAAAACTCTCCAAAGTGACTCTTCTCATTCATCTCATTTGTGCCTCTTTCAGTTTCGTTTTTGGCCTCTCTATTTTCTCTTCTAACACTAAAAATCATCCCTAACATACCTTATAATCAATATACAGGTTTTGACATATCAATTGATCCAATAAATCATCTACAACATGGGTTCCAACATCAATTATCCATAATTAATCTTCATTAATTCTAATACCCCTTTTCACTATTTTTACAGATTTATAATTTTAATTTACATCTATTCATCACAAATTAAATTTCTGATTTCTCATTAATATTTCACCTTTTATATGAACTAAATTCAAACTTCATATGAGATAAATAATCTCTTTTTTTCTATGGATTCACATGGCAAAAATCCCATTTTTGCCATGTGAATTCCACCCAAAAGTTCATATTTATTTTTCACCAATCATGACAGAAACTAAAACATAACATATAATATCAAAGCAAGTTAAGAACTTGACTTAAAAGTTTAGAAGAGTCTGACTGCTTTGTTGTGTGATGATTCTAGTCCAGAAAACCCTTCAAATTCCTCCCAACTTTTGCCTTTCTTGATCTCCTCTTTGATTTTCCTTGACCTTTCTCTCTTCTCTCAATCTTAGGTGATTTAAAATGAGTCATTGGCTGACTCACTCATCTAAAACCCCTTGATATACGCTTAATATCTTTTTTAGGTTAAGTTATAAGATTAAACTTACCTAAATACCACCGTACGGGTCCCGTGTAGATTAAAAAGTCCCCAGAATCCGATTACAACCCCCGGGTACCGAATTCTGACTATCTCGACCCATCCCGGATCATTCGTGCACTCAAAATTACCATATGAGTAACCTATCATCAATTTTCAATCTTATTCCCAACATGACCCCACAAGCGCGTCCCGAATAAGATCTTATCAACCCGTCACTTTTACCGACATACGACTTAATATAAAATAATACAATTTCATTTACTTATCAAACAAGTAAATATAATAATGCATAAATATTAATCCAATATTCACTTATTAATATTTATTTAATTTACTTTATTTCTCAAATTAATTAAATTACTTGTAATTTAAATATTCCCAAAAATACGAGGTATTACATAGGTCAGTGATTGAAATACATGATAGTTCAATGTCTTGAACAAAGTGGACAATCGACACGAGGTACTACTAATTTTAGAATTTTAAGGCCTAAAAAATGATGGATGATAACTAGACATTACATCAATACAACGTTGAACAAGCATCCCAAGCGAATTGTTGTCCCATATTTCTCTAAGCTAAATCCACAAAACCAACGAATCATACTTCAAACAGCAACTCTAACCGATCCAAACAAAAATATACGTCTGAATTTGATTGTTTTGTAGTTGACGTTGATGAAGAAATATGATGCAAGGAAACAACCTCGTAAAGAAACTAATATTGGATGTGAATGCATCCAACCTGTGAGTGATTGACATAAACAAATTTTGATGTGATAAGACATAAACACTAAATACTCATAGGAATTAAAGAGAAATACGAAAATATAGCAACAAATTTCCAATAATCTAATACTATGAAAACAACTACATGTAGAGCATTTTAGTATTTACAATTTTTAACAGCATACATATCTTGTCATTGATGAACTTGTAAGATGTTTCAATTATTGTAAGGGGGAGATGTTTCAATGTTCCTCTCTAACAGCATACCCCTGTATCCACCATAACCCAACAATGAGTGATAATGAAATTATGTTAAGCCTATCCACTTTGGCTTAGTTCTTCAAATTTGGTGCCATTAGCAATCAACACAGTGCACTTCTTTGAGTGTGTGCCATTGGGTGGGCATGTTTGGCGTTCTAAAGTCTTTCAAGATTCTTCTAATGTTAAGACATCATTATAAAACGATTGTATTGACATGTACATAGTAAGAAGTCGTGAAATCAAATTATGCAAGCTTAAGAGATTCATTCATGTATATAAGCTCACAACAAGTTCTTGGATCGTTTGGTTTAAGAGAACGCTGAGATATGCACAGAGTGGTCTAAATACAAGCCAATTTTTATTTTTTTCAAATTAAATTTTAAACTTATACAATTTAACCCTAAGCACCACTTTTAAACAATTGTTGTGATAAATGATTTACCAAATTTTATCTTGTCCTAAACATGCATCTAGGAGTGAACAAGAATAAAATAAGTAACAACCCACAACACGCCGATGTACGAGAAAAACCCACAACGGTAAAAACCTCTGGCGGCCCATCCATGCAAATTCACTATGATAAGGTTTTACAAAAGTGGACAGATGACTTACTCAACAACTCGACACCCTCCCAAACCTTGGCGCATCTTCGATCTTCAATCTCCCTCCACAACGATAACGTAGGAATCCACCCACGCAAACGCCACAACATGTGAGTCCACACACGCCTCAGTGTCCACCTATAAGGCTCAACACGCGTCTACTGATCTAAAATACAGAGTCCACCATTTCTTCATCGCAACACCACCAACACGGAGTCCACCGTGTGTAAATAGCAAACACAAAATACACCATATGAAACGTACTCAACAAGGATGATGATGGGTAAAACCTTTATGCCAAACAAGATCTCAAAGCATATAAAGATTGAAACTTGGATCTCGAAGAGTTTAAATAAAACTAGGGTTTGGGAGCTTTTGGATATGTATAAGAAAACATTTTTTTGCCAAAAGTCTCTTTAAAAATTGATGCCATGATTATTTATATAGAAAACACATTTTTCGACGTATCATATTTTTTAAGAAAACTTGTTCAGACGAAAATAAGATTTCGTTCGAACAAAAAATACTATCTCGTTCAAACCAATTAAAAACTCGTTTGAACAAATATATTAATCTCGTTCGAATAAACTTCGAATGATATATTTCTTATAAACATAAATTTCTCATTTGATGTTCATTTTAAGGTTGTTCTAACGACATTCACATCTCATTTGAATGAGCAACATAAACTCGTTCGAAGGACTTAAAACAAAAAATATATTTTCTTTGAGAAACTTTCAAAATAAGTCCTCAAACATTTTAGAAAAATAAACAACCAAAATTAAGTTCCAAGGATCAAAATGTATATTCATTCATACCTGAGAGATCGTCAATATCATGATGCCAAAATGTGGCACGAAACACGACACAATGAATGAAAACTCTTAAGCTTTCTCTCTACATCTTCAACCAAACACATCATAGGCTTGAAAGGTCAACATACACAAATCCTAACCTATGACTAAAAATGTTTTCGCCGGAATAAAGCCAATACATACAAATTAACTTTTGTCTTAAATTAAGTCAATACATACAAATTGACTCAATCGAAAGTTTGTCCTTACGGTTTGATCAGGCAATCAATTTTTGATTTTGATAAATGGCTAAATAATACATTTTAGTATAAGAAGCATGACGAAAACATTTTTGTATTTCTACTATAATTTGTGGATAATATTCTCTTAATCGGGGAATGAGGTGGTTGTTCGGATAATTTGATATAAAGTAGTTAAGACTAGCCACGTATATCCTTTCGATCAAGATTTTTATAGGTCGGATAAAAAGAATGTTGATTTTATCCAAATCTAATTATATCGATGTTTTATACACAAGAATAACAAAGATTCCATTAAAGGATGTGTAAGACCACTCTATCTAGGAATTAGTGTCCTAAGACACTTGGTTATATAGAAATAATGCATAATATACCTTATGCTTCGGCAATAGCAACCCTTATGTATGCTATATTGTGTGTTAGACTGAATATCTGTTATGCCTTTGGCATGGTCAACAAATTTCAGTCTAATAGTCTTATAGCTTTTTGGTAAAAGATTGGATTTTTGGTCAGATTAGGATCCCATGTTTTCTACCTCAGAATATGCGTTTACCCAACGAGGTTGAGCTATATGTTGGAGAAGTGCCGATAAATCTCACATTGTTGACTCCTCCAAGGAGGCCAAAGATGTTTCCACTTTAGAGCCAACTAAAGAGTCTATAAGGCTCGAGAACTTCCTAGCTAATATAGGTAATTTTCCTTCAAGTGAAATTGGTTATTTCACTTTTTAGCGTTCATAGTTGTATGATTGCAAGTTTGAAAGAACCTATAGCCCATAACCCATAAAAGGGCTGAGCACATTTAGTGTAGATTTCACATAGTTTGAGAGATCGGGCAGGGACGTGATAAGTTTATGATCAAAATTGTATCGAATAATACACAGTTATTCCTTCTAGAATTAGGAATCAAACTTTCGAGTGGATGGGTTGGTAGTTACGTGCATAGGTACATGACTTTAAGACTAAGTGGAAGACTGTTGGGGTTTTATTCTTAAAACATTGTATGGCGTTTACTTTTAGGTAAAAGTGTGTGATGATAACACACTTAAGCACTCTGGAATTCCAAGAGTTCACAACCTTTTAGCTTCCTCCGTGCAAGGGAAGAGGTCACAATGTCTATTAAAGACCTTTGCTAGACCAGCTATGGACCTCAAAGGGCATGGCCACCTTGAAGAAGGGCCTAAAAAAAAATTAAAGATCCAAGCATCATCCCTACCATCACAATGTGCTTAGTCATTCCACTATACCTCAGAAGTCCGACTCATAAACACTATTTTGCTTACCACCACCACTTACTCTCACTACAATTGAAGTCTCCCATCCATATTAAATACTCCCATCAACTACCTTACACCACACATAAACCTTTCATCAACATTCCATCGGGTTACTATAGTCGTCAAACCTCGGGGCAACCCTTGCCATGCCACTTTATTCCACTCATTATCTCTCGAAGGGAATACTTATATATAGGATATTTGTGAATTGTTAAGGGCATCAGATAATCATCAAATACGACGACAAGAAATATTATTTATCAGATTTAGTGAGATATCACCCCACTAAGGACAAGAGAGACCTAGGAATTTTCATCTCTTAAGTGTTCATTGTTGTATCATCTATTAACATGTTGTTAGTAGAATATTATAGAAGTATTGGACACTCACTTCCAACCACTTATAAGTTGTATACTCTATTGATTCCTTAAATAGGATAAGAAATCATTATATAAGTCCACAGATTAATTCTTAGGATCCCTTTGATTAGTAACAAAGACCATAAACACTACGGACCTTCTTGGATAAATAAAAAAAAAAGTACCTAAATTGTAACACTCTCATTTACAATCTAATATAATAAGTAACACCTTTCATAGTGGACGTAGGATCCTTAGATGAGGTTCGAAAAATTTTATATCCTTGTTTATCAATTTGATGTTTCTCCACACTAACCGGTATATGGTCCTGTGGGGAGCACCAGTTGAAATGAGGTCTCAAACGATTTCAAGACCCATTTGTGTGTTAGCTCATTTTTAAATAAGAACCATGATAACGAGAATGCCTTATATTTGTATTTAAACATATTGTATTATATCGGTCAATTGAACTTAGCAGGAATTCTGATGAGTTGGGTTCGATTTGATAACAAGATATCGAATTTCGATTCTAGTTCAGTTGAAATAATTCACAACCTAGATAAGGAGGTTGGCATCCTATCCATATGATTGCATGTAGAGTCCTAGTAGTTTATTTCAAACTACAAGAACCAGTCTAATTGTTCGATAACTTGTATGATAGTTCAAAAGAGGATTGAGACAAGTACATCCAGCAATGTATTGAATAGGAGCACCCGTGATATTTAAGTCTGAGGGTTGTCTTGATTAGACTTAAAGTAATCGCACACCATTTGCAAAGGGTTCATAGATTCTAAATCCCGAGAATTATGAGGATCGGAATGCTTGCAAAATTGTTATTTTGATTGCTATGGGTGCGAGTGTTTCTCCGAATAAATTTCTAGGAGCTCACTAAAGAAACGAAGTCATGTATCAAAACACTAGAAAAAGCCACATGGATGGATGGAATGTAGGGTGCCTCGAACATCTTAAATGCACATCCATATATGGTGAAAACGAAAATACAAAACTCTTTTTGTCTTTTTAAAAAAAATTATCAAAAAAATAAAATCTTTTTGTAAATTTTCAAACTTTTTCTTAAAAATCAAAAATCTTTTTGGATTTTTTTAGATATATCAAAATGCATAAACATGTATAACAATAGAAATACAATAAAGATACAATCTAATAATAAGGACAAATGACATAAACTTGATAATCACCTTATACTAGATAAAGTACCCAAATTTAATTACCAGAATACATAACCAAAGACTTCCTAAGATTCTCGAATCTAAGTGCATCTAAAGGTTTCGTGAAAATATTAGCTAATTTTCGTTCGGTGCTCATAAAGTCTAAGGATATGGTCTTTTCCTCGACAAGATCACAAATGAAATGCTCAGGTATCCTAATGTGCTTCGTGTGGAAATGTTAGACCGGATTACAAGATATATGAATTAAACTCGTATTATAATATGAAATAGACATTATGCCTTGAAAAATCCCATAATCTTTCAATATTTACTTCATCCATAAGAGTTATGTGCAACAATTATCGTCGGCTATATACTCGGCCTCCGTCGTGGAAAAAGATATGGAGTTTTAATTCTTGGTCAACTAAGAGACAAGAGGACTCCCAAAGTAAAAATACCCACTTGAGGTGCTCCTACAACCATCAATATCTCCGGCCCAATCGGCATCCAAATAGGTGGACAAACGATCATCGGTATTAAAGGAATACCAAATATAGTAGGAAAGAATACCACTCAAGTATTTGCTGATACGTTTAAGTGTGAGCAAGGGAGACTCTTTCGGGGACGCTTGATATCGCACACAAACTCCAATGATAAAGGCAATATCGGGATGACTATCGGTCAAGTCTAAAAGACTCTCTATCATGCTCCTATAGAGGGTTTGCTCTATGTCCTTGCCTAAAGTGTCTTTGCTAAGTTTAATCGACGTACTCATAGACTCATAGGGGTGCTTGAGTGCTTAGCGGAGTCAAAACAAAACTTCTTCACTAGAACCCTAGCATATTTGGATTAAGATATGAATATCCCATCATTAAGTTGACGCACTTGGAGACCTAAGCAGAACGTAAGCTCACCAACTATGATCATCTAAAATTAGCTTATCATCTTCTCCTCAAGCATGTGGGCATGTTAAGAACACGTGGATGCAAATACTATATCATCCACAGTGACTTGGGCAACCAGTATTGCACCACTCTCTCTCCTCACAAATAACGTCTTATCCACTCCCTTCTCTTGAAGCCACGAGATAAGAAATAAGAAGTGAGACTCTCGTACCAAGTATAGGGTACTTACTTCAAAACATACAAGGCCCTCTTAAGATAAAAAGACGTGTTTTGGGTGCTTTGGATCTTCGAACACCTTTGGTTGTTTTACATACTCTTCCTCATATAGAATATCATTAAGGAATGCACGCTTGACATCCATTTGATATAACTTGAAGGGTATATGACATGCTATAGCGAGTAGTAAGTGGATAGACTCAAGCTTAGCAAAAAGAACGAATGTCTCGTCAAAGTTTACACCTTTAATTCGTGTGTAGCCTAAAGCAACGAACCTAGCCTTATTGCGAACTATAGTACCATTCTCATCCATCTTATTCTTATAACTACACTCGGTAGTAATCACATTAAGCTAGTTAAGTCATGGAACTAACTCCCATACATCCTTCTTGCAAGACTAAATCAACTCATATTGCATAGTAGATATCCAATGCTCGTCCTTTACGGATTTTTTCACATTCTCGACCTCTATTAAGGAGGTGTGGTAAAAGTAGATAACCACATTTTCAAGTTGAGCGAAAGTCTTGATACCTAGTGTGGGATCACCAAGTATAGCGAAAAGGTCATAAATCTTTGAAACCCAATAGGGTGGATTCTCTAAATCAAATGTGAGGTTCACTGGGGTAGTACGAGGAAAGATGGGATCGTCACCAGGGGTGCATTATTCTCACACTCGGGGTTAGAGTCAATAGACATTGGCGGCTCGTCGTCTCTAATCGTAACGTTTATTGACTCTATGACCTTAGAGCTTGTAAGGTTAAATACCCTATAAGCCCTACTCGATGATGAATAATCTATAAATATCCCTCATTACTTTGGGAGTCAAATTTTCTCAAGTGATCTCTATCTCTCAAAATATAACAAGGACTCCCAAAGACACTGGAATACGATAGGTTGGGTTTCTTCCCTATACACAACTCATATGGTGTGTGTAACATGTGTGGATAAAGATATACCATATTCACCGTATGGTATGCGATATTAATCGCCTCTGCCCAAAAACGTCTAGGCACTCTCCTAAGAAGCATGGACCTAGCCATCTCGTGAATTGTTCGGTTCTTCATCTAAATAATCCTATTTTATGAGGACTACAAATGACTGAAAACTTGTGTTTGATGCCCACTCCATCACTCCATCATAATAGCTACCATTCTGGCTTTTTTAAATTCAGTGCATTTGAGTAATAGTGACACCATGTTGGTTTTGTAGGACAAGACACTTGGTTATTAGACACTCAACCGCATCAGAATTTTCTCTAAAAAAATCCTACGATAGAGTATCTCGAAAAGTCATCAACCATCACGAGAATGCATATCTTACCACCAATGCTCTCCATACGAGTAAGACCCATAAGATCCATATGTATCAACTCTAACACACGAGAGGTGGTAATGTTATTCAACTTTCGATGGGGACTTCAAATTTATTTTTCTTGCTGGGAAAGATAATAGACTAAGGAAGTTGGATTACTAAGCGATAATAAGCCCCAGATTAGGTCTTTCTTCACTAATCTCGAAAGATATTTAAATTTCACATGATCTAATCGGTGATGCCAAGGGTCAATAAAGGAGGTCATGGAATTGTTGCACACAAAGGAGGACTTGGTAATAATCCATTAGCAATTATCAGCGGTCCTCACTCCTTGTAGTAATAGTTCACCGGATTGATCGTATACGTTAAATTTGGACTCGCTAAACTTTAACGCAAAGTTTGCGTCGCAAAGTTGGATTATTCTAATTAAGTTCACTATCAACTCTTCAACGTACAATACATTGTCTAGCTTAGGAAATCCAGGTATCTCAACATAATGACGTCCTAAAAGGCTAAACCTACTCCCATCTCCAAAGGTGACTTTTCCTTCCTTGTGATTTAGAGGGTCGGTAAAATACAACTTGTCACCGGTCATGTTTCTAGAGCACCCACTATCAACATACCATTGAAAAGTATCTTAAACCCTGAGAGCAACGTGAACAATAAGAGCTTTGTCGTATTTTTTAGGTACCAAAGTGGAGATAACCTTTTGTTTGCCCTTATCGTTGTTAGATCTAATCGTAACGTTGGAAGCATTTTCAAGAGGTATAAACATGATTTGAAATTCTTCCATTAAGCTTTGAGAAGTGGGGACCGGGAACTCAACTTGCTCTCTAAGACTATCAAAGTCACTATAGGGGTGCGCAGGAGTATGTGTACACGTAGTTCTTCCTATCTTGTGGCAAAATTCCCTAAGGTGAACTCTCATTTTGTAATAGGTACAAATATAGACTTGTTTGGGACTACCTTGGCCATCTCATTTAGGTTGAACTCTCTTTGGTAGTTTAGGTCGAGGGCCATAAGGATCAACCATAAATTTAAAATTTGGTTTTGGTACGGCATGGGAAGTGGATGCACCGTTGTAACCTAAAACCTAAAGCAGGACCGAGGAACATCTTTCCTACCTTCTTCAATGTACCCTCTATAGTAACCTTGACCTCCTGGTCACGTTAAAGATCTTTCTCGAGTTGAGATACATGGGCTTTAAGTTTTACACGAGTCTCTAATGATGCTTGATGATCTCTCGTAAGACTAGACATTATGTTGGTCATGTCACCAATTTTTCTCTCCATTAAAATGACTCTTTCTCCCAAAGAAACTCTTCCCGAGGAAGTTCTCTCTCTTGACGTTTTCTCTAACAGTAACAACTTAAGTGCCAAATTTTTATTTTTATTTTTATTTTTCATTTTAAAGGACTCGATGTAAAGCTCGGTGTAGGCTCCTTGAGGGCCACTTTCCCCCTCACTCAAATCGTCATCTCCCTCGCTCTCTCTGAAATGACTAGAAAAACAGTCGAGGTCATCATGTTTAGAAACTTCCTCATTGGCATGAGGTGTGCTCAGTTTACTAACACGACTGGCTATGAACGCGGTGAAGTTATGTCCATGCGATCATTCATCCTCGAAATCCATTGACTCGACCTTGCTATCACTAAGAATAGCATTATAGGTTGTTTTGCCTTTGCCCTGCCTCTTTAACCTTGTAGCACACTTATAAGATTTGTGACCCTTACCCTCGCACTTATAGCATTTCTCTTCATCTTTTTTAGGGTACTCTCCTCTCGCTTTTTCAAAAAATTTCTTCCCCGTCAAAACTTTATTTTCTTTGGAATAATTTTCTTTCCTCAGTTTGAGAATTTTTTTGAACTTTTTTGCAAAAAGGAAAATATCATCGAGATCAAAATCAAATTTGGAATCATAAGATAACTCCTTTTTCCTTTTAGATAGAGCAATCAAAGCAATCCATTTTTTTCGATTTTTAAATTTTAGGGACCATATCGATTTCATAAGTTTGAAGGTCCCCTACTAGTTCTTCTAATCCAAGTGTATCTAAAATTCCCAACGAATAAAGGATTGTGACTTTAGGGATAAAACGGGATGACAGGGATTTCAAAATCTCTTTCACAACGCGCGTCTTAGGAATTTTCTCACCCAAATCAGAACTGGGATTGACTATATCAGATAATCAAGCATAAAACTCATCAAAAATCTCAGTATAGTGATAGTTTTAAACATTGTGGTGAGATTTTATAGCTTAGAAGCTATCACAACGTTAATACCCTCGTGAGTGAGTTGAAGAGTATCTCGCACTTCCTTAGGCGTGGTGTCCGTCATGATGCGACGAAACTCATCAGGGTGACGGCACTAAAAAATGCACTTAAGCCTCAGGAGTTAAAGTTACTCCATTTAAAATCATCCCCTATCCAGACAATGATAGGTTTAAGACTTTTGATATTGTCATTAGTCACAGTGATTGGTGTCCACCCTCTTTCACAGACAATCCAGACTCTCTTGTCAATCAACATCAGTGCCGACCTCATTCTAGCTTACCAATAAGTATAATTTGGCCCATTAAAAATAGGTAGACTATTATAAAAATTATCCATATAATTCCAAATTTAATGATCACACAATAAATTAGAGTAATCGGCTCTAATATCAATTTGAGAAAGTGAGGTTTATACGAATTTACTTGTATCTTAGGCCAAAAACACAAATTCTCTTTTTATCAAATTTTATATTAATTTAAATTAAAGTGAACATGAAATAAAAATTATTAAGACATATTCCAAACCAAAATAAAATGAAGAATAAGTAGAGGAAAATTCCTTTCCGGGCAAACCCATTAATTCAACATTATTAGATAATTCGATATACACGTAATAACTTACAGCCTACTTAGATATCCACTAAGTATAACACACAAGGGTCTTCAAATCTTCAATAAAAAATGATGTGTTCCAACACCGCGCACAAAAATCAAATCTTGCCTCGGTATCCACTAATCACCCTCAGGAATATACGATTTCCTTCTTCTTCAACAATAGAGCATTGATTCCACAAATTAGCAGAAGATAAAATCTCTACAAGGGTTTTAGAGCTTTGATTATGTTCTTTATATAAAAAAAAAAGTGATCCTAAAAAATCCAAGGAGTTTGGTTGACAAAATTATAGAGTTTGATCACAAAAAGAACTCCAAAAAGGCTTATTAAAAAATCTAATCTGCATATCTATTTATAGGGAAGGTAATTGGAAAGAGATAGGGATTAAATATTTATATAAGATGTAATGAAAAATAAAGAAATGCGTACTCATTTGAACGAACTGCCACCTCATTAGAAACGATGTATACTATATCGTTCAAACAATTTTAGACGAAATTTCGAAAATCATTTGAGAGCAAACCGAAAAGGCTACGTTCCAGATCTCATTCGAACATGGGAATCTCATTCTAATGACCCATATGTAACTTGTTCGAACAGCATGTCACTCTCGTTCTAACGAGTTAGCGAGTTTTTCAAAAATCTTAAAAAAATCATTTTAAAAATATTTTGAAAACTTTTAAATGCAAACACTTTTAAATGTCCCGTGAATATTTAAAACTTTAACAAATCACCTCATAAATTTTCTTGGGTAAACATGTGACGAATGATCTTCAATCTTGTAAATTTCACTAATGTTTCTTCTCTTCGAAGACTTGAAAACGTTCATGAATGTGCAGTAGGGTGTAATGGTATAATCCAAATAAAAATAAAATGAGAAATTAAAAATTTTGCTCTTACATGTTGTTGTGAAGATGTTCAAAAATCAAACTTATTCTAAAAGATATTCGAATGAATATATCACCTTTCGACCGAGAGAAAAAGTTATAATTTTCATAAATAATTTTTTCTCTTTCGTTGAAAGGATTTTTTTCAATTCTCTCTTGGTTATCTAGATTCCCAACCAGTCTGGGTTCTCCATTGGATCGGCTTACGATGAGATTTCTCCTATCCAGCCTTATGTTTTTTAGCATAATATCGTATGGAATAAGGCTAACATTCCTAAATGTGTGTTTATGTTATGGATGATATGTAGAGATGCCATTCACACTAAGGATAAGATCCACGTCTGGGGCATTTCTGAGGATAATTTGTGTTGCAGCTACGCTAATGGGATTGAGACCAGTGCGCACGTCTTCAATGAGTGCCATGTTGCTACGGAGGTGTGGAAGGAGGTTAGGGCTAGGAACCAGGAGTACAAAAACACTTTGGACTGGGATGGTGAGATGTTTCATGCCATTTCAAATTATATTGGGGCCTCTATAACCGTATTAGATGTATTTCGTTCTCTACTACTATTTACTGCCTGTGGTTGGAGTGAAATGCTAGATATTTCAAGCGGGTGTCTAAGATTAGTGATGTCATTGTCAAGGAGATCGAGGTGATGATCAGAGCGAGGGCCGTGAATCGAAAGAAAGGGACTAGGAGATTCGAGAACTGGATGGCTTGCATGAACTGTGGAATCCTTGAGAGTAAACTTGACTAGGGTTTTGTGGGGCTAGGGGCTTTCTGCCTTTTGGTTTGTTATTTTTTCTCTCTTTTAGGGTATGCCCCTAAGGGTGTTTTGGGGTTTTGTCCCATCTTACACTTGTTGTAGTTCCGTTTGTTGATATATACATAATTCTTCCCAAAAAAAGGTTGCAAAGCGAACCACGCATAGAAATGTGAGGTTTCGATGGCGTCTTTTGGGATTCCAGACCACCTCACCACTAGTTAGCCTTCCTGGTTAGCGATAAGCGAGGTTTAGGTGATTAAGTGTGAATGTATGGTGATTCAGGCACCGAGAGGGAGAGAGCTCCGTAGGGGTATATGGTATCCTTATTTTAGACTTTGGTTTTAGCAAAGATTCAAAATATTTTAACCTATTTTTATTTAAGGTTGCAAATAAGAGCATACATAAACAAGTGGGATTTTGATGGCGTCTCTTGGGATTTGGGACCGCCTCATGACTGATTATCCTTCCTTGTTAGTGGGAATCGAGGTTTAGGCAATTAAGTGTGAATGTATGGTGATTCAAACACCGAGGGGGAGAGAGCTACGTAGGGGTATAAGGCATCCTAATTTTAGACTTTGGTTTTAACAAATATTCAAACTATTATAACCTCATTCTATTTAAGGATACAAAGGGGACCAGACTTAGAAATCGGGGTTTCGATGGCGTCTTTCGAGATTCAGGACCACCTCATGGTTGGTTATCCTTCTTAGTTAGCGTGAACCGAGGTTTAGGTGATTAAGTGTGAACGTATGGTGATTCAAACACAAAGAGGGAGAGAGCTTCATAGGGGTATAGGGTATCCTGATTTTAGACTTTGGTTTTATCAAAGATTCAAAATATTGCAACATCTTTCTATTTATACTCGCAAATTGAACCAGACGTAGAAACACAAGGTTTTGATGGCGTCTTTTGGGATTCGGGACCACCTCATAATCAGTTTTCCTTCCTAGTTAGCGAGAACTGAGGTTTAGGCGATTATGTGTGAATATACGATGATTCAAACAATGAGAGGGAGAGAGATTTGTAGGCGTATAGGGTATCCTAATTTTAGACTTCAATTTTAGAAAAGATTCAAAATATTACAACATCTTTCTATTTAATCTCGCAAGTTGGACAATCGTTGTGCCAATAGGTTTGAGATCATAATTTGGAGGAATTCGCACCAAGAAGATATCTTGGATTATGATATCCCATAATAGACTTATAAGTTTTGTTTCTCCTAGTAAAACACGGTCGATGGATTATTTTATAATCTGGTGGAGTAACAAATAAGTTAAGTATGAGAATTAAGGAATTGATTAATTGTTGGTTAAAATCGATTAGCGAAAAATTTATTTGACCAAGTGAGTAGTTGACGCTTAACGTAAGGAATCACATTACGTACCGTAATCAAAATTTCAAATAAGACCTCTTTATTATGTGTGATTTAGAGATATTTAAATTGGACTGCAGTCGTGACTATTTATGGAATTAAACGCGATTAAATAAAGAAAGTAAATAAATTATAATAATTTGAAATATATTTTTTCGAGTATTGATTTGGAACCCAATTTAATTATTAGTCTTGGGTCCCTAATATAGTCCAATAGTCAAGTAGTAGGCCAGAAACTCTATGAAAGAACAATTATCTAAGTCCCATGACTTATACTTGTATATATTGGGGTAAGCTAGGGTTTTAGGGTAATGGTCCATTATGGAGGGATAGATAGAGAGGACAAATATTATTCACATTTTTATGAAGGGGTGAGGAGAGAGAGTTATATCTCTCTTATTTCACCAAGTTTTAATCTCCAAAAGTGCCCATGCATAAGGCTTACTTTGGGTGAATCATATACTAGGATATTCGAGATGTTCGGATCATTCTAGCAAGGTTTTAGGAGACATTAGTTGGGTAGCAACATTCTCATCTTCATCAACATATATCTTCTCATATAGATCATCAACAAGATCCGCAAAAAGGTATTGTATTCGAAATCTTAGGTTTGTGCTTCAAACCTAGTTCTTGGTTTTCCCATTCCATTGCACGATCGATCGAAGTTTTTAGGATGAATTGTATTTATGTCAATCATGTTTTCCCACCATGTCCGTGTTCTGTTTCTTATACAAGGGCTTCAAAACTCATTTCAACTCTCATTTTCTCACTAAAAAATCCTATATGAGAATTTTTCTCCGATTAGGAGTTTTCGTTTCTCATTTGAGAATTTAACCTCATTTGGTGGGTTGATTTCAAGATATAGGGCTCCAAACCTAGGTTTTCAAGACCTTTGGGATATTCTGATTTCTCTTTAGTTAATCATTCAAAATATTCCCTTAGAGTTTATCTAAGTTTGCTTTAGGTGTTTTGAGGACATTGATCATTATTCCTAGCACTATACAAATTTTTTATCCGTTCTTAGAGTTTTTGGTACTAAAATGCATTTTTCCACACTTTAATCACTGTTTATATCATTTTTGCACTTGATTGAGTATCTTTTCTGATTATTTGGTTTGTTGGGTCATTATCTACTGCTTCGGAGATATTACTTACCTTTCGTGAGTTTATATGATGATCCCTAAATAAATTAGCGACCAAGAGACCCCCTGAGTGGTCCCTGTAGTACCTCTAGATCTCGTGATGAGACTAGTAACCCCATCGACACTTAAAATAGATGTACATGCTATTGAAATGATCGTGTTGGTCATTCAGTCATCGATTCAGTTGTCGATCCATCATTATTACATATTATGATTGATGGTAGGTGTCATACCCATAATATGTCAACCAATGACTGAGAGACACGTGGTATGGAAGGCCACACAAGCACATGAAGATATACCAAAAGGCCTCGGACCGTAAAGAAATCCATGGCCTTGTACCTAACTAGGTCGAGGACTATACCCCATTTGTCCCTTTAATGCTTAAGATCATGGCCTAGCATCTCAAAGGCTGCGGAGTGTAAAAGCACAAGACTGTCCCAGGAAGGCCACGTCAAGATACCTCACAGGCTACAACTCCTTACACATCAGCAATAGACCGTCAGTTGTCCACCTTCTAGAAAGATTCATTTTTATCCACAAGTCACGTGAAAAATGCACATGAGGATCCATTAGCTCCAATAAATAGAGGTGCTCATCTCTCATTTGTCAAGTAACATCTGAGTAGTAAAGCTCTGGCCAAATCTCTCTAGCTTATCTCTACATCGAAGTTCCCACTCTGATGATCTCCTCCAACAATCCAAGACAGCAACAACCGTGGCCTCCTACCAGTTTACACTATAAGAGCACAACCTCTAATGCCCAGTAGCAGGTATGTCATTTTATTTAGTCTAGTTTTTTCTTCTTGTATGCCTCTGACTCCCTATATGTACCGAATGTAAATATATAATGAGAATCAAGCTCTAAAGTGGATGTAGGTGTCACTATAAGAAAAAAAAATCACAACATACAAGTTATATCGCTATGTTGCCTGTTTGTTACCCATTCTGTGCTTGGAAAAACCTTTGGCGACAAAGTAGGATCGGGTTGCCGAATGTATTCCTTTGGAAACACGCATTTATGTCGCCAAAGGTATTTTATAATTTCTCGAATTTATAATAAAATATATTATTTATGTTATCAAAGGTAACTCAACACCAACAAAAATATTATGTTGCCAAAAAATAACCATTCAGCGACACAAATTATGTTGCAAAATGCAAGGTAAATGACATTAAACAACCTTCGGTAACAACACTATTGTGTTGCCAAAAGGTATACCTTTGGCATCACAACAATTTTGTTGCGAAAAGTATACCTTTCAGCAACACGTTTTCCTTATCGCCAAATTTTATCTTTCGACAATAAGACATTTGTTGCCATATCCAAAGTGAAAGATGAGAATGACTTTTGCCGACAAAAAATAGTATTACCAGAAGTACTGTATTTTTATTTATTACATATTATTTTCGTAATTGGAAACACTTTTAAACCTGTGAATTTTCATCAAACACAGCACAAAACTTTCAACCTTATAATCCAAAATCAACATTGCGCGATTTTCATACAATCATGAGTAATACAATGTTCCACAATTTTCAACCAAACCTCATAAATACGAATTACAAAACAATATCTCATCACAATCGAAGTATAAGGATACAAAAGAAATGCCTACCAAATAAGAAAATAATCGATCCTAACTCATTAACACATCAAAAGATGTAATCCACATAAATTAAAATGACGACGATATGGCTTTGTTTATTCATGAAATCTAGCATATTTTAACATTAAAATAAACTCAAAAATAATAACAAAAGACACAACTAAACCACAAAAAAATCTTTTCCACCAATTCAACATATATAAGCTAAAAAATTAAGTCCATCAACATGAAGTTCATCAGACTCATGTCCGAGTTTTAAAAATATAATAATAGTCTCACACGGCTCGCACAACCTAACAATTATCTTACATTAGTCCCATGTTAGGTGTGCGTCCCTCTTTTCGGATCGTTTTGCTCTTATCCTAAGTTTTCACGCTCCATCCCCCGATTATAAAGTTTTATACTTAGAAGTTTGAAATTTAGAACGATATGTGAATCCATGAGACTCGTGACTCTTTGTACAAGTTAATTTGATAGTGTATGAGGTGTTTGTGCCTCTTTTCGGTAAGTTTATAAGTTGTTTTACATTTTCGTCGATAAATGCCAATTTTCGAGCTTTGAAACTTAGAATTTTCAAATTTTATTCAAAGTTCCAACCCATGAGTCGCATGACTACATGGGTTGTTTCACAAGTTACTTTGATCCAATATGAGGTGTTTGTGCTTCTTTTCGGGTCATTTTGTTCTTATCCTAAGATTCCATGCTCCAACTCTCAATTCAAAAGTTTTATACTCAAAAGTTTGAAATTTAGAATGACATGTAAATCCATGAGACTTGTGACTACACGGGTTGTTTGTACAGGTTATTTTGATCATGGATTAGGTGATTGTGCCTCTTTTCAGTATGTTTATTAGTTGTTTTATGTTTTCATCGACCAATGCCAAAGTTTAAGATTTAACACTTATAATACTAGGATTTTGATCATAGTTCCAACCCGTGAGTCGCATGACTACACGGGTTATTTCCATAAGTTACTTTGATCCCATGTGAGGTGTTTGTGAATCTTTTTAGATCGTTTTGTTCTTACCCTAAGTTTTGATGCTCTAACCCCCAATTCTAATGCTTTATACTTAGAAATTTAAAATTTAGAATGACATGTGAATCCATGAGACTCGTGACTCCACTACGATACCAAAGAAAAGCATGACAACAAATTAAAACTAAAACTAAATGAATAAAAATACAAAACCTAGCAATTTACCTATGTGGAGCATTGACCTTGTACTTGTGAAGTAGCAAGGAATTTATTTCTTCTTCAGTCGTTGAAGGAGTTCTGGAACCATTATCAGAATCCAAAGACCTTAAAGTTTCGTAATTTGAAGAATACAAGAAGGTTTTCATTTACTTGCAAGTGAATTCCAAAAATCAAACTAAGAAGACCATATAAATCCTAGTTTCAGGCTAAAAAAAGAAGAAAGAAACTGGATGAATCTTGAATTTTTAAAAAGTGACATCTGCCATGTATAAAATTCAAATAATATAGGAAAAAGAAGTATACTGAGGTCATCAAATTCACGATCAAGCAGAGCAAGCTTAAGCCTCAATCCATGTAATCTCTCTCCTGTTCCAATAGACATTGATAGGGGCACGTGTATACGGAATTTCATGCGACTCGGCATACCACTGACAGTTGCAGCATGTAAACACTAAACAGACACAAAGAAGGCACATAATTGGTCAAGGTGCCTGTGAATGCTAAACAGACACTAAGAAGACACAAAGAAGACACAGAATTGGTCGAGACGCAACTAAACGCTAAACAGACACAAAGAAGACACAAGTTTGGTATATAATTTGAACAAGTTTATGTGAACAATGACTAAAAAACTATATTCTCAAATTCAATAATCAAGAAAACAAATTAGATCATATCATACCTTGCATCTAAGAGATTTGTTCCCTCGGAGAAAACATAATTCTAAAATACCAAAAATAACTCGGGTTAGAACTTTATCTATTGTAATGATGGCATACCAATATCTATATCTAGTAGATTAACATAACATAGCGGATAAAATTTCAATACACTCGATAAAAATAGATGAAACAAAATATAAACAATAAACATGTACGTGGTTAAGGTGGGATGGATCTGCATTATGAGCTCTCAAGAATTGTTCTCCAATGTCGGGTTCTAAAAATAATTGAACGCGAAAACAAATCATTTAATAAGGGAGGAAAATTAATCGATTAGAATAGGACAAATCACCTGATTGTTATGGATGATCCTTAAAACCAGAGCATAACTATACATCCTACTTGATGAAGTTCAAATCAGTTTGCTTCAAAATCAAGAATACCATAAAACATTTCACCGTAGCATTTTTCTAATGGAACCAAAATACTCACCTCTCTTGTGCCTTGAAACAATAGGTTCACCTCTGCAAAAAGTATAAATACTATTTTAAACATAAATACTATTTTAACAACTAAGAAACTCAAATATTATTATAGAAATAGATTCCAAAATACAATGTTTCTGAATAAAACAGTGATCAGAAAGTATATCATTATCAATTTATAAATTGTATTCGAAAATCTTATTGATGATTTCAAGCAGTCAGGGACCAAAACAAGCTTAAAGGAAGCATGCAACATCAACAGTCTTGTCTTGATCTACTATGCACAATTAGGAAGTTAATAAACAAGGAATATTCATGACCCCATTTTAGTTCTGGAACCTTAGTACTGCTAAACTTGGTATGGGTAATTAACAAGCACATATACTGACTTTACATGATTGCCAAGAGTAATTTTCAAGAAATATTTTTGTTTTGATTAATTTGCAATTGTGCCTACTTTCAGGGTAACATCCCTTATGTTTGAATGTTATTTTGCTTCTTTGATAAGTTGACAACATGGAAATACATAGGAAACTAATATTCTCTTTTTCTTCCAGTTGACTCACTGAATGAATCTAGAATTAAAAGTTAAGCATCAATGCCTTATACTTTGGTGTGGTTATGGTTATGAAATCTAACTCTCAAATATCCCCACCACACGAATTTTTTTTTACTCAATTCATTGTATAGTGCATTTCAAGAACATTTAATTGCACAATTATACATTAAGATCCTTATCGGTTAGGTTATATGTAATAAGATGAAAAAATTTCCAGCCATAGTATTTTCCTTCACATCAAATTGCCATGACATATAACTTTTTACTTTTATAAAATTGGCTATCAACTCTCAAGAAAACAAAAATTAAAATTATTAAATCAATTCAAATAATACAACAGATAAGACATCGATGTATCAAATACAAACCAATATTTAAACATAACTTTCAGCTCTTCATATATTAAATAAATTATACACGTATCTGAGATTGAGGATTATAAATACATTCAAAGAAGACATAGCATAGAATATTGATGGGGAAGCACTATCAGGTATGAAAACAAAAATAGAGTAATAGTTATTTATCATATTAAAAGAAAATGCACACTCAAAGTAAACTTACTTCAACTACAGCCGATGACAAATTTTTTTGACTCCACCTATAAAAAATTGCAACCAAATTTCAAGCAAACCAAAATAACCCAAGCAGAAGCAAAAATAATACATAGATGCAAACATCAAGGGTATTTAAAATGAAACTTCCATCTCTTTAAGTTCAAATAAGTCACAGAAAAAATACAACATGAAGAGTTATAAATGAGAAAAAGTATTGACTACTCATTGATAATGGAATACCAATAACAAAATGACAAGGTCTGTACTAAAATAGATTTTTTTCTAGCTCATATATTGATTTCAACTATCAATCTCCATATCAAACTTAAATGAACAAAAAACAGAGTAAGGACTCTTCTTTTGGCTCTTTTTTCGGGCATTTTAGAGGCTGATGGGTTCAAAGAACACACACATATATACACAATGTTTTTATATAGAACCATCCATTATTTCGATTTACAATGACAAGAATAATGTAGTTTTTCATAATTAGCTTTTTTGTAAGAATACACAAATGAGTTCCTAAAAACATCAACTTTTACCTACATAATTAAAAGCCATAAGCGCCACTCCTGCTAGGAGGTACCAATTGAGGTCTCAATGTTCTATTTGATGAAGATGGCCCAAGAATTTTATCACAACACTTTTTCCTTACACTTTATACTTGGAAACGAATCAAAGTTGGGGTATTGTAACATAGTATCATTTCGGGTAATGTGTAAACAATTCTTATTCATAGGTTCTAGCCAAAAATAGAAGATAAATTACATTTAAATATATACACCAAATCAAGAGGAATTATAAAATGATAAATAGGACACACATCCGTATATTCCTTCTGCAATTTTAGAATTGGGAGGAACGAAAAGATAGAAATCCAAGTTCCATAAAATTGAACATGTGCTATATTGAAGTAGTTTTACAATATCCATCATCTATCACTGATAAAGTAAAATGGATTTTTATATCTTAGACTTAATACTACAAAACTACACTACCTAGTAATGTAATAATTGTTCTTGCGCCTCCTTCCCTATCCCCTAAACCACAATTTGTTTTCCCGCACAACCTCCAACTTTACAAAACCCATTTCCCATCCTCTCTTCCCATACCCAACAATCATATTAATAGTTCATCCTATAAAGATACCCTAAAGGTAGAAATAATTTCACACTAAACTATTGAATAAAAAAATATCATTCCATAATTCAAGATAAAGAATAACCCCAAAATCAACAATCTTAAAATAAACTCACGTATTCAACAATCCTAAAATCAATTTCATAAATCCCTTTCACTGTATAGTTTAGAACAATGTATTGTGCCAACATCATTGAGTAATATTGTAGAATTGTAGATACCAAGAAAGAGGATAAAATTCATATTTTCTTCTAATCAACGGCCTCAATGATATTTGTCTCTTCTTGCATTAATTAGTACCAACTATTGGATTGAAACTAAATAATCCAATTACACATACACAAAATTTGTAATGGGTCTTTATGGGTGGATACCATGTTAACGATTTTATACACAATTACATATAACTAGTTTAACTACCGTGTCTTATCATGTCCACCCAATAGGACCCAAACCTAAGGCTTGACCGATTAACTAATTGTGTGTTATCGTGTCGTGTAGCATTTTTCCTCGCATTTTTCCAGGTCTAACCAAACTCAATATCTTGAGGTTTTTCTTGTTTGGGGGTGGGGGAGGTAAAAATAGAATTCATTTAAGGAAGGTTTCTTTGAGGGGTGAGTCTTCTTGTAAATCCGAGTTCCCCATTTGCAGAATCGATACCTTATATAGACAATCAAGATATCAATACTTATGATTAATTAACACACCATATATGTGCAATTATCTACAAGCTTAGCTCTAACCTTCCAACCCTTCCTTCCTTTAGCAGCCCTCCTATACAATTCAAGCCCAATCCCCCCATCATTTGTCCTCCTATAAATGACATTCAACACCATTTTAGCATACATACCCGATGTGTGGACTTCAGTAATACATATTTCAAATAGCGCATTCATATACACATACGGAGTGTATTAGTGACAAATAGAGCATTCATAAATACAGAGATTCGAATATTTCATATATAATAATGTTTAATAACGACATATCAAATTATTCATTTTCTAGAATCCTAAACTATCAATCCTTGTAAGCCCTAACATGACAACCCAATGGGAAATGTGCAATCATCCTCTTAAAACACTATACATAGTATACATGCAACTTAATCAAGTCAGACAATCATATTCAAACAAATATAGACACAGTATTGTATCAATAGCATGGGTGCTGGGGGTAGGGGTTTGTACCGGGAGTAGAGGTTTGAACAGGGTAATCAATTTCACTACATTTACACAGCATGAAATGCGTTCGTCTCAGACAATATGTATGCACAAAAGGTGTTATCCCAAATGAAACCCAAAACAGAAAATGGTCAAACAAAATAACATATACAATCCCAATTAATACCCATGAACCCCAAATGTACAAAATAGTAATAGAATATACCTTATAACCCAAACTCATAATATCCTTCTCGTATTAATGAAAAATAATCACTAAACCCCGAAATAAATATTACTTATAGAAAATACCTATATACATACCACTTACCACATTCAAAAATATCAAAGATGAGGCAGGGAGAACCAAATACAGATTGAATATCTCAAACGTACAATCTTGTCGATCAAAATCTTATTAGTCCAAAGCATATACAGAAAAAAAGAAACAAAAATATATATGGACAACAAGACATAAATCTAATTTACAAAACTTACAACCTTATCCATTAAAAACTTATCAGTCTAAAGCGAATGGCACAGTAATAATGCTCCTATAACTTACAAAACTTAAAATCTTGTCAATCAAAACTCATAATATGATTCCTAATGTACTTGTTTTTAAGCTACGATAATCTACTTTCAATATCAGATCTCATCCCACGAACAATAAAACTCATGTTTGCAAGAATATTAAGAGTGCACCTTAATCTGAATGCATAAATCAGTAAGAAAGTAAACTCAATACATCATTTATTAATAATACTACTAAACTTAAAAGAACAACAAAAGTTTAAAGCACATAGTCACATACAAATCTCTAACACGAGCTAAACGTCAAGTATAATAAAAATCATGATGTAGACATTTGTACCATTGTCATCGATAGCAATGAATGTGATTTTTTTATTTCCGTTATAAAGATACCAAACTGAATGTATGAAAAGAAAATAAAAATAAGCAGAGATTCCTTTAGTATCTTTCTACAGGAAAACTAAATAACAAGACGTAGTGAAAAACACCACTTGTTTGACCATTGCAATTAGGTAATCACATTTAAACGTGTATTGTCATTCACTTAAAGATGGGGGTGTATAATAAAAAAATAGAGGCACAAAACAGAATATGCAAATAATAACACGTGTTTTAGCACAAGAAGCTCAAGATTTTGGGCTGTAAACACCATACATTGCAATCCACACCAAGAAATTTGAGCAAAATTAGTTCAAAGATTGAACTAATTATGTCTTTAATCCCAATTATAAGGCAAGTAGATTTGACCATCAAGTACACTCTTAGTTGTTAATTACAGGTCTACCTATCATATATTTCCCTCTTACAAAGCATTGTATTAAGTAATAAATGTCAATCTTATAAAGGCAGACATTAATTGATATATGAGTAATATAAAATAATTTACAAAACCCATTTCCCATCCTCTCTTCCCATACCCAACAATCATATTAATAGTTCATCCTATAAAGATACCCTAAAGGTAGAAATAATTTCACACTAAACTCTTGAATAAAAAAATATCATTACATAATTCAAGATAAAGAATAACCCCAAAATCAACAATCTTAACACTAAACTCATGTATTCAACAACCCTAAAATCAATTTCAAAAATCCCTTTCACTGTATAGTTTGCAACAATGTGTGGTAGCAACATCATTGAGTAATATTCTATAATTTTAGATACCTAGAAAGAGGATAAAAAATTCATATTTTCTCCGCATCAACGGCCTCAATGAAATTTGGCTCTTCTTCTAGTAATCAGTAGCTATTATTGGATAGAAACTAAATAATCCAATTACACATACACATAATTGTAACGGGTCTTTATGGGTGGATACCATGTTAATGATTTTATACACAATTAAACATAACTAGTTAACTACCGTGTCTTATTATGTCCACCCAATGGGACCCAAACCTGTTAAGGCTAGAACGATTAACTAATTGTGCGTTATCGTGTCGTGCCGCATTTTTCCAGGTCTAACCAAACTCAATATCTTGAGGTTTTTCTTGTTTGGTGGGGGGTGGGGGAGTAAAAATAAAATTCATTAAAGGAAGGATTCTTTGAGGGTTGAGTCTTCTAGTAAATTCGACTTCCTCATTTGCATAATCGATAACATATATAGACAATTAAGATATATATATTTATGATTACCAACACACCATATATGTGCAATTCTCTGCAAGCTTAGCTCTAACCTTCCTTCCTTTAGCAAGTCTCCTACACAATTCAAGCTCAAGCCCCCCATCATTTGTCCTCCTACATGACATTCAACACCAATTTAGCATACATACCCAATGTGTGGACTACAGTAACATTTTATTTCAAGCATTACATATTTCAAATAGAGAATTCATATATACATACAGAGTGCATTAATGACAAATAGAGCATTCACAAATACTGAGATTCGAATATTTCATATATAATAAAGTTTAATAACAACATATCAAACTATTAATTTTCTAGAATCCTAAAACTATCAATCCTTGTTCCGCTAAAGCAAGACTATCTCTAGCGACCAAGACGATAAAACTCGCTCGGGAATTTTATCAAACACTTGGTGTACGGAAAACACCCAAGACCTTGCTCCGAAAATGAACTAGTGTGCAAACTCCCAATCGATTCAACCACACATCAATGAAGAGACAATAAGAGCATACAAGAAATCATCAAAGCAAAACAACAACGATATACCGTGGTTCACCCAATCTCTGGTCTACATCCACAAATGGTAGGATATCTTCTTTCTATAGATAAATGGAGGAACCCAAAGGTTATACACACACACAATTTATCTCTCTTAGAAAGTCACTCACAACCTCACAAGAACTCACCCCTCAAATGGAAGTTCTATCTCTCTTTAGCTTTGATATTCAATCTCATCCCCGGTTGGAGTTCCTCCCGCCATTTTGCCCACCTCCGTCTCTCGCCGTAAGGCCTTCATTATGGGAATACCCGTCACCTCCACCTTCCTTCTTTCTCATCGTGACATGAGATTGAATATCTTTCACAACCTCGTTGCACCGGAGCGTAGACTTCCCAAACATGAGAGTGGTCACAAAATGCCCGTATGAATCGGGTAATGATGCAAGCAACAACATTGCTCGATCCTCATCAATGAATTGAACGTCTATCCGTTTCAAGTCATTTATCAAGGCATTAAAAACGTTGATATGCTTCATCATATCCTCACCCTCCTTCATCTCAAGCTTGAAGAGTTTCTTCTTGAGGAACAATTTATTTGACAACGACTTTCCCAAATAAATCTCTTCTAGCTTATCCCACATGCCTTTAGCCGTGGTCTCCACTATCACGTTATTCAACACATCATCCGTGATGATAAGCATCTCAATACGTGAAGCCGCTCTTTGATCAATGTCAATCCACTCGGCATCGGTCATGCCTATCGGTCGTCCCTCTACCCCCAACAATGCTAATTGCAACCTCTGTTGGACAAGAACGCCTCGCATTCGTCTTTGCCATAACCCGAAATTGATATTCTCATCAAAAGCCTTCATGTCCGTCTTCATTGAGCCACTTGATCCAAAACTCGGATTCCATCTCTTAGAGCCTCCGCTCATAGAGGTTGATTCTCGAGTACTCTCCACATTTTCCGTCATTTGGAACAAAAACAAAAGCTATGCCAAAAAATTGCCAAAATTGATTCAACCTCGAACCAAAATACCGGGTAAACAATGCAACCAAAGCTCTGATACCACTTGTTGCGCTAAAGCAAGACTATCTCTAGCAACCAAGACGATAAAACTCGCTCGGGAATTTTATCAAACACTTGGTGTGCGGAAAACACCCAATACCTTGTTCCGAAAATGAACTAGTGTGCAAACTCCCAATCGATTCAACCAAACATCAATGAAGAGACAATAAGAGCATACAAGCAATCATCAAAGCAAAACAACAACGATATATCGTGGTTCACCCAATCTCTGGGCTACATCCACAAATGGTAGGATATCTTCTTTCTATAGATAAATGGAGGAACCCAAAGGTTATACACACACACAATTTATCTCTCTTAGAAAACCACTCACAATCTCACAAGAACTCACCCCTCAAATGGAAGATCTATCTCTCTTTAGCTTTGATAACTCTCAAAATAGCTCTCAAACTTGTCCTCTCTCAAAACCTAGAAATAACACTTGTATTTATAGATTTGAGCCAAAATGGCAAATTTGTAAATAAACCAAAACTGAAAAAATAGGAAAGCCAAAACGAACAATCCTGACATGAGAACACAATGGGAAATGTGCAATCATCCTCTTAAAACACTATACATAGTATATATGCAACTTAATCAAGTCAGGCAATCATATTCAAACAAATATATACACATTATTATCTCAAAAGCTTGGGTACTGGGGGTAGAGGTTTGTACAGTGAGAGAGGTTTGAACAGGGTAATCAATTTCACTACATTTACACAACACAAAATGCGTCTATCTCGAACAATATGTATGCACAAAAGGTGTGATCCCAAATAAAACCCAAAATAGAAAAGGGTTGAACAAAATAACATATACAATCCCAATTAATACCCATTAACCCTAAATGTACAAAATAGTAATAGAATATACCTTATAACCCAAATTCATAATATGGTTTGCGTATTAATGAAAAATAATCATTAAAGCTCTAAATAAAGATTACTTGTAGAAGATACCTATATGCATACCACTTACCACATCCAAAAATATCAAAGATGAGACAGGGAGAACCAAATACATATTGAATATCGCAAACATACAATCTTTTGATCCAAATCTTATTAGTCCAAAGCAAATACAGAAAAAATGAAACAAAAATCATATATGGACAACCAGAAACAAATCTAATTTACAAAACTTACAACCTTATCAATAAAAAAAACTTATCAGTCTAAGCGAATGGTACAGTGATAATGCTCCTATAATTTACAAAACTTAAAATCTTGTCAATCAAAACTCATAATATGGTCCCAATGTACTTGTTTTTACGCTACGATAATCCACTTTCAATATCAGATCTCGTCCCACGAATAATAAATCTCATGTTTGCAATAATCTTAAGAGTGCACCTTAATCTGAATGAATAAATCGGTAAGAAAGTGAACTCGATACATCATTTATTAATAATACTACTAAACTTAAAAGAACAACAAAAGTTTAAAGCACATAGTAGCATCAAATCTCTAACACGAGCTAAACATCAAGTATAACAAAAATCGTGATGTAGACATCTGTACCATTGTCATCAATAGCAATGAATGTGATTTTTTTATTTCAATTATAAAAATACCAAACTGAACGTATGAAAATAAAATAAAAATAAGCAGAGATTCCTTTTGTATATCTTTCTACAAGAAAACTGAATAACAAGACGTAGTGAAAAACACCACTTGTTGTTTGACCATTGCAATTAGGTAATCATATTTAAACGTGTATTGTCATTCACTTAAAGACGGGGGTGTATAATAAAAAAATAGAGGCACAAAACAAAATATGCAAATAAGAACACATGTTTTAGCACAAGAAGCACAAGATTGGGCCGTAAACACCATACATTGTAACCCACACGAAAAAATTTGAGCAAAATTCGTTCAAAGATTGAACTAATTATGTCTTCAATCCCAATTATAAGGCAAGTGTATTTTACCATCAAGTACACTCTTAGCTGTTAATTATATGTCTACCTAATACCTATCATATATTTCCCTCTTACAAAGCATTGTATTAAGTAATAAATGTCAATCTTGTAGAGGCAGACATTAATTGATATATGAGTAATCGACTTCAATAGAATCTTATTAACATCGGTGAGAAGTAATAGAACAGCTCTGAAAAGTCATTTTTACTGTTAGAAAGAATACTTGGGAGCAAAAGTATTAAAAGGAACTTGAAACTAAACAACCACAATTTAACTATTTAAGAAATTTTCACCGGAATGGATGATTCTTAAAAACGGAACTAATTCCAGACAATTGCAATGGAAAAGTGAAACAAATTACCACCACAAAACAATATAGGCATCAGATAAATCATTTCAAAACATCCAATTCATTCTATACTGCAAAACAAACCAAGGTACAAACATATATTATAACAACCTGCTCGAGCTCGGCTCTAATAAAATCTTGTTCGATCTTGGTGCGTTAAATAAACGAACTACGCTTGAATACATTTTAAAGCTCGTTAAGATTAGCAAATCAAGCCTAAGCATTTCAGACTTACACCCCCAATAACAGTGGTGGAAAAAAACAGAAAGGGTCATACCCTCAGCACTGAAAACAAGCAACTAACGATCACATAATAATAACAAAACCATCGGACAAACTGGTGCAGAACATTCAATCAAGAGTGGTTATAGGGAGACCCTCAAATTGTACACAACATAAAAACCCGGTGATGTGTCAAACATGTATTGGTTAATGTCGCTGGCGCGGACCAACAAACACAAAACCACCGACCAATACCCGTGTGACACATCACCGGATTTGAATTTTGTTAATAATTTTGAGGGTCTTCCTAGAATTATTCTTCAATTAATTGTGTAAAAGATCATTAGAGGCCAAAAATCCATAGACTAGTCACTTAATAGTAAATAGTAACCCATAATCGTTCACATATATATATATATATATATATATATATATATATATATATATATATATATGTGCATCTGTATGTCTTTGTGTGTGAGAGAGAGAGAGAGAGACACTTGGCTGATGTGCCAGCGAGGGTCTTGTCGAAGGGGGAATCGAGAGGGGAGTAAGAGTCTGCCGGGTATTGAATCCAGATATATATATATATAGAGAGAGAGAGAGAGAGTGTGTGTGTGTGTGTGTGCATCTGTATGTCTTTGTGTGTGAGAGAGAGAGATAGAGACACTTGGCTGATGTGCCAGCGAGGGTCTTGTCGGAGGGGGAATCGAGAGGGGGGTTAGGGTCTGCCGGGTATTGAATCCAGATATATATATATATATATATATATATATATATATATAAAGAGAGAGAGAGAGAGAGAGAGGGGGGGGGGGAATATGGAAGAGGGAGAGAGAGTTGGGGCTTTTTATATCATACTTCAAAATACTTTAGATGTACAAAATAAATTAAAATATGTTTGGCATCGAAATTGTTTTGTTGCTTAAAGTTACCCATTTTTTCGCAACACGGCCTTATGTCGCCGAAAGTCAGCTGACATCTGGCTGCCCAAAATTTTATCTTTTGACAACAAAATTTATTTTATGTTGCCAAAGGTAAAATATAAGATTAGATTTTGGCAACAAGAAGGATACTTTGTCACAGAAGGATTACTTTTGGCAACAAAAATGGATTGTGTTGCTAACTATTGTTGCAGATGTTGCAATTTCTGGTAGTGCGTGTTTTAACCACCGAACCACTCTAAATCTCGTGTTTATCATTGACTATTTTGTATAGCTTTGATGGCATGATTTACTGTAGTAGATCCATTTTTACGCAATAACAGTCTGGCGACGTATGTGGAAAAAGAGGTGTTCTATCAAGTTTCTCATAAATCGGATCGATTGTGCATCATTTCCTTCATAGGGATCTCCGGATATGCATCTTATGAGTGATATTTTTGTGTTTGGGCCCATATTTTCATATAAACCCAAGTTAGGGTCTTTTCATTTTTTCAGATCTGTTTTCCTAAGCCTATTTAAGGTTATCTGGGCAGATCTATTTCCCCCAATTATGTTTTTACGTCCAAATCCGCCTAAATTGTTGAAGTATCCACGACCCCATAAGGACTGGGAACTAGGGATGAGCACATTTGTTGTTCTCTACATTTTATGGTGATTTAATCATGTCGTGACCTATATAATAGGTATCTGATGCTAAACTTATATTTATTTGTACATAAGAACTTAATATGCCTAGGATTAACACCTCAAAAAAAATTTAGTCTAATTCTTAAGGTGGAAAATCACATTTGGTCAAGATTAGGGATAGAATCAACATTATTCCCTAATAAGTCCACAACCTTCCACGATGTCGTGCCACAGGACGTGGCCTCTAAGTGACAGCTTAACCAAAAATTCTATTTTTGGCATGCTTAGTATTTCTTATTAAATAACTGTTTCCTTTTAGATCGAAGATGTCGCAAAATGCTTAAAAAACCCATAACATGTTTTGTGGCCTTTGAGTCAGGTTAACTTTCACAAGACTAGGTCGTAGGATTGAAAACCGACGATTCTGTGTGCAAAATCCAACAATGTTGTTTACTGAAGGATCGGTAAACTGCCCGAGATATGTTAAGATGTTTTACTAACTTTTCAGTTATCATATTACTGTTCCATCCAAGGACATGTATTATGAAAATTGTCCACTAGGTGGAATCACCCCAGGAGAAAACAGTTTTCGATCATATCAATTACGGTGCGAAAACTCTTATAAAGGACAATAGCCACAACCTCATCCTTTTTGGCTTGGCAGGCCGCGGCTTCAGTGAAAAAGGCCTCATCTCGTTGTTGTTATCTGCTTAATATATGGTTCCTCTCTCTCTATGACTTGAATTTCTCACTGTGTTTAGTTCATCTCAGATATAAGATAGATTATCTAAAGAACTAACTATTTAAAAAGAACACAATATGGAAGGCAGCTCAGTCTAAGGGTACACGCTGAAGGCTTGGCATGCCTAATGAGATGTATCAACAATCTCTACGAAGGCCAGGTCTCACTCCAGGGCCAAATCAATCTCCTCAGTCAGAGAATTATAATGTTAGTCTGCGGCCTTCACAAAAACATTGAATTGCGAGGATACTTAATGAAAACGGCGGCTACAACCCCTAAGAGGAAGTCTGCGACAGAGATGGCAGAGGTGAAGAAAAGGAAGCATGAGGGTCATCCAGAAAAACTATATGAAGAATTTACTCCTCTCAACTATGACCTGGAAACTATTTTGGCCAGTTCCTCAAATGGCCAGAGAAGCTCAAAACTCCCGTTAGTAGGATAGACAAAAATAAATAGTGTGAGTTCCATAGTAACCATGGCCATATAACTAACAAATGCCACAGCCTAAAGAATGAGGTTGAAAGACTTGTCAGACAAGGGATGTTGGGAAAGTTCACCAAAGCTGCGGCCACCACAAGCACCTGACAAGCTGCAGCCAGTAGGTGAGAAGATTGATAGGCCACATACCTAGTCATAATTAAGGGGGATCTTGTTACTTTTGTTCTTTTTTTTAATTATTACAAGGCCATAGTTAGGCTAGAAAATCAAATTCTGTAGCCTTGCAAGTTAATATTAGTGAAAAATTAATGGTTTGAATTAATTCATTTGTAATTTTTGTTCAACAGGTTAAACTAAAAACCTAACATCAATCACACCTTAAGACAACTACAAAGGCTACGAATCATTAGATCACGAGAGAATATCGTGATTGTAGATTGTGCATGCCTATGAACGACCGCGAAGGCTAAGGTGCCAATAAACCCAGGAATAAGAAGACCGTAGCTGTAGATAGCACATGCCTATAAATGGCAACGTCGATGAAAGGAAAAGATAGATTCATCTCCAACAATAAATTCTACGTCATAAGAAAAGCAAACTAGGGTCACAGCAATCAGACTTAGTCTGCAGGAAATCCAAGTCATGAGACACGCAGACTTCGATCATAATAATCAGACTTAGTCCGCAACGAGATCCAGATGATAAGAACTTTGTGCTAGTGGTTCTGGTCGGAACCTTCAGTGTTCGTTACCCTGATTGGAGTGAGTCTATTTTACTAGACTCAGGGAAGACACTATAATATCCCATCATCCCGAGGAGGATATCAACACACATCACTAGTTGGGGGCTCCTAAACACTCCCCATAAGCCTGGTGAGTCTCCTAGATAATACCTCGACATATTTTGAAAATTTCAAGAACTAGAAAACTGTGGTGCTAATGGAAGACTGCGAAAGATGAAGACATCATAGTAATGTCCGCAACCAGTAAATGGCAACAGGTCATGCTTAAATCCTTGGGGGGTCACTAGCACCCCTAAGGCCTCGGACACGTTATTAAGGCTAAGGCCACAATTTAGTTCAATAAGATCACATTTGAAAGAAAAGTTGCAAGGACATGTGACTGCTACACTAATCAAGCAAATATTCATCATAGAAGAAGCTAAGGTCACGGATGTGATAAGGCAAGCCTTGGGGGTTACTAGTACCCCAAATGCCATGGAATTTAACCTAAAGCCTCTAGCTAAATTCAAAGGTCGCAACCATTAGAAAGTCTAGAAGTAAAACTAAGTACATTTCAAGGCCGCAGCTATAAGCAATCAAGATACAATTAAAATAATGATGTAAAGTGAAGAAAATAATGCATGCAAGACAAAGAAAAAGTAAAGATACAAGGCTGTAGATCTAAAAGAAGATTTCATTCATCCCAATATTAGTCATTTCAACATAGTTCCAAAATATTACAAGTTAATTACAAACAGAGGTGTCGCGGAGTCTAAGACACTTCATCCCCTTCTTTATCATCTTCATCCTTCTCCATGCTATGGCTAACTTTCCTCAGCCTCCAAAGTAGTAGAAGTCGCGACCTCCTCCCTCTCTTTTAGGTGTCGCTCTTCAACCTCCTTCAACTAGCATCGAGTGTGCTCGACATCAGTGAACCTCAAAGCAAAAATGGCTTACTTGGCCTCAAGAAAGTTCTTGCAAAGTTTATGCCTCATTTCCTTGTAGCTACGGATGTATGTCTTATTCTCCCAAGAAAAAATTCCCTTGAAGTCTTGAAAGATCCCACGACCTCATCAGCGGCCTTTTTCATTGCCACAACTTGTTTGACTGTCGTATTTTTAATAGTCGCGACTTTATCGTCAACCACTTTCTGCATGGCCATGGAGTGACTTTGAGATATGGAGGAAATTTGGGCTTCAAGATTCCCAACCTTCTCTTCACTGGCTGCGACCTATTTTACAGCCTCCAAATACTTGGCCTCTGATAACTTGAGAGCATTATTGGCCTTCTTGAAGTTTTCTTCGGCCTTAGTCTTAGATTGTACAACAGCCTCCACTTTGACCTTGGGTCAAGTTGAGCAGCATTTAAAGACAGCCACAAACATCTTACCAGCCTCAAACGGAGTAGACATTTCTTAGTCCATCTCAGCCTCTAAGGTGCCGTCCGTGACCTTATTCTTTTCATACAATTCCTCATATTTTTCCCTTCAACTCATAGCACCCTCTGTAGCCTGTAGGGAAAAGGAAAAAAAATTAGCAAGAAAATAGGCAAACATGAAATTAAACACCGCGGAGGTATATGCTTACCCTGATAAGGCAGCATAATTGGAAATTTTCAAGGTCCTCTGCATCTTCCTCACACAAGCATTCGAGGTCAGACGAGTGGGAAGCCTTTTTCATTGCTGAGATTGTGGTGGCCTCAATGTATCAAGGGTATTCTTTATCAACTGGCCTAACACGAGGCCTTGGCCGTAGAAACAACACCCTACTAGTGGGGGTGGTAACGGTGTCATCAACTGAAGGACTAGTTCACGGAGGAGTCTTAGTGATGGAGATATGCCCAGAGATTACAGGCCCTTTATTTTTCTCCCCGATAGTGGGAGAAACTAATCTTACGTTGGTTATATTTACCACGGCATCTTCAGCAAGTGGTGGGTTTGAACCACCAGCCACGGCCTCATTTTGTGTCTCAGTGGGGACCTCAGCTACCGGAGCAGCATCCTTGCTTGCAGACCTTTTCCTCTTCTTGCACTTGGCCTTCCTTGGAGCCGGCTTCAGGCCATGGACATTCTCCTCCAATGCATAAAGCTAGGAAAAAAGTAGCTCTTTGTCGATTTCCATGATTGACTTGTCATCTGCGGATGTATCTGCACAACAAGAGAACATCAGTATAATAATTAAAAAAGTTCCCATAACAATACTTATTAGAAGACAAAATAGGTTACAGCTGGTTTATTCACTTTACCTACAGATGGATTAACAGGTGCAATATGTACTGTATAATAACCAAGCATGTACAATGCTCTCAAAGTGACCATGGAAGGGAAGCTCTTCTTGTTTTCAGATATATCAACCGCGGCCCTCAATCCTCATCCTATAATGTTCTGAAGGAGTCAATCCTGCATGGACATCAACAATACAACAACAAGAACAGAGGCTTCGGCCATATTAAGAGAAATTACTACCTTTTAAGGGGGATGACCCCAGGACTACAAAAGTTGATGAGATATCTCATGCTCAGATTTCACAGCGTTTATCTCTCAATTTTCCACAAAGATAAAAAAAGATTTCCCTTTCCAGTTCTTGGTGCTGGAAAGCTTGTCGGTCATGAGGTATATACTTGTATGCCGCATAGCCATGTAATAGTACCAAGGGTTATTCACCCTCTCCATCTTTGGCCTGTAGAAATTGAAGAATTTTGCATCCGTTATATCCCTCTAGAATTTCTTCATCCCTTTGTCTCTACATGGGTTTTTCTAATTGGGAATGGGACTGGCAACCTTAATCCGAGGTGGAAAGTGTGAAGAGGAAAGCAAACTCCTCCTCAGCTCTATGACTCGTTCTAGTAGTCTCCATAGGTTCCATACAGTTGGAATTCGAAGAGTTAGAATCAACACATGCAGATTGGACACTCTTTCAATTGGTAAGATCCATGGCTTTTTATATATTTGATGTTCAATACCATGGGAGGAGGTACCCCAAGGTGCTTTCCAAATACTCCCAAGTTTTCCAATGCATAAGGTCGTGGCGGGTATCTGTAAAAGCAGAAAGATCTCCAAGTTAGATAACCATGACCATTATAGAAAAATACATGATAATTACTCAGAAGTTTCAAGGACCATGACATCATGCACGAAGGCCACGACCACTAGACAAAATATGGATCCTAAAGCTAAGGGTACAAAATTGGGCAAAAGTTGTGGACTCATATGTTCAAGTCCGCGGCATGACTCAAAACACCTAAGGCACAGACTCGTATGTGTTCATTATACACGTCCACAGCATACACAGTCAACATGATGGCTCGAAAAGACCAGGACCAAATTTATAAGATCCCTGGCATATTAAAATACATAAAGCAATGCTAAGCCTGAAAATCTAAGTGTGTAAGTTCAAGGTGAAGATTATTAAAGTTCACTGCATCATATGTAAATACATGGGTTTTTGTCCCCAAGCCATAACCAAATGGACAAACAACAGAACTCATTTGACAGAAAAAGTAAATGAATAAAACTTAAAAACCCTGGGGTTTCAGCCGAGAACAATAATTCATGTTCTTGGCCAAAACCTGCAGCCCAAAAATGCTACCCAAGCACCGAACAACACATTTGAACCTCTCTCCAAGTACAAATCAACTGATCAAGTACCTCAAAACTAATCAAAATCAGAAAATCATCAAGAACAACGAACAAAGAAACCTAATTAATCATAGTTTGCATTTTGAATGATTACAACAGTTTAAATCCTAGTTATTAGGGATATTAAAGCATGAAATGAAGAACACACAAATACGAACAAGTCCTACAAAGAAATTACAGAAAGTGGCAAAAAAAACAACTTGAATCGAAGAAAAAGGACTACTTGAAATTGCCCTGAACGCCTGCCAGAAATTGCCTTAAGTTTTCCCTAGAAATCGCCTAGCTTGCAGGAAATTGCCAACATTTTTTGCTCTGAAGTGTTGGAAAGGTGAACGAGGAACCCCAACCCATTTATAGCAGGTTTGCGGAATCTGAAATGTAGAAGATTCCTAAAAATATTTAGGAATAATTCAAAGTTACTTTTATTTATTCATTTTAAACTCACTTACTATTTTTCTAAAAATAAACACATAATCTCACACACTCTCTCTAGCACCCCACTTCCACCTCCACCCCCACCCCATCCCACCGGAGACTCACCGAAAACAGTCCACAGGAAAATCTCGTCGGAAGCCACCGGAATTATCGTCGGAGTGCTTCTCTCTCTCTCTTCGTCTATTTCTTTATTTTTTTTTATCCGCGTCAGCAGCACCATCACCCGAGCTGGAGAATAAGAGTTTTTGCTGGAAAAAATGGAGGTTTCGCCGGAAAAAATAGAGGTTTTTTATCTGTTTCGATTTTTTCGTCAAAAATATCGAATATTGGTGTTGTTTGATAGATCTTGACGAGTAGATTCCAAATATATAAATTTTATGAATTTTGGATTTGTAGATTTGAAGTTATGGACTTTTAAAGATTTGGTGGTTTTTTTTTTTAAACAACGTTAAGAGCTATAGAGAGTTGTGAGGGTGATTTTGACGGTGTATTTATCAATTTAATGTGGTGAGTTGGCAAAATAGGACCTTTGACACTATTGACTCACTCAAAGGATCTCTTGCATCATTGACCAAGTGAATGGGACTTCAAAATAATTACCCCAAATATCTAACACACTTTAGAGAGAGAAATATTTTTCTTTTATATTCAAAATCAAGGTCTCATAAATGAGGTTACAAGGGGCTATTTATAAAGTGGGGAAGCGGAGCACTAAATGGTTCTCTAACCAATGTGGGACTCCCACTTTACAAATAATCTTAATACCCATTTGTGCTCACATATACCCAAACTTACAAATAAACAACAAAAGAAAATTATTAAAAATAAAGAAAAATAACAAAAAGAAAATAAAACTACTAATATGCTTAAAAGGATAATAATGCCCTCAATTCACATCAATCCCCTCCTCTTAAGACCAAACTCGTCCTTGAGCGTTAAAAAATTGGGGATTCATGAGAAAATTTCAAAAATTTCTGCCAAAAACTTGTGGGGGACAACAGTAATTTCTAAAAGTTGAGGAGTACGCATCCACAAATCTTGGTCTTTATTTCTTCATCTTCTTTCTTCTTCTTCATCCAAAGCAAGCCCTAAAAATTTCCACCCGAGTAAAAAAACATGGTTTGGAGGCGGGTAGAAGGGTTTGGTATGGGGTTGGACTGTTTAGGGGGTGTTCGAGCAGGTCTAGGGAAAAACCCTAGGTTTCCGGGGTCTATTTGGGGTCCAGAGGGCTGAGCATCCACTTGGGGTGGTCGACGGGTTGGGTGCGATCGGGTTTGGATCGGTTTGGGTTCAGATGAGGTTTTTTTGGGGTGGGGTTTGCTTGGGTGTGGATCGGGGGCAGTAAGGGGGCGGGGGAGGGTTTTTTTGGTGGTCAAAAGTGGTGGGGAGGGGTGGTTGGCGGTTGTTGGAGTGGGCAGGGGAGTTTGGGGGGTTGTCGGTTGCAAAGAGGGAAGGGTGGGGCTGTTTGGGGCAGCAGGGATGGGGGAAAGGGGACGAAATAGGGGCGGGGCTGCTTGGGAGTTTAAAGGGATAGGGTTAGGGTTTTGAATGGGTAGGCTAGGGTTTTGCAACTTGGAAAATTGTTGCATTATGGCTTCGAACATTTCATCCCGTTTTCTTGACATATCTTCCATTTTTTGTTTCCACTCTTGTTGTTGGTTGGATTTATTGGGAGACATTGAAGAGTAGTGTACGATTTGAAAAGAAAATCACCAATACACTAGCACCAATGTAGAGCTTCACCCGCTCTGATACCAATTTGACATAATCCACTCGTCATAAGGCTCCTAAAAATATCTAACACACACTTTATTAGTGAGAGAAATACTCTTCTTCTATATTCAAAATCAATGTCTCCTCCAAATGAGGTTACAAGGGTCTATTTATTAGTGGGGAAGGGGAGCACTAAATGGTTCTCTAACCAATGTGGGACTCCCACTTTACAAATAAGCCTAATACCCATTTGTGCTCACCTATACCCAAACTTACAAATAAATAACAAAACAAAATTAATAAAAATAAAAAAAATAACAAAAAGAAAATAAAACTACTAATATGCCTAAAAAGACAATAATGCCCTCAATTCACATCAGTAGCAGAACTTAAAACACCTCAGTAATAGGCCACAACATCAAAAAGGCTTCATCCTCTCAACAGTAGGCCTCAGCTTCGAGACAAATGTCCGCAGACAAGAACAAACCCCTAATGCTAAATCAATTACCTCTTAGCATTAAGGCTTCGGGGTTGCTATTATACCTAAAATATTTCAACCGATTACTAAGAGACATGCGGCATAGAAGGCCATGCGAGAACGTGAAAATATGCTAAATGAATAGAAAAAGGCATAAGCATGTAAATAAGGCCACGACTTGGTACCTAATCAAGTCGCGGACTATACCCCATTTGTCCCCTAAAGAATTAAGATCGTGGACTAGTATCTCAAAGGCCGTGGAGCCCACGAACAAGATTACCTCAGGAAGGTCACGACCAGGTACCTCACAGGTTGCGATCCCTCAAGTATATCATGACTCCAGAAGGATAGGTCGTGGACCTTTACATGTCAGCAATAGGCCGCGAGATGTCCACCTAATATACAGATTCCCTCTTATCCACTATGCGATCTTTATTCTTCGGCTTTGATAAATCTACCATAATAAATTTGGAGTTAAAATCAACTGTGCATGAATAAGAGAGCTAGGAAATAATGGAAATGTGTAGAGATGGGTATTTTATGGTGTAAGAGTGGTTGGCACTACTCAAAAATGGAACAAGTATTCCTCATGTTCAATTCTTTTTTATATTTTATCAATATTTTTCTTTTGCCCTGTATATTCAGTCTACGTTTTATCATATTTTTCTTCTTGGTCAATATTTTTTATTTTATCAATATGTGGTACTGTGAAATTTTCGTTTACGTTTTTTAATATCCATTATTGTAAATTAAAATAGTTAATACCATTAACTAAACAAATGAGTCATTATTAATATTAAAAAACTACAAAATAAGTCAAATATAGCATGACAAAGTGTGTCTATCAAACACGAAATGAATACAAATATTAGGGTATGTTTGATAGAAAACTTGAAAAATGCAAATGATTCCAGAGCATTTGATTCTGGGCAAACAATTCCAATGCAAATGAATATTTTCCAACATGTGTCCGTTTGATAGAAGTTGAAAAATCATCAATTTTTCACATTTTCTATTAAACACAAAAGCTGAAAAATAGATATAAATGTGAAAATTTTATTTACGGAATATCTGTGTGTGTGTGTATATATATATATATATATATATATATATATGAAATATACGCAATATATAAAATATACATATATACTAAAATACGTAAAATATACGAAATATATATATTTACAAATTTATGAATAATATATATTTATGAAATATATAGAGTTCTAACAAAAATTGATTTCGAGTGATTTGTCATTCAAAGGTGTCAAACAAAAATCTAACCCCCAAAGAATTGGATTCCACCAAAATGTGTCAAATTGTGTTTAAGGGTGTTGTACCGAAAAAACAAATTCCAAGACAAATATAAGTTATCAAACGGTCTAAAAGCTGAAAATTTTCAAAATTTTCTAACTTTTCTGAATTTGTCTTAGAATTTTAAGGCTATCAAATGGATCCTTAGATTTGCCGGCATGCAAAAATAGTGAATCAAACATCATAAAATTATATTTTTCATGCCAAAATTTACCTTGACAAAATTTATATATTCCAAACTCAATTCAAGCTTTTCTACCAAAAGGAGAAACATTTAAAAAGGGTCGCCCAAGCCATCACAACCTATTATTCCCTAGCACTAATATATGTGCCAGCACCTATCCCTGTTCTTGATCCTGCAGGTCCTAAAGTTTATCAAGCATCCCAATCTTATATGGACACTCAATTTGTGATACTTCGAACCACATAATACCACATCTTAACTCACGGATAATTTTGAAGATCACTTCATGTTGATTCGTCAGGATATCAATTTTTTAATTCGATAGTTCCTTGTACCCGATCGTTCGGATTCTACTATTCCAGACCATAAGGTTCATGAACCACCTCTAGCGTCTGCGAAGAGAGATGATTTTGAGGATTCTAATAATTCCAATAACACCTGGGATACTCATATAGAGAGTTTATCTTTGGATGACTGATAGGATTTTTATATTCTATTTTTTGTATGGTGACGAGTAGTGGTGTACTGGTGATTTATATATTTTTGTTCATACACACTCATATTTTGGGAATTCTTTTCTTGGTACGGAGGGTAATTCTCGAGCCAGTGTATGCTCGCCTCGAAATTAATCATTTCGCTTCGAACAAGATTTTAGAAACAGGCGATGTGAATCACACAATTAAGTGCACACATAAACAGCCCGCGGTCCATGGCCTTTACGATGACTCGAACTGGCAACCTCTGAGGAGCAAACCCAAGGTCTAACCAGTTGAGCCTCACCCTCAGGTTATATTTTGGAGATTCTATACTCCTATTCTATTATGGAGTCGATACTATATTGTTTATAGCCTTGTGGTTATTGATATATATATATTATGATCTCATTCTGATTGAGTTTTGTGATCTCATTAAGATTGAGTTTTGGATATTATATCTTATTTTTGTGTTTTGTGATCTCATTAAGATTGAGTTTTGGATATTATCTTTCTCTTCACTTGCTTATATGTATATATATTTTATTTCATTCTTGGTTGTTTTGGATTCACATGCTATACATCTTACTTTACATAATTTATTCTTTTATCATGATGTTATAGTTTAATCATACCATGTAATTGTCATTGATGTTGTTATTCCCATGATCACCCCATGTTTTTCACGATTAGCATTGGTTTATCACATGCTTCCCAGATTTTACTTTTTCTATTTCATTTGTCATTGTGATTATTGCTTGTTACCATGTTATATAGTCGTTGATTATATCGTTTCAACCCCCTCTTTGAATTTTTATGTAAAGGGGGGGTAGATTTCTAAGATAGGGGAAGATGTTTTTGGTTGGATACTCTTGTTTGTATATAAGGGGGGAAACTTTAAAAAGGGGGAGAATGTTATTGAGGGGGAGTTACATCATTTTATAGACTTATGGGGTTGATATTGATATTTATATAATTTAAAGGGGGATTTCACATAGATTTACATTCACATTAATATACATTTCTCACACGAATATTTCCCTTTTTATGATTCATATTGATAATTTCTATAAGATTTCCAATTAAGGGGAATTATTCTTTGTGTTACCATACTAGCAAGATCATTTGGTGTTTGTTTATGATTTTTTAGGTATCGACATGAGATTGCAACTCAACCTGATCCTGACTTTGGTTATGTTTTTAGTCTATTGAATTTCATGTATATTGAAACATTCTTCTCTCATTATATGGATAATGTGGAGTGCGCACATATGGGATTGGTACCCATGAACGCAAATGGTTTTTGCATCCCTGTGTACACGACAACATTTATGGCATGTCTTGATTACTGTTAAAAATCATGTGCACGACGGTATTTTTAACCGTGCACACTTTGTTAATAATTTTTGGAAAACTTCTATAAATAGAGCATTTTCACTCCCATTTGAAATATCATACATTCCTTTATAGTTGTCCTATACTAAGAGAGTGTTTTCGAGGTTGAGAGAATTCTAATCGTTTTCTTTAAGGAAATTCACTTGTTCCATTCATAATTGAGAAAGCCTATATCTATACTTGATTTAACTTTTGTGAGGAATTGAGAGTATTTTATGATCAAATCTATTTAGCCTAGATTCAATCTAAATAATTCAAATAAGAATTTAAGATCAATAGTAAGATCTTAAAAAGGTGTTTGAGTTGTAAGGGATTTCAAACATGGTTTGATCCTAAGGATGAGAACGGGACTTAATTGTTCATCCGATGGAGTTTTATATGGATATCTCATCGTGAATGGAACAAGAGAGAGGTATCTTCCTACATTTTATCAGATCACTTTTTTTTGGGAACAAGGTATCTTCCTACATTTTATAAAAAAAAATCAATTTGAATAAGATATTAGGACGCATCGAGGTTTCTTTCCTAATATATATGTCTTGGGGATTGTTTGTGTATTTTTACATTAATTGTCACCTTTCTAACACACACAACGCTTAGATTTGTCTTGGAATTAAAAAGATAAATTAAAATTGAGCTTAGGACTTGCATTTAATTAGACGTAACTTAGATCATCTAATTGAAGGTCTAACTGTAGATCTAATAGCATCACCATCTCACCTAGTTGCATGCTTAACTATGATTGTTAAAGTTGGGAAGAATATTTAAAATTATTTATTTTCCTTAGATAAACCTACCCCCTCTAGGTTTATTTGAGTGTATACATGTGCACATCACCCTCCTTGTCTTAATATGTTATATTTTTCACCGATAGAGAGAGAGGGGAGTATTATTATGAAAAATATACTTGAGTTCTTAGATTCTATATGGGAGTCAAACTTACCAGTACACTGTGTTTCATATATGCCCTCCTCGTAATGGGGCCTTAATTATAGTACAAGAGACTTATTTATGTATAATTATAATTTTGTAAGACTTCTTGATGATCGCTATTATTAAATCAATCTGAAATGTTATAATAAAGTTATAATATAACTCTAGTTTCCAGTATGCTTATCCTTAAGGATCTTCCTTGATTTTAGGAATTTAAAATAATCCAATTATGGTTTGTTATCGTAGCTGTAGCGAGTCATGTTCTACTAAATGATAGTGTCGATGTCCCACCATACACGAGGGTAGTTTGGGAACATATTGCCACATATCTTTTTCTATGTGCCAGACCATCCTAATAGTCCTTTAACTGATTACATGATTAAGCTCAGTCATCCTTGGAAGCATCTGTTATAGGTTAACATGACAAAAAAATTTCTTTCTCTTGATATTTGATTTATGACATTCCAGAAAATAAAATACAACAACTAGATCTGAAGTATAAGTCTTGGGATCGAATCACAATACCTTTGCAAACCTTATAGATGATTTGATATGGAGGTGCTGAGTTAATGAAGATGATGAACTTTTTCCCCAAGGTCTCCGAAAACCTTACTGGAATCCACTGTAAGTTGTGGATATTCTAGTATATGATCCTCCCAAAGAAAACTATGTGTGTGGGTATTATTGGAGATGAATACTTCATGTTTTGAGTGAGATATGACCTTCTCTTTACACAACCATTCATAAAAACTTGAATAGTACTTTTCTTTTGTGTCTCTAACCCGAACAAACACCAATATATATATATATATATATATATAGTGGGGTAGAGCTAAGCTGGATTTCTAGAGAGTCTGGGCCTACTACTTAGGTAAATGGACTATAGTAGGGACCCAAGACTAGATAATCAAATTATTTTCCAAAATAGGTACTCGAAAATACCAATTTATATTCTCATAATTTATTTCATTTCTCCATTCAATCGTAATTAATTCAACTAAATAATCACGACTGCACTCCAATTTAACCATCTCAAAATTACTCGAATAGTGAGGTCTTATTTGCAAAGTTTTTATGGTACATTACATAATTCCCTATGTTAATCAAACAATACCATCTTAGTCAAATCAATTTACCATTAATCAAATGTAACCAACTTCTATTAATCCCTTTATCTTAGACTTAACATATTTGATAATCTACCGGATTATAAAATAATACACTGATTAGTTTTACTAGTAGAATCAAAACTTATAATCCTATTAAGGGGGTATCATAATCCAAGATCTTTATTGGATGCAGATTCCTATGAATTATGTTCTTGGGCATACTTACATAATGATTTCCCAACTTGCGAAGATTTTGATCCAATGAAATTTAATTGCACCCATAAAAATCAAAGAACCAATTCTTCAAGCTTTCCAATCCCCATAATCCTCAAGATTAAGAACATATGCACCCTTTACAAACCTATGAGATTATGAAGGACTAGTCTAATCAGCATGTAAACTTGAATCGAATCCATGGTCTTGTTAAAGATATTCGTATTATACCAGTCACAATCCTCTTGAACTATCATACTAGGATTGCACTCGAAGATTTACCGATAGGATGTCAAGTCCCTATCTAGGCTATAAAATGTTCAATTGTACTAAAATCAGAATTCTCATCTTTCGTGATCTGGTCGAACCCAACATACCAGAATTACTACTAACTCCTAGTGACCGACATGGAATTAAATATATTTAAAAGAAAATAAAATAAATTCTCACAAACATAATTCCCATTTCAAATGAACTTGAGACAGCTTTATTGAAAAATAAACGCTATATATGGTTTTAAGAATAAAACCCCCAAAATATCCCACCTACACTTAAAGCCATGTGTTTATCCATCTAACATCCATGCCCTATACATGGATATCAAAGGCCTTAGTTGGTAAGTTATTTTTATAAGGATCCACAAGGTTATCCTTAGATGTAATCTTGATCATGATGGCATCGCCTCTCTGCACGATCTCTCATATTCAGTGATACTTGCTCTCAATGTACTTTTCTCTTTTATAAGTCCTAGTTTCTTTTGAGTTAGAAAATACACCAATATTTTCACAATAAAGTATAATAGTTGATTTCACTAAAGGAACGACACCCAGGTCACTTAGGAAGTTACGGACCCAAGAAGCCTCTTTTTATGCCTCTCAAGCTGAAAAGTATTCATATTTCATGGTGGAATAAGCAATGAATGATTGCTTGATACTCCTCCAACTTATGTCTACACCTCCTAGGGTAAAAACATATATTTAGGTCAACTTCCATGAATTTTTATCTGACTGAAAATCTGAGTCTGTAGACGCAATGGGTATAAAACTATTCTCTGAGTCAACTAACACGTAATCTCTAGTCCTTTTCAGGTACTTAAGAATGTTTTTACTGCAATTTAGTTCACCACACATGGGTTAGATTAGAATATGCTCGCATAGATGAGTATATTCCTCGCCAAATCTATTTGATTAGGTGTTATATGACAGTGGTCCTTAGAAAAATAGATTCGTTACCTAAATGGAAAAAATCCTTTCTTGGAATCTTACATGCTAAAATTTTATCACATCATCGATATAAATGTCATAAGATAAGACCAACATCCTATTTTTTTATCATTTAGAAGCTTGATCCCAAGGATGTAATTGACTTCTCATAAGTCCTTCATATTGAATTGACTAGACAACCACAATCTTATACTAGATAATACACTGACATCATTCTTGATTAGGATAATATCATATACGTATTACTAAAAATACCATTATGTTTTCATTATTCTACTTATACACACAAGTTGTATCCAGTCATTGATCAAAACCATGAGATTTTATTACCTGATTAAACTAGATCTTCCAATACCTTGACGTTTGCTTAAGTCCATAAATGTATCTCTTGCGATTTTCTTCCTTGCTTGTTTGGGCTATTCTATGAATCCTTCGGTTTTCATATGTTGGGGATTAACATTATAAAAAAATATTATCCTAAGAACTTTTATTGGTCATGTTTCATAATGTATGCAAAAAGAACTATATTCAAAGAATGAATTTAGTATTCAAATCACAATACCTTTGCAGATCTTGTAGGTGTTTTGAATGAGAAAAATATTTGATGAAGATGATGATAGGGATGCTATTATTACTTATCCAAATACTTTCTATAATGCCCTAAATTCCTTAAATATTCTAGTATATGATATCCCCCCCCCCCCCCCCAAAAAAAGGTTTTTACGGTCTAGTCCTTGGACTAACAATTTTGGACAAAAAAATAGGTGAACCAAATTTTAAACAATTAGGTCCAACATATAAATACCCACAATTTAAAAAAATTATAAATCTAATCGGCTATTGGAGTTTTCTCTGCAACTAACGACTATTCTCCGAAATCGAAAATAACATCAATCTTATGCTTTTTTCGTCTGTCCTATAATCGATTACAGTTTTCTTAATCAATTCTACCTGTATCACTTGGCTCTATCATTTGTAAGTTTATCTTTATCAGTAGTTGGTTTTTCTATTTTCGATCGATTACAATAAGTGTATGTCCTTTGTTTTGATTCAAGAGACTCATTGTAATATTCATTCATGTGATTGAATAGCTTTTTATCTGTTATATATGTATATGTTTTGATTTTGTGTTTTTTATGCATTTATGTTTGGATTCTTCATATATAAGTTATATTTATCAATATTTGTAATTGTTAGTTGAATGTGCTGAATGAATATTATTGATGTTTCATTCTAATTTTAAGAGTCCTTAATTTTGATTTGGTATTGAATCACTTGTTGATATAGGTCCGCGCCAGTGGAAATAACCAGTTCGATATCAGTTTTCAAAGTATACGCAGTGTTTATAAAGTACACGTGATTGTTTTTTTGAAAATATGTGTCTGCTTTATTGCTTCATGTATAGGTTTTTAAATAGTGCCTATAATTTTATATTAATTATAAATAAATATTTTGATATTTCATGCATTAAATTATTGCACACATTTTTAGAATTGTTGACCTTGAAGTAAATATTTTTTGTCTCTGTTTTACTGCAGGACATTATGGTAAGTAGTGTAATAGCAAGGTGTTGTTATTTGGATAATCTGGCTTGTATTGAAATATTTGAAGATAGCTCATTAGATTTTATATGCAATGAGTTGTGTATTAGGTTTACTAATTTGAGAAGTGGGAGTTTTTCATTGAGGTATTCATTTGGTGATGAATGTTGGTTAATGTTAGTTTGTGACAACGATGTTTGTTGTATGTTGCAGTCCCAATTGATCGTGAAAGCTAATTTCATTGGGATATATGTCATTGATTCATTACCATTTCCATGTAATATATGTCGTGAACGGGTTGAATGCTCTAATCAAATTTTCGAAGGGATTGACTGCAGTAATACAAGTTTTGAGAGGGTTGACAGTGGTGATACAAATACACAGAGGTTAGAGTCTTTATCATCAGGCACTGCAAATGATTTTAATAGTTGCACTGAAAATGACTTTTATCTTGGAGGTGTGGAGCCAAGTAGGTCGAAAGTCTATCTTTTGAATGATTGGAAGACTTATATAAGTCATGAGCAGCAGTGTTTTGAAGGAGGTGTAGTGGAATTTCGGGATAAATTGCGAAAGTATGCCGTTGAGGTTGGGTTCAAGTATGTGTATTTGAAGAATGATAAAACTCGAGTGACGGCTAAATGCTCTAAAAAGACTACTGAGAATTGCATGTGGAGAATTCATGCTTCATTATCTACAATAAATGGATACTTTTATATACGTGCAATGAATAATGAGCATACATATAGAGGTGTCTTTCGTAGTCCGTCAACCAAAATGATAGCCTCCAAGTTGGTTTCAATATTGGTAGCTGATGATCTTAGAGATAACCCACTATTGAGACCAATTGATGTATTTGGAGATATGAAGAAGAATTATGATCTTGATATAGCTTATCAACATGCATGGCGTGTGAAAGAGATGGTTGTTGTTGATATACAAGGTGATGAAAAAGTTTCTTAAGCATTAATGAATAATTATCGTAACCTTCTATTGCAGTATAATCTTGGGTCGCATTGCATCCTTGACGTGGAACATGAGAGTAAAAAATTCAGGAGAATATTTATAATATTTAGATGATGTATTTATGGATTTCAATCCTGCAGACCTGTTTTATTTCTTGATGGTGCCTTTTTGAAGAGCCGTTACCGTGGAACAATACTATCAGCTACTGCAAGGAATGGGAACAATGGTAAATTAATTGTAAATATTTTATTTTGTGTATTGCATTGACATTTTGTTTGTTCCATTCCATATCATTAAAATACAAGCATAAAAATACAAAATACCTTTGAAGGTCTTTGTTTAGTTCATGTGTACTTTTCATTTTTCTGCGTGTATTTTCATGATATGTCTTATTATGTGTAATACTAAGTAAAGTACACGCATAGTACATGTCAAGTATACGCGAATGTTTTTGTTAATTTCACGTGTACTTTTTATTTTTATGCGTGTACTTTGATGATGATGATGTTGTGTTTAATACTAAGTAAAGTACACGCATAGTACATGTCAAGTACACGTGAATGTTTTTGTTAATTTCACATGTACTTTTCATTTTTATGCGTGTATTTTGATGATGATGTTGTTATGTTGAATGCAAACTAAAGTACACGTATAGTACATGTCAAGTACACGTGAATGTTTTTCTTAATTTCATGTGTACTTTTCATTTTTATGCGTGTACTTTGATGATAGGTGTTGTTATTTAGAAATAAGAAAGCCAAGTACATGTTCAAAATGTAAAGTACCTTTGAATGTTTTTGTTTAGTTCACCTGTACTTTACATTTTTATGCGTGTATATTGATGTTAGTGTTGTTAATAATAAAGCCAAGCAAAAGATTGGAAAGTAAACGTGCATATCTTTTTATCTTTATCATGTGTACGGTACATTTTTATGTTTTGTCTTGTTATTTACAAATAATTTAAATTATACACATAATATATTTCCCATGTGTTTTAGGTTCTGCGCTAGCAGCATCAATTTATAAAGTGTTGTACATGGATATGTTATTTATTTTAATTTTGATATATTTTTATATTTCAGGACTTTTTCCTGTTGCATTTGTTGTTGTTGATTCCGAAACCGAAGATAACTGGATGTGGTTTCTTGTCAATTTGCATAGTGCAGTAGTTGAGCAATATCGAAACATAACATTTATATCATATCGAAATAATGGATTACTTGAAGTTGTTTCGAGGGTCTTCCCGTTGTCTGCACATTCTTACTGTATACATCATTTACAAGGGAATATAAAAAAGAAAATTCGTGGGAATTGTGCTGGATTTCGAAAGCAAATTGTTAAAGATTTTTTGTCTTGTGCATATGCTGTCTCAGTAGATGTATTTCACAAGAATATTGAAGCATTGAAGAAGGAAGGAGGAGCTTCTATTGCCGATTTCATTGATAGTTTGCCTCTCGAGAATTGGTTCTGTGGATATTTCCCTGGTAAACGATATATTGACATGGTATCTAGTGTTGCGGAGTCATTCAATTCATGGATATTGGAGGAAAAGCATTTACCAGTAATGAATATGCTTGATAAATTGAGAGTGAAGGTTATGAATTTCAATGCAAACAAACTTGTTGAGTCTGATGCTTGAACAAATGAGTTATGTCCTTTTTTTCAAAAGTTATGAATGAAAATTGGAATAAAAGCCGACATTGGACTATTAGTCGCTCAAGTCAAAATGTATTTGAAGTTCATTCAGAAGTGTGAGCAACAGTTAACTTAGGAGAAAGGACTTGTTCTTGTAAGAGTTGGCAGATTAGATGTTTTCCATGTACTCATGTTGTTTGTGTTGTGCGGAGGAAAGGGACCGGTATTTATGATTATATTGAGGAGTACTATAAGGTATCTTTCTACAGAAAATCATACTCGATACCTATAGTTCCTCTTCCTGATTTGATTTCCTTAAATATTCCTATTCCTGAAAATCCATCTGTCCTTCCACTAATGACTAAGAGACCGACAGGCAGGCCAAGAAATAAGAGAATAAAGTCTTCTGGTGAGATCACAGTAAGGGAAGTTACTTGCTCGAGGTGTAGTAAAATGGGTCATTACATGTCTACTTGTAAGGAACACATTTGAGTATTTTTAAAATTGTTGAATTCATTCATTTTAACCACTTGATTGAATGAATTAATTAATAAACCATTTGTTTCACATAAATGAATGTAATTTATTTTTAAGTCTCATTTTTTAGTTTGTTTTTTGTGTTGCTGTACACATATTTTTCATAAAACATACGTGATCATTTTTCCTGATGTTCACGTGTACTTTACGTTTGTATACGCATGTTATGTACAGTACACGCGCATTTTGATGTCCAAAATTTTTTTATCAATGCGTGTACTTTATTAAGTACACATAGAATACATAAAGTACACGCATTTAAAAATGGATTTTGTCAGTTCAATATGCGTGTACTTTATAAAAGCATGCGTGTACTTTATTAATGACATTTAATTTAGATTAACTTGATGAAATATGTGTGTACTCTATGATGTACATGCATGAAGTACACATATAATATAAATATAATATGCGTGTACTTGATGAAATGTGCGTGTACTTTATGAAGTACACGCATTGATAATTAAAGTACACGCATTTAAATATAAGTGTGCATGCATGTTTTAGCAAAGTACACGCATATTGATATGAGAAAAATCTAATTCAATATACGTGTACTTTATATATTCTGCATGTAATTTTATCAAGTAGACGTATATAAATGCATGTACTATTTGGAAAATGGTTTTAGACATTACAATGTGCTTGTACTTTATAAAAGACATTTGGGTCACTCATATTCTTAAACTCCTATGTGTATTATGATCCGCGCCAGCGGCATTACTATACAAGTATTTCAATAGGCGTGTACTTTATAAAGTACATGTGTAATAGATAGAGTTCACGCATTTATATAATGTTTAGGGACAATATCTTGTTTGTGCTTTATAAAAATTTGCGTGTATTATAATTTATAATACACGCAATCATATTTTGACATACCAATTTTTTTTACATGAAATGATATTAATGTTTACATTTTCTACAATACACGTGATCATTTTTATAAGGGTTCACGTGTACTTTACTATATTTGGTGTATGACATAAGTGAGAACACATGCATGAAAGAAATAAATTTTTTATTAAAAACAAAAAAATAAAGTACAATTTTTTCAAATAACGAAAGCTGAAAAAACTAAAGAAGGCTTCTATTAGGGATGTTTGTCAAAGGCATCTAGGGTGTAAGGAAGAGAGTCAATTAAATTCGACCAGTGTCGAATTTCTTCTTCTATGACAGCTACAAGGCCTTCATAGAGAGCCTTATTCTCCTTCAGCTTGGCGATTTTCATGGGAACTTCTTGTGTATAGAAAGACATGAGGTCTTCATGTGTTTGAGGAGGGTCCTCATCCACATCAAATAAATCTATGGGATTGGGTGAAAGTCCAAAATAGCCTTCCCTCACATATGTTTGAAACTGCTCAAAGAAAGTTTTAGATGAGGAAATATTTTTCTCAATTTGCCTTATTTTTGTTTTATTTCTTTCATCTCTCTCAAGAGTTTCTCGCAAGTTTTCTGCTGGAATAGCCATTATGTTATCTTTACCCTAGACGTAATGGTTAAGAAAGGAAAAAATATTACTCTTTTATAGGAAAAGTTAAAGCTATTTATTTCTTGACCAGAAGTAGTTGGGAAGTGAGTAGTTGAGCTTAATAAATTGATTTTGGTTATTGTGTCCTGAATGAATTCTTCAAAGTAGTTTTCAATTAAAATAATAAAAAATTATTATATTAACCGGTGCGTGTACTTTAATAAAAATGAGTGTACTTTGAAGAATTCATTGGTGTACTTAGTAATTATCACTTGTATTTTTCGTGAAAAATGCTTGTACATTATTTCATAACACTCAGGTGCATTGTTTGTCTAAACCTTACGTGGATTGTGGTCCGCGCCAGCGGAAAAAAACCATTTTGGTGTAATAAATATTGTAAACAATACCAATATAACACAAAATAAATTACAAATATGTTTTGTATTTGAATTACAATTTATAGAAGTTTTTTCTGCTTTCGGGGGAAGAAATATTTTAATAGAAGAATTTCCCCGAGTACATATGCTATTTGTTTTAGCATGTCAGGGTCTTGAAATAATTTTTGCATTTCCTTGTTTCTGCTTATTTGTTAAATGTAGTATATGCAGAACACCCCACAGTTAACTCTGAAATTAAAATAAAACAAATATACAAATTAGTATGATGTGAATGAAATTTTTTGAAAAGATACAAATTAGTAATTTTTAGAAATGAAGTTTTTCTTACCCATTATATTGTTCAGGGCATTCATGATCTCTTATTAGGTCAAATTTGAGATCACTTTCCAGCAAGAAATCTACTGTCCTTTTTTCTTGCTCTGTCAATGGATCATCATCCAATGTAAACTCATTTGTGTACCTTCATCAAACTTTCTCTGAATTTTGAAACCATTATTTTTCATTGTTTCTGCTTCAGTCTTCAATAGGCACAGTATTTTTTGGAATACAGAAAACTGTCAAAAAGACATATATTTAGTGTATACAAATAAAAGAGTATATGAAGATTAAAGAGTAAAAATTACACGTATTATATTAAAGTACACGCATATTTTATTTTTTCACTTCACGTGTATTTTAAAATATGATGTGTGTATTTTGCCTAAAGAGTTAAAAGTACGCGCATACTATTAAAGTACACGTAACTTGTATTGGTTAATTTCACGTGTATTTTAAAATATGATGCATGCACTTTGATAATCTGGGTAATTATGTGCAACAAATACAAAGTACACGCATTATATTATACACGCGTACACGTGTATAATATAAGTACATGTAATATTACTAATTAAGTTTAGGCACTAACCAATTTTTTTGCATCATCGAAGAATATTGTGTTTTTTTCCTTGTCGTTCGGTCGAAGGAAATCCATGTGGATCATTTTATTTTCTTTTTTGTATATTATAAGTAATGTGAAATGTCCTACACTATGTCTTAGTACAATGAACAAATTATTACAAGTGTCTGAGTATTCAAATAAATCTCTGTATAATTCCCCCTTCTTATTGACTTCATTTGTGCTACAAGCTTCTATCTGAATAAAAATTATAGATATTGTGTTAATATAAAAAACTGAAATTTTATTTCTCAAAACTTTCGGTTTAATTGTACTTACCCAACAATAATCAGAAAAAGTGTGTGAGTAGGAGAGCCCTTCCTCTGACAATTTTAACCTCAATACTTCACTGAAGGCAAGTATTATCTGTTTCACACAATATAAAATGGTGAGGAAATAATAATGTTAAAATTTAATGGATGTCTAATATTTGGACTACATACTTGGCTTAAAATTTCTTGATTGTTGAGGACTTCAACAAAATCTTCCCATGGGACATACGAAACCAGCCCTTGGAAAATAAATTTCCTGCATTTTATATGATAAATAAGAATTGTATAATAATAATAACCTTATTCTTTTGCACCAAAAAATAAATAAATTAGTGAAGTGATAAATCATAAAATAATAAACTTTACCCTGGCTCAGCCTTTTGAATAAACTCTTCAATCTTTTTCTTCGAAGCTTCATCGAGATATTTGTATAAATCTTTTTGTTTCTTAATTGGTTCATGATTTTCGGTTTCGCTGTCAGCTTTTCTTTTCTTCTGCCCTCTAGTAAGGGGTCCTTTTGTTTTGGATATTTTGGGGGTGCCCTGAACTGTCTTTGAGGCTAGTTCAATCTTCAAACTCGAAATTTCGTCCATGAGTTGTTTATTAATATTTTTCTGATATATTTAACAAGGAATGTTGGATTGTAAGCATTTTTTGAAACAATGATTCATTTTCTCTTACGTGTATTTTATAAATTGCACGCCTGTATTTTAATACATACGTTTATTTTATAATATACACGCATGTATTATAAAATACGTGTACTTTATAAAATTTATAATATACACGTGTACTTTCAACATAATTTGCGTTTACTTTAGAAAGTAAAGCGTGTACTATATATCTATTGTATTTTATAGATCCTTGGTCAGTTTTTTTCAATTCTGATTCTTCAAGCATTTTCTTCAACTCCGAAATTTCGTTATTAAGGATTTTATTATTGTTTTCCCGTTATACAAAAAGAATGTTACATTATAAGCAATACTTGAATAAAACTGCATTATTTTTAATAAAATAATGCATGTACTCTGCATTATTTCTAATATAAAAAAAAACTGCATTAAAAATACCATGAAATAAAGCTGCGTGTACTTTAGGAAAACTGCGTGTACTTTATGGAAACTGAGTGTGCATTAGGAAAACTGCGTGTACTTTAGGAAAACTGCTTGTAGTTTTAACGTGTACTTTAGGAAAACTGCGTGTACTCTGCATTCAAAAGTACCTGTTGAGTTCTTTTCAATTCTGACTCCTCAAGATTCTTCCTCAATGTCATCTTTTCTATGTCAGCATCTTTCCATTTTTGCAATGTATCATCATACTTTTTTTTGAGATCTTCATTACTCAGAGACAGATATCCATTTTTTTGTTCCAAAATTCGTGTTGATTCTGCCTGTTTTTTCAATGATTCATCAAATTCTTTAATTCTATCTGAGTCACTCATTGTGACTTGATCAAGCTTTTCTTTTAAAGAATTGTTAAACTCAACTAGTTGGGCATTTTCTACCTCCAACTTATTTAGTAACTCTTTTTCCTTCAAAAGGTTGGAATTCTCCACCTTCAACTTCTTCATTTCCTCATGGGCTTCAAAAAGTGAATCACGAACTACCTGAAACTGTACATTCAAAATGGCACTCTCCACCTCCAAAGAGGTCACCTTCTCAAGTGCACCATTAATGTCTTCAGCTGCTTTAGATAGTTGGTTATTTTTTTTCCAACAATTCCCTTTTCAAAACAACAATTTGTTCCTCCATATTAACCTTTGGTTGATCTTTTCCCTTCTTTTTCTTTGGAGTCACAATATTTTTAAGGGGAATATTCCAACCATGTGAAAACTCATTGTCATTAATATCTTTAACAACTTTTTCTGATGATGAATCAGCATGTATAGGACTTTCTGTAGAAATGTTCAAAGAGTAACTTGGCCCTTCAAACTGAGATTCCTTTTGTACAGAACTGTCCTTACAAGATGGTTTATTTGTAGCCTGCTTCAAAGTTGTTGTTGCGATGTCATTCTTCACAAACCATTATTTCAAAGATGACAATTTCCACTTCAGGAATTTTGGAGTATTTTCTTTAAATTCTTCAACAGGAGAAATAATTTCAAATTTCTCACATGCCCAGTACTGTGATCATACAAAAAACAAAATGAATTTAATACTTGTATTACCTAGGGATTCATAATGGAAAGTACAAGTGATTTGTTCAAAATACACGCAAAATTAAACGTATACTTTACAAATTTTACAATTGTATATTGAAAGTAAACGTGATTTTTACAAATTTAACGTGTACTTTGTCAATATAAGTTCACGTGTACTTTCTAAAGTATATTTATAATATTGACAGAAAATATAACAAGAGTATTTTGAAAGTACACTGGTTATATTTACAAAACATAGTACACGTGTACTTTGTAAAATACAAGTGTACTTTGACCTGATATAAGACGTGTATTTTCAAAATACACGTTAAATATCAAGTGTATTTTGAAAGAATAAGAGAAAATATCACGTGTATTTTAAAAATACACGTAATATTTTCAAAGTACAGGTAAGTATTAGTATGGAAAATTTGAAATATCAGGAATATCAAGTGTATTTTGAAAATACACGTGAAAATATACGTGTATTTTCAAAATACAAGTGAAAATATCACGTGTATTTTCAAAATACACGTGAGTATTGGTATGTAAATTTTGAAATATCAGGATGTTTTTTTGCTCACCAGTAGGAAAATGACACATCCAGTAACTGTGCTAGGTTTTGAACTTGCTGATTTGTCAAGTGAATGTATGAGAAACTCATGCACAGAAGATGCCCAATCATAATTATTCATTTCCTCAATATTGTCGATGTATATCAACCAAAATTCTCCAAGGGTGAAGTTTGAGTTGGAGAAAAACAACGTGTTCAAGAAGTGGAGACATACAATTTTAACAAAATCAGTAATTCCTTCATCTATCTCCAATTCAACTGATTTCTTCAAATCATTCAATATTTCTGACTTTTCTATTCTTTTTGCGAAGTATCGTGCTTGTAATCCAGATTTTTTAGCAGTATTCGGTTGCTTTTCCAGTTATATTGATTTTAAACCCTCAACCAGGGTATGCCAAATATTTCACTTATATCTATTGGCATTATTGGAATCCTACTCTTCATACGAAAACTTTTGGTTTTCGTATTGTACAGCTCGATAATTGATAAAATATTTTTATCCGTCTTCTTGTGGTCCACTTCTACTACTTTCTTATTGTAGTAGGCATTGAAAAGCTCCCAAAATGGAGTCTTCTTAAGAAGTTCAATATGGCTATTGTTTATTTTATCTTTAATCTGATGCAAATCATGGAGAAAGCTAACAATATTTGACCGATATTGGTCATTCTTCTTTGCAGGACGTTTAGATTTCAATGCCACACTAGAACTAGAACTAAAACTGGATGAAGAACTATCATCAGAACTGCTCTTTTTTTTGTTTCTTTCCTCTTCTTGCCTTCATCTTCATCCCCATTATATTGATATATAAACAAAATTTAAATTACTAACCTATAATGATATGTACAAAAAATAAAATACATGCGAATTAGCATAAAACATAGACTAAAACAATAAAATACAAGCGTATTTAACAAAAGTACATGCAATATTCTCACAAAGAATTTATAAACATCTCAATAAAATACATGCTGAAGGCGATAATATATATCGTCAGTTTCATGGTAATACCTAACAGAGGTTGTTCGACAAGTCAAAAACTAAGATTCTCTACTCCTAACATATTCAGTAAAGAAGTGATACAATAGCTGAATGTTAAAAGCTCCAACATTATCAAAACCCCTTAAGCAATACTGCTCAATTCGTTTAGATAAATCCTTCGCTTTCGATTCAGTTACTTGAAGTTGTTGCACATCAAAAGTGCAGTAAATGTCTTCATAGTAGTAGTAGAAAACAAGTAACCTTTTAGCTCTATCATTGATGCGAAGGAGAAAATGAATTTCGTCATCGTTAGTACTATTGACTATCAATGTGAAAGGTTTTGTATTGTTAAGATCTTCGAAGGTGCAAGAAGCAGTTTTGTAGTTAAACATGCTTGATCGTATGATTCCTAAACAATACCACAACAATACACACATTAGTACATGGATATTGGATTGAACAAATTGAATTTCAATGTGCGTGTACTTTCTGAATTTTTTGCGTGTACTTTCAACAAACTACACGCAAAAATGAAAAAGTACACGCAGTAATACTGATTATTAGCTAGTAACATATCATTCAAATGGAGCTCGCGCGGATAAAAAACACTCATAAATATTAATAAAATAATAATACTTCTTACAAACTCATGGAATATCATTCAAATGCCGCTGGCGCGGACCAAAATAACATGGGATTGATTAAATATGGATTTGAAATAAATATTTTATAGAGTACACGTATAAAATATAAAAGTACACGCATAATGAATTGAGAAATTCAATTTCAATGTGCGTGTACTCTGTGTATTTTGCGTGTACTTTTTGATAGTACACGCAAAATATATATAGTACATGCAACACAGGGCTTGTACATGTACATATTCCAATCATGTATATATTCCTAGTCCTTGATAAATTCTCGATAAATGATGCATACAGGAGGAAAAGTACAATGATGAAATACATATATCTAACATGAAAAAAGTGTGTTTTGCAATTAAAATGAGGGAAACAAATATATGATGAAATATATATCATGAAGAAGAAGAATGTGATTTCATCAGTCCATGTGTCTACAAATTTATACATATGAGAATAAAAAATACACAAGGACAAAAAGGTGATAAGAGACTGTATACATACTTGTTAGTGGTGTTTGGAAGAATTTGATTTAGAATGTAAAATGTAGAACTTCAACGATTAGGGTTTGATCGAAGAGAGCTAGGGTTTTGATCGAAGAGAGCTAGGGTTTTGATCAAACAGAGTTTTTAGAGTTTCGATCAGGAGTATTTATATGTTGTTGTTGACCAAAATTTAATTGAGAAATAGATTCGTTTTGGGGTTTTGATCGAAGAGATGGTACGATTAAGGTTTTGATTCAAGAGAGAATACAGTGTTTTTGGCGCTTCGATTTCTGAATTGTACGCGTTTGTTTTAATTTCGGGATATTTATATGTTGGACCTAATCGTTTAAAATTTGTTGGCCTGTTTTTTTTGTCCAAAATTGTTAGTTCAAGGACTAGACGGTAAAAGCCCCCCCCCCCAAAAAAAAATAAAATAATAATAATAATAAAATAAACTTGTTCGTGGGCACTCTTGGAGATGAAAATTTGGTGAAATATGAGAGAAATTACTTTCTATCTCCTCACCCCTTCAAAGAAATGTAAATAGTATTTTTCCTCTCTATCTCTAACCCTAGATAATGTCTTGTGCAACTTAAACCCCTTCCCTTGAGCTATATAAAAAGTCCCGCAAAGTGCTACGGGCCAATTAAAGTTTTCAAAGAGTTTGGGCCTACTACTTGTTTAATGGACTAATAATTAAATTGGATTCCAAAAAAATATATAAAAATCCGATATTAAACCCCAAAATATATTTTCTTTCCCATTTGATTATAATTAATTTCACTAAATAATTATAATTTCACTCTAAAGTACTTATCTCAAAATTATACGAATAATCAGGTATTGTCTCCAAAGTTAGAAACAACATAATTTGATAGCCCATATAAAACATATAATACCCTCTTGGTGAAATTCATTTGCCGTTAATTGATTTTCACTAGCATATTTTTATTCTTCAATCAGAAACTTAAATTATTTAATACTCTATCGAATTATCAAATAAATTACTCGGGTTTACTATTAAATCAAAACTTATAAGTTTATCCTGAATATTTCCCAGACGCGAATTCCTCCAGAATATGATTTAAGCGATGTACACAAATCCCAACTTGCGAAGATTTTGATCGAATAAATTGGATTGCTCCCAAAAACAATCAAAAAATAATTGTATGCGCATTCAAATCCTTATAGTCCTCTAGATTAATAATATATTTACCATTTGCAAACAATATGAGATTATGCAAGTCTAATCTAGTCAGCACCTAGATGTGAATCTCGCACTTATCCCATTCAATACATTCTTGATGTAGCGATACATCCCTCTTTGAACTATCAGACAAGATCCTAAACCATCATATAGGTTCTTGTAGGAAAGATAAACTACTAAGATAATATTAACAACTTTAGTGATGGGATGTCAACTCCCCATCTAGGTTGTAAATTATTTACTTAAATTAGAACTGGAATTTTGATCTTCTAAAATCAGGTCGAACCTAACTCATCAGAATTCCTACAAAGTTCAGTTGACCAATATATATAGAATACATTTAATATAAATATGAGGCATTATCACAAACATTATTCTTATTTAAAAATGAACCTGCCATACCTTAATTGAAAATAAATGCCATACATGGTTTTAATAATGAAACCTTAATAATATTCCAATTAGTCTCAAAGCGATGTGTCAATTAATCCAACTCCCCACCCATCTACTCGACGGTTTATAGCCCTAGTTGTAGAAGGATTAATCGGTTGTTATCTGATTCAACCTTGGTCACAAATTTATCAGATACCTTATTCAATCCTTCGAACTAGGTGATACCTAAGCTCAATGTACACAATCTTTTTATGTGTTATAGGTTCTATTAAAGTTCCAATCTTCTATTATAAACACAACATTGTGTAATATCCAATCGCAGTAAAGGAACCTCACCCAAGTCACTAGGAAGTTACCGAGCCATATAGTCTCTTTAGTTGCCTCCGAAGTTCCAATAACTTTGACCTTCATTGTGGAGTCAGCAAAGCATGATTGTTTCACACTCCTCCAACTTAGCCTCTAATTCCTAGGGTAAACATATATCACAAGGTAGAATGCCTGGAATCCTGATCTAACAGACATTTGAGTCTTTGCACCTAAAAGGTACAAGACTATCCAGTGAGTAAACCATCACATAATCTCTAGTCATTTTTAGGTACTTAAAAATGCGATTAATTACAATCTAGTTCTCCTCCCTTAGTTAGAATGATATCTGTTAACCATGCCATTCGTAAAAATATATGTCGTGTGTGATTCCATGCCTGAAAGGAACAAATACTTCCTTGGAATACCACAGGCTAACTATGTGAGAGCACTATTGATATAAGTGAGTTGGGATAGGCCAAACATAATATTTATCCAATCTAGCAAAAGCTCAATCCCATTGATGTACCTAGACTATCCTAAGTTCTTAATATCAAATTACTCAGACAACCACATTCTTATGTAAGATAATGTACCCACCTCATTCTCAATTAAAAGAATATCATCCACTAGATGTGCCAAAAATACCACTATATTTTAATCATGCTTCTTATACACACAAGTATTATTTGGGCCTTGATAAAAATCAAAATAATTTCCTAATTAAAATGAACGTTTCAAGACCTTGGTGTTAGCTTAAGTTCATAAATGGACTTTTCAAGCTTACACACTTTGCTTTCCTGGCTTCTTACTATGAATCCCTTGGTTTACATCATTAAGATGCACTTATCAAGATAATCATTTAAGAACGGGGTCTTGACATTAAAAGAATCCGTATAGACTTTATAATGGCTACCGACGAAAAAGTTTGATCATAATCAATCCCTTTCTTTTTGAGTAAACCTTTTTGCAAGCCTTGCCATAGGGGTTTCCACCTTACCATCCATCTATATTTTAACTACTTATAGATCCACTTGCGTTCGATGGGTTTTATCCTATCATCAAGTCTACAAGTCCCCAAAACTAGACTCAAATATATCAATTCCTTTTTTTTATATCCATATTCTTAAGTAAAAGCTAAAAGTCCTTGTCTTGGGATGCCTCATTGTAGTTCATAGAACCCGATACGTGTTTCTTTAAGATCTCACCCAAATATTCATAAAAAAACACTTACTAGTCAAGATGACTTCTGATGCTCCCACTAGGATGTGGGACAACTTGTTATTCAATATAAGTGACACGTGTTACCAATCATCAGTAATCCTCCTACTACGGATAGGTAATGCATTATCGATATTAGGTTATATTTTGTCTTGTACGGGTGGTGTAGAAACATTATTAATATAATGTATGTTTTTATGTCTTATAAGACTAGGTTACTCTTGGATCCATGGTTTATTACATAATCCTCTTTCAAAAATCAAGCATTAATGCAATCAATGGCCTTCTTGTTCTTAGGAATATGATATAAACTACTTTTATAATCTTTAGGATAACCAACAAAGAGATATACACTTGTCCTTGATTCCAACTTCCTTGGCTCCTTCCACAGCACTAGTGTTGGGCACCCTTAAATCGGAACATGTCCTAGAATGATCTTGTGCCCACTCCACAGTTCCATGGGAGTTGAAGAGGCCAATTTAGATGGAAATGAATCCATATATATATATATATATATATATATATATATATATATATATATAGAGAGAGAGAGAGAGAGAGGCAGGCTCCTGTGCACACTAAGTTTGCACACTAAGTTTGCACATTACCTTTTAAAAGTGTGTAAACTTAGTGCTGGCGCACACCAATTTTTTTATGTGATATTTTAACATTTCAACGAACTCACATAAAAAAAATTAGCTCAAAAAAACATTTTTTGCTATTTTTAAAAAATCGGTCAAACTTTCGCAGTTTTTAAAGGGCTTAAAACCTGCGAAAGTTTGACCGATTTTTTAAAAATAGCAAAAAAAGTTTTTTTGACCTGATTTTTTTTATATGGGTTCCTTGAAATGTTTAAATATCACACAAAAAAAATCAACTCAAAAATAATTTTTTTACTACTTTTAAAAGGTAATGTGCAAACATAGTGTGCAAACTTAGTGTGCACAGGAGCCTGCCTCTCTCTCTCTCTCTCTCTCTCTCTCTCTCTCTATATATATATATATATATATATATATATATATATATATATATATATATATATATATAGCAAGGCTTGAGAATAGCAACCACCCGCGTAGTCGCAGGATGCCCGGTTTGAGAATAGGACCTGAATTTTAGAGTAGGAACACTTAGGTTTGAAAACGTTCAGTGAGGGAGAGGATGCCACCAACACCCTAAAAGGAACTGTGCGCAGTAATAACACCTCATGCGCATCCAACATAATACGTAGCAATCGATCTCATAGTCGCGGGACTCTCGATTTGAGAATAGGACCCGAATTTCAAAATAGTCACTTAGGCTTGAAAACGTGTCACGAGGGGGAAAACACTAATATCCCCCAAATGGCATCACGATCAGCACAAACACCTCGTGCGTATCCAAAGTAACATGTAGAAACCAGCCGCGCAGTTATGGGATGCCCAATTTCAGAATATGACCCAAATTTGATAGTAGGAACACTTAGGTTAGAAAATGTGTCGTAAAAGGGAGGAAGCCACCAACCCCCGTAAAACTTTATCGCGAGCGATATGAACACCCCATGTGCGTCCAACATATATAGAAACGGATCGCATAATTGCGGGACACCCGATTTGAGAATAAGACTCGGATTTCAAAATAAGCACACTTAGGCTTGAAAACGTGCCGCAAAGGAACAAAAAACACTAATAGCTCCCAAATGACACCGCAGGTGACACAAACACCTCGTATGTGTCCAACATAACACATAGAAATAGACCGCACAGTCACGGGATGCCTGGTTTAAGAATAGGACCCGAATTTTAGAGTAGGGACACTTAGGCTTGAAAATGTGCCGCCAGAGGGTAGACACCACCAACCCCCCAATGGCAGTGCGGGTGGCAGGAACACCCCATGCGCGTCCAACGTAACATGTAGGAACTAACCGCATAGTCGCAGGACTCCTAAATTGAGAATAGGACCCAAATTTCAAAATAGGCACACTTAGACATGAAAACTTGTTGCGAGGGGACGAAAACCACTAATAGAACCCAAACAGCACCGGGGCAGCACGAACACCTCGTGCATGTCCAACGTAACATGTAACAACCGACTGCGTAGTTGCGGGATGCCCAGTTTAAGAATACGATCCAATTTTGAGAGTAGGAACAACTAGACTTGAAAATGTGTCGTGTGGGGGCAAACGCCACAAACCCTCCAAACGTCACCTCGGGCAGTAGAAACACCTCGTGTGCGTCCAACATAACACCTAGCAACTGGCCGCATAGTCGTGGGACTTTCAGTTTGAGAATAGAACTTGAATTTCAAAATAGTCACACTTAGGCTTGAAAACGTGCCGCAAAGGGGCAGAAACCATTAACAGCCCCCAAACGGCACTACAGATGGCACGAACACCTTGTGAGTGTCCAATGTAAAACGTAGTAACTGGTTGTGCAGTCGCAGGAAGCTCGATTTGAGAATATGACCCAGATTTGAGAGTAGGAACAGTTAGGCTTGAAAACGTGCTACGAAGGGGATGAAGCCACCAACCCCCTCCCCCCAAATGGTACCACAGGTAGCATTAACACCTCGTGCGCATCAATATAACACGTAGCAATCGATCGCGCTGTTGTGGGATGCCCGTGTTGAGAATAGGACCAGAATTTGAGAGTACGAGCACTTAGAATTGAAAACGTGCCACGAGAGGACGGACGCCACCAACCCCCACCCCTCCAAATGGCACTGCGGGTAGCATGAACAACTCATGAGCATGCGATGTAACATGCAACAACCGGCCGCGTAGTCGCAAAACTCTCAATTTGAGAATAGGACCCGAATATGATAGTAGGAACACTTAGGCTTGAAAATGTGTCGCAAGGGGCTGGATGCCACCCCCTAATGGCAACACGAATGACATGAACACCTCATGCACATACGACGTAATACGTAGCAACCGGTCGCATAGTCGCGGGACTCCCGATTTGAGAATAGGAACCGAATTTCAAAATAGGCACACTTAGGCTTAAAATCGTGTTGGAGGGTGTGAAAACCCTTAACAACCCTCAAATGGCACCACTGGTAGGACGAACACCTCATGCGTGTCCAATGGAACATGTAACAATCGACCGCACAATTGTAGGATGCCCGGTTTGAGAATAGGACGAGGATTTAAGAGTATGAAAACTTATGCTTGAAAATGTGTCATGAGGGGGCGGATGCCCCCCCCCCCCCCTAACGGCACTGTGACACCGTTAATACCGGGTAGCTACTCCTTTATTAAATTAATTCAAAATGCCAAGTTGGTCCAGTTAATAGCATCACTGTCGAAAGCATTTTAATGATTACTAACCACCTAGTATTTAAAAAGTAAGTTGTCAAATTTTAATTAAAGTCTGATTAACATGCAACAAGTGTAATGAAGAATAATAACACCATTCACCATAACGAACTAAATAGAATAACCATCACATAATGTAAATAAAGTCTGGAGGAAAACTCCTCACTACAAATCCCACAACTGAAAAAATAACGAAATACTGAATCAATACATGCCAAAGCCTGAAACTGTAATGGAAGAGTAACTCTAATGGAACTGGGCAACATGCCCTAAAACTGAAGAATACTGAATACGGAATCCAAATGATAGAAGCGTCTAAAAGCAAATCCCTGTAGCTTCCACAAACAGCTACAGCTCGTCACCTGAATGAGTATCCTATGCATGGTGTCCTTGTGGATGGGCACCTAAAAATGGTTTTACAAAAAAATAGATTTGAAAGCAAACGGGTCAGAGCCCGAATGTGGAGATATTTTAAAAACCTGCAAGTGCTTTAAAAACATTTAAAACATTAAATGTAAATTACATGTTAGGACGTGCACTCACATGGAATCTCACCTCTCGTCTAACTGTGCACTCCTAACAAAAGTACCCATTAACGAAAGTACCCTAAGTGACATCATATCTAGCTAGACTGCCATAGATTCTACCCTTATTAATCGGTTCCCATTAACTTTGTAACGATCGCAATTAAATAGGGGCTTAACGTAAATTAAGGTTCTCATATGAAAGTAATACAACTCATTATAGATTATCCCTGTTTATTTTATTCCATAGTTACACACAATACCAAAAGAAAGTTCCCAGTTTATTAAGCATATATTTTCCCACAACATAAATATACAATATAAGCACCCCGAGATTAAACTGCGGTGCACACATACTCTGCTATCCATCCCGGTACATCACGTACATAAGGATCACATATTCCGAATCTCTCAGGAATAGTTCAGATAACACAATTCACAAATAGTGGAGGCGAACACAGTCACATCACATGGGTCACGCACATACCTGCGCTCCCACGATCAACAGACTTATTAACATCCCAATAAGTCCTTCTCTGACCTATGTTCATCGAGGTAACCAGTCTAAATCCGGGCAACACAAGGATTAGAGGGCCCTAAGCGAACGCAAACCTCCCATGATAGCAAGTATGGTAGGTATGTCATACACACAATTCATATACCAATACTAAGTAAACACACATCTTAGTAATCCAGTAGTTTAATGGTAGTACTTATCGCATTCTCGTACCAACCTAATATAATACAACTTATATAATCCCGGTCCATATTTATACGCGCCATGATTTATTCTCACGTCGTGGTAAACACTCACGTCTCAATCCCATATTAACCATTATTTAAATCACTCGTATATAATTTACTCCTCATAATAACCCAAATGTCCCAAATCTATCAATATATCATCAAAGGAATGTTATCTCTATCCTCGAACAAGTTTACGGGACTCTCAAAATCAAAACAGGCCAAAAAGGCCTAAACTGTCAACTCGTTCGAAGTCTCGTTCGAACGAGGCTGTTCGAACGAGATTCAGTTCGTTCGAACGAACTGCACCTTCTAACGACATCTCGTTCGAACGAAGGTATCGAACGAAATTTCCTCTCGTTAGAAGCGACTGGTCAACTCGTTAGAAGCTCGTTCGAACGAGCTCGCTCGAACGACCTGGGGAGGTCTTCTAACGAACGACCAGTTTCGAGCCCAGATTTCCTTAGTTTCGTTTTTCACCATTTATATCTCTTCAAAACTCATCTACACATCAAACCAACGATTGTTTAAGGTCTCTAATCATCCCTAAACGTACCTAGGTCACATACTAACATATTTTGAGGAGTTAATTCATCCCAATCATCATTAAATCATTAAATCACATCACTTTCCCCAATTTTTACAAGAACATAAACCCTAAAATTTTAAATCATGAATTAACCCAATTAAATCCGATTTAATTTCATCCAATAACTAATATCATCAGTATAATCATCTACCTACCATTCTACATGCAATTCTCCTCAAGATTTCAAGTTCTAAACTCCAAAATACATGGGTTTTCATGTTTCACCAAGAACAAATCAATTTTATTAAATTCCTACACATGGAAAGAGCATTCTCTGAAATTAAACGATAATAAACCACTTGCCTCGAGTGTCTCTGGATTTTGATAACGATTTCCTCTCTCTTTCTGCAGAATTCCTTCTCTCTCTCTTTCTCCAAGCTTCTTCTCCAATGGCTATGGTGGCTAGGGTTTTCTTTTGGAAAGTAATTAGAAATCTAATTCTAATAACCTACGTAACCTATTGGGTTAACATGGGTTGGTTAGTGGCTTAGTGGGTCAAACCCACATCAGATTTACTTTACTAATTTTCGTCATTTTTAATTCCTAAAAATACGAAATTACCAAAATACCCTTTATATTGCCGGTATGGCCTAAAAATACCCCGGGACCCAAACTACACCCCCGGCTAGTGTTTTCTGACTATCTCGACCCTTCCGGACGCGTTGGCGCACTCAAAACGACCATACGGTTAATAAAATTTAAATTCACTTTTATACTTAAATTAATTATATCCTGACGCAATTGTCACACGCGTTCCAATAAAATGACCAAATTGCCGTATATCAATCTCACGACAAATTTCATAATTCAATATTCATATAACCTCATATGTACTCAGTATAGTCAAATACTAACTCACATCACGCTAGTATTTTATCCGAATTAATTCCCAATTAATTCACATTTAATTAATTAATCCCAAAAATAAATATAGCCAAAAATACGGGGTATTACAGGCACTACGGGTGACACTAACAACTCGTACGCATCCAATATAACACGTAGCAACTAGCCGCCAAGTCACAGGACTCTCGAATTGAGCATAGGATCCGAATTTTAAAATAGGCACACTTAGGCTTCATTTCCTATCGCGGGGAGGTAGAAACCACTAACAGCCCCCGAACGGCACCGGAGGCGGCATGAACACATCGTACGTGTCTAATGTAACACGTAGCATCCGGATGCGTAGTCGTGGGATGTTCGGTTTGAGAATAGGACCCGAACTTGAGAGTAGAAACACTTGGGCTTTAAAATGTGCCGCGAGGGGGAGGATGCCACCAATACCCCCCCCCCCCCCCCCCCCCCAAAAAAAAAATGGCACCACAGGTGGCACAAAAAGCTCATGCGCATACAACATAACACGTAGCAACCGGCCGCATAGTCATGGGACTTCTAGTTTGAGAATAGAACCCTAATTTTAAAATAATTACACTTAGGCTTGAAAATGTGCCGCAAGGGGGAGAAAACCACTAATAGTCTCCAAACGGCACCATAGGTGGCACAAACACCTCGTGCGTGTCCAATGTAACACGCAGCAACTGGTTGCGCAGTCACGGAAGACCCGATTTGAGAATAGAACCCGAATTTAAGAGGATGAACACTTAGGCTTGAAAACGTGCCCCGTGGAAGCGGACCCTCCCCCCTCCCCCAAACAGCACCGCGGGTGGCACAAACACCTCCTGTGCGTCCAATGTAACACTTATGATTGCAAATATCCCGCGAAGGGGTAAAAACCACTAATATCACTCCAAATGGCCACCACCGCCTAAATGGCATCGCAGGTGGCACGAACACCTAGTGTACCTCCAACATAACATGAAGCAACTGACCTCATAGTCGCGGGACTTCCGATTCGAGAATAGGACCCGAATTTCAAAATAGGAGCCCTTAGTCTTGAAAACGTGCCATGAGGGGGGAAAACCAATAACAATCCCAAACGGCACCACAGGTGACACGAACACCTCATGCGTGTTCAACGTAACAAATAGCATTCGATCGCACATCTACGGGGACACTCGGTTTGATAATAGGACCCGAATTTGAGATTAGGAAAACTTAGGCTTGAAAATATATCGTGAGGGGGAGGACACCACCTACCCCCATCCCAAACGGTACCGCAGACACCAAGAATACCACGTGCGTATCCAAGGTAACACGTAGTAATCGACCACATAGTCGCGGGACAACCGGTTTGAGAATAGGACCCGAATTTCAAGATAAGAACACTTAGGCTTGAAAATGTACCGTGAGGGGGAGGAATCCAGATCCACCTTAACCAACACCACGGATGCACAAACACTTCGTGTGCATCTAACGTAACACGTAGCAACCGGTTGTACTGTCGCGGGATGCCTAGTTTGAGAATAGGACCCATATTTGAAAATAGGAAAAATTAGGCTTGAAGACGAGTCGTGAGATGCGGACACCACCAACCCCCTTAAACGGAACCACGGGCAGCATAATTGTGGGATTCCCGATTTGAGAATTGGATTCGAATTTCAAACCATTCAACACTTGCGCTTGAAAGTGTGCTGTGGGGGGGAAAAGATACTAATATCCCCCAAACGACACTGAGAGTGACACAAACATCTCATGCGTGTCCAATGTAACATGTAGTAACCGGTCGCGTAGTCGTTGGATGCCTTATTTGAGAATAGACTCCGAATTTAAGAGTAGGAGCACTTAGGCTTGAAAACGTGCCGCAAGGGGGATGATGCCACTAACCCCCCTAAATGGCATCGCGGGTGGCACGAACACCTTGTGCACATCCAACATAACATGTAACAACCGACGGCATAGTCCTGGGACTATTGATTTGAGAATAGGATCCGAATTTAAAAATAGGCACAGTTGGGCTTAAAATCGTGGCACGAGGGGGCAGAAACCCCAAACAGCCCCAAATGGTATCACGGGCAGCATGAACACCTCATGCGTATCCAACATAACACGTAAAAACCGACCGCATAGTCACAAAATGCCTGATTTGAGAATAGGACCCAAATTTGAGAGTAAGAACAGTTAGGCTTGAAAACGTGCCGCGAGGGGGCCGACGCCACCAACCACCTAAAAACACCACGGGTGGCACGAATAGCTCATGTGCATCCAACGTAACACGTAGAGACTGACCACATAGTCATGGGACTATCGGTTGACAATAGGACCCAAATTTCAAAATAGTCACACTTCGGCTTGAAATCGTACCGCGAGGGGGATAAAACCACTAACAACCCCAAAATGGCACCATGGGCTGCACGAACACCTCGTGCATGTGTAATGGAAAATGGTGAATGTACATGGACTTCATTAACTTGAACAAAGCCTGCTCGAAAGACAGTTTCCCTCTACCCCTCATAAACCAGATGGTCGATGCCACAACTGGCCATGAATTAATAAGTTTTATGGATGCCTACTCAGGCTATAATCAAATCTTTATGGACCCGATCGATGCCTAGAAAACATCATTCATCACGGACAAGGGAGCCTATTGCTATAAGATTATGGCCTTCGGCCTCAAGAATGCTGGCATAACCTATCAGAGGCTAGTTAATCAAATGTTTAAAAAATAGATTGACAAGACCATAAAGGTGTATGTGTACGACATGTTGACAATGAGTCTCAAGGCCAAGATCCATATGGTTGACCTAAAGCATACCTTTGATACCATAGATAAATATCAGATGAAGCTCAATCTTGCCAAGTGTTTATTTGGCATCAGAGAAGGGAAATTACTCGACTTCATCGTGAACTAGCGGGGCATAGAGGCAAATCTAAAGAAAATCAAAGCGCTGATTGAAATGAAGACTCCAAAGACCATCAAAGACATGTAAAGACTAACTAGAAGAGTTGACGCACTCAACAAATTGTCTCAAGGGCCATAAACAAATGCCTCCCCTTTTTTTAATTTTTGAGGAAAGCGTTCGAGTGGGATGAAGAGTGTGAAAGATCCTTTCAAGAGCTTAAGGCTTACATGGGTTCTCCAATGCTCTTATCTCAGCCCGTCTAAGGAGAAAAGTTATTTTTGTATTTAACAGTACAGAGTCAACAATCAGTGCAACTATCATCAGAGACGATGAAGTTGTGCATAAACCTGTCTACTTCAATAGCAAAGCTATCCAAGGAGCCAAGCTAAGGTATCCAAAGATGGAGAAAGAAGAAACCTTATTTTCAAGCCCATACCATGGTCGTACTCATTGACTCCTCTCTAAGGCAGGTCATCTATTAACCCGAGAAATTGGGTAGGCCTATGGCTTGGTCCATTGAATTGGGAGAATTTGATATTGTATACCAGCCAAGAATAACAGTTAAAGGTCAACCGTTGGCCAAATTTATAGCTAAGTTCACTTGGGATGTGGTCGATACCAAAGAATACAAGATTGCAGTGTTGCCAGAAAAAGGAACTGTAGGTTCGGCCACAACCGATGGTGTGCGAGCTGACCGTCCTAAAAAAGATATTTTATTTAAAAATGGTACAGCATATGAAGGGCGTTTTTGAGTCAACAACCCCATATGGATGGTTCCTCATGTGAAAGCGGCAGTGGGGCAGAGCTCATACTGTCGGCTCGAGACGGGACTGGCATTGAATATGCATTGAGGTTTAGCTTAAGACCTCCAACAATGAATCTGAGTATGAAGATTTATTGGTAGGTTTATCCCTAGCCAAAGTATTGAATGGCGGCCATATGATAGTTCACAACCACTCCTAGTTGGTGGTGAACCAGATTTTGGGGATTTATGAAGCTAAGGACGAGAAGATGGACAAATACTTGGCCAGTGTGAAAAAGGTCTTAGTGTACTTTGGATAGGTGAAAATAAAGAGAGTCCCTCGGTTTGAAAATAGCCGAGCTGATGCATTGGTGAGATTAACATCGGCTACTAGAACAAAAATAAGGAGAACCATCCTAGTTGAGATACTGCAGAGACCGAACACTGAGGAAGACGACGAGAAACTGAGTTTTATTTTAGTTTGAATCTTAGATATTCTTAGATGCACCCTATCATCAAATATATCAGAGATGGGGAGCTACCAGAATCAAAAGCCGACAGAAAAAAATATAGATATAGGGCATCAAAGTTCACTATCATAGGAGATGTCCTATATAAGAAGGGCTTTCTGCTCCCCTTATGGATGTTCCTCGTACAATGATCTCAGACAATGGAAAACAGTTCAAAAAAAGTCCCTGGAGGCTTACTGTGGAAGAACTGGCATCAAAATCTACTCAGCACCATGCCAAACTCAAGTAAATTGCCAAATAGAGGTCACTAATAGAGCAATCCTAGACGGGATCAAGAAAAATATAGAAGATGCCAAACTCTTGTGGACAAAAGAAGTGCATGCCGTCCTGTGGGTCTACATGATGATAGAGAGGACACTGACCCCTGTAATACCCCGTACTTTTATTGATATTTATTTATGGGATTAATTAAATTAAATGTAATTAAGAATTAATTCGGATAAAATACTAACAAGATGTGAGTTGGTATTTGATTATAATGTGTATATATGGCAATATATGAATATTGAAAATATTAAAATTATCGCGAGACTGAAATACGGCAATTTGGGAAATTTTGTTGGAACGCGCGTGACAGTCGCGTCAGGAATGTAATTATTTTAATTAAAAAGTGAATTTTATTTTTATCAACCGTATGGTCATTTTGAGTGCGCCAACGAGTTCGGAAGGGTCAAAATAGTCAGAAAACACTAGCCGGGGGTTTAGTTTGGGTCCCGGGACATTTTTAGGCCATACCGGCAACTTAAAAGGGTATTTTGGTAATTTTGAAATTTTGGGAATTATAACCAACGAATTTTGGGAATTAAATATATGATATTTAATAACCCACTTAGCCATTACCAACACTTAACTGATTAGAAGGCTACGGGAGTTATAGGAGGAAGTTAGGAGAGGTTCCCAAAAGAGAAAACCATAACCACCATCTTCAACCTTCAACCTTGGGAGAAATTGTAGAGGAAGAGAGAGAAACATCCAACATCCAACATCAAATTCAGAGAATAATCCAAGGCAAGTGGTTTAATTACGTTAATTTCAAGCGAATGCTTCTTCCATGCTTAGAAATTTATATAATTGCATTGTATTGGGAGATTTATAAAAACCCATGAAATTGGAGTTAGAAATTCAGATTTTAATATAGTGATTTCATGTAGAACTGTTATTGGGTGATCATACTAAAAGAATTACGACTTGATATGATACAAAAACAGATTTCATTAAGGGAAATTGATGACTTTAAATTTCTAGGGTTCATGTTCATAAGGTTTGGGAAATTGGGGAGTTATGATAATTAGATGTTGTTTAGGAAGATTGGCCCCTATATATATGTTAAAATACGACCTAGGAAGGTTTAGTAATGTTGAGGAACCTTGAAATACTGTTGGGATGATTTTTAGATGAGATTAGAGAAGAAGAAAATTGAGAAAAACGAGATAGGAAAATTCTGGGCTCGAAACTGTCATCTCGTTAGAAGACCTGCCCAGGTCGTTCGAACGAGCTCGTTTGAACGAGCTTCTAACGAGGTGACAGTCTGCCTTCTAATGAGATGGGTAGGTCGTTCGATGCCTTTCGTTCAAACGAAATCTCGTTAGATGCCCCTTTCATTCGAACGAACTCTCGTTCGAACGACCTCGTTCAAACGAGACTTCTAACGAGTTGACAGAATGGCCTTTTTGGCCTTATTTGATTTCTAGTGTCCTGAAATCTTGTTTAATTGATGAGATAACATTCCCTTGTTAACTAATTAGTATAGTTGAGAGATTTGGGATATATTGAGGAGTAAAATATAGAAGTGTGGTTTGAACCGAATGATATTTGTGAATTAGGACGCGAGTGACTAATCACGATGTGAGAATAATTGATGACTTAAATATATGTATAAATCGGGGACATGTGAATTGTGTAACACTAGAAGTTGGTATGAGAAGGAGAAGTATAGCTCTAATAAATTATGGTAATTACTAAGGTGTGTGCATGCTTAGTATATATATTATTTTATGTGTATGACATACCTACCATACTTGCTATCACGGGAGGTTTGCGCTCGTTTAGGGCCATCTAATCTTTGTGTGCCTACAGGGGGATATAGATTGGTACCTCGAGGACATAGGTCAGAGAAGGACTTATTGAGATGTTAATAAGTCTGCTGATCATGGGAGCGTAGGTATGTGCGTGACCCATGTGATGTGACTGTGTTTGCCTCCATTGTTTGTGATTGTTGTTATCTGAGATCGATTCCTGAGAGATTCGGAATGCGTGATCCTTATGTACGTGATGTACCGGGATGGATAGCAGAGTATGTGTTCACTGTAGCTTAGTCTCGGGGTGCTAGTATTGTATATATATGATGAGAATAATATACAATTAAATGAGAAGAATTGTCATGTTTAATTGTGAGTATAATTATCGTATTGATCGCTAAAGATAATAAAGGGGATAACCTCTAGTAAATTGTATTGCTAACAATTGGGAATCCTAGAATTGAAGTAAAACTCTCTATTTAATTGGTAACGTTGTAACTTATAGTGCGAATCAAGTAGAAAGGTTAAAATTCATTTTGGTCTAGATAGATATGAGAATCACTTGAATGGATACGGTACATTAGGAGTGCACAATTAGTCGAGAGGTGAGTACTTCATGTGAGAGCACGTCCTAACATGTATTTTGCATTCATTGTTTTAATGTTATTAAAGCACTTGATGTTTTTAAAACTATTCTCCACATTCGGGCTGTGACCCGTTTGCTTTCAAATCTATTTTTATAAAAAAACTTTTTTAGGTGCCCAGCCACAAGGACACCATTCATAGGAATTCTATTCAGGTGACGAGCTGTAGCTGTTGTGAAAGTTACAGGGCCTTGACTATAGACGCCTCCTTTTCTAGTCTTGACTCCATATTCAGTTTCATCATTTATAGGGCATGTCGCCCATTTTCTTTAGAGACATTTTACAATTCAGTTATTCAGACTTTGGTTTGTAATTAATTTAGATGGCAGACTCGTTTTATTTATTTCCGCATTGGGATTGTTGTGAGGAGTATTTACTCCAGACTCTTTATTATTTATTGGTTACTCTATTGGGACTTTACTGTGAATGGTTATGTTATTCTTTTATATTTCACTTACTGCATGTTAATCAGATTTAATTTAAAATTGGCAACTCACTTTTTAAATACTAGGTGGTTGGTAATCATTAAAAATGTTTTCGACAATGATGTTATTAAGTGAACCAACTTGGTATTTTGTATTAATTTAATAAAGGAGTATCTACCCGGTATTTAATTAGTCGGGGTGTCACAACCCCCTCTATGTTGGCCTATGTCTCAGAAGCTATGATACCTACCGAACTCAGCCTACCCATCCATAGAGTCCATATCTACAATCCAGATGTAAATAACGAAGAGAGGAGGCGGGACCTGAATCTGATTGAAGAGAGAAGGGAGGATGTTGAGGTAAGGCAAGAAGCATACCAACAGACAACGGCCAAGTTCTACAACAAAAGGGTCAGAACTAGGCCGATAGCTGTGGGGGACTTAGTTCTGAAGAAGGTTTGGCAAAAACCAAACAAGTTACACGTAAATTGGCATGACCCCTATAGGGTCACCGAATAGGTCATTCCAAGGACATATCGGTTATAGAATTTAGAGGGAGAGCCATTCTCCAATCCATGGAATGTCGACAATCTGAAAAGGTACTACCGGTAGTCTTATGTATACAGTTCAGTTTATGTAATTTTCTCTATGTATTCGAAAAATTCAGAGTGATGAATGAAAATAGTTCCAAGTGTTCCCTCATATTTTTCTTGTACGAATTGTCACCACACCAAAATGGTAAAATTGTCACATTTTTAACGGTGAGGCTTGTCACGATCATTGACCGTGATAAGTCCGTGACAGGTGAAGTTTGTCACGGACTTGTCATGGTCAATGACCGTGACAACCTTGTCACGGTAAATGACCGTGACACATCCATGACAATTCTGTCAGTAAACCCCCCTTCTTTTTTTCCCACCGAATTTGTTCCCTCCATTTTTCTCTCTCTCTACAACTTTGGTATGTTTTCTCTCTATTTCCCCCCATTTATGTATATGTGTATGTATATGTGCATGTGCATGTGCATGTGTGTATATATGTGTGTAAATGTGCGTGTGTGTGTGGGGGGGGGGGGGGGAGGCAGCAGGGCTGGGGGGAGGGGAGGGGTATGTGCGTGTGTGTGTGTTTGTATGCGTGTGTGTGTGTATGTGCGTGTGCGCGTATATGTCCGTGTGTATATATATGTGTGTGTGTGTGCGTGTGGTGGGCAGGGGAAGCGGGGGGGGGGGGGGGGGAGGAGGGCAGGGGAAGGGTGGGGAGGGGTGTATATGTGCGTGTGTGTGTATATGTGTGTGTGTGTGTGTGTGTGTTTAATTAAATTTTTATTGGTTTATTAGATATTTCCCCTCATATTGTAGTGCCCCTTGTAAAAGAATTGATTGATTTAATATTGATTGGTTGTTAATTTTTTTTGTAAATTAATAATTAGTGCCCCTTTCATATGCAAGTAGGATTGCCCCTCATTGTAAATTAGTAAATTAATAATTGTATACTTTAATTGTTAGTTTAATTGATGAAAATAATTAATTGAGTGGATGAATTAGAAGGAGTACGGGATACACAATTGTTGTTGCCATTGCGATTGAATTATAGTGGATCGATGTTGGGTTGTTTAATTTTAAAAGTGGCATGACCACTGGATTATTGTCCATATGGGGGTGGGATTTTTCAACTTTTTTTGAAAATTACTTTGTATAACGAACAATATATATATAGTATGATAATTAAATGAAACATACTTGAAATTACATTTAGTGCGCATAGATACTAGCCTTCTAGTTCTTATGTGTACGCATTCAATAGCCCTTAGACCCGTTCGAGAGTCATTACCCCTGTAATGAGATCTCTCGAATTGTTCCGTTTGGACAGTTTGGGACTGCATAATTTCTGTATAATAATATTCTCAGTGGCTTAAAGTTGTTAATTTTGGAGGAAGTTCTGCAGTCGTATCCTAATGTTCTTTGGGTACATACTAGATTGACAAATGCGACTGTTATTTCATTTGATCAATTGAAATAATACTCACACTTGCCAATCTACGTCGTGTACTTGGAGAACTACGGGGATATGTTGCCGAACTTGTCTTAAATCGTAACAATGTGCATGAGCTGTTGAGTATATTACAGAAATATGCGGTCTTGAATGGGATAGAAACACTCACCCTTTAGAGGAGATGGAGGAAATAGAAAGTAAATGAAACATACTATAAATCTAAGTTTGAATTTGAATTTGAAATTTAAAAATTGAATATAAATAAGACATAATTAAATGAAACATACTATAAATCTAAGTTTTGTTTATACTAATCCATGAATATACTCTTCTTACCTTTAATAGGTGATTAGTTGTGGTAACTGTGATGGGATATCCGAAATTGAAGAATAATGACCACGTGAGCGATGAGCCGTTTGTTTGTGCATTTCAAAAGGTTGACCAAGTGTTTTACTCGTAGTATATCAACAACGAGCCGTGATCAATTGTCCTACATGCGCCAAAGCATCTAAATAGTAGTGTGGATGACTTGGCTGCTCCTACTGAATATCAATCCATTTTTTATGATAGCCCGAATTTGAAACATTTTTTCAATTTATAATAAATATTCCAATTTGTACTTTATCAATCCATTTTTAATGTTTTTAATTGATTTGCACTTTATCATTTTCACTCTTGTGTAGTGTGCGTGTGTGTGGGAGGTAGGGGTGGGGGTGGGGATGTTTCAGATTTTTAGTAATTGTACATATTATGAGCTAGATGCTGTTGTTTTGGAATTCAGAATTGAGGTGTTAAGCAGTAACAATTCACTTGGATTTGTAGTAATTGTACATATTTGCATGTCTTCTTCTAATTCATTTTGATTTGTACTAATAACAACATTTTTTACAACAAATGTCTCCTTCAGGTATTAAGGTGAGGATGATGATGCTGATTGTGATGATGTCGTCTGGGCTCGGTGGTAGCGGAGGCGAGGAAGGCTCCTCGGCCCCTAGGCTCCCCAAATATGGCAAATTGGGGATGGCCATCGAGAACAAGACAAGGCTATTAGCGAGATCCCTCGAGCTGGTAAAGACGATCATCGGTTCGGGGTACACAAGTTGGAGGGAGATGCGAAATGAGCTCAAGTTAGCTATTTGGGTTGCACTACAGGTAATGAATTTATATTTATATTTATATGAATATTTCAATTTCAATTTGGATTTCATTTTATATTTATATTTATTCGCAACTAACATTGTATTTTTTGGACATGAACAATTCATCCTGGATCCAAATCTACGCGATTCCGTCTTGGAGTAGTTGAGGGAGCAACACAAGACGTGGAAGAAAAATATGCGGACCCGGTGCTTTGGGAAGACCCGAGAATCCGTTATCTGAATGCGTGAATCCGTCCCGTCGAAGGAGCCGATCTCATTGGCACAATGGCAAAAGTTCATTGACAATGAGATCGGGGAGTGACGATGGGCATCTCGCCAATCGGGGAGGGAAAACCAGGAAAAAAATATGGACGTGCACTACTCTGGCTGGACGTCTTACGCCGAGGTGGAGCATTGGATGATGGTAAGATTTAATTTTTCTATAACTACAAAAATATATTATTCTGCATTATTTTATTTTGCGAGGCCGATACTAATTTTACTTTATTGTATTTCATGGGACAGGGAGTGGCCCTGGGGGTAGGCCACATAGGCTCAATACTTATGTGGCTATTCGGACGAAGAAGGTGAAGGATAAGGAGGTGTGCCCGAGTATCGCGGCCATGATTGTAAGCAATCCGATAGTTTACTTTTTGTTAATTACATTTTAATTTTTTTATTTACTTATATTACTAATTATGTGTTTTTTGTCGTTTCAGGCAAAGCTTAAGGAAGTGCACGAGTCGCAATCTGTTGTCGACAAGGCATCTTTGTCCACATACTCGCTCAGCCAAGTGCTTGGTGCTGATCGCAAGGGGAGGACAAGGGGGTGAGCTTGCGGGTGGTCAAATCTAGGATCATCGAATTGGAGATGAGCGACACCGGGTTGGCTCGAACGGTGGACTCGCATGACGCGAAGCTGTCCCATTTGGAGGCGACGGTCCAATATATGTTCTCATTCATGAAGCGTTCGTTGGGCTGAAACCGTAAGGGGAAAGGGATGGAGAAGGTGGTGGAGGAGGAGGTGCAGTAGGACGAGGATGTGGACATTGCTGCTTCATTGCCGATAAGTGCAAACTTTGATGATACACTCCCTTATTTGAATCCCTTCAACCGATCGATATCGACACTTGGGTTGGCCGAGCGTGTTTATACTGGATATATTTGATGGCCAGCGGATAGGGCGGGGGTTGAGGGACTCGAATACCGTCCAGGGTATGCCAGTTCATGAACGTTTGCTTCAAGACATCGAGTCCAAGGTGCTCGTCACGCATGTGATACTCGGGAAGGAGAACTCCCCCTTGTGGTTGCACGAACAATGCGGCACGATATATATTACTGGGTGTGTCAATTTGTATATCGTGTGGCCTACTCACCTCCTCAGAGCTAACCTTACCCCAAATATGTAGTGACATTATTTGAATTAAATTATTTTAAGTTGTTACATTTGAATAATATTTGTATTATATCGTTATGCATATTGTTTTGAATGTATATTTGCATTATCTCTATTTTACTTGGATATATGATGTTTGAACATGTATAAAGTTGTTATAACAGGTACAAATATACTGCTGGACAGTGGCAGTGGCCATACTGCCCAGTAGATTTTTTTTAATTCTGCCCAGAATTGTCACGGTCATTGACCGTGACAAAATTTTAAATATTATCACGGGTTTGTCATGGTCATAAACAATGATAAAACTTATCACGGTCTATGACCGTGACAATATTTAAAAACTTATCACGGTCAATGACCGTGACACGTCCGTGATAAAAATGTTGTCACTCCTAGAATTGTCACGGTCATTGACCTTGACAAGTCCAACTTGTCAAGGTCAATGACCGTGACAATTCGGCAGATTTTGTGTAGTGTGTCCAAATGCATGGTTAGAATCATCTTAAGCTAAACAACGTCATTCGTTTGGTTAATTAGCATTGATTCGCTCTTGGTGATTCGAGAAACCATGTGATACTCGTCTCGTCCATGGGTTCTCAATAGCACTAAGATGGGGGAATAGTGTTATAACATCACTAAGGTGGTGAAAAATACAAACTCTATGAAAAATCGTTAAATTGATTATTTATCTCTCGACTAAGGATAAGAGCAGACTTGAGATTAACATCAATAATTAGGTGGACTTTAAATTAAAAATCATTGGTTTTGTTATTTATCTCTCGGTTAAGGATGAAAATAGACTAGAGATTAACATAATTAATCTCTAAATTAAAAATAATTGGTTTTGGTTATTTATCTCTTGGCTAAGGAAGAGGGAAGATTTGAAATTAACATCATTAGTTTGGTGGTCTCTAAATTAAAAATCATTAGTCTGGTTATTTATCTCTCGGCTAAGGACAAGAGTAAACTTACAAGATCATTATCAATCACACATATTCAGAGCAAAAGGAAATGAAAATCACAAATATGAGACGACAATTCCATTAAATAAAATATGATATTCATTCAAGATGCACAACATTGCAAGCGAGGAAATGTTCAAGAAAAATAGACGAGACGACCTCAGGATGTTTGTGGATCGACCAGCGGCAAGCCTTGTAATACCTCTTTCGAGGTATTGGCAACCGAAGTCACCAAACACATCCGACGACTTGTAAGCTTCAATAGCCTCATCCTTGACCTTATGGACAGAAGCCACCAAATCAATCATATGTTTAGTCGTCAGAGCTGAGATAACATCATCCTTTTCAGCCATCAAATCCTTCACAACATTTTCATGATCTAGCTTCAAAGTATCCATGGCCTTCGTGTGGTTGGCCTCCTGCGCGTTCAGCTTCATTCTCATCTCTTTCTCAGCCTTGAGGACTCTTGTGGCCTCCTAGATTTGAGTGTATTTCTCAGTCATCCATTTGGCGGATGAGGCGAAGGAACACATGGACTGCAAAAAAGCATGATAATATGTCAGTATGAGATGAGATAAAACGATAAAGATAAAAATAATTTTAAGTGTTAAGTCGTAAAAACCTGTGCTAACTAGTGAAGTCTGAAATCATAGACCTTTGGAGGGTCCATTTTCTCCAAGAATCTGTAGTAGGACTCAGATTGGAAAGAAAGAGAGGCCGACTTGGACCTTTGTAAGGAAGGAATGAGAGAGTTGGGACTCACCTTCAGTTAGGTGAGATTGGCCGCCCAGATGGACTCAAAAGAGTCAGAGGCCGTTGAAGATGGTATAGAATTAGAGGGATTTACCCTTGACCTCATATCACATTGACGAGAAGCGTCACCTCCATCAATGGGTTCCCTTATTTTATTCCCAGCCTCGACTCAGGTGGGCCCACTAGCAGTTATTTTCTTTTGGGTCTTCTTGCCCCGTCTTCCCAAAAGAAAACTGCAAGCTCGGAGCCGTCATATTCCAAGCGTCATTGGAAGTGTTTAGGGGATGATCTACAAAGGAGAAAAGAGCAATGGTTAGTAAAACAAGAAAGACGAGGAAAGAGTTAAAAAATAACAAAGTGCTGAGAAACTCACACATCTCATTTAAGGGGCAACCCCCAAGCCATATTTTTGAAGGTTTTGAAAACGTGTCGCGATGGGACGGACACCACTAACTCTCTCCCCAAACGACACCACGAGCGGCACAAAAATATCTTCCACATATAATGTAACACGTAGCAATTGATCGCATAGTTGCGGGACTCTCGGTTTGAGAATAGGACTCGAATTTCAAAATAGGCACCCATAGGCTTGAAATCGTGCTGCGAGGGGGCAAAAACCTCTAACAGCCCCCAAACAACATCGCATATGACACGAACACCTCGTGCATCACTACACCAAAAACAAGAATCTGGCACGGTTTAAAACTGTGCCAGATCAAATCTGGCACGGTTTTGAACTGTGCCAGAATCAGGTGTTCCAAAATGGCTATTTTTTTCTGGCACGGCTCAAAAGTGTGCCAGATTTGGCCAAACAGGAACACTTATGGCACACTTTTAAATTGTGCCAGAATTTGATAATTCTGGCACACTTTTGGCACAGTTTAAAAAATTTTGGCACAGTTCAAAACCATGCCAAAATATGATATACTTTTGCCACGGTTTTGAACTGTGCCAAATGTTTTTATAAAAAGAAAAAAATAATAATTATTTGAAAGCACAAAAATTCACAAATTAAAAATATTGCACGTTGTTGATAAACTAATGTACATACAAACTTTAAAATATTAAAAGTCTTTAATAGTTCACAGGCCAAAAAAAAATTGGGCAGAGTTTCCTCAATTTTCTGGACATTCCAAAACCTGCTAATAAAAAACCTGCCTAATATAAAGCCTGCACGGCCACAAAATATAACAATTAACTTACGAAAGCCCGCACGGCCATAAAAGTTAACAATAAAACTACAAAAGCCCACACAGCCATAACACACAAAAATGGAATCATGAATAAACCCCTTGTTGTAAACCATTGAGTTCTCTGTGTGTTCCACGTGAATAAATACCAATGATAAATTGTTATCCTGCAAAAAAAATAGGACACAAAAAAGATACAATATTAGTAACCCAATAATTTACAATTTTTTTTTTACTCAAACTAAAAAATTACATATAGGAGTGGAAATTATCGTCATATTCTCAAACCGGGAGAATCGGGGCTATGTGGTCAGTTCCTACAGGTTACATTGGTCCCGTGCGAGGTGTTCGTGCATCCTATGGGGTCGTTTGGGGGCTGGTTTGGATTTTCACCCTTTAATGGCTTATTTTTAAGTCTAAGTGTTGATTTTTGTAAATTATCATCGTATTCTCAAACCGGGAGACCCGGGACTACGTGGTCAGTTCCTACAAGTTACATTGGTCCCGTACGAGGTGTTCGTGCATCCTACGGGGTCGTTTGGGGGCTGGTTTGGGTTTCACCCTTTAACGACTTGTTTTTAAGTTGAAGTGTTATTTTTGCAAATTATCGTCATATTCTCAAATCGGGAGACTCGGGACTATGCAGCCAGTTCTAACAAGTTACATTGGTCCCGTACGAGGTGTTCGTGCCTCCTACGGGGTTGTTTGGGGGTTGGTTCGGGTTTTCACCCTTTAACGGCTTGTTTTTAAGTTCTAAGTGTTGATTTTTGTAAATTATCGTCGTATTCTCAAACCGAGAGGCCTGAGATAACGCGGTCAGTACTAGAAGTTACATTGGTCCTGTGCGAGGTGTTCGTGCCTCCTACGGGGTCATTTGGTGGTTGGTTTATGTTTTCACCCTTTAACGGCCTATTTTTAAGTAGTGTTGATTTTTGTAAATTATCATCATATTCTCAAACTGGGAGACCCGAGACTACGCGGTCAGTTCCTCCAAGTTACACTGGTCCCGTGCAAGGTGTTCGTGCCTCCTGACGGGGTCATTTGGGGGCTGGTTTGGGTTTTAACCCTTTAACGACTTATTTTTAAGTCTAAGTGTGATTTTTGCAAATTATCATCATATTCTCAAACCGGGAGACTCGGGACTACACGGTCAGTTCCAATAAGTTACACTAGTCCCGTGCGAGGTGTTCGTGCCTCCTACGGGGTCGTTTGGGGGCTGGTTTGGGTTTTCACCCTTCAACGGCTTGCTTTTAAGTTTAAGTGTTTATTTTTGCAAATTATCGTCATATTCTCAAATCGGGAGACCCGAGACTACGCGATTAGTTCTTACAAGATACATTGGTCCCGTGCGAGGTGTTCATGCCTCTTACGAGGTCGTTTAGGGGCTGGTTTGGGTTTTCACCCTTTAACGACTTATTTTTAAGTCTAAGTGTGATGTTTGCAAATTATCATCAGATTCTCAAACTGTGAGACTCGGGACTATGCGGTCAGTTCCTATAAGTTACACTGGTCCCGTGCGAGGTGTTCGTGCCTTCTACGGGGTCATTTGGGGGCTGGTTTGGGTTTTCACCCCTTAACGACTTGTTTTTAAGTTTAAGTGTTGATTTTTGCAAATTATCATCATATTCTCAAATCGGGAGACCTGAGACTATGCGGTCAGTTCCTACAAGTTACATTGGTCCCGTGCTAGGTTTTCGTGCCTCTTACGAGGCTGTTTGGGGGCTGGTTTGGGTTTTCATCCTTTAACGACTTGTTTTTAAGTCTATGTCTGATGTTTGTAAATTATCGTCATATTCTCAAATCGGGAGACTCGGCACTACACGGTTAGTTCCTACAAGTTACACTGGTCCCGTGCGAGGTGTTCGTACCTCCTACGGGATTGTTTGGGGGTTGGTTTGGGCTTTCACCCTTTAACGACTTGTTTTTAAGTCTAAGTGTGATTTTTGCAAATTATCATCATATTCTCAAACCGGGAGACCTGGGACTATGCGGTCAGTTCCAAAAAGTTACACTGGTCCCGTGCGAGGTGTTCGTGCCTCCTACGGGGTCATTTGGGGGCTGGTTTGGGTTTTCACCCTTCAACGACTTATTTTTAAGTTTAAGTGTTGATTTTTGCAGATTATCATCATATTCTCAAACCGGGAGACTCGGGACTACGCGGTCAGTTCTTATAAGTTAGATTGGTCCCGTGCGAGGTGTTCGTGCGTCTTACGAGGTCATTTGGGGGCCGGTTTGGGTTTTCACCCTTTAACGACTTATTTTTAAGTCTACGTGTGATGTTTGCAAATTATTGTCATATTCTCAAACCGAAAGACTCGGGACTATGCGGTCAGTTCCTACAAGTTACACTGGTCCCGTGCGAGGTGTTCGTGCCTTCCACGGGGTCGTTTGGGGGCTGGTTTGGGTTTTCACCCCTTAACGGTTTATTTTTAAGTTTAAGTGTTGATTTTTACAAATTATCGTCATATTCTCAAACCGAGAAATGCGGGACTACGCGATCAGTTCCTACAAGTTACATTGGTCCCGTGCAAGGTTTTCGTGCCTCTTATGAGGTTGTTTGGGGGCTAGTTTGGGTTTTCACCCTTTAACGGCTTATTTTTAAGTCTACGTGTGATGTTGGCAAATTATCATCATATTCTTAAATCGGGAGACTCGGGACTATGCGATCAGTTCCTACAAGTTACACTAGTCCCGTACGAGGTGTTTGTGCTTCCTACGGGGTCGTTTGGGGGCTGGTTTTGGTTTTCACCCTTTAACGATTTGTTTTTAAGTCTAAGTGTTGATTTTTGCAAATTATCATCGTATTCTCAAACTGGGAGACCCGGGACTACGTGGTCAGTTCCTACAAGTTACATTGGTCCCGTGCGAGGTGTTCGTGCATCCTACGGGGACGTTTGGGGGCTGATTTGGGTTTTCACTCTTTAACGGCTTGTTTTTAAGTCTACGTGTGATGTTTACAAATTATCGTCATATTCTCAAATTGGGAGACTTGGGACTATGCGGTCGGTTCCTACAAGTTACACTGGTCCCGTGCGAGGTGTTCGTGCCTCCTACGGGGTCGTTTGGGGGTTGGTTTGGGTTTTCACCCTTTAATGGCTTGTTTTTAAGTTTAAGTGTTGATTTCTGTAAATTATCGTCGTATTCTCAAACCGGGAGACCCGACTACGCGGTCAGTTCTTACAAGTTACATTGGTCCCGTGCGAGGTGTTCGTGCCTCCTATGGGGTCATTTGGGGGTTGGTTTGGGTTTTCATCCTTTAACGGCTTGTGTTTTAATTCTAAGTGTTATTTTTGCAAATTATCATCATATTCTCAAACCGGGAGACCCGGGACTACGCGGTCAGTTCCTACAAGTTACATTGGTCTCGTACGAGGTGTTCGTGCCTCCTACGCGGTCGTTTGGGGGCTGGTTTCGGTTTTCACCCTTTAACGACTTATTTTTAAGTCTAAGTGTGATTTTTGCAAATTATCGTCATATTCTCAAACCGGGAGACCCGGGACTACACGATCAGTTCCAATAAGTTACACTAGTCCCGTGCGAGGTGTTCGTGCCTCCTACGGGGTCGTTTGGGGGCTGGTTTGGGTTTTCACCCTTCAACGGCTTGCTTTTAAGTTTAAGTGTTTATTTTTTCAAATTATCATCATATTCTCAAACCGAGAGGTCCGTGACTACGCTCTTAGTTCGTACAAGTTACATTGGTCCCGTGCGAGGTGTTCGTGCCTCTTTACGGGGCCGTTTGGGGGCTGGCTTGGATTTTCACCCTTTAAGGGCTTATGTTTAAGTTAATCGATATATTTTTAAATTATCGCCATATTCTCAAACCGAGAGGCCCATGAGTACGCTGTCAGTTCGTAAAACTTTCATTGGTCCCGTGCGAGGTGTTCGTGCCTCGTACGGGGTCGTTTGGGGACTGGTTTGGGTTTTCACCCGTCAACGGCTTGTTTTCAAGCCTAATCTAGGTATTTTGAAATTATCGTCTTTATCTCAAATCGGGAGTCGCGGGACTACGCGATCTGTTCGTACAAGTTACATTGGTCCCGTGCGAGGTGTTCGTGCTTCTTACGGTGACGTTTGGGGGCTGGTTCAGGTTTTCACCCTTTAACGGCTTGTTTTTAAGCCTAATCTAGATTTTTTAAATTATCGTCATATTCTCAAACCGGGAGACCTGTGACTACGAGGTCAGTTCCTACAAGTTACATTGGTCCCGTGCGAGGTGTTTGTGCCTCTTACGGGGCCGTTTGGGGCTACTTTAGGTTTTCACCCTTTAACGGCTTGTTTTTAAGTCTAAGTGTTGATTTTTGCAAATTATCATTATATTCTCAAACCGGGAGACCCGTGACTATGCGGTCAGTTCCTACAAGTTACATTGGCCCCGTGCAAGGTGTTCGTGCCTTTTACGGTGACTTTTGGGGGCTGGTTTAAGTTTTCACCCATTAACGACTTGTTTTTAAGTCTAAGTGTTGATTTTTGGAAATTATAGTCATATTCTCAAACCGGGAGTCCCGTTACTATGCAGTCAATCCTACAAGTTACATTGGTCTCGTGCGAGGTGTTCATGCCTCTTAAGGTGACGTTTGGGGACTGGTTTAGGTTTTCACCCTTTAACGGCTTATTTTTAAGCCTAATCTAGATATTTTCAAATTATCGTCATATGCTCAAACCGGGATACCCGTGACTACGCGGTCAGTTCCTACAAGCTACATTGATCCCGTGCGAGGGTTTCGTGCCTCTTACAGTTACGTTTGGGGGCTAGTTTAGGTTTTCACCCTTTAATAGCTTGTTTTTAAGCCTAATCTAGATGTTTTCAAATTATCATCATATTCTAAAACCGGTAGACCTGTGACTATGACGTCAGTTCCTACAAGTTACATTGGTCCCATACGAGGTGTTTGTGCCTCTTACGAGGTCGTTTGGAGGTTGTTTTGGATTTTTATCCCATAATGGTATGTTTTTAATCAATTTAGAACGTTTATTGATTTTAGAAAATTTTAACAAAGTTTCATTTGTTTATTCGTTAAATCCAACATGTTTTAACATTTAAAATAAACACAACAGCAACAATAAATTCCAAAACCAAACCACCAGCAAATCCCTTCCACCAATTTAATAAATAAGCTCATAAAGTAAGCCATTTTACGTTTGGCTACTTGTTTCCGCTATTTCAGGCCATTTTTTATTTAATGTTGCAACATTTAAAGAGAATTTGAGACTTTGAGACTAACCAGTTTTCATTTGTATTTTGATAGCCACCTGATGAACTCTTCGTGCCATAACTTCTCGAAAGTATCCCATTTGGTCCAACAATGTTTGCAAATTCTGAAATCTTCTATTATGAGCGGCATGTAGTTGTTCATTAGACAATATCTTATCTTTCACGTTTCTCAGCTCTTCATAATGAGAACGAGACTGTGCTATGACTGTTGAAGTGTCAGAAGACTTATATTAGAATGTTTGTCTTATAAAATACAAAAAGGATAAAAGGGGAAAAGAACTGAAAATTGCACTTATCATTCATCATATCAACCTTTATTTTACTCCAATACGATGTCTTGAAGAATTCCACGATGCTATATTTCACGTCAGTTACATGCTCCTGAATTCAAAATCAATGCATGAAAGAATAAAACCATACTAGTTGATGATGCGGGTGAAACATGTCTAATATGCACAATGTCAAGAATATTATTGTGACACATAAATTGAAATCAAATTTAGTAAGGGTAAAATCAATTTGTATCTTTCCTTCTTGAACTGAGCCTTTCACCTTTTTTGCATAGGATATGTCATTTAGGTTTGTGTTGATTTTTTTCCCTACCATTTCACCTTTAAACCTTTTTTTGTACCATTTAAATAACGCCCAAATCTCTTGAAAATTTAAAAATTGTGTTGTGCAATCCCCAAACATAATAACATCGATATCAATCACATTAAAAGTTCAACGTAATCTACCTGGAAAATAATTTTAATGATTTAGGCACCAAGTTAATTTTAGTATTGTAGGCCATTTTGGCTCTAAAAATATATAACTACTCCAAAGCGTTATTTTGCTTACACCAATTGCCCAAATCAACTAAAACAACCTCTCGAGTATAAAAATGAAATATATACGTGCAGAGAGAAGTGGCGCGACAAAACTTGATTATTACCCGCCTATGTATTATGGTTGCTAATAAAACCTAAAAATAAAAGGAGTTGTCCACCCAAATCGATTATTACGTGTATAAATGAGATAGATGGCTGGAAGAATTGATACATCGATATACATGACTTTTTGAGAAGAAACCCCAATTAATTATTCTAACATACATAGTAACATACATTTGACTACCAAAAGTTATATCAGAGTTGATCAGTAAGTCCAATACAAGAATAACACTGCTTTAAAGAAGTGTTTTAGATTAAAACTCATATTCAAGTTAGGTTCTTACATAAAACCTCAATATAACAAACATTATGTGTATTCAGAAAACAGTTCTTAATCCGTTCACAGACTAAGTTCTGAAAAGGTCCAGGTAAGGTGTATGTTCTTGATTCAAAATCAGTCCAAGTCTTATAATATTGACAGGTAAGGTGTAAGTGTCTAAACCGTTCCTATTTATGTTCAATGTACGATGTTAAGGCACTGATTTTATGGTACTAATAAAACCTTAGAATATTTAGACAGATTCTTTAGCTGATAGAAAAATAGACAAACACATAAATGCAATCAAACGAGTGTATGTAATATTTGCGCAAACTTTCCAGAAGACTTGGATCCAACTCAGTTCCTCCAAACTCAAACAAATAATGGCAAGAACCGTGTAGGTCCGTGTGTGATTTGGGTTCCTAAACACAAAAACTAAAAATGGAAACCATTTTTACCATGAATCTAGGCTCTGCTATTGTTGGAACTGGGAAGGCGACTTCGGGATGGAGCAGTTGGATGCCGTAGATTTTGGAGGCTTGTGAACGGAGCGGGTGAGGGGAGGGAGAGAGACGAGAAGAGAGAAGAGCGGGTGAGGCTTGTGAACGGAGCGGGTGAGCGGGAGATCGAAAGATGAGAGAGGAAAGAGAAGAGGGAAAGTAAACAGAATAATTTTTTAGGGGCTTTTATATTTTAATCAAGTGTACTCAATTTTGGCACACTTTAAAACACTGCCAAATTTTGACACTATTTTAAAGTGTGCCAGATTGCCATCAAACCGTGCTAGAATCTGGCACGGTTTAAAACTGTGCCAGATTTTTAACATCAGGGTGTGCCAAATTGCTGTTTTTGGTGTAGTGCATGTCCAACATAATACGTATCAATCGACCGCACAGTCGTGGGATACCTGATTTTAGAATAGGACTCGAATTTAAGAATAGGAACACTTAGACTTGAAAATGTGCCGCGAGGGGGCGAACGTTACCAACCCCCAAAATGGCAAATCGGGTGGCACGAACACCTCGTGTGCATCCAATGTAACACGTAGCAACCAATCGTATAGTCTCGGGACTCTCGGTATGAGAATAGGATCAAAATTTCAAAATAGGCACACTTAGGCTTGAAATCGTGCCGCGAGGGGGTGGAAACCACTAACAGTCCCCAAATGGAACCGCGGGCAACATGAACACCTCGTACATATCCAACGTAACATGTAGCAACTGGTCGCACAGTTGTGGGATGCTGATTCGTCCCGAATCATAGCATTCATTACCCTCGAACTTAGGCATTTTAGCCCCCTCGGGTATCGTAATTGATATAATTATGCTCATTACTCAGATAACCTCCATTTTATACGATAACAAGTTATTTGAGGTATTATTGAGCTTTTATAGGTGTTACAGTCTTAGTATGAAGTTTGGGCGCGTTCCGGTAAAGTTTCACCGCGATCCGCACGTTCAGGGGAATTTTTGTAATTTTACACTTCGGAATTTTTGCCCGAAGTATTCATAGAAGTTGTAGGTCTCGAGCTACCTTTAATCAGGGAAGAATTATAAGAATTTACTTATTATTATTTTATTTATTAACTAACAATTTGTTTAATTCCCTTTATGCCCTATTTTCTATTTTAGCCAATTTATAGGACACACATTTGAGAATGGTGATTTAGGGTGATTTCTCGAGTTTTGCTCGGGTTTTGGCCAGCGCCAAATTGGGATTTTTTTGACCGAATTGGAACTCGGGTTTGGTCCACGTCACACATGTCCGGGTTTCGGGTCTTGATTTTACCCATTTGGTGGAATGGGTCTTGACTTGGGTTTATCAATGGTGGTCTCGATTTTGGCTTGGCATAGCCATGGCAGGTCTCGACCTAGACATAAATGGTGGGTGGGGTCTTTTGTTTGGAAAATTGTTGTTGGTGTTTTTTCGCGACCACACACACGATTTGAAGGTCTTCGACGAAATGAATTTGTGCTCTCAGCTTAGAAGAGAAGTCGCAGCAGTGGGAGTGTTACAGCAATCGCGGTCGACCGACTTACGCCACGCGATCGACCAACGATTCCAATTTTGCCTATGTTTGGAGACAGTGTGCTCTTCCCTTTTTCGGCGGTCGACCGCAGTTGGCCAACCGGCCCCCTGTTTCTAGTTCTGCACGAGATTGGCTGTTGTTGTTTTTCTTTTTTTTTTTTTTTCTTTTTTTCTTTTCTTTTATTTGTTAATTCTAACTTACTATAAAAGCAAGACTTTGTTCATTTGTAATGAATATCACTTTTGCTTTATTTTTAGGGTTTGGAACTCTTTGGGGATTTTTGTTGGAGACTAGCCCTCTCCTCATTTTGCTTTGGGTATTTTTCCATTAATGTAAGCTTCCTTTTATTTAAGCTTTGTATTTACTTTATCCATGCTTATTTATTATTCCTATGCCTGGATAAATTATCGTTGTGTATTTATTTCTTGTTTTAATTATTAATTAGTTTAATCATATGTAGTGAGTAGTTTATCGGGTTGGGATTGCGTTTCCGCCATTGATGGGCGTCGAGCTCCGAAAATTAGGTTTCGTATAAAATTATATTTAATTGAAACCTCACGAATTAAAATGGGATTATTATGCATTTAACTTTCTTTGTCACGCAACGTTAGTGTTTAAAGCGATAAACCGATTTTAATCCGCGTGTGACCATTTTTTATTAATGTTAAATCTCGCATCTTTAGCTTAAATTCCTTCCTGTGTGATGTTTATGTTTAACTAAAAATGCCCGGTTAAATATTTTCGAACCGAAATTCTAATTTCGCGTGTTTAGCCAACGACGGAGACGCGATCCTGACCCTCGTTTTATTAATTCCTATTTAGACTTAACTTCTTAATTTTTTCCTTTTCTTTAAAACCAACCCATCACCTTTTTCACATTTATTCCTGAAATGATAAATCCTTTTCGATCTGTCGAACATTACTTGTGGATTCGATACCCGACTTACCGTTATACTTATAAAATAAGTGTAGTTTGAGTTTAGATTTTTGCGTAGCGGAGGGAGCCGATACCAACAATCGACGTATATCTTTATACACTCGCGCCGCGATTCCCCTCGCGCTGTCAAAATGGCGCCGTTGTCGGGGAACATTTTGTTATAGATTGTAATTGTCTTATTATTACGTAGTATTTTTCTTTTGTATTTTTTTTTTTTTGGTTTAACCTTTTTTGTAGGATTTGCGCATTTGAGCGCTAAGAAACGCTGGAATTTTTTCAGCCACACATCTTTGTGGAATTTTCCACTTCGAGGCTTTTTTGGGGTAAGCATGTCTTATTCCGATTCTTTCGATAATCCTAATGATAATTTTTAAAATCCTCGTAAACCTATGACTTTTGGTCAATACTTACAAACCCAAAAAATCGCAACATCTAAATGACATTGGGTGAGTATTACGAAAGTCAAAGTATGGATTACATAAATTTTGGGAATGATCATTTCAATTTTGGGTCTCAAGATCCTTATGATAAGAATTTTGAAATAGATTGCAATAGCTTTCAAAATTCTTATGTTAATGATTTTGATAGTCGTTCCGATGATAATTTTCAAAGTTCTCATTTGCAAGAATCCACTCCTCGCCCTATGACTTTCGATGAGGGCTTGCGCATGCTTGAAAATGAAAAAATTGAAAACCGCTATCGGGAAGAAAATCTTTGTTGGGAACATGAGTTGGATTTATTATTTGAATCCGACGACGATTTTTCTTCCGAAACTTTTGAAGTCGAGGAATATTTTGAACCAAATGAGGACTTTGTACCTAATTTGGAACAAATCATTCTTGACTTGACCCATGGTATAGTAAAGAATGAAAATGAGGAAGAAATGGGCGTAGTATCCATTTTTAATGAACTCGTTTCTTCTTTGATTCTCAAAGAAAATAGTTTCATTGCAAACGATCCTATTTCCTTCGAAATTCAACCTTCAAGCGATGATAACTCATTTCTTGATATTGAATTTCTTTCGTCCCCATCTTTATTCTATATTATCACACCAATTTTAGTACCCGATGAATCGGTTCAAAACTTTATAGTTCCAAACCTTTTCACCGATGAGGAGTACTCGCTCGGGCCACCTTCCAATAAGGCATCTTTGCCCTCATGTGCGCCACCTCCCATTCTAACTGCAAAATATTTGGGAGGAAATTCAGTTTTTTTTTAACCCATGTGTACCCTTCCCCCTTATTATCCAAATCACCCATCGTCCGTCCAAATTGATAATTAGCGATGGTTCACCTTTTTCGCCACCCACATGCCTTCCGTTGTTCAAATGGAATTCCTATATTCCGGGAGGCATTCATGAAAGGGAGGGTCCACCGTTTATCCTCCAAAGTCAAATTGTATTTTGGGTGGACCCTCAAAAATTGCAACTTCTAATGTATAGTTAGTTAGGAGTCTAAATGGTAGGTTGTACATAGTTAATTTATTTTTCTTTTTACTTATAGTTTAGTGTAATTAGTTAAAGTTTTATTTCTTCTTTTTGTTATGCTTTGGTACTAACATGTTTTTTAGAATCATTGGACTTGTACTTTCCGGAGATCGCTCCATTGTGGGTAATATCGCTATTTTCTTCTCTTTAAATTGGCTCTTAATTCACATTAAGGACAATGTCAGGTTTTAAGTTAGTGGGTGTGGGATATTCTATCCATTCATTGGTAGTTTCTTTGATTTGATTATATGTTATTCCCAAGCATGCATTTCTTGTAAGTATTTAAAAATTTCAAAAAAGATTTTCTTTCTTTTTTCTCCTTTTTTTGGCCTTCTGCCTTAATTTCCTATGATAAATTTAATATTTGCCCTATCCAATTGCTAATTCAATGATGCATTTTCTATTTCTTTCAGGTTATTAAACTTTAGTCCTTATATTATTCAATATTGAGAATAAATGCATGAATTAAACCTTAAAAACTTCTGAGCACTTGAACATATTTTCTAAATGGTTCGGCAGGACAATTATAGCTTGGTATCTTTTTATTGCTTTGTGTACACTATAAACCTAGCGAGCTTTGTGATTTTCTTCGTTTCTGAGTGCTTATACATTACTCTTTCTCTTTCTTGAAAAACGTATCTTAGCGACGATCTTATTTTCTTTTCATCGATTGCATATTAATTGAATTATCACCTGAGCATGATTTTCAATGGTGTTGAGTCCCGAGAATCACATGAAACTTTAGGAAAGGATCATAGGCCCTCTTTATTGTTTAGTCCATACGACCTTAACCTTACCCTTATACATGTCCCTAGTCAACCCTGTTGAGGCCTATTATGACCTTTCTTTTCATCCCAAATCCCCTAATCTACTCCACATTGGAGTTATAAACCCTTATATTCACTTTTCGTACCTCGGTCTGAGATTATTCTTGGGGTTAAATGATGTTTGCGTTATGTGGATTGCAATCAAGCAACGAGTGGACGAAAAGAAAAGAAAAAGAAAGAAGAAAAGAAAAGAAAAACAAAACAAGAAAAATAGAATAAATGGCTCCAAAGTACGTGGAAATAAAAGTCTTACTCTCATGAATATCTTGCTTTTGGAATTTGAAGTCAATTCCTTTATTGCCCACTAATTCCATTATCCCGCGTGTTATTCCCGAGTCCCTTTGCCCCCATACATATTTCTTTCACTTCTAAACCCTAGCCTAGCCCAAATTCTATACCCGAAAAGTCCTATTTGATCCTACGGTAATGTGATTCAAAGGTCAAACATTAGTGATAATTTGGTTAAGTGCATTTCACATTGGTTAATATGTGATATCTTTTCATGAGATTGTATTTTTCACTTTTGTATTGCATTCTTCATTAATGACATGTGTGCGACTTTGTTTCCATTTCCATTTACTCATTATGCTTGCATGTCTCGTGTGTTACACCGTATTCCGAGTGCTTCTATTTTTTGAGTGTGATATCCAAAGAGGATTGAGTGGAAGCATGCTTTAATTGTTATGCGGGCTATAGGCATTTTTACTGAATCAAAGCTTTTCACATGTGCATATACCCCACTCACATTTGAGGTTTCAATTCCATGTAGTTATTATTTTAATGTTGATTGTTTCGTATTATTGGGCAAAATTGTCTTTTGTTTTATTAATAATATGTTAAACTATCTAATTGTTGTTGAGTTTGACATATAGGTTATTTGGCCATAACTTTTGAGGAAATTTTATGTTTGTGGGTTTCATCCCTGAAAACCCTCACGAGACGACACTCGTCCACTAGGGTAACCTAGGAGTTTAACAACATATTGCATATGCTAAATGCAATCGTTCGTCCGCGAAAGTGGCTTTTATCTCTTTTGTATATATCTCCTATTTTTTCGTTTTCTTATAGTTCTTCTTGCTTTGAATTTCATTACTAGGGACTATCAATGTGTAAGTTGGGGGGGGGGGGGGGTGATTCGTCCCGAATCATAGCACTCATTACCCTCGAACTTAGGCATTTTAGCCCTCTCGGGTATCGTAATTGCTATAATTATTCTCATTAATCAGACAACCTCCATTTTATATGCTAACAAGTTATTTGAGGTATTATTGAGCTTTTATAGGTGTTACGGTGGTTAGTATGAAGTTTGGGAGCGTTTCGGTAAAGTTTCGTTGCGATTTGCACGTCCAAGAGAATTTTCGTAATTTTACACTTCGGGATTTTTGCTCGAAGAATTCATGAAAGTTGTAGGTATCGGGCCAAGCTTTGCGTGTCCGCAAACGGTGCTCGAATCGGAGTCCGAATGAATTAAACATGGACCTTTAATCGGGAAGAATTATAAGAATTTATTTATTATTATTTTATTTATTAACTAACAATTTGTTTAATTCCCTTTATGTCATATCTTGCAGGACACATATTTGAGAATGGCAATTTTGGGTGATTTCTCGGATTTTTCTAGGGTTTTGGCCACATGCCAAATTGGGATGTTTTTTTACCAAATTAGAACTCGGGTTTGGTCCACATCATGCATGTCTGGGTTTCGGGTCTGGATTTTACCCATTTGGTGGAATGGGTCTTGACTTGGGTTCATCAATGGTGGTCTCGGTTTTGTCTTGGCATAGCCATGGAATGTCTCGGCCTAGACATAAATGGTGGGTGTGGTCTTTTGTTGGGAAAATTGTTGTTGGTGTTTTTTCGCGACCACACACACGATTTGAAGGTCTTGGACGAAATGAATTTGTGCTCTCGGTTTGGAAGAGAAGTTGCCGCAGTGGGAGTGTTACAGCAGCTACGGTCGACCGGCTTACGCCACGCAGTCGATCGACGATTCCAATTTTGCCAATGTTCGGAGACAATGTGCTCTTCCCTTTTCCGGTCGTCAACGACGGCTGGCCAACCGATCGACCGGTCCCCTGTTTCTAGTTCTGCACGAGATTGGCTGTTGTTTTTTGTCTTTATTATTTCTTTTCTTTTATTTGTTAATTCTAACTTACTATAAAATCAAGACTTTCTTCATTTGTAATGAATCTCATTTTTTCCTTAGTTTTAGGGTTTGGAACTCTTTGGGGATTTTTGTTGGAGACTACCCCTCTCCTCATTTTGCTTTGGGTATTTAACCAATAATGTAAGCTTCCTTTTATTTAAGCTTTGTATTTACTTTATCCATGCTTATTTATTATTCCTATGCTTAGATAAATTATTGTTGTGTATTTATTTCTTGTTTTAATTATTAATTAGTTGTTTAATTAGTTTAATCATGTGTAGTGAGTAGTTTATCGGGTTGGGATTATGTTTCCGCCATTGATGGGCGTTGAGCTCCAAAAATTAGGTTTCGTCTAAAATTTTATTTAATTGAAACCTCGCGAATTAAAATGGGATTATTCTGCGTTTAACTTCCTTTGTCACGCAACGTTAGTGTTTAAAGTGACAAACCGATTTTAATCCGCGTGTGACCATTTTCTATTAAATGTTTAATCTCGCATCGTTGGCTTAAATTCTTTCATGTGTGTTGTTTATTTTTAACTAAAAATGCTCGGTTAAATAATTTTGAATCGAAATTCTAATTTCGTGTGTTTAGCCCACGGCGGGGACGCGATCTCGACCCTCGTTTTATTAATTCCTGTTTAGAATTAACTTCTTAATTTTTTCCTTTTCTTTAAAACCAACCCATCACCTTTTTCCTGTGTTCTAAAAGGCGCGTCTAGGCTCCGCCTAGGCTTGAGGCTTGAGAGAAACGCATCGCCTACGCCTTATTCTTGGTAAAAGTCTTAAGGCGCACTTTTGTAAAAAACAAATATGCCTTAGTGAAATGATATCGCCATTTAAAAACTTTTTTTTACAAATCCGACAATATCTCGTCCAAAAAATCAAAATACACTTTATATATTGATTATGGAGCATGAATATGAGAAAGATGGCTACCAAACATACGGATATATTATTAAAATTTAAGGTATGTATTATTTTATTATATTATTAGCCTTAGAATAATTAAAATAATAATAAAGGAAAAATGCCTTTTTACGCCTAGGCACGCCTAGGCTCCTAAGGCTTGAGGCTTAACCTCTACGCCTCACGCCTTTTAGAACCTTGCCTTTTTCACATTTATTCCTGAAATAATAAATATGTTACGATCTGTCGAACATTCCCTGTGGATTCGATACCCGACTTACCGCTATAGTTATAAAACAAGTGTAGTTTGAGTTTAGGTTTTTGCATAGCGGAGGGAGCCAATACCAATGATCGACGTATATCTTTATACACTCGCGTCATGATTTCCCCCGCGTTGTCAGATGCCCATCTTGATAATTAGACATGGAATTGAGAGTAGTTACAATTAGGGTTGAAAACATGCTATGAGGGGGAAGACGTCGCCAACATCCCCCAACTGGCACCACAGGTGGCATGATCACCTTATGCACATCCAACGTAACACATAGCAATCATCCGCGCAATCGTGGGATGCCCAGTTTGAGAATAGGACCCAGATTTAGAGTAGGAACACTTAGGATTGAAAACGTGTTGTGAAGGGGAGGGCGTCATTGCCCCCCCAAGCGGCATCACGGGCGGCACGAATACCTCATGCACGTCCAACTTAGAACATGACAACCAACCGCATAGTCACATGACAACCGATTTTAGAATAGGAATCGAATTTCAAAATAGGCACACTTACGCTTAAAAACGTGCCACGAGGGGGAGGACGTCACCCCCCCCCCCCCCGTGCCACCAAACGGCACCGTGGATAGCACGAACACCTCGTGCACATCCGACACAACACATAGCAACTAGCCGCGCGGTCGCGGGATGCCCGGTTTGAGAATATGAGCCGAATTAAAGAGTAAGAACACTTAGGCTTGAAAATATGTCGCGAGGAGGTGGATGCCACCAAACCCCCTCCCACTGCCCACAAGCTGAACCGCGGGTGGCACGAACATCTCGTTTGCATCCAACATAAAACATATCAACTGTACGCATAGTCGCAGGACTTCCCGTTTGAGAATAGGACCCGGATTTGAGAGTAGGAATACTTAGGCTTGAAAACGTGCCGCGAGGGGGCGGACGCCAACAACCCCCCAAACGGCACCACAAGCGGTAAGAACACCTCGTGTGCATCCAATGTAATACATATCAATCGATCGCATACTCGAGGGACTCCCGGTTTATAAATAGGACCCGAATTTCAAAATAGGTACAATTAGGCTTGAAATCATATCGCGGGAGGGTGGAAACTACTAACATACCCTAAACGGAACCGCGTGAAACATCGACAGCTCGTACGTTTCCATCGCAACACGTAGCAACCATCCGCGCAGTCACAAGATGCCCGGTTTGAGAATATGACCAAAATTTTAGAGTAGGAACAATTAGGCTTGAAAATGTACCGCGAGGGGGAGGACACTACCAACCCCCTAAATGGTACCACAGACAATAGGAACAGCTCGTGCGTGTCCAACGTAACACGTTGTAACTAGTCACATATTCAAGGGACTCATGGTTTGATAAAAGGACCGAAATTTCAAAACAGGCACACTTAGGCTTTGAATCATGCCGTAGGGGGACGGAAACCACTAACATCCCCAAACGGTATTGTAGGCGGCATGAACACCTTGTGCGTGTTCAATATAACATGTAGCAATCGATCGAGTTGTCATGGGATGCTCAGTTTGAGAATATGACTTGAATTTAAGAGTAGGAACAATTAGGCTTGAAAACGTGCCGTGAGGAGGCGAACGCCACCAACTCCCCTAAACGGAATCGCAAGTGGCACGAATAGCTCATGCACGTCCAACGTAACACCTCATGAAAAAACCACTAATAGTCCCCAAACGGAACCACGTGCAACATTGACACGTCGTGCGTGTCCAACAGAACACGTAGCGATCCGCCGTGCAGTCGAAAAATGCTCGTATTGAGAATAGGACCGGATTTGAGAATAGGAACACTTAAGCTTGAAAATGTATCATGAGGAGGCGAACGCCACCAACACACCCCGCCCCCACCCATAAATGGAACCACGAGCATAACGTACAGCTCATGCACATCCAACGTAACACGTAGGAACTGACCGCATAGTCGCCATACTCCCGGTTAGAGATTATGAGCCGAATTTGAGAGTAGGAACACTTAGGCTTGAAAACGTGTCGCGAGGTGGCGAATGCCACTAACCCCCTCCCCCCAACACACACACACACACACACACACTCCCAAATGGCACCGTGGGTGGCACGAACACCTCGTGCATGTCCAACGTAACATGTAGAAACGCATAGTCACAGGACTCCCGATTTGAGAATAGGACCCAAATTTCAAAATAGGCACAGTTAGGCTTGAAATCATGATGCGAGGGGTAAAAAACCTCTAGGAGCCCCCAAATAGCACCGTGGGCAGCATGAACACCTTGTGCGTGTCTAACATAGCATGTAGCAACCGGTCGCGCATTTGTGGGACCCCTGTTTGAGAATAGGATCCGAATTTGAGAGTTTGAACATTTAGGCTTGAAAAATGTGCTGCGACGGGGAGAACGCCACCAACCCTGACAAACGGTACCATGGGTGGAATGAATAGCTCATGGACATCCAACATAACAGGTAACAACCAGCTGCATAGTTGCGAGACTCCTGGTTTGAGAATAGGACCCGAATTTCTAAACAGGAACACTTAGGCTTGAAATCGTGCCGCGAGGGGGAAAAACACTAACAACCCCCAAACGGCACCGTGAGCGGCATGAACACATTATGCATGTAGAACATAACACGTATCAATAGTCCGTGCAGTCGTGGGATTCCCAGTTTGAGAGTAGGAACACTTAGGCTTGAAAACGTGTCATGAGGAGGCAAACACCACCAACCCCCTAAACGACACCGCGGGTTCTCGAGCAGCTCTTATACATCCAACGTAACTAGTTGATACCGATCGCATAGTCGTGGGACTCCCCATTTGAGAATAGAACACGAATTTAAGAGTAGGAACACTTAGGATTGAAAATGTGCCCCGAGGGGGCGAATGCCACTAACCCCCCCCCCCCCCCAAAAAAAAAATCGCATTGCGGGTAGTACGAACAACTCGTGCATGTCCAACGTAACACATAGCGAACGGTTGCACAGTCATGGGAAACCGGATTTAAGAATAGGACGCGTATTTTAAAATAGGCACACTTACGCTTGAAATCGTGTCGTGATGGGACTGAAACCATTAACAGCCCCCAAACGGCATCACGGGTAGCACGAACACCTCGTGTGTGTCCAATGTAATACGTATCAACCGGCAGCACAGTCGCGTGACGTTCGATTTGAGAAAATGACCCAAATTTGAGAGTAGGAATACTTAGGTTTGAAAATATGCCGGGAGGGGCTGGATGCCCCCCCCCCCCCCCCCCAAACAGCACCGCAGGAAGTACGAACAAGTTATGAGATTCTAATGTAACACGTAGAAACCGACCGCATAGTTGCGGTACTCCCGATTCAAGAATAGGACCCGAATTTCAAAATAGGCACACTTAGGCTTGAAATCGTGCCGCGAGGGGGCGAAAACCACAAACAACCCCCAAACGACACCGCGAGTGGCACGAACACCTCATGAATGTCCAACTTAACACGTAGCAAACGGTTGCGCGGTCATGGAATGCCCAGTTTGTTAATAGGCTCTAGATTTTAGAGTAAAAACACTTAGGCTTAAAAACGTTCCGTGAGGTCACGGACGCCCCCCCCCCCCCCAAACGGCACCACAGGCGACACGAATAGCTCGTGCACGTCCAACGTAATACTTATCAGCTATCACATAGTCGCGGGAGTCTCAATTTGAGAATAGGACCCAAATTTCAAGATAGGCACACTTAGGCTTGAAAATGTCCGATAAGGGAACGAAAACCACTAACAACTACCAAACGGCAGCACGAACAACTCCTAAATGGCCGCGCAGTCGCGAGATGAAGGTTCGAGAATAGGTCCCAAACAACCCATATTTTTTTTTGCTAATTAGATATGGTCACGACTTTGGTCCATGACCATATTTTTATTTTTTTCATGATATATGTTGTCTCGGTTAGGGATCGTGACCACACTGAAATATATATATTGGTTGGTCACGGCTATGGGCCATGACCACCATCGTGAGGTAGGAAAATATATTCATTGCTCTAGGTCGTGACCAGTATTGTGAGGTGTAAAATTAGTCACGGCTATGGGTCGTGACCAACCTACCATATAGTCATGCTGGGTCAGGGATTTGGTGCATGACTAACTTGCCACGACCTCTATCCACGACTATTTTCTTTGACGCAGTGGTACTTGACCACTACTGTTGGTCAGGAATTTGGTTCGTGACCAGTGATTTTAGTCAGGCTAGATTTGGTCACGGACCAGGTTCGCCACTCATGGGCCTGGTTGCGACCCAAAATAGACTTGCCTATGGATTGATCGACGAATCAATCCCCAAATCCCCCAATTTTTCTTTAACCCTTGGTGCCTCTTTTCCCAAGCTCTCCAGGATTTTTCCAAAAGTGTATTATTTTAAATGGGTTAACCTAATATGTTATAACAACTCATTAACCACAAAATTAAGACTAGGACCAAAAGTAGCTCCAACTAAAAAGGCCCAAAACATGCTTCAAGTGGTCTGAAACTTGGCTTAAACCATATACTAACTCAACGGACATAAATTCTACCCTATTAAGTCATAAATAGACTTTCTAAGCATCCCGAAAGTCAACCATAATTATAACATTTTTTTAATCAATTAATTTAATCAATAAATTAATTTATTAAGCTGGTGCGATTCAATTAAGTTAAAACTTAATTGTAAATATGTAATGTGTGACTTGGTATTATGAGGAACTACTTCACGATCGATGGAACCCGATAAGAAGGGAATAATCAAAACAAAAAAACTCTTGACACATAGTCTCTGAAAATTCCATAGTCTCCCATAACACTAAGTCACTTTAAATATTAATTAACGTATTACCATGTATTATGTCAATTTCCAAGGTGTGAATTCATGAAACACATAAATAAATCACATCACATCACAATAAATAAAAATATAATAAATGACATATCACATGTCACGAGAGGCAGATAATCAATTAATTATATAGTTTAGATAATTGCACATATAATACGGGGTCTTACACATTCGGACTCTCACATCGTAGGAAAATTATATCTACATTAGCTGATTTTCACTTGTTCCTTTTAAACAAAAAGTTTTCCTCAACTCTAAAGAATTTGAAGATTTAGTGAAAACATGACATTATCAATGGAAGTTGACACCCGTGATATGGCAAGTGATCATGGATAAATCTATGATTTCTCTTCTATTTAGAAAGTGAGAAAATTATATTGGGGACGTTGTACATTATTGATTTTAGGAGAGGTTTAAGTTTGTAAGTCATTTATCTCTTTTGTAAATCTTTACCTATATAGTGGAAGGTTTCGGTTTGGCCCGAGGTTTTTCCTGTAAGAGTTTTTTTCTCTTATAAATCCTCATATGAAGTATATGATTTACTTTTACATATTTTTATTTATCTTATATGCTTCATGAACATATATGTGTAAGTTAAATCAACTTGTAAATCACGTTTTTGTGACTTAAACGCTAGGATTAATTTTTTCCCGAATTTAGATTAAAGACATACATTACTTTCTTTTTGGTAATAATTCTCTCTACACACATATTCCTTCAATTGGTATCAGAGCTATGCCTCATTTTGATTAGGTTTAATCACTTATAGGTAGATATTGTGTGTAGAAATGGCTTTTGGGTTTGAGATTTTTTAGGATTTACCTAATAAAATAGCCAATACTTCTTATCCCGAACTTCATTGTCAGTCCACCTTCAAATGTCGTCTTTCATCTAAAAATAAATATGAATATAGTGAGGATGATAGTGAAGATTTTGTTTTCTTATCTCTTGAACCTAAATATGATAAATTGTATTAAGAGTCCTTGTAATTTTGTAAAGAGAATATTTATTGTCCTCCAAACTCCTAGAATATAAAAAAGAAAAATAATTATTTATCATTCAAGGCGCTCACATGTTTGAGAAGATTAAGTTGTTAAGATAAGAGCCTTCAATTATTGATTGTAGTTCATCAAAAGTCTTAAAAGAAGAAAATGAACCTCTTCGAAAAAAGTTTTAAACTCTCGAAAGAAAAATTTAGAGATTTGTAATGAGCTTGAACTTTTAAAAGATGAAAATAATTTTTTATACATTTTGGAAGCTCAAGGTCCTATCCTCTTTGAAAAATGTATTGATGTTTCTTTTTTGGATCTTTTAGACTTTTTGGACGAATTAAAAATAAGAAGATTGGTTCAAAAGAAGCGGATGAAATTCTATCAGTTTTGAATAAGATAGAAAATATTTTTCTACATCTCATGACAAATTGAAGTTTGATCTTCTTTTACATAAAGAGTGAAAATTATTTTGGAAAATAAAGTTGAAAGTCTTCAAAACGATTTGATTTGGGCAAAAATGTGAAAAATCTAGTGTCGAGATCACATAAACTTGGGGATATTGTTTTGATGCCGACCCTACAAGAAAAATGATAAATGAGGGTTAGGTGTTGAAAAGTTTAATGTTCCGGCTTCCACTAGTGAAATAATTTTTTGTGAAGGCTTCTTATCAAAATAAAACAAAAAAAATGAAAAACTTCCTTTGAAAACTCAAGATAAAAAGAAAAATATTGTAAATAATTCTAAAAAGAAAGATAAACTTATTCATCCTAAATATGATAACAGAAATAACGTGCTTAATCATAAAAGGCCTAAAAAGAACTTTATGTATTCACATTTTCATAAGAAAGGTAACACTAAATATTTTTGTTACAAGTTAATAGAAGTTCAATATTTTGAAAAGGTTGTTCCCAAGTCCAAAACATAAATGACTAGGCCAAAACCTTTTAAATGTGATCATTATCACAAAGTTGGCCATTTGAGGAAACCAAACTTGCCAATGAACCTTCATAAAAAGAGTCATAATATTATTGATCACACGGGTCAAGAAAAGAGAGGCAAATGAAAGAAAAATGTGTGTAATAACCCATCTAAACCTGATGTTACTCGTGTGAGTCATGCATGGTTTAGAAAGGACATTTAATATGGAATTAAATTTGATACTAAAAAGACTCTAAAATTAGTTCCCCCACATTTAAACATTAGAAGTTGTTTTATTTTTGATCATTGCTTTTATTAGCATTGCACTTCATATATCTTATGCTAGGCTATATACATTTATTTCATATATGAGTTTATATTTAATATTGATCATTCTTGATAACTCATATGTGATTGGTTTGTCTTATTGATTTGTTCTTGGTTTATATCTTGACTGAGTTGAAATATTTTGTTTGTAAGAATAATTTGTTTTGGTTTATGAAAAATATGTATAGATTTGTCACATCTAGTTGATCTTTTACTGATCCATGTATGTTATGTTCTTATGCATATTAAAAGTGTTTTTCATTTTACCTTGGATATATACTATTTACTTATGCATGGATTTTTACCTAGTCTTGTGTTTAGGTTTTACGTGCTCTCTTAACCTTAACCTTGTTTTTCTCTTCATTGATTATCTTAGAACTTATTTGGTTATTTTCTTGATAATTTGAGATTGTTGAAACATGTTTAGGATTATGTGCTTCATGTATATTTATTGATCCTATATCATGCTCTTTTTGGTTGTTCACGTCTTTCATCGAAAAATTCAAAAAGATTTTTGGTATAATCGCGTTTATGCTTTTTTAGATGATATAATACTCTATGACATATTTCTGTATATCAAAATGGATTATTTGATTATTTTTCCATTTGTTTGAGGATATGGCACGTACTTCATGAGATGAGAATATGACACGTGCTTCATGAGATGGATTCAATCTTCTTTAACTCTTATAAACTCTGAGAATACATTATCATATCTTATTGCATTTTATATCGTACTACACATTGAGTTGATGTCACTTTATAAGGAATGCCATAGATTTTAGATCTTTAATAAAATGTTCAAAGTTTCAAAATACTTGTGAAAGTGTGTCTAACTCCTATATGCGTATATGGGAATTTCTGTTCATGATATGGAGAATGTTCAAAGGGCAAATGCTAAATGTAAAAAAATTATGAGTGAAGATTGTAACACCCCTTATTTTTCTGGCATTATTTTTATTTATTAATTTTGAGAAGAAATTAATAAACAGAAGTTAATTATTACTTGATATAATTGATAATTAACAATTTCATGATTAAATGATGATTTAATGTGTATAATGTAAGACTTTATGTCGTATGCTATCTTAATCAATAAGTATTATTAATTAGGTGGACTATACACGGTTACACATGAAATAATTAATTGGTTGTTTATATTACGTCGCAAGGTTTACCTTGAGATATGAGCTATACCCAATTTGAGTGAACTTTGGAGTGACATGGAGGCCCAGTTATGTGGTTTAATAATATTGAGTTGGGTTCGGGGGGGGGGGGGGGGGTAGGTATACCTTTAGGGCGAGTTTTGGCTATTCTGGGTAGTCTTTTGGGCTCATTTAGGGAGTCAAAATTAGACCTCTTTTACAGGTGCAGGAATTACTGTTTGTAATGAGATTAGGACAATTTAATCAGTGTTAATATATCATCTAAAATAAACCCTAATAGTCATATTACTTGGGATGAACTAGAAAAGACTCAGAGAGAAGGAAATCAATGGATTCAAATGAGAGTTCTTCATTCTTCAGCCTAAGGTAAGAAATCTCTTGCAATATCACGATATACTTTGTAAATAATTTAGAATTTATGTTTTCCCTCGTCGTTTTGGTATTAGAAGTCATGTTTGGGGAACCATGCATTTAAAGTTTATGTTTTTGGAATAAAAATATGAAATTGATGATGGATATTGATTTCACCCATGTTAGAACTCATGCTTTAGGATATAGTCTTATTTTTAATATATATCCATGTGTTAATGTGAAGAATGATTATGAAATTCAAAAATATTTAAAACCCATTAATGTTTTGATGAAAATTATGGTTTTGAAAGATTGAACATTTAATTTGATGTTTTTAATGGATTACAATGATTAGAAATCATTAGAATCACGCACTAATGTTTAGATTTGATACTGATATTGTTGGTTCGCCATTTTAGATCTTTACAACTCATTAATGAAGGATTTCTGGGCTAATTAGCGTTCTGAGGATGAAAGAAGCTTTTTAATGTTACATCATTTGAACGAGTTGTCAGTCTAGTTTGAACGAAATTACTAGTTTTATTTGAACGAGAGTTTTTCTTTGATTGAACGAGATACGATCTCGTTCAAATGACCCTTAGGATGTCGTTCGAATGAGATTTAGATAGTTTGGGCGTATTTTGATGGAGAATTTGTTCCCGAGTTGATTCGAGTGAATGGATTTTTATTTGGGCGAAAGACGAACAACATGGATGTAGTTAGATTTATTATATTAGAAGCCTAGAGAATTAAATATTATTATAAATTTAGTAAAACTTAAAAATTAAGTATATTGATTTGTAAAACAATCTGACGTTAGGGGATTGGGTGACTTGTGTAGATACGTGAGCCAGGCGATATCCTTTTGGTAGTTAGATATATTGGGTGCTTGGTATATAAGTATTCTATATTTTTATGAACATACCATTACTCGTGGTAAATCTATGGGTTAGGATTGCGTTTGAGATCGGGATCGTGTACCGCACGCCTAGATGATTGAAGCAGGATGATGTGGAGGTCGTTATGTTTGGTCATACATTAAGGGTTATCACCTCTTTGTGATAAGAGAATGCAGGATTTCTTGATTCATCAATAGTGTTGGGTATGGGGCCGTTGGCGGTGCTACTGCATATTTTTTGCCCCATTGTTAGATAGTGTGTGTTTTTCTCAAAGCTATTAGGTGAGGGACTCCTACAGACCTGCCAATAGAAGCACACGTTTGTCCCCGAACGTAGTGTCCTTCGTGTTATGTAATAAATAATGAGAAATAATTAATATAATCTAGTGAGGGACAATTGATAATGAACCCCATGTCATGTTAAATACATTATGTGATTTACTTGTATTTTCCATATGGGTGACATTGCGAGATTGGTACTTGAGTTCTATTCTTACACATGTAGTTGGTTGCATCCCTATTGTATGATAGATAGATGTTATTATCCATTATGGTAGTATATAGACTTGTTAGTATAGTTATGCCTTGGTTGGGACATGCGCATAGTATTATACTTAGATGAGGGGAGAGATACTTATTGCATGTGAGAGCCGACAAGTGTCGTGTATTGTAAATAAATCGCATGATTATTTACTGCTGATATTAGATTTATTTCTTTCAACTTGTGGGTTTTGAACAAAAATTATATAAATATTTTCCAGGCTTACATAGACAGGACCAATAAGGTTGAGGCTATTCATACTTGTCGTTCCACTTTGCATAACATCTTCAATTCATTTGATTTTGTCATAGGTCGCCACTATCTTTAGTTTTCATTGAGTTCATTTTCTAGAGTCTTGTATGGATCTTAGGTCTAGATGATCATTTTAGTCAGTTTGATTTAGAGTTGAGATATTTAGACTATTTATTATTGGATGGTTTGAGACATTAGTTATTTGATATATTTATTTTTTTAGTTTATCGCAAGTGTGGATGGTTTTAATTTAGTTTTTACTTTATGGTTTGATGTTGATAATGATATAGATTATTTGGCGAGCCCTATCTTCGGCATATTAGTGTGGAAAAAGGTGTTGTTAAAAATATGTGGTTAGGGCTACGACTTTGATTTGATGATGCTACCTTTGAAAATTAGAAATAGTGTCCCATCTTTGTGCTTGAGTGAAAGTGTCCATATGAAAAAATAATTTGAACTTACAAATGTCTCGAATTTTTTCATTTATCGAAAATTGGGTAACATAAAATATATGATAAAATATATGAGACAAAAGGTTTTAACCAATTGCTAATTGAGGGGGAAAAGTTATAGTTGAAATCTATCCTAAATAGGATGTTGAAGATTTCACTTGAGTCGAAACTTTGCGTTCTTTATTTTATGAGTCATTATCTTAATTGAACTTGAGCTTAGACCTTTCTCTCAATGGTGTTAATTTTATTTCTTGTTTTTCACAATCGAGATATGATCTTGTGTCCTTGGTTAAAAATCTCACCAGTTTATTAGCCTTTTATGGATAATCTGTTGTTGATTATGAACATTGGACATAGTACTTGAATTTTTGGAAAATGTGATATAGTGCCTATATTTTTACTTATCTAAAAATGGGTATTGGTGTTGTTTTCTTATTATAAATGTTGATTATGACATGTATAACCCTTTTTTTAGATAAGTTGCTAGAGGCTCAATTTGTATCGTTTGCTTTGCATCTTTTTCTCTTTCCCCATTTAGTATATCTTAAGAGTTTCTTCAAAACATATATTCGAAAATGAATGATTAGGGATATCATCTTTGTTGAGTGATAAATTTTTGTTAGTACATACTTTCTCTTGTATAGTATTGGCTTTAGACTTGATGTTTCTTATTCATGTTCTTAGAGTATGATGTGTTGCCATTAACTTTCATATTAAGACAAAATTTCCATATATGATGATATCATAGTTCTTGCATTAGGATAAAAATGATTCAATATCCAAATAGTTTTAGATCTTTACTCATGTTAATCTTATTTGATAGGTTTCTAGATTGAAATGCTTTATATCTCAGCATATTATATATCCTTGGTGGTTTTTATTCATGTCATAACTCATGCTTCACCATTGAATTTTATGTAGACATATTTGTTAGATACTTACCTTGTCACATCTTTAGGTGTATAGAAATTGTGTTTACATATGTTGAGTTTTAGGATTGATCTACAAATATATTTTTATCAATATTTTGTATATCCCATGCTTATAACTCATTTGTGCTTACCTTGTTTTTTAGATACATTATGAGTGTTCCCTCCAAAAATATTGGTGATGGATTCTATATACTTGGCTTTCTATGTCATTATTGATATCTTGTGCCTTTATATTTTATATCATATGATTTACATCTCATATTACTCCAATAGTTTATTATGCTCACTTATCATATCCTTCATTTCATAAAATTTATTTCTTCTAACCATCTCATATAGGTATGTTCCATGTCCCCGTATTAATGTATTTCTTGGTCACATCATCTTTTTTAAGCAAATAGGAAGTTGCATCAAAGGAGAGAAGACTTAATTAAGAAATAATTAATTTATGACAAAATAAAGTTAACTATAAGAAAGGAAAAGAGAAAATTTGTTACTTTAGTTAATGCTAGAGTTGTATTAGGGAAAGTTTAGTGTGTGATAAATATATTTCTGGAATTTCGGCGACATATATATTTGACCACAATTTTGACCGAGTTATCTTGACAAAAGGATATATATTGTTATCATATGATCATATATTAGATTAATTTCCATCTCAGTTATATAATGTAATATATTAATTTCAATCCTTAGAGTATCTCAAATAAATTCACTTCTTTCAAGAATTATTCATTATCTTCTTAATGATGATAGTTCTTGATTATATTATCCTTGCCTTTGTCCATTCCACGACAAAAAGGGGGATAGTGATTCTATTTCCGACGAAAGTAATGTTGACAATAAGTTTCCTTCCTATGAGGAATATTTCCTTAGAAATAATTTTCTCTTGGGAGAAGTACTTCAGGGGGAGAAACTTCCCTAAGAGATAGATAGGATAATGAAGCGAAAGTATCATTATGTGATATAATGATGTAGTTTATATGGAAATGAAATATTAATAGATAACTTAAAGAATTCGATAGATATCAAATCTTAATTAGATATTATATAAACTTGGTATATATTCCTTAGTAAATAGAGGAATCATGCTTACATTGAGTATATCTTGTATTCATCTTATTGTTCTCATCTTGTTCTCTTGCTAATTATTTGTGCATTGGTATCTTGATGTATTTTCTAGTGCTTGATATAAAAATAATTTACAAATGGTTGTGTCATATCAATCCTTGTATGCCTTTGGTCGGGCGAGTCGGGCCATAGGTGATAGATTTGATTAATTTATTTGTAATATATTATTTTGTGTGTTTTATCACAGAATACACAAATGGAAAGATTATAAGAGCGCAAGTACGTTTAAAATCCACATATGATTAGATTGTCTTATTTCGTTCCAAAACATATTGAGTCATAGTCTAAGTTATCCTCGAAAGTTTCATGTTCAATACTACAAGACTAGACTTCTTCATCTTCATCCGAGAGCTACCTCATGCCATGACCAATAAGAATGCCACTTTAGGATAAAGGTTAAAGACATAGAATGACTTAGTTTCACTACCATTATTTTAAAATAACTTAAACTGTATTTTCTTAGATTTCTGTTAAAACTTGTGTGAGAGTTGGTTGGACAAGTTGAACAAATGCACTATGCAATATACTTTGCTTATAGATTAACTACGTTCATAAAAAATGCATTCTTATGTGTGTATTCTAAGTATGAGTGCTCAGGGTTGTTAACAAACATAATAAATGTGTTTTCCAAAATTCTTTCAAACTTTGGGATTAAAAATGCTTGTTCAAAAACTCTTGATAAATCCGTGACCTGCCTCGCCGTAAATTTGCTATAGCGAAGAGTTTCTTCTCTATAATGAAGGTTCTTTGCTGGTGATTTTGCCCAAGTCCAAAATCTCTATAAATTCTTACAAATGGATTCGCTACAATGAATATCCAGCGACAAACACAAATTTGACGCAAAAGGCAATCTTTCTTAAAGATTGCATTGTAAAATGTGAAGATTCTCTTTTGCAACCATATATTTTATTAGGTTCAAGAAGAACCTATTTTTGTGTGGACACGAATGACCTAGAGTGTTTGAATGCTTGTGTCCATAAGTTTGAAAATGCCTATTTAATTCATATTCTTCTCCATAAAAAAATAACGAGATTAAAAAAGTAATTAAATGTTCTTTAAGGTTCAAGCTAAAGAAATCAGATTTTTTGAGAGAGAAAAACTTCCTTCTATTTTTGAGATATCCATTGTAATATTTTAAAGTTATTTGAAATTTTATTACTTCATCTCAAGACTTGAACAAAATATTTTGTAAAATTTATTCTTAAGAAACTTTAAATATTTTTAATATCTCAAAAATACTACTTTGTGAGTTTATTGTGATTATCCAAATATTTTTGAAACTTACCTCAACCTTTAGGATGCTCAAATCCTAGGAAGATTAGATCTAAATTAGTGTATTTTGACTTGTTCCTTTGGAACAAAAAGTTTTCTTCAACTTTATAGAAGATTTGAAGATTTGGTGGAAAGTTGACATTATCAACGAAAGTTGACTCCTGCGACGAGGCGAGTGGTCGGAGAGAGATACGTTGTTTCTCTTCCATATAGAACGTGGAAAAGTGTTTAGGTTGTGAATTATTGTGTCTAGGAAATATTTAAGTTTGTAAGTAGTTTCTCCATTTTATAAATCTTTACCTACATAGTGGAAGATGCCGGTTTGGCCCGAGATTTTCCCGCAATAATTTTTTCTCGTATAAATCCTTGTCTCAAATTCATGATTTACTATTCCGCATTTTGATTTGTCTTATATTCTTCATGAATATATATTGCTATGTTAAATCAACATGTAAATCATATTTTTGTCAATTAGGTGATAAGATTAATTTTTGCCTGAATTTGAATTAAAATGATTGTATTTAGCATTGCAACAATTGAAACAACGACTACAAAATCATAGTTGGTCCATAACTTCCAAGTTAATTTAAACTTTAATTTAACATATATTATATTTCCTACTTAATATATGTTCATACTCAATAGTAAGACATATTACAAGTATATAAAAAATGTGATACTTGTGTCTTGTATGTATTCCACAAAAGACATTTTTTCCATGCAAAACATCACTTTGTGTTTATTAATTGTTCGAATTGACCACATTAACGCATGATAATATTTATTGACAAATTCTAGAAATGACCCAAAGTTAGTGGACATGCGTCATTATTGAATTGATCCAATAGCCATGATTATCGGTGAATTATATCATTTTGCATAGGAGGCTAAAAGTTCGTTTGTTTATTTGTTTGTCCCTCTTGAAATTGTGTACCCTTTAATATCCTCTCCCAACTCTTTATCTTTAATTGTGTTCATCTCTCTCTCTTAGTGCCCCACATTGCTTGTAGGATACTAACACGACTTTGATTATAGTCGATAAAACCAATTAATTGTACAAAAGACACAATTTAAACACGTTAAGAAATTAATTATATGTAAAATCGACCTGATCCAATCTCGATCTGTTGTCAAACCTAGATACATGTGAGTCAAACTCATTTTCCTATTTACTTATGGGAATACATGTATTTAGAATCATTTATAAATGTTCATTTGCATCCTGCAATACCTTGTATTTTCTGTGCATTATTTAATTCTAGAAATTAATTACATGTGCTTGTTGTGACATGTGATCTCACTATTTATAATTTATATGTGTTATATAATTCATGTTTATAACTTAAATTAATGAGATAATTAATTTAATATAAATGATCATATTTTGTATCAACTTTGGGACATTTTGAATATCCGTTTTGATTTAATATATTGGGGTTTAAGTCCATTGGGTTGGTACATAACTTGGAAAGAGATTTTGACCATTTAGAAGGTTATTTGGGTTCATTAGGTTGGGCTTACGTGATGACCAAAGAGAATTTCATAGGAAATAGGTTTATAATGTTAGAAGACTAAACCTAAATACATAAGAGGCTTGAGAGAAACCCTAGAGGCTAAGGAATGAAGATGAACACAAGGGAGAAAAAGGATTTGGGGATTGATTCCTCAATCAATCCATATACAAATTTGCATCATTTAAGAATTTAACTGAGATTGAGTTGTATTAGTATTATTCCATTGGATTATAATTCAACTTGAATATAATCTGATTTTGATATTAGAGTAGTTAAATTCATAATTAACTTAATTATGTGAAAAACAATGTTAATTACATAATATTAAATTGGTTGATTTCTTTACGAATTCAAGTTAGATTTGTTGTATAATTGTTAGGATTTTATTATATATTGTTAATCCATCAAAAGCCCCATGTTAATTGAATTGTTCAATGTAAATATGAGTCTAATTAAAGAGATTTTATAAAACTAGGTCTCTTGATTTTAAATCTAAATTTTCCTTAATAAATCTTGGTAAAAATTGTAGAAAGAGGTTAGGCATAGGTTAGGATCATATATCAAAAATGAATTTTATGTTTTGTCATAGTCTAATGTTGGTTTCAAACTTAGGGAATCCATTAATAAATTTTTGAGTGAGAAATGGGAGTTTGGAAGGGATGAATCCCGTAATAAGGATAAGGTATGACCTATAGGTTAGGATGATGGATCAACCCCCTCAGTTGTCCTAAGGATGGGCCGAGGGGTGGTTTGGTTGGTTTTCGGGACATAGTGCTATCGGAGGCTTGGGTAGTTGCGTCAGATGACTGGATTTACGAAGGTCATTATGAGATGTTAGTAGGGCGTATATCCTATGGGGAGTCTAAGATTAAGTTATCACCCCTAGTTTAGGGTAATTATTATATTAAGTGATATTTTGTATGAGCTAGGTGGGTTGGTACCTAGATTTAAGAGCCTTGAATGTTCGGGCTATGTTATTTATAATCGATTTTAATTAACGTGCGTACTAACTAATATTATTAAGATATTTTACATGTAACCCGATTGAGTAGCATTTTATAATTATTTATTTGTCTCGATTGCGTAGGTTCGTACTTGTTTGCTTGATTTATGTGCAACATACCTCGTGCGTGTGCTCGTAGAATACGTATTAGGGGTATATCCTTATGGGGAACGTACGACATTGACCACGCTAGTATCCCCGTGATAGATACAAACTTTACCTTAGTCATCGATCACGCTAGTACCCCAATGATAGAGACGGGATTTACCTTGGTCATTTTTACCTCAACACTACATAGTGAAATTACTCGTTGTATCTAGATGTGATTAACAGGGAGATCTTCTCATATAGCCTGGGGTGTGGGGTCATATGATTGGTGTGAAGGAGTATTAATTATTCCTTGTTGATGCTTTGAGGTTATAGGATTGGTATAACCTATAACTATACCTATTACACACAAGGGATACCCGAAGGCAATAGGGATATGCCTTCGTTATGTGCGGGCTTGAGAGTTGTCTATTTTTTATGTACGAAATTGGGACCGTACTTACGCGGAGGTTAGACGTAGATAATGTCTTCCTCATATTTATGTACATTTGTGATGCGATACTTGAGTAGGTCATACCAGTTTATATCTTATACTAGAGAAGAATATGATTTATATTAGATATGTATAACTATAAACTTATAGCTCCGGATTTATGTGACTCGTATACTATAGACATATATACTACATTTCTGGTATAAGATGGCCATGGACTTATAGAACTTGAGACACGTGTTTGGTATCATACCCACAGATTGTTAATGATACATGGGTTAGTAGAAAGATACGCTTAAGGTAAGAGAATACCGTAAGATAAATGATTCATAATATAAGAGGTTAATTTAAGAATGCGAAAGTAAACAATATTGAAATAAGGAATGACCTTTATTCACATGGGTCACATATGGGTTTGGGAGTAGAATCTCATGTTTATTTTAAGTTGTTCGGGTTGGGTAAATTAAATGACTTAAAATGGAAAAAATATGTATTATAATTATTGTGGCCCAACTTTAATTAAATTCTCATTCTTTGTAAACTTCCTATTTACGTTGTTACAGTTGAATCCGTTTTTACAGGTATTAGGTTGTTGTTGATGCCGTAGAATTGGGCTGATTCGTTGGAGGAATATCTCTAGCGACTTTTTATACTATTCATAGGATGTAAAAGTCGAGCATTGTAGCTCATATACTTATTGTATTTGATTACTGTTACACCCCACCTATTTTAATCACGGGTGATCAGTCTTTTATCAAAATAAATGGGCATCCCATTTGGTTTATTCTTACATCATTGTTGAAAACCCGTGTCAATTTTATCTTTCATTAACGTAACCACATGCGAAAAAATAGAAATACAATAACTCATCCACAATAAATATAAGAGTCTGAATCATCACACAGTAAATAGATAAATAATGAATACCGAATAAACCATCGGTTTCAAAACATAATCCAAACAAAAGTCAATATAAATAAAACTGAATTCAAATACATTATCTCATTGATAAAACTAAAAGTGTTCAACTGAAAGATGCAACATGCCCAAAATAAGTACCGAATCAACATCCTAATCTAGGAATGAATAACTGAAGAGTCTATACAAAATCCTACAAGCCTCCACAAATGTTGCAGCTACGCATCCCTGAAATGAGTCCTCAAGTTTGGCATCCTTGTAGTTTGACACATAAAATGTTTGAAAAATATTTTTTGACACGGGTCAGAGCCCAAAATCTTTTGAAAAATATTTAGCAAGTAATTAAGATGCAATAATAAAATATGCATTAACACTTTTCATATTTAAGCGGGTGTCGCATTCTCTTAAGATATTACTCACCCCTCAACTAACATGCACACCTAACGCTTGCCTCCTAACCCAACTAGTTATACTACCCCATTTAACTAGACCTCTTACAAATCGTTCTATCACCCTGCTCTATCCCGAGTACTTCTTCCCTTTGATTCATAAGTTAGTTTACTCATTAACTTACTTAGTCAATTCCACTTTAATTGGTTATATAACATTTACCCTAGTTATATAAGTAATACACTCACACTGTATGTATTTAACCCGTATATAATTATCTACTCTATTATATATGTATAATTATACTACAACAATCACACATATGCCGTGTATAATAACCATCCTCCCGAGTAATAACTCACTGGATGCATGTCTCTACAATGCTATCATATCCCACGAATACTCACTCTAACCCGGTTACCATAAGTCGATCAACTCACACCGAAGTAGGTAAATAAATTTGCAAACGTAGTGGAGGCGATCATATTCCCCCAAGAGTGAGACCGAATCATACCCAAAGCATCTCACCTCGAAAATAAATCACACAATAATATACCGGACGATATGACCTGGGGACTATACTCTCCCTACATTCACTAGCCAGGGGATTCATACACATCGCGCAATCTATGATGATTTCACTAGAGGGGCTTGTTTTCACATGAATATCATTCACACCAATATTTATGAAATACACACATACATATATATATACTAACTCCAATTCCATATATATATTATCCTTGCCTTAGTCCCATCATATGGGGTCGGCCACATGAATTCTCCTTTTCCATTCTAATCTATTGTATACATTATTATCATTCAAGTTTAATTCCTTAAGGCCTCTCCTAATAATTTTCTCCCACGACAACTTAGGGCGACCACTTTTTCTTTTACCCTCTATTTCCAATAATCTTCCTCTTGTTACAGGGAAATCTACTGGTCTATGTTATACATGACCGTACCACCTAAGTCTACTTTCTCTTAATTTATCGCTAATGGGAGTTACTCCTAACTTCTCTTTTATGTATTGGTTTTTAATTTTGTCCTTTCTAGTAATTCCTATCATCCACCAGAGCATACTCATTTCACTGACATGAAGACTTTGTTCATGTTTTTTTTAACGCCCAACATTCCGCTCGATACAAGACTGCTGGCCTAACAACTTTTATATAAAATTTTCCTTTTAATTTATTATTTATCCTCTTATCACATAACACCCCACTCGCTTCTTTCCATTTCATCCAATCAGTTGATATTCTACTCGTAACTTCCTCATCAATATCCCCATTACTTTTTAATATTGAACCTAGATAATGAAATTCATAAGTTTAGTTTATCACTTCTTCTTCAGTCTTTAACATCATGTTACTCGACGTCTCATTATTAAATTTGCATTCCATAAATTTCGTTTTATTTTTACTGATTCTCAGACCCTTAGATTCTAATGCTTTTCTCTAAGTATCTACTCTCATCGCTAAGCTTTACTTTGAAGTGTCTACTAAAACTATATCATCCGCAAACAACATACACCATGGGATATCTTCTTGTATGTCCTTTATAATCTCATCCAAGACTACGACAAATAAATAACGACTTAAGGCCGATCCTTGATGTAAACCCACTTTAATCGTAAAGTCATTAGTTTCTCCACATATAGTCCTTACTCTAGTCTTTGTGTTATTATACATATCTTCAATAACTTTAATATAACTCATAGGGATTATTTTCCTCTTTAAAGCCCACCAAATTATATCTCTAGGTACTCTATCATAAGCCTTTTCTAGATCTATAAAGACCATATATAAATTTGTATTCTTACTTTTACATTTCTCCATTAACTGTCTTAATAAGTAAATATCTTCCGTGGTTGATCTCCCTAGCATAAATCCAAATTGATTGTCCGAAATATTTGACTCATTTCTTAATATTTGTTATATAACCTTTTCCCATAATTTCATAGTGTGACTCATCAGTTTGATTCCTCTATAATTACCACAATTTTATATATCCCTTTTATTTTTATAAAAGGGTATAATGGTGCTTTTCCTCCACTCATCTGGCATGTTTCATTCTCTTAAAATTTTATTAAATAAGCGTGTTAACCATTCTACCCCTAGACTTCCAAGGGTTCTCCAAACCTTTATGAGTATTTTATCCGGGCCAACCAGATTTAATTAAAGTTTAATTAATGAGAGTTTAATTCTAGCAGGGCGATGCTAATAAATCCGGCTAACCTATGCCTGACACCCGTAGCACTAGCCCACAATCCCCGAGTCTATTTCTCCGACTCTTAATTTAATTAAACTCTCATTAATTAAATAATCAACCTAGTGTCACCCAGCTAGAGTATTCAAGCTTATCCACCCAACCCGTTCATCAACTATTTCTGAACTCATTTCACTCAGTTCATAATTCATAATTATTCATTAATTATATATCTCATTATAATTCTTCCAACTTTTAATTACCCCGTCATCCCTAGGTAATTTAACCTCTTCTGAATTGTCCTAATAATATTCTCTAATTATAATAGATTTTTGAATTCTATTGAACCTCCCAAAAATCAGCCAAACCATTTCGGTTCGGTACTTGTATCGAATCGGTTCACGTGCCCAGAAATCCGAACTAGTTTGGCCCCTTTGGCGAATCGATTCGCTTCCCCGATACAACAAACCCAAAACAGACTTTTAAATCCCAAATCCAACCCTATCTCCTTCTTGATGATAACAAACCTTCATCAAGATGTATAAAACTTAATGGGATGTAGCTATGATGATTCTAACATTCATAAATCAGTCTAACATAAAATATTGGACAAAAAATCACCAATTTAATCAATCGAATGTGTTTATATCAAAATCCCCCAACCTAACCCTAGATTTAATTCCCCAATCCAATTTAAGTATAGCCCGCCCATATATCTCTACAAGATTCGATTTTCAATAATTACAATTTGCATACAACATCATATGTTTTATTCAATTAAGCACAGGAGATTACTTTCACCCCCAAATCTCCTTTTTTCATGTGAGAACTCTCCCCAAATCAAATTTTGTTCTACACCTACCATGATATGAACATGAATTTCTGCAAATTAAATTGAAAGCAAGTTAATCACTTGCCTGTCTAGGTTCATAGGGTTTGATTATGCATTGTAGAAGATGAATTGACAGTAGTACACGCAATTCCTCTATGAATTTGGCTCCTAAAGCTCTCCTCTTTTCTTCCCTCTCTCTTCTCTCAATTTCTAGGGTTTAGATAATGAATTGTGGTTGCCTCAAACCCTTATACCTAGGTTTATAATCACTGATCCCGAAATTAGGCTAACGGGTCAAGCCTAAAGGACCCAAATACCCTCGTGTGGGCCCGATTATGTCAAAAAAGGCCCTGGGACCCAATTATTACCACGGGGTACACTATTTTGACTATCTTGACCCATTCGAAACCAACCATGACCTCAAAATCTCCCTCCAAATCACTCTACATAAATTTTCCATCTCGACCCCATATAGTCTACATGCGACTCCCAATTGAGATATAACATCATCACATCGATATCACTCATTACAACATATAATACTTATTTACTATTCACTTAGTAATTTTATTCCATAAACATTATTTTTAACTCGCCCGATTAACAATTTAATAAATACATAATATTTAATTCAATTAAATTAAGTCATGTGTGTAATTTAAAATAATCGAATTAATTAAATTTTAAATACTCAGAAATACGGGGTGTTATGTACTTCCCCCCTTAAAAAGGAATTTTGACTTTAAAATTGGGATATATCTGCGGTGAATAACTCTGGACATTGATCATGCATGTCATCCTCCCGCTTCCACGTCAACTTGTCAACATTGTGGTGCCCCCACTAAACTCGAACAAAAGGGTACCATCTTAGACCGTAGCTTATGCTCACTACGATCAAGTATCACCACTAGTCTCTCCTCGTACGAGATATCTAACTGCAAGTCTATCTCCTTTAATGGAACATGCCAAAAATCCCTCTCGCTCATCCGATACCTCTTTAGCGATGACACATGGAACACATCGTGAATCTACTGTAAGTGCTCCGGCAGTCCTAGCCTATATGCCACTAGTCCCACCCTCTCAATAATCGAAAATGGTCCCACATATCTCGACGCTAGCTTCCCATTACTACTGAACCTCCCCCTTAATAGGGGATACCCGTACCAAAACCTGGTCACCAAGCTCTAGCTCTATGTCCCTCATGTGTACATAGGCGTAACTCTTCTGCATGTCCTGAGTTATACGGATGTGCCCTCGAATCAGCTCAATTTTGATAATCGTGTCCTGAATCATCTCTGGCCCCAATAGCTTATTGTCCCCCCACCTCTAACCATCAAGGGGCAGAACTACAAGGCCATCTATATAGTGCCTCAAATGGTGCCATGCTAATGGTGAACTGGTAGGAGTTGTTATATGCAAACTCCACCAATAGAAGGTACTGCTCCCATCCTCCCCAGAAATCAAGTATGCACATCCTCAGCATATCCTCTAACATCTGATTAACTCGCTCCATCTTCCTATTTGTCTGTGGGTGATATGCTATACTCAAACATAAATCTGTGCCCATAGCTTCCTGAAAACTCTGCCAGAGGTTGGACACAAAAATCTTGTCCCGATTCGACACGATATTAATCGAAACTCCATGCAAGCTCACTATCTCAACAATAAATAACTGCACATACTCTCTCGTCTCAAAATTCGTATGAACTAGTAAAAAGTGAGCCACCTTAGTCAACCGATCCACTATCACCCAGATGGAGTCATAAACTCACTACGATATCAGTAACCCGATAATGAAATCCATTGACCCCCACTTCCACACTGGAATCTCGAGTGGCTGCAACATCCCCATCGATCTCTGGTGGTCTGCCTTCATTAGTTGGTAGGTTGCACACTTTGAGATAAACTCCGCTATGTCCCACTTCATCCCCGACCACCAATACTTCCTACGCATATCTTGGTACATCTTATCCCCACCGGGATGTGTAAGGATAAAATTTCCAATTGAGTCCATTGTAGAATTTGACTTATTCCCAGAACAAAACATGTTTGAGTAATAAATAGATTTTGTATTTGTCACGATCCCACACAGTCTATGACCCATTGAAGTTTATTGAAGACGTTGGGGCGAAGCTTTAAGGAATTAATCATGCCTGTTTTATGGTGCATATTTCTCGTCTTCATTCGATTGCATTCCGAGATTGCTCAAGTATGAATGCGTAATGTTAATGGGAGTCAAAAAATATTTTTTAAAATGTTTAAGGATGTTATTATATTAAAGAAATATTTTAAAAATATTTTTATGAAGTGTTTTAAAATGTTTAAACTTCGTTTATTCTGAAATAAAGATGGTTTAGAGTTGTGTAAAACACAAACTCACGTTTATAGTGGTTCAAATGATGTTGACAGCCATTCAAGCGAGATCACCATGTCGTTCGAATGACATGTGCATCTCGTTTGAGCAATTGGTCTATCTCATTTGAACGATCCACCGCCTCAACTTTTTTATATAAGGCATGTTTCACTCTGAATTTCTTAAGCGTGTAGTCCAGAAAAATCAGTTTACATACAATACGTTTTTTTGCACAAGTTTTCTAAGGTTTTAAAGGCTCAAAAAACATCCTTAGAGTTTCAAAGATCCAAAATTTCATTCACATATGCTATAGTGATCTTTGTTTACACTATTGGGGTTTTGTTCATCCCTTTGAACGTTGGGTTTTGCGGTGAAGAAGCAGTGGAGTTCGTGTTCAACATCGTAGACGTTACCAAGATGTATCGGTAGACACCGAGGCATTCGTGGACGCGTTTGCTGTGGACAGGTACCGCGAAAGGATTCACGTGGGCATTATGGAGGAGGAGTTGAAGATTAGAATAACGTTATATCTCGTGGGGATCGAGTCATTGTGTAAGACTTCTATCTATTCGTTGTAATTCCATATCATAGTGATTGTCTGGCTTGGCCCATTCGAGGTTTTTTCCCTTTGTGATTTCCTCATACGTCCGGCGTTGTGATCTTTCTTTACTTTACTTTCTTTAATCACTAAATGCATGTTTAGGATTAAACAAGATAAAATTGGGCTTAACTAAAATTGTTCACATACTTGGTGCGTTTAAAATTTGGAAAAGTTTTTTTTTCAAAAGAAAGTTGGTATTAACATCCTTAAAACACATTCGAAAGAAAAAGAGGCCTATAGGATGTATCGCAAACCTCGCCCTGTGATACTCTGACATTACTGCATGTCGCAAATCCTCATCCTATGGAACCATGAGCCTCTTATTAAAGCACAAGCCTCCCTCAACTAATCGATTAAGACTCCGCCCATCAACTAACAATTGGCAAACTTTGTCTTGTCAATCCTGATCCTCTGCCTGTGCTTTCACCACCCTCATAACAATCTTAAGCGTGACATTCAATATGGACATACAGGCTCTGGAAACCTCATCGTCGTGTCAAAGCTCTCTTTATTTCGCCTTCCAAACTTCAGCTATCTCCCCCAACGGGTCGTCATCTCAACACGTATGCCACCACGTTGGCCTTCCCAGGATGATACTGAATATCAAAATAGTAATCCTTCATGAACTCTAATTATCTCCTCTGCGTCATGTTTAGATCCTTCTGCATGAACATATACTGAAGTGATTTGTGGTCCATAAATAAGGTAAACTGCTCCCCCAAAAGATAATGTCTCCAAATCCTCAAGGCAAACACAACTGTTGCTAACTCCAAGGCATGTGTGGGGTAATTCCTCTCATAGGGCTTAAGCTTGAGAGACGAATAAGCTATAGCCCTATCCTCCTGTTGTAGTACACCCCAAGTCTCTGTAGGGATGCATCTATATAAAGACAGTACTCCACTCCTCCCCTAGGCAATGCAAGTACATGTGTTGAGGTCAATTTGTCCTTTAACTCATCGAAAGATAACTCAGAATGTTCGTCCCAAACAAACGCTAACCCCTTGCGAGTCAGGTTCATCAACGGACCCACAATCTTTGATAAAACCTTAATGAATCGATGACATTACCCAACCAACCCTAGAAAACTATGAACCTCGGTCGGTGTCTGGGCTATCCCCATTCCTTCAACGCCGATACCTTACTCGGATCAACAATAATACCCGTGTTAGACACAATGTAGCCCAAAAACTGCACCTCCAAAAGCCAAAATACACACTTCTCAAATTTGGCGTACAACTGGTGATCTCGTAACGTCTATAGGACCATCTGTAGATGCTCATAATGCTCATCCTCAAAATGAGAGTAAACTAGAATATCTTCGATGAACACGATCACGAACTGGTCAAGAAACTCTCTGAAAACCCAGTTCATCAGATCCATGAACACTGTTGGCACATTGGTGAGCCCAAATGGCGTCACCCTAAACTCATATGACCCATACCGTGTCAGAAAAGTAGTATTAGGAATATCTTCCACTCTGATGTGCTACTGATGATATCCTGACCTCAAATTTATCTTCGAGAAGTAAGCTACTCCCATTAGATGGTCGAATAGATCATCGATCCGAGGTAACGAGTACTTATTTTGGATTATGACCTGGTTCAACTCCCTGTAATTGATACATAACTGAAGTGATCCATTCTTTTTCTTGATGAACAACATCAGCACACCCCATGGTGATGTACTCCGTCTAATGAAACCCTGCCCAAGAAGCTGCTGAATCTGCTCCCTCAACTTCTGCATCTCTGAAGGGGCCATGCGATAAGGCACTTGGGCTCATACCCGATGCTAGGTCAATAACGAACTCAATTTCTTAGCTAGGCGGTAACCCGGTATCTCTTGGAACATATCCTCAAACTCCCTCACCACTGGAATCGAGTTTAAAGAGACAACCACCTTCCGTGAGGTCTCCTCCTCAATATAATACAAATGTGTGCTTGACGCTCCCTCAGGAAGAGGCATTTCCACTAAGAACATCTCCTGCCCTAGAATAGAGAATACAATAGTCGAAATAATCCACCATCGCTCGGTATCCAAAAAACCAATACATACCTAAGATAACTTCGTAACCCTCCATATCTAATACTAGAAGGTCAGTAGCTAAACATAATCTCCCCACGTCTACAGATCGAGTGTATGAGCGACCCACTACCCAAAGGTGACTCTGTACACAAAACTACATGCTGTCTCTAATAAATCGGCCACGCATGCAAATCTGGTGGCTATAAATGAGTGTGACACGCCCATATCAAGTAAAATCCTATCCTCAAGCCTGTGAATAGGGAACGTACCCTCTACTGCTGATGGCGTCTGTGGGGCTTGCTGTATGACTGCATCTCGAATGTTACAGACATGTTTGTACTATAACTGCCACTACTGCGTTGGGGCTGGTGGTATCGGTGATACCGGGGGTAACTGCACCTTCCGCCCCTATTGGGCACCCTACTACTTTAGTAACCTACCCCTATGTGGACACTCTCTCTTCATATGAACCGTCTGCCCTCACATAAAGCAACGCCCCGAGAAGTCCCCCTGCCTCTGTCCCTATTGGCCCTATCGATGTTTCCCTTATAGTTGGCCCTATTGGCCTCAGCCCTGTCGGCCTCCCCTATTGTTCCCTTAGCCTTGGCGGCCTTGAGGAACATGATGTTGCTGCTGCTCAGGACCTTGTTGGCCCTGCCTGAAACTTCCCTCGGGTTGGCCCTGCCTGCTTTCTACCTGACTGTTGTTGCGGTGCTCCACTAGCACCGTTCCCACCTACATTGCCCGAATGGCTAGGTTCACTCCCTCTCTTGTTTCCCTTCAGGTGGAAGCGATGATCTTGGCAATACAGAAGTGCGACAGTGACAACATCAGTATAAGTCCTAAATGCGGGTTACCTATCAAGTGTTGCCTGATCCTTCAGGCTAGCCCATCCATAAACCTCAATTTCTTCTTCTTTTTACTGTTCACTTCGTTGGGCACAAAATTAGCCAAACGTGTGAACTCCTCCTCGTACTCAGCTACAAAATGGTCACCCTGAACCACCTCGTTAAACCTCTTTCGCATATCTATCTCAACGACTGGCGAAACGTACTGGCGGTCAAACCACACCCAAAACTCAGCAATGGACATAGTATCCCTATCCTTGGCAGTGGTAACAGACTCCAACCACTGTAAAACTACCCCGACAAGTCTAAAAGTGGCCAACATCTCTGCATGTCACTATACTCAACCATGCGTAGGTGGCGCTGAATATCCTTCTTCCACTAGCAAGCCAAGATCACTTCAGAACTGCCATGAAACTCGGGTGGGTGGTCCTTCTGAAATACCTCCCTTACTCTTTGCTAATCTGACGGCCCCAGGTGGCCTGGACAATGGGTGCCACTCACTACCGTGATGGATGGGCCAGAGGAAAGTGGAGTGATATGGCAGTCATAGCGGTATTAACTTCCTGTACCACAATAGCGGCTACCTCTGCTGCGGCAACTGTCCCCTGCGGCGGCTATGGCCGCGGTGCTTATGGCTCCTGCTGAGCCTCTCTCATCATATCTCGCTGATGCCCTCGAAGGTCTCCCTCTCCTGGGTGGCATCTGAAATCAGATAGAATTGTATGAATTCACAGTCGATACAAATATGATAGTAGAATAACGTAATCTCAAATATGTAGTCATGAATGCAGCACTCCCAAATATAGGGCTATATATCAAAGAACACTACACTGAAATCGTAGTAAGCCACACAGCTCCTATGGACACTATATTCTGATGCTCTGATACCATCTGTGACATTTTGCCTATTTTAATCACCGATGATCAGTCCTTTAACAAAATAAACAAGAATCTCATTTGGTTCATTCTTAACATCACTGTCGAAAACCTTTTTAAATTACTAACCAACTATGTTAAATTAAGTCGATGTCCATTTTATCTTTCATTAACGTAACCACATATAGAAAAATAGAAATATAATAACTCATCCATAACAAATATAAGAGTTTGAATCATCACACGGTAAATTGATAAATAATGAATACCAAATAAACCATAGATCCCAAAATAAAATCCAAACCATAAGTCTATATAAATAAAATTGAATCCAAATACATCGTCTGATAAATAAAACTAAAAATGTATCAACTGAAAGAGGCAACATGACCAAAAGAAGTACTGAATCAATATCCTAATCTAGGAATGAATAACTGAAGCGTCTATACAAAATCCTGCAAGCCTCCAAAAATGCTGCGGCTACACATCCCTCGAATGAGTTCTCAAGCTTGGCATCCCTGTAGCTGAATACCTAATATGTTTTGGAAAATATTTTTTGACAAGGGTCAGAGCCCAAAACTTATTGACAAATATTTTGTAAGTAATTAAGATGCAACAATTAAATACGCATTAAAACTTTTCAAATTTGAGTGGGTGTCGCACTCTCTTGAGATATTACTCACCTCTCAACTATTGTGCACACCTAACACTTGCCTCCTAATCTATCTAGTTATACTGCTCCATTAAACTAGACCTCTTACAAATCTTTTGATCACACTACTTTATCTCGATTACTTCTTCGTTTTGATTCATAAGTTAGTTTACTCATTAACTTACTTAATCAAATCCACTTTAATTGGTTATATAACATTCACCCTAGTTATATAAGTAATACAATCAAACTGTATGTATTTAACCCGTTTATAATTATCTACTCTATTATATACCTATAATTATACTACAACAATCACTCATATGTCGCATATAATACCCATCATTTCGAGTAACAACTCATTGGATGCTTGTCTCTACAATGCTATCATATCCAAGGTAACTCACTCTAACCCGATTACCATAAGTCGGTTAACTCATACCGAAGTAGGTAAATAAAATCACAAACATAGTGGAGGCGGTCATATTCCCTTGAGAGTGAGATCGAATCATACCCAAAGCATCTTACCTAGAAAATAAATCACACAATAGAATACCGAACGATATGACCTGGGGACTATAATCTTCCTGCATTCACTAGCGAGAGGATTCACCCCAATCGCGCAACCTCCAATGATAGCACTAGCGAGGTATGTTTTCACATGAATATCATGCACACTGATATTTATAAAATATACACATACATATATATACTAACTCTAATTTCGTATATATATATATATATATATATATATATATATATATATATATATATATATATATTAAAATAAATTAAAACAAATTCGCCTAAACCGTGCCTAACACCCGTAGTACTAGCCCATATTCCCCGAGTTTATTTCTCTAACTCTTAATTTAATTGAACTCTCATTAATAAAATAATCAACCTACCGTCACCTTTCTAGAGTATTTGAGCTTATCCACCCAGTCCGTTCATCAACTAATTCTGAACTCATTTCACTCAGTTCATAATTCACAAAAATTCATCAATCATATATCTCACTATAATTCTTCCAACTTTTAATTACCTCGTCATGCCTAGGTAATTTAACCTCTTCTAAATTGCCCTAATAATATTCTCTAATTATAATAGGTTTCTGAATTCTCTCAAACCTCCCGGATGTCACCCAAACCATCAAAACAACTAAAATTCGCGACTATCAGAAAACCAAACCAGTTTGGTTCTTATATCGAACTAGTTCACGTGCCTAAAAATCCGAACCAGTTCGGCCCCTTTGGCAAATCGATTCACTGCCCCGATACAGCAAATCCAAACCAAACTTTTAAATCCCAAACTCAATCCTATCTCCTTCTAGATGATAATAGACCTTCATCAAGATGTATAGAACTTAATGTGATGTAACTGTGATGATTCTAACATTCATAAATCAGTCTAACATCAAATATTGGACAAAAAATCACCAATTTAATCAATCGAATGGGTTTATATCAAAATCCTCAACATAACCCTGGATATAATTACCCAATCCAATTTAAGTATAACCAGCCCATATATCTATACAAGATTCGATTTTCAGTAATTATAATTTGCCTACAATATCAAATTTTTATTTAATTAAGCACAAGAGATTAGTTTCACCCCCAATCCCCTTTTTTCATGTGCGAACTCTCCCCAATTCAAATTTGGTTCTAAACCTGCCATGATATGAACATGAATTTCTTCAAATTAAATTGAAAGCTAGTTAATCACTTGCCTGTTTAGTTTCGTAGGGTTTGATTACGCATTGTAGAAGATGAATTGACAGTAGTACACCCAATTCCTCTATGAATTTGGCTCCTAAAGCTCTCCTTTTTTCTTCCTTCTCTCTTCTCTCAATTTCTAGAGTTTAGATAATGAATTGTGGTTGCCTCAAACCCTTAAACCTAGGTTTATAATCACTGATCCCGAAATTAGGCTAACGGGTCAAGCCCAACGGACCCAAATACTCCCATCTGGGCCCGATTATGTCTAAAAAGGCCCCGTCATCCAATTACTACCCCGGGGTACACTATTTTGACTATCTTGACCCATACGGAATCAACCGTGACCTCGAAATCGCCCTCCAAATCACTCTACATAAATTTTCCCATCTTAACCCCATATAGTTTACACGAAATTTTCGATTGCGATATAACACCGTCACGTCGATATCACTCGTTACGACGTATGATAATTATTTACTATTCACTTAGTGATTTTATTCCATAAACATTAATCTTTATCTCTCCCGATTAATATTTTGATAAACACATAATATTTAATTCAATTAAATTACGTCACGTGTGTAATTTAAAACAACGAAATTAATTAAATTTTTAATACTAAAAAATACGGGGTGTTACATGTACGTTTCTGTAGATAGATACAGGGTGTTACATGTACGTTTCTGTAGATAGTTATTTTTACTTTAGTTTATCCTAACTCATAGATTGTACATGTGGTACTTATATTCAAAAATAAATTTTATATTATTGAGTTTTATTCCGGAGTTAATTTTATTTCTCATGATATAGATTGGTATCAGAGATGTTGTACTTATTTATATAGTTGCTATCTTGATTGTGTATTCATTTATCTCGTTATACTGAGAATGTACCAAATACTTTTAATTCTCGTGATTTTCGTACAAGGGCTAATCAATCTATTTGTGAATTTTATGGGGTGTCATAGTTCAATCCTTTGTTGTTATTTTTTTTATTGATCCTGCCGTTCTCCTAGAAATAGAAATGCATGAAAACAGTTGCGATTACAAATAAAAAGAATATCTTTTATATTTCTCCCTAAGATAATACCATAATTAGACATAGCCCTTCATTTTTTAAATAAATATACTTACTCCCCGCATGTGCATCAACTCGTTTGTACCTTATGCATCAACCCACTTGTACCTTATGGTTACATGAGACAAGTCTAATTATTGAAAAGAGAAAAGTTATATCAAATTACGATATTATCTCAGGAGTTAAAGTCAAAGAAACCCATTAAAAAACGATAGGGGATCAAATAAACTTTTGAAATGAAAGTAAAGCCTAATTAACTATTTACTCAATTAGCACACCCAACGACGTCGTTCCACCCATTAACACATCAACCCTTAACAAAAACTCACAAAAATTGAATCTTGGAGGGAAATCAATCAAAGCATGTACCTTTCTTGTGAAAAAGATGAAAAACTTGCAAAACAAACTCAAACCCATTTCCAAAAATCCATTCTTTACCAATCTCTCTCACCGTTATCTCTCAAACCCCATTTCCCAACTTCCTCTCTCCACACAATGGTTCTCTCTCATCAGAACTGCAATTTTCACACACAACCTTCTCTTAGGAAAATCCACACACACACTTATTATAAAATCCCACATAAAAGAGCGTTTTTTGATCAACAATCTCATCACAATGTATGGTAAATGTGGGTCTCTTTCTTATGCCTACCAACTGTTTGATAAAATGCCCCAACGAGACCTTGTTTCTTGGAACTCAATTTTAGCAGCCTATGCTCACACTTCTGATCACAACACCCAAAATCTTGAAATGGGTTTCGGTCTTTTTCACGTTTTTCGGAGGTCGTCGGGCGTTTCCGCGTCGAAGCTCACGTTGGCGCCGGTTTTGAAGATGTGTTTGAGTGTTGGATGTGTGGGGGTTTCGGAATCGGTTCATGGGTATGCGGTTAGGATTGGGTTGGAATTGGATTTATTCGTTTCGGGTGCGCTTGTTAATATTTATTTGAAGTTCCGGCAATTGAGGGATGCTCGGGTTTTGTTTGATGACATGGGGGACTGTGATAGGGATGTTGTGTTGTGGAATGTGATGCTTAAGGGGTACGTGCAATTGGGTTCTCAGGAAGATGCATTTCGTTTCTTCTCCGAGTTTCATCGGAGTGGGATAAGACCGGATATTGTGAGTTTGCGTTGTGTTCTTAGTGGGTTTGACGAGGGTGACAAATATGTGGAGCAAGTTCAAGCGTACGCGACTAAATTGTTTGTGTACGATGATGGTTTGGATAATGTGATCTTGTGGAATAAAACTTTGTCTGAATTTCACCAATCTGGTGAGAATTGGGCTGCTATTGAATGCTTTGTTGAAATGAATAGATCAAATGTAGGTTATGATAGTGTGACATTCCTTGTCACTCTATCTGCAGTTACGGCTGTTAATAATATAGAGTTGGGACAACAGATTCATGGCATGGTTTTGAAATCAGGTCTTGATGTAGATGTAATCGTCGGTAATAGTCTTATTAACATGTATGCGAAGATAGGTTGGTTAACTTTTGCGCGAAAAGTATTCAATGATATGGAGGAATTGGATTTAATTTCATGGAACTCAATGATCACGAGTTGCGCGCAGAATGGTTTAGAGGAGGAATCAGTGAGTTTATTATTGAATATGTTATGTGATGGGTTAAGACCTGATCATTTCACATTGGCAGGTGTATTGAAGGCTTGCTTTTCACTCTTGGGAGGATTATATCTCAGTGAACAAATTCATGTTCATGCACTGAAAACCGGGATCATTGCTGACAGTTTTGTTTCGACGTCGCTGATTGATGTTTATTTTAGGAACGGGCTGACTAGAGAGGCAGAGTTTCTTTTTAAAGATAAAGATGGCTTTGATTTAGCGTCTTCGAATGCCATGATGTCTGGGTATATAATGTGTAATAATAGTCACAAAGCATTGAAACTCTTCACTTTGATGCATAAAAGTGGAGAGAGGTCGGACGAGATCACGTTAGCAACTGTTGCTAAAGCATGCGGTTGCTTGGTGGGGTTGAAGCAAGGGAGGCAAATTCACGCCCATGTAGTAAAAGTCGGAGTTGAATCCGATTTATGCGTCATTAGTGGAATTCTTGATGTTTATATCAAATGTGGAGACATGATGGATGCTCATAGAGTTTTTCAAGAAATCCCAGCACCTGATGATGTGGCATGGACCACTATGATATCCGGTTGTGTTGAAAACGGAGACGAGGACCGTGCTCTTGTAATATATCATGAAATGAGGCAATCCGGTGTACCACCCGATGAATATACCTATGCTACACTCATCAAAGCTAGTTCTTGCTTAACTGCATTGGAACAAGGGAGACAAATTCACGCGAACGTGATAAAGTCCGATTGTGGTTTGGATCCTTTTGTGTGGACGTCGCTTATTGATATGTACGCCAAGTGTGGGAACATCGAAGACTCATATTGCTTGTTTGAGGGAAAAGATGTTCGGGATATTGCCCCGTGGAATGCTATGTTGGTTGGTTTAGCTCAACACGGACGTGGTGGGGAAGCTCTTACCCTTTTTAGAAAAATGAAATCTCTTGGTATTGAACCTGACGGGGTTACATTTATCGGAGTTCTTTCTGCGTGTAGTCACTCCGGGCTAATTTCTGACGCTTATAGCTACTTTGACTCAATGTACAAAGAATATGGTATTCGACCCGAAATCGAGCATTATTCATGTCTCGTTGATGCCTTGGGCCGTTCTGGACGTGTTCAAGAGGCTGAAAAACTGATTTCAGGGATGCCCTTTGAAGCTTCGTCTTCGATGTATAGAGCCTTACTTGGTGCTTGTAGGGTTCAAGGGGACACCGAAACGGGAAAACGAGTGGCAACTCGGCTACTGGCTTTGGAGCCATCTGATTCGTCAGCTTATGTTCTGTTATCTAATATATACGCTGCTGCTAACCATTGGGATGAAGTAACCGATGCTAGGAAAACAATGAAGAGTAAGCATGTTAAGAAGGATCCTGGTTTTAGTTGGATAGATGTGAAAAATAAGGTACATTTGTTTGTGGTGGACGACAAATCGCATCCCCAATCCGATATGATATATGATAAAGTGGAGGATTTGATAAGAGAGATTAAAGAAGACGGGTATACGCCCGATACGGATTATGTATTGCTCGATGTTGAGGAAGAAGAGAAAGAACGATCACTCTACTACCATAGTGAGAAACTAGCTATAGCTTTCGGGTTGCTTAATACTCCCCCGCGTACAACAATACGGGTAATAAAAAACCTTCGAGTTTGTGGGGATTGTCATAATGCAATCAAATATATATCGGCGCTCTCCCAACGTGAGATTGTGTTGAGAGACGCAAACCGGTTTCATCGGTTTAAGGGTGGAATTTGTTCTTGTGCCGATTATTGGTAGTATGAAAATCAATCATTGTTCTCTTTAGTGATTTTTCCATAGTGCCTAGTAAGTCTGATTTTTTTTTTAAATTTTCTGTGACTTTAACTTGGGTACCTTGTTATTGGTTGTAATTAAACTTGGCACCATCATAATTTTTTACGGTACTTTTTTCATCGCTAAATGTAAGAGTTTGTCACAGTGACAAAAAAATACATGAGTGTAAAAAACTATTATAGTGTGGTAACCAATTCAAAATTGGCCTTAAAATTTTATGTTAACGTAAGGCTGTATATTTAATTAATTTGGGAATTAGGGTGCTGTTTATTTTTTTTTCTTGGATAAGAAACACAATATAGCAGTAATCAAATAACGTTTGTAAGATGGAGAGGACAAAGAGTCTTCACTCATACATAAAGAAAAAGAAATACAAGATATCATAGAAAATATAGTAGTAATCAAATAGGGTCCGTTTGGTTATGTATTTTGAAAACTCGATTTAAACACTATTTTTTTAATAAAGTTTTAAAATTCAGTTTTTTTTGTTTATAAATATTGGTGCGCGTTTGGTAAACTTGTTTTTAAATATAATTTTTTGAAAAATTGACAAAAACTGTATATATATATATATATATATATATATATATATATATATATATATATATATATATATATACATAAAACTTTCTTCTATACAGTGGCAGATTCAGGAATTTGAGTCAAGCGGGGTGAAATTTTTTGACGAAGCCTGGGGGTTTGGGAGCGGGAGTCCCTGAGTCGATTTTTTGGGGTTGTTTTTACTTTTTTTTTTGGGCAATTTTTAACCTTAAAAATGTTTGAGCTAGTAATTAACTAAATTTGGATTCCTACTTTATTCGTGGATTTTTGTTTATAATATTTCAACATAATATTACCCTAACGGTTGTGTGTTGTCCCCTCTTTTCTGTTTAAAAAATTTCTCCATGACTTCCTATATTTACAACAAATTTCGACAAATTTCAAATAATATACATGTTTTGTACACAACAAATATACACAAATATACACAAATAATATACAAATGAAACACAAATAAATTAACACATATAAATAAAATACAAATAAATTAACACATAAATAAAATACCTATTTTGTTGAAGGCGGGGAAGAGGTTGGGGGGGGGGGGGGGGGAGGGGGGTAGCAGGCAGTGGCGCGGGTGAAGGTCCGGCGTAGCAACAGGTGAAGGCAGCAGGATTTGGATGATATGGGTGTGATTTTTTGGATGATTTAGGTGTGATTTTTTGGATGATTTGGAGAGGATGAGAATAGGGTTTTGAATGAGAATAGAGAGAGCGACTGAGAATAGAGAGCGTGCATGTTGTTGGCAAGTTGGCAACACACGTTTGTTTTTGTTTTTAAATTAATTACACACTTACACCCTCATCTTTGTAAATATGAAGAGCTAACCTTTAAGTTTGAATTTTTACCAAAATACCCCTATTTAAAAAAAAAAAAACTGAACTGGTGCGGAGGGCGGACGCCCCACCTCGGCCTATGGTGGGTCCGCCCTTGCATCTATATATATATATGATACATGAATGTATATATATATATATATATATATATATATATATATATATACACATACATACATATATCATAAGTGCATCAATATATTATGTGTTTTTATGTATATTTAATGAGGTATGTTAGGGAGTTTAATTATATATAAACATACATACATAATACAAATACATACATACATACATACATACATACATACATAAATGTATAAATACATCTCTCTCTCTCTCTCTCTATATATATATATATATATAATGGTATTGCATGTATAATTCACAATGAAATTACATACATACATGAATTGATAATATTTTTTACTACATATGTACTAGATATATATTTTATATTATTCCATGCATTAATAATATATTTATAAAACTATATATAAGTAGGGGTGCAACCGGTACGGATTTTTACCGTACCGTACCGTTTTAGTCCGAAAAAAATGGTATTGGATTCATATTATGAAATATCGAAAGCCGATTTTACCGAAACCGAAAATACCGTAAAAAATTTGGTTGGTTTTGGTTTTTAGATACAAAAAACCGATTTACCGAATTTACCGTACCGATATCGTACCAAAATTACCGTACCGATATACCGTACCAAACTTTTTGTGCAGTGTCAAATTATTTTGTGTATCATACGACTTCTATTTATTTTATTTCTCATGAGTGAGTTTTTATATTCTCTTTGAATTTAAATTTATTTATTTGAGTATTTGATTTAAGTGTTAAATAATCATGTTAATTAAACATATATTTTGTTTAATTAATCAAACATTTAACACAAAATGAATTAGGCACCATTTTGTTAAAATAAAAAGAGCCGTTTGTTTTGTTGGCTATATTTCCGTTTTGCCCTTATTTTATTTGGGCTTTATATTGTGGTTTGTGTAGAGATATTTTTTTAGGGTTTCCATTTCATTTTTTTTACCTCTTTCTCTCTAAAAAAGTGTGACCGTCATTTTTGTTTGAGCTCTCTCTCTCTCATTTTTTTTTCTTCTTCAACCTTGGGTTGATTTTGAGAAATAATTTTTTGGGGACTTTTGATCGAGTGGAAAAATCGAGCGTCCGTGTAATACGCTAGTCGTTGTTATCGGCTTCCAATCTCGATACAAAAAAACCTAAACTTGTAACTACACTTCTTAAGGAGTATAGTGGCGAGTCTGGGTATCGAATCCACAGGGAATGGTTGATAGAATTTAATTGATTTATTACTTCTAAAGAAAAAATGAAAAAGATGATGATGGTTGAAAAGGGAAAAAATAAGTAAATAAAGAAGTTAAATTAATTAAGATGAATGAGAAAGTAGGTTGGAATACAATCCCCTAACCCTAGTAATTTACCGTATAGAAACCTAAAATTGTAAATTATAAATTTGAATGAATCCAGTCTTTATAGATCCTAAGCATTACATATATGAGGATCAAGCCCGCACCATATGAAATCAAAGGTAAATATAAAGCGGTGATAAATAATTTTACGCACATCATATTCTTAAACATCTCAAGTACCTAGGGCAAGAGAGATTAAAAGTTCTACAATGGTTGTAAAATTGTCTCGCACGACTCTTTCAAAATTTTAATTTAAATTCTATTTTCTACATAAGTAATTTACATTGGGATGGGTTCATGCATCCCAACCCTTAAAACTTAGCTTAACATGATGAAATCAAAATAAAACTTACAAATTAAAGTGCAGGAATTCATAACTAACTCTAGAAAATTGAGAACATGACTTGAATTGGGAATGGAAAACTAGAAATCAACAATTAATTAAACTAACTAGGAAAGCAGTAAAAACAATAAATTAAAATTACTTGCAATGGATGAATGATGAATCTTGAATAGAACTTTGAATCTTGAATAGTAGACAAACTTCAAAAACTAGGGTTTATGAAAATTTCTACCAAAGAAAACTAAAAAGACTCTCTAAAATCTGACTTTCTCTCTCTAAAATTCTATTATACTCTCTAGAATTCGACTCTCCATTTCTTGGTTTCTTTCACTGTTTTGAGTTCTCCTTCGCACTAACTTGCATGAAATACCTGTAAAACACATGAGAAATACACAAAACACGAAATACGAGACAAATTCAAGCTATATATACATCACGGGATCATAAAAATACCGAAATTAAGGGGATAAATATGAAGAATGTGTACCTAATCATCCCCATAACTTAGAACTTTGTGCGTCCCGAGCAATGTAAATGAAATTAGTTTAAAGTTCAACTCTTGAAAATTATTTTATTGGGATAGAATACCTTTTTCGCGGGCAAGCGATTGTATTTAGCGTATGCAACAAGCCTTTAAACCCCTAGGTTACCCTAGTAGGACGAGTTTTGTCTCGTGAGGGTTTGTAGTGAATATACCCACAAAATTCTTTATTGACTCAAATAAATATCAAAATACTTAAAAATTGTACAATTTAAACTTTTTGAAAAATACTCACCATAACTTCATATTCAAGTGTCTCAAACCGTAGTGTATGTGTGCAAAGCCAAAAATTCAACCTCAAATTTCCACCAATTGAGCATTACGTTACTTTCCGAAAATTCGTTTTGATTCAAATTCTTACGGATGCACTCACAAACGAATCACTTGGATTGTGGTTGTTTTCTCTCGGTATGTATGATATAAAGAGTAACTATAATGGACACAAATTCACGCATACAAAATTGAAAAGAAGGAAATATATGGTGAAAAGATCTCATCATCGGAATACATTTATTAGGAAACGGGAAACATCATCTCTTAATCACACCATTTTAATCTTCTTTATTATCTTTTCATATCTTATCTCTCCATGCGGTAATTAATTTCACCATTCGGACTCGGTTAGGACTTTTCGGGTTAAAAACTGTAAAGGGTAAAAATGGGAATATGCGGATTGTTCGGAACTGAAAAATGTCCTTATGACGTCCATTTGTGCTTTTTCGACATTTGCTCATTTTTTTCTTTCTTTTTCTATTTTCATTTTTTTCTTCTTGCTATTTTTTTTTTGAACATATTTTTTCTATTTTTCTTTTGCCCCTTTTTATTGCACAATTTGGACTTACTTGATGAATTTTCTCAATTTTCACAATTCCGGTCTATTTGGGTTTTTCGAGTTGTCAAACGAAAGGATAAATTTTATTTGGCTCAATTTGGGTTACAAAGGGATAATTTTTCACAACGTTTTTATGGCTAATATTTTTGGGTTAAACAAAAGAGGGCGTACTTCATTGTCCAAATTGCTAATCACATTACCATATGCATATCGAGATTAATTAAGTTTAGAGATATATTTAGCACGAATTTCGAGACAACATTTCACACATTTCCCATAACCGATCAAAACAAAGGATTGAGATCATCAACGACTTATTAAAACGCTGAAAAGAACTTTGAGTTAATCATAAACTCGGATTGATTTAAAAACTCATAAAAAATTGAAAGGCTCGAAATCTCACCGGGTTTGATCAATTTCCACACTTATTCGTTAAGTCGTCAATTTTCTTTCAATTTCCATCTTCGGTCAATTTTGGCTTAGTGCATTTTGATTGTTAACAATTTGAGACTTTAAATAGAATAAAGGTGACATTTTTGATAAATTTAAATTCCAATTTTTATTTATTTTGAAGAAAAATATTTTTGGCTTTTTTTCAAAATTTTTCAATTTTTTTTTAAAAATTTTCTAAAAAAAACACACTTGGAAAGAAACACACTTGGAAAGAACATGTGATCGAATCAATGAATCTAAACAATAAACACGAAGAATATTCCACACCCCTAACTTAAATGTTGCATTGTCCTCAATGCGAATCAAGAACACAACATAAAGAGAGGAAAAGAAAGATATTACGCAAATGGAGCGATCCCTGATGAGTACAAGTCCATTGAATCTACAAAACACGTTAGAAGCAAGCATAGCAAAAATAATAACAAAAACTCTAACTATCGAAACTAGACTATAATAAAATAGAAAAAGAAAAAGAAAAAAAAAACTAACTATTTACAACCTAAAATTGGAACGGCTAATAAATCATACACTAGAAGTCAAAAAATTTGAGGGTCCACCCAAACTACAATTTGACTTTGAGGGATTAATAGTGTACCGTCACTATAAAGCATGCCTCCCGAAAAATAAGAATTTCGTTTGAAAAACGGAAGGCATGTGAAAAGTTTAAAAAATGAACCATCACTAATTAAAAAATTTAGGGGGATAATGAGGGATTTGAGTGCACAGGGGGACAAGTACCATTGGGATCCAAGAAAAATAGAATCACTTCCCAAAGATTTTTCAAGTAGTATGGGAAGCGGATCACACAAATAGAAAGAGTCCATCTTGGAAAATAATTTAAGCATAGAGTGCTTGTCCTCAAAATCTTCTCCCCCAAAATTTTCAGTTGGATCTGGTGGAGTGACACATCTAAGTGTATGGCCTGTAATACATTCACCTAATTGTTGTGATGGATTTAATGGTTCGATAATAGTGGGGACACGAGGAGACAAATGATCTTCAACCTCAATAGATTTTGAAATATTTATAAAAAGTTGATATTCAAAAGAACTTGGATCACTCTCAATGATTTCATTCTCAAAAGTATTAGGTGAAGCGCAAGTCTCGACCTTCTCTAAGTTGTCCAAATAATCATTCAACTCCTTGCAAGTTGCTGTAATTTTCAACTCGGTAGCAGCAAGGTCATCAGATTGCTTTTTTATAACAAGCAAGAGTTCTTCCAAAGTAGGCTTCCTTGGTTCTAGCACCTCGGATTCCTCATTTGGTTGAAAACATTCTTCAACTTCCAAAATATCGAAAGAAAAATCCTCATTGGGTTCAAATAATGCATCTAACTCTTGCTCCCAATAACGATTTTTTCCCAATATTCTCTTTCAAGTCTTTTTTCTTCAAGTAATTCATTTTGATAAATTTGGATGGCCTTAGCACTAGGCTTGTATTTATGAGACTCATCTTTAGTGATATTGATCCAATATTCATAAGTCTTGAGTGCCTCCTCCTCACTATTAGCATAACAATTAAAGCCACCAAAAGACTTAAAGTAAGACATTTCAAATTTTGCAATTCAAGAACGTGACACCCATATTTTTCAATTTTTTTTTATTTACTTTTTTTTTATTTACGAAGTAGTAAGTCAATTATAATCTATAACAAACACTCCCCGGCAACGGCGCCATTTTGATCGAGTGGAAAAATCGAGCGTCCGTGTAATACGCTAGTCGTTGTTATCGACTTCCAATCTCAATACAAAAAAACCTAAACTTGTAACTACACTTCTTAAGGAGTATAGTGGCGAGTCTGGGTATCGAATCCACAGGGAATGGTTGATAGAATTTAATTGATTTATTACTTCTAAAGAAAAAATGAAAAAGATGATGATGGTTGAAAAGGGAAAAAATAAGTAAATAAAGAAGTTAAATTAATTAAGATGAATGAGAAAGTAGGTTGGAATACAATCCCCTAACCCTAGTAATTTACCTTATAAAACCTAGAATTGTAAATTATAAATTTGAATGAATCCAGTCTTTATAGATCCTAAGCATTACATATATGAGGATCAAGCCCGCACCATATGAAATCAAAGGTAAATATAAAGCGGTGATAAATAATTTTACACACATCATATTCTTAAACATCTCAATTACCTAGGGCAAGAGAGATTAAAAGATCTACAATGGTTGTAAAATTGTCTCGCACGACTCTTTCAAAATTTTAATTTAAATTCTATTTTCTACATAAGTAATTTACATTGGGATGGGTTCATGCATCCCAACCCTTAAAACTTAGCTTAATATGAAGAAATCAAAATAAAACTTACAAATTAAAGTGCAGGAATTCATAACTAACTCTAGAAAATTGAGAACATGACTTGAATTGGGAATGGAAAACTAGAAATCAACAATTAATTAAACTAACTAGGAAAGCAGTAAAAACAATAAATTAAAATTACTTGCAATGGATGAATGATGAATCTTGAATAGAACTTTGAATCTTGAATAGTAGACAAACTTCAAAAACTAGGGTTTATGAAAATTTCTACCAAAGAAAACTAAAAAGACTCTCTAAAATCTGACTTTCTCTCTCTAAAATTCTATTATACTCTCTAGAATTCGACTCTCCATTTCTTGGTTTCTTTCACTGTTTTGAGTTCTCCTTCGCACTAACTTGCATGAAATACCTGTAAAACACATGAGAAATATACAAAACACGAAATACTTGCCAAAAGGGGTTAGTAGCATAAATACGAGACAAATACAAGCTATATACACAACACGGGATCATAAAAATACCGAAATTAAGGGGATAAATATGAAGAATGTGTGCCTAATCAACTTTTATTTGAGAACACCATTTTTTTGTTTTGAGATTTGGTTTTCGATTTGGTGTGGTTACTTCGTTTTGAGATCGGTTTTTCGGTGTCAATTTTTTCGGTGCCAGTTGTATTCGGATCTAAGTTCCCTCCGTGTTTTTATGTGATTTTTTTCCCGGTTAGTTAGCTTTTCCGACGAAGGTTTGTTTTTTCGGTGTTGGAGGTGTGGATGATTTTGACTTTACGACGAACATTTTTTGAGGTAATCGCTCCCTCATTTTTTGAGGCTCATAATCTTGGCTCACTCTCCTTAGGCACCAGCTCCCTCATGTCATCACACTCTACTCCGGCTTCGGTAGAGGCAAACCGGTCAGTTTGATCTCGTCACACTCTCATCTGTCTCTGACGGAGGTAAAACTGGTCATTTTGGTCTCGTCTCACTCTCCTCCGGCTCCGACAAAAGCAAACCAGTTAGTTTGGTCTCGTATCTGTTTAAATCTATTGTTCCAAATGCTAGAAATTGTACCTGTTTGTTTATGTTTCTAATTGTTCCAAACAACTAGAAATGCTAGAAATTGTAATAGCTAGAAATGCTAGAAATTGTAACAACTAGAAATGGGTATATCAAAATATATACCAGATTTACCGAATGCACAAACCGATTTGAAATTCTGGTATTTACCGAAAAAAAATCGAATTGAAACCGAAATTACCGAAACCAAAAAAACCCAAAAATACCAAAAAAACCGAAAAACCGGTCGGTTTGGTTTTGGTTTTTGTTTTGATGTACCGGTCGGTAAATTGGTATGGTACGATTTTACCATATAGAATGTGATTTTTGTATTGGTAAGGGGTCGCTACCGACCATACCGTACCGGTTGCACCCCTATATATAAGTATCATGTATATAACAATGTGTGTTGTCCAACATTGTTATATAACAATGATAACATTTTATATTAGAAAAGATTTGTGTCATATTAGATTCTCTTTTTGTCATATTAGTAAATATTTCTGAAATATTATGAGATATATCTATAGATACAATATATGTTTTATTAGCTACAGTACCTATATTACGGACGACACACAAACACATAAAAAGTGCCTTGCCACGCACAAACACCCCTCGTTCCCCAACAGTGTTGTATAACAATGTTTAAATGTTATATTAGAAATTTTTTGCTATATTAGAATTTGTTTTTGTCATACTAGAAAATATATTAGAATTTGTGTGCTGTGTGACAACTTATGAACTTGAGGTTGCGGTCTTAAAATTTAATATGATAGGGTGTGCAGTTAACACCATTAGAGTCCGTTTGATAGGCCACATTTGACGTGACAAATATGACAAATGGTGGTAAATGAAAGTTTTGTGTGTTTGATAGTCCTTATTTTTCATGGTAAATTTTGCATGGATACTATGTCCACAAACATGTTTTTGCCATCCTTTTGACAAATTAGTGGGCAATTTTGTTTACGACAAAGTTTTTTCATAGATTTTCCATTCCTATGAAAATTGTTTTTTTTTTAAAATTGGTTTTTCTTGGTTATTATTTTTTTTTTTGTAAAAAAACTGTTTTTTTAAATGTTTTTTATTTTTAGCTATAACTGTTTTTTGTGTTAATTTTTTTTCTTCTAAAAAAATACCTTTTCACTAAAACTGTTTTTTGTTAAAAAAAACTGTTTTATTTTTGTCAAAATTGTTCTTATTATTAAAACTTGTTTTTCGTTAAAAACTTTTTTTAAATGTTTTTTATTTTTCATTATAATTGTTTTGGGGGCAGAAAATTGTTTAAAAAAAGTTTTTTTTCACTAAAAACTGTTTTTTACGTTAAAACTATTTTTCTAAAAAAATAGCTTTTCACTAAACGTTGTTTTTTGTTAAAAAACGTTTTATTTTGTCAAAACTGTTTAGATTGTTAATTTTTTTTTCATTAAAAACAATTTTTGTTAAATTGTTTTTTTCATTGACATTGTTTCACTTTGGGGCTAAAAATTGTTTTTTGTGTTAAAATTGTATTTTTTTAAAAAAACTATTTTTTTGTGTTATAATTGTTTCACTTTTGGGCTAAAAACTATTTTTTTAATGTTTTTTTTGTTACAGACTGTTTTTCTTGAAAAACTATTTTTTCCCCTCGTTATAAACTGTTTTAACTGTCAAAACTATTTTTTTAAGAACGACTTTTTTTCGTTGTAGGTTGTTTTTTGTTAAAATTGTTTTTTGAGAAACAAATTTTTTGTTAAGATTTTTTTTATTAAAAATCATTTCTTTTATATATCAGTGTGTTTACATTTGTCACTTTTACCATTAATTTTAGCAAACATTTCACGTTTGTCACCTTAAAAATTAATGTTATCAAACAACTAACCTTTTTATCATGGGATTTGCATTGAAAATTTTGCCATGCCATGGAAAAATTTGTCATTTGTCCACTTTGCAGCGAAACGAACCCCTATATTACAATGTAAACATGTTATATTAGGAAATATTTCTGTCATATTGGTTTATTTAGTCATATTAGAAAATATTTGTGTACTATCATTAAATAGATCTAGCATTTTATGAAAAATATATGTGGACCACAATACATGTCTTATTAGCCTCAGTAACTATATTAGAGACCGCACACAAACATTTAAGAAGTGTTTGGCCGCACATAAACACCCCCTCATCCCCCAACACTTTATACCAATGTAAATTCGTTATAATACAATAAATGTCATATTGGGACCGCACACAAACACAAAAAAAGTGTTTGGTCGTAGACAAACTCCCTCAACCTTTGGTCTTTTTGACAAGTTTTCTATTCCGCAAATCCTCTTTTTCTAAATTTCCCTAAACTAAGTGTCACAATACATCTCCATAATTCCTTAGTTTATCTCCAATTTAACCTTATCTCAATTAACATCAAGTTCACTCCTTTTTTAGGCAAATCACCTGCAACTTTGTCTAAAGGCCCTATACAATTACATGAATTTATGCAGATACAATAAAACGTGTGAAGTTAATGTTGTATATAAAGTAAGAATTGGTAATCTATATTAATTAATATATGTATAATTACATTTATACACATAGATCTATATACAGTTACATTTCTGAATACAAATATAATTACATTTATATTTTAGCTATAGTTAATTTTGTAATTATAAGTACATAGAAATTCACTTCTAATTTAGATATTTACAAATAGTAGATACAATTACCATTGTAATTTAATAATTTACAAATAGTTATATTTATTATCTTTGTAATTTAATAATTTATCAATAGTTATGGTCACACACAGTAAGAGTTTTTAAGTTATATAATTTAATTATCTAGAAAGTTCATGTCGAGTTATCAAATTTTTAACAAGATAAACATAAAAACTATTACCACGAAAGAGATAAAGTTAAATCATTACTGATGATGGATTTGATTCAATGAAATGAGAGGAAGAGTGATATAACTTTTCAGAGAGTACTTATAAAAAGTTAATAAATTTAATGATAATTTTTAAGAGAATATTTAGATAATGGTATGCATATAAATTGAACTGATGATCCTTGGAGTTTTTTTTTTGGGTGGGGTGGGAGGGACGAATTTTAATGCGGTTAGGAAGGCTAAGGAAAGAAGAAGGGGTAATGGAGTTGATTGGGATGAGGTTGGTGATTTTAATGAGTGTATTACTGACATTAATGCGGGGGGTTTTCTATGAAAGGTTGTTAGTTTACTTGGAGTAATGGTAGAGAGGGAGATGCAAATATTCAAAGTAGAACAAATAGGGTGCTCTATAATGAGATATGGATGCAAAAATTTATGGATTGTGAGGTGTGTGTTGACGAAGCATCAATCATTTAGGGATATTCTTATAAAGGGTTGGGAATTGGAGATTATTGAAAATACTATGTTTATTGTTGCTGAAAGATCGAAATTATTGAAGGTTGATTTTAAGGAGCTAACATGAATTGGTGTTCTAATAATTTCTTTATGGTCAATGCTAAAAAAGTGGTGAAAGTGTGTTACTTAGTAATAGAAGGAGGTGTCTTACTGAATATCTTTAATTGACGAAAAATTAGGAAGAATTTTATAAACAAAAATCTAGAATCCAATGGTTGGAGTTGAGAGGCAAAAATACTTATTTCTTTTACAAGAAGGTAAACAATAATGTAGCTAGAAATGAGATTTTATCAATTAAATATAGTGATGGAAATATTGTTAGTGGGTAGGGGGCTGTTCATAAGGAGGCAATGAGGTTTTTCTCTAGTATTCTTGGGTCTAAATATACCAGTGAAAATAATGATAGGAGCAGGCTTTGGAGAATTAGACAAAGATGGTTAAATGAAAAGCAAAAAAGAAATATGCAAATGCCAATTACTGAGGAGCAAATTAAAGAAGATTTATCTGATATTAATCCTAAGAAGGCTCTAGGTCCTGATGGTTATAATGCAAGTTTCTTTCAAAATAATTGGGGCATTAATGGTAAAAGTTTGATTGATACAGTGATGCTTTTCTTCACTAATGGCAGGATGCTTTGAGAATGGAATATTACTCTGATAAGCCTCATTCCTAAAAATAATGCCCCTTCTTTTATGAGGGATTTAAGGCCCATTTCTTTTTATAATACCACTTATAAGATCATTTCTAAAGCCATTGTTAGAAAACTTAGAGGGGCTATTCCTGGTCTTGCCAATAATAGACAATCTTCTTTTATTGAGGGAAGAAACATTTCTGACAATATTCTTCTTATGCAAGAAATTGTTAAATGGTATAATATGGATAAGAGGGGTTACCAGATATGATTTAAAGATTGATTTAATTAAGGCCTATGATTTTATTGATTGGTCATTTATTGAGAATGTTTTGGAGGGGGTGGTGTATCCTGGTGTTGTTTCCAATCGGATCATGGAATGCATTCTACCTACAAGCTACTATGTGAATGTTAATGGGGGAATTGATGGTATGTTCATGGTAACTAATGGTCTTAGACAAGGAGAACCTTTATCTCCTTATTTGTTTCATCTTGTCATGGAATGTTTCTCTTAGTTATTGGATGATGAAATTCAGAATGGAGAGTTTCAGCTTCACCCATAATATAAGCGTTTAAATCTTTCTCATATTATATTTGCGGATGACCTCTTTACTGTTGATGGTGCTGATGATAATTCTTTTAGAGTTATTGACAAAGTCTTAAAAGAGTTTAAGCTTCTCTCTAGTTCGGGGCCTAGTTATTATAATTGTGAAATATTTTTTACTGGTGTAGATGATGATACAAAGGGTATATCAGGGGACACTTCATGTGAAATACTTAGAGGTTCTTTCAATTTCAACTAGACTGAAGAGTTATGACTGTAAAGTGTTGGTTGAGAAATTGACGAACATGGTTAAGAATTAGACTAATAGGTGAATATCCTATACTGGCAGAGTTGAATTGGATATTTCTGTGCTAAGAAGTATTCAGGTGTATTGGATTGGTTTATTTATTTTACTTAATGGGGTTATAAAAGAGATTTATTAGGTTTTGAGTAGATTTATATAGATTGGAGTTAATTTGAAGAAGCTTGGGGCTAAAGTCTCTTGGAAAGATGTGTGCGTTCCTATTGAAAAAGGAGGATTAGGTGTGAAAAGTCTTTTTGAATAGAATAAAGCTTGCATGTTTAGGAATTTGTGGGACTTGGCTATGAAAAAATATTCTCTTTGGGTTAAATAGATACAATGTGTAATTATTAAGACTAAATCAATTTGAACAGTTTCACTCAAATCAAATTGTTCTTGGACTTGGAGGAAGTTTTGGAAATTAAGAGATAGGGCAAAAAAGTTGATTAAGTATCAGATTGGCAGACGCGATAGAACATTATTTTGGATTGAAAATTGTCATGAGAAAGGGCCTCTGATGGACTACTATGGAAGGAGATTATATATGATGCAGCTAATAGAGATGATGTTAAAGTGTCTGAGTTTATCGTTATTGGAGACTAGTGCACGCCTAGACATATTTCCTCTGATTTAGCAGAATATAATTGTACTTATGTTAGACCCTAGATGAACTGTGATGACTGGATTAGTTAGATTCCTACTAAAGATAGGATTTTTAATTGCAAAGATACTTATAATGTTTTCATAAGGAGGAAAGATAAAGTGGATTAGGCTAAAGCTACACGGTTTCCTAAAAGAGTTTCTAGATTTACTTTAATGATTTGGTCAACATGTGTTAACAAGTTAAAGTTTAGAGACAAACTTAAGACTTGTGGTATTATTGATAGTGAGACGTGTGTTTTATGTGATTTGGAGGTGGAATCTAGAGATCATCTTTTCTTTTAATTCATGTTTACTAAACAGATTTGGAGTAAATGCTTGTATAATAATGGGCATAATAGAGAGGTTCAATGTTTTGATGATGAGATTTATGTTATTTCTAGTACTAATAATTTTTTTTTAGAGTATCATGTAGAAATTAACTTTGTTTAATGTTGTCTATGTCATATGGAGGGTCGAGAATGATAAAATTTTTAAGAATAAAGTGGCTTTTAAGAATCAAATCATGAAGAAAATGTTAAAAACACTACATGCAGATGGAGAAATATTGTGCAAACACAATTTAATTGGGAAACATGCATGAGATCGGATTACCGAAAGAAATTTTTAAAAATAATCTTTTGATGAAGAGAACCTGGGTTTCTAAGTTAAGTTTTGAGGGTTACCTTTCTCATCCTTGGTGCATGAGTGTTTTTAGGGGTTCTTTGATGATATCCTTATTGCTTGCATGATTCATCCAACGTTTGGCGTTCTGATGGTCTGACAATATTGTCTTGAAGGCTCTGTTTCTCTCCCCGGCTTGCATGTTGTAGATCTAGCGTATTTGATACCTATAATGGGTTTTATATTGATGCTTAGTCTTTATTTCTTGTTCATTTGTTCCTTCTTGTCCTTTGACATGTTTGGTAGATATGGTTGTTTATTTTTGTGCATGTATGGGTTCTTGGTTCTGATATCTCCTGCATTGCATGTTGCTACTTGCCCTTAGTCTCTTGGTTGTTTGGTTCCCTACTAGACTATTTTTGGTAGTTATGGTGTTTATTTGCGAACTTTTATGGGTTATGGGCTCTAGTTACTCATAAGAGGTTTGAGATTTGATAGTGATTGTGACGACTCGAATATGATTATGATAAACCATGTTTAAATCATTCTTAACGTATGGGATGGGGATAATGTGTTATTAGAATATATAATTTTAAGTTATTTTATTTAGTCTAATCCTACCTTCATAACTTATGAAATATTGAATTAGTCGGAAACACAAATTTGTGAAGTCTTCGGTAGGAATGTTCGAGTTCGGGACTAGTTTTGGCCACTATCATATAATAACTGACTTAAGGTGAAAACTAGAGAGTTGTATATATATGATTTAAGTTTGTAACACAAATGGTGGAACACAAACGCTGTGTAAAAAAGAGGTTCGAGCAAGAAGTTATACTGGAATTACGAAGCAAGGGCAAATTTATCCATTCGTTAAATGATATTTCGTCTTATTAGGCTAACAAATGGTGGATTTTGATTGGTTAAGGAAGGAGGTGGCTTTTGGCCGACTTTAAAGTCTTGTAATAAGCTCTTCCTTCAGCATATTTCCGCCATTAAAGAGTTTGTCTTGAGAGGAAGAGAAGTGGGAAGTCGAAGAAGAAAAATTGAGGAGAAAAATTGGAGAAAAATCCGTGGAAAATTACAGAAGAGTCCTTAAGGTAATTCCATATGTAAATCTTGTTAATTTTCTTGTGTGACTGATTGAAAGGGTATAAATCATAGATTTTTTATGGAACTTTCATGGCTTGTTTTATATGTATGAATAGATGCGAGTTTAAGCAAAGTTGAACGTGTAAATCATGTATATTGCTTCGATTGGAAACCTTGTGTATTCAAAATCCTATATCTTTTTGTATATTTATTGGAAATGAATAATTTAAGTTGGAGATAAAAATAGACTCATATATGTATAGAATATCCAAACATTATATGAAAATACCAAGAAATAAATCTTTGGTGAAGTTTGAAGTTCAGGTATAAAATCTTCCCCAAAGGTGTAAGTATGCACACCAGTTGTTCGATGTTTTGCTTGACATAGAAAATGAACTTTAAAAATTACGAAACTTTAATTTTGTATGGTTCAATATGTTTATGGATGTTGGGTGAAATATCACAAGAATTTATAATGTAGAAAAATTATGAAAATTTCTGGAAGTTGACTAAACGATAAAAGAGCCTATAAGGCAGATTTTCTTTGTCATAAAGAAACGGACACATGTTGCTCTGGGAAAATTTGAAATGATGTGTTGTATTTTATATTGGGAACAAAATATGATGATAATTGGATTAACAAGAAGAAATTAAAGTATGTTTGGGCTATGTATTGAATATGTTAAATATTTTAACATGAAATTAGATGAGACTTTATTTATGATAAATGATTTGAATGCAATCATATGATCCTTATTAATTGGATTAAGTTTAAGTTATTCTTTGGATTGTTAATATCCTTTTTATGATACTAATATTGTAAGAATTTAATGTGAAAGGGAAGAAGAACTGGTTGAACAAGTAACAGACAAAGGCAAGGGAAAAACACATGAAGTGGCCAAGGTGAGTGTACTCACTGAAAAAAAGATGTCTTATACATGGCTATGGAGATGATTTGAATACCACTCATGGGTAAGATGTATTACAAATGGTTATGGATATGATATGAATATCACTCATTGGTAAGATGTATTATACATGGTTACAAATATGATTAGAATAATATTGAATATGAATTTGTTCATTTCGGTTATCGAAATGGGAGGTTACTCCAGACCCGAAATGGGGGAGATTTGTCTAATAAAGACAAGGGGTTACTTCTCGACCAATAATGGGGGAGAATTGTCTATTGCAAACAGGATATGTGAATCATGATTCAAAAAGTTGTTCATTCTTTATGAATGAGCCGGATAAGTATATAATTGGTCACTCGTTATGAATGAGCCGGATAAGTATATAATTGGTCATTCGTTATGAATGAGCCGAATAAATATATAATTGAAAATTCTTTATGAATGAACCGGATAAGTAATACATAATTTTGAATGGGTCGGATAAGTATATATAAATTACCATATGGATATGATTTATTGCATTTAATTATATGCAATAGTTTAGTAGTGATGCATTCACTGGGCTATTTTGCTCACGGTTACTATGGTTATGTGTTTCAGGTAAATATGACGTCACTGCCAAATCTAGGAGGTTGGTGGGGTTAGCAAGGGATGCATAAAACCATGATTTTGGTCAAACGTAAAAGGGGTAATTTAAGCCTACTTATCTTTTCAGTAAGTTTGAATAAGCATAATTACTTCAAAAATAGTTTAAAGTTTTAGTTTATGGATTCATGTTAATAACTGAAAAAGGATACTCGTGTTTATGATTTTGAAAGAGTTGGCGCTTGCGTTCAATTAAGAAATAATATAATAAATACCATTTTTAACCCAAATTAACCCTAAGCATGCAACTAGGTGTGATTGAAACAATATGAAATCATGCAATAAATATTCAACACACAAAGTTTAAGGAAAAATCCCCCACAGGGGCAAAACCATTTGTATATCACTATAATTTGTAAAAGACGGTTTACAATCGGATTACAATGAAATACAGGTTGACTAAGAATTACCCTCGGGTATCGGATTCTGTAGTCGCGGCTGGAAGAAACCCTTTCCAGTAGGGATGCAATGAAGAGGAAGAAGCGGTCCACTTCACAAAGGGTTGAACAACATCAATGGTGTTCTAGGGTTACCAAAAGTGACTCACAAATGTATGGAATTTGTGTGAATCAATGGTATGAATCAATGGACTCAAATACCATGAAGACTTAAGAGTTATGGAACTCAGAAAATCGTGTGTAAGTCTCTATTAAAAACAACCTCTGATCGTGGATTAAATAAGGAACTCTTTGCCCTAGAAAATCTGGCCACGATCTGGCAGAGTTTATCCTCGTCGGATCGGTCCGGTCCCTTTTGGCGGATCGGTCCGGATGAACCGGATCGGTTCTTTTATCTGGGCCGGATCGGTCCGGTCAGGTCTGATTCCCAAATTCATTCTTCTTTTGATCTTCGGATTTCGGATTTCATTGATGACGATGTGATCTTTTCAACCATCAATGTTGTAACGGCGTATGACATAAAATATACATAAAGATGGACAAATTGTCCTTACAAATCTCCCCCTACGTCTATGCCGGAACAAACATAAAAAATCCGAATTATCAAGTATGAACAATGCCTATACAAATCTACCCTTCCATGAACCCAAAACTGAAAGCGGTGCATATGACTAAGGCTGCATCGTTTGTTCTTCAATTCTTCAGGAATCTTCATGCTTTTCTCATCAGGGTGTGCAACATGGAATTTATCAAGAGATGTACCTACACACATGAGACAAAGCAAATACCAAGTGACGTATCGAGTTTGAAATGAGATAAACATAAGCACAATTTAAGATGATATTCTCAAAAATTCAAAACTCCCCTATAGTCAGATAATTCATTCTCCCCCTTTTTATGATGTCCCCAAATAGACAAATGAGAGAGATAAATCAAGCAATCAAGTACCGCGGTGACACGAGGCATAAAATCACACCATGAATGAACATAAAACAACCAAGTCGGTGATAGCGTAAAAGAATGGGTGTGATCAAAATTCGATAGGAAAATCAAAATATACAAACATGACATATGTGCACGATGAATATTGGATATTCCTAACGAATGAACTCAAATGCTTCCTTTGGTGTAAAAGATTGGAAATATAAGACATTGACTATATCAAATCTACAAATCGAAGCTCAAAGTGATTTCTACACCAATAACGTCCAAAATGTTTTTCATGCTTTTTCAGGACTTTCAAGGAAGTGCAAAACCGTTTTTCAATCTCCAACCAAACTCCCTCAGATATTATTTTGAATAGAGGTATTCTAAATTCTCAAACTTTGGAGAATTGATGGTGAAACCTAAGTGGCCCATATTTGGCATGTATTGCTTTTTATTGCCTTATCAATTTTTTCGGGCTCTTTTAACCTCTTAGGACCTCGGATATTACAATACCTCCATTTTTAGGTCCTTTTTAACGGTGGCTTTTGCGCAAAGTATAAATAATCAACTTTCGCAGCCCCTCCCCGTTATGCAAATAATCACACAGTCTCACCAGAACGGTTTTTACATGCAATCCAATCTTGTCAAGTTTTATCGCATATTGTACATTGTATAGACAGAATTGAGATAGAAACACTCAAGCCAATATGTGATAGACAAGTGCAATAATCAAATAAAGCCGTGCATGTGTGCAATAAAGGATATAGGAGTCAAGCATGTAGGAAATATCACTAATTACATCTCAATGACTCCAATCAATGTTAAGCACATGGATGACATGATGTAGCCTCTCAAATCTCTATAAAACAGTCACATGGATAAATGGAATGAAGTTGTGACTTGGATATCTTAAATGCTCATCCATAAAAGGCAAATCTCTTTTTGAATTTTTCAAAAATTTTATCAAAATAAAATCTTTTTGTGTTTTTCTAATTTTTTTTTTAAAAAGAAAATCTTTTTGTAGTTTTCAAAGAATAATGAAAAGTAAAAATAAGTAAAACACACTAATAGTACAATCTAGCAATAGGCATCAGAGGATATGAAAATGACAATGCAACCTACGCTAGACATGGACCAACCCCTCAGTCAACTGTACAAATCCCCAAAGACTTCCTAAGACTCTCAAATCTAAGGGCATCTAAAGGTTTCGTGAAAATATCGGCTAACTGACGGTCCGTGGGAACAAAACTCAGGGTTACGACCTTCTCCTCAACTAACTGACGTATAAAGTGCTCGCGTAACCTGATGTGCTTTGTGCGCGAATGTTGGACAGGATTGCGGGATATGTGTATCGCGCTCGTGTTATCACAGGAAATGAACATGGTGTCCTGTGAAATCCCATAATCCTCCAACATTTGCTTCATCCACATGAGTTGCGTGCAACAACTCCCGGCGGCGATGTACTCAGCCTCCGCAGTGGACAAAGAGATGGAGTTTTGCTTCTTGCTCAACCAAGAGACAAGAGCAGAACCAAAGTAGAAACACCCACCCGAAGTGCTCTTACATCCATCTACGTCCCCGGCCCAATCGGCATCCGAATAGGCGGACAAACGGTCATCGGTATCAAAGGAATACTAAATACCGTATGAGAGAGTCCCACTCACGTATTTGATAATACGTTTTAGAGCGAGTAAGTGTGACTCTTTAGGAGACGCCTGATAACGCGCACAGACTCCAACACTAAAGGCAATGTCGGGATGACTAGCAGTCAAGTAGAGAAGACTGCCTATCATACTCCGATACAAGGTTTGCTCTACGTCCTTGCCTGAAGTGTCCTTACTAAGATTGGTAGAAGTACTCATAGGTGTACGTGCATGCTTAGCGGAGTCTAAACCAAATTTCTTCACTAGGTCTCTAGCATACTTGGATTGGGAGATGAACATCCCATCCTCTAGCTGACGAACCTGGAGACCAAGGAAGAATGTAAGCTCACCAACCATGCTCATCTCAAACTCATTTTTCATCTCCTCCTCAAAGTGGTGAGCATGATGGGAGCATGTGGATCCAAAGACTATGTCGTCCACATAGACTTGGGCAACCAAGATAGCACCGTCATCTCCTGACGAACAACGTCATATCAACTCCCCCTCTCTTGAAGCCACGGGTTAAGAGATAGGAAGTAAGCCTCTCGTACCAAGCGCGGGGTGCTTGCTTCAAACCATACAAGGCTTTCCTCAGATAGTAGACGTGATCAGGGTGCTTAGGGTCTTCAAACCCTTTTGGTTGTTCCACATAAACTTCTTCCTGTAGAATGCCATTCAGAAAGGCACTCTTGACATCCATCTGATATACCTTGAAGTGCAGATGACATGCGATGGCGAGCAGAAGACGGATGGACTCAAGCCTCGCAATAGGAGCAAATGTCTCCCCAAAGTCTACACCCTCTATCTGTGTGTAGCCTTGAGCGACCAACCTAGCCTTATTTCTGATTATGGTACCATTTTCATCCATTTTATTCTTGAAAATCCATCGGGTCCAATAACATTAGTATTACTAGGTCGGGGGACAAGTTCCCAGACATTGTTCTTCTTAAACTGAAGCAACTCATCCTGCATAGAAGATATCTAGTGTTCATCTTTGAGTGATTCTTTGTGGTTCTTGGGCTCGACTTTGGACGTGTAGCAATGATGACTAACAACGTTCTCTAGTTGAGCACGAGTCTTGACCCCTAGAGTGGGATCGCCAACAATGGCTGAAGGATCATAACTCTTGCGAACCCAAGCAGGTGTGTCCCCTAACACAGGAATAGGGTCCACAGAGTGTGGGAGAGGAACAGGAAAATCACTATCAGAACAATCCTCATCCTCACACTGAAGGTTGGGATCAATAACCGTCGGAGGTTCGTCATCTTGCACAGTGACGTTTATTGATTCCATAACCTTAGAGCTCTTCAGGTTAAAAACCCGGTACGCTCTACTGTTCGATGAATATCCTAGCAATATTCCCTCGTCGCTCCGGGAGTCAAACTTTCCTAATTGCTCTCTATCCCGTAGAATGTAGCATTTACTCCCCAAAACACGAAAATATGCCAAGTTGGGTTTCTTGCCAGTCCATAATTCATAAGGCGTCTTAAGTGTGTGTGGACGAAGATAAACCCTATTCACCGTGTGGCATGCAGTATACACTGCCTCTGCCCAAAATCTCCTAGAAACTTTACGACCTAGAAGCATAGATCTAGCCATCTCTTGGATCGTTCTATTCTTCCTCTCAACAATCCCATTTTGCTGAGGAGTTCTCACAGCAGAAAGCTCATGTTTGATCCCAAGGCTATCACAGTACAAATCCACCTTTGCTTCCTTAAATTTAGTGCCGTTGTCACTACGTATTCTGTTAATAGTGACCCCGTGTTGATTTTGCAGGACACGGAACTTGGTCATTAAAAATTCTACAGCATCAGATTTCTCTCTTAGAAAACCTACAATAGAGTATCTAGAGAAATCGTCTACCATCACGAGAATGTATCTCTTACCACCTAGACTCTCCGTGCGAGTAGGACCCATGAGATCCATGTGAATCAACTCAAGAGCACGGGAGGTGGTAATGGAATTCAACTTCCTATGAGGACTACGGATTTGTTTTCCCAACTGACAGGGTCCACAAATCATGGAAGTTGGCTTTCCAAGAGATGGTAAGCCACGTACTAGGTCCTTTTTGACTAAACGAGATAAGTCTCTAACCTTCATATGACCTAGATGTTGGTGCCACAGATCCATAGGAGTGATCGTGGCGCTGTTGCAAACTAGTGAGGATGTGGGCTCAGTCCCATAGCAGTTATCCTCTGTCCTCACCCCTTGCACTAAAAGTTTACCAGCTTGATTATAGACCTTACAAGCTTCCCGGTCAAACTTTACTGCAAAGTCATCGTCGCACAGCTGGCTGATGCTAAGAAGGTTTGCTTTCAAACCTTTGATGTACAACACGTTCTCTAGCTTTGGAAATCCTGGTAACTCTACTGTACCTCGTCCAACTATGCTAGATTTGCTACCATCTCCAAAGGTGACTCTCCCATCATTATAATCCTCAATATGGGTAAAATATGAGACATCACCTGTCATGTGTCTGGAGCATCCACTATCAAAATACCACTGTGAGGTATTATGTGCTTTGAGAGAGACATGGACAACAAGGGCCTTTTTCTCTTTCTTAAGAACCCAAGTGTAGGTACCTTTTTGTATTCCCTTGTTGTTGTTGGTTTTAGCCGGAATGCGGGGCGCATTCATTGATGGTAAGGTCATCCGTCGGAATTCCTCCATCAAACTCTGTGATGTGGCGGCTAAAAACTCAACACGCTCTCTCAGACTGGCAAACTTATCAGTCTGATGTGGTGGAGCAAATGTACGTCGTGTCCGACCCAACTTATAGCAATCATCCCTAAGGTGTCCATTTCTTTTGTAATGGGAGCAAAAGAGCACAGTATTAGGAGGACTTTGGTTTGCTTTTCTTGGTCGAACTCTCCTTCTTGGTTTTTTATGACGGCCATAAGGAGTCGTAGTAAACTCAGGAATTGGTCCGGGTGCAATTTGGGACGTGGAGGCACCATCAAAACCTATTCCTTGCCTGTCACCAAAACCTAAAGCGGGACCGAGGAGCATCTTTCCCATCTTCCCAGATCTGTCCTCGATTTGTACCTTGACTTTCCTAGCTCTCTCAAGGTCATGAGTAAGCTGAGCAACAAGGGCTTCAAGTTTCTTTCGAGTTTCCAGGGACGAATGGAGCTCACTCGTAAGACTATCCACTTGTTTAGTCAAGTCCGCTTTCTCTTTCTCAAAACTACTCTCTCTCTCTTTAAGCAAATTCTCTTTATTAAACCAGGCAGACTCTCTCTCTCATGGCGGTGCAGGTGGAGGACTCTCTCTCTCTCTCTCTCAACTCTTCTTTTAACGCGGTGATCCTAAGAACTAACGCCTTGTTACGTTTTTTAGTTTTGAAAGACTCATTATATAACTCGGCGTAGGCGCGTTGAAGGTTACTCTCGTCCTCACTACCTTCCTCCTCTCCCTCACTCTCTTCGCTCTCGCTGTCGAGGTGTCCCTGTGAAGTAGCATCCTCATCGTTGTGAGATGCACTAGGAGTACTCACATGACTAGCCATGAACGCGGTGAAGTTACGCTCATGCGGTGACTCATCTCCCGAGTCCACCGACTCGACCTCACTGTCGTCACTAAGGGTAGCATTTAGGACAGCTTTACCCTTTTCCCTATTTAGACGAGTGGCACACTCAAACGCTCCGTGTCCCTTACCGTCGCACTCAAAACACCTCTCACTGTCTTTAGGGGGTTCTTTGAAATCTTTCTTTTCAACCTTATTTTTCTGAAAATTCTTTTTATCTTTGAAGTTCCCATTTTTCTTAAATTTCAGAATTTTCTTGAAGTTTTTAGCAAATAATGCCAAATCATCTATGTCAAACTCACATTCAGAATCAGAAGTTTCTATCTTTCTAGATGACTCGACTCTCTTTCTTACCGACCCCTCACTTTTTCTCTCTTGGGCTTTAAGGGAAATTCCCTTATCTTTTGGCTTGACAGATTTAGGAAACATGTCTATTTCATAAGTTTTTAAATCTCCTACCAGTTCTTCCAATTTTAGTGTATTTAAATTACCCAAGGAATTTAGCACAGTGACTTTAGGTATAAAACGCTTAGGAAGGGAACGAAGAATCTTTTTAACAACTCTAGCATTTGGAATATGTTCACCAAGATTATAGCTAGTATTAACAATGTCAGAAAGCCTAGCATAAAATTCATAAAAACATTCATTTTCATGCATGGTGATGGTTTCAAATTGAGTTGTTAAATTTTGCAATTTTGACTCTTTAACAGCATTTGTTCCTTCATGGGTAAGTTGCAAAATATCCCATGCCTCCTTTGACGTGGTGCACGTCATTATGCGTTTGAACTAATCAGGTGTGACAGACCCAGAAATAGCACTTAGACCCTTAGAATTAAAAGAAGACCATTTAAATTCTTCATCAGTCCAAGAAATGTCAGGTTTCAAGTTGGTCACATTATCAACAGTCACGGTGGGAGGAGTCCACCCTCGTTCAACCAAAATCCATACACGTTCATCAATGGCTTTTAAAGCCGACCTCATACGGGCTTTCCAATAAGCATAATTTGACCCGTAAAAAATAGGCATTTTGTAATATGACTTCTCCATATGAACACGCTCTTTTCAAAAGTCAATTTATTTAAAAAAATGATATCTTTAGAAAAATTTTGCGGAAGTAAGGAATACGCGATAGAATGGCGTAACCTGCTCTGATACGAATTTGAAAGAGTTGGCGCTTGCGTTCAATTAAGAAATAATATAATCAATACCATTTTTATCCCAAATTAACCCTAAGCAAGCAACTAGGTGTGATTGAAACAATATGAAATCATGCAATAAATATTCAACACACAAAGTTTAAGGAAAAATCCCCCACAGGGGCAAAACCATTTGTATATCACTATAATTTGTAAAAGACGGTTTACAATCGGATTATAATGAAATACAGGTTGACTAAGAATTACCCTCGGGTGTCGGATTCTGTAGTCGCGGCTGGAAGAAACCCTTTCCAGTAGGGCTGCAATGAAGAGGAAGAAGCGGTCCACTTCACAAAGGGTTGAACAACATCAATGGTGTTCTAGGGTTACCAAAAGTGATTCACAAATGTATGGAATTTGTGTGAATCAATGGTATGAATCAATGGACTCAAATACCATGAAGACTTAAGAGTTATGGAACTCAGAAAATTGTGTGTAAGTCTCTATTAAAAACAACCTTTGATCGTGCATTAAATTAGAAACTCTTTTCCCTAGAAAATCTGGCCACGATCTGGCAGAGTTTATCCTCGTCGGATCGGTCCGGTCCTTTAGGCGGATCGGTCCGGTGAACTCGGATCGGTTCTTTTCCTGAAGACGGATCCATCCGGTTGGCATCGGATCGGTTCGACATTTTGGTGTCATCGGGTCGTTATGGATCCGGGGTGTACTGGTCTCAACACAGCAGGCGGATCGGTTCGGTCCTTTTTGGCGGATCGGTCCGGATGAACCGGATCGGTTCTTTTATCTGGGCCGGATCGGTCCAGTCAGGTCTGATTCCCCAATTCATTCTTCTTTTGATCTTCGGATTTCGAATTTCATTGACGACGATGTGATCTTTTCAACCATCAATGTTGTAACGGCGTATGACATAACATATACATAAAGATGGACAAATTGTCCTTACAGATTTGATTAAGGTAATTATGATTTGACTCACTTTGACTTTCAAACTTTATAATAAGTAACTGGGTTGGGGTGCATCAGTGATTCTTGGTTCCTTATTGATGAGTGTCTTCTGATTTGATGCTCCTCTTGAGTGGATCTTCTTGTTGTCTAGGTTATGCGTATGCTTTTGTGTGATTTGCTGATGGACTGGTGGTATGGTGGTTTTGGCTGATCCGTTTGATGCTGATAATTATTAGTTTTTCTCCTGGTTTGGTGTTTGCTCTATTTAAGATTCAGATAAGATGGGGTCTGTCTTGATGGTTTGGAGTGTTATTTTAGTTTGTTGTCTTTCGATGAGTCGTGGTTTTGGATTGATGCAAACAGGATTCCTTTAGTGGTTTGTGATTGGACCGGAGGGTGGTGAGAACACATGTGGCTTGCATGGATTTGTAATCATGGAGATTTAGTTCATCAACACGTGGTGGATAGTTTGTTGATATTGTGTGCTGGTTTAAGTCCCCGATTTTGTTGGGACTATTTTTTTTGTTTTTTTAATTTGAGCTGATTTGTAATCGTTTTAGAGTTTTGGTCTAAATGGTCTTTGTCTGGGTTGGGTTTTAGTTGGTTAGGTCTGTTTGTTATGATTTGTTTTTTTGTTGGGTATTTGTAGTTTGGGCTTCATGTACAATGCAATGACTATGTTGTATTTCCTCACATACGAAAATTGTATTCTCTTAATGACTATGCAGAGTAACATAAAAAAAATTAAATTAAAAATGCATTAAAAAGGAAGTAAAGTCTTCGGAACGTCAAGATAAGCATCCGAAAAGTCATTAAGAGATTGTATAAAGTTGATTATCGTGCTGATTCTGTATAGAATCCACTCCTCAAGCAAACGCAGATACAAATCCATAGTAGAGACTATTTTATCATATTATGATATCACCTCAAGAAATGTAATATCCCGTAATTTTATTGACTTTTAATATGAGATAAATTAAAAGTTAATGGGCTAAATCAATGGGGATTAATTGGAATTAATTATAAAAAATTAATTGGGATTAATCCGGATTGAATATTACAAGAGATTTAAGTAATATACATATAATTTCGAATATTACTTAGTGATATAAAGTAATATGTGGATGTGATGATTTTAAATTTTGTCGTGAGTAAATAATATGGAAAAAATGGAAATTAAGCCGGAACGCGCATATGAGTCGTGTCGGGACTAAAATTAAAGGAATAAAATGACATTTATTTTAAGTCATTTAGATGATCATTTTGAGTGTGCCGTTGAGTCTAGAAGGGTCGAAATAGGCATAAAAGTCTACCCTGGGGATTGATTTGGGTCTCGGGTCAATTGGAAGATGAAAGAACACCCTGAAGGGGCATTTTAGTCATTTTTCTTGGGAGATGAATAGTAATTCCATTTTTTGTCTTATTATCTAAGCATTGGGACTTATTATATATGTGGGATGAGAATGAGCGTAAGTTCACTTCTTTACCAAACCAAATAGAGAGAGTGAAAAGACTTTTGAGGAGAGGAAGGATTTTTTTAAAAAGAGGAAGAGTTTTGGCTAGGAGAGGAAGAGACTTATAGGGCAAACAAGGGGATAACCAACATCTTTACCACCTTGCACCACCACGAGAGAGTCACCGGAAAAAGAGGATGGAGTCCTACACTTGTCTTCTCCAAAGGCTCTGACCTACACCTAAGGCAAGTGTAATTCTTGCTCTATTTTGGTGTTTATATTATCAATGTTAGAATAGGATTCTTATGAATTAATGGAACTTGTAAATTTGGGATTAAAATGATTGATAAATCAAGTTTACTGGTTAGGCAAATTCATGTAGTTGAAATATTTACATGTAGAGGCTATGAACATGATGAAAGTGATAGGTTTTACATGTAGAGGAAATATATGTTTATTGAGAATATGAAAATGATGATAGGTATTTCACGTAGATGAATACTACTCATGTTGAATATATAAATTAATGATTTAGATAAGAAATCATAAGTTATAAATTCTGAGTTTATAGGAGGGTTAAAAATGGAGAATTTAGATATCAGAATTTTGATGATTAAATGAGTTTGATAATAATGCTCATATGAACTTGATGATTTGATGTTTCTCTTGTGTGATAAATCACCCTTTAACATGTTAGAATGATGATTTGGATACTTGGGTTTGGTTATAATAAAATCCATATGTATTTGGGTGTGAGAAACTAAGAAAAAAAGCAGAAATCTGGGGGTTGTTTTAAAGCTGTTGAAAAGTCGTTCGAACGACCTGGGGAACTTGTTCAAACGAGACTAATAATGAGATTTGCAACGAGAATTCAGAAGAAATGTCATTCAAACGACATCGTTCGAACGAGAATTCTGGGACTTCTAACGAGATTTCATAAAGTCCTATTTTTAGCCCCAAAAGTTTGGAAATTATAATTTGGTCCTCGATGAAACTTAAATAATTTTGGTACATTAACAAGGAGTGAGGGACTTGGGTTAATGTTGCAAAACTTTATGGAATTGAGGAATAAAATTATGTAAGAGGTATCTACATAATAATATTATGATTAAGAGATGAATAATCATCATGGTCAAGTACGGGTTTATATATATATATATATATATATATATATATATATATACACATACGAGTACTTGGGATTATGTGAGTAATAGCTACATAATAAATATACGATGATAATCGTGATTAACAAGTACGGGTGGTATTCGAGAAATACGACGGGTACTTGGGGTAGGATGAAATCCTAATATGATATTGGTTGAGTGAGTACCAAATTTTATATCGGTTGATGTGTATACCTATTGATTGTTGATTTATGTGTATGATATACCTAACCTACTTGCTATCTATGGGAGGTTTGTGCATTAAGGGCAGTCATATCCTGATGAGAATTATGGGGGATTTTTGACTTGTTAACTCGGGACATAGAACCTAGGGATTGAGCACCACTTTTGTGAATAAGGGTTTGACCGGTCATTTGGGTGCGTAGGTATGTGCAGAGCCCAAAGGCTTATAACTATGTTCACCTCCAATATGTACATTTTTATATTTATGGTTCGAGGGATACACCGAACTAGCAGTCCTTTGTACAGTGACGAGATGTACCCATACATGATAGCAGAGTATGTGCGCACTGCAGCTGAGCCTCGGGGTGAAGTGTTGTATATATACTTGTGATAGTGTTTACTGTGTGAATTAAGTAGACATGAAAGATAATGAAATCTGAAATGAATTAAGTAAGTGAATACTTAATTATATTGAATAAAAAAAGTGGGGCTTCTCTATGTTAAAGAGAAATTGGATATATATGTAGTACCTGTATTGCGAGAGAAATACGTGGGAAAGATATGGGCTATGGTTAGTTGGCATTGATATGAACTAGTTAGCGTGTGAACTGTAACTAATTTGACGTAGAGGTAAGTTAGGTGTGCACTCTAGATGAGAGGTGAGAATTTCAAGAGAGAGTCTGATAATTTAACATGTATATAATAATTTGTGAATATAGAAATTATTAACTTGCTATTTTTAAAACTATTTTTCATCGGCCTCTTACCCGTTCTATTGCATATTCTCTTCTCTCTTTTATCTCCTATATCAGGTGTTAGCCGCAGGACGCCAACTATAGAGGATTAAGATTTTGACGAGCTATGGATGCTATGAAGTTTTGGATTTTGTTTAGACGCTTTCATACTCATTGATTCATACTATGTAGTTGATCTTTTATTTAGGGCACGTCGCCCAAGAGGATTTAAGTATTTCCAATCTATCCCAGTCAGTTAATGTATTATGTCAGTTTTTGATACATTTGGTTTTATTGGTGTTTGTTGTATTGAGATATTAAACTGGAGAGTTTTATTCCAGTTGCATTTAATTCAGTTTTGATATTACTCAGATGTTATTCATTGTGTGAATGGGTTGTGTTAAATGGTTTATGTTTTAAAAATGGAAATTTTAATTATATTAAAATTTGGAATAATCTTTTTAACACCTGCTTAGTTGGATATTAGGTGATTAATAATAGAAAGAAAAACGTTTATCGACAGTGATGCTAAGAATGAACCAACTGTAAATTCTGTTTTAATTGGGTATAGGACTGATAACTCGGTATTTAATTGAGCGGGGTGTTATAAGACATAATAATTCCATAAACGTCAAGTTATATGAGGAATGTCAGCACCCTCACTTAGTTCTGTTATAGGAACAATTCAATGCAAACATTTACAATAAACATAAAAAAACTCAGGATATACAACCCTATATTGGTCGATAACATTCTCAATATCTTGGACTTTTTGTTTGTAATTTATTTCCATAGTAAGATAGATTTCTAAACGGCTTATTGGTTGAAACGTTGTTAATAACAAAAGTTGATAAGTTTATGTCTTTGTGTTGATATTTGGTGGAGAAGATGTAAAAGAATATTTCCAGATGTTATATTATATAGAGAGGAAATGGTGTGGATATGTTGGTAGCACAAACATCAAACAAGTTAAAAAAAAATTCTATACAAAAAGCTTTTCTCTATAGAAGACACCTATGGTAAATTTTATTATTCTTTTTGTTTTGTCACTTCACCGCTCACGTCGTTAAATCATATTCATAATTATTCTATGTGTGTTGTAATTTCACGGCTCACATCATTTAATTATTCCTTTTATAATTATCAAAACGATTAAATTATTCTTCAGTTGACATACTGTTGAAATTATCAAAACAGATACATTATTCTGTGTGTATTGTCACTTCATTATTTACGTAATTTAATTAGATTAATGATTGACATTTTTTAAAACACACACACACACACACACACACACACACACACACACACACACACATATATATATATATATATATATATATATATATATATATATATATATATATATATATATATATATATATATATATAAGATGAGGATCAAATGCGGACCAACTTCAGGACTGGTCTATGAAGACCAATTTGTTTAAAATACTAAAAAAATAATTTTGAGTTGATTTTATTTTATTTTTAAACATTTCAAGGTACCCATATAAAAAATAACCTCAAATAATTTTTTTACCATTTTAAGCAGATTGGTCAAAATATGACAATTTTGTAGTGCTTAAAAATTGATATATATTTGACCGGTTTGTTTAAAATAGTAAAAAATTCATTTTGAGTTGATTTTTTATATATAGGTACCTTGAAATGTTTAAAAATCAACTCAAAATTATTTTTTTAGTATTTTAAATAAACTGGTCCGCATGGATAGTTCTTAAGTTAGCCTGCACTTGATTTTGCCCATCTTCTCACATAAAGGTTGGCCAAACACAGTACGTCGAAGATGAGTCTTGTTATACAATCTATATCATTCTTAGCATTGATTGTAATAAACATTCATATAATAACCTACATTTGAATTAAAACGGGATTAAATTAAATAACAAGATATAATAATAAAACCAACATCCACGTCCAACAACAAAAAAAAACATTAACAAAACTATCTCGACTAATAGATCTAATGACTCTGGGCTTATGCTCTTACAATAATACAAAATAAGTAAAGACAGGAAAAAGTAGCAACCTAAGCTAGAATCAATAAATCGATCTTCAAGAAGCAATACATGACAACAAGTCTGATATTCCTCCAGTCCCACTATCCCTGTCTAAGCAAACTTGGGGGGGGGGGGGGGGGGGAGGACATTTATAATTTGGGTCAACGCCCTAGAGTGTGCAAGAATAAACTTAACGAAGTTAAAGTACAATAATACAATTAATTCAAAGTAAGTATTCCCCATCGTCACTCACATATGTCAGCTATCTCACCCCTCATCTAAGTGTGATATGTCATGTATAACCAAATAAGTCCTGAGATAATAAATGATAATCGTGCCAATTTAATACAACATAGCATTTAGTATAACCATCATACTGAAACGTGTTCATCTACATTCACATTACCACTTCCCAAATTATCCCAGTCATGTTACTCGAAAAAGTGACATAAACATTTATTATGCACACTACTTAGTATTAGGTCTGTAATTTATTGTCTACATTCTTAGACACATGAATTAATCTCATTAAATTTGTATATATACACACACACACACACACACACATATATATATATATATATACACATTTGTGTGTGTGTGTGTGTCCTTTTATATATGCGACACTCAAAGGTATCTACCAGTAGTATCTCCTTCGTGCTCTATTGGTAAGTCCGAAGGAATCCCTTATCCAATCAGACAACACGAAACGCACACAAGTGAGGCGATCCCTACACATTACACCAGTTCACGACTCATACCCAGCCGTGACAGAGTATCCTTGCATCTACATTTACCTCTCGTAAGTGGCGCTGCTGCGTATTACCTATAATAATGACCTACAAAATGTCTAGCCCACGTGTGCCGACGTGTGCTACGAACCCGAATGCACGTAACTCCAACCGATAGGACCGTCCACGAACATATGTATATTCACACAATAAATATAAGTACATATTATTCTCATATAGTATGTATAGGTAATTACTATATATTTCCTCGAGATATCCCAAATGATTACCCATAAATAATCACACCTTAATAATCGACCATCTAGTTATTTATTGATTCCTTCCACTTTATAAGAATATTTAACCATCTACTTTAGTACAGTTCCCCATTTAATATTTGTGCCACAAAAATATTTTTAATAAACTTCTCGTTTATCCAAACACCATCCCACCCACTCGTATGGGTTCCTAATGATATCCTGGATCAAATCTCGTCCCCACCTCAACCTGCCACATGGTCCAAATCGATTCACCTTTAGGGGTCGAATCGATTCGCCTCCAGGGGCCGAATCAATTCGGATCTGGACAGAGGCCCACATCTGCTATGGTTTTCTAATACTCAAATCCTTATTTATTTCCCATTTCCCATTCTAATGGTTTATACATTTATATAAACATCAAGGCAGGTCTTTAGGACTTAGTTTATTATCTTAGGCTAATTATTTAAATAAATTTACATCGATTTCAATTTGCAAAATTCTAGAATTTAACCCTTTAACATGTCTATATAAATCAGATCTTTTTCACTTAATCCCACAATGTTCTATCATTATACAAGGGTCCCAATTATCATAATTTTTAGATTTTCTAAAAATTAATACTAATCCTCTGCATGTGAATAAATCTTTCCAATTTCATTAAGGTTCTAAGGCATGAAATTCATCATTTAAAATCAACCTAACCTCGTCATAGATTCTGAATTTAACTAACGTATTTCAAATTTTTATTGTCTGCACTCATTCGATTTCATCATACCTTTCTATCATCAATTTTCTATGAAATCCAATATCTACATGGGAGAAAACTTTAATGACTTAAGACGTAATTTGAACATTTAAATTAAGCGAGAGAATTCTTGTCTGATTATAATGATTTGATGATTTCCTCTTGAATCCTTTGCCTAATCTCCTCTTTGTCCTTTGTTCTCTTCTCCCTTGAGGTGTGGCTGCTAGGTTTAGGTTTTGATTAAGTGGTGGGAGTTATTAACCTCACTCTTAAACTTATATTAATCCCAATTCTCGAGTTAAGCCTCGTTTCCCTTTTTGGACATCTAGATGGACTTGAACCCATAATTAAACTAGACCAATAACCTCCCAACTTATATGCCTATACACCGGGACCATTTCTAAAGGTCTAAAACACCTAAACGACCCATAAAACCTTTCAGAACGCGTCCTAATTATTTTGATCATACACATCATCATGTAAATGGGACTACCACTGGTCCTAACATTCCCAAATGAATAAAATATTTCTAAAATACGAATGCTTATCGATTTACATACTCTGAACATAAATAAGAAGATTTCATCGCTAGATAATTATCACATTTATTTCTCCCTAAAACATAACATTATTCGCATATAGTCTACGTTCATATCCCGAATCGAAGACTCGTGTTATCCTTAATTTGAAAAAATACTTCTTAACAAATTCTGAGATTTCACATCATGGTGCCCACTCTTAACAGGGCAATTCACCCCATCTGAGCATTTCACAATCTTGATGTTCTTAAGTTTGCCTCATTTTTCTCCTTCAAATGTTCACCATTGCCTCAATACATCACCCCTTCTTAAGCACACTAAATTATATGAAATCACTGTGTAAATCCCCAGTACCTATCACCATCTATTTTACCATATTTAGACTCGAGGTATTATAATTCTCGTAATATTTCCATATCTATAGTGAACACCATTGTCTAACTAGTCACACTACATTCGACTATTAACTTTAAATAGTCCCATAAAATAAACACAAACACTATGATCTTCTTGTCAATCCATCCCTAGGATACTATCGTACTCTGATGTTACTTATGAAAAAAGGTCGGACGCAACCTTAAGTCTTCCTAAGTTCAATCCTTATACCTCTACACATGAAGCACTATAGACGCCTTCCCCTTAACTCGCGAGTGAAACAACGTAATGCGCTTTGATAAAACAGAGTCTACCCTCCTCAATGTACTAACGAGATAGTATTTACTACGAAGTACTATGCACTAGTACAAAACTAAGCATGTCATACAAGATAAAAAATTTGGGATTATACCATCAACTATCTAGGTTGGCACTGATCCCTTTCCTAGTGCTATGTGATACACACGTCCATGCTAAAACTGCGTCTGTTGTCCCTAAGGTGGAGTTGGTAGTACTGATAAGGCTTGAACTACCGCCACTGGCTAGACCTGCATTAGTTGAAACTCTCCCTGAGGTACTTGATGTCCTCGTTGTTCCCCTAACTCCTGTGCCACCCAATTTCCCTAAGGCCACTTCTAGGAGAAATGTCCCTTCTCACCACACACATAAAAATTTCCCTGGAACTGACACCTATTTGGTTGTCACCCCTGTTGGCTCTGATCTAGCTGCCCTTAGCCTTGGTGTCCCCTCTGCTATTGGCCTTGCTGGACCTGGACCTATCTGTTCTAATCATCGAAATCTTTAAATCTCTTATGATGCTCGGAAGATTGAGGAACTCAAAACTGCTGGGCCTCCCGACTGTTACTTCCATTCGCCATACCCTGCTGGTTTGACGTCTTGAAATGGTATATCTTCTCCCCTTTATTTTTTTAGAATTCCATATGGTCCTAGCAATGCAATAAGGCATCATTCATTATCTGGTTATAGGTAGTGAAAGCCATATTCCCCAATAATGACTATCTGATGTGCCAGGCTATCCCCGACATTAACTTATCTATCTTCCTATGCTTTGTGTTTACCTCCTCCTTAGCAAAATAGGAAAGAGCAGTAAACTCTTCCTCATATTCTGCCATAGTGCGACCCTTCTGCTTGAGGTCCATGAATTTCCTTTGCATTTCTGATTGCATCGCTTGAGGAAAGTACTTCTCCTTAAATTTCTCCCAAAAATCATTAATGGTCAAACTATCCTATTTGCTTTCGAAATGAGGGACACCCACCACTGAAGTGATGCCCTTACAAGTCGAAATGAGTCCAATATTTGCCTCAAAATTGATGTACACTCCATCATCCATAAGTGACGTTGAATGTTCCTCTTACATTGGCTTGCCACCAAAATATCCAAACTGTCAGCAAACTCAAGTGGTTGGACCTTATTGAAGGCTTCCCTAGTTCTATCTCAGATCAATCCAAGCGTCTGGATTGGTAGCACCGTCTGATGTATTGGTGGCTATTGTTGAGGATGCAAGGGTGGAAAATGCCTTAACATAGATGCCATCGTGGTGGACACTGCCTGATCCACGATAGTGGCAATCTATGTTAGTTCAACCACATGTGGGGCTGGTGGTGGCTGCTGATGCGTGTAATACCCCGTATTTTCTGTGTTATTGAAAATTAATCCGGATAAAAATATTAACGGGATGTGAGTCAGTATTTGATTATAATGTGTATATTTGGCAATATATGAATATTTGAAATATTGAAATTGTCGCGAGATTGAAATACGGCAATTTGAGAAATTTTGTTGGGACGCGCGTGACAGTCGCGTCAGGAATATAATTATTTGTATTAAAAAGTGAATTTTATTTTTATCACCCGTATGGTCATTTTGAGTGCGCCAACGCGTTCGGAAGGGTCGAACTAGTCAGAAAACACTAGCCAGGGGTTAAGTTTGGGTCCCGGGGCATTATTGGGCCATACCGGTAACTTATAGGGGCATTTTGGTAATTTCGGAAATTGGGTAATTAAAACCCACGAAAATTAGTAATAAAAATCTGACTTATTCTCCATCCACTAAACCCACTAACTACACTAAGGGACTTATTGGGCTCCGGGAGAAGTTAAGAAATAGTTCCAACTTGCCAAAAACTAACCCCACCTCCATTTTCATCATCCTTAGAGAAGAACTTGTAGAGAGAGAGAGAGAAGAGAATTCTGCAGAGAGAGAGAGAAAGAACAACTCAGCCTTCAATATTCAACATCAAATTCAGAGAAATATTAAGGCAAGTGGTTTAATTACAATTGATTTAATGCTATGCTTTTCAATGTTTAGGAATTTTCGAAATTTATCTTGGAAGATGATATAGACCCATGAATTGGAAGTTAAAAACTATGAATTATGTTAGGGATTGCATGCAGTAACAATCTGGACGAATTATGACTTCAAAATTAAGACCCTTGATGATTTAAAAACGGATTTAAGAAGAGGTTTATGCATGTTCTTAAAAGAATTAGAAAACTAGGGTTCTTGATGAAGATTGATCCATATATAGCCCTTGGTTGATGAATTATTGGTTTTAGAACATTATTAATGTTGTAGGATGGTTGTATGATGATACTATAACGTTAGAATAGAATTTCATGCATGTTAATGGTGTTTTGGGATGATTTGAAAACTGCAAAACGAAGCAGTCCGTAGTCATACCTGGTGCATTCGATCGATCGATGTTCATCAGTCGATCGATCGACCACCATCGATCGATCGAAGGAAAAGGTCGATCGATCGACCTTCCCAGAATGAGTAAAGTTTTTCCCTATTTAAATTTTAATGGTGGTAACCCTTGGAAAATATTATTGGAGACCTTATGAATACCCTTAAACTTAAGGAAGACCAGTAGACATGATTATGAAATTTGGACCTTAATTAGAATTCAATTTGAGGAATTATTCTAATTTAATGAAATTCGATAAGTGAGATAATATTTGGGTTAAAAGTGTAAATTTGAATAATTTGATGAAATGAGGTTTGGGGCAGAAGTAAAGACCTTAGGAATAAAGATGTTATATGTGGGAATAATAGGAACTTAATACTCTATTTGAGATAGGCTTTAAGTATAAGAAACTACGACGTGAGACGTGTCGACAGTTTAACTTTTATATTATCGGGAGACGTAAAATATACAAATTTGGAATAATGGTATAAGGATGTAGAGTATACCTTTATTAATATTGAATTATCTAAGATGTGTGAATGCTTAGTATATGATTTTTATATGTATGACATACCTACCATACTTGCTATCACGGGAGGTTACGTTCGCTTAGGGCCTTCTTATCCTTGTGTTGCCCGGATTTAGATTGGTACCTCGAGGACATAGTTCAAGAGAACGACTTATTTGTGAGTTAATAAGCCAGCTGACTATGGAGCGTAGGTATGTACGTGACCATGGATATGTTGAATTATGTTCGCCTCCATTTATGTGTGTGGTGTTTATTCCAACAATTCCTGAGAGATTCGGAATTTGTAATCCTTATGTACGTGATGTACCGGGATGGATAGCAGAGTATGTGTGCACCGCAGCTTAGCCTCGGGGGTGCTTGTATTGTATATTTATGATGTGAAAATATACGGTTAAATGAAAAGGAATTTACTATGTTAAATTGTGAATATAGTTGTGATAACATTATGAAAAGATAAAAGGGGACTGTTATCAATAAATGGCTTGGTTAATAATTTGGAATCCGAGATTTAAAGTAAAACTCTCTATTTAAATGTCAAGGTTAGAATTAAAACGTGAACCGAGTAGAAGTGTTAGAAACTCTTTTGAACTAACTAGTTATGAGAAAACATATGAATGGGTACAGGAACGTTAGGAGTGCACAGTTAGACGAGAGGTGAGCATTTCATGTGAGAGCACGTCCTAACATGTATTTTGCATTTATTATTTTAATTGTTATTAAAGCACTTGCTGTTTTTAAAATACTCTCCACTTTCGGGCTCTGACCCGTTTGCTTTCAAATCTATCTTTTTGTAAAAACCATTTTAGGTGCCCAGCCACAAGGACACCATGCTTAGGATCCTTATTCAGGTGACGAGCTGTAGCTTTTTGTGGAAGTTACAGGACTTTGCTTGTAGACGCTTCATCTATCTTGACTCCATATTTAGCATTTATCAGTTATAGGGCATGTCGCCCATTTCTTTTAGAGACATTTCATTTATTCCAGTTATTCGGACTTTGGTTTGTAATTATTCAGGTTACACTGTTTTATTTATTTCAGTTGGTGGGATTTTATTGTGAGGAGTTTTCCTCCGTACTTATTACTCTTTGTTGGTTATTTCATTACTTCGTTATGGTGAATGGATTTATGTTGTTCTTCCATTATTCTTTTATTGCATGTTAATCGGACTTAACTTAAAATTTGGCAACTTACTTTTTAAATACTAGGTGGTTAGTAATCATTAAAATGTTTTCGACAGTGATGCTATTAACTGGAAAAACTTGGCATTTTGTATTAATTTAATAAAGGAGTAGCTACCCGGTATTTAATTAGTCGGGGTGTCACAGGTGGTATCAGAGCATCAGGTTCTAGTGTCCTTTAGGATCTGTACGGCTTATTATGTTTCCGCTGAGCTTTCTTTGATGTAGAGCCCTATATTTTAGGACTGTTGTATTCTTTTGTATATGCTACGTTCTTCAGCTATTTTGAGTTTATAACTGTGAACTTATAGACTTCATTCTTATTTTAGATGCCTCCACGACGTTCACAACGGGTTCCCAGGAATGCAACGCCAGAACCACAGCCCGCACCAGTTCAGGGCACGATGAACGCCGATGAGGTTGCTGCCATAGTAGCCCAAGCGGTAAATGCCGCACTAGCCGTAGTTCAGAAGGCACCACCTCAGGCGCCAGTTGCTGTGCCAATTCAGCCACATGCATTCCCGTCTGCTTGGGAACGTGTACGTGATGCTTTTCAGAAAGCACACCCACCGGAGTTTGCTGGTAGCTCCGATGTTGTTGTTTCGAGTCAGTGGAGAAAGGATATACAGAGGCACTTAAGAATGTATGAGTGCACTGACGTTCAGAGGAAGGTACTAGCTACTTTTAAGCTAGTGGGATCTGCACTACAGTGGTGGGAATCTATTACCACCGTGGAGGAGAGAGATACTCTCACGATTCAGGAGTTCTAGGTGAGGTTCGACCGCAAGTACTTTCCGTTTGCTGTTCACACGGAAATGAGGAGGAAGTTGATGAACCTTCGACAGGAGGGTAAGACTGTGGCCGAGTATGAGGACGAATTCACCAATTTTATGAATATTGTTCCGGATGAGATACCTTCGAAAGAGAAGAAGATACAGAAATTTACGGACGGGTTGACTTGGAGGATCCGTTAGCATTTGTTGGGGAACCTATCGTTGGACACTTATTCTGATGTGGTTAACGCTGCACTTTTACACTGTCAGGATCACCGCTTTCACATGGCTGAAGGCAAGAGGTCAGGAGAGTCCAGCCATCAGGGCAGGACTGGGGGAAATGGTGCCGGTGGGGCACATTCTGTTCAGGGACAGAGGCAGGGTGATCAGGGTTCCCAGCAGGGGGATCACAAGAGGTTGAGGTCGGGAAATTTCAGGCACGGACAGGGAGGTTTCCGGCAGGGCCATCAGGGTCTGAATGTCCATCAGAACCAGCAGGGTCAGAATGGTCAGCCGCAACAGTTTCAGCAGGGCCAGTGGAGGAACGGTAACGGCCACCAGGGCCGGGGGCAGCAGGGACAGAGAGGGGGAACTTCCCGGGGAAGTGTTTCATTTGTGGTAAGATTGGCCACAAACATCAGGAGTGTCCTGATAAGGGCAGGGCCCCACAGCAGCAGCAGCAGGGTGCTCGACATGAGCCACAGAGGCCACTTTTTCCACCTGCTCTTCCAGCTCCAGCCCAGGTGCCAGCGCTACCAGCCATTCCAGCAGTTCCTGTGCAGTAGGGGCAGTTACAGTATGGACGTGTTTATAACGTCCACCAGGCAGCAGCTCCACAGGCACCGCTCGCGATTGAGGGTATGTTTCCTATCCATGGTACTATGGGTCGGGTTTTGTTTGATACAGGGGCAACGCATTGTTTTATAGCTACACATTTTGCGAAAGCCTTAGGGTTGTTAGCCACAACAGAGAGCACAGTGACGTGTGTAGACTCACCCTTGGGGAGTGGGTCACTTATTTTCTTTAAATGCCGGGGAGTGGGGGTAAAGATTGGTAGTTTGGTATTACCTGCAGATATGTTAGTATTAGAGATGACCGAGTATGATGCCATTATTGGTATGGATTGGCTTGTTGTGTACCGAGCCATGATTGACTGTTTCAGTAGGAGTATTATCTTTGCCATTCCCGGGCAGGAGATGTTTTTGGTGGCGATGCCTCGTTCCGAGGGAGGATCGTCCACTCATTTGTACTATATAGAGGAGGAGACCTCTAAGGAGGTGGTGATACCACTTGATTCGATTCCGGTTGTTCGAGAGTTTGCCGATGTATTTCAATATATACCTGGATTACCCCCCAATCGAGAGATAGACTTTGTCATAGACTTATTACCAGATAAGAGACCTATAGCACGCGCACCGTACCGTATGGCTCCGGCAGAGATGCGAGAGCTACGAGATCAGATTGAGCAGTTATTGGGTCAGGGGTTTATACGGAGGAGTACTTCACCGTGGGGTGCCCCTGTGTTGTTCGTGAAGAAGAGAGATGGTTCACTGAGATTGTGTGTGGACTACCGAGAGTTGAATAAGGTCACGATACAGAATAAGTATCCGTTGCCTCGAATCGATGACTTATTCGACCAGTTGAGAGGAGCTTCTTTCTTCTCTAAGATTGATTTGAGATCAGGATACCATCAGTTGCGTATCAGGGAGGAGGACGTCTCGAAGACTGCGTTCTTATCGAGATATGGTTCTTATGAGTTTCGGGTTATGCCTTTTGGCTTGACCAATGCCCCAGCCGTGTTTATGGACTTGATGAATAGGGTGTTCAGAGATTTCCTAGATCAGTTTGTCATTGTCTTCATTGATGATATTCTGGTTTACTCCCAGACAGAGGAGGAGCACGCCGAGTACTTGAGGCAAGTTTTGCAGACACTACGTCAGAATGAGTTGTATGCAAAATATGAGAAGTGCGGGTTTTGACTGAAGGAGGTTCAGTTTTTGGGGCATATTATTTCCGACCGGGGAATATCGGTTGATCCGGGGAAGGTATCTGCGGTGAGGGAGTGGGGACAGCCCACGACACCGACAGAGATCCGTAGTTTCTTGGGCTTAGCAGGATACTACAGGAGGTTTATTCGGGGATTTTTGAAGATAGCAGGTCCTTTGACACATCTGACTCGTAAAGGTGTGCCGTACATTTGGAGTGATGCCTGTCAGTTTGCATTCGATGAGTTGAAGGACAAGTTGACCTCAGCACCTGTGTTAGCATTACCGAGACCGGGAGTTGAGTATCTAGTTTACACCGATGCATCCTTACAAGGACTTGGAGGTGTATTACAGCAGGAGAGTCAGGCCATAGCTTATGCTTCCCGTAAGCTTAAGCCTCACGAGAAGAATTACCCCACCCATGATTTGGAATTGGCGGCAGTGGTATTTGCCCTTCGGATTTGGAGACATTATCTTTTGGGGGAAAAGTTTCGATTATTCACAGACCACAAGTCCCTACAGTACCTATTCACGCAGAAGGAGTTGAATATGCGGCAGTGAAGGTGGCTTGAGTTTGTGAAGGATTATCAGTTTGATATCCAATACCACCCGGGGAAGGCTAACGTGGTAGCAGACGCGTTGAGCCGTAGACCAGTAGAGGAGGTGGCAGATGTGTGGAAGGCCAAATGGAAGGAGTTGGGACACCAGGATGCAGTGGCCCGATCATTCATGTCTGTGATGACTGTTACACCACAGATTGTCACGAAGGTGGTAAAGGCCCAGGCAAATGACTCGTTCTGTCAGGAGCAGATAGTTCGATTATTGGTAGAGGGAGACGAATCCTATACCGTTATCTCAGACGGGGGATTACGCTTCAATGGGAGATTGGTAGTTCCGGAAGGGGAGGAATTGCGGTACGAGGTGATGGCAGAATCGCACGGCTCACGGTTCGCGGTACATCCCGGTGGGGATAAAATGTACCAAGACATGAGACGTCAGTATTGGTGGAGCGGGATGAAGAGAGATATTGCCGAGTTTGTTTCAAAATGCGCCACTTATCAGCTCGTAAAAGTGGATCATCAGAGACCGGCAGGACTGCTACAGCCGTTGGAAGTCCCGATGTGGATGTGGGAGAGCATCTCCATGGACTTTATCACAGGGTTGCCTACGTCACAGAGAGGTCACGACTCCATTTGGGTAATTGTGGACAGGTTGACCAAAGTCGCTCATTTTCTACCCGTAAGGACATACTACACTGCGGGACAGTATGCCCAGCTCTTTATTGCAGAGATAGTGAGACTTCATAGTGTGCCCCTAAATATCGTGTCTGATCGAGACAAGATATTTGTTTCACGGTTTTGGGAAAGTTTTCAGCAGGCCATGGGCACGGAGTTGCGGTTGAGTACGGCGTACCACCCGCAGACCGATGGGCAGACCGAGCGTACAAATCAGATGTTGGAGGACATGCTACATATGTGCACCATTGATTTTGAGGGTGGATGGGAGCAGTATCTTCCACTGGTGGAGTTTGCTTACAACAACTCCTACCAGTTCACCATTGGCATGGCTCCATTTGAGGCGTTGTACGTTAGACCTTGTCGTTCCCCAGCATGTTGGTTGGAAGTGGGGGACAACAAACTACTTGGGCCAGAAGTAATTCAGGATACTTCAGCAAGGATAGAATTGATTCGGAGTCGCATTCGGGTAGCTCAGGATCGGCAGAAGAGCTATGCTGATGCGAAGAGGTTCTTCAGGGAGTTCCAAGTGGGGGACCAGGTTTTGCTCAGAGTATCTCCTATGAAGGGGATTATGCGTTTCGGGAAGAAAGGGAAGTTGGCACCGAGATGTGTGGGACCATTTCCTATTATTGAGCGGATTGGACCAGTTGCGTATAGGCTTGGGTTACCGGAGCATTTGCATCGGATTCACAATGTGTTTCATATTTCCTCGCTAAGGAAATACCTTAGAGACAATTTGTCTCATTCTCACATTGCTGTGGAAGACATCGATCTCCAGCCGGATAGCTCCTACGAGGAGGGGCCAATTGCTATTCTGGACCGAAGTGAGCGGAAACTGCGGTCAAAGATAGTTCCGTTAGTGCGTGTTCAGTGGCGACATCATAATGTCGAGGAGTCCACATGGGAGCGCGAGGATGAGATGCGCGAACGTTATCCAGAGTTATTCTTACCAGGTACTTTCTAGTTCCGAATTTCGGGACGAAATTCAGTTATTAGGGGGGAAGTATGTAATACCCCGTATTTTCTGTGTTATTGAAAATTATTCCGGATAAAAATATTAACGATATGTGAGTTAGTATTTGATTATAATGTGTATATTTGGCAATATATGAATATTGGAAATATTGAAATTGTCGCGAGATTGAAATACGACAATTTGGGAAATTTTGTTGGGACGCGCGTGACAGTCGCGTCAGGAATATAATTATTTGTATTAAAAAGTGAATTTTATTTTTATCACCCGTATGGTCATTTTGAGTGCTCCAACGCATTCGGAAGGGTCGAAATAGTCAGAAAACACTAGCCGGGGGTTAAGTTTCGGTCCCGGGGCATTATTGGGCCATACCGGTAACTTATAAGGGCATTTTGGTAATTTCGGAAATTGGGTAATTAAAACGCACGAAAATTAGTAATAAAAATCTGATTTATTCTCCATCCACTAAACCCACTAACTACACTAAGGGACTTATTGGGCTACGGGAGAAGTTAAGAAATAGTTCTAACTTGCCAAAAACTAACCCCACCTCCATTGTCATCATCCTTAGAGAAGAACTTGTAGAGAGAGAGAGAGAGAAAGAACAACTCAGCCTTCAAGATTCAACATCAAATTCAGAGAAAGATTAAGGCAAGTGGTTTAATTACAATTGATTTAATGCTATGCTTTTCCATGTTTAGGAATTTTCAAAATTTATCTTGGAAGATGATATAGACCCATGAATTGGAAGTTAAAAACTATGAATTATGTTAGGGATTGCATCTAGTAACAATCTGGACGAATTATGACTTCAAAATTATGACCCTTGATGATTTAAAAACGGATTTAAGAAGAGGTTTATGCATGTTCTTGAAAGAATTAGAAAACTAGGGTTCTTGATGAAGATTGATCCATATATATCCTTTGGTAGATGAATTATTTGTTTTAGAAAGTTATTAATGTTGTAGGATGGTTGTATGATGATACTATAACGTTAGAATAGAATTTCATGCATGTTAATGGTGTTTTGGGATGATTTGAAAACTGCAAAACGAAGCAGTCCGTAGCCATACCTGGTGCATTCGATCGATCGATGTTCATCAGTCGATCGATCGACCACCATCGATCGATCGAAGGAAAAGGTCGATTGATCGACCTTCCCAGAATGAGTAAAGTTTTTGCCTATTTAAATTTTAATGGTGGTAACCCTTGGAAAATATTATTGGAGACCTTATGAATACCCTTAAACTTAAGGAAGACCAGTAGACATGATTATGAAATTTGGACCTTAATTAGACTTCAATTTGAGGAATTATTCTAATTTAATGAAATTCGATAAGTGAGATAATATTTGGGTTAAAAGTGTAAATTTGAATAATTTGATGAAATGAGGTTTGGGGCAGAAGTAAAGACCTTAGGAATAAATATGTTATATGTGGGAATAATAGGAACTTAATACTCTATTTGAGATAGGCTTTAAGTATAAGAAACTACGACGTGAGACGTGTCGACAGTTTAACTTTTATATTATTGGGAGACGTAAAATATACAAATTTGGAATAATGGTATAAGGATGTAGAGTATACCTTTATTAATATTGAATTATCTAAGATGTGTGAATGCTTAGTATATGATTTTTATATGTATGACATACCTACCATACTTGCTATCACGGGAGGTTACGTTCGCTTAGGGCCTTCTTATCCTTGTGTTGCCCGGATTTAGATTGGTACCTCGAGGACATAGTTCAAGAGAACGACTTATTTGTGAGTTAATAAGCCAGCTGACTATGGAGCGTAGGTATGTACGTGACCATGGATATGTTGAATTATGTTCGCCTCCATTTATGTGTGTGGTGTTTATTCCAACAATTTCTGAGAGATTCGAAATTTGTAATCCTTATGTACGTGATGTACCGGGATGGATAGCAGAGTATGTGTGCACCGCAACTTAGCCTCGGGGTGCTTGTATTGTATATTTATGATGTGAAAATATACGGTTCAATGAAAAGGAATTTACTATGTTAAATTGTGAATATAGTTGTGATAACATTATGAAAAGATAAAAGGGGACTGTTATCAATAAATGGCTTGGTTAATAATTGGTAATCCGAGATTTAAAGTAAAACTCTCTATTTAAATGTCAAGGTCAGAATTAAAACGTGAACCGAGTAGAAGTGTTAGAAACTCTTTTGAACTAACTAGTTATGAGAAAACATATGAATGGGTACAGGAACGTTAGGAGTGCACAGTTAGACGAGAGGTGAGTATTTCATGTGAGAGCACGTCCTAAAATGTATTTTGCATTTATTGTTTTAATTGTTATTAAAGCACTTGCTGTTTTTAAAATACTCCACTTTCGGGCTCTGACCCGTTTGCTTTCAAATCTATCTTTTTGTAAAAACCATTTTAGGTGCCCAGCCACAAGGACACCATGCTTAGGATCCTTATTCAGGTGACGAGCTGTAGCTGTTTGTGGAAGTTACAGGACTTTTCTTGTAGACGCTTCATCTATCTTGACTCCATATTTAGCATTTATCAGTTATAGGGCATGTCGCCCATTTCTTTTAGAGACATTTCATTTATTCCAGTTATTCAGACTTTGGTTTGTAATTATTCAGGTTACACTGTTTTATTTATTTCAGTTGGTGGGATTTTATTGTGAGGAGTTTTCCTCCGTACTTATTAATCTTTGTTGGTTATTTCATTACTTCGTTATGGTGAATGGATTTATGTTGTTCTTCCATTATTCTTTTATTGCATGTTAATCGGACTTAACTTAAAATTTGGCAACTTACTTTTTAAATACTAGGTGGTTAGTAATCATTAAAATGTTTTCGACAGTGATGCTATTAACTGGACCAACTTGGCATTTTGTATTAATTTAATAAAGGAGTAGCTACCCGGTATTTAATTAGTCGGGGTGTCACAATGCGGCTCCTGCTGAACCCCCTTATCTGTAGCTGGTGCGGTGACACATCTTGGTCTACCTCTCCCACCGTTTTCCATCTGAAAGAAAATGAGGTTCATATTAGTAACGGATTGTAAAGAATAAAATGATTCCCAAACATATGGTTCTATACATCAAAGAACATAACACATAATGTAAATATCGTAACACAGATACTAAGGACACTAGAACCTGGATGCAGTGATACCAACTGTAACAATCCCCATTTTCTCACGCAAAAGTTGGCTAGACACATTACGCCGCCGACAAGTCTTGTTATATGCATAGTACGCCGAAGATGAGTCTTGTTATATAATCTATATCATTTTTATCATCGACCGTAATGAACATTCATATAATAAACCACATTTGAATTAAAACTGGATTAAATTAAATAGCAGGAAGTAATAATAAAACCAACATCCGCATCCAACAAAATAAAAACCACATGAAGAAAACTATTTCGACTAATAAATCCAATGACTCCAGGCTTATGCTCTTATAGTAATCATAAATAAGTAAAGACATTAAGAAGTAGGAACCTAAGCTAAATAAAAAAATTGATCTTCGAGAAGCAACACGTGAAAACAAGTCTAATATTCTTTTAGTTTCGATATCCCTGTTTAAGCAAACATTGGGGGAACACAATTATAATTTTGGTAAGCGCCCTAGAGTGTGGAAAAATTAACTTACCGAATTTAAATTGCAAAAATACAATTAATTCGAAGTAAGTATTCCCATCATCACTCAAATATGTCAGGTATCTCACCCCTCATCTAAGTGTGATGTTTCACGTATAAGTGAACAAGTCCCGAGATAAGAAATGATAACCGTGCCAACTTAATACAAGATATCATTTAGTATAACCAACATACTCAAACGTGATCATCTACATTCATACTACCACTTCCCAAAGTATCCCAGTCATATTACTTGTAAAAGTGACATAAACTTTTATTATGCACGCTATCTAGTATTGGGTCTGTAATATATTGTATACATTCTTAGACGCATGAATTAATCTAATTAAATTTGTGTATATATATATATATATATATATATATATATATATATATATATATATATATATATATATATATATATATATATATATATATATATTCATATATGCGACACTCAAAGGCATCTACCAGTAGTATGTCATTCGTTCTCTATTGATAAGTTCGGAGGAATCCTTTATCCAATCACACAACATAAAACACAAAAACACACACAAGTGGGTCTGTCCCTACACAGTAGACCAATTCACGGACAATACCCGACCGCAAAAAAAGATCCCATCATCTACACCTACCTCTATTAAGTGGTTCTACTATGTAGTACCCATAATAACGATTTACACAATATCTATCCCACCTGTGTTGACGTGTTCTACGGTTCCGAGCACACATAACCCCAATAGATAGAATCGTCCATGAATATATGTATGTTCACACAATAAATATAAGTACATATTATTCTCATATACTATGTATAGGTAATTACTCTATAATTACCCAAGATATCTCAAATGATTACCCATAAATAATCACACCTTAATAATCGACCATCTTGTTACTTATTAATTCCTTCCTCTTTATAAGAATATTTAACCATCTTGTTAAGTATAGTTCCCTATTTAATATTTTTTCCACAAAATGATTTTTAATAAAATCCTCGTTTACCCAAACACTGTCCCACCCACTCATATGGGTTCCTAAAAATACCCTGGACTAAATCTCGATCCCACCTCAACCTGTACCAGGGGCGAATCGATTTACCTCTGGGGGTCGAATCGATTCGCATGGTCGAATCGATTCGTGTCCACGGTTCGAATCGATTCGGATATCTACAGAGACCCAGATATGCTATGGTTTCTTAACATTCAAATCCTTATTTCTTTCCCATTTCCCGTTTCAATGGTTTATAAATTTATATAAACATCAAAACAGGTCTTTAGGACTTAGTTTATTATCTTAGGCTAATTATTTACATAAATTTACATCGATTTCAATCCCCCAAATCCCAGAATTTAAACCATTAACATGTCTACATAAATCAGATCTTTTTCACTTAATCCCACAATGTTCTATCATTATACAAGGGTCCCAATTATCAAAATTTCCAGATTTTAAAAAATGGATACAAATCCTCTGCATGTGAATAAATCTTTCCTATTTTATCAAGGTTCTAAGGCATAAACTTCATCATATAAAATCAACCTAACCGCATCCTAATTTTCGGATTTAAATAACTTATTTTAGATTTGTATCGCCTACAGTCATACGATTTAATCATGCCTTTCTATCATCAATTTCCTATAAAATCCAGAATCTACATGGGAGAAAACTCCATCGATTGAGAAGTAATTTGAAAAATTAAATTATGCATGAGAATTCTTGTCTGATTATAATGATTTTCATTTGAATCCTTTGCCCCCTCTCCTCATTGGTCGTTGTTCTTTTTTCCCTTGATGTGTGGCTGTTAGGTTTAGATTTTTATTATGTGTGGGAAGTTATTACTTCACTCTTAAACTTATATTAATCCCAATTCTCGAGTTAAGCCTTATTTCCCATTTTTGGACCCCCAAATGGGCCTGAACCCATAATTAAACTAGCCCAATAACCTTCCATCTTATATACCTATACCTCGGGACCATTTATAAAGGTCTAAAGAACCTAAACGAGCCCTTAAAATCTTTCAGAATGCGTCCTAATTATTTTTGTTCCACATAGATATTTTTTATTGTGTTTAAATGACACGTGGATACACTTATTAACGCATGATTTTTTTTCACGAGTGAACTCATCACACCTAATTGAGTCATGCAATTATGTAATCATGAATAAACATGCATTTTCAATTTAAATCTTACCCATTTAAATTTAAATCCATTCGATTTAATTATTCCCAAAATTAATCCGAAATTATTAAATTAAATCTTATCACAATATTTTATTTTTGAAAACACGGGGTATTACATTAATAAATTTATGTAATTTATTAATGTACATGTAAACCATTTAATTTAGGTGAAGTTACAATAATAATTTTATTTATACATTTACTCCAAAAAATGATCAATATTAATATTTGTAATGTAGATATTGTATATAAAGTTAGACTTAGTATCAATTAGTAATGTAGATATTGTATATAGAGTTAGACTTTGTATCAGTTCGCCATGTAGATATATTTACACTTATAATTATATATGAAGTTTCATTATTACTATAGGTGTAATTGTGAAAGAACCAAGACACACTTGTATATAATTTAGTTAGCAGTGTCTAAAAAATATTTGAGCTAACACTTTGTGAAATAATTCAGTTATAGCTATTTTAATAAAAGCAATTACTTTTGAGTTTTTACATAAAATATTTCGATAACAATTCAGTTACACTGTTGTAAATTCATATCATTGTGTAAAACAAAATTCAGTTACATTTGTACAAATATATCAGTTATAATTGTGTGTGTGTGTACATTGAAATTGCTCAAAGAAAAAAATATTATGCACACAAAAGAATATAGTTACACTTGTAATTAAATATACAATGACATTAATTAATTCAGTCACAGATCTGACACAATTCAGTTACAATTTTGAAAAATTACTTACCATTGTATAAAAAAATATGTCAGTTACTATTTATGTAAAAAATCAGTTATAACTGTTTAAATAAAACAAGATACAGTTGAGTTTTTACATAAAAAATTTTAAAAAGCAATTTAATTATACTTATGTAAAATTCAGTTACCATTGTATAAAAATTAATTCAGTTACACTTCTGCAAAGTTAGAATTGTCTGTCTACATAAAAATTACTAAGAGAAAAAATCCAATTTATACAAACGAATATAGCTACAATTGCAGTCATATATGGAGTTACATTAATTAATTCAATTACAATTGTGAGAAAATTCAGTTACAGTTGTGTAAACTCTTTTATCACTGTCTAATAATTTAGTTTGTTACTCTTTGCGTAAAAAGTCAGTTATAATTCTTTAAATAAAAGAAGATACAATTGAGTATATATATATATATATATATATATATATATATATATATATATATATATATATATATATATATATATATATATATATATTAGAAAGTAATTCACTTACACTCTTATAAAATCTAGCTACTATTGTGTAAAGCATAATTCAGTTACACTTTTGTAAACAAAACAGTTACATATATGTATCTACATATAAATTGGTAAAAGAAAAAAAATCAATTTGTACGAACGATTATAGCAATAAGTATCAATGTTATTGCCTAAAACTGGTATACTAATTTTGTCTTAGTGAGAGCATAAGAGTATAAGCGATAATAAATAAAGAGATGTAAATCAATGGAATGCTTATCTAGAACTAGCTATAGAGAGAGATGAGAGAAAGGGAATGACTCCAGATTTACGTGATTCGACCCAATGTGGTGCCTACATCCATAGGTTCAAGTGTAGCCAGTCCACTAGAGTGTGTCAGGAGTCTTGTCTTTATAGATTAAACAAGTACCCACTTTACATGGTAGTGGAGAAATAATTATAAAGTTATCATGGGCCACATGGTGGGATGGAATGCTTGTCTGTTTTTAGCACGTGGGACTGCTGACATCATCCCACTGGTTCACTTATGCCTGCTGTGACGAGGCTATTTAACAGAGTTAGATATGTCAAATGATGAAGTTAACTATGTTGTCTTAATTACTAGGTTCGACCAGAATGCCTAGGCCGACCCTGCTAGTATCTGAGTTGATCTCATTGTTACACGAGTCGATATCATTGTTACATGGATATAATGAATCTAGGTGTCCTCTTCTGATTGATTTAGGAATCATACCATATTAATGGTGTAATAAAATGCCTTAAGATTTTGCTTGCGATTAAGGATTGCAACAAATTCTCTGAAGTGTCGCGTCTTCTGAATATGCGCCTGAGCTGATTGAGTGAGTGAAGTGTTAAATAAGGAATATCATTGACCTCATAATTTATGGTTGTATTTGAATCTTCTTATTGCGCGCCAAGTAGAATGAATTATGAAATTATTTTCTTGGACTTAAACTTGCCACGTGTCAGACACTGGGAGTTATATTTGGTGCTATAATAATACACGTGCCTCGAGCAACGTGTGTCAGTCTGTAAAGCATCAATCCTCTTTTTAAGGTGTGACTTCATGCTCTATCTTTAATAGGGGTAATCATTACCTTCTAAAAATGTATAAAATGTGGTCTTTTAATTCATTTTAAACTTTCAAAATCCATTTCCTTTGCGCGATTGTTTTCCAAGAGAGAAAAAGACTTCATATTCTAAAACCCTTTATTCTTCAGCTAAACTCTTCCCATTTACGTCATTTCTAACAAGTTCCTTTCTTATAAACTAATTTAAAGAATCATTTTATGACTTCCTTTCATTTTTTTCTAGATTTTACCCACCTTTAGGATTTCAGGTATGCCGCTTTCCCTTTTGTACCTTCTTAGGGTTTTCTTATGAGATTTTCTGTAATTTTTTCCATTCTAACTGCAACTTATTGTTGTTATTATTGACGGATGTTGTTAGATTTATCCTCTGATTTGAGTTTAAATGTCTTAGGTGGCCATTGAGTTAGTTAGCCTAGGGTTTTCACATTTTAGGCCTTTTTAGGTGTTTTAGGGTTTCGTTTTGCCCAAATAATTCTTCTTTATAACCAAACAACCTCCAAGCCTTTGTTTACCCCAAAATTCCATCTTTCCCATCACTGATCAATCCCCAAAATCTAATTCATCTTTTATGAGTAAACACTCATAGGTCAATAGATCGTTAGAGAACATTAGGAGGTTGAATAGGTTTTTTTCTACGGTTATAGCATAGAGGTTTCCCACCTCCTAAGTGTAGTTCATCCTGAGGATAGTCCCTCTCATCCTCGGTATACCACCAAGATCAACCTTCTACTGTCTACACTCCACAACCTCTGATCGTGGAGCATCACGGTCCTGAGTTCGTAGGGCCAGATACAGTTAACGAGGCTCGCCAGCAAATTGGTGGTGGAAGCTTTATAAATACGGTGTTATACATATCAATCACTGACTTGGAGTCTTTGACTGACATATTCATGTATGATAGACTTGTACCTTCAATCTCTCATGTTGAGGTATATTCTACCCAGGAGAGAACTTCTCAATGACTCCTATGATCCTTTAAACACCGATGTCAGATGTCACGCTTGTGATGTCCTCGAGGATGGGTTGGACGACCTGAGAGAGAAGTATGGCATACCCACCAGTATCAAGACTAGGTTACCTGACTATAATGATATGGTTTACGATCATCCCAATAAATATGAGATTTGCTTTCTCCTATGGGCACTTCAAGTTAGATTTTGTCTTCCTTTAAACCCTATTATAAGGTCTATCCAACGGGGTTATGGGGTTGCTCATCATAAAAAATTTAAGCAAGAGGTGAAGGGGAAAGCTGACTTCGATGCTAAGGCCAAGTAGAAAGTTGTTGCTAAAAAGATAGCCGAAGTTGAGGACCGAAAGAAATATGAGATTAATACACGAAGGAAGGCCAAAATTGATGCAGCTACCCAGGATAAGTCCAAAGGGAAGGCTCCCATGTCTTTTGGTTTTCTTGATGCTGGTGATAAAAGGCCCCTCGAGGCCCCCACTACCCAAGATGACCCTAAAGTCCCAAGGGTGAATAAACAGAGTCCAACTGGGTCTAAATCAGTGGATGCCTTCTCGCTGTCTCATTCGTGGGTAGGGGTTATCTTCCCATTATGGAGAGCTGGATGACTTCAATTTTGATTATGACCATCCTATCACGACCGAAGAGCTGAAGAATGACCTAAGATCTATTCCACAAAATGAATAATTCCACGAACTTGGTCGACTATCACAGGTATAGTAAAGACTTTGAATTTATGAGGATTTATAACCATGATGCTCTATGAAGATTAGTTCAACATAGTCCATTGCTATTAATTTTGATAAATTTGTTAAGGGGAAATTTCCACATTGAGTCAATTTGCAGTATTAGCTTATTTCATTGGTTAAAACATGTAGTTTGTAAGGATATTGTATACTCAAGCCTCCAAATGAGGAAACGTTAGTGTTTGTTCTTGCACAAGTCACGTTCAAATCTTTCATCATACCACTTGGTCATTCTAAAAGGTATACGAACCTTTGATATTTGGAGAAAATAATTTTAAGGATTTAAATATTGTTCAAATAGTTTCTTAAAAATGTTTTAAAAAAAATTGTTTTTTGAAGGTCGTTTTAACGACTACGAGGTCTTTTGAACGAGGTTTATTCCTTTATTCAAATTATATTTCCAATGAGGCAAATTCTCCAAAATTCTTACCTCCAATGGAATTTCATTCGATGTCTCGTCACAGAGAGGTTTGAATGAGATAAGGCCCCTCGTTCAAACGAGTTACAAAGTCATTTGAACGAGTTGATGCATTTTTCAAAAAAATCAGTTTTTAAATAGTTTTCCTCACTCTCCCACTACCCCATTTGTAAGAACAAATTTTTTGTCATTGCTCATAGCTTAGGCTTACATTTATGCTTGGACTATCCCGTTATAATTCGACTCGAGCCATCAAGAAGAACCAAATTTCTAACATCTCCAAGTTCAAGATGATCTCCACATTATAAAGGTATAAATAATTTGGGAGTTCGAATTTATTTTCATTTATATTGGGAGATGTAATTTTTATCATAATAGAGACATTTTTTATGTTTAAATTCTTTTTCAAAGTTCGACCTCGTTCAAACGAGAAGGGATTCTCATTCGAATGAGATGTCAAAGTCGTGCGAAGCATCATTTGATCTATGCATATAATGTGCATCTAACGAGGGCACACTATTTTGCATCATTTGAATATTGTTCAAACGAGACATCACTCTCATTTGAATGAAATTTATTTCATTCTAACGAGAGGGTACTCTCGTTCAAACGAGCATTATTTTCATTTTAACGAGTGACACCACCTCGAATTTTGAGCCTATCATATAAATACCGGTTTCGATAGGATTTTAATAGAGACTTTTGTTTAAATGATTTCTGCATACTTGTTGTAAAAGTCCCCATTACTTTTGGGCCTAAAAACTATTTGATTCACAAAATCATCATTCCTAGTATACTTGTGAATCTATTTGAAACCCTATTAGCTTAATATTGGATATAACTTTGTGGAGAGATCATCTTCACTGTTGATCTTGTAAACCTTTGAGGGGATCACTTCTAAAGGAAGACAAAGACTGATCGGTGGATACCGAGGGTGGACCGCCACCCATGCATTGCTCTGGAGATGAGTAGTTTTGTTTAGAGAGTTTTATAAGGAAGTTGTCTTGTAAAATTGTCTAAAGTGCTAAAAAAGTTTTTGCCCTTTTAGGGATTTTTCCTCATATTTTCTTGCTCTCGCATGTGTAGTTAATTTTCTATTTTTGAAATGATCATCACATGCAAACATAAATTAATCAGATAAAATTTGGTAATAATGTGGATTTGTGTTTGGTGGACATTTAATTATATAAATCATTCTATTAAGACCGCAAGCGCACTCTCAAATTGGTATCAAAGTTGGTTACATAAAAATATGGTGTGATCTTTTTTCGTAAAAAATATTTTTACTTTAATATCAAATTTTTTGAAATACTGTTGATCTTTGAAAAGCCGAATTTTAATGGATAATTTGTATAATCAAATGCCCATCTTTGATGGTTACAATTATGCCAACTGAAAAGATAGGATGAGGTCAACCTTAAAAGCCATAGATGAATGAGTCTAGCTAGTTTTTGAATGAGGGTGGACTCCTCCCACTATCACCGTTGATAACTTTGTTGGCCCTAAACCTATTTCTTCATGTACTGATGATGAATTTAAGTGGAGTAATTTTAACTCTCACGACCTTAGTACTATTTCTGAAGCCATCACCCCTGATGAGTTCCGTCACATAATGACGTGCACTATGTCTAAGGAAGCTTAGGATACCCTCCAGCTCACACACTTGTAAAGGAATCTAAGCTTCAAAATTTGACCACCCAATTTGAGACCATTACCATGCTAGAGTTCGAGTCATTTGATGAGTTTTATTCACGTTTGGCAGACATAGTAAATTCGATTTTTAATTTAGGTGAGAAATTCGAAAACGAGAGTTGTTGATAAAATTTTGAGGTCTCTCTCTTATTATTTTATTCCTAAGGTCACCGTACTTAATTCATTAGGAATCCTAGACACTCGTAGGTTAGAAGAACTTGCAGGACATCTCCAAATGTACGAGATTGATATGTTCCCTAAAACCATTAAACCTAAGGAAGAAAGGATTAATTTAAATACTCAAATTAAGAAAAAGAAGGAAGAAAATATTGTGAATCCGAATCTGAGGTTGATATCGATTTTGATGACTTGATCCTTTTTGCGAAAAATTTCAAAAAGTTTCTCAAATTTTTTTAAGAAAATTATTCCAATGAAAATATTTTTGAGAAAAATAACAATAAGGGCATGAGCGGGGGAGGGAAAGACGAAGATATTAGATGTTATGAATGTGAAGGGAAAGGGCACAAGGTACATGAGTGTCCCACTAGGCATGAGAGAAAGGGCAAGAAAGTTACACATAAATACACTCTTAGCAATAGTGGCATAGAGTCGGTTGATTTAGGGTGAGAATCGCCATATGAAGCGTGTGCTACGTTCATGGCTAGTCAAATTAGCACTTCTAGTTTGTCCTATGCCAATGAGGATATATCTAAATGTGAAAGCCTAGATGATATTACGATTCATTAAGGGGGATAGTGAGTGTGAGGATGAGATTATGAGTGAGGGAGAAGGTGGTATCCAAAAGGTGTTTAGTGATCTTTACACCAAGACTTTAAAAACTAAAAATCTAAGTAAATATTTACCTCTTTGGGTGCTATATTTGGAAAAGGGAGTGAAAGTTTTAAGAGAGTGTGAGGTGTCGGTGAGTCAACTCGAGAAGGTGAAGATTTTTTTATGTAAGCAGTTGATCGTTTTAGGTCGAAAAAAGATCGATTTGACGAACACCGTGGCTAGTCTTATGGGATATCTTCAATCTATATTGGAGACTCGTGAGAAACATTAAGCGCATGTATCCAAACTTGAAAGCGATCTCTAATGTGCTCGAGAGGTCAAGGACACTTTAGAGGAAACATCTAAGAAGGTGGGAAAGATGCTCCTCGATCCAGCTTTAGGTAACGTCGAGAGGCAAGGAATATGCTATGACGGTGAACCCACTTTCCATGTTGCTCCCAAGATGATTCCCGAGTTTGTGTTAGATCCTTATGGCCCCGACCTAACCCACCTAGGAGAAATAGTAGAATGTCTTATAAGTGTGTTCTTCGGTTTGCTCACACACGAGTTCTCATACGCACTCCCACCCATGTTACTTCGCATTCTCCTTCACATCACTTGAGTGATTTTGAGACTTTTCGAGAGAAAGTAGAATATTTAGTCAAGATTTCACAAAATTTGATAGAAGTTTTTCATAGGATGTCATCTCCATTGGAGAACTCCTCCGGGTTAATGATTGAGGTTGTCACTTGTTTACTAGAATATGATATTTTTCATGCTCATATCATACATCCCTATTGGTAGAGTATCCTATCATTGTGCTTATATTTTTCGTTTTGATATATTTTAAAAAAAATCTAAAATGAGTTTTTTTTTTAATTTGAAAAAATATAAATGATTTTAGTTTTTTTTAAGAAAAAAATGAAAAAGGCAAAAAGATTTTATTTTGATAATATTTTTGAAAAATCCAAAAAGAGTTATGTATTTTTCTACACCTTATATGTATGAACATTAAAGATGTCCGAGTCACCCATTCATTCCATATCCACATGACTATTTTGTAGGGTTTTGAGATGTGATTTCATTTCATTTATGTGCTTTAAAATGTGTGGAGTCATTAAGATGTGATTTGTTGACAATTTGCTACATGTTTGTCTCCTTGTCTCCTTTAATGCACACTAGCACAAGCTTAATTGAGTATTGCACTTACCTGTCACATGTCGATCATAGTGTTTTCATATCAACTTTGTTAAAGACGAACCAAATGTGAAAAATGAGATAGTATAAAGTTGTGCATGTAAGAACCATTGTCCGGATTTAAAAAATCATTTTTATAATAAAATTATTATATATTAAGCAAGGGAATTGCGTTGCGAAAGAAAAAACTTCTTGCGTGAAAAGCCACCATTTGCAATGAAAAGAGCTTAAAAAGGTTAGAGGCACATAAAAACCGAAGTGACATGACATTTTCTTGAACATTGATTCTTCGCTACAAATGGGCATTAATTTCTTCAAAATAATTGCGAGTATAATTGCTATATGTAAGATTTTCTTGGAGTTAAGTTGAAGATCAATGGGTTTGCACATACTATAAAAATCTCAAAAAAATATTACATAGTTTTGGGCGTCATTGGTGTGTAAATAACTTACTGTATTTATTTGTTGATTAGGTTAAGTAAATTTAACGCGTATTCATCATTTTTACATCTAAGGTAGACTTTTAGATCTTTCGTTAGTGATGTCTCAATCCTTCACGCACATGTGATATATTTGTCTATGTTGATTAACCTATGGAATATGTTCACACCCCTACATTCCGTTTCCATAATTCGGATATTTTTAAGCTTTTCCATGGTGTGTTGTATTTGTAAAATTTTATATTTAAAATTTTGAAAAACTTCAAAAATAGTTTGTGGAGCCTTTGAGATTATCATTGCATGTTAGTTATTCATATGTTTTTGTGATGATATCTTATTCTTATAGGTAATGTTCTTTATATTTTATGATTAATTTCTTCTCCTTTCTCTATTTCGTACAAAAAGGGGAGAGAACAAATTAAGGGGGAGTTTGATTTGAGTTTTGAAATTTACATGCTTTTAATGTATATTTCAAAGTCTATGCATCAAGGGTATTGTTCTTATTTCATGTGTGTAGGTTCCCTTGGGCATGATTAAAAGATTAGAATATCAAGGGAAGAATAAAAAAGAACATGGAGATTGAAGACAATATGTCTGCATACTGATTCATTTTGTAGGGTATTAGGACATTTTATTGTCTTAGAGGAATTTTAATGTAATTTTGTTTTTGATTTTATTTTTGTATCAGACTAGCCAAAGGGGGACATTTGTAAGAGCAAATATTCTGTCATTTCTCATAGCTTAGGCTTAGATGTATGTTTGGCATATCCCGTTACAATTCAACTCGAGCCATCACAAAGAATCAAATCTCTAACATCTCCAAGTTCAAGATGGTTTCCACATTATGAAGGTATAAATAATATAGGAGTTCGAATTTATTTTCATTTATATTGGGATATGTAATTTTTATAAAAACTGAGTGATTTTTTATGTTTAATTTTTTTTCAAATTTTAAGCTCATCTAAATGAGAAGTAATTCTCGTTCAAACGAGATGTCAAAGTCATTCCAAGCATCGTATGATCTCTACATCTAACGTGCATCTAACGAGGGCGTATTATTTTGCCTTGTTTAAAGCTCATTTGAAGATCGTTCAAAAGAGATAGCACTATCATTTGGATGAACTTGCTTTCGTTCTAACGAGAGGCTATTATCATTCAAAAGAACCTTATTTTCATTCGAACAAGTGATATCACCTCGAATTTTGAGCCTGTCATATAAATACTTGCTTTGATAGGATTTTAATAGACTTTTTCTTAACGATTTCTGCAAACCTGTTGCAAAAGTCTTCATTACTTTTGGGCCTAAAAGCCTTTTGATTAACAAAATCGTCATTCCCAATATACTTGTGAATCTATTTGAAACCCTATATAGTTTCATACTGGATATAACCTTGCGGAGAGATCATCTTGTAATACCCCTTACTTTTGAGCCTTTATTTTTATATTAAAGTGCCATGTGGGTTATTTATATAAAATAAAGGAAATGGAAGTAAATACTAATTTAAGAAATTTAAGAGTCAATATTTATGAGTATTGCATATTTACCTTTACGCGAATGTAAATAGTGTAATATTAAGCATATGTTGAGTTGCTGGGCTTTAAAGTGACGATTATGATTTATATTTCATTTGGGTTATTATGAGAATGTTAATATGACATTGGAATAGTAAATAATGAACAATATCCCAGATGTCAGTTTAGAGGGCACGGTTTGTCCAGAAAGGGTCGAGATAGTCAAAATAAATGCTAAGGTTGTTTTTAGGTTTCGGGGGGGTACTTTTCTGCTATTTATGACTTAAATAGGAGTTACGAGTCATTTTAAGTAGGTGGTAGCATTTAATGTTATACATAAGGCATTTGGGCATTTAAGTCTTCCAAGAGCATTTATACCTCATTTGTGTATTTCAAAACCTAGAGACTTAGAGAGAAGTGAGAGCTTGAAAAAAATAAGAGAAAGAGTAGAGATTGTCCATTTGAGCTTGGAATCGTTGCTAAGAGGAAGAATTCGGGACTCCAACAACCAGGATGGTTATCATACTTGCAATACTTTATGATTTTGTTGAATACATGGTGTAAATATTTATTGTCCTTAAGATTGAGCCCATTTGGGGTTTTGATTGAGTTTGTTGATCAAATCTTCACCTATATAAGTTAGACATGATTTGAGTGATGTATATTGGTAAGTGATCATATATAAATGATTTGTTGACAATATTTGTTGATGATACTTGGTGTAGAGGGAAGAAGAAGAATTGGAGATTTAGGTTTTGTAAGGAAAATGGGGGATGGCCGAATTATTTGGCATGACCGGTCGATCGCGGCCAGGAAGCTGCTCGACCGAGCCTAAAGTGAAAAGCCTACTGCTTGTCTCGTAAGGCAAATTCCAAATACTTGGTCAACCGGGGGTCAGGGGCCGATCGACCAGTACTCTATTTTCTGCCCAAGAATAGGAATTTATTTCTACTCTTTTCTTTTGGGGTTTAAGGCTTAGGAACCTTCTCTTAGGATGTATTAAGAAGTAATATGACATCACATAAGGAGAGTGGTAGCCGAGGATAGTACGGGAGTGTCCGAGTTTATGTTGAGAACTATTTATAAGGGTATAATGTCTCATTTAATCTAGTAATGAGGGTAGGATTAGTATAGAGTTGGGAAATGTTGTGTTGAACCTTCGGGGGCTAGTAGGATAATAATTATCTCTTGTAGCCAAATTTGTATGCAGATATGATTTCGAAATTTAGGGATCATATGTTTAACTTAATATAGTTTGTAACTATGGAAAATTTACACATACCTCTCTAAATGCTATCATAGGGGAAGTACGCGTTAGAGGTGAGTCCCCTGGCTAATGATGCAGGGAGAGTATAGTCCTCAGGCCATGATACCGATTGTTACATCATACGATTGTATGATTCGAAGTGAGGAAATTTCGGGTATGGTTATGACTCACTGTCGAAGGTATATGGACGCTTCCCATGCGTTACGATTTACGATACCCAGGTGGTCTTGGTTATAGGCCCTGGAAGGTGATAGTATTTAGGAGCGCATCCAGGGGGGTGACTCCCTAAAGGATGGTCTTAGAACCGTTATCATTATGATTGTACTTGTTCTCATTGAAATGGTCTTTCACCCAATTGATTAATTGACTGAAGAAAACTGTGAATCAACTTTAATTGCTTATGGTCCCTAATGATTATTGACTTGTGAATATATTTCCAATTCATAAGCTTGGCATGTGGAATATAGTTAGGTTACTCCTATTAAGTAGATGGGTAGTTTAACTTAAAATGAATTGTACGCGTTAGTATGTGCACTTAGAAGAGAGGTGAGGATGATTACTTGAATGAAGAACGAATTTAACTTATTTACGAAAGTAGCATTCATAACTGTCGTGCATTTTATTCACATGTATATCATATCAAACCGGGCCCTGACCCATTTATATTTCTTCTTGTGTGGATCTTATATATGTTCAAGTGCTCCGCCGCATGGGAGCCCGCTTTGACCTTCCTTCCTAGTGTCAAAAAGCTACGACATTTTGCGAATGTTGTAGGATTTTTTGTAGTAGATGCATCATTCCTTTTGATACTCTAGTTATAATTCGCCTTTATATTCGGGTGTGTTACCCAAGTTTAGTATTCGTATATACTGTCTTAACTTGGTGTAATCTTTTATATTTAGTCTGTCAACCGACAACTTCTTCGGTTATGTTTTGTGGTAATGTTATTATATATATATATATATATATATATATATATATATATATATATATATATATATATATATATATATATCTCAACCTTTTGTCATAAATTGAACGATGGAAATTTCTTTTATCCAACTTGCAAAATTATAAATATGGCATCCGTTTTTAAAATGTTTGGTGGTTGTCACGTATTATCTTTTATGCGACAGTGATGCTGAGAATGGACCATTTATGATTCCTTTCCTATTGGATTGATTAGCTGGCCACCTCTTATTTTAAGAAGCGGGGTGTCACAAATGGTATCAAAGCATCAGGTTCTAGTGTGCTTAGGATCTATGCAGACTTATCACGTTCTACCATAGTGTTCTTTGATATAGAGCCCTATTATTAGGACTGTTTTGCTTATTTGTGTTTACGATTTTCTCATAAGGATAAATTATTTTAACTGTATATTAATTCAGTTGCTTTTTATCTCAGATGTCGCCTAGACGAGGTCACCCGACAAGGGTAAATCGAGTAGAAGATGATGTAGAACCCCCACCACCGCATGGCACTGTAAATGCGACGGAGGTGGCTAATATTGTGGCCCAGGTGGTAAACCCTGCAATGATTGCTATGGCGCAATAATTTCCCCAAGCTCGACAACTGATAGCCCAAGTGGATCAAGCCCATACGGGACCTTCTGCATGGGAAAGAGTTAGATAATCATTCCTGAAAGGTAACCCCCCAGAATTTCAGGGTGGCGCTGATGTGATTGTTGCCAATCAATGGAAGAAGGATATTCAACGCCATCTTCATATGGTGCAATGTAGCGGAGAATGGAAACAGATTCTCGCCAATTTTAAACTCGTGGGAGCAGCTCTCCAATAATGGGAGTTGGTGACCACTACGGAACAAAGGGATATCATGATTATCTCGACATTCTAGACTTTGTTTAATCGAAAGTACTTTCCTCCCGCAATCCATAAAGAGATGAGGAGGAAGCTTCAGGATGTTATTCAAGGGGAGCGAATAGTGGCGGAATATGAAGAAGAATTTACTCGCTTGGCAAACTTTGTTCCGGATGAGGTAAATCCAGAAGAAATGAGGATGTCAAAATTTGTTGGGGGTTTGAGTTAGAGGATAAGGCAGCATCTATTGGGGAACCTGGCTTTGCAAACTTTTGGCGATGTCATGAATGCGACCTTACTTCATTTACAGGATCACCGCCTTCATCTGAAGGTGAGTAAGAAGATAAGAGATTCTAGTCAATCTAGTAAATAAGGAGGGAATTGTGCCGGTGGATCACTACCACCACCACAGCAGTTTGGGAATAAACAGAAGGAACGTGACCTCCAGCAAGGGGACTCAGTTAAGAAGCAATGCTTTGGGGTTTTTAACTTTAGTGGAGGTAGTTTTAGGCATGGTCAGGGTGCTCAGCAATAACAGCAGTTGGGCCAACCGGGCTAAGCTGACAGAGGGAATAATAGGGGTCGAGGCCAGCAGGGCCAAGATGCGGGGCAGTTTCGAAACAACAATCGAGGTTGATATCTAGAGGGTTTTATGGGTCGTTGTTTTCAGTGCGGTGACACAAGTCACATGAATAGAGCTTGTCCACAATTAAACAAGGGGAAATTTCCAGGAGGCCCTCAGAATCCGCAGGCACAACAATAACCTCCAGCACCTATTCCAGCTGTCCTATTGCAACAGGGACAACTTTAGTTTGGACGTATGTATAACATCCAAGATGCTTTGTTTCCTCCAGTACCGTTAGCACCGCCAGGGATTGAGGTTAAGTTTGTCATACTGGGGTTTGTGGGTCGAGTGTTATTTGACACTAGCGCCACACACTCATTTATTGCTTGACAATTTGCTCTCTCGACGGTATTGTTTAAGTCTGTCGAAAGCACTTTTACTAGTGTAGAGTATTCTATGGCAGATGGCTCACTTATACTCTTTATTTGTAAAGGGGTGGGAATAGACCTTGGTAGACTACACATTGAGGCCGATTTGCTCGTCCTGGACATGGTTGGGTATGATGTTATTTTGGGAATGGATTGGTTAGTCAAGTACCGAGCCATGATGAATTGTTATGGGAGGTGTATAGTTTTTTCCATTCCAGAGCAAGAAATGTTATTGGTGGCTATGCCTCTTCCGGACGGAGGTTCGAGCACCCACTTGTATTGTATGAAGGAGGAAACCTTACAAGAAATCGTAGTTTCCTTAGACTCGATTTCTGTTGTTAGAGAGTTTAAGGATGTCTTTTAGGAGATCCTTGGCTTACCTCCAAGTCGTGAGATTGAGTTCGTATTTAACCTAGAGCCGGGAACCAGGCCGATTGCGTGAGCTCTATCCCGTATGGCTCCTTTAGAGATGAGGGAGTTAAAGGATCAAATTCAACAATAGTTGGGGCAGGGGTTCATTCGGTGTAGCACGTTGCCATAGGGTCCCCCTGCGCTATTTATGAGAAAGCGAGATGGTTTCCTCCGTTTATGTGTCGACTACCACGAGTTGAATAAGGTAACCATCAGGAATAAATACCCATTACCTCGAATCGACGATTTGTTTGATCAATTAAGAGGAGCGTCGTACTTCTTTAAAATAGATTTGAGGACTGGTTACCACCAACTACGGATCCGAGAGAAAGACGTGTCGAAGACCGCATTCTTGACAAGGTATGGGTCTTATGAGTTCTTGTTATGCCCTTTAGGCTAACTAATGCTCCCGCGGTATTTATGGACCTTATGAATCAAGTACTTCAGGACTTTCTAGACCAGTTTGTGATCATGTTTATTGACGAAAAACTAGTTTATTCTAGGACTGAAGCTGATCATGCTGAACACTTGCGATTGGTCCTTCAGACACTATAAGATCATCAGCTTTACTCCAAGTTCGAGAAATGTGGCTTTTAGTTGCAGGAAGTACAATTTTTGGGGCATATCGTGATGGTTGAGGGTGTTTTCATGGACCCGAGCAAGGTTGCAGTGGTGAGGGAATGGGATCAGCCCACGACGACAACTGAGATTCGTAGCTTTCTGGGTTTGGCAGGATATTATCACCATTTCATTAAGGGATTTTCCAAAACTGCTGGCCCTTAAACGAACTTGACCCGAAAGGGAGTAAGATTTGTTTGGTATGACTCCTGTCAGCTAGCTTTTGACGAGCTGAAGGATAAATTAACTTCTTCTCCTGTACTCTCATTGCCAAAATCAGGAGTAACCTATTTGGTCTTCACAGACGCTTCTCTACATGGATTAGGGGGTGTGTTAAGCAGGAGCATAGGGCCATTGCATACACATATCTCAATCTTAAGCCCCATGAAAATAATTATCCCACGCATGATTTAGAGCTCGTCGCAATGGTGTTTTCCTTGAAGATATGGAGACACTACCTCCTGGGGTGAGAGGTTTAGTCTTTTCACGAACCATAAGTCGTTACAATATTTGTTCTCGTAGAAAGACCTAAATATGCGACAATGACAGTGGTTGGAGTTCATAAAAGACTATCAATTCGATATTCACTATCACCCAGACAAGGCAAATGTGGTAGCTGACGCCCTGAGTCGAAGGCCCGTGAGGCAACTAGCGAAAGTATGGAAAGCTAAGTGGAAAGAACTTGGACAAAATAATTCTATAGCAAGAGCATACATATCGGTATTGACCGTTACACATGCCATCGAATGAGAGTAGTAAAAGCACAAGGAGGGGATAAAGACTGTCAAGATTGGGTACGTCAATTACTGATCGAGGGAGCGGAGTCCTACTCTATTAGTTCTGAGGGTGGGTTACATTTCCACAGAAGAATTACAGTCCCGAATGAAGGTGACTTGAGACGTGCTGTCATGACGGAATCCCATGGTTTAAGGTTTGCAGTGTATCCAGGCGGGGACAAGATGTATCAGGACATGTGCTGTCAGTATTGGTGGCTTCCAATGCGCCACTTGTCAATTAGTGAAGGTGGACCACCAGTGGTCGACTGGATTGTTGCAACCGTTGGAAATACCGGTGTGGAAATGGGAAAGTATCTCAATGGATTTTATCACGGGATTGCCGACGTCGCAAAGAGGCCATGATTCTATTTGGGTAATTGTCGATCATTTCACTAAATCGACACACTTTCTACCGGTATGTACGAATTACAATACGACGCGTTATGCCCAGATCTTTATTGTAGAAATTGTGAAACTTCATGCGGTACCTATTAATATAGTTTCGGATCGAGACAAAATTTTTGTATCCCATTTTTAGTGAACTTTCTAAGAGGAAATGGGGACTGAATTGCAGTTGAGTACATCATACCATCCGCAAACCGATGGGCCAACGGAGAGGGTCAACCAAATGTTAGAGGATATGCTTCGCATGTGCATACTTGATTTCAAAGGAGGATGGGAGAAATACCTTCCGTTGGTGGAATTTGCATAAAATAATTCGTACCAATTCATGATAGGTATGGCACCGTATGAGGCATTGTAGCCGACCGTGTAGATCACCTGCTTGTTGGTTGGATGTAGGAGACAATAAGCTCCTTGGACCCGAAATGATCCAAGATACCTCTTCGAAGATTGAGCTCATTCGAAATCGAATACGGATTACACAGGATCGCCAGAAGAGCTATACTGATGCAAATAGGAGGCATGTAGAACTGGAAGTGGGGGATCAAGTTTTAGTGCAGGTGTCTCCGATGAAAGGTGTAATGCAATTCGTGAAGAAAGGCAAGATTTCACCACACTATGTAGGTCCTTTTTCCATTATTGCAAAGGTAGGCCCCATAGTATATCAACTTGCTTTGCCGGAACAACTAAGACAAATTCATGATGTGTTCCATGTTTCATCTTTAAAGAAGTATAAAAGGTGTGAGGGAGCTCATTGGCATGTTCCGTTGGACGATATTGAGTTGCAACCCGATATTTCATATGAGGAACAACCGATTGCCATTTTAGACCACGGTGAGCGTAGATTAAGGTCGAAAGTGTTGCCCTTGGTCCGAGTCCAATGGGGACACCACAATGCTGAGGAGTCAACTTAGGAAAAGAGGATCACATCCGAGAGAAGTACCCACACCTCTTTTTACCAGGTATGCCTTAATTTTGAGGGCAAAATTCCCTTGTAGGGGGGGGGGGGGGGGAGTATGTAACACCCCTTACTTTTGAGCATTTATTTTTATATTAAAGTGTCATGTGCGTTATTTATATAAAATAAAGGAAATGGAAATAAATATTAATTTAAGAAATTTAAGAGTTAATATTTATGAGTATTGCATATTTACCTTTACGCGAATGTAGATAGTGTAATATTAAGCATATGTTGAGTCGTTGGGCTTTAAAGTGACGCTTATGATTTATATTCCATTTGGGTTATTATGAGAATGTTAATATAACGTTGGAATAGTAAATAATGAACGATATCCCGGATGTCAGTTTAAAGGGCACAATTAGTTCGGGAAAGGTAGAGATAGTCAAAATAAGGGCTAAGGTTGTTTTTGGGTTCCGGGGGGTACTTTTTGGCTATTTATGACTTAAATAGGAGTTACGAGTCATTTTAAGTTGGTAGTAGCATTTAATGTTAGACATAAAACATTTGGCCATTTAAGTCTTCCAAGAGAATTTATACCTCATTTGTGTATTTCAAAACCTAGAGAGTTAGAGAGAAGCGTAAGCTTGAAAAAAAAGAGAAAGAGAAGAGATTGTCCATTTGAGCTTGGAATTGTTGCTAAGAGGAAGAATCCGAGACTCCAACAATAAGGAAAGTTATCATACTTGCAATACTTTATGATTTTGTTGAATAAATGGTGTAAATAGTTATTGTTCTTAAGATTGACCCCATTTGGGGTTTTGATTGAGTTTGTTGTTCAAATATCCACCAATATAAGTTATACATGATTTGAGTGTTGTATATTGGCAGGTGATCATATAGAAATGATTTTTTGATAATATTTGTTGATAATAGTTGGTGTAAAGGGAAGAATGGAATTGGAGATTTAGGTTTTGTAAGGAAAATGGGGGATGGCCGAATTATCTAGCATGACCGGTCGACTGCGGTCAGGAAGCCGATTGACCGGGCCTAAAGTGAAAATCCTACTGGTTGTATCGCAAGGCAAATTCCAAATACGCAGTCGATCAGGGGTCAGGGGCCGGTCGATCGGTTTTTAGCCCAAGAATAGGAAATTCTTTCTACTCTTTTCCTTAAGGGTTTAAGGCTTATGAACCTTATCTTAGGATGTATTAAGAAGTAATATGACCACACATAAGGAGAGTGGTACTCAAGGATAGTACGGGAGTGTCCGGGCTTATTTAGAGAACTATTTATAAGGGTATAATGTCTCATTTCATCCAGTAAACGAGGGTAGGACTAGTATAGAGTCGGGAAATGTTGTGTTGAACCTTCGGGGGCTAGTAGGATAATAATTATCTCCTGTAGCCAAATTTGTATGCACATATGACTTCAAAATTTAAGGATCATATGTTTAACTTAATATAGTTTGTAACTATGGAACATTTACACATACTTCTCTAAATGCTATCATAGGGGAAGTACGTGTTAGAGGTGAATCCCCTGGCTAATGATGTAGGGAGAGTATAGTCCTCAGGCCATGATATCGGTTGTTACATTGTACGATTGTATGATTCGAAGTGAGGTAATTCCTTGCGATTTAGGATACCCAGGTGGTCTTGGTTATAGGCTCAGGAAGATTATAGCATTTAGGGGCGCATCCAGTGGGGTGACTCCCGGAAGGATGGTCTTAGAACCGTTATTATTATAATTGTAACTGTTCTCATTGAAATGGAATTTCACCCAATTGATTAATTGACTGAAGAAAATCGTGAATCAACTTTAATTGCTTATGGTCCCTAATGATTATTGACTTGTGAATATATTTACAATTGATAATCTTGGCATGTGGAATATAGTTAGTTGAATCCTACTAAGTAGATGGGTAGTTTAACTTAAAATGAATTATACGCGTTAGGATGTGCACTTAGAAGAGAGGTGAGGATGATTACTTGAATGAAGAGAGAATTTAACTTGTTTATGAAATTAGCATTCATAACTGTCGTGCATTTTATTCGCATGTATATCATATCAAACCGGTCCCTGACCCATTTATATTTCTTCTTCTTGTGCGGATCTTATATATGTTCAGGTGCTCCGCCACATGGGCGCCCGCTTTGACCTTCCTTCCTAGTGTCAAGGAGCTATGGCATTTTGCGGATGTTGTAGGATTTTTTGTAGTAGGCGTATCATTCCTTTTGATACTCTAGTTATGATTCGTCTATATATTTAGGCGTGTTGTCCAAGTTTAGTATTGTATATATTGTCTTACTTGATGTAATCTTTTGTATTTATCTTGTCAACCGACAACTTATTCAGTTATGTTTTATAAAAATGTTGTTAAACTGTGATATATATATATATATATATATATCAACCTTTTGTCATAAACTGAATGATGGAAATTGCTTTTATCCAACTTGCAAATTTATAAATATGACATCCGTTTTTAAAATGTTTGGTGGTTGTCTCGTATTATCTTTTATGCGACAGTGATGCTAAGAATGGAACATTTACGATTCCTGTTCTATTGGATTGATTGGCTGGCCACCTCTTATTTTAATAAGTGGGGTGTCACACAACTTCACTGCTGATCTTGTGAACCTTGGAGGGGATCACTGCTAAAGGAAGATAAAGGTTAATCGGTGGATACCGAGGGTGGACCAACACCTGTGGACTACTCTGGATCTGAGTAGTTTTCTTTAGAGAGTCTTGTAAGTGAGTTATCTTTTAAAACTGTCTAAAGTACTGAAAAAGGTTTTTCCCTTTTTAGGGATTTTTCCTCATATTTGTTTGCTCTTGCATGCGTAGTTATTTTTCTATGTTCGGAATTATCATCACATGAAAACCTAAATGAATCATATTAATATTTGGTAATAATTTGGATTTGGGTTTGGTGGAAACTTCATTATATAAATCATTCCATCAAGATCGCAAGCGCACTCTCACCATTAACTCATGTTCTTCTCTTATATAAGGAGGGCGTGGGAGCAGTTTTCAATATGCCTTTTTCATGAATCATTAATCTTAAACACTTTGAGAAACCTGTCTAAATATATTTGATCCTTTATGAACAAGTTTTCTTAAACCAAACCCGTAAAACATCTTCATCTTATGTTCTTGGTTGTGAGAAGGATTCTTCACTATTGGAGATGGTAAAGGAAATGGGTGGATAACGAGGCAAGGAGTTTTTGTGAAGTCGTGTTAGATTTCATAGAGATACGGACAAAGGTTTTGAAGACTGCACCTCCTTAGGCTTGTTGAGTCAAGATTGGTAAGTCATTTGAGCCTTCTTGTAAAATCGTATATGTATTGAATTTGAACAGGCATAGCCGTTTGAGGTTTTACCATTTGGGTTTTTCTCGTACATCGATGTGTCTTAGTGTGTTTGTTTATCAAATAATCTTTATAATTTGAATCTTTTATGCTCACATATTAATTAGGTTAGCAAGATTAAAATTTGAAAGAATCTACACATCGTGCCGAGACATTTATTTACTTGGTTCTTGTATTTGCATATTTGGGTAAATTTAATAAAATTTTACCTACACTAAATAATCGATACTTCTCAAATTGGTATCAAATACTGTTTCTAAAATTTACTTAGATGAATTCTGGCGGTTATATGGAAGGTTATTCGTCAAATAGACACCCCATGTTTGATGGAACTAATTACACCTACTGGAATGTTAGTATGAAATCCTATTTAAAATAATTTGATGAACGTGTTTGGGCAACTATTAGTAAATGCAAGAAATCACAATTAAGTATTTCCAAAAATCAAGGAATAAAAGAATATAACGAATTCTCACAACACAAGAATTTATGTGGTTCGACAATTGCCTAAGTCCACGGAGAGGGTTCTCAGTTCTTATTAATTTCTCATAAGGTTTGAGATTACATCCCCCTTTCTACTGGGGTGAGGGTTTTATTTATAACAATGAAAATTAGGTGAGTTGTATAAGGAACTCTCCTAGCTATTTAATGGCACCTGTGGTGATTCTTATTTATCTCATCCGAGAATTTAAGCAACCAATTAAGCTTGTGAATATCCACATAATGAGCATTTCTAATTATCCACGTGGAACTAAATATAACCGTGGCAGTATGTTAGGCATGCTTGGATAGCAAGAAATTGGACCTTTATGGTTTGGTTCCGTTAATTTCCCCTAAAATTCTTCGCCAAAATTGGAACAAAGTTAGGCCAAAGAGTTTTAAATCCTTTGTAGGATCAAATGTTGAACCAAATAGTCTTGAGACCTGGTCGGACATGCTTGTGAGTAACCAAATAGTCTCGAGACCTGGTCGGAATGCTCTTCATATTTAAGCTAGTGTTATAATCCCTTGAGGACCTACTCACCCCTCAACTATTGTGTACACCTAACGCTTTTCTTTGTAACACACCAAGTCACCTACCCTGTAACTAGTCCTTGTTATAACTCCTTCCTGACACGCTTCTCTAGACCGAGTATGTTTAATATATGATTCATAAGTTAGTTATCACATTAACTTAACTAATCATTTTCCATGTAAAACCATATAACATTCTGACTAGTCATTTATAGCAATACAGTTCACTTCATGTACTTTACCCGTATATAAATATCTGAACCATACATACGTATCATCATATTACAACATTCACACGTATGCCATAAACATATAACCATCCTCCTGAGTAGACACTCGCCGAATGTTCTCTATAATGCTATTAATCCAGGTATACTCATCCACCCGGACACCCTGACATGGTTAGCTCCTCGAATCGGTGAAACAAAATAAAAGCAGCGGAGGCGGTCATAGTTCCCTTCGAAAATGAGACCAAATCATACCCAAGATGTCTCACCCCTAACTACAGACACTATGACCTGGGGACTATACTCACCCTGATCCTCAAGCTAGGGGATTCACCCACATCGCACAACCTCCCATGATAGCACTAGAGGGGTATGTATTCCTATATATATTATTCACACTAATATTTATAAAGTACACACACACACACTATATATATATAATTAATCCAGGCTACTCCGTATACAATTCACCATAACACTAGCCTAACATTCCCAAATCTATAGACCGACTTGTAATTTAAATAATTCCCACATTTCTTTATTTATCACTCGAGTTGTGTCACCCAACTAAATTACCCAGATTCACTCCTTCAGTCTGAAATTTCATCTTGTATAACTTATTCCTCAAATTCCACTTATTAAGGTTAACACCCTTTTTAAACCTAATATTCCATAATTTATTATATAACCCTAAAATAAATTAACCCGGCCAATCCGTACCTAAACACTCGTAGCACTAGACAAAAAACATTCGAGTAAATTCCCCGACTCTAAACTTTAATTAATTTACTCATAATAATTTATGTATAAATGGTGTCACTACACTAAATCTGCCTAATTGTCTCTGTCATTGATCGTGACAAGTCCAACTTGTCAAGGTCAATGACCGTGATAAGTCTGGGGGTGACAACATTTGTTGTCACGGACTTGTCCGGGTCATTGACCGTGACAAGTTCATTAGACTTGTCACAGTCAATGACCTTGACAAGCTTTGTCATGGTTAATAATCGTGATAAACCCGTGATATTTTAGAAAAAATTATCACGTTCATTGACCGTGACAAGTCAGTGACAAATAATACTTGTCACGGACTTGTCACGATCAATGACCGTGACAATTCTGGGCAGAATTGAAAAAAACTCTGTTGGGCAGTATGGCCACTGCCACTACCCAGGAGTATATTTGTACATGTTATAGCAACGTTGTACCTGTTCAAACATCATATATCGAAATAAAACAGAGATAATGCAAATATACATTCAAAATAATATGCATCACGATATAATCCAAATATAATTCAAATGTAACAACTTCAAACAATTCAATTCAAATAATATCACTACATGTCTGGGGTAGGTCTGAGGAGGTGAGTAGGCCACACGATATACGAATTGATACACCCTTAAATATGCATTGTGTCATATTATTCGTGCGACCACAATGGGGAGTTCTCCTTCCCGGGTAACACATGCGTGACGAGGACCTTGGCCTCGATGTCTTGAAGCAAACGCCCATGAACTGTCATACCCAGGACGATATTCGAGTCCTTCAACCACTGCCCTATCCGCTGACCATCAAATATGTCCTGTATAAACACGCTTGGCCAACCAAGATTCGACATCGGTTGGTCGAAGGCAGCCAAATAGGGGACTGGATCATCAGAGTCCGCACGTGTCGGTGATGAAGCAGCGAGGTCCACATCCTCGTCCTCCTGTAGCTCCTCCTCCACCACCTCCTCATCCACCACATCTCCTTCCCTTTCCCCTTACGGTTTTCGCCCAACGAACGCTTCATGAATGAGAACATATATTGGACCATCGCCTCCAAACGAGACATCTTTGCGTCATGCGAGTCCACCGTTCGAGCCAACCCGGTGTTGCTCATCTCCAATCCGATGAGCCTAGATTTGGGCACCCATGAGTTCACCCCCCTTTTCCTCCCCTTGCGATCAGCGCCAAGAACTTGGATGAGTGCGTCTGTGGACAAAGATGCCTTGTCGGTATCAGACTGCGACTCATGCACTTCGTTAAGCTTTGCTTGACACGACAAAAAGCACATGATTAGTTAAATAAGTAAATAAAAAAATTATAACATAATTAACAAAAAGTAAACTGTCGGATTACTTACAATTGTGGACGGGACAATCAGGGACACCTCCTTATCCTTCCCCTTCTTCGTCCGAATAGCCATATAAGTATCGAGCCTATGTGGCATACCCTCAGGGCCAGTCCCCATCCCCTAAAATAAAATAATGTAAAATTAGTATCGGCCCCGCAAAGTAAAATAATGCAGAATAACATATTTCTGTAATTATAGAAAAATTAAATCTTACCATCATCTTATGCTCCACCTCGGCGTAAGACGTCTGGCCAGAGTAGTGCACGTCCGTCTTTTTCGCTCTATTTTCCCTCCCCAATTGGCGATATTCCAATTGTCGCTCACCGATTTCATTGTCAATGAACTTTTGCCATTGTGCCAATGAGATCGGCTCCTTCAGTGGGACGGAGTCACGCATTCAGATAACGGAGTCTCGGGTATTCCCAAAGGACCGGGTCCACATATTTTTCTTCCACATCTTGTGTTGCTCCCTCAACTACTCCAAGACGGAATCGCGTGGTTTTAGGTCCAGGATGAATTGTTCCTGTCCAACAAATACAATGTTAGTTGTGAATAAATATAAATATAAATATAAATATTAAATGAAATCGACATTGAAATTGATATATTCATATATATATAAATATAAATACATTACCTGTAGTGCCACCCAAATAGCTAACTTGAGCTCATTTGGAACCTCCCTCCAACTAGTGTACCCCGGGCCGATGATAGTCTTTACCAGCTTGAGGGATCTCGCTAATATCCCTGTCTTGTTCTCGACGATTATCCCTAATTTTACCCATTTGGGGAGCCTAGGGGCCGAGGATCCCTCGTCGCCTCCTCTACCACCGAGCCCAGACGACATCATCATAATCAGCATCATCATCCCCGCCTTAATACCTGAAGAAGACATTTTATGTAAAAAAATGTTGTTATTAGTACAAATCCAAATGAATTAGAAGAAGACATGCAAATATGTACAATTACTACAAATCCAAATGAATTATTACTGTTTAATACCTCAATTCTGAATTCAAAAACAACAACATCTAACTCATAATATATACAATTACTGAAAATCCGAAACATCCCCACCCCCAACCCTACTGCCCACACACACGTACACTACACACACACTGCCCCCACCCACACATACATATGCAAAGGAAAGAGAGAAAGATAAAAAGAGTGAAAATGATAAAGTGAAAATCAATTAAAAGCATTAAAAATGGATTGATAAAGTACAAATTGGAATATTTATTACAAATTGAAAAATTGTTTCAAATTCGGTTTATCATAAAAAATGGATTGATATTCGATAGGAGCAGCCAAGTCATCCACACTACTATTTAGACACTTTGGCGTATGTAGGACAATTGACCATGACTCGTTGTTGATATACTCCGAGTAAAACACTTGGTTGACCTTTTTAAATGCATAAATAAACGGCTCATCGCTCACGTGGTTGTTGCTCTTCAACTTGGACATTTTCAAGTTCAAATTCAATTTATAATAGAAATTCCTATTTCCTCCATCTCCTCTAAAGGGTGAGTGGTCCTATCCCATTCAAGACCTCATATTTCTATAATATACTTAGCAGCTATTGCACATTGTTATGATTTGAGAAAAAATCAACAGCATATCCCCTTAGTTATCCAAGTACACGATGTAGATTGGCAAGTGTGAGTGTTATTTAAATTGATCAATTGAAATAACAATCACACTTGTCAATCTAGTATGTACCCAGAGAACATTAGGATACGACCGCATATTTCCTCCAAAAGTAACAACTTTAAGCCACTAAGAATATTATTATATAGAAATTATGCAGTCCCAAACTGTCCAAACAGGACAATTCGAGAGATCTCATTACAGGGGTAATGACTCTCGTACGGGTCTAAGGGCTACTGAATGCGTACGCATAAGAACTAGAAGGCTAGTATCAATGCGCACTTTATGTATTTTCAAGTATGTTTCATTTAATTATCATACTATATATATATACTAGCAGATGCCCATGCCCGAGGATCACCGTGATAAAACCCAACCCATAATAATCCGCATTTTTTTTAAAAAAACTTTTAAAAAACTTTATAAAAAAATAAAAAATATATTACTTTTTTTAAATATTTTAAAAAATATTTTTTTAAAGTATTTAAATATATATATATATATTTTAAATATTTTAATAAAAAATTAATAAAATAATAATGTATGTATGTATGCATGCAAGCATGCAACACATAAAATGCCATGCATGTTTACCATACATGTTTATCATGCATGCGTTACTATTCATAATACCATTGTCCCATATTATATATATATATATATATATATATATATATATATATATTGTTTGTGATACAGAGTAATTTTTTAAAAAAAGTTGAAAAATCCCACCCCCATATGGACAATAATCCAGTGGTCATGCCACTTCTAAAATTAACCAACCGAACATCGATTCACTATAATCCAACCGCAATAGCAACAACAAATGTGTATCCCGTACTCCTTATAATTCATCTACTCAATTAATTCTTTTCATCAATTAAACTAACAATTAAAGTATACAATTATTAATTTACTAATTTACAATGAGGGGCAATCCTACTTGCATATAAAAGGGGCACTAATTATTAATTTACTAAAAAAATTAACAACCAATCACTATTTAATCAATCAATTCTTTTACAAGGGACACTACTTGCATATGAGGGGCAATATCTAATAAGCCAATAAAAAATTAATTAAAAAAATTAACAAGCCCCACCCCCCGCCCCATTTCCCCCATTTCCCCCTGCCCCCTTCCCCCCACCACACACACAAGCACACACACACATGCACATATATACACACTCACACACACACACACACACACACACAACCCCACACCCCTGTCCCCTCCCCCCACTGCCATGGCCCCCCACACACGCACACACACACATATATACACACACATGCACATACACACACACACACACACACACATATATACACCCTCCCCTCCCCCCCCCCACATATGCATATATACACCACACACACACACGCACATTTACACACACATATATACACACATGCACATATACACACACATATACACAAATGGAACAAAAATAGAGAGAGAAAACGTACCAAAATTGTATAGAGAGAGAGTGCAGTCGAAGAGAGAGAGAGAGGGAAATAAAGGGAATAGAAATCGGTGAGAAAAAAGAAGGGGAAAGGGTTTTTTTACTGACAGAATTATCACGGACATGTCATGGTCCCTGACCGTGATAAGTTTATAAGGCTTGTCATGGTTAATGACCGTGACAAACCTTTGTCACGGCCTTGTCACGGTCATTGACCGTGACAAAAAACTAGTGTTTTTTTGTCAATGTCAATGACTAGACAAGGCTGGCCGATTGAAGGGCGTCAATTTGACCCTTTTGGTGTAATCCTGTATTTTAACCTTTTAAATTCTATACCTCAAGTTCCATTAATAAGTTTGACTCACTCATTAATTTAAATATTCCTTAATATATATCTCCCAATTGTTTTCCATTTCAATGAATTAATCCCATTAAAAATTATTAAATCCCAAGCCATACACTATTTAGTATTTCAATGAATTAATCCCATTAAAATTCTTCAATCCTAGGCCAGACCAATAACAATAACACTGTCATCGGATTCCATACATCGCTCGAACTACAATGTTTATCGCTCAAACGACATGGCCCTTTGCTCGAACGAGGTTTGATCTTGCTCGAATGACTTTACGGGTTTGGCACCTCGTCTCCTTCAAGCGGATGCTTCTGCCATGAACAAGACCTTAACTTTCCTTTAAAACCATATTTAATTTCTAACAACAACCAAGATCTCCAAATTATTTACTCATTCTAATCTTTGTATAAGAGCTGCTAATCATTCATGATTTATGAAATTCTCATCTTGATTTATAGATAATATTTTTCAGAATTTACACAACCTTCTTCTCAAATTTAATTTTATTCATCGTCAGTAAAATAACACGTATTTTTAGTCTATCACCATGAATCAAATACCCACACTTTTAATTTATAATATAACATTAATTTCTCCTTTAATCTATGTGAACCACCCAATTCATGAACACCCATTTTTCATGCGATAACCCACCCAAAAACGAGTTCGGTATACACCAACTATGATATGAATTGAAGACTGCAATAAAATTGAAAGCAAGTTTAACCACTTGCCTTATAGGATTCGTAGGGTTTGAATTCCTTTGATGTAGATGGTGATTTGATTAAGAACATACACACTGGTTCTTGATTTTGGCTCCCAAGGGTTCTCCAGTTTCCTCCTTCTTTTCTCCTCTACATACTTAGGTTTTCTAAAATGAGTTGTGGATGCCACGTCCTCTCACTTTTAGGGTTTAATAAGTTAATCCCGTTTTTAGGCTTGTGGGCTTTATTAAAATGGCACAAATACTCCCGTGTGGGTTTGGTTATGCCTAAAAAATCCCAAGAACCATTTACCACCCCCGAGTACTCTTTTTCGACTATCTCGGCCTATCCGAAATCAACTGTGCACTTAGAATTGTCATCCGAATTATTTTATAACATTCTCCAATTTTTTACCTAAAAAATGCGACACAAAAATAATCCGTATAATTAAATCCCAATTCGCCAAATTAAATAGATCCTCTGATTTAAATAAATTCTCTAAATCATAATTTAATTTCTCCCAAATAAATAAATTCTATTTCCCCCAAAAATAATTAAATTAAAAGTCCTCGAAATTACGGGGTGTTACATACTTTCCCCCTTACAAAGAAATTTCATCCTCGAAATTCAGACAATCCTAGTACTCACCAGCCTTGACTAGCTCCTTAACCACTTACCCTTAAGGTTGTTACACCTATTTCTTAAGAGAATTTAGTTAACCATGGTGCCCATACACCCTGTACCCGTGCTTAACTGCCAAATAATACCTGACTTTTACCAGCCTTAAATTGTACTATAACTTTGATCTCACAATCCACATATGTATATATTAAGCAAGGTACCAAACCTATGTACTAATGACCAAGCATCTCCCCACTTCCAACGTTGTGCTAAGTTTCATGTGTGGTACGTCTCGCAAAGAGAAATCCAAATAAGGAACCTCCCATGTTACACTACTACCTAACATTGTAGGTCGTTGAGATTCGTTAGCCCCCCCCTGTCCATAGCTCGTACCCCCAAATTCCCGTCTTCTGACATAAAAGTATACTCGTCCCCTTCATGTTACAAAAGACATCATACTATATTGCGGCCTTTACTATCACTAGTTTCTTAGCGCGAATCAATCACGAGCTATATCTCTCTACTCAATAATAAACATATCCACCCTGAATCCCATCAGTTACCATCCCTACTCACCGTGATCAAATATAGCAATTTAAACACTTTCTTATAAGTCCATTATGCAACACTTGATAACATATATACACATATATATAGTCTGGACCCTCTTTCAAGTGGTAATTAGAAAAAGTAATTCATATCTTGAAACAACGAAAACAAAGTCTCACCCTACTCTATACTATAGCTCAAGCATCCCAACATAATTATCCCCAATGTCCCGTACGTAACATACTTATCTCAAGCTCATCTCCGCACTCTTGGCGCAGCTATATCATGTACGTATTTTCTATTACCCCATAATTTGGATTTTAATTCTTCCCAACACTACCCCACCCATTAACTTGTGGTGCAAAAGTTCTCTCAATGTTTCCTTCGCAGAACTACACAGCTCTCCTCTCCATATTTCGTAATAGCTCTTAGCTTAAAGGGTTTCCTCTACACGTTTAGTAATTTATCATTTAAAATCGATGGATTGGCATCCAACAACATCTCGCTAGTCCCAACATTTATTAAGATCCATGCGTATAATATCCCGCAAAGAAGCTCAAAAGAACTTTTTCCAATGCACTATTCCCTAGCATTGTCGATCATCAAAATTTGTGGGTCAAAGAATATAACTAAGATATCAAAATCCTGTCTCCCAACACATAAATCAAATCGTACATACCCATGTCTCCCAGGGTGTCACACGATACAACGCTCCCAGTATCACTAAGTCCTCAGCGCGTAAACAACAATAAGCTAAATTTCTCCTCCCAACGGTAATCCCGATATATCCTGAATCACTTCAGTAAGTAGATAACTTACTCTCTTAAGTCTACTTCATAAAAATATCACCGCGAGCTCGAACATCTTTCAAGTGAGAGATCGCAAAAATATACATCCTGTCCCGGAACAACGAACACGATAGTCTTGCTGTAACCGCCTACCATCGCTTAATAATCCGTACCCAGGATAAAACCATACCTCGAATATCACCTCTCAAAATGAGCTAACCTCATAAAATATATATCATCTCAGTGTAACCACCCTCTCCCTTATACGTGGAACTGATAAGCGCCCCATTACTCCAAGGTAAATATACACATATTAGTGATATTAACGATACCTCTACTAAACTCGTTTCTCATGCGAATCTAGTACTAATACATTACTGTGACTCACTCCTGTCACACAAAACAGACCCCAATCATCTTGGGATAAAACTCATACTTCCAATTATCAGTAAAACATACAATTCAAATAGTTCCTAGACATGACACTCTCGTTCTAACCAAACTAAAAACTTCTCTAACTGTTTCCCCTGCTAGGCATCTCGTTCCTCTCCCCTGACTCGCTGCAGAAAGGATCCATACATGTTCTTCTACTCTTTACACATAAGACTCGTTGTGTCCTTCCCCTTTTCTCTATTCCCACTAGCCATGTTTGGGTTGACCTTTTCATGGACTTGGTATTCTTGACCCTATTTGCTACCTCCATTATCCCTTTAGCTCCGTTGGTCCTATGGGACCAGTTGTTCGCCTTGATGTCCCCGATTAAAACCATCGTCACTTGGTAGAAATTTTATTAATCTCGATCATTAATTTTGGTCCTCTACTGGGTATCCCATCCCTTGATGCCTCACTAGCATTGAAAAATCTAGTCTTGCCCTTCGGTTAGGTTATTTAACTCCCTTAGCTCCTTTCTCACGTGAGCATTGACATAAATTTGTAAATGTACAACCTTTATGACAACGACACCAGTCATCCTAGCCGGATTTCCTATCCACGCTTGTATTTTCTACCCGTGGGTCTATCATCAACTTATGAACCATTTTTTGATTCTTCATATCCCTCTCATCGGGTATGAAGTTTGCGATTGTCATCAACTTTCCTTCCCATCCGGCCACTGTCCGACCCTTCTCGAAAACGTACTGAAATCTTTTTTTCCTCTCTATTTAAGCAATCAATGAGAGGATTAGTAATAATACTAACCCCAAATTCCTTGTTATACATGGTAATTTTCCCATATATATGGTGATTGGCTCCCATCTCCCTATGTTGCTCCCATAAGCAAACATATTTTCCTAAAATTTTAATTTGAGTATCGCTACACTCCCCCACATGTGATCCTAATTGGATGTTCTTTTTCCATTGGTAAATCACCCTTTCGCACTTTCCTCAAATTCTAGCAGCTTGTTCTTTTGAAACAAAGATCTCCTTCGACCCTCGCCCTAGTCGTATGAACTTGGTGGGTCTAACTTTACGCCATTGTCCTTCATGAAAGTTCTTGGGCCCACTACAGCGCCCCAGTGGTTACTCCAACTTCAATTGTTCAAACAATAATTATGGTAACTCCTATCGCGTCACTGTTCCCAGAATACTCTATGGCTTTTACTGAGTCATCCATCTTACAATCCTTCAAACGTCCCATGCTTATCGTTATATAATGTTTGATCTTCCATGATCAACTAAAGCCGTATATGAATCACATCAACTATACTTTATAGCAGGAGAATGTAAGTCACATACGTAAAGGAATACAATAACCCTATAATAAGGCTCTATATCAAATAACGCTAAGCTGAAACGTGAAAGCCACACAGATCTTAAGGACACTAGAACCCGATGCTCTGATACCATCTGTGACACCCGCCTAATTAAATACTCGGCGATCAGTCCTATATCAAATTAAAATAGGAATCTCATTTGGTTCATTCTTAGCATCACTATCGAAAACCTTTTAGAACTTACTAATTACCTAGTATTCAAAAGCTCATGTCAAAATTTTAATCTTTTTATCAAACAACAACAACAACATGCGGATGATTATAATTTAAACCATTCACATAACCACTGAGTCAAACAATACTAAAAATGAATAAATACAATCTTTGCCGAATAAACCACCGACAACAAAACCCAAATCCAAAAAATATAAACCATTAGAATAATAAACTGAGTACATCATCTGACTGGAATAAATGAAAGAACTAGGGCGACATACCTAAATAAAATACTGACTGTATCCTACTCTAGGAATGAAATAACTGAAGCGGCTAAGTCTAAATCCTGCAACATCCACTTATGATGTAGCTGCGTAACCCTGGAATAGAAACAATTCTGGCGTCCCTGTGGCTGGACACCTAAAAGATTTTGAAAATATTTTATAGCAAGAGTTAGAACCCAAAACATTTTGAAAATATTTAGCAAGTGATTAAAATGCATAAATACTCGTCATATTTAAGCTAGTGTCATAATCCCTTGAGGACCTACACATCCCTCAACTATCGTGCACACCTAACACTTTTCTTTATAACCCACCAAGACACCTACCCTGTAACTAGTCCTTGTTATAACTCCTTCCTGAGATGCTACTCTAGCCCGAGTATGTTTAATATATGATTCATTTGTTATTTATCACATTAACTTAACTAATCATTTTTCATTTAAAGCCATATAACATTCTCATTAGTTATGTATAACAATACAGTTACTTAATGAATTTTACCCATATATAATTATTTGAACCATATATACGTATCATCATATTACAACATTCACCCGTATGCTGTAAATATATAACCATCCTCCCGAGTAGACACTCGTCTGATGTTCTCTACAATGCTATTAATCCAGGTATACTCATTTACCCAGACACCCTGACACGGTTAGCTCCTCGTTTTAGTGAAGTAAAATAAATATAGTGGAGGCGGTCATAGTTCCCTCTAGAAATGAGACCGAATCAGAACCAAAACATCTCACCTCTAACTACGGACGCTATGACCTGGGGACTATACTCACCCTGCACCTCAAGCCAGGAAATTCACCCACATCGCGCAACCTCCCATGATAGTACTAGAGGGGTATGTATTCCTATAAATATTATTCATACCATTATTAAAAATCACACACACACACACACACACACACACACACACACACACACACACATATATATATATATATATATATATATATATATCCAGGCTACTCCATGCACAATTTACCATAACACTAGCCTAACATTCCCAAGTCTATATATCGACTTGTAATTTAAATAATTCCCATATTTATTTATTTATCACTCGAGTTATGTCACCCAACTAAATTACCCAGGTTCACTCCTTCGGTCCAAAATTTCATCTTGTATAACTTATTCCTCTAATTCCACTTATTAAGGTTAACACCCTTTTTAAACTTAATATTCCATTATTTATTGTATAACCCTAAAATAAATTAACCCAACCAATCCGTACCAAAACACTCGTAGCACTAGACCGAAAACATCTGAGTCAATTCCCCGACTCTAAACTTTAATTAATTTACTCATATTAATTTATATATAAATGGTGACACTCAACCAAAATACCTGGAGTCACTCACTTGCACTACACCAAAACTGGTGAATGGTCACGACCAAAATCCCTGACCAAGACTGTGGATCGCAGACTTGGGCAGTGACCATTTCGGGTGCGACCAATTTCATGGGTCGCGGCCAAAGTCCATGACCAAAAAATGGTCACGGGAGATGGTCGCGGACTTGGGCCGTGACCCATACCATGACGGAGAAAAATTGGTCGCGGCCCAAGTCAGTCACAAATAAACAAATCGAAATGCACACACATATACACAAATACACACACACATACATATGCAACAAATCAATAAATCGAAATGCCCAAATATAGACTAGGGTCAGAGAAAAGAGAGTTTCCTTTTTTTAATGGCTGAACCTGGTCATGGACAAGAGCCGTGACCCACCATCGCGACCTATTAGTTCCTTGTACCTGCTACTGATTGATGAATGGTCACAACCTACAGCCATGACCCCCATGTGAGACCAACTTCAGACCAACAAAAGACCTCCTACCGATTGACGAATGGTCATGTCGTATAGCCATGACCCTTTACGGGACTAACATCAGACCTTCAATTAAGGGATGGTCACGATCTATAACCGTGACCCACATAAAAAAATGGTCACGACTCCCAACTATGACCCCATATGTGTATGTTTTCTCCTTCATCACGCCTATGGTCACGATCCAAGTCCGTAACCCATCCGTAACCAAGCTTGAAGGGAATTTTGGTGCGAATTTGGCGCCAAGATGGTCACGCCCTGGTCACGGCCCAAGTCCGTGACCCACGGTGGTCAGGGATTTGGTCCGTGTCCACTTCCAGAGCATCTATTATTTAGCGTGGTAATGAATATGGTAACACCAAAAAATGAGATGGTCACGGCCCAAGTTCGCGACCAGCTAGTCGCGGACTTGGGCCGTGACCAACTGGGCGTGACCATTCCCAGGATTTGGTGTAGTGTTGGCCCGTAATTTGACCTTTTAAATTCTATTACTCAAGTTCCATTAATAAGTTTGACTCACTCATTAATTTAAATATTCCTTAATATATCTCTCCCAGCTGTTTACCATTTCAATGAATTAATCCCATTAAAAATGATTAAATCCCAAGCCATACACTATTTAGTATTTCAATGAATTAATCCCATTAAAATTCTTCAATCCTAGGCCAGACCAATAACAAGAACACTGTCACCGAATTCCATACATCGCTCGAACTACAATGGTTATCGCTCAAACAACATGGCCCTTTGCTCGAACGAGGTTTGATCTTGCTCGAATGACTATACGGGTTTGGCACCTCGTCTCTTTCAGGCGTATGCTTCTGCCATGAACAAGGCCTTAACTTTCCTTTAAACCCAGATTTAATTTCTAACAACAACCAAGATCTCCAAATTATTTACTCATTCTAATATTTGTATAAGAGCTGCTAATCATTCATGATTTACGAAATTCTCATCTTGATTTATAGATTATATTTTTCAGAATTTACACAACCTTCTTCTCAAATTTGATTTTATTCATCATCAGTAAAATAACACGTATTTTTAGTCTATCACCATGAATCAAATACCCACACTTTTAATTTATAATATAACATTTATTTCTCCTTTAATCTATGTGAACCACCCAATTCATGAACACCCGTTTTTCATGCGATAACCCACCCAAAAACGAGTTCTGTATACACCAACTATGATATGAATTGAAGACTGTAATAAAATTGAAAGCAAGTTTAACCACTTGCCTTATAGGATTCGTAGGGTTTGAATTCCTTTGATGTAGATGGTGATTTGATTAAGAACATACACATTGGTTCTTGATTTTGGCTCCCAAGGGTTCTCCAGTTTCCTCCTTCTTTTCTCCTCTACATACTTAGGTTTTCTAAAATGAGTTGTGGATGCCACGCCCTCTCACTTTTAGGGTTTAATAAGTTAATACCGTTTTTAGGCGTTATTAAAATGGCACAAATACTCCCGTGTGGGCTTGGTTATGCCTAAAAATATCCCAAGAACCATTTACCACCCCCGAGTACTCTTTTTCGACTATCTCGGCCTATCCGAAATCAACTGTGCACTTAGAATTGTCATCTGAAATATTTTATACCATTCACAAATTTTTTACCTAAAAAATGCAACACAAAAATAATCTGAATAATTAAATCTCAATTCACCAAACTAAATAGGTCCTCAAATTTAAATAAATTCTCCAATCATAAATTTAATTTCTCCCAATAAAATAAATTCTATTTCTCCCCAAAATAATTAAATTAAAAGTCGTCAAAATTACAGGGTGTTACACTGGGACGATCGGATCCTATTACGCCCTCTGGGGATACCGCACCTCTATCAGAACACCTATTGAGGCTACCCTTACTCTCTAGTATACGACATGTAATCCATTCTCCCAGTTGATCTAGAAGTACCTTCCCTACGTGTCACGATCGAGAAAAAAATTAGCAAAGAAGATTGGCATCAAAACCGCTATGAAGAACTCTCACTCTTGGATGAAAAGAGACTTAAGGCTCTATACCATATACATGGGTACCATCGTTGGATAGCATGATCATTCAACTGGAGAGTCCAGGATGACGGTATCTAGGAAGGTGACCTGGCTCTCAAAGATATTGTAGAACCTTTCTGGGACCCCAAAGGGAAGTTCAAACTAAATTTGAGTGGCCCCTACATCGTGAAGAAAATTCTATCAGGCGGTGCCTTTATGCTCACAGACCTTGATGGAGAAAAGATAAAGTGTCTAGTCAGTCTGGACTGCCTAAAAAAAATTTATCCTTAATTCGAATTCTTAGCGTGATATGATTTTTCTCGTCCCTCTTTTATTCTAAAAAAAATTCTTCATTTACCCCTACCCCCTTCTATGTGGGCCTGATCCTCTTAAAATAATTGTTTTCAAAATAAAGCTTAAAAATTTTCAAAGGTCTTAGAGGTAAGTAGGCAACCCATACGACACACATGAGTGCGGCCTTTTCTTTTTTTTCACAAAATGATATTCTTTTGTAAACCCTAGAATGACGATCCATCTTATCATTTATGTGAACAAAAGGATTATGTATGTCAAGAAAGAAAACAAAATATGTCAAAATAATTTTTATTTCAAGTTGAGGAATATAACTGCTATATGAAATATCAGTCGGGGGAATCAAACAGACTACCCCTTTTTTTCAATAACGAAACAAACCTACAAAAAACCTACCCATTCCAAATAACCAGGTTCACAGAAAAATCCTACAACATGCTATATACTAATACAATTACCAAAAATATAATTTTCCCCATCTTCACAGATGTTTCCCTTAATTTCCAGACGACCCTGCCTCATCATTATTTCTTACACCTGGAGGTTCCCAAGTCTCCCACTCCTGGTTAGCCCTCTGTACACGTTCCATGCAGTAATACGCCCTAACAAGTTTGGCCGAAACTACATCTTCTTCCATGGTGTTGAAATCCACAAACCACCTTTGACTGGTCTCCGCTTCCAAGATCTTCCTAACTACCCGCTTCCACAATCACTTTAGATAATTCCCAAACACATACTAGGCCCATCCTACAGATAATGATGGCCGGGTAGATGCCCGACGATGCTGCCATAAGGATCCCAATATTATTCACAAAGATTCAGTCAGGTTCTCCACTAGAAAGAAGTTCGTTATGCGAGGGGCACTATTTGGTCCCACCCATCTTGGTGCAAAAGTCGCCAAGGGAAATAAAAGGAATCCTATTGAAGGCCAAACAACTGCACTTAGCGATACTCTCTTAGCTATAAAACGGGATGTAAATCTTCCCACCATGGCACCGACCAACGAAGACATCAGGCCCCGTGCTCCACGAACTAGTTAACCCAGTTCTCTGTTGAAGGGCCAAAACTGAAGAAAGAATGGACAAAAAATTAGGCACACCCAACAGGGGATACTCTGGAGGGTCCATGAGGCGAAACCTCTTTACAAGCCACATAAACAGCATCATCGGGTTCCTCTTAGAAAATGGGAATGGTCCTCTTTCTAAGCATCGAGACCGTTTAGGTCTCCGCCACCACCACAACCGTAGGACTATTGTGGGAAGACATCCATGTCATTATTATGGATACCTGGGGATTGGCTTCAAGTCTCCTATCACCAATAGAAACCTCACAAACAAGCCCGAATCAATAGCTCCAGAAAAGCCAACATCAACAAAGCCCCTCTAGTGCACCGAGTAGATAATTGTTGGAAGAGAAATAGTTCCTCCATGAAATAATGGACGAACTGCCAAAGGGGAAATATGGAGAAACTCAACCAAAGATACCTGAGGAGAATGGGAAAGATCAGGCATAGCCTCCAAAACACTAGGGCTAATCCCCAACATTACTGAAAATTCCTCATAGGTAGGACAAGCCTCATCCAGGCTTAATTGAAACACATGATCCTCGGGGTACCATAATTGTACCACTACCTCCAGTAAATTCCAGTCTATGACCCAATCGTGCCATAGGGAAACTCTAAGCTCTAAAAGTGTCGTAGTCAACGTTGTAAAGGCACATGGCCTCTACAACTTTGAGGTAAGAAGCGAATTATTCTTATATGGGAAGAGCCATTTTGGAAAAGAGGAAGAAGACATGAGAAAATAAATAAGATTGGTGGAGAAAAGAACACATCCCCTAACTCTCCTTTTATACCCAAAAAACCCTTACAAAAAGACAAACCATAGGAATTCCATTTAACTCTCCGCCCTACTTAGTACCACAGGACTAAAGGAAAGTGCAATCCAAGTCTAGGAGTGATTTGACTTGACCCTTATGCTGAAAGGCAGTTCAAGAGTTATGTCGATCGGCAATCTACCTATTTTAGAAAAATTCCATTTTCCTCTTTTGCCTAAAATCAATTTCCAAAAATCCTTACTTTGAAAAGTTACACCCGGGTCATTCCTTTTTATTACTCCCCTTTTAATAAACATTTTTCTCAAAATCATTGTCATTCTTATCTCTATCTTCACAAATGTAGGAGGTGAGTTCTTGAAATGATACTGATGTCAAGGTAGGCATGACACCTTATTAAGATGGTGATTAGGGCCTCAGAACAAACACCAATGATAATAAATACAAGTCCTAAGTTAGTATATTCAATGTCTAAAACTCATATATTATATATGTTCTTACAACATAAATGCTATAACGAAACAATCACTAAAAAAGGGGGATCCCACAATTGACTTGATTGGAGGGAGTAGGAGCAAGCACATTTAGTGTAATAAAGGCAAGGCAGTACCCTTAAACATGAATGGAGTAAGAGGTTGGTCACACAATAAATGTTCTCACGATAAACTCTCTTGTCTGGAAGTATTTTGGCAACAGTTTTGGTCAAGAAAAGTTTGATCCCTAAATAGTATCACTTTGGAGGTATTTATAGGAGAGCTAGATCATTCGAGTGACATTCCTATAATAAATGCGTTTGACCCTTCTTGATGTCAATAGTCTTGTGCATTTAATGCCAAAGATATTGTATTAAATGAGCAAGATATGATATTTTGGCAGGAACACTATTTAGACTCTCAGAGTTGTGAACACATTAAATAGGACGTGATGTGTCAGCTATGGACCTACCATCCTAGGAATATCTTCACTTAAGTACTATTTTATCGAGGTCCTGAATGTCAGACATGCTGACGTATAAGAGTTGGTAAACAGTAACCTGTGAAGGACGTGTTGTCACATCACTCAAAAAGGTAGTTCATCGAATTTAAGGTTGCTCAATTAATGATTGTTCGAGCCATTTATGGTGTATGTAAACATTAGAGGTTAACCTTTTGGACAATTATTTAGGACTGGGGACCCTTGAGTGGGTTCCCAGATATGGTATCTCGAGATAATACTGAGTCGTATTATGTATAAACCAAGGTTTTTCCTAGCTACCCTAAAGGGGGTTATCTCTTCCAGCGTTGCCTTGCACCCAATCCTTCGAACCAAATCCCTACGAGATACCCAGAATAAAGTTGTTCGATAGAGCATGTAAGCTTTCCCATTCCCTGCCAGACATGGTCCCTCGAGGGTACCGAACAACCGAACAACTTTACAAAGTGAACTTTACATTTACAAAGAGAGATAAATATAAGTACATCAAAGTTCCTATTACAATTTGTGCTTTCCAAGTTTATCTCTTGGGCTCGATCTTTGTGAGAGGTCCTCTGAGAATCTTCATCTTTGTGAGGGTGACCATTTTTATAGGAGATCCTTTGAGCAACTTCAGCTTTGTGCCGTAACCATCCCTAATATTTCTTGTGAAGTGTTAGCATTATTTTAATCAACCTTAAGCCTAGACCTCCCTCTACATTTTCCCTTCTTAGAGATATTTGTTTATTTGAAGAAATATTTTTACGAAAAAATGAATCCACATCCTATCTCTATTGATCTGCACATGTATATGTTAGAATAAAAAGAATTCACACATTTGTATATTTACACAAAGTATTAGAATAAAACTATGGGTAACTTTGGCATGTGTTTGAGTTATTTGAAGATTCTTCCTTCTCGCATGGTATTACGCCTCAAGTGACTTATGTTTCTCAGTCTTTTATCTTGGGGAATTACAATGGTTTGTAATAAAATTTCCCCCAAAACAATTTATTTTCCCAAGTGTGAAAGGGGATAAAGTTCAACCTCCAAACGTCTCTTGAATTTCCCCCAAAAGTTAATTATTACTAAGTTTCTTCATTATAAATTTCCCTGACAACCCTCCCCCCAGCTGTACATATGTCGGTTGATGGCATGTGTGTGTAACCCAAGGTGGCTACTTGAGCCGACGAAAAATGTTATTGTGATGATTATATTTTCCCATGCGCATCTTTTCATATCAGCCACGTCTTTTTAAAAACAAGATGTCCCTTATAAAAGGGTTTCCTCTAATACCCATTTCTTTTTACCCTTGGGATTTTTTTTAGCGAAGTGTTTATTTGATTGTGAGAGCAAACAGTATTCTTTGATTCCCATATCTTCTTCTTTTCCTTTCTTCTCTTCGATTCTCTATTCTCTGTCATGGCACCAGTTATCAAAAGAACCCCTTTTGTCATCGATGCCACCACTGGGGAAACTTCCTTCGATATTACTGATCATCATCTCCAGTGGGAAAAATATCATCATACCCCCTATTTTGGCACTGTAGACAAGTTCTGGGAGTTTGCCAATGCTTTTCTTGGCTCCCTTGTATCTAAGGAATAATATTTAAACTTGTTTGTTGGTGAAGATGATGTGATAGAAAATTATGCCTATATCCCTGGTTTTACTGTTACTACGTTTAAAATTGAGAGGGGAGACCATCCGTACTCAAATGTGGAATTTGAATCAGCTAGTGGATCGTGTGAAGGACTGGGTGCATGGACTGAATATATCCATGGCAAGTATACTATGGAGTAGTTGACAGTTGGCTTGTCAAGCGCCAAATGGTTTGGTAATATGACTTTGGCCAAAAATAATAATACGTTGAGAACGATGGTTTCTCGTTGGATTCATAGAACTCACACTTTCGTTGCTTCCTGGGGAGAGTTCACAATAAACGTTGGAGGATGTGTGTGAACTCCTTGGTTTGGACACTTCTGATACTGATACTTACTTTGAGGAATCCATTACGAAATAAGAAGTTGCTAAGCATAAGGAACTGAAAGGTGTGATCAAGAGGAGCATGGAGACTTATAATAAGTGTACCTATTTAGAAATTATGAGGTATTTCTTTTATATGGAGGATAGAGAAAGCGCCCTTGCTCATTAGCAGGCAAGGAAATATCCAAAGGGAAAAAATGTTATGGAAATGCCCCCACTTGAGATGGGTATGGGAGAAAGATTGAGCTCGCTGGGTACATCTGGATTGTACTCTCGAGGATCTATTTTCCCAGGAAACCCCAAGACTTTCCAAGGAAGGATCTTATAAATCTTATTGTTCGCCATGACTCTGGGGTAAAAGTCTCTTTAGTTCCTATTACTCTGGGACCGCCTTACACCTGGATTGATAGAGTTCAATCTCACCAGAAAATTAAAAGTGCATATAGGATAGGTAACTAAACCAAGAAAAACACAACAAGAAAAGGCATATTTTACATATATATTATTTCTTCGCATGATTACATTTTTGTAGGTACAAAGGGAAAATAAAAAAATAAAATACAATAAGACTTAGCCCAAACCCTCAAACCACAACTTTCCCCTCAAATCCTCATCCCACACGGTGCACACGCTTCCCTTTATCATGGGCGGGCGACCCTCTGCTCCCAGAATCAAAACTCTCATCCGTAGTATCCAATGTTACCATGCAGGCACTGGCTGACTTTGTAAGGAAATAATTTTATAAATGTCCGGGGTAGAATCAAGGAATTTTCTATTTGTCCTAGATCACAGTATGTATGTGTAGAAGAGGACTTGCCTCGATCATCGAGCTCGCGAGATCTCATTCAAACAACATCGCTATGTCGTTCGAGCGACATGACCATGTCGCATGATCTAGTTTTAGTGACACGTGTCCTTCGTTCGAGCGACATGCCTATGTCGTTCGAGTGATGTCGCCGCCTCGATTTTTATATAAATATCTCGGTACATTCTACACGATTTTCTAAGTCCTTTTCGCACACGTTTCTGCATTTCATAGCCCAAAAAACAGACTTCATGTTTTAAGGTTTTATACCTTCTTTATTCACAAAATCATTCCTACATATGTATGTGAATCTTCAAACCTTCAGAGGATCGTTTTTACTCGTCTGGAGTAACTTGTGGAGAAGCCGACTCTTTTTCAATACTGCCCATCTGGAGTTCTTGCGGGAGATTCCAGCCGACGTTATCGAAACCGATACCTAAGGATATTTCTTATGTCACTCTTATTTTCAGTATAATCCGTGTAATCCGTTTATTACAAATTATAGCGAAAATAAAAAAGATTTTTCCCCTTTGGGGGATTTTTTCTCACTTGTGTGTTTTGTTTGTGATTGAATGTTCTTGCATGATCATATTGTCTTCAATCACACCTAGATGCATGTTTTAGGTTTTAATTGAAAAACTAAGTTTAATTAAATAATTTCTTGGTTTGAACAAACGCGCACTCTCAAATTGGTATCAGGGCGGGTTACACTAATTTATCGCGTATTCATATTTTCCGCAAAATTGTGTGATATTAATTTTTCTGAAAAATCTGATTTTTAAAATTTTGTCACAATTTTTAATGGAGCACTTGTCTAGTTTGATGGCCCCTCCTATTGACACAAGTCAAAGTTTTTATTATTTAAATATTTTGAATTTTACGTTTGCGAAAATAATTGAAGTTTTGGAAAAAGAAAATTCTCGTTTTAAATTTGCGATGGATCTTTTGTAAACGGTTTAAAATCAAAGAGATTTTTATCGTGAGAAATTTGTTGCCTTGGACCATGACTTTGTTGCTTTAAAATTTTCCAAGAAGGATAGTGATGATAGGGTCCTATTTTTAGAAAAAGAATTAGAGGACCTTAAAAATTCGATGGTTTGTGTTTGTTCCAAAGAGGATAAAAATATTTTAATCAATGAGTTTGTGGCACGTGAAAAGACTCTTAGGAAAAAGTTTGTTTTTATTGAGGGGGAGCGAGATAACCTTCTAGGTTTGATTGATAATTTGAGGAAGGAGTCCCTTAGATTGGAAGAGTTTAATTCTTTGCTTGAGTAAAAATTTTGAAGTTAAAAAATGATTTGACAAACTCCAGTAGGTTTGATAGTGATGGTAATGGCTCATATTGTTCTCATGCTTCTAGTGCTAAAGACAAACCCATTATTTGTTTTAGAGGGTCAATTAATCCCAAGGCCGTTAGAAAAGATGACACTTTAGGTAACATTCCTCCCATTTACACATGTTCACATTGTGGTAGGAAAGGTCACCTTAGGATATTTTATTTTGACCTTGGAAGAAGTCCTAGGAAGTTGAAGTCTAGTGTTTTGTTGGTTTCCAAAACCCCGTGTCGACGTGTTACATCTGTTTGGGTTAGGAAATCACTTTTGGATACGCTAGATTTTAGAATAGTTGATTCTCATTTGCTTGCACATGACTCTTCTCTTGCCATATCATATAGATGATTGTGTTTGCATGTTTGTCATACACTAGTTGTGGTTTCATTATATATATATATGTTTTGCTAGTGTTATGACATGTGTACTATTTGTATAAATTTTTTTGAAAATTTTGAAAAATTCAAAAAGATTTTATTTTGATAAAATTTTGAGAAAATCCAAAAAGAGTTTTGTATTGTGTTTTACACCGTTTATGGATAGACACTTAGGATGACCGAGTCACAACACCATTCCATTTTTCATGTGATAATTTGATAGTGTTTGGAGACAGTATATCATGTCATCTTTGTGCTTTATAATGTTTAGAGTCATTGAGATGTAATTAAGTGTTACTTCCTACATGTTTGACTCATGATTTCCTTTATTGCACACATGCACAGTTTTGTTTGATTATTACGCTTATCTATCACATGTTGGTTGAGTATTTCCATCTCAATTATGTCTATGCAATGAACCAAATGCGATAAAATAAGACAATAAAAAGTGTGCACCTTTGAACCATGTTTGTGAGGATTTGTGTGTTTTGTTTGAAAACGGTGAAGGGCTACGGAAGGTTATCATTTATCCTTTGCGATTAAGCCGCCGTTTAATTGGACCTAAAAAATTGAGGAATTTTATTATCCGGGGTCCAAAGAGGTTTAAAAGAGCCTAGAAAATTTTAAAGGAAATAAAAAGAAATTCATGCCAAAAAGGGGCCATTAGGTTTTTGCACCAATTGTCCATTGTTTGAGAATTTAGATCACCTATAAAAGAAAATATATATGAGAGAGTTTGGATGGAATTAAAACGGGTTTGCATGTCCTTGAAAGTCTTGAAAAAGCGCTACATAGTTTTGAACGTTATAGGTGTGGAAATCTTTTAGACTTTGATTTGTTGATTTGATTAAGACGATGTCACCTAAATTCAACAATTTTACACCTAAGGACTATTTTGATGTTCATTCGTTAGGAGTACACGTATTCATCGTGCACATATGATTGATTGAGTTAATTTTCCTATCGAATGTGTTCACACCCATTCATTTCGTTTCCATGACTTGGTTGTTTTAGTTAAATCCATGGTGTGATTTTTTGTAACATTATTTGTTGCTTTGAAAAAATTAAAAAATCCAAAAATAGTTTGTGGAATTTTTTGAGATACTCCTTTGCATGCGCGTTGATTGATTCATATTTGCTATGAATTTTTGTCGTGACACTCCATGTTTATATTTTTTCTTCTTATCTGTCTATTTGGGGACATCATAAAAAGGGGGAGAATGAATTGTGGGGTAGAATTGTTTGGTTGGTTGGTTGATTTATCAATGATTTGCTTAAGCTTAATTTATTGATTTTTGCATATCATTATATATCAAACTGTTGCCTGTCACGGGTAGCTGCTTTATCTCATGTGTGTAGGTACAAAATTGATAATTATTGGATTGCAAACCCTGATGAGAAAGCGTTGAGAGTTGATGAAGATGTTGAAATTTGATTGGCCACATGTCAGCTAGTATTCTCAGTTTGAGGGTTTAATGGGAATATTATCTTGTATGTCTCTTGCTTTACGGAGATAGCATAAATCGGATTTTTTTATGTATGTACCAGCATAGACATAGGGGGAGATTTGTAAGGACATAATTTTATAAATGTCCGGGGTAGAATCCAGGAATTTTCTATTTGTCCTAGATCACAGTATGTATGTCTGATACTACTACATTTGGAACGTCAACACCATCATCCTCGACGGACTTGATCCGAATCCATATATCCATCATCGTCACACGTGCATCATGCTACATGCGACATGTTGCTCAACTCATTCCCACTACTCCACTTCACGTAATTAGTAAAATGGTTTATTGGAGTTGTTTATATTTTCATAAATATTTGGGATTTTTTTAGAAAATATTTTTCGAAGTCTGAATTGTTTTTAACAAAAAGCAAAAAAAATGAAGTGTAGAAGCAGACTTGTCTCAGTCATCAAGCTCGCGATATCTCATTCAAACGACATCACTCTGTCGATCGAGCGACATGACCATGTCGCACGATCTCGTTTGAGCGACACGTGTCCTTCGTTCAAGTGACATGCCTATGTCGTTCGATCGATGTCGCTGCTTTGATTTTCGTATAAATATCTGGGTACATTCTACACAATTTTCTAAGTCTTTTTCGCACACATTTCTCCATTTAACAGCCCAGAAAACAGACTTTATGTTTTAAGGTTTTATACCTTCTTTATTCATAAAATAATTCCAAAATATGTATGTGAATCTTTAAACCTTCAGAGGATCGTTTTTACTCATCTTCGAGTAACTTGTGGAGAAGCCGACTCTTTTCCATTGCTTCCCATCTGGAGTTCTTGTGGGAGATTCTAGACGACGACATCGAAACCGACACCTGAGGGTATTTCGTATGTCACTCTTGTTTTCAGTATAATCCGTGTAATCCGTTCATTACAAATTATAGTGAAAAGAAAAAAGGTTTTACCCTTTTGGGGGATTTTTTACTCACTTGTGTGTTTTGTTTGTGATTGAATGTTCTTGCATGATTATATTGTCTTCAATCACACCTAGATGCATGTTTTAGGTTTTAATTGAAAAACTGAGTTTAAATAAATAATTTATTGGTTTGAATAAATGCGCACTCTCAGACGTCTTCACGTAGGTAGACCTAGAAGCCATCCAATCCTTTATGTCCTATAACCAATTATTCGGCACTCGTACATACTGCAAGCGAAAAATAACAAAAGATAATCAGGCAAACACAAGGAAAAAAGAAACGGGAAATAAAAAAGAGAAAGGGAGAAATATATCTCAGGTTTGAGAGCTTCATCAGTAATCCCTATTAACCCATCCACCGGTGCCTGAGGATGGGGTGGGACATTTAACTACTCCACTTTACTCAATCTAAAATTAGAAGAACGAAAAGTGACCTAAATTAATGATGCCCCTTCGCTACCGCCATGCCACCTCCTGTGCTGTGGGTCGATTATGCCGATACACTGGTACCCCTCCCTGAAGTCGTAGTGTATAGAGGAATATTATCCACATCCTAGATACAGGAGTTCATTAACCAACTCGTCATGAATTCCAAATAATAGTAACCTGACGCCGAATCCGTATAGTGCATGTAGATCTCGCCTATCATTGTTGTTATCTTGGCATCATCTGATATCTCCCTCACACATCTTATATTCAAAGGGACCGTCACCTTCTCCTCCACTACCTGCCTCACCCCTCTCTCTCCTAGGTACCATATGTAACCGAACTCGTGCGCCATCAGTCATCGCATCTAACATGCATGCTAGTATCCCGCATGTCCCACGAAAAAATACCCAGGGGTAGAAGTTCACCTACATCCCCAACCAAGAATCAATATCTACTTAAGAAACTAAAGATGCCAAGAATAACTCATAAGGCATGAAATTTAACCGACCACTCATCAGGCCACTCAAGACCCTCCGCACATCTTTTAGGGATAAGAACTGGTTCGATCACTGATTGGAATTCTGCCACCAGAACATCCGACTGAAGTCCCCCAAATCATCATCCTTCAGGGCTAAAAACTCCGTGTTGTGCCCAATTACATCCTAGACCCACGTCTGCAAGAAGATATCAATCATTAAAGAGAATACAAAAGGACTGGAAGAAAATAAGGCAAAAGGAAATAAACTTAAAATTATCTTCAAAAGATACGTGGCCCCTATAAAGGTCAACCGACAGCACTAGCTGAATGCATCCAGGGAAGCAAAAATGGACGCCAAAGTAAAGCTCCCTCAGTCGTACATAGGTACGTCAGAAATAGTCTGTAGAAGATGTACGATATCTTCGCTCATTACTGCCAAGAATCCCCCAAGAAAAAGCAAAATAAATAAATGGACCTGCCTCACGTGTTCCCCATTTGTCACATCCACCCTTATACTCAAAAGCATCTCCCTCAAAGAAGAAATTCGGATAAAATCCTTTGACACGATTTTACACATGTCTCCCAAAATCGCTTGCATCGCCTCTAGAGTAACCCTCAAAGTTCAGTCCACTATAATCTAGAACCCCTCACAATCCAGCCCCACCAGCTAATGGACATCTTTGAGAGTAACAATCATCTCCCCGAATCCCAAATGGAATGTGTGGGTAGTGTCTCACAATCTTTCCCCAAGAGAACACAACACTATAGTGGAATGTGGTATCTCATCAAATGCTATGATACCATCCAGCGTACATTCCCAGAGAGCATTTCCCAAACCTCCTTCAACCCATTCATTACCCGAGACCGAATGCTCGAAAGAACTATGTTAGTCTGCAAGAAAATAAAAGAAAACACTTCATTAGCACAAGAAGAATAAAAGAGAGAATTGAATGGAAAATTAAGAGCCCCCATACTTACATAGCCACTAGGGTTTCTCACCCATGCCGAATGATGGTGAGCAAGTTCGTGCAGCGAAATCCACTCATCAACATGTGGCTCAAAGGATTTAAAGGCATTCTCATTGCCCAGAGCAAGGGGCACCATAGACTGCCACTCTAGGTCGGCCTAATCATCCATCGACAACCGCTCGTTATTGTAAACATCAGCTAAAGTGCGAATCATTTGGAATCTTGAAGAAGAAAACACTTGGAGATGACTTTTAGAGAGAGAAATCAAGAAATCCAATCACTTAAAGGTGTGAAAAATGAAAGGGGGTCACCCTTTTATATAGAAAGCTAAGGGTCCTGGCTTGGTTGACAACAACCTTTTCCTCTTCCCTAAGAAGCCCAGGAGACCATGCCCTATGCCCATTGGCACTCCACAGACCTGCCTATAGATAGTCCCTCCAAATTTTATCGTGAAAATGTCACAAAAATAGAAAATATGCCCAAAAAATACCAAAAACAATCCTAAAAACGCTGGAAAAATGTTGAACCACATTTTCTCCCTAGAAAATCATTTTGGAGAACCAAATGCCTTTGCAGCTCTCAAAATCCCAAACAGGATTACCCTTAGACTCTTATTATCAACATATTTCCAAATAAAACCAACGATACACCCACATCTAAGTCTACTGCAATTCCCCAGCAAAATTTCAAGTCAACCCATTCCCCCAACAGAATTTCATTATTAACATATTCCTCAGTGGGAAACACAAACCTACACATTCTTAAGTAGAATTTTGAGACAACATATTCCTCAGCGAAACCAAAGGTGTGGCTGCATCAAAATCCTTCACTCTTTCCCTAGAAAAGCTATCCTCCTCCAAACCACAACCTTAGGTCCTTAGAATTGACCTCGGCACACAGAATCAGTCAGCATAACCTTAAGTCCTCAAAATTAATCTCGGCCTACGGAATTGTTCATCCCACTCTTAGGTCCTTAGAATTAACCTCGATCTGCAGAATTGGTCATCATAACCTTAGTTCCTTAGAATTGAACTCGACCCCCAGAATTGATTGTCCCACCCTTAGGTCTTTAGAATTTACCTCGACCCTCAGAATCAGTCGTCAAAATATTAATTCCTTACAATTATCCTCGACTCACATAATTGGTTGTCCTAACTTTAGGTCCTTAGAATTTTCCTTAACCCGCAGAATTGGCCGTCCCAAACTTAGGTCCTCAGAATTGATCTCGACCTGCAGAATTGGTCATCGCAAATTTAGGTCCTCATAATTGACCTCGACCCATAGAATTGGTCATCATAAGTCAAGGTTCTCATAATTGACCTCGACCCATAGAATTGGTCCTCCCAACTTTAGGTCGTCAAAATTGACCTCAATTCGCAAAATTAGTCGTCCCAAACTTATGTTCTCATAATTAACATCGACCCGCAGAATTGGTTATCCTAACTTTAGATCCTCATAATTGACCTCAACCTGCATAATTGGTCATCACAACTCAGAATTGACATCGGCTCGCAGAATTGGCCGTCCCACCCTTAGGTCCTCAGAATTGACCTCAGATATCAGAATTAATCATCATAACCTTAGGTCTTCAGAATTGACCTCAACTCACAAAATTGGTCATCCCAACTTTAGGTCCTCAGAATCGGCCTCATCCTATAGAATTGGCTGTCACAACTCAAGGACCTTAGAATCTACCCCAACCTGCAGAATTAGTCATCCCAACCTTAGGTCCTCAGAATCGATCACCACAGCCTTAGGTCCTCAGAATTGACTTCGACCTGCAGTATTGGTCATCCCAATTTTAGGTCCTCAAAATTGACCTCGGCCTGCAGAATTGTTCATCACTCCTTAGTTCTCATAATTGACCTTGACCCATTGAATCGGTCATTCTCATGCTTTATGTCAGCATAATTGACCTAAAATCCTCTCATCCAATGTTGATGTGGTATCTATCATTCAACAACCTTCAAATGTTCTAAGATTATCCGTCAAGGCTCACTCTATAGACACCCCATCCTAGGATCCTTGATCACTTTCTTAGATCTCTAGCACTCACTCGATCACCGTAAACCCTAGGCCATACTTTGGGTGCTCTCAAGCTCCATTTTAACTCTGGTCAGCTCTCCTACTTGAGCAAAATCTCAATGAATCTTCTAAGGGCTTTGAATCCCCTTTCCAAAGGTCTATCTCGTGCGTGAATCTGCTTTACATTTCAGATGAATGGTTCATTCTACCCCAAAAATTGATTTAAAGGACACTAGGTGCTCCCAGTATCCATTTGACTTCGATCTACTCTCCAGCTCGAGAGAATCTTAATGAATAATTGAATGTATATAAATGCCCTTTCTAACGGTCAGTCCCATGAGTGAAACATCCTTACAATTAGAATGAATGACCCATTTTACTCTGAAGGGTCGTTGAGTGCTTCTGGTCCCCGTTTGACCTTGGTAAACTATTCGAATAGAATAAAGATGAATGAAATCTCAAAGGGAACTGAATTCCATTTTTAACCATTCATATCGTGCACGAATCAGTCTTTTCCTCCAAAAACCTCACATCTAAAGACCATCAGGTGCTTTCGAGCCTCGTTTGACTTTGGCCAACTCTCGAACCCAAAAGTGGCTTAATGGATTATTAAAGGTCTTTGAATACCCTTTCCAATGATATGCCCTGTGCGTAATTCAAACTTATGGTTTGCATTTTATGCTCATTTTTTCAAAAAACCAATTTCGGACTGCCTATAGGCACCCCAGGGACCCTACCAAACAGTAGTGTACTTGAGGTCCTATGCTGATAGACAAGTCTAGTACCGTGTTGATCAGTATCCCATTTTTCCATATACATAGAGGCCATGATCTCAGCGTTAGAGCAACACTCCGAACACTCAAAACACTCCGAACACCCCAAATCCCCTAAACACCCCTCTCAGCAAGTCAGGGAATATTCTCTCAAATTCAAAGTTTTTCCCTTTCCTAGGAAACCCATTTTCCCACATTACCTTCATTAATTTCTCAACTAACTTGGTAATTCACCCACCTCTCCATACCACTTTCATACCATTGCAAAATCAGCATTTCTACATCTCAAGGTCAACATCAAGCACTTATAAGGAGGTCCCTCCACTCCCTTCTCTAATTCTTCCATTTTAGCATTAATCATTTTATTTCTATTTCAATACTTTTATCTCATTATATCACATCCATTAATCTAAACTTTTTATTAGTATTATTTGCACATAATCTAATTTCATTAAAAAAACTCGAAAAGAAGAAAAAAAGGGTTTATCCATAAATTCCAAAAGAGGGATCTCCATTTCACTCTCATTCTTAAAATCACTTTTTCTCTACACACACATAAGAGAAATCCTTCCCTTGGATTTATGGATTGAACCCCACCCCTATGCTATCTTCAAGATATAGAACTTTGATGCCCCTTGGGCTACGTAAACGCTTTGGACCAATCCCGAGATTCAAGTCCTCCTTTATGCATGTTGATATATTTATTTCATACACACACACACACACACACACACACACACACACATATATATATATATATATATATATATATATATATTATTAATGAGTTCAGATTCTTACATGCTTATGTTTCATCCAATGAATACATTCAGTCTTCCATAGTGACTTGTGATTGACGAAGCCTTACATAATATTTTGAATTAATATTTTTTAGAAACACTCCTACGGATGAGTTCACTCCATATATTTCGATGATGCGGGTGGAATGATTCCATTCTACACCATTTATAATATACATATGTACACACACATCATGGAGTCTAAAAGGAAAACATTAACATTTGCCCATGAGAGGCCAAAAGGGCGGGATGGATACCTAACACCTTCCCATTCCATAACGTAGTCCCAAAACCTTTGAACTGCTTAGTTTCGCAAGCATCGATATTGGCCTTAATGCTATTCCCTCGAGGCGGCAACATTCGTTTGCATGTTTTGAGAAAAATAGGCTGGTGACTCTATCTCTATACATTATCCCCCATAATGATGATGACCAAGCGCCCCCAAAAACGGGGCACCTCGCGCGTGCGCTGGAGCGAATTCGAGACCACGGGATGGTCATAGAAGCATAATTAAGATATTCAAAACTCCATATGATTCCATGTTCATGTGACTTGCAATGGAGAACAAGACTAGATCCCTCCCTACTTGTCTTTAATTATGCATTGTCATGATGAATGATGCCCTTTTACGTTATTTCCTTCCGTGTTGGTCTCATATCGTCACTTTATATGCACACACCTTACACGATCTCTTTAGAATGTTGTTCATTTTTCTCATGTGCTAAGTGAAGTAAGGCATTGTCTTATCAAGTTTGTCACTCAATTTTCTATGCGATAGGCTAAAAATTATACATGTTAGAAACATCGACCATTCTTAATTGATTTATCAAACTTATTCAATCAATTTTGTATAAGTTCTTTCACTTCTAATGAGTTCAAATATTTCTACACTAAGGTTGAGTCGAGTGATTAATGTTTAGAAATGTTGTTTGACATTTTTCACTTGTGTGTTATCTTATGTTGATGTTCCCATGTGTTTCGTCACACCCCTACATTACACTCACATGTTCTGGTTATTTCGTTACTAATCCTAAGGTTTCACCTTTCTTAAAATGTTGAAAAATGTGCAATATTTTTTCCTTTGATGTACAATTTTTCTCTACTTTTTTTGGGTGGGGTGGGGGTGGGGATTGTAAAAATCTCGCATCCTCGTTCAAATGAGAACTATGACCTCATTTGAATGAGGTTAAAAATATGTAATTATTGCCCTAGTTTTTCCCTTGCGCCACTTTTCATTTACTTCTCTCTTCTCTCTCTTCCGCGACCACTTCTCTTCTCTTTTACCCAAAATCCTCCATTAAAGCTCTTAACCTCAATATTTTTCTAGCAATTTATTCTTTGTAACATTAAGGCTTCTCCTCGTGAACTTTCTTGGGTCATTAATCTCTTTGCCAAGAATTTTAACGCAGTTCTCCTTCGACGGTTTCAATGGATTTTTTGCTTTTTTTAGGAGTTTTTGAAAGACTCGTACTTGTTTCTTCCTTGTTGGGATCTCTCTTGCTCATTGAGGTAATTGTTTTTACTTTTTTTTGTATTGCTCGATATATTTATATAAGAAATTTCACTCAATATTCACACACAAATTTTATTTTCGGATCTCATTTTCTTGTTGTGCGATATTTCATTTTCTCATGTTTTTCGAAATTTTTATTTCAAAATTATGGTATTTTAATTATTTTTGGCATTCATAATTTTTTTATAATGATTATCTCAAATGAATGCTAAATTATTTTTGAATGTCCATTTATATTTATTTTTTCTCTTTGCATATTATATATATTTTTGCTTATTGGATTGGTTTTGCTGTCTTGGATGTTATGGGCATTTTAGTTAGATTGTGAATGGTGTGGGGTTCTTAGACCATGTTTCACTCCCTTTGCTGCCCCATATTTTTTTAAGCCTAGTTTATCCTTTCTTTATGTGCTATCACCCCTTGTCATCGTCGTGCCTCTAATAATGATGGATCGATGGAGGGTTCCTCCTCCTAGGGCACTGAGGGCATTCCTTATGTCTACGCACGTTGGGAAACACATCAGGCATGGCTTCAGTACCTTTCCCTTGGTTTTTAAGTACGGTCCATCATGCGTAAAAAGGTAGTAAATATTGCATCTTTGTCGGAGACCACCGCTTTCGATTGGTTAAATCATCGTGGGTGGGATTCCTTGTTTTCTCTTCATGATACTATTTATCCCATCCTAGTCTAGGAATTTTTCTTTAGTATGGTTATCTCGAGGGGGGCCTCATTTCCATGGTTTGGGGCCTGGAGATTGTTATTACTGTTGATTTTATATCCTCTCCCTTATCTCTCTTCCCCGAGCTCCCAATGCAACTTTTCCTTGGTCCAACCATTAGTGCCCCGATATTTACTACCAAGTCTGCACTGTTAAGACGACTTCAGCTTGGCACTTGCACTATCTTTCACGAAGACCTTCGAGCTAACTTTAGGATCCTTAATTGGAACGCTTTTATGTGTCTCATTCCACGTGAAAATAATACACAAATCATTGGTATCACACGCTCCTTATATATGCAACTAGCTAGGATGCTATCATCAACCTCCCTGCTCACATTTTCTCTATTCTGAATCTGGTTTGAAACTTTGGGTCCTTTCCTACAAGGCAGGCCCTATCATTTGCAGTTATCATCAATCATCATTGTATAGCTGTTACATTTCCCATCCTTCCATCGGATGTTACCATGTCCACATTCTAGACAATCGATCGCCATTCTTTGAGTAGGTCCATGAGTCATCTTCTTGGGGCCCAGACTCATTATCTTAGTTCTCCTCCCTCTCAGTCGACGTCCTCACAATTTTCGTTTATTTCCTCTACTATCAACATTTTTCCTTCACATCCTCCCCACCCTCCACCCGTAGAGTTTGATGAGCTTATGACTCTTCGTGCATAGGTACAAGCGATGGCCTCTGAGCGCCAGGGGGATCATCAATTGATTACTGAGATGTTGGCATAAATGCATCAAGATAGGTTGTGATTGGCTCGAAAGGACTCTTTGATGATACAGTATTTTCAGGACATGCGCCATTAGAAGTTGCACCGATGGGCGGATTCGTCTCATTCATCACCGAGACATGATGATGGTACAGATGATACTCATGGTAGTGGATTTCCGTGATTTTTGTCTTTGAGAGTTATTTATCTATTATCCTTTAGAGACCGATCCTTTTTTATTATTATTTATGATGTATTTGGTTATCTATTGTACTTTATTTATAGGTCATACTCTTGGATCACATTTTATACTCATACTTTGATGTGATTATATATATTCCAGTTGCACCTCTTAATGTGTATCATTTCTTTGCATGCTTATGTGTGGTGATTTTATATTTCCTATTATTTTTTTCTCTCACTTAATGATATTTCACTTCCTATTACTGGTGATGTTACTGTGCTTTCTCTCTTATGTACTAAACTTGCAAGTTCATGTTTTGTCCATTTGTATTTTTCAGGTAAAAAGGGGGAGAACATCTTTAGGGGTAGCTTTGATATTTTTTTTTTATTTCTATTTGTACTCCCATGCATCACAAGTAGTTTGTTTCATGTGTGTAGGTCCTTATTCTACATGTACGTCTTATAGAAGCATCGTAGAGATTATTTGTTACCGCTAAGTTGTTTGCATATCTTTTGTATTTTCATTTTTGGGTTTGTGATGGACATTAGATTGGCTTGACAGTCCGACTTAGAAAATTGGTCTTTTTATTTTTGTTTTGTTTTATCTAGAATAGCCAAAGGGGGAGATAGATTTCCATATTGAGTCAATTTATGGTGTTGGCTTAATTTGTTGGTCAAAACACATAGTTTGTTAGGATGTCATATACTAAAGACTCCAAGTGAAGAAACGTTAGCGACTATTCTTTCATAAGTCACGTTCAAATCTTACATCATACCTCTTGCTCATTCTAAAAGTTATATGACCCTTTGGTATTTGGAGAAAATAATTTTAAGGTTTTAAATGTTGTTTAAATAGTTTTCAAAAAATGTTTTGATAAAATTTGTTTTTGGAAGGTCATTTTAATTACTTGTGCAAGGTCGTTTGAACGAGGTCTATACCTTCGTTCGAACGAGATTTCCAATGAGGAAAATTCTTTGAAATTCTTGCCTCCTCTAGAATCTCATTAGATCTCTTGTCGGAGAAATTTTCGAACGAGATAATGCCCCTCGTTCAAACGAGGTACAAATTCATTCGAAAAATTTGTTGCATGTTTCCAAAAAAAATTGTTTTTAAATAATTTTCCCCACTCTCCCACTACCCCATTAACCCAGAATTCTTCTCCTATATAAGGATGGGGGAGCAGTTTTTAATATGCCTTTTTCATGAATAATTAAGATTAAACACTGTGGGAAAACCTCTCCAAATATTTTTGATCATTTATGACAAAGTTTTCTCAAACCAAACCCACAAAACATCTTCATCATATGCTCTTGGGTGTGCGGAGGATTCTGAACTGTTAGAGACGCGGTAAAGACAATCGGTGGATACCGAGGCAAGGAGTTTCTATGAAGTCATGTTGGATTGTACGGAGCTATGAATAGAGGTTTTGAATATTGCACCTACGTAGGCTTGTCGAGTTAAGTTTCGTAAGTCTTTTGAGTCTTCTTGCAAAACTATATTTGTACTGAGTTTGTCTAGGCATTATTGTCCGAAGTTTTTCCTATATAGGTTTCCTCGTACATCGGTGTATCATGGTTTGTTTGTTTATATTTAAAATTTGAATCTTGCATGCTCACGTAGTAATTAGATTAACAAGATTAAAAATGGATAGAATCGCCACCTCCTGCCTAGGCTTTTATTTACTTAGTTCTTATATTTTCATATTTGGGTAAATTTAACGAAGTTTTACCTACACCATATAAACGAGACTTATTAAATTGGTATCAGATCCCATTTTAAAAATTTACTTAGATGAATCCCTGAAGTTATATGGAAGGTTATTCGTCAAATATACGCACCATGTCTGATGTAACTAATTACACATACTAGAAATACCATAGAAAATCCTCTTTAAAATCTATTTATGAACGTGTTTGGGTAGCTATTGATAAAGGGTGGTCCCCTCCAACAATCGTAGTTAGGGAAGCTACTGTTTTAAAATGCATCGAGGAATGGAGTGAGGATGAATTGAAACTGTGTAATTTTAATTATAAATATTTAAATGCTTTGTTTAGTGAAGTTACCCCTAAGGAGTTTTGTTGTATCATGACGTGTGAAACTTCAAAGGAGGCATGGGATATTCTTCAACTTACCCATGAGGGAACGAGTGTGGTTAAAGGGCCTAAACTACAAAATCTCACAACCCAATTCGAGACCATTAGCATGAGCGAGAGTGAAATATTTGAAGATTTTTATGCGCATATCTCCAATATTGTTAACTCATGTTATAACTTGGGTGATAGGATTCTAGAAAATCGGGTAGTCAAAACGATTCTTAGATCCCTTTCAAGTCGTTTTAGTGCTAAAATCATTATTCTCAACTCACTAGGTGTGTAAATACTTAAAAACTTAAAGAGCTGGTAAGTGATCTACAAACTTATGAGTTAGATATTTTCCCCAAAGATAAAAGAAAGAAAGATAAGGGAATAACTTTAAAAGCTATATAAGAGGAAGTATTCGAATCCGATGAGTCCGATATTGATCCCGAAAATATGGTTTTATTCACTAAAAAATTCAAAGAATTCCCCAAGTTTAAAAAGCTAAATTCCAAATTTGATAAACCAAAATTTGAGAAAAATAAAAATAATAAAGTCAGAAGAAATTTTAATGATCGGGATTAAAAGAAATATAAAAAAGACGATTTTAAAAAGGATAAATTTAAAAAGGATGATTTAGAAAGATGTTTTGAGTGTGAGGGATGAGGCCATAAAGTGTATGAGTGTCCCACGAAGATAAAGAGATAGGGAAAAGAAAAAGATTTCTTTAATTCTACTCTTAGTGACAATTCCATCTGGAAACAACTTCACTGCTTTGACGGCTAGTCGTGAAACCTCCGCGAGTCTATCATATACAAATGATGACATTTCCATACACGACAACGTTGAATTTGTGCCAAATCTTTTAAAAAGGTAGTGAACGTGTTGGTAGTTTGAGCGATAATTACGTAGAAGAAGGTGATTTACAGTCTGCCTATGTTAAGCTATACACTGAGTCCCTGAGACATCACAAATATAAAAAAGAGTTAACTATTAAGGTGATGATGCTCGAAAAAGAGATGAAAGTTCTAAAGGAGAATGAGGCTTTGTTAGTCAACTCGAGGTAATTAAGGTTTCTCGTTATGAGAAATTCCTTTCAGTGGGTAAAGAAAATAAGGATTTGACCGACACTTTAATTCGTGTCACCAAAGATCTTCATGGGTCTTTGGAGAATCGTGAGACTCTTGAAGCCAAAATTGATAAACTTGAAAAAGATCTCGAGGTTTCACGTGAAGTCAAAGTTGCTCTTGAGGATAACTCCAGGAGACTGGGGAAGTTGTTTCTCGAACCCATTTTAGGTTATAAGGAGAAAAGTTATCAAGAGGGAAAATGTATAGGGTATGTTGAGGGTGAATCATCCAATTATGAATCTATACCTATAGGCAAGTTTATTTCCAACACAAACACTCATAAACCTAACCTTCTGAAGAAAATATAAGAAACCTATTAAGGTTAAACCCAATCAACCATATGTTTGCACCTTTTGTAATAGAAAGGGTCACCTTAGAGACTTTTTCTACAAGCTTAGGAAGAACTCTCATTCGTGTACTCACATGACCAACTATAGCCAACTGGGTAGCCTTGAAATGCAAGTTGAGTATCAAGTCAATACTTGTAAAGGTTTAATCGAAGAATTTCAGAGCTTATATATGCCTCACGGGAACTTTCTTTCCCAAAGACTAGGAAAACCAATGGCAGGAACACTAAGAACACATACCAAATACTTTATTAATTACTGATCTATTTTTCTTTTCTTTCAGGGTGTAATAACTGCCACTATCCTTAAAGAACAAGTTGTGACCAACCATCATGATTATGAGGAGTTGGGAGAAACCATCATAACACTCATTTAATATAACACTCAGGTGAAAGAGGAATTAAAATAGTCCATCGATGAGCTGCATAAAACCTGTGACGAGCTTCAAGAGAGAGATGACCAGGTGGTCACCAAAATGCCAACACTTAGTAAGGCAAAAGAAAAGATCTAAAAGTTGAAGGACTAAGCTAGAAATGATGCCACTAAGTTTAAAAGTTTTGAGGAGGCACTCAAATACGCCAATGATGAGCTTGTGAAGTCTAAGAAGGATCTTAATACGTCCAATTAAAATCTTATAAGGGTTAAATAGGAGCTTGTCAAGGCTAATAAAGCTTTGGTTAAGGCAAAGGAGGCTGGGAGTACCAAGTTCAAAACTTTTGTCGATTATAACATAGATATAGTAACCTTCTTTCTTGATGTCTATGAGTGACTCAAAAAGAGGGTGATAAAAGAGTACCCTAAGATTTTAGGTGTTGTGAGAAACTAGAAAAGCGATGATGAGGAAGCCACAACATTAGCAATTATGTATTTGATAGAGGTAGATGTGTCTGCTACTGAAGATGATGAGATTGGTGACCAACATGACCATTGTTGTAGTGACTATTCTTCCGCTTTTATGCCTAATGCATCTACTTCAACTGTTCCCCAAGTCAATTAAAAGACTGACCAAACTCCTCAAGTTTCCCCAAGAACTAAAAATTCTCATGTGTATTAGGATCTTCGGATTTTATATCTTTGTGAAGCTTTATGTATTCTCCCTTTAGTATTTTATAATGAACATTTACATTTGTGCATGCTTAACTTTGAGATAAAATGTGATTTAATTTCTTATCTTCATGCATGCATGTATTTTGACTAGTTATTTTGCTCAACTCAGTTTTTAGCCACCACTTGTAGTTAAGTGTTTGTGCAAAAAAAATTAATAAGTAAATGTGGTTGGATCTCGTTGACCTACTAGTTAGTTCTAGTTTTATGGTCTCATGGTGGGATCTTATCCATCTTCCATGTTAACTTACTAGTTGTTTAATATTGAGATAGTATTACCAGTAGTTTAGTTTCAAAATTATATGTTCAAATCTTATCGACTTGATCTTCCATATACTAGCTACCGATTTTGAATAAACATGAGTTATTCTGACTTAGGATCTACCATATCGTGTGCCAACTTTATGGTCGTATGTATGGATCTTTTCATCCCTACCATGTGTCGATATTGGTTTCTAAAGTTGACCAAATGTATTAGGATTTATCTTTGTATTTGTGAGTTATAGTTTGATCTTGTCGACCATATAACAACAATGGATTTCTTGATCGTGACCTCTATAAGATAAGGTTATTTATGAATTGTTTCTTAATTAGTTATTTTGATGTGTTTAGCTTTGAGATGCCTTCGACTTGAGCTTCTTGCACATCTCTTTCACTGACGAGCTAGGTGGAGAGCAATGTACTATACAGGAAATGACATTGTATATTTAGGAGGAGTCTCAGATTATCATTGGGGATTGAAAATTGATTACAAATATGGATTAAAAAACTATTTGCATGATTGATTTTTTACTCTTTCTGGGCTTGTAACCACTTCTGATAGTATTTCCTTAGATGTTCTACATTCCATTGGTTCTTAAACTGATTGACCTTCTAAAGTCTTAATTTTGTATGTTCTAAGATGCACGACTATATATATTATGTACGGTCCATAGCCGTTTGGTCTAGATTATTCCCTTTTTGGATGACCATCTTTAGTACGTAATCTCCTTCCATTAAAGTGCTCGGCTCCTTTTCTTATAAAATCAAAAAGTCTTATATTGATAGGCAATAACCCAAATTGTCGTGTATTCCCCAAATTCTTCTACCAACTTTTCTCATTGAGTCGCTCTTAGGTGAATCGAAGTTTAGTACCTTGTGGATGCGTAAGCCAACCTTAGTAAGTACTACCGCCTCCATACTAAATGCTAACATGAAGGCATCGTTCTATATGCCTAAAGTACTTGTACAATTCATTAATATAATTTCCTTAGCATCATTAAATCTTTTCTTTATTCCTTCCAATGGGGTTTTGTTTGTGACTTCTCTTTACCCATTGCACTGAGGGTGAGATGGTGCAGAGAGCAACTTCTTGATCCACATCTGAATACAATAGTCTTTAAATTTTTCATTGTCAAATTGCATTTTGTGGTCAATGATGAATGTGTAGGGCATCCCATATCTATAGATTATGTTCTTCCACATAAAGTGGAATACCTTCTTATATGGCATTTCAACCAGTGTCTCAATTTCTACCCACGTAATGAAATAATCGACTATTAAAACCAAGTATTTAAATTTGCCTCTTGTTGTAATACCCCGTAATTGTAATAACTTTTAAAATGTGTTATTAATGGTTTAATGGGAGTTTATTATAAATTAATTCACTTGGGTTTTATCCGAATTGTGAATATTAAAATGAATGATTATGTATATTACTTAAAGATATTTAGGTAATATATGAATATGATGTTTTTGATATTGCTGTGAGATATTAATTCAGTAATTTGAATTTTTAGGTAGACGCGGTATGGGACGTGTCGGGATAAATTTGTTAAATTAAAAAGGAAAATTATTTTTACATCAACCTTATAGTCATTTCGAGTGCGTCGTGGCGTCCAAAAGGGTTGAAATAGTCAGAAAAGTCTATTTGGATGTTGGTTTTGGGTCTCGAGTCATTTGGAAATGAAAAGACACCCAAAAAGGGCATTTTGTTCATTTTTACAAGGGGGATGAATAGTGATTTCAGATTTTGTCTTATTATAAATATTTGGAGATTAGTTGTACGTGGGTTCATTCATCTCTTCTACACAAAAATTGAGAGGTCACCTTTTGAGAGAGAGTGAAAGGGTGCTTGGGAGAAGAGAAGCTTGCTTGGAAAGGAGGAGAACCAAAGACCAAAGGTCACCACCACCAACCACCACCGGAAGTGACCGGAGAAGGGGAGAACCACCCGTGTTATACAACCCCAAAGGATCAGATCTTCATTAGAGGCAAGTATTTGATAATTTCAATCTAGTTAGTATATTGTCCATGTTAGGATAGTTATGAAAAGATGAGATTTTTCATGTTTGGAAGATAAAGATAGAGTTGTTGATGGATTGCTGGAAAATGGAAATATAGAGGAATAAAACTCATGTTGTAGGTAGATAGTAATCCACAAAATAATCATTAAGATGTTGAAGAAATTCTGAGAATCATTGGTTTGTTCTTGAAGATATCATGTTTATAATTTTCTGGAAAAATGGGATAAATATAGGCTTTTAATTCAAACTCTTGATGATTCTAGGGTGTTTAGAGAATTATAAATCTTTTATATATGTTGCTATATCATGTAGTAAGGATTATAAGGAATTCGAGTTGTTAATACGAAGTTTGAATGATCAAAACTGATGAAACCCGTAGTATAAGAAATGCAGAAAACTGGACTGATATCTGGGCGATCGATCGATCGACCCCCTGCCTTCGATTGATCGACCTCCCCAGAATTCATGAAGTTGTTTCTTTTTAATCCTTGATCTTATCCCAAATCTTTTGTAAATTTTTGGTGATTATTAATTGGATATAATGGGACTTAGGCAAGATCAGTAAGCCCTAGATAATAACCGAATTAATGTGATTGGGATTTAATTAATGAGAATTATGATAATTAAATTGAAAGAAATTTCGGTTGATAGATTCACGTGTTGGATTCTAATTTGTATGCATGGGGATTAAGGATAGGTCCTGTAGGGGAAAATGTTATATCACCTGGGCAGCCTTAAGTTTACAAGAGGGTTCAATCCTAGGTGAAAGAAGATGTGTTTATAAGAGATTAGAAACTATCGGTTATAACCCTAATTAAAGGAGAGTTAAATTCGTAGTAATTCGGGAGATAAGATGATATGGACCAGTAGGATATTAGTGATGTTTTACTGAATAAATATATTGGGGAAAACCTATTTAAACCTTGAATAATGAGTGAGACTCTGGAATAATTAAATTAAAGAAGTAAAGTCATAATATTTTAATACGTAGGATTTAAGAGATATAATGCTACGTATGGGAATTATCTTATGGTAGCGTGATTACCTTTTGGATATTATATCTATAGGTAGATGATAATGCCTATTTGATTCATTGATGATTCATGTGTATGACATACCTAGCTTACTTGCTATCGACGGGAGGTTTGAGAAACGATAAGAATTGAATTAAGTTAATGAATATTTATTCTTAGAGACTTGAAAAGCTTAATTCATATTAATGAGAAACGTATATGAATGATTATACTACGTATGGTATGGGACATACAGGGTTATGATATGGGATAGAATCATATTATGGAAACTAGTTAGGAGGAACCATTAACTAGGAGGTTAATAGGAAACGTTAAGCGTGCACTCTAGATGAGAGGTGAGAATATCAAGTGAGAGTTTGGATACTAACATGTACATAATAAATACTTTATTGCACTTGTTAAATACTTGCAGTTTTCAAAATCATTTTACATCGGGCTCTGTCCCGTTTCCTTGTATATTCTCTTTTCTATTGTATCTTCTATACCAGGTGTCCAGCAGCAGGGACGCCAACCTTAGGGGATTATGACGAGCCATGGAACTATGGAGTATTGATAAGACGCCTATCTTCATTTGATTCACAGTGATCTTTTGTTTAGGGCATGTCTCCCAGAGGAATTCAATTATCTTCTTTCTATCTGAGTCAAACAGTCTTGTACTCGTGTCATTTTAATACTTTTATTATTGTTGGGATTACTGTATTGGATTATTATGTAGGAATGTTTATTCCAATTTCATTTAAATTCTTTTGAGTTATCTGTTCAATTTTTATTATGATAGAATTAAATGTGTAGTGTTATTCGTAAACTAAAAATGAATTTTGTGGAATTAAAATTTGGAAAGTTTTTAACACCAGCTTAATTGGGTATTGGGTGATTAGTTAATGTTTTCGACAGTGATGCTAAGAATGAGCCAACTGTATATTCTGTTTTAATTTGGTATGGGACTGGCCACCCAATATTTAATTAGGCGGGGTGTTACAGGTGGTATCAGAGCATCAGGCTTTAGTGTCCTTTAGGATCTGTACGGCTTACTATGTTTTCAGCTTAGCGTTCTTTGATGTAGAGCCCTATGAGTAGGATTATTTTTATTCTATTTACGCTTACGTTCTTCAGCTAATCTGTTATTAGATGTCGTGACTGCTAGCCAATGGAAGAGAGATACCCAAAGGCACTTGAGAATGCTCGAATGTACTGAGGTTCAACGTCAAATACTAGCCACGTTCAAGCTAGCTGGGGAAGCTTTGCAATGGTGGGAGGCTATGACCACTATCGAGGAGAAAGACACAATGACTATCCATGGCTTTTGGATACGGTTTGATCGGAAGTACTTTTCTTCCGCCATCCAGACATAGATGAGGTGGAAATTACTTGATTTGAAACAGGGAGAGAAAACAGCGGCAGAATACGAGGAAGAATTTACGCGACTAACTAATTTGGTACCAGCTGAGGTACCCACTGAGGTGAGGAGAATTCTAATGTTCACTGATGGGTTGAATTATAATATTGTGTGGGCAATAGGGTTACTAAACTTAGCCTTTAGCACTGTTAATTACGTAGACTCACTGAGGGGTTGTGGGACACCTATATTTTTACATGTCATCACGTGGGTCTGATTTTATCACGGAGTTATTTACATTAGGCATGTCCGAACATGATGTGACTATCAGCGTGAATTGACTTATGGTATATGAGAGCGTATGGATTACTATAGCAAGCATTTTGTCTTTACCAAGAGAGTAGATGAGTAGACTTTTATTTGAAATCGATCAACCCGTAGAGAAGTTATATACTATTGACTAAGGACCTGAGGAGTTTCGATGATCGACTACTTTAGGTAGTAGTGTATCGGGTGGGTTCCTTGTTTGGATTTCGCTTGCGAGACACCCCACGCATGAAACTAACAAACGTTGGGAGTTGAAGTAAGTTAGGTCTTTAGAATATGAGTTTATAACCTTTGCGATAAATCAGAGTATTATGTGGGTAACCATATCCATTTTATAATGGAAGTTATATGATAGGGTGTATGGGTGCCCTGGATGGTTGGATTACAGTATTTTTCATAATTGTGAGGTTGTGACTTCAGGATTTATTTACTAAATGATTAAGGATAACTTTTTCCCAAACTTTGTCACGAGGATGGTATAGGGAAGATTGGGTATAGTTTAAATTCGATTCAGTTGAAACTATATGGTGAGGCTTGGCGTATAACATCAATGGGGATTTTCGTTAATGTACTGTATGGGCGGTAAGACATAGATTACTTGCGATGTGAGATTTATACTCAGAGTTGACCGTACCAGTATGATTTGTCTTTTCGAATTTCGGGACGAAATTCTTTTATAAGGGGGGAGTATGTAATACCCCGTAATTTTAATGACTTTCAAAATGTGTTATTAATGGATTAATGGGATTTTATTATAAATTAATTCATTTGGGTTTTATCCGAATTGTGGATATTAAAATGAATGATTCTGTATATTACATAAAGATATTTAGGTAATATATGAATATGATGTTATTGATATTGCTGTGATATTTTAATTCAGTAATTTGAATTTTTAGTCAGACGCGGTATGGGACGTGTCGGGATAAATTTGTTAAATTAAAAAGTAAACTTATTTTTACATCAACCTTATAGTCATTTTTAGTGCGTCGTTGCGTCCGGAAGGTTGAAATAGTCAGAAAAGTCTATTTCGATGTTAGTTTTGGGTCTCGGGTCATTTGGAAATGAAAAGACACCCAAAAAGGGTATTTTGGTCATTTTTACAAGAGGGATGAATAGTGATTTCGGATTTTGTTTTATTATAAATATTTGGAGATTAGTTGTACGTGGGTTCATTCATCTCTTCTACATAAAAATTGAGAGGTCACCTTTTGAGAGAGAGTGAAAGGGTGCTTGGGAGAAGAGAAGCTTGCTTGGAAAGGAGGAGAACCAAAGACCAAAGGTCACCACCACCAACCACCACCGAAAGTGACCGGAGAAGGGGAGAACCACCTGTGTTATACAACCCCAAAGGATCATATCTTCATTAGAGGCAAGTATTTGATAATTGCAATCTAGTTAGTATATTGTCCATGTTAGGATAGTTATGAAAAGATGAGATTTTTCATGTTTGGAAGATAAAAATAGAGTTATTGATGGATTTCTGGAAAATGGAAATATAGAGGAATCAAACTCATGTTGTATATAGATAGTAATTTACGAAATAATCATTAAGATTTTGAAGAAATTCTAAGAATCATTGGTTTGTTCTTGAAGATATCATATTTATAATTTTCTGGAAAAATGGGATAAATATAGGCTTTTAATTCAAACTCTTGATGATTCTAGGGTGTTTAGAGCATTTGAAATCTTTTATTTATGTTGCTATATCATGTAGTAAGGATTATAAGGAATTTGGGTTGTTAATATGAAGGTTTGAATGATCAAAACTGATGAAACCCGTAGTAAACTGGGCTGATATCTGGGCGATCAATCGATCGACCCCCTGCCTTCGATCGATCGACCTCCCCAGAATTCATGAAGTTGTTTCTTTTTAATCTTTGATCTTATCCCAAATCTTTTGTAAATTTTTGGTGATTATTAATTGGATATAATGGGACTTAGGCAAGATCAGTAAGCCCTAGATAATAACGAATTAATGTGATTGGAATTTAATTAATGAGAATTATGATAATTAAATTGAACGAAATTTCGGTTGCTAGATTCACGTGTTGGATTCTAATTTGTATGCATGGGTATTAAGGATAGGTCCAGTAGGGGAAAATGTTATATAACCTGGGCAGCCTTAAGTTTACAAGAGGGTTCAATCCTAGGTGAAAGAAGATGTGTTTATAAGAGATTAGAAACTATCGGTTATAACCCTAATTAAAGGAGAGTTTAATTCGTAGTAATTCGGGAGATAAGATGATATGGACCAGTAGGATATTAGAGATGTCTTACTGAATAAATATATTGGGGAAAACCTATTTAAACCTTGAATAATGAGTGAGACTCTGGAATAATTAAATTAAAGAAGTAAAGTCATAATATTTTAATACGTAGGATTTAAGAGTTATAATGCTACGTATGGGAATTATCTTATGGTAGTGTGATTACCTTGTGGATATTATATCTATAATTAGATGATAATGCCTATTTGATTAATTGATGATTTATGTGTATGACATACCTAGCTTACTTGCTATCGACGGGAGGTTTGCACTTGAGGGCAGTCATATCCTCATGAATCCATGGGATTTTTGATTTGTCGCTCGAGAACATAGGTCTATGAAAGACTTATCGAGGAGTTGATAAGTTCGCTGACTATGGGTACGTAGGTATGTGCGTGACCCGTAGATACGAGAACTATGTTCGCCTCCAATTTTTGTGTTGTTATTTGTGGTTCGAGGAATCCTTACCGAACCTTTAGTCCCCTATTCGGCGACCTGCAATACTAGGACGTGATGGCAGAGTAATGCATGCACCGCAGCTGTGTCTGAGGGTGCCGTATTATATATGTATATATATATAATGAATTAAATGAATGTATATAGAGTGGTTTGATTAATCTACTGTGTGATAATTTTAGATGACGGTGAATAGAGAAAAAGAATTGAATTAAGTTAATGAATATTTATTCTTAGAGACTTGAAAAGCTTAATTCATATTAATGAGAAACGTATATGAATGATTATACTACGTATGGTATGGGACATACGGGGTTATGATATGGTATTGAGTCATATTATGGAAACTAGTTAGGAGGAACCATTAACTAGGAGGTTAATAGGAAACGTTAAGCGTGCACTCTAGATGAGAGGTGAGAATATCAAGTGAGAGTTTGGATACTGGCATGTACATAATAAATGCTTTATTACACTTGTTAAATACTTGCTGTTTTCAAAATCATTTTACATCGGGCTCTGACCCGTTTCCTTGCATCTTCTCTTTTCTATTGTATCTTCTATATCAGGTGTCCAGCAGCAGGGACGCCAACCTTAGGGGATTATAACGAGCCATGGAACTATGGAGTATTTCTTAGACGCCTATCTTCATTTGATTCACAGTGATATTTTGTTTAGGGCATGTCACCCAGAGGAATTCAGTTATCTTCTTTCTATCTGAGTCAAACAGTCTTGTACTCGTGTCATTTTAATACTTTTATTATTGTTGGGATTACTCTATTGGATTATTATATGGGAATATTCATTCCAATTGCATTTAAATTTTTTTGAGTTATCTGTTCAGTTTTTATTGTGATAGAATAAAATGTGTAGTGTTATTCGTAAACTAAAAATGAATTTTGTGGAATTAAAATTTGGAAAGTTTTTAACATCGGCTTAATTGGGTATTGGGTGATTAGTTAATGTTTTCGACAGTGATGCTAAGAATGAGCCAACTGTATATTCTGTTTGAATGTGGTATGGGACTGGCCACCCGATATTTAATTAGGCGGGGTGTTACACTTGTCCTAGGCAGTAGGCCGACCAGATTAATCCTCCACATTACGAAAGGCTAATGAGAAGTGATCGTTGTTAGTCCAACTCCATGCCTCTTATGTATCACGACATACCTTTGGAATTTATCGCATATTTTCATATAAATAACACAAGCTTCCTTCATAGTGGGCCAGTAATACCGTTAGGAGACGATCCACTTAACCAATGTTCGGCCTACCAAATGAGCTCCACACGATCCCACATGTACTTCTTTTATCATATCATTTACCTCAGTGGGATGAATTCATCTAAGTAGCGATATAATGAATCCTCTCCTGAATAATACTCCTCTTGCAAACACATACCTTGTTGCTTTGTAACAGAGCCTCCATGCTTTTTTTGGATTTAGTGGTACGGTACAAGTCTCTAAGTATGCATAGATGGGGTCCATCCAAGATAGTCTTATGTTTAACTCTAAAATAAGGACGCATTATTCTTTTGTGCTGCTTTACGATGAGATTTTCACTGGGACTGTTCTCCTGATTTCGTCTCTCGTTATTGATGCTAGATGATCAAGAGAGTTTGCTAAGGCATTTTTAGCCCTTGGTATTCTAACAATTTATATAGTCGAGAACCTTGATATTAATACTTTTACTTTTTCCAAGTTTTTCACCATTGATTCTTATCTGGCCTTGTAAACTTAGAGGATTTGATTTAGGACTAGTTGAGAGTCACTATCCATTGGTTATTACTCGGTGCCTAGCGACGATGCCAATCTAACGCTTCCTATGAGTGCTTCAAATTCTACCTCGTTATTGAAGGCCTCAAAGTTGAGTCTAAAGGCATACTCGACATCTAAAGCGACAGGCATATTAATCATTAAACATGCTCCGTTGTTGTAAGAACATGACGAACGATCTACAAATAACTGGCACACAGAAGGATCTTCTTTAAAATTTACTTTAACTAAACATTCGTGTTTGAATAACTTTTCCATTTGTTCTACCTCGCGAGTTTTTTCATCTTTTTGAGTCGATGACTTTGGTTTGTCTCTCTGCTCATATGATTTTATGACTGATCTCTCTTCTATAAAAGTCTACTCGACTGCTTTAACTACTAAGATATCTTCTATAGAAGCCTACTTGGACATTTTTACCACTGAGCTCTCTTTCGAATAAGTCTGCTCGAACCTTTTCTCCTCACAAGTAAATTATACTATACAGTCTACTATGGCCTGACTCTTAATAAATTTTTGAGGCTCAAATGTAATGTTATATTCTCTTGGTTCCATAGCCTAAGCCATTAGTTTGCCATATTTTTTCGATTTGAGAATGGCCTGTCATAGAGGAAGGTTTGTTTATCACGATTCTATGAGCTTTAAAGTAGGGTTTCATTCTTAGATAAGCTTCAATCAAAGACAACGCTGAGTTATCCAGCCCAACGAATTTCATCTCCATGACATGCCTTGTTAGAATAGTATACAGGCTTTTGTCATCCATCTTCTTTTTAGGCCAATGATTGAGGGAAAAAATCGAGCGTCCGTGTAATACGCTAGTCTTTGTTATCGGCTTCCAACCTCAATACAAAAAAACCTAAACTTGTAACTACACTCTTAAGGAGTATAGTGGCGAGTCTGGGTATCGAATCCACAGGGAATGTTTGATGGAATTTAATTGATTTATTACTTCTAAAATAAAAGTGAAAAAGATGATGATGGTTGAAGATGAAAAAAATAAAAAAGTTAACTATGCATGCATGAGCAAACTAATTAAGATGAACGAGAAAGTAGGTTGGAATACAATCCCCTAACCCTAATAATTTACCGTGTAGAATACTAGAATTGTAAATTATAAATTTGAATGAATCCAGTCTTTATAGATCCTAAGCATTATGTATATGAGGTTCAAGCTCACACCATACGAAATCAAAGGTAAATATAAAGCGGTGCTAAATAATTATACGCACATCGTATTCTTAAACATCCCAAGTACCTAGGGCAAGAGAGATTAAAAGATCTACAATGGTTGTAAAACTGTCTCGCACGACTCTTTCAAATTTTTAATTTAAATTATATTTTCTACGTAAGTAATTTACATTGGGATAGGTTCATGCATCCCAACCTTTAAAAACTTAGCTAGGCATGATTTTATTAAATAAAACAAATTCATAACAATGCATGTAATTGTGGATCTAAGAAACATTGTAAAAACAAAAATTACAAAACAAGTGATAATTGAATTGAAAATAGAATTGAGATAAAATAAGAGAATGGAAATATTATACTTGTATTCAGCCACAGGAAAAGCAAATGGACTTGAATCCAGAAAACTTCTTCTTAATCAACCCTACAAACTAGGGTTTATGAAAATTTCTTTGTAAAGAAAAACTAAGAAAAATCTCTAAAATCTGACTTTCTCTCTCTAAAATTCTATTCTACTCTCTAGAATTCGACTCCCTTGGAAGGATGTAGGGCTTGGCCTTTTATACACCTAAAAAATGACTTTTCCCATGCCTCTCCACGTTTTACAACTAATAAAAACTAATTAAACAAGAAATTTTAAGAGTTTTGACTCTTCAGCTTCCAGAATTAATTTCAACTTTTGACTTTCCGTCTCCAACTTTAAATGGGCATAACTTCTTCACCGTAGCTCGGATTAGGGTGCCATTTTTTCCAATGTTCTTTTAATTTAGATATCTTCAACTTTCTAGTTGGCTCCACCTCCGTACTAAGGCTGAAAAATTACGAAAATGCCCTTCAAGTCTCCATTTCTTGGTTTCTTTCACTGTTTTGAGTTCTCCTTCGCACTAACTTGCATGAAATACCTATAAAGCACATGAGAAATACACAAAACACGAAATACTTTCCAAAATAGGTTAGTATCATAAATTTGAGACAAATCCAAGCTATTTACACTGCACGGGATCATAAAAATACTGAAATTAAGGGGTTAAATATGAAGAATATGTGCCTAATCACACCCCCTAACTTAGAACTTTACGCGTCCCGAGCAATGTAAAAGAAATTATTTTAAATTTCACCTCTTGAAAATTATTTTATTGGGATAGAATACCTTTTTCGCGGGCAAGCGATTTCATTTAGCGTATGCAACAAGCCCCTAGGTTACCCCATAGGACGAGTTTTGTCTCGTGAGGGTTTGCAGTGAATATACCCACAAAATTCTTTATTGACTCAAATAAATATCAAAATACTTAAAATTGTACAATTTAAACTTTTCAAAAAATAATCACCATAAATTCATATTCAAATGTCTCAAACCATAGTGTGTGTGTGTGCAAAGCCAGAAATTTAACCTTAAATTTCCACTGATTGAGCATTATGTTACTTTTCAAAAATTCGTTTTGATTCAAATTCTTACGGATGCACTCACAAACGAATCACTCAGATTGTGGTTATTTTCTCTCGGTATGTATGATATAAAGAGTAAATATAATGGACACAAATTCATGCATACAAAATTGAAAAGAAGGAAATATATGGTGAAAAGATCTCATCATCGGAATACAGTTATTAGGAAACGGGAAACATCATGTCTTAATCACACTATTTTAATCTCTTTTATTATATTTTCATGTCTTATCTCTCCATGCAGTAATTAATTTCGCCATTCGGACTCGGTTAGGACTTTTCGGGTTAAAAAGTGTGAAGGGTAAAAATGGGAATGGATGGAATGTTCAGAATTGGAAAATGTCCTGATGACGTCCATTAGTGCTTTTTCGGGCATTTGCTCATTTTTCTTTTCTTTTTCTTTTTTTTCACTATTTTTTTTTGAGCATTTTTTTATGTTTTTCTCTTGCCCCTTTTTATTGCACAATTTGGACTTACTTGATGAATTTTCTCAATTTTCACAATTCCGGGTTATTTGGGTTTTTCGGGTTATCAAACGAAAAGATAAATTTTATCTGGCTCAATTTGGGTTACAAAGGGATAATTTTTTCACAAATTTATTATGGCTAATATTTTTGGGTAACAAATGAGGGCCTACTTCATTGTCCAAATTGCTAATCACATTACCATATGCATCTCGAGATTACTTAAGTTTAGAGATATATTTAGCACGAATTTCTAGACAACATTTCACACATTTTCCATAACCGATCAAAACAAAGGATTGAGATCATTAACGACTTATTAAAACGCTGAAAAGAACTTTGAGTTAATCATAAACTCGGATTGATTTTAAAACTCATAAAAAATTGAAAGGCTCGAAATCTCACCGGGTTTGATCAATCTCCACACTTATTCGTTAAGTCGTCAATTTTCTTTCAATTTCCATCTTTGGTCAATTTTGGCTTATTGCAATTGAGATTTAACAATTTGAGACTTTAAATAGAATAAAGGTGATATTTTTGAAAATTTTAAATTCTAATTTTTATTTGTTTTGAACAAAAATATTTTTGACTTTTTCTAAATTTTTCATTTTTTTTAAAATAAAATAAAAAATATACTTGGAATAAACATGTGATCGAATCAATGAATCTAAACAATAAACGGGAAGAATATCCCACACCCCCTAACTTAAATGTTGCATTGTCCTCAATGCGAATAAAGAACACAACATAAAGAGAGGAAAAAAAGATATTACCCAAATGGAGCGATCCCCGATGAGTACGAGTCCATTGAATCTACAAAACACGTTAGAACCAAGCATAGCAAAAATAATAACAAAAACTCTAACTATCGAAACTAGACTATAATAAAAGAGAAAAAGAAAAAAAAACTAACTATTTACAACCTAAAATTGGAACGGCTAATAAATCATACACTAAAAGTCAAAAAATTTGAGGGTCCACCCAAAATACAATCTGACTTTGAGGGATTAATAGTGTACCCTCACTATAAAGCATGCCTCCCGAAAAATAAGAATTCCGTTTGAATAACGAAAGGCATGTGCAAAGCGGAAGAAATGAACCATCACCTATTAGAAAATTTAGTGGGATAATGAAGAATTTGGGTGCATAGGGGGACAAGTCCCATTGGGATCCAAGAAAATTAGAATCACGTTTCAAAGATTTTTCAAGTAGTATGGGAAGCGGATCACACAAACAGAAGAGTCCATCTTGGAAAATAATTTAAGAATAGAGTCCTTGTCCTCAAAATATTCTCCCCCAAAATGTTTAGTTGGATTTGGCCCAGTGACACGTCTAAGTGTATGGCCCATAATACATTCACCTAATTCTTGTGATGGATTTAATGGTTCGATAATAGTGGGGACACAAGGAGACAAATGATCTTCAACCTCAATAGGTTTTGAAATATTTATAAGAGGTTGATATTCAAAAGAACTTGGATCACTATCAATGATTTCATTCTCAAAAGTATTAGGTGAAGTGCAAGTCTCGACCTTCTCTAAGTTGTCCAAATAATCATTCAACTCCTTGCAAGTTGCTGTAATTTTAAATTCGGTAGCAGCAAGGTCATCAGATTGCTTTTTTATAACAAGCAAGAGTTCTTCCAAAGTAGGCTTCCTTGGTTCTAGCACCTCGAATTCCTCATTTGGTTGAAAACTTACTTCATCTTCAAAACTATCGGAAGAAAAATCCTCATTGGGTTCAAATAATGCATCTAACTCTTGCTCCCAATAACGATTTTTTTCTCGATATTCTTTTTCAAGTCTTTCTTCTTCAAGCAATTGATTTTTATAAATTTGGATTTCCTTAGAACTAGGCTTGTATTTATGAGAATCATCTTTAGTGATATTGATCCAATGTTCATAAATCGTGAGTTCATTCTCCTCCTCACTATTAGCATAACAATTAAAGCCACCAAAAGAGTTAAAATAAGACATTTCAAAGTGGGCAATTCAAAAACGTGACACACATTTTTCTTTTTTATTTATTTATTTTCTTATTTACTTTTTTTTTACGAAGTAGTAAGTCAATTATAATCTATAACAAACACTCCACGGCAACAGCGCCATTTTGATTGAGGGGAAAAATCGAGCGTCCGTGTAATACGCTAGTCGTTGTTATCGGCTTCCAACCTCAATACAAAAAAACCTAAACTTGTAACTACACTCTTAAGGAGTATAGTGGCGAGTCTGGGTATCGAATCCACAGGGAATGTTTGATGGAATTTAATTGATTTATTACTTCTAAAATAAAAGTGAAAAGATGATGATGGCTGAAGATGAAAAAAATAAAAAAGTTAACTATGCATGCATGAGCAAACTAATTAAGATGAATGATAAAGTAGGTTGGAATACAATCCCCTAACCCTAATAATTTACCGTGTAGAATACTAGAATTGTAAATTATAAATTTGAATGAATCCAGTCTTTATAGATCCTAAGCATTATGTATATGAGGTTCAAGCCTGCACCATACGAAATCAAAGGTAAATATAAAGCGGTGCTAAATAATTATATGCACATCGTATTCTTAAACATCCCAAGTACCTAGGGCAAGAGAGATTAAAAGATCTACAATGGTTGTAAAACTGTCTCGCACGATTCTTTCAAATTTTTAATTTAAATTCTATTTTCTACATAAGTAATTTACATTGGGATATGTTCATGCATCCCAACCTTTAAAAACTTAGCTAGGCATGATTTTATTAAATGAAAATAAATTCATAACAATGCATGTAATTGTGGATCTAAGAAACATTGTAAAAATAAAATTTACAAAACAAGTGATAATTGAATTGAAAATAGAATTATAATAAAATAAGAGAATGGAAATTTTATACTTGTATTCAGCAACAGGAAAAGCAAATGAACTTGAATCCAGAAAACTTCTTATTAATCAACCTTACAAACTAGGGTTTATGAAAATTTCTTTGTAAAGAAAAACTAAGAAAAATCTCTAAAATCTGACTTTCTCTCTCTAAAATTCTATTCTACTCTCTAGAATTCGACTCCCTTGGAAGGATGTAGGGCTTGGCCTTTTATACACCTAAAAAATGACTTTTCCCATGCCTCTCCACGTTTTACAACTAATAAAAACTAATTAAACAAGAAATTTCAAGAGTTTTGACTCTTCAGCTTCCAGAATTAATTTCAACTTTTGACTTTTCGTCTCCAACTTTAAATGGGCATAACTTCTTCACCGTAGCTCGGATTGGGGTGATGTTTTTTCCAATATTCTTGTAATTTAGATATATTCAACTTTATAGTTGGATCCACCTTAGTACTAAGGCTTAAAATTATGAAAATGCCCTTCAAGTCTCCATTTCTTGGTTTATTTCACTGTTTTGAGTTCTCCTTCGCACTAACTTGCATGAAATACCTATAAAGCATATGAGAAATACACAAAACACGAAATAATTTCCAAAAGAGGTTAAAATCATAAATTTGAGACAAATCCAAGCTATTTACACTACACGGGATCATAAAAATACCGAAATGAAGGGGATAAATATGAAGAATATGTGCCTAATCAGCCAACGTCAAGTAGATTGTAGATTCAGATACCGCCAAATATAAGTGAAGATTTTCAACTAGGATCGGCCTCGACAACAGATGTGCTATCTCAAGATAGATTTTTAGTTCTAGAAAGCCTTGTCATATTCCTCAGTCCACTTAAAGGTTTTTCTAAGTACTTTAGAGATTAGAAGACATTTTTCAATGGTTCTTAACATAAATCGGTTCAGTGCGGCTACTAATCCTATCAATCTTTAAAATTTTATTTTATTTGCAGTTAGATGCATGTTAATCAATGCTTGAAGTTTTTTTGAATTGGCCTCTATGCCCCTCTAGCTGACTATGAAGCAGAGGAACTTTCCTTCCTTGACTCTGAAGACATATTTTCCTGGAAACAGATTCATCTGATACTTCTGGAGTTGATCAAATGTCCTACTGAGGTCGTTGATGTGAATAGATGCCTTTTACTCTTAGTTAGGTTGTAATCTATGAATATCTCCATAGTTCTATCAATGTTCTCCTCAAAGTATTTATCACTAGCCTCTAGTAAGTGGCTTTAACATTTTACAGCCTGAAAGACATCAAGTTAAAGCAATATATACCTCGATTAGTGATGAATGAGGTCTTTTCTCTATCTTTAGGCTTTATCTTGATTTGATTATACCTCAAATAAGCATCCATAAAACTAAGTATCTCGTTTCAAACAGTGGCATCAACCAACTGATCAATTCTGGTTATCAGATAATGATTCTATGAAGAAGCCTTTTTGAGGTCGATAAAGTCGAGGCACATGTGCCACTTGTCATTCTTCTTCTTTACTATGACCACATTCAAGAGCCATCCCGGGTATTCGACATCCTCAATGAAGTCTACCTTTACCAATTTATCAATCTCCTCCTGAATGGGAAAATTCTTCTCTGGGATGAACACTCAACACTTTTGCTTGACGATCTTATCGTCTTTTATGATATAGAGCTCGTGGAAAAGAAATTTTGGATCTATGCCTGATATGTCCTCACGACTCCAGGAGAATACACTATTTCTTTATCTCAAGAAGTCTGGCATCTCTTTCTTAAAGTTTGGATCTTATGAAAAATCGATATGTAATGTCCTCTCAGGATGTTCATCATCTGAAATCAAGGGTTCGATTTTCTCAACGACTTAACCTATGACCAACTTTTCTTCATTTCGAGGATCTATCTCAATCTGATAAGTGAATATCAGTTTCTTCATTTCCTATTATTTGGATGAGGTGTAATAGCATCCATAAGATTCCATTTGGTTTCCCTTTACTACATCAATCTCATAGTTTGCTGGAAACTTTAGGCATTATTGAATAGTGGAAGGTACGTCTTCGAATTTTTTCAAGCCAACCCTGCCAAAGATGGTATTTTAGGTTGAGTGGATGTTCTCATCAAAAATGAAAAATGTATCATTTATATTCAATATGTCATGTACATTCCAATGAAAATCTCTAGTTCGATCATTCCCAAATGGTACACCTTTTCTCCAAAAAATTAATATTAGGTCTGTGATACGCCTCTAGTGTTTGGTTTTTCAACCTTAACTTCTTAAAGCAACTATGGAATAGTACAACTACAAAGCTACCATTATCGACTAGAATTCTTGCTACTCTACTCTCATTCACCATCAGAGTGACCACTAGAGGCTCATAATGGGGATAAGTAACTCCCGACAAATCATCTTTTAAAACCCCAATAATTAGATGAGCTTTATTTAGCTTCCAAAGATGAGTTTCCCCCATATTGGCCAAATTGATCTCTCTGATATGAGCACAGGACTTTACCTCATCGAGGTAGGATTTCCTCCTGGTACGCCTATCTTCACCACCAACGTCACCTTAAGCTATAAAGTGACAAACAAAAGAAATCACGATGACCTCTGTAAGGGTAAAAACTTGAATGCTCTGATACCGAATGAGAATGCGAAAATAAATGTGATCGGCAAGGGTGGTTACGAACAAAGATTCCATTTTTGTGTTTTTATCAATTTAATACTCCAAACGTATAAAGAAATTTTCAACATATTTTAATCTTTGATTAAATTAGTTTGAAGGCAAATATGTATTAAAAAAATATGAATATGCCACGTATTCAAGAACACAACGATTGAGAAAAAATCTCTTATGCGCGAAACCTTTATTCAACATTTTAGAAATATTATAAGACGGTCGACTTGAAATTCTACTTGATTACCACCAGAAGCATAACGAGATAGTCTTTGGAAATCTCTAAAGAATACTACATGCTTCCAAGCAGTCCACAAGTGACAAATTCGCATTCGGTATCCACCGATCAGCCTCAGCCTTCTTCTTCAGCCATGATCTCTCTGTGTTCACAAGTTAGCCATGGAGTACCTATTCACAATGTGTATGTAAGGATACAAATCTTTCTAAGGTTTAAACTAATTGACAAAAACTATTTGGGGATGTGTGTTGTGAATTAAAGGTGTTTAAATAACCCAAAACTATGAAAAAAATTTAGACATATATTCTGAAAGCGTTCTTTCGAAAGTGTTAAAATATTTGAACATGAAATAGGTATTTATAGGGCATTCACAAATTTTGAGGCAGCGTCTCATTCGAATGAATTTGAAGCTCTTTCAAATGAGAATAACAATTCATTTAAATAAAATAGAATCTCGTTCGAACGAATGTGCCATCTCGTTGAATGAAGTTCAAATGACCTAAAACAGCACGCCCTTGTTTAATATACATTCAATGTAAACTTCAAATTAGCCTTTGAACGAAAGGACAACTGTTCCAAACGATAAACTGATCTCGTCTGAATGAGGTCAGCAAACTTTGAAAAAAATTTAAATAAAAATGTATGCCTCGATTTTTCAATTTAAAAATCCTCATTCAGTTTAAATAAAATTCAACATCCCAAAATAAATCTTATGAATAAATTGGAACTCCTAATAGCTTTATACCTTGTTGAAATGTAGGGAAGTCTTTAAACTTATAAATGCTTTAGTTCGGTTCATTGTGATGGTGCATAACAGTTTGTAAAGGGATACACTAAACTAGCCTAAAATATAAAAAGTCATATACTATGAACAATATTAGAAAAGTTGTTCTTATAGATCTCCCCCTTTGGCTATTCCAGTACAAAACAAACAAACATGACCGAACCTCAAATTAAAATTAAAAATACCTTATGATAAAAATCTTACTACCTTCCCAAGCCCTAGAAATGGAATGGAATAAGACACTATCTTCAAATCTCCACTTATTCCTCCATTGGGCAGATTTGTCTGCATCCGGTATGTCTTGATTTTCTCATTAAGTACCTACACACATGAGAAAAATAAATATACCTTGTGACATATCGAGTTTGAAATAGAAAATAAAAACTTTAATTAGATTCTCCCCCATAAATAAAACTCACCAAATCTCACTTTTATAATTTGCTCCCCCCCTTTCTTTTTATCGGAATTAGACAAAGGAGTATAGACATAAACTTTTTATAGAGCATCACAAATATGAAAAATATATCATCACAAAAGATATAAATCAAGCGCATGTAATGATAATCTCAAAGGAAAACACAACAACTATTTTTGAAAAATTTTATTTTTAAAAAAAATGTAAATTTTACAAATACTACACGATACCGTATATAATATATGAAAAATATACCAAAGAAAATCCGACACACATATTTAGTTATAAACGACCAAAAATACGTGACAAGATATACAAGCTTTAGACACTAGTATAGTATCAATGTGTCTAAACATGTGGAATGGAATAAATGGGCATGAACTAAATACAAATGAATTATGACCCACAAAAATTTATCAAACTAAGCTTTAGCCTCAAGTGAAAAAATAAGGTTGAACTTAATGAACAAAATAAGCACAATGCACACATTTGTAGAATATTGATGATTTTACAAATTAATAGTGTCATGACAAAAATAAGTATAACTGGGATTAATTATGCAAACCCATTAAATCTTCAACTAAACTCCCTCAAAAGAAAAACATATCCCATTTTCCTTTTATTTTCTTTTCTCAATTCTTTTGAAGTTATTTCTTTTAAATGATCAAACATTAAACTAAGTTGGCCATTTTTTGGTACTTTTTCTACTTTTATTGCCATTATTTTTCCTTTTATTAAGCTCTTGCCAATGGTGGCTTTCACATAAAGACTTTGTCTTTCGCAGCCCTTTCCCGTGCTCAGTCATATTTTTAACTAATTACACAAACACTCACGGACAATGGTTCTTACATGCACAATACCTCTAAAGTCACATAAACATATAGATGACAAAATTGATGGGAGAACGTCTCGCCAAGATTAAATATACATAATGAAATTAAAATCCAACAAGCTCGTGCATGTGTTGCAGAGGCATATATAAAGTCGAATTCATAAAGCAAAATAAGTTCGAAACAACTCAATGTAAACATGAATAAGAACAATCTAAGTATCTATAATCATAACCAAATATCCTAGTCACATGATTGCGGAGTAAATTGGATTCAAGCACACTAATATGCCACACCAAATGTGTAAAACTAAAATACACAAAAATAAAAAATGTTTTTATATTTCTAAATTTCTTTACCAAATAAAAAATCTTTTTGTATTTTTTCAATATGACTCAATAAAATAAAAATATAATACAAACGATACATATGGCATAACACTAGTAACCATATATCATGAAGCACGACTAAAGTATAATAAACAAAATCATGAAAGTAATTATTCTTAAGATATAGCATGTGAAGAGTCATGTGTAAGAATGCGAGAATCAAGAAGTCTAACATAAGAAAAATGATTTCCTAACCCAGATAAATGTATACTTAATGCGTCGGGATTCGAGAACCAAAGGGATACTATACTTCAACTTTTGAGGTCCTCTTCCAAGATCATAACAAAAATGGATAAATATGACCTTTCCTACCACAATGTGAACATGCGTAAACGCGAGGAATGTCACCCATGATTTCACCTTTTCTAACATCCTTGGATGTGGTTGACCCTCTAAAATAAACAATGGTCTTGGCTTTGACACTAGAAGCATTAAAAATATGGGAGCCAATACCATTACTACCAACGCTATTAGAGTCTTTTAAATCATCTTTTAACTTCAAAATTCTATAAAGCTTCAAGTTTTAACGAATCCTTCATATTTTAGTAATTCCTAGAAGATTATCTCATTCCCTCAGAGTCTTCTTGCGTGCCATATAATCATTAATTAAATTACCATTATCCTTAATGGCATAATTATAAACCCTAGAAATTTTAGAGTCTCCTAATTATTTCTCTAAAATTCGGACTCTATCACCACTCTCTTTCTTGGACAATTCTAAAATTTGAAAATTATGGTCCATGTCCACAAGATTCTCACGAAAAAATTTCTCTAAGTTTGAATAGTTTGCAAAAGTTACATAGAAGCTTTAAAATGATAATTTTCTTTTTCAAGAATTTTAATTCTCTTAGCAAACTTCAAATTCAAATGATTTAAGTCGTCATTACTATGGAATTCTATTGAGAGAAAAATAAATAAACCAACACAAGATAGATGAATTTAAAACCATCCTAAAATAGCACTATTCGAGGATCTACATGATAAATTAGTGCAACCCTCTCTAATACCACTTGTAAGGGTAAAACAACTGAATGCTTTGATAACGAATGAGAATGTGGAAATAAATGTGCTCGACAAGAATAGTCACAAATAAAAAATTTATATTTATGTTTTTATCAGTTTAATACTACAGACATAAAAACTAATTTTAAATAAACTTTAATCTTTGATTAAATTAATTATGAAGGCAAAAATATGTTCAAAACAATATGAATATGCTACGCATTTAAGAACAGAACGACTGAGGAAAAATCCCTTACGGGCAAAACCTTTATTCAGCATTTTAGAAATATTATAAGAAAGTTAACATACAATACTACTTGATTACCGCCCTGAGCATAACGCGCTAGTCTTTGTAAAATCTCTAAATAATACTACTAGTTTCCAAGAAGTCCACAAGCGACAGCTTCGCTCTCGGTAGCCATCGATCAACCTCAACCTTCTTCTTCAGCCATTAACCCTCTGAATTCACAAGTCATCCATGGAGTACCTTTCCACAAGGTGTGTGCGAGGATACAAATATTTTTAGGGGTTAAACTGATTCACAAAAACTATTTGGGGATGTGTGTTGTGAATCAAAATTATTTAAATAACAAAAAAGTATGAAAACTTTTGAAACAGATATTCAAAAAGTATTCTTTCAAAAGTCTTAAAAAAATATGAACATGAAATAGGTATTTATAGTGCGTTCACAAATTTCGAGGCAGCAGCTCATTCGAACAAATTTAAAGCTCGTTTAAAAGAAAATAGCGATTTGTTTAAATGAAATAAAATCTCATTCGAACGAATGTGATATCTCATTTAAACGAAGTTCAAATGACCTTCAAACGACCTAAAACAGTACATCCTCGTTCGATACACATTCGATGTAAAACTTTAAATGATACTTCGAATGAACAGGATAATTCGTTCGAACGAGAACCTGATCTCGTTTGAACGAGGCCAGGGAACTTTTAAAAAAATATATAAAAGTAGATATAATTTTTCAGTTTAAAAATCTTGTTTCGGTTTATATAAAATTCAGCATTCCCTAAATAAATCTTATGAATAAATTCAAACACCTAAAATATTTATACCTTGTTGAGATATCGAAAAGTCTTCAAAGTTGGAGATGCTTGAGTTTGGTCCGTCGTGACGATGCATGACATTTTATAACGGGATATGCCAAACTAGCTTAAAATATAAAAAGTCCTATACTATAAACAATATTAGAAAAAATATTCTTACAACCTCATTTATTGGCTATTTCGGATTTTTGGTAATATCTCAATCTTATTCATCATTTGGGTCCCTGTCTCCTCCACCTTTTTTGCAAGGAGATTTAGATCGTCGCCTGAGTTTATTCTTATCCCTCATATCTGGATGACCGCATTTGTCCACATATTTTGTATATTTTTTACGTCTGATCAAAACATCTATATCGGTTTTTAGATCTAAGCTATTATCGATATTGTGGTCGTGATCTTTATGGAACTCTTAGTACTTATACTTATCTCTGGTTTGGTGTGACCTTCAATTTAGTCGACCATATTAGTTCGCTACTTCCCCATATCTCTCCGAGGATGTGGCGCATTCCTACGCTGAGAAGGGTGTATTCATCAAATCTCCTCAGCATCTCAGCTTTCTTTTCGTGAGGCTTTTACTTCTTATTATAGCCCTTGTTAACCTCAAATTAGGCATAACTTTGTTCTTTTATTACCATTACCTCTTTGATGTTAATAATTTTTCCCGCCTTCACAAGGATCTTGGCCGTCGTGCTCGGTGTCTCTTTAGCTAGTGCCCAATATAATTTTTGAGGCAATATACCGCTCAAGATAGTGGTGATGGTGATTCTTTCATTGAAGAAGGGAACTTCAAGCTTCTTTCGCATGATGAATTCCCTTGTCATTTCCTTCTCCTTTTGACGAATGCTGAGTAGGTGAGCCACTATTTTCCGTAGCTTTGTAACAAAATAAAAATTAGTGACAAAGAGGTCAACCAACTACTGAAAAATTGAGTTCTTCCTTCTTGGAAATACGTTATACCAGACTTGATCTAACCCAGTGATAGTACTGGAGAAATCCCTACAGTATATCTCATTCGAGATAAAATAAATATTAAGTTGTCTGGTATTGCTCCACATATAACATCGGATCTGATTTTCCATCATACTAGGGAGTGATTATAGGTGGCTTGAATCTAGTGCGGTTTAGATAACCCACTACTATAGTTGTGAATGACAATCACTGAATTAATCTCCTATGCAAAGGGTTCTTTCTCTTGATGATTTCGCCCAGCCTGTTTTCCAAGCATTGAATAAACCCTTTATAGGGTTGCTCTTCTCTCTTGGCCTTTATTGTTACAATTTTCTTTGCTCGACCTCGTCTCTCGAATGAGCTCTCTTCCTCAAAATTTTATTTGACCTTTGTCGACCCTCGCATGCTTGGCCTTAACCTGGTTGAGCACTTATCCCTTCTTGTCTCATTCCTTCTTAGCCCCTCTCTACATTCTCTAGGCTCTCTGTATTGGTGTGACCTTACCGCTCTTGGACACATCCAATCAAATGCGAAAAACCTACTTATTCTTCCCAAAAAACTCCAGAGTTTGAAGGAGTAGGTGTGTTCATCATCATATCCCCTTGATTTGATGGTGGAGGTTTCTCTTGGATGATAAAATTTGTCGTCCCAGCCAAATTAGAGAGTACTTGAATCTATTATCTTTGCTTCGTGAGTTCAAATCCAATTTCCTCAGACTTTCAATTTCTCTGTCGTAATGAGCTCGCCTTCTATCCTTGTATGGGAATAGGGGTGGCATATCTCCTCTTCTATTAGATTTCTCACCCCCTGTTGGGCTAAATAAGTTTAATTTAGGTTTGTTTTGCCAATTCAGAAAACTTTGTGTCAGATTCTTTATGCTCCTCCTTCATAGTCTCTTAGCCTTTATCCAGGCTCATTAAGATTCCCTACAGATCGTCAATACCCACATGCATTTAGGGAAGAATTCCTTCAGTGAATTTCCGCCATGTTCACAATATTTTCAGAAAAATAGAGTGTCGCAATGCCTAAAGCAGTGTATAACAATTGCTAGTGCAAAAATTATAGGAAATGAGGTTTAAACCAGAAAAGAATAAATCTAATGGTGAATTTAAGGATTAAAACATAATTGAGTAAAACTGATTGATATTAACTCTACTTGTAAAAACCTAGGTGAATCAGAATACGATTCACTAGTCTATTAAAAATGAGTATCCTCAGGTTTAAGAAAAATAACGATTGTAGAAAGCAACGACTGGCTTATTGCGTTTCCATAGACGGTCCCGATCTATCATCACCTAAAACTAGTGTATTAATTTTGTCTTGGTGAGAGCATACATGCATAAATGATAATATATAGAGAGATGTAAATTAATGGAATACTTATCTAGGACTAGCTATAGAAAGAGAGATGGAATGAACGGAATGAATCCGAATTTATGTATTTCGGCCCAAGGTGGTGCCTACGTCCACATGTGCATGTATAGATTGTATTTCTTCATTAGAATGTGAGTGTGTAATCTCAGTTAGTTATCATTTCATGTTTAATCCCGCCTCCTTAAATCTGGCCGTTGGTGTATTATTTATGGGATATTCCAGCTAGTCCACCAGACTGTGTCAGGGGTCTTATCTTTATAGATTAAACAAGTACCCCTTTATACGGTAATGTAATAATAATTGTAAGGTTAGCATGGGCACACACACTAGGAGGGAATGTTAGTCTATTTTCATCATGTGGGTGCACTGTTGATAACATTCCACTGCTTGACTTATGCCTACTGTGACGGAGCTATTTGATAAAGTTGATGGACTTAAGTATGTCATCTTAATTACTAGGGCTGACCAGAACCTTGAGGCCGACCTTTTTAGTATCTGAGCCAATTTCATTACTACATGAGCCGATCTCATTATTACATGGTAGATAATGAGTCGAGGTGTCTCTTTTGATTGGTTTTGGAGCCATATAGTTGAGTTTATACATAAATAATTATAAAAAATAATTTAGTTACAGTTTTATAAAATCCAGCTACCATTGCGTAATACATAATTCAGTCACACTTCCGTAAATAAAGTAGTAACATTTATGTGCCCACATAGAAATTTTGTAAAAGAAAAAACTCAATTTGTACGAAAGATTAAAGCAACAAATATCGATTTATGTTGTTTAATATTATTTCAAAAAAATAATTTATAATTTAGAAAAATCAGTTGCAATTATTTAAAATTAAGTTACACTTGTGTAATATGTATTTCACGTACAATTGTGTAAAAAATCACTTACACTTAATTCCTAAAAAATAATTGAATTATTTTATCTACATAGAGATATATGAAAAAACACTAAGTTACATTTGTATAATTAGATAAAATAATAAATGTTCAAAATTAAATACAGTTACATTTGTAACATTTTAGTTACAAATGTAAAACTAAATATAGTTAGAAAAGCTGATACAGTTACATTTGAAATATTCTGTTATAGTTACAAAATTGGATATGATTGATTTTGTATCTAAAAGTTATAAAATTATATCTAGTTACATTTGTAACATTCAACTACAAAATAATTCAATTATAGTTGTGTAAAAATTCAGTTACAATTTTATATACATTTATATAATTAGATACAGTAACAACTATTATTATTTTTTACAGTTGTAGAAAATAATTTAGTTATTAATGTGTTAAAATTAAGTTATACTTTTGTATAAAAAAACAGTTACAATTAGGAGTCTACATAAATAGTTTTAATTTAAAAAATGAACTTACCCTTTGTAGGAACAAATATATCAACATATAAATTATACTGATCAATGTTAAATTTTTTCAATCAAAAATTTGATTAATCAATCACTGCTTACAATTTTTTTTGTGGTTTCCTATATTTCCATACCCACTACACTTTATTGTTCTTATTGCCCCTCCTTTATTCTTGTACCTATTTTTCTTTGGACGAACAAGTGTTTTTTTTATTATTGGAGGAACTATTGCGATACCACCTTCATATAGTAGGGATCATAAGCCATTCGACTGTAAGATGTATGAAAATATAACTCGATAAATTTCGTTACGTCTTCACCAATATTACGTATTGCAGCTACAATATGAGCACGACGAAAACCATATATTTTCCACAATCCACAAGATCACAATGGTCTATATAGATCAATAGCAACCGATGGTTGGCAGTGGACTTATGAGATAGATGAACTTGAACGTGAGACAAACTATGGTCTAGATTCCAACGACAGTTGCTATATTTTTTTTATCCATATCTGCACATAAAGCAGAAGTCCATTTCCCAGTCAATTCCCTTCTTTTTGCCCTTAAATCCATACAATGTGGAAATTAGATACAACCAAAAAATTTAAATATAATTACAAAAAATTTCATATAATTACACAATATGAAAACAGTTACAGAAAAACCTATCCAGTTACATAAAAATAGATACAGTTAGAGGAAAATAGACACAGTTACATGAATAAGAAATACAATTACAAACAGATACATTTTTGTAAAATAGATATGATTACACGAATAATAAATACAATTACAAATTTTTAGCAATTGTTGCATTAAGTAAATATATTTCATATTCAAATGTCATGATTCAAGCACTTATATTGATAAAATGAAACAGATACGTTTAATAAAATAATTACACTTATATTGATAGATATACAATTAAAGTTTTAACTATTCATATATATTAAGTAAAATATTTATTTTATCTAAATTTTTCATATTCAATTAATGAATTATATAATGAGGAGGATATCATGATATAAAAATAAATTGCATTTATATCATAAGGATAACAACATAAAACAAAATTATATTTATGGAGAAATCATGGACAACAATTTAGTACGTTTAATTATTGATTAAATAGAGTTTTTCTACAATATGAAGATTTAATATAAATATATATTGTTATTGTGGACAACGTAGTAGATCATTAGTGTTTGATAAATGACATTAATCCGTGTAAACATGTTCAAAATAATCTCTATAATCGCCGATTCTTTTGATTTTTCTTCTGTATCTTGTTTTTTTGTATATATGTATATGCTTAGTCGGTAAATATATAAATATATATGAGTTTTTTCAAGTTCAAATAATGTACAAAAACAGAGCACGAAGAACATCCACCCATTGGATGTGTAGAGAATAGAGACCTTTCAGTCCCCATAGAGGTTTTTTGCAATTTCAATGAACAATGTGATTCTGTAAAGAGAGTAAAGAGGGTTTAATATTCAATAAGGGTAAAATAGATAAATTGCACATATAGCTTATAGTGCGTGGACATATCATTAATTAAGTGAAAATTTTATGAGTTTAAGATACTAAGAAGACTATCGCTTATAGTGATCGTATATAAATAGAGTTTTAGGGAATTTACTAGCTGATGCCTTTATATTTTAATAAAGGATTAATTACCAAAAAGTTCCTCAAACATTTTTTAATACACATTTAGTCAAAATCTTTTTATTTTATTATAAAAAGCCCCTGAAACACCCATTTAACTAATATTATCGTATTTTTAAAGGTCCGCACTAGCGGTATGCTCGCCCCAGTTCCCCCCTCCCCTTGTTGGAGCTCCTACGAGCCTCACCGGAGCACATTTTTTTAGTGTTTTTATGTAGTGAGGAACTTTTTGAAACAAAATAAAAAGCTTTTATTAAATGTGTAATAAAAAATATTTGAGTAAGTATTTGATATATGCCCCTTTAATAAAACCTATAAGAATATTTTTCACAAAACTAATTGAAGTGAAAAAAAATGTTTTTTAATTTAATTTAATTTTAAATTTTTTGTTGAACTCTTATTCTATATATTATTTTAAATTATAACAACTCCCATAATCATCAAAAGCAAAATATGTAATATGTAATGTTCATAAACTCAAATAAAATTAAAATAATTTTTCAATAATACTGGATCAACACATATTTGTGATACAGAGTGATGCGACACAATGACGTGTCGCACCGATATTGATTATTATCTTATGAATTTGGATCCGCATTAATGATAATAATTAATAGTGATATGGCCCCTTACTGTGTCACATTAAATATGTCGTAAACATGTATCGACGTAGAAGGAGTTAAATGAGTTTTTAAATAATAAGACAAAAACACCCATGTGCTCATGGTTACAAAATACAACTTGCACAACCACGAGTTGTCTAGATTTTATTTTTGATAAATAGTGAAAAGAAACAATTACATAGGAACTACATCAATTAGAAACAAAAGACATCGAGGCAATAATAGGAACACACAACAATCAAAACAATAAAAGAGAGAGAGCAAGAACATGGCCCAGCTACATAGTAGGATTCGTAAGGATCCACCGCATACCATTAGGAACCTCCTCAATTTCCACAAAAGCGTCGTCCTCGACTTTAGCCTCACGCGCCAACCAATCCGCCCCCCGAATCATACTGGGATTGGCATAGATGAAATCAACACCCATAATCCTTATAAGTTCGTCGCAGTCGACCCTAATATTCTTAAAATCAATTTCGCGGTACTGAACACCTTTGAAGATATCAATCAGCTCGTGGGAATTGGTTTCCACAAGAATGTGCTTCCACCCGCTCACTCTAGCCATATTGAGTCTATGGTAGAGTCCTTCCATCAAGGCGCGGAGGATCGAAGGAGTGCCCCTGAGGCATCTATAGAACCCAACCTTCCAGTGACCCTGGTCATCAAGGACATACCCCCCAAAGGTGGCAATGCGATATATAGGATCGGAACAAGCCTGGAGGGAAACCTTGGTCTTGCCTCGATCAACATGCTCAAGAAGGTACAATAGAGACTCTGGGACATCTTTATACTCAGCATAGTCGTGTGCCTGCCGTATCCCAAGCCGAGCAAGTCCATCACCCCATATGTTGTTGGAGCGTCTGATATAGGTGAAATTTATCTCCATATCTATCATGATAGCCAGGCATTCTTCGATAATATTCGTCAGTGGGTGGTTCTGGTGACCCTATCTATTGAGGATATGAACAGCATCCAAGCAATCACTGCGTAATAAGCACCCAGTATATCCCTTAATTTTGTCCAGGTTCAAACCATGAAGAATTCCCATGAACTCGGCCTTTATGGGGGTTACTGCCATTGAACCCCAGGATCCACCTCTGGTGGTTGCTACGGACCATGCCACCAAACCCACCAAGTTTGCTAAATGGATCATAGCTGCCATTCGTGAAAATCTCGTAGCCTGAAAGGGTACAATCATTAGGAGAAATGTTAGGAATATTGCCCGGGCTATGGTGAGACCTAGCATTGGTTTTAGTAATAAAATTTAGTTCCCGAGATAGGGTACTAGAATTTTTACCAACCATAACCGGGGTGATATTAATTTTTTCAAAAATGTGTTTATTATGCGCAGTCCAAATATGCCAAAGTGTAGAAATAAAGAGGATATAATCATTCTGAACGGAGCTATCCCATATGTTATCTTTAATCCAATAAAAAATAGGTGTTTTTATGATTATTCCACTCCCGGGGGAGTAAGTGATCTCCCACACAATAGATGTAAGGTGAAAATTTCTAAGCACATGCTCAACATCTTCATCATACGCATAAAAATCACATTTTTTGGAATCAGAAAGTCGTCTCTTGAATCTCTGGAAATTAGTAAGTAACTTTTTGTGAAAAATAAGCCAGAGAAAAGTTTAAATTTAGGGGGGATTTTAAGTTTCCAGATGGTTTTCCAGTTAATCAAGGAGGAGGTTCGATCTTGACAAGGGATTTTTACGAAGATTTTATAGAGAACTTACCATTGGTTGTGGCGCCCCATCTTGCGCTATCCGATTTATCGAAAGTGGGGGGGGGGGGGGGTACCCAAAATTAAGTTAGACATGTCATAGTTGAAGGAGTCTTAGATAAGCTGCTCGTTTCAGGCCCCATTTTTAATCAGGTCATAAATAAGAGACACACGGTAGTTGTCATGATTCTTGGCAATGGGAGAGTTGCCCACCCACCAATCATTGAAAATTTTTGCCGACCTCCTATAACCAATCACCCATTTTGTACTCTTAACAATATCATGTTTGCATTTTAAGATTCCCCTCCAGACATGGGAGGCCGGTGCTTTTCTGGTCTAGTTAGCAGGGTTGTTGTGCGTCTTTTATTTCAAAGTAAGAACAAGAACCCATAAGGCATTTTTATCATTAATAATTTTCTAACCAAGCTAGGAAACGATGGCTCGATTGTTCTCCTCATTGCTTCTAAGACCCAGGCCTCCAAGGTCTTTGGGGCGGCAGATAGTGTCCTAGTTTATAAGGTGGACTTTCTTTCTATCCTCCGAGTCTCCCCAAAGGAAGTTCCTATTAAGAATATCAAATTTTTATTTATCTTCTTGGGGAAAATCTAGGTTTGCATGTTATAGATGGGGATTGTGGAAGTCACAGCCTGGATGAGAGGTTCTACCAGCCAGGGAGAGGAGATTGGCTTTCCATCTTGAAAGTCTCTTCTGGACTTTGTCAATAATATGAGTAAAATGGTTAGCCGTGACCCTCCCATGGACGAGGTTGGTACCAAGATACATACCAAGGTCTTTAGTGACATTTATCCTGCAACTTTTGCTTATATTGAAAGCATTATGTTTGGGGATATTGGGGGAGAAATATATTTTGGATTTGGTTAGGCTGAGAGTCTGACCAGAGATATCACAAAAATTATGAAGGGTCTTCATGACAGCGTTGCAATTAGAGATGGAGTCTTCCGAGAAGAGAATAAGGTCGTTCGCAAAGAAGATATGGTAGATGGTCAGGCCATTAGGAGAATCCTTAAGGCCTTTCCATTTCCCCTGTTCCACCTGGAAATTGATGGCGGCCCCCAGGTACTCCATGCACATGACAAATAAATAAGGAGACAGGGGATTACCCCGACGAAGCCCACAGGAGGGTTTGAACTTCGTGATAGGTGCCCAATTCAATAGGACAGACGTGGAAGCACTGGTGATGTAGTTAAGGATGAGGTGTTTAAGGCTAGGACCGACATTGAACCATCCGAGAACCCGATTCAAGAATTCCCAACTGATCTTATCATAGGCTTTTTCAAGGTCGATTTTGAAGATGGCACCCCCGTTTTTACCTTTCTTCTTATTGAGCGAGTGGATAATTTACTGAGTAATTATAATATTGTCCGAAGTCTGGCGACCAGGAAGGAACCTGGCTTGATTAGGGCTGATAACCTTACAGAGAATCGGGCAGAGTCTATTAATAATAATATTAGCCAGGACTTTATAAGGCACATTACATAGGGTGATAGGTCTGAACTGGGTGATATTTTTGAGGTTGTCAATTTTGGGGATCAGGGTGATATAGCTAGATTTCGCGTTCTCAGGGAATGATCGAGAGTTAAAGCACTCGTCCAGGAATTAAAATAGAGTGAGTCTGGAAGTCTCCTAAAAAGTATGATAAAATATAGGTTGGATGCCATTCGACCCTGGGGTTTAAGACCTTTCATGCTAAACACAGCCCGGCTGACCTCCTCAAAGGAAAGGGGGAGGTCCAAGATATTATTGTCGAGGTCCTCAAAATGCAGGTGATTGAAATTGAGGAACATATCATTTAGGCTAGGGTTGTTGGTATTAGAAAAAAGAGATATAAATAATTGTTAGTATGAAGGGAGATGTCAGCACTGCTGTCCGTCCAAACGCCATCAATTTTAATACGATCGATCTTATTATGGCACCTTCTGATGAAAGTAGATGTGTGAAAAAATTTCGTGTTTTTATTACCATCACTAAGCCACTTAATACGGGTTTCTGTTTCCAAAGGAGGTTTTCATGACGCAGGATGTCATTATAATAATTTTTAAGTTGTTTTCGAGGATATTAAGGTTATGGGAATAGTAATTTTCTTGAGCAATTTGAATCCCATTAAGTCTTCGAAGAATGTGTTTTTTATTCATGTTAATATTACCATAAATAGAGTGGTTTCAATGCTTTATAATGGGATACACCTGTCAATGTTCTGATGAAAGTTAAAGTTCCTATTCCAGTTGTTTAATATAATATTTTGAAAATCAATACGCTCAAACCAACAAGCGAGTAATCTAAAAGGGCGGAGTCTGAAGACAGAAGAATTTTTACCTTCGAAGCGGATGAGTATAGGACAGTGGTTGGACGTAGTTCGGGGGATGTTCTCTATAAATGCATCAGGGAATTATAAATGCCAAGCAGGGTTGACCATCGATCGGTCAAGTCTCACATGGGTATTGGCAAAACCATATCTGTTGTTGGTCTAGGTGAGGCATGGACCCGTGCCGAGGTCCGTGAGGTTGCAACTATTAACATTCTCCACAAATTTATGGAATCTGGAGTCATGTTTATGTGTGGAAAATATTCTTTTCTCAGAAAAATCAAAATGATCATTAAAATCACATGTGGCGAGCCAGGGGTGTCAAGGTCAAGGGCCAAGTTTTTGAGGTTGTTCCAAAGGGTTTGGCGGAGAGCGTAAGTCGGGCTAACATAGATAGCGGATAGAAACCAAGCATCGTAACCCTTGAGGCTGTCAAGAAGATAGATGGCTTAGTCGGTGACATTTATGGTGCAAAGTTTTATGGTGCTTTGGTTCCATATAACCCATATACCTCCGAAGCGGCCTCTAGTTTCGAATATTTCCCAGTTGGTGAACCCCAACCCCTCGAAGAAGTTAGATAAGCTATGGAAGGCATTTTGGATTTCGATAAGGATGACAACGTTAGGCTTGAGATTGTTACAAAGTTCAGTGAAAGTGGCTTTGAAAAGGGGTTTTCTCTCCCCCTACAATTCCAAGTTAACACAGACATAGAAGAAAGGTTATCTAGGATGGGAAGATCCTCGGAGACAGACTAAGGTAGGATATTTTTAATCCTACTGAGGGATTCCTTTATTGAGGACAATTCCAACAGTCTCCCCATCATTGATATGTCGTCCCCAGGCTACTAGAGGTCGGAGCAGAATGCATACTTGTGCTACATTCCATCTTATCTGCGTGGTGATTGCCATTTTCAATTTTAGGTCTATCGTGAACTCCTTCTTCCCCCCTAGCAGATTTAAATCTTGAATTGGAAGGCTGTCGAGCATAGCTAATGGCAACAGAGGATTATCCATTGAAGTCTGGAGTGGGGTCTGGTGGTTTATCTAAGTTGGTAATATTGGAGATAAGAGTTTCACTGTGTGGAGTAATGCAGAGTTGCGGTGTATTATAGGGAGGGGGAGGAAGACATTAATTAATAGAGTTAATAGTTACATTATTTAAAGAGCGGTTAATTCGAGTAGGAGGAGTTGAAGAATTACTTACCTTGGCGTGTATAGTCGTGTTTTTACCTGATATAATCTTCTCATGAGGTGACACGGTAAGAGTGGTTGAGGGGGGAGATGCAGACTGCAATAAATGAAGCTCTTGCCTATTACTTTGTTCTTAACATTCAGATATGACCCTTTTATAGAGGACTCGACTTTTGCAGTCCAAGATTTCGTGTTGCTCAGACTGGGGGCTGCAACCGCAGACATCCCTCACAAGTGGTTGTCATGGTCTCATTGGTTATACCATGGGAACTACCTTTCATAAAGTCACCTAGGACTGCCAGATTTTGCTTCTTGTCAACAGTGGGATTACTATTCTATCTAGTAAGTTATTTTTTCCTATGTTGATGAGATTGCATTTGAGAATTATCGTACCTGTTATCTTCTGCATGCTGAGAGAGGCCAACAAACCTATTATGATAAGTAACTTTATTCTAATTATTACCTAGAGTCGACCGCCTGTTACTGACGTTACGTTTGACGAGCATCCACGCACCGAAGCTATTATCCACTGGTTCTAAACCAGTACCCGTTGTCCCCATGTCGAATTTCTCAGTTGCACCCGAAATATTACCATTGGATGCATGGTTAGTGTTGTTGCTGTTTGGTGATGTTGTGTTGGTCGTCGTGGGTTGACTGTAGTTTTTCGGCGAAGTGCCGGAGTTCCTCAAGGTCTGGGTTGAAGGGCAGTGGTCACTTTTGTGGCTAATTCTCCCACATATGAAGCAAATAAAAGGTATAAATTCTTATTCAACTCGGTATTTCCTTCCATCCAACTTATAACATGGGATGAGTGGTTTGGAAATATCAACTTCAATACAAATCCGTGCATATTTGCCCCTAGAGGTAGATATAAAGTTAAAATCAGTTTTGATTAGTTTACCAAGTTTTCTACTTATGTGGAAGAGAATTTTTCATCAAACCACTCTATGGGTAATCTTGGCAGTCTTGCCCATATTGCCGTGGTGACACCATAAGTATCTAAATTTGGTGTCCAATTCCTTACAATGAGGTAGTGACCATTGATTATCCATGGACCACCTGTGAGAACGTTGTAGTAGTCATCTTTCATATTGAACTTGAAGAGATATTGACCTTCCTCAAGGTCTATAATCTCATAATCCCCATGTAAGGACATTTTTCACATGCCCGAAATGTTTCATTTATTTATGTCGTACGCCACTACATTTGGCACGTCTCCCCACGATCTCACATGACGGCCTCTATCTGAATTTCGGGAATCAAGCATGCATTATCTCCACTAATATGTCCCACATCTGCCTCAACGACTTCACGTTCCAAGATTTTAGGAACTTAATGCAAGTGGTACGCAAGGGAAGTCAAAACAGTGAAAAAAAGGCACGATAGGAGAGTTCAAGGGCATTTTCGTAATTTCACATCCATAGTTCGGAGGTCTGGTCAACTAGAAAGTTGAAGAGCTCGCCGCAACGAAGATACTGGAAAAAACGGCACCTCAATCCGAGCTACGGTGAAGGAGTTATGACTTTTTGAAGATAGAGAAAATTCCTTAAAGAATGTTGTTTTTTTTGTACGCTGGATAGAATTTTAGAGTTTTAAGAACGTGGGACTCTTCATATTTTTTCCTATAAATACCAACTTCGGGGGAGTTGTTTTGCAAGACTTTAGGAGACGAATTTGAGAGTCCAAATACATCTAGTCTTCATATTTTTGAGTCCCAAGACTCATGTTTTGATTCACACATCATTGCCAAACCTTTGTGAATCCTTTTGCAACCCAAGAACACAACTTTGGTTTGTTCAACCCTTGTGGAGGAGACCGTTCTTCTTCTTCTTCATTGCAGCCCTACTGGAAAGGGATAATTCCATCCGCGACTACAGAATCCGATACCCGAGGGTAATTCTTAGTCAACTTGTATTTTCATTGTGATCTGATTGTAAGCCGTTTTCTTACAAATTATAGTGAAAATAAATGGTTTTGCCCCTGAGGGGGATTTTTCCTTAATTGCATGTGTTTGAATGTTCTTGCGTAGATTATCAATTTATTCAATCACATACTGCTGCATGTTTAGGGTTTGTTTGTGTTAAAATGGTTTTATATATAATTTGATCATTTGAACGCGAGCACACACGTTCTCAAATTGGTATCAGAGCAGGTTACGCTAATCTATCGCGTATTCCTTTTTTTTTTCAGCAAAATTTTTCTAAGATATCAATTTTCTGAAAAAATTGATTTTTGAAAAAGTGCGTGTTCAAATGGAGAAGTCATATTATAAAATGCCTATTTTTGACGGGACAAATTATGCTTATTGGAAAGCCCGTATGAGGTCGGCTTTAAAAGCCATTGATGAACGTGTCTGGATTTTGGTTGAACGAGGGTGGACTCCTCCCACCGTGACTGTTGATAATGTGACCAACTTGAAACCTGACATTTCTTGGTCTGATGAAGAAATTAAATGGTCATCTTTTAATTCTAAGGGTCTAAGTGCTATTTCTGGGTCTATCACACCTGATGAGTTCAAACGCATAATGATTTGTACCACCTCAAAAGAGGCATGGGATGTTTTACAACTCACCCATGAAGGAACTAATGCTGTGAAAGAGTCTAAGTTGCAAAACTTGACAACTCAATTTGAAACAATCACCATGCATGATTCTGAATGCTTTGATGAATTTTATGCTAGACTTTCTGACATTGTGAATACTAGTTTTAATCTTGGTGAACATATTCCGAATGCTAGAGTTATTAAAAAGATTCTTCGTTCTTTGCCTAAGCGTTTTATCCCTAAAGTCACTATGCTAAATTCTATGGGTAATTTAAATACGCTAAAATTGGAAGAACTTGTAGGAGATTTGCAAACTTATGAAATTGATATGTTCCCTAAAAATTCTAAATCTAAAGATAAGGGAATTGCTCTTAAAGCCCAAGAGAGAAGGAGTGAGGGGTCAGCTAGAAAGAGGGTAGAGTCATCTAGAAAGAGAGAGACTGACACGTCAGATTCTGAGTGCGATTTTGACCTAGATGATTTGGCTCTTTTCGCAAAAAATTTCAAGAGGATTCTCAAATCTAAGAAAAATGGCAATTTTAAAGATAAAAAAAAATTTAAGAAAAATAAGTTTGAAAAGAAAAATGAAAAAGTTTCCAAAAATCCTTCTCTGAAAGAAAGTGAGAGATGTTTTGAGTGTGATGGTAGGGGTCATAGAGCTTTTGAGTGTGCCAATCGTCTGAATAGAGAGAAAGGGAAAGCTGTCCTTAATGCTACCCTTAGTGACGATAGTGAGATCGAGACGGTGGATTCTGGAGATGAGTCACCGCATGAGTGTAACTTCACCGGATTCATGGCCAGCCAAGTGAGCACTCCTAGTTCTCCTCACGACGATGAGGATGATGCTTCACAGAACACCTCGACAGTGAGATCGATGTGAGTGAGGGGGAGGATGACACAAGTGAGAGCGAGAGTGATATACAACGCGCCTACGCTGAGTTATATTTTGAGTCTTTTAAAACTAAAAAGCGTAACAAAGCGTTAGTTCTTAAGATCACTTGCCTAGAGGAAGATTTAAGGAAAGCGAGAGATAGAGAGTTCTCCACCTGCACCGCCCTGAGAGAGAGAGAATCTACCTGTGTCGAGAATGAGAATTTGTTTAGAGAGAGAGAGAGTACTCTAGAGAAAGAAAGAGGGGACTTGATCAAGCAAGTGGCTAGTCTTACGAGTCAGCTCCATTCCTCCGTGGAGACTCGGAAGAAACTTGAAGCCCTTGTTGCCCAGTTGACTCATGATCTTGAGAAAGCACGGGAAGTCAAGGTACAAATCGAGGACAGATCTGGGAAGATGGGAAAGATGCTCCTCGGCCCCGCTTTAGGTTTTGGTGATCGTCAAGGAATTGGATATGATGGTGCCTCCACGTCGAAAATTGCACCTGGACCAGTTCCTGAGTTTACTACAAATCCTTATGGTCACCGTAAAAAACCTCGAAGGAGAGTTCGACCAAGAAAAGCAAACCAAGGTCCGCCTTTGACTGAGCTCTTTTGTACTTATTGCAAAAGAAAAGGACACCTTAGGGAAACTTGCAATAGCATGGGTCGGACACGACGTACTACTTCTCCACCACGACCTACCGATGAGTTTTCTAGTCTGAGAGAGCGAGTTGAGTTCTTAGCTGCCACGACTCAGAGTTTGATGAAAGAATTTCGACGGATGTCTTCGCCGTTAGTAAATGATTCTTACATTCCAGCTAAAACCAACAAAGGCAAACAAAAGGTCATCTCTGCTTGGGTGCCTAAGAAAGATAAAAAGGCCTTTGTTGTTCATGTTGCTCTCAAAGAACATAATACCTCACAGTGGTATTTTGATAGTGGGTGCTCCAGACACATGACAGGTGATGCCTCATTTTTTACTACTCTTGAGGATTATCAAGATGGCAGAGTCACCTTTGGAGATGGGAGTAAGTCTAGCATTATAGGACGAGGTACTATCGAGTTACCTGGTTTTCCTAAACTAGAAAATGTTTTGTACGTCAAAGGTTTGAAAGCAAACCTTCTCAGCATTAGCCAGCTGTGCGACACTAACTTTGCAGTAAAGTTTGACCGGGACGTATGTAAAGTCTAGAATCAAGCCGGTAAACTTTTGATGCAAGGGGTGAGGACCGAGGATAATTGCTATGGGACTGAGCCCACATCCTCACTTGTCTGCAAAAGTGCCACGATCACTCCTATGGATCTGTGGCACCAACGTCTAGGTCACGTGAACGTTAGAGATCTCAATCGTTTATCTAAAAAGGACCTAGTACGTGGCTTACCATCTCTTGGAAAGTCAACTTCGACCGTTTGTGGACCCTGTCAGTTGGGAAAACAAATTCGTAGTCCTCATAGGAAGTTACATTCCATTACCACCTCTCGTGTTCTGGAGTTGATTCACATGGATCTTATGGGTCCCACTCGTACTGAGAGTCTAGGTGGTAAGAGGTACATCCTCGTGATGGTAGATGATTTCTCCAGATACTCCATTATAGGTTTTCTGAGAGAGAAATCTGATGCTGTAGATTTCTTAACGACCAAGTGTCGTGTCCTGCAAAATCAACACGGTGTCACTATTAACAGAATACGTAGTGACAACGGTACTGAATTCAAGGAAGCAAAGGTTGATTTGTACTGTGATAGCCTTGGGATCAAACATGAGTTTTCTGCTGTGAGAACTCCTCAGCAAAATGGGATTGTTGAGAGAAAGAATAGAACGATCCCAGAGATGGCTAGATCTATGCTTCTAGGTCGTAAAGTTTTTAGGATATTTTGGGCAGAGGCAGTGTCTACTGCATGCCACACGGTGAATAGGGTGTATCTGCGTCCACACACACTTCACACTCCTTATGAGTTGTGGACTGGAAAGAAGCCCAACCTGGCATATTTCCGTGTCTTTGGGAGTAAATGCTACATCCTACGGGATAAAGAGCAATTAGGAAAGTTTGACTCCCGAAGCAACGAGGGAATATTTCTAGGATATTCATCGAATAGCAGAGCGTACCGGGTTTTTAACCTGAAGAGCTCTAAGATTATGGAATCAATAAACGTCACCGTGCAAGATGACGAACCTCCGACGGTTATTGATCATAACCTTCAGTGTGAGGATGAGGATTGTTCTGACAGTGATTTACCTGTTCCTCTCTCACACTCTGTGGACCCTACTCCTGTGTTAGGGGACACACCTGCTTGGGTTCGCAAGAGTCATGACCCTTCTGCCATTGTTGGTGATCCCACTCTAGGGGTCAAGACTCGTGCTCAGCTAGAGAACGTTGTTAGCCATCTTTGCTACAGGTCCAAAGTCGATCCCAAAAACCATAAAGAAGCACTCAAGGATGAACACTGGATATCTGCTATGCAGGATGAGTTGCTTCAGTTTAAAAAGAATGATGTCTGGGAACTTGTCCCCCGACCTAGTGAGATTAATGTGATAGGTACCCGGTGGATTTTTAAGAACAAAATGGATGAAAATGGTACCATAATCCAAAATAAGGCTAGGTTGGTCGCTCAAGGCTACACACAGATAAAGGGTGTAGACTTTGGGGAGACATTTGCTCCTGTTGCGAGGCTTGAGTCCATCCGTCTTCTGCTCGCCATCACACGTCATCTACGCTTCAAGGTGTATCAGATGGATGTCAAGAGTGCCTTTTTGAATGGCATTCTACAGGAGGAGGTTTATGTGAAACAACCAAAAGGGTTTGAAGACCCTCAGCACCCTGAGCACGTCTACTATCTGAGGAAAGCCTTGTATGGTTTGAAGCAAGCACCTCGTGCTTGGTAGAGAGGCTTACTTCTTATCTCTTAGCTCGTGGCTTCAAGAGAGGGGGAGTAGATATGACGTTGTTTGTCAGGAGAGATGACGGTGCTATTTTGGTTGCCCAGGTCTATGTGGACGACATAGTCTTTGGATCCACATGCTCACCACTTTGAGGAGGAGATAAAAAGTGAGTTTGAGATGAGCATGGTTGGTGAGCTTACATTCTTCCTTGGTCTCCAGGTTCGTCAGCTAGAGGATGGGATGTTCATCTCCCAATCCAAGTATGCTAGAGACCTAGTGAAGAAATTTGGTTTAGACTCCGCTAAGCATGCACGTACACCTATGAGTACCACTACCAAGATTAGTAAGGACACTTCAGGTAAGGACGTAGAGCAAACCTTATATCGGAGTATGATAGGTAGTCTCCTCTACTTGACTGCCAGTCGTACCGACATCGCCTTTAGTGTTGGAGTCTGTGCGCGTTATCAGGAATCCCCAAAAGAGTCACATTTACTTGCTCTAAAACGTATTATTAAATACGTAAGTGGGACTCTCTTATACGGGATTTGGTATTCCTTTGATACCGATGACCGTCTGTCCGCCTACTCGGATGCCGATTGGTCTGGGGATGTAGATGGATGTAGGAGCACTTCTGGTGGGTGTTTCTATTTTGGTTCTGCTCTTGTCTCCTGGCTGAGCAAGAAGCAAAATTCCATCTTTTTGTCCACTGCGGAGGCTGAGTACATAGCCGCCGGGAGTTGTTGCACACAACTCTTGTGGATGAAGCAAATGCTGGAGGATTATGGGATATCACAGGACACCATGACCATTTCCTGTGATAACACGAGCACGATACACATATCCCGCAATCCAGTTCAGCATTCACGCACAAAACACATCAGGATACGTGAGCACTTTATTCGTCAGTTAGTTGAAGAGAAAGTCGTATCCCTGAGTTTTGTTCTTACCGACCGTCAGTTAGCCGATATTTTCACGAAACCTTTAGATGCCCTTAGATTTGAGAGTCTTAGGAAATCTTTAGGAATTTGCACAGTTGACTGAGGGGTTGGTCTATGTCTAGAATAGGATGCTTCTTCATGTTCATATCATATGCTTCCTATTGCTAGTCTGTTTTATATGTACCATTACTTTGTTGTACAGCTTTGTTTTATTCCTTTTGCTTTTTATATTTCTTTTAAAAAAATACAAAAAGATTTTACTTTAAGAAAATTTTTGAGAAAAGCACAAAAATATTTTATTTTGATAAAAATTTTTAAAAAAAAATCCAAAAAGATTTTTGTATTTTGCTTCTTTTATGGATGAGCATGTAAGATAGCCAAGTCACAACTTCATTCCATTTATCCATGTGACTGTTTGATAGAGATTTGAGAGGCTACATCATTTCATCCATGTGCTTTACATTGATTGGAGTCTTTGAGATGTAATTAGTGATATCTTCCTACATGTTTGACTCCTATATCCTTTATTGCACACATGCACGGCTATATTTGATTATTGCACTTGTCTATATCATGTTGGCTTGCGTGTTTTCATCTCAATCCTGTCTATACAATGTACAATATGCGATAAAACTTGACAAGATTGGAATGCATGTAAAAACCATTTTGGTGAGACTGTGTGTTTTTGTATAACGGGGAGGGGCTGCGAAAGGTAATCATCTATCCTTTGCGCAAAAGCCACCATTAAAAAGGACCTAAAAAATGGAGGAATTTTAATATCCGAGGTCCAAAGAGGTTAAAAGAGCCCTAAAAAATTTAAAGGCAATAAAAAGCAATTCATGCCAAATATGGGCCACTTAGGTTTCACCATCAATTCTCCAAAGTTTGAGAATTTAGAATGCCTCTATTCAATACAATATCTGAGGGAGTTTAGTTGGAGAATCTAAACGGGTTTGCACTTCCTTGAAAGTCCTGAAAAAGCATAAAATCATTTTGGACGTTATTGGTGTGAAAATCATTTTGAGCTTTAATTTGTTGATTTGATTGAGTCAATATCTTATATTGTCACTCTTTTACACCAAAGGAAGCATTTGAGTTCATTCGCTAGGAATATCCAATATTCATCGTGCATATATGTCATGTTTGTATGCATTGATTTTCCTATCGAATTTGATCACACCACTTCATTTACGCTATCATTGACTTGGTTGCTTTCTGTTTATCCATGGTGTGTTTTTATCCTAGTGACACCCCGCACTTGCTTATTTGATTTATTTCTCTAATTTGTCCATTTGGGGACATCATAAAAAGGGGGAGAAAGAATTATCATATTATGGGGGAGTTTGAATTCTGGGGGAGTTTTTTAGATGTTGCTTATATTTTTATCATATATTGATATCCATGTTATCTCATTTCAAACTCGATATGTCACGTGGTATTTGCTTTGTCTCATGTGTGTAGGTATGAATATTGCAGATCTATATGTTGCACCCCCTGATGAGAAAAGTTTTGAGATTCCTGAAGAATTAAAGAACAAACGATGAAGACTATTCATTTGTACCTTTTCCAGTTTTGGGTTCATGGGAGGGTAGATTTGTATAGGCAATTTCATATTTGATAATTCGGATTTTTTATGTATGTACCGGCATAGACATAGGGGGAGATTTGTAAGGACATTTTTCGCATGTCCGAAATGTTTCATTTATTTATGTCGTACGCCGCTACATTTGGCACGTCTCCTCACGATCTCACATGACGGCCTCTATCTGAATTCCGGGAATCAAGCATGCATTATCTCCACTAATATGTCCCACATCTGCCTTAACGACTTCACGTTCCAAGATTTTAAGGACTTAATGCAAATGGTACGCAAGGGAAGTCAAAACAGTGAAAAAAAGGCACGATAGGAGAGTTCAAGGGCATTTTCGTAATTTCACATCCATAGTTCGGAGGTCTGGTCAACTAAAAAGTTGAAGAGCTCGCCGCAACGAAGATACTGGAAAAAACGGCACCTCAATCCGAGCTACGGTTAAGGAGTTATGACCTTTTGAAGATAGAGAAAATTCCTTAAAGAATGCTGTTTTTTTTGTACGCTGGATAGAATTTTAGAGTTTTAAGAACGTGGGACTCTTCATATTTTTTCCTATAAATACCAACTTCGGGGGAGTTGTTTTGCAAGACTTTAGGAGACGAATTTGAGAGTCCAAATACATCTAGTCTTCATATTTTTGAGTCCTAAGACTCATGTTTTGATTCACACATCATTGCCAAACCTTTGTGAATCCTTTTGCAACCCAAGAACACAACTTTGGTTTGTTCAACCCTTGTGGAGGAGACCGTTCTTCTTCTTCATTGCATCCCTACTGGAAAGGGATAATTCCATCCGCGACTACAGAATCCGATACCCGAGGGTAATTCTTAGTCAACTTGTATTTTCATTGTAATCCGATTGTAAGCCGTTTTCTTACAAATTATAGTGAAAATAAATGGTTTTGCCCCTGAGGGGGATTTTTCCTTAATTGCATGTGTTTGAATGTTCTTGCGTAGATTACCAATTTATTCAATCACATACTGCTGCATGTTTAGGGTTTGTTTGTGTTAAAAGGGTTTTATATATAATTTGATCATTTAAACGCGAGCACATACGTTCTCACCCCATGTAGGTTCCAGATTGTGGGAACTCTGTTAACAAGCATTTTAAAACCTATATTCCGTCCTAAAAGGCTAACAATGACGTTTCCTTCCACCTGCTTCTGAGTTTTTCTACGTGTTTCTGTGGGATAACAACCACTGGGCACAGGGGGTCAATGTCTTCTACTGGGTTGAGATTGAGATCAAGATCACCCTGCAGATTAAGGTCCATCTCATCCTCAGACCAAGATCCAGCTGACTTATCGAAATATATATATGTGTTCTTATTTTTTTTACTTTCCACAACATCCTTGTATGATGGATACACATTTGTATTCATGTTAGCTGCCGGAGATGGCTCACCCGAGCTTATGTATATGGCGGTGTTCGTCTGCTCCCCCAGAGGAGGAGAAGAAAAATATCACAGTCCATGGCCACACAAGTGGGCTGCTCCACTGCCATAGCTTCATAGTGGTTTTCCTTCTGCTTCTTCTTGCTATGGACACGAATGTCCTCTTCATCCTCCTTAGAGAGTTCCTCTTCAGAAGAAGGAGGCTGAACTGTAGTTTTTTTTGCAATGTCAATGAACAATGTGATTATGTAAAGAGAGTAAAGAGGGTTTAATATTCAATAAAGGTAAAATAGATAAATTGCACATATAGTTTGTAGCGCATGGACATATCATTAATTAAGTGAAAAGTTTATGAGTTTAAGATACCAAAAAGACTATCGCTTATAGTGATCGTATATAAATAGAGTTTTAGGGAATTTACTAGCTAATGCCTTTATATTTTAATAAATGATCAATTACCAAAAAGTTCCTCAAATATTTTTTAATACGCATTTAGTCCAAATCTTTTTTACTATTTCAAAAAGTCTCTCAAACACCCATTTAACTAATATTCTCTTATTTTTAAAGGTCCGCACTAGGGGCATGCTCGCCCTAGTTCCTCCCTCCCCCTGTTGGATCTCCGACGAGCCTCGTCGGAGCTCATTTTTTGAGTGTTTTTTTTATGTAGTGAGGGACTTTTTGAAACAAAATAAAAAGCTTGTATTAAATGTGTATTAAAAAATATTTGAGTAAGTATTTGATATATGGCCCTTTAATAAAATCACTCTTCTAAAAAATCCGACTAGGTTTAGAGCTTGGGAGAAACGCCCCGCCTTATACTTTTTACGCCTTATTCTTGGTAAAACCCTTAATGTGCATTTTTTTCTAAAAACAACAATGCTTTAGTGAAACGATATCGCCTTTTAAAGAATTTTTTTTACAAACTGGAGCATTATCTCATAAAAAATAATCAAATAGTATTTTAATTTGCATATATTGAGACATATTTTCATGATATGTACAATTTTAGTATTTTAATAGCCTTGTTATGGTTAAAAAATATTAAAATATATTAAGAATGCCTAAACGCCTTTTTACGACTAAATCCCGCCTAAGCTTCTAAGACTTAAGGCTTGGACCTCACGCCTCGATCACCCCCCACGTTTTTTAAAACCTTGAATAAAACCTATAAAAATATTTTTCACAAAACTAATTGAAGTGAAAAAAATGTGTTTTAATTTAATTTAATTTAAATTTTTTTGTTAAACTCTTATTCTATATATTGTTTTAAATTATAAGAACTCCCATAATCATCAAAAGCAATATATGTAATATGTGATGTTCATAAACTCAAATAAAATTGAAATTATTTTTCACATAACAAGACAAAAACACCCATGTGCAAAATGGTTACAAAATACAACTTGCACAACCACGAGTTGTCTAGATGAGGTGCAACAAATTACCTTTCAGTCCAGTTATACTTTTGGACATATCCATAGTACCATCACTTGTCGAACTACCAATCATAAAAATTATTTAAAAACAATAAATACTAGCCGTATGTTTCCAGAACACATGAAAAATAAACGGCAATTCTCATTCTTCACGTAACTGTTAGGGCCCCAACCCATCTGATCCATCCCCCTCTAGATAAAACCTGCATAAAGAGCTGACGTGTATTACATTTACTAATCTTACTATGGCTGCCCATAAATATCTTGTGTAAATTTTAGACATGGTAAAAGAATACATGACATGATAATATGATAAGTGATTATACGAAATTATAAGTTAATGGGTATACTTTTAATAATTTTGAGTCATATCAATATCAATCTGATAAGACACGATAGTTAACGGATCGGGTTAGTATTGATCCCTTTCTCCCGTTGATACTCGATAAAACTCGTTATGATTTATTAATTTAAGTAAATAAAATATATTATTTGGGGTTATAAAAATTTTATATAATATAATGTTAATTTAATCATAACAAATTTTATTAAATGAGAGATTTAGTAATGCCATTAATTAATTGGTTTACTTGTGTTTATAAATGAGATAATATGTCAACTTCGATTTAAAATAATTCATCATCTTAATGGGTATATTAACGAGTGAACACGGCACGACACGTTAAGTAACATAAAATATTTTGTTACTTATCACGAATATGACGCGACACAACATAAAATATTGTTTATGTTGTGCTGCTTTAACTTGGGTTATATTCGTGATAAGTAACAAAATATGTTATGTTGTGTCGTGTCGTTTTTATTTTGGCTTGAGTTCATTTTTGGCTTAAAAAAAATAATATTTTGTGTTGTGCCGCTTTTAATTCGGTCGTATTCGAGATAGGGTGAAAAAAATATGTCATGTTATACTCTTTTTCCTTTGACTAAATTTTGTCCAATTTAATTTTCAAGTAAATATTTACAAAAAAATATTTCGTGTCGTGTAATTTTTATTTTGGCTGGATTCATTTTTTAATTAAAAAATAACATTTTTTGTTGTGTTGTTTTTACTTTAGTCGTGTTCGTGATAAGTAAAAAAAATATTTCATGTTTGCTCGTGTCGTGTCATTTTATTTTGGTCGGGTTCATTTTTGGTTAACAAAATAACATTTTTTGTTGTGTCGCTTTTAATTGGGTTGTGTTCATGACAGGTTGAAAAAAATATATCACGTCATGTCGTACCGCCATGTCACTTTTCTTTTTCGTTTTTTGTTAAAAAAATATATTTATATCATGCCATGTCGTGTCGCTTTTATTTGGATTATTTCAAGTCAAGTAAAAAATAAGATTTCGTATCGTTCTGTGTCGTGTCTTGCTATAATTAAGTCGTGCTCTTGATGTTGATTTAAAAAAGTTAAAACAAATAAAAGAGTAAGTTTAAAGTGTAAATTATATTCTTTACTTACGTTATGATTAATAATTAAAGTAAAGATACAGAAAAGAGGTGTAAGAGGCTATATATCAAAAAGGATAATATTTTCATTTATCACATTTAAAATTGGATTTGGAGTGCCAGCAGAATTAAGGGAGTGCCAATAGCTGTTCTGTTTAATTATATTAAGGCATCATAATTGTTTAAATCAGAATACTAATTGTTTAATTATATTTAGACATAATAATTGTTGAAATCGGAATACTAATTGTCTAATTTAAAACCCAACATGTATCCTAACCAAAAATTTGTATAATACTCGAATTAACCCCCAAAAAATCGCGTTGGGGCCTCCGGCACCACTCCAAATTTTGGCTCCGCCTGATTAAAAATCCTGGACCCACCACTGATCATGGTTTGCACCCCACAAGGTACATAAAAGATAATACACACGAGGGAGTGAGTCTAATTATTTAAAAAACGAGTGGTTATCTCTGATCACGTCGGTAACTTAGGCGACAAAGTTTAAAAAATCCAAAATATATTAATAGGGCGACGGCCCTCGAAAAATACGTTAGGCACAAAATGTTACACATGAAAAAATTTAGGGGCCACCAATGTAACTTATTGTTGCCTTTATAAACCACAAATGATAGGAAATATCTGTTTTCTATCTACTCTATTACTATGTGTTCAGAGAGGGTAGAGAGAGAGAGAAATGATGAATTTGCTATGCATGTAGAAACAATTGTTGGTTTTGAGATTTGAGAGTGTTTTGAGTTATAAAGAGCCTAAGAAAGGCTGTGCAATGTATATGAAAGTTACATTGTTGATTGTTGTTGGAGATATTGTGAAGGAAGAAATCGAGTGGGAAAAAGAAACGTAAATCAACGTTTCAAACTCTCAAAAAAAAAATTGGAGTAGTATCAAAGTAGACCGGGATTTGGAAGATCGTGATTTAACAATAATACGGTAAATATTCCTATCAGATTCTCCTACACACACACACACACACACACACACACACACACACAAGTATTTTGATAAATTAATTTTGAATTGATTTAAATAGACTAAGATTCTTTAGTTTCTATTCTTGTTATTATTTGAGTTGTTTAAGAATTCTGTTGTATTGATTTTTGCTAGTGTGTGTGTGTGTATATATATATATATATATATATATATATATATATATATACTATGGAGCACTTATTCTTTAAAACACCCGTTCCACCCGCATTCGTACCTGCATTAAATCCTCACTTCTGTTCGTTAATTTGTCGAATTGCCGAATCACCCTCATCCGCAACCCACTGCACCCATATATATATATATGGAGAGAGAGAGAGAGAGAGATCCAACGGATATTCTAAAAACCGGGGGTGAAATGGATTTTTTTCGACATCAAAAAAATATATTTTTTCAAATTTTGTTGTGGTTTTTAAACATTTCAGTGTACCTACAAAAAAAAACTAAAAATGTATTTTTTTGGTATTTTAAAAAAATGGGTAAAATATATGTCAGACATTTAATCCATTTGTTAAAAGAAAAATGTTAACATATGTCTTAAGGAAACATATTTTGAGCCTCGAAGTAGTAAATATGACAGCTTCACATGAGTATCTCCGACTTAGTAAATGTATGTCGAAATTTTGTCTCTACTATTTTTGGATTGTAAGTGTGTACCTTTAAGGTACTATTTCCAATATTAAACCAAACATAAACATGTCTCTAAAGGAGATCCACTTGCACTTCAATCACGCCATAATTTTTTTTTAAATTATCGTTAATATATGTTATTATTCATTATGATTAAATTAATATTAAATTAATTCATTACCATTATAAACTCTCTCATTTAGTAATATTCATTACGATTAAGTTAACATTAAAAATTACATAAACTTTTTATAAGTCCCAGCAATATATTTTATTTACTTAAATTAATGGCTCTTAACGGGCGTTATTAGGTATTAATGGGTGAAGGGGGTCAACACTAATCCGACCCGCTAGCTATCGTGTCTTATCGGGTTGACACTCATATTATCCAAAACCGTTACGGGTTAACCCATTAACTTATAAATTCGTATCCATTCGTGTCATATCATCGAATCGTTTCTCATTTTGTGAGGTCTAGTCCATCGACGTGGCTTAACAAATCATCTCATAAAAACAACTCTAGGCTCTCCAATTTTAACATTGCCTAACCTTTAATCTCCAACGATATTATGACCATAGCCGATTCATATATACATTTAATGAGCCAACTACATTAATTTCAAACCAGATGAAGAGGTTCATATATTCTGTATATATACATATATATAATCTCAGAATGTCAAATGTCCCTCCATTTCTGCTAACACGGAACTTCTAAAGGTAATTGTTCAATATTTGTTTATTGTTCAGCAGCTGGATTGAGTATATTCATACTGAATTTCTCTTTGTTAATGTGTCATTGCTTTTTATATGTTTTTGAATAGGCCCCAATACTGTACCTAAGATTCAGTTAACTGTTTCCTCTTTCTATATTATAAATTTCATTACGTGCCAAATGTTTGATAAATGTCCAAGTGTATGTTTCTACCAACTATATATATATATAGATATATATAAATGTAAGTGTAGGTTCAGAAAGGAATATAAAAGATGAATATAATACTGAATCTTAACAAAAAACATTTAACACGCAATCAATTTTAATTCATATGTTGTAATTGGTCCGTGCCAGCGGCAATGAACACGCGTGTGACACGCGCCTGCGACGACGGACACGCGTGTATTAAAAAAGACACTTGCTGCACGCGTGTTCCAAAACCGATTTTGGGGATGGGAGCCCCAAAACCGAGTTTTTTTTTGTTGTTTTTACTTTTTTTTTGCAATTTTTACCCTTAAAAATGTTTTAGGTAGTAATTAACTAAATTTGAATTCCTACTTTGTTTGTGGATTTTTTTTAATAATATTTCAACATAACCCTATCGGGTTGTGTGTTGTCTCCTCTTTTCAATTTAAAAATTTCTCCATGATTGTCCGCCCTGGGTCGGCCCCTCGAAAAATATGTGAGGGACAAAATGTTACACATGACAAAATTTATGGGCCACTAATGCAATTTATTGTTGCCTTTATAAACAGCCAATGATAGGAAATATCTGTTTTCTATTTCTCATTCTATTGTTGCGATATTATTATGTGTTCAGAGAGAGAGATGATGAATTTGTTATGCATGTTGAAAAAATTGTTTGAGTTTTGAGATTTGGAAGTGCTTTGAGTTATAAAGAGCCTAAGAAAGTTACATTATTGATTGTTGTTGGAGATATTGTTAAAGAAGAAATCAAGTGGGAAAAAGAAACGTAAATCAACTCTAAAAAAAAAAAAAAAATTGGAGTAGTTTCAAAGTTGACCAAGATTTGGAAGATCGTGATTTAACAAAAATACAGTAAATATTCCTATCACATTCTCCTACACACTCACAACTATATTGATTAATTAATTTTGAATTGATTTAAATAGACTAAGATTTTTTTAGTTTCTATTCATGTTATTATTGGAATTGTTTAAGAATTCTGTTGTATTGATTTTTGCTACTCTCTCTCTCTCTCTCTCTCTCTCTCTCTCTCTCTCTCTCTCTCTCTCTCTCTCTCTCTCTCTCTCTCTCTATATATATATTATATATATATACTAAGAAGTACTTATTCTTCAAAACACCTGGCGCACCCGCATTCGTACCTACACTAAATCCTCACTCCCGTTCGTAAATTTGTCGAATTGCCGAATCCTTACCCTGCACCCTCATCCACAACCCGCTACACCCATATATATATATATGGAGAGAGAGAGAGAGAGAGAGAGAGAGAGAGAGAGAGAGAGAGATCACCAACGGATCTCCTAAAAAAACCGGTGTGAAATGGATTTATTTTCGACATCCAAATTTTTTTTTTTTAAAATTTTGTTGTGGTTTTTAAACATTTCGGTGTACCAATAAAAAAAACCTCAAAATGTATTTTTTTGGGTATTTAAAAAAAAAATGGGTCAAACGTATGGCAAACATTTTATTCATTTTTTATAAGAAAAATGTTAACATGTGTCTTAAGGACACATATTTTGAGCGTCAAAGTAATAAATATGATAGTTTCACATGAGTATCTCCGACTTATTAAATGTATGTCGAAACTTTGTCCTGACTATTTCTGAATCGTAAGTGTGTGCCCTTAAGGTACTATTTTCAATATTATACCAAACATAAACATGTATCTAAAGGAGATTCACTTGCACTTCAAATCACACCATAATTTTTTTTTTAAATTATCATTAATATATGTTATTATTCATTATAATTAAATTAACATTAAATTAATTCATTACCATTATAAACTCTCTCATTTAGTAATAATCATTACCATTAAATTAACATTCAATTACATAAACTTTTTATAAGTACCAATAATATATTTATTTACTTAAATCAATAATTTTGACTGCTCTTATTGGGTATTAATGGGTGAAGGGGGTCAATACTAACCCGACCCGTTAGCTATCATGTCTTATCAGATTGACACTGACATTATTCAAACCCGTTAAGGGTCAACCTATTAACTTATAAATTCGTATCGATTCGTGTCGTATTATCGTATTGTCCCTCATTTTGTCCCCCGAAGTTGGCTTAACAACTCATCTCATAAAAAAAACTCTTGGCTCTCCAATTTTAACATTCCCTCACGCTTGTAACCATTAATCTCCAGCGATATTATGACCATAGCCGATTCATATATACATTTAATGAGCCAACTACATTAATTTCAAACCAGATGAAGAGATTCATATATTCTGTATATATACATATATATAATCTCAGAATGTCAAATATCCCTCCATTTCTGCTAACACGGAACTTCTCAAGGTAATTGTTCAATATTTGTTTATTCTCCAACATATGGTTCAGCAGCTGGATTGAGTATATTCATACTGAATTTCTCTTTGTTAATGTGTCATTGCTTTTTATATGTTTTTGAAAAGGCCCCAATACTAGACCTAAGATTCTGTTAACTGTTTCCTCTTCTATATTGCAAATTTCATTACGTGTCAAATGTTTGATAAATGTAATAGTGTATGTTTCTACCAAATATATATATATACTGTCCACATTTTCAGAGTGCGGATCGAACGTGTGTCACCTGGCGAGTGCCTATAATTTAACTGATAATTTCTAGGGTCCACCAGATGACATATGTCCGGTCATCACCAGGTATCAAATTTGAGTTAAAAAAAATATTTGTGGGATATTTACGCAATTCAGGGAAGTTCCACAAAACCAATCAGTCCAGAATAATTTTTTTATTAAAAAAAATAAGTCAAAATATGTCAATTTTAAGTTGATTAAAGTTGGCATATTTTGACAACTTTTTGAAAATAGCCAAAAAAAATTATTTAGGCGAATTGTTTTAGTGGGACTTCCCTGAAATGTTTAAATACCGGGAAAAAAAATCAACTAAAAATTGACCATGGGTGGTATATGTACGAACATGCACATTTATTTTAATGAAGAAAAATTGAATTCAATCTGGCAAACACATTTAATTTCATAATTTTTTTAATTCACCTACTAAAAGTTTAGTTTTCTTTTACATTTCGACTTTTCTGGAATGCTGGTATGTTGATTCGACAGACACATATATACATTTCAATCAATTAAATTTGAAATGAAATAAAATTGTTCCACGCTTTTATGTTCCATTTCGTGTTCTAATTCAATTGATTTTTTTGAAATGCTGTTATATGTATTCTGAATTTGCTTAATATCTTTATGCCTGTACACTATACATACACAAATAGATTTATAATCAATGGTTTGGCTTCAATCAGATAGGCCAACCCTTAGTTAAAATTTAACTATCAAAATCCCTAATGTCTGTTCTTATTCTATTATTATGAAATGATGTTTTATTAATTCTAGCCAAAGTATCAATCGATAAAATTTGAATTCAATCAAATAGGCTTTGAAGCTGAAATTCATGTTCTAAATTTGATATATTGCTATATTGATTCTAACTAGTGTTTATAACAGCGATGATGAACGGAAACTCGATCTCGAGCACCGAAACTCAACCTTCGGTCAACAAAATCCCCGACGACGTCATATTTGCAAAATGCGATTGTTGTGGACTAACGGAGGAATGTACGGTCACGTACATATCGCGGGTTCGTGAGAGGCACCTTGGCCGTTGGATATGTGGACTTTGTTCGGAGGCTGTGAAGGACGAGGCAATGAGATCGGAGAGGCGAATTGGCGATGAAGAAGCTCTTAAACGCCACATGAACTTTTGCAAGAAGTTTAAATCTTCATCCGATCGTACTGAGGATCTCATCTCGACCATGAAACAAGTTTTTCTTCGAAGTTTGGATTCTCCGAGAGGGGCGAGATCGAGTCCTAATAGTCCGATTGTTCGATCCGGGAGGAGTTGTTCTACTCTAGAGAGTTGAAGCATTGGAATTCTAAATTTATCACCTAAATATAAATTTAAGGCAATATATGAAGACAATTTAAATTAAATAAAGGGAAGGCTAGTAACTATGGAGAAGAATTATATAGTGAGGATGTTTTTGGAAAATCAATCTCAAAAATTTAGTGAGGGGGTATTTATGAAATTCATGTCTTAGAATTGGAGGTGAATAATAGTTTGAACTGAACATATTTGATTTCAAATTCCCAGGCTAAACACACCTTGACACATTCAATAGTAGTAAATAAATGTGTGTAGAAGCATTTATGGTCATTTCAATAATCCAACCTTTAGATTGAAATTACTCATTTTTCTATGGATGGCAGGGTTTTATTGAGGTGAGTTTGCATTGTTTTTTAAATCTGAATTTTATTTGAGTCTGATCAAATTATGTGATTGCCTTGGAGATGGTCTAATTATAATTATAATGTTTTGACAATAAAAATTTGGGTTATTTGGGTTTTGGCCTCCATTAGTTATACATGTTTCGATTTTGACTCCCAATTAAAAACTATTGTATGTTTGACCCCCATTTTTCAAATTTAATGACACTTTTTGAATTTTTAACAATAGTTTTTAATTGAAAACCAAAACTCAAGCGGATATAACTAGTGGGGGCCAAAACTAAGTAATCCTAAAAATCTTAAAACTCTTTTTAATAGGTAACTCCCTAAATTAGTAAATTATATTACATTTGCACAATAAACCCTTATGTTATACAAACATAGTTTGGACACTAACTCTGAGTGGCGGATTCAAGAATTTTGTTAAAGGGTGAAAATACACTAATTTTATTGAGATAAAATTTTGAAACAATGAAATATTGTATATATTTTTTGAGATTTTTTGACTTTTCTCCTTAAGTTAATGTTGTAATTAGACATAATCTCCCGATTTCCAAAATATTATACCTAACCCTTTTGCATGTGCATCATCGCGCTTGTAACATATGCATTGACTCGCTTGTATCTTATTCATACGGGGTGAAGTGTATTTTTTTACAAGCGAGTGATTATGCCTAACAATGGCATTACTTAGGAGATAAAGTAAAAAAAACACAATATTTTCTCACAGGTTTCATCCGTGACAAAATTTGTCATTACGGAAAACCAAAATAGCTACAAAATATATTTTTTCGCTGTAAAGATAAATCATAAAAAAATCGTCACGTATAGAAAATTTAGAAATTAGTGGACAAAAATTATCAAAGTTAGGGGTATATATCGTGACAAATATTTGACAATTTAATTACAAACGTAGAAAATACCAAATATGAATATTAGTTTTTTATTTACTTTGCTCCGTGAGATAATGTTGTAATTAGACATAATCCATTAGATTTTCTATAATTAGAATTAATCTCTATATGCACAAGGTACAAGTGAGTTGATGCATAAGGTATGTGAGCGCAAATAATCACAATTAATGTATCTAATCAATAGAGAAACGATCAAGGAGTAAAACAATATCACGACACAAAGGATTTACGTAGTTCAGCAATATCATACATCAATGGGGTATTTTTCAGTGTATATTAATTCTTTAAGTGTTTCGTAATAAATAATTACATGCCCCTTAGACTCGAGGTAAGGATTCTATTTATAATGATAGAAGTGGTCGAGCCTCGTTCGAACTCTACCAGCGGCTGATTGACTCGTTTGCTCATCTATGTTGATCTCCTCCGCGATTATAGATATCAAGAATGAACCTTCCGTGTTTATCACACGTGACATTAATCCTGATTTGAGTGACACACTTATGCCTCCATGTTGGGCTTGTTCGAAATTTGGGTGACCACGGTCAGGGCTGATCCAGCTAGGGACGAGGGGGTGCGGAGGCTCCCCCCGAGTTTAAAAAAAAAATGAAAATGTTGCCTTTATTAAATAGGGTTACTGAGTTCCAACTACCTTTATTAAATAGGGTTTAAGTCTTTATTAAATTTGGTTCCAGTTGCTTGATTTATTAGGTTTATGTTGCCTTTATTTGATTATATTAAGTTTATACTAATCAGAATACTAATTGTTTAATTTTATTTAGGCATAATAATCGTTTAAATCGGAATACTAATTGTCTAATTTAAAACCCAACTCGTCTCCTAACAAAAAAATTGTATAATACTCGAATTAACCCCAAAAAATCACTTTGGCGCCCCCGGCACCACTCCAAATTTTGGCTCCCCCTAACCAAATATTCTGGATCCGCCACTGATCACGGTTCGCACCCCACAAGGTACATAAAAGATAATACATTAGGGAGTGAGTCTAATTATTTAAAAAGCGAGTGGTTGTCTCTAATCACGTCGGTATCTGAGGGGGCAAAGTTTAAAAAATTCAAAATGTTATAATTAGAGAATTAAGGTAAAGGTCATGTTCCTTTCAATATTTAGATTTTTAGGACAATGATTTTCAGGTTTATAAATCTAGTCCCTGTGGTATAATAACATTAATTTGTGTAATCCCTTTAGAGTTAGGAGTATACAAATCGGGTAATTTCATTTGTTTTAGTTAAAAATGTATTTATATTTATACCCTTAGTCATACTCATTTAAAACTCATTCTAAAAATAAACACATAACCCCACCCCACCCCACCCATCGGAATCCTCGTCAGAACGCCGAAATACTCGCCGAAATTCTCAGTGGATTGTTTCTCTCTCCTCGTTTCACTCCCCCTTCATCTATTTCTTTCATTTTTTTGTCTGCGTCAGCGTCACCATTGCCAGCGCTGGAAGAAAAAGTTTTTCGCCGAAAAAAATATAGTGTTCGCCGGAAAAAATAGAGTTTTTGCCAAGAAAAATGGAGGGTTTAATGAAATAGTAAATTTATCGGTTTCGATTTTTTGTTAAAAAATATCAAATATGGGTATTGTTGGATAGATCTCGACGAGTAGATTTCAAATATATAGATTTTGTGAATTTTAGATTTATAGATTTGAAGTTATGGACTTTTAAAAATTAGATGCGTTTTTTTTTTATGGGTTGTCAAATGGCATATTGGTCATTTTTCGTGGTGTTTTTTAGTATAGGGACTAAATTTATAAAATTATGTGGATTGTTATATTTTTATACACTTTGAGTTAGATTAAACCTTTCCCCAAAACCCCCTATTATAATAGGTCGGCCCCTCGAAAAATACGTGAGGGACAAAATGTTACATTAGACAAAATTTAGGGGCCACCAATGTAATTTATTGTTGCCTTTATAAACCGCAAATGATAGGAAATATCTATTTTCTCTCTCTCTCATTCTCTGCTCTATTATTGTGTGTGCAGAGAGAGAGATGATGATGAATTTGCTATGCATGTAGAAACAATTGTTTGAGTTTTGAGATTTGGGAGTGTTTTGAGTTGTAAAGAGCCTAAGAAAGGTATCTATTTTGATTAATTAATTTTGAATTGATTTAAATAGACTAAGATTTTTTAGTTTCTATTCATGTCATTATTTGAATTGTTTAAGAATTATGTTGTATTGAATTTTGCTAGTGTATGTGTATGTATATATATATATACACACTATGAAGCACTTATTCTTCAAAACACCCGTTGCACCCGCATTCGTACGTGCACTAAATCCTTACTCATGTTCGTTAATTTGTCGAATTGCCGAATCCTTACCGAGCACCCTCATTCGCAACCCGCTGCACCCATATGTATATATATGGAGAGAGAGAGAGAGAGAGAGAGAGAGAGAGAGAGAGAGAGATCCAACAAATCTCCTAAAAAACGGGTGTGAAATGAATTTTTTTTCGACATCCAAAAAATATTTTGTTTAAATTTTGTTATGGTTTTTAAATATTTTAGTGTACCAATAAAAGAAACTCAAAATGTATTTTTTTGGTATTTAAAAAAAAATGGGTCAAATGTATGTCACACATTTAATCCATTTTTTAAAAGAAAAATGTTAAGATGCGTATTAAGGGGCATATTTTGAGCGTCAAAGTAGTAAATATGATGGTTCACATAAGTATCTCCATCTTATTAAATGTATGTCGAAATTTTGTCTCTACTATTTTTGTATTGTAAATGTGTGCCCTTAAGTTACTATTTCCAATATTATACCAAAAATAAACATGTGTCTAAAGGAGATCCACTTGCACTTCAAATCATGCCATATTTTTTTTTTATTATCGTTAATAGACTCAATTAACACTCATTAAAATTCATACCCTAGTTGAAATTGTAATACTGAAGAATTCATTAAATTTTATTTTCAACCCCTTGTATCTTGTATTTTATGAAATTTCAAGGTTCCCTTATGAGCGGATAAATTCACCACAAGCCTCCAATACTACACCAAGCAATTAAATTCATTATTAAAATTAAATTTAACTTTTATGGTGAATAATATTAATTTAATTAAAGTAATAATAGTATTAGAAACTATTGTTTGGTATTATAATTGTGTAATTACGATTCACCATAAATGCATAATTTAATGGGGTATATACAAAATAGTTTTTCGAACATTTTTTAATACACCTTTAGTCCAAGCTTTTTTGTTCCAAAAAATCTCTCACCACAGAAAAACACTAAAAAACAAAGGAGCTTCGACGGGGGGGGGGGGGGGGGGGGGGGGGGGGAGAGAGATTGCCGCTACCGCGTACTTTTAAAAATAAGAGAATATTGGTTAAATGAGTGTTTGATGGACTTTTTAGAACAAAATAAAAAGGCTTTGGTTAAATTTGTATCAAAAAAATGTTTAAGGTTCTTTTTGGTAATTGATCTTAATTTAATTTTAATAATTAATTTAATTATTTTTACTTTTATTAAAATTCACCATTAAACAAGTTTTTTTTATTGAAAATGGAGATTTTTTTAATAAAAAATAGTTATTTTTTTTTAAATGCTATTTTTAATACTTAAAACAATTTGTTTTTATAAAAACACTTTTTATTGTATATAAACTATTTTTTTACTTTTTATGAATGGTTTTTTAAATAAAAAACAGATAATTTTTTTAAACTGTTAAAATGTTTTTTTTAACAATTATAAAAAGTTTAAAACAATTTTTTTTTTACTTTTAAAACGGTTTCTTATTTAAGACAATTTTTAATAATTTTTTTTATTGAAAATGCAGAAATTTTGTTTTTATCAAATGCACTTGTGTTGGAAACAAACAATCAAGAAGTTTAAGGGCACAATAGTCGTTTCATACTCAAATGGATTGACGAGGATGAGAGGGGTTCAATTTCCATTATTTAATAGGGATCTTAAGTGTTTAGTCTTATTTTTTTAAATTTATTTGTATTCACTCTCATGTCTTTATTTTTTTAGTTATTAGTCCTACTGTAATTACAATGAGACAAGTGTCATTCTCTGCAAAAAGGAAGATGGCGATTACAAAGAAATTATGGACAGTTTTTTATAGTTATGGGACTTAATACAATTTTAAAAATACATGGAATGGGACCCTAAAAAATCTTAGGAGATGGGACAAAAAGCAAAAAAAACTATATTTAATAGGATCAAATACCAAAAAGTCCCTCAAATATTTTTTAATATACATTTAGTCAAAGCCTTTTATTTTGTACCAAAAAGTCCCTTATTCTCTTATCTTTAAAGGTCGGGTCAGCGGCATGGTAAAACCTTTTTGACATGGTGAAGGACTTTTTGGTGCAAAATAAAAAGACTTGGACACAACGTGTATTAAAAAAAGTTCGAGGGACTATTTGGTATATTCCCCTATTTAATATCTAATATCTTTCTAAAAAAAAGTATAATGAAAATCTAGCGCTTGAATTCAATTTTAAAATTTAGTGACGTATCATCATCATATTGAATGATCTTTTCAGTGAAATACACGTCATTTTATTTTAAATTCTAGTTATTGAAATGAATGTCTAACGTAAACTTGTCAACGGGTCATGTCGAATCGTATTCGTGTCGGTTTTTATCGTGTTCGGCGCTTAATCAGTAACTTTTTTATCGTGTGAAAAAATCGTACTCAAACCCGACCCGTTATCTTAACGTGTCTTGTTGTGTTCACTCGTTAACCATTAACATAATAAATTATTTTGAGTCATACACAAGTTCACATATTAGCTAATTTTTAAACAAAATTAGACCCATTAATTCATTACCATTATACACTCTCTCATTTAGTAATATTCATTACGATTAAATTAACATTAAATTACATAAACTTTCTATAAGTCCCAATAATATATTTTATTTACTTAAATTAATGGCTCTTAACGGGGTTTATTGGGAATTAATGGGTAAAGAGGGGTCAACACTAATCCGACCCGTTAGCTATCGTATCTTATCGGATTGGTATCGATATTACCCAAAACCTTTAAGAGTCAATCCTTAACTTATAAATTCGTGTCGATTCGTATCGTATTATCGTAAGTACGTCATTTTGCCAACTCTAATCCACATAAGTGGCTTAACAAATAATCTCATAAAAAGAACTCTCGGCTCTCCAATTTTAACATTGCCTTAAGCTTCAACCGGTTTATATCCCTCACTCTTGTAACCATTAATCTCCAACGATATTATGACCATAGCCGATTCATATATACATTTAATTACCAAACTACATTAATTTCAAACCAGATGAAGAGGCTCATATATTTTGTATATATATATAATCTCAGAATGTCAAATGTCCCACCATTTCTGCTAACACGGAACTTCTCAAGGTAATTGTTCGATATTTGTTTATTCTCGAACATATTGTTCAGCAGCTGCATTGAGTATCTCGTTGTTAATGTGTCAATGTTTTTATATGTTTTTGAAAAGGCCCCAATACTGTACCTAAGATTCTGGTAACTGTTTCCTTTTCTATATTACAAATTTCATTACGTGACAAATGTTTGATAAATGTCCCAGAGTATGTTTCTACCAATGTATATATATATACACAGAGAGAGGTTTAGAAATGAACATAAAACACTTTACATTCAATCAATTTTAATTCACCGTGTTAGCGTCAACGTATACGCGTGTGACACGATTCCGCGGCAACGGACACGCGTGTATTAAAAAAGACGCTTGCTGCATGCGTGTTCGTTGCCGCTGACGCGGACCAATTACAACGTAAAAACTAAAATTGAATGGGTGCTAGGTGTTTTTTTTAATTAAGGTTCATTAAAATGTTGCCCCCTAGTTCCAACTACCTTTATTAAATTTGGTTCCAGCTGCTTGATATATTAGGTTTATGTTGCCTTTATTTAATTATATTAAGGCATAATAATTGTTTAAATCAGAATACTAATTGTTTAATTATATTTAGACATAATAATTGTTTAAATCGGAATACTAATTGTCTAATTTAAGACCCAACGCGCCTCCTAACCAAAAATTTGTATAAAACTCGGATTAACCCCAAAAAAATCGCTTTGGGGCCCCCAACACCACTCCAAATTTTGGCTCCCCCTAACCAAAAATACTAGATCCGCCACTGATCACGGTTTGCAACCCATAGGGTACATAAAAAATAGTACACACGAGGGAGTGATTCTAATTATTTGAAAAGCGATTGATTATCTCTAATCATGTCGATATCTTAGGCGGCAAAGTAAAAAAAAATCCAAAATATTATAATAGTTCGCCTAGTGGTGGATCCAGGAATTTGAGTCAAGAGGGGCGAAAATTTCCTACGAAGTCCGGGGGTTTGGGGGCGGTAGCCCCCTAGCCGATTTTTTGGATTGTTTTCACTTCTTTTTTTTGCAATTTGTAACCTTAAAAATGTTTGAGGTAGTAATTAACTAAATTTGGATTCCTACTTTTTCGTGGATTTTTTTGATAGTATTTCAACATAACCCTATCGGGTTGTGTGTCGTCCCCTCTTTTCCGTTTAAAAATTTTCTCCATGATTGTCCACCCCTGGGTCGGCCCCTCGAAAAATATGCGAGGGTCAAAATGTTACACATGACAAAGTTTATGGGCCACTGATGCAATTTATTGTCCCTTTATAAACAGCCAATGATAGGAAATATCTCTTTTCTATTTCTCATTCTATCTGCTCAATTATTATGTGTTCAGAGAGAGAGAGAGAGAGAGATGATGAATTTGTTATGCATGTAGAAACAATTGTTTGAGTTTTGAAAGTTACATTGTTGATTGTTGTTGGAGATATTGTTAAGGAAGAAATTGAGTGGGAAAAAGAAACGTAAATCAACGTTTCAACTCTCAAATTTTTTTTTTTAGCATGGCCTTAAGCTTCAACGTTTCAACTCTTGTAACCATTAATCTCCAGCGATATTATGACCATAGCCGATTCATATATACATTTAATGAGCCAACTACATTAATTTCAAACCAGATGAAGAGGTTCATATATTCTGTATATATACATACATATAATCTCAGAATGTCAAATGTCCCTCCATTTCTGCTAACACGGAACTTCTCAAGGTAATTGTTCAATATTTGTTTATTGTTCATACTGAATATCTCTTTGTTAAACGTGTCAATGCCTTTTATATGTTTTTGAATAGGCCCCCATACTGTACCTAAGATTATGTTAACTGTTTCCTCTTCTATATTACAAATTTCATTACGTGCAAAATGTTTGATAAATGTCAAGTGTATGTTTCTACCAAATATATATATATATATATATTTATACGAGCCTCTTCTTGTAAGGACTCGTTATGATGCAGTCCGTTATATACCATTTTTTTAAAATAGTAAAAAAATAAATTTTTTGATGAAACTTCATGAATATGATCTCCACGGTGAAAGATCATCTCCAATTTTTTTCATCAAAAAAATCAATAAAAAAACTGTTGAGATAATGTGATATGTAAAAAATTGATATAAACCTCATCTTAACAGTTTTTTTATTGAATTTTTTTATGAAACTTCATAGCTATGATCTCAGCAGTGAGAAGATCATATCCATTAAATTTCATCAAAAAATTCAATCAATAAAGTGGTTGGCGCCGACCCAACATTTCAACAGTTGAAAATGAATACTTATATCTTTTTTTACATATCACCTCATCTCAAACGGATTTTTTGTTGAATTTTTTGATGAAAAAAATTGGAGATGATCATCTAATAGTGGAGATCATATCCATGAAGTTTCATCAAAGAATTTATTTTTTTATTATTTTAAAAATATGGTATGTATCGAGATTTGCACCATAAGGAGTCCTTACAAGAGACTTTCTGTGTATATATATATATATATATATATATATATATATATATATATATATATATATATATAGATCTAAATGTCCAAGCGTATGTTCAGAAATGAATATAAAAGATGAATATTTTAATGAATCTTAACAAAAAAAACACTTAAGACGCAATCAATTTTAATTCCTATGTTGTAAATTGGTTCGTGCCAGCGATAACGAACATGTGTGTGACACGCGCCTGCGACAACGGACACGTGTGTATTAAAAAAAACGCTTGTTGCGTGTGTGTCCGTTGCCGCTGGTGCGGATCAATTACAACATAGGAATTAAAATTGAATGGGTGTTATGTGTTTTTTTATTAAAGTTCATTAAAATGTTCATCTTTTATGTTCGCTTTTGACCTTCTCCCTTTAGAGAGAGAGAGAGAGAGAGAGAGAGAGAGAGAGAGAGAGAGAGTCTTATGAAGTCCTTAAATGAGTACCTCCCATGCATACTTGTATTTTTAAATTATAGAAAAACAAATTGAGTTAACTTTTTTTGTAAGATATTTACTTTTTTTGTGGGATATTTACGCAATTTAGGGAAGTTTTACAAAACAAATCAGTTCAAAATAATATTTTTATTTAAAAAAATAAGTCAAAATTTGTCAATTTTAAGTTGGCATATTTTGACACTTTTTGAAAATACCAAAAAAAATTATTTAAGCGAATTTTTTTTGTGGAACTTTCCTGAAATGTTTAAATACCGGGCAAAAAAATCAACTAAAAATAATTTTTTACTATTTAAAAAAAGTAAGTCCGCACGGGTGGTATATGGACGAACATGCACATTAATTTCAATGAAGAAAAATTGAATTCAATCAGGCAAAAGCATTTAATTTCATAATTTTTTGAATTCACCTATTAAAAGTTTAGTTTTCTGTTATACTTGAAATGCTGGTATATTTATTTGACACACATACATTTTGAAATGCTGTTATATGTATTCTGAATTTGCTTAATATCTTTATGTCTGTACACTATAGTATACAAATAGATTTATAATCAATGAAGTTTGGCTTCAATCAAATAGGCCAACCCTTAGTTAAAATTTAAATATCAAAATCCCTAATGTCTGTTCTTATTCTATTATTATGAAATGATGTTTTACTAATTCTAGCCAAAGTATCAATCAATAAAATTTGAATTCAATCAAATAGGCTTTGAAGCTCAAATTCATGTTCTAAATTTGATATATTGATATGTTGATTCTAACTAGTGTTTATAACAGCGATGATGAACGAAAACTCGATCTTGAGCACCGAAACTCAACCTTTGGTCAACAAAATCCCAAGTGACGTCGTATTTGCAAAATGCGATTGTTGTGGACTAAGGGAGGAATGTACGGTCACGTACATATCGCGGGTTCGTGAGAGGCACCTTGGCCATTGGATATGTGGACTTTGTTCGGAGGCTGTGAAGGACGAGGCAATGAGATCGGAGAGGCGAATTGGCGATGAAGAAGCTCTAAAACGCCACATGAACTTTTGCAAGAAGTTTAAATCTTCATCCGATCATACCGAGGACCTCATCTCGACCATGAAACAAGTTTTTCTTCGAAGTTTGAATTCTCCGAGAGGGGCGAGATCGAGTCCTAGTAGTCCGAATGTTCGATCCGGGAGGAGTTGTTCTACTCTAGAGAGTTGAAGGAATGGAATTCTAAATTTATCACCTAAATATAAATTTTCGGCAATATTGGGAGACAATTTGAATTAAATAAAGGGAAGGCTAGTACCTATGGACAAGAATGTGTTGCTTCACATAGTGAGGGTGTTTTTGGAAAATCAATCTCAAAAATTTAGTAAGGGAGTGTTTAAGAAACTTCATGTCTTAGAATTGGAGTTGAATAATATTTTGAACTGAAAATATTTAAATTCAAATTCCGTGGCTAACACATTCAATAGTAGTAAATAAATGTGTGCAGGAGCATTTATGGTCATTTGAATAATCAAACCTTTAGATTGAAATTACTCATTTTTCTATGGAAGGCAGGGCTTTTATTGAGGTGAGTTTGCATTGTTTTTTAGTTCTGAATTTTATTTTTGGGTCTGATCAAATTTTCTAACGCTAATTTAAATTTTGGGATTTCTTAATTGATCCCATTGAAATAATATTTTCTCAATATGTTTTATTGTACCCATGTTGCACATGTAAATATTTACTATCTGTTTTTCTCTATTTGTTTTGCACATATTGTAAATATTTAATACCTGTTTGGATGAAGTCAATTAGAGCGAAAAAATAACCATAGAATATCAAACATGCCAAACTGGTAATCATCCTTTTAACTTTTGGAGTTTCCGATTTTTGATATTCCAAAAATTGGATCATAATTGCAATCAATTTTGAAATTCCGTTTTCCTACACATTTTTTTTGAAGGAAAACATGGGTTAGGAAATTTCTGATTTTCTTATTAACAAAAAAAATTACAACTATTCCGTTAATCTTTTGCTGATTTTTAATGTCGTAAAAAATCCAAATTTTACAACGTGATTTTGAAATTCCAATTTTCAGAAAATCGCCCTCATATAATCCCAACCATTGAGTTGTACATACATATTTTGATATTGTGAAAAGAGAACCACGTTTGGCACAAGAATAACGTTTACATATGTGATTCAATCAAAAAAGAGGCAAACTCTATATTTTGTGCATGTTAAATTTTTTCGAAGAGTTGGGGAAAGGGTCTTAATTGTATAATTTATGGTTGGGCTTGAGAAAGGGGGAGGAGGGGAAGGTTTTTGTTTTCCTTTCCCCATTTTTATTTATTTATTATTGTCTTTTGAAGACTTTTTGTGTTTGTTCTCGGCAGCACTTTAGGAAAAAAACACAGAGATAATGTCACCCGCAAAATTTAACCTTTTTTTTAAGTTTTCAAAATAGAAGTTACGCACAACTATTTTCAATAATTTAACATTTAAAAATTAAAAGAATCTAAAATTTAATTTTGATCCATAATATTTCAAACCCTAACTTCAACTTCACTAACACCACCACCACCATCACCCTCCATTGAAATTCCTCATACCACAACCCTCAATTGAACCTCCTCCAGACCCACCACAAACCTTCATTGAAGTAAATTGGTCGTTGCAAGAACCTTTTTATAAACAATGGGAGCTCCAAGAAACAAGCTACAACAATGTGGATGAATTCAATGTTTCAAACTGAACAGAAAAAGATGGATTCGTAGATGTATAAAACCATGTTCCTAACCTCTATATAACCTTTAAAATATTAATTGATCACAATGAACGTAAAAAACCAAAAAAAATGTCTTTCCCAGTTTTGGTATTACAGTGTCGAGAACGATGATGTTTTTCAACACTGTAACACCGAATGGAGATGACTAGTTCGAAAACTTAGGTTTGGTAGCCTAATACCTAAAGTGTTGACAAATTTCGGCAACACAATATCGAACGACTCTCCGGCACTACAAGAATGGAAAAAGGTTATCACCGGCACCACATATAAAAAAATTATTTTTTTGGAATTGAAATACTGACTCGGTATCAAAGTGCCAAATTTTATCTTTGTTTTCGGCACCTAAGTGCCAAAGTGCACTAAAAAAAGATGTCCAATTGCTTTGGTATCCTAGTACTGAATACAGAAATAAATTTTCACACCTAAGTATCGAATTATATCATCATTTTCGACACTTAGGTGCCGATTGTAAAGTTATGGCTTTTTGTTAAAAAAACATTCCTATATATTTTTTAATGGTTGAAACATACATACAATTCTTGTTTCTTGATCGTTTTTAACTATTAACATTAACATCAACATCATAACCATTTAAGATTTGTTTACATGTAAATGTACATCTAAAAAATTGGGAAAAGCGGAGAAAATGAATTTGATCAAAATGGCAAGGGGGCAGCAGAGGCAAGGTTTGTGAAGTCGCTGGGGAGGGGCGACGACGAGGTGGGGGAGGAGGCAATGAGTGGCGATAGACGGGGGCTGAGGTGGTGGTATAGTAAGAATTAAGGTTTTTAAGTTTGAGAGAGAAAAGATAAGTGTAGAGAGGGAAAAGGATGGAAAAAATGAATTTGATAAAAAAAATGATTTAAATACCTTTGACTTGTGGGTGACTCACATTTTTTAGCTGCAGGGATAATTTTTGACAACTTATGTGGTGTTTTTGTTAGGTGGTGCCGGTGATGAGTTTTAGTGGTGCCTTTAGGACCACTTCTATATCTCTTGTATATGGGTTTCAACCCCCTTAGGTATTTCTTTTTATTAATATACTCTCATTACTTATAAAAAAAAGCTCCCATAAACCCCTATAAATGTTTTACAAACCACTAAAAATGTAAAAAAATCTAATATTTTTTATGCACAAGAACAACTCTTATCAACTTTTTTTCCTTTTACATTTTTGGATAGGGTGTAACACATCTATAATTTCGTAGAGTTTACTGTAATTTAATATACATGTAAATTATATAATTTTTTATACAAATTGGCATGACATTCATTAATGATTTATAAAAAGATTTCATTGGGTGATGTTTTTACACATGCCACATTTTACAATAGTTCTAGAATTTAAAAGTAACCCAGTGGAATTCAAACACGCTGAAGCATGCCACTTGCAATATAGCTTGATACTAGTGGTATGCCATGACAATGATACAAAGATGACAATGATATACTTAGTATTCTTGTCTATGTGTTTGTGCTTGTGCTTAAAATTTCATGTGTTGTGTTAACGAGTGTGAGCGTGTGCATGGGTAGGGATGTGCATGAACCCGAATGGATCGAAAAAATCGAACTGGACCGGCCATACTTTGCAGGTTCTAAAAATTCGGGCTAAATTATTAAAGACCGAATATATTTGATTCAGTCTCGATTTAGGTCATAAAATTCGTCCGAACTAGTCCTATTCAAGTAAATATCTGTTTTCTATTTTCATTATTTCTGCTCTATTAATATGTTAAGAGAGAGAGAGAGATGATGAATTTGTAATGTATGTAGAAACAATTGTTTGTTTTCAGATTTGGAAGTGTTTAAGTTATAAAGAGCCTAAGAAAGGTTGTGCAATGTATATGAAAGTTACATTGTTGATTGTTGTTGGAGATATTGTTAAGGAAGAAATAGAGTAGGGAAAAGAAACGTAAATCAACGTTTCAATTCTCAAAAAAAAAAAAATTGGAGTAGTTTCAAAGTAAACCGAGATTTGGAAGATCGTAATTTAACAAAAATACGATAAATATTCGTATTAGAATCTCCTACACAACACACAAGTATTTTGATTAATTAATTTTGAATTCATTTAAATAGACTAAGATTTTTTAGTTTCTATTCATGTTATTATTTGAATTGTTTAAAAATTCTGTTGTATATATATATATATATATATATATATATATATATATATATATATATATGCACTATGAATCACTTATTCTTTAAAACACCCATTGCACCCGCATTCGTACCTGCACTAAATCCCCACTCCCGTTCGTTAATTTGTCGAATTGCCGAATCCTTACCCTGCACCCTCATCAGCAACCCGTTGCACCCATATATATATATATATATATATATATATATATATATATATATATATATATATATATATATATATATGGAGAGAGAGAGAGATCCAACGGATCTCCTAAAAAATGGGTGTGGAATAGATTTTTTTTGGACATCCAAGAAATATATTTTTTTAATTTTGTTGTGATTTTTAAACAATTCAGTGTGTCTATAAAAAAAACTGAAAATGTATTTTTTTGATATTTTAAAAAATGAGTCAAATATATGTCAGAAATTTAATCCATTTTTTAAAAGAAAAATGTTAGCATATGTCTTAAGGGCACATATTTTGAGTCTCGAAGTAGTAAATATGATAGTTTCACATGAGTATTTCCGTCTTATTAAATGTATGTCGGAACTTTGTCCCAACTATTTTTGGATTGTACGTGTATGCCCTTTAAGGTACTATTTCTAATATTATACCAAACATAAACATGTATCTAAAGGAGATCCACTTGCACTTCAAATCACGCCATAATTTTTTTTTAAATTATCGTTAATATATGTTATTATTCATTATGATTAAATTAATACTAAATTAATTAATTACCATTATAAACTCTCTCATTTAGTAATATTCAATGCGATTAAATTAACATTAAATTACATAAACTTTTTATATATCCCAATAATATATTTTATTTACTTAAATTAATGAATCTTAACGGTCTTATTAGGTATTAATGGGTGAAGGGGGGTCAACAATAATCCGACTTGTTAGCCATCGTGTCCTATCGGTTGGCACTGATATTACCCAAAACCGTTAAGAGTCAATTCATTAACTTATAAATTCGTATCGATTCGTGTCGTATTATCGTATCGTGCGTCATTTTGTCAGGTCTAGTCCATCGCTTTAACAAATCATATCGTAAAATAAACTCTCGGCTTTCCAATTTTAATATTGCCTTAAGCTTCAACCGGTTTAGATCCCTCACTTTTGTAACCATTAATCTCCAGCGATATTATGACCATAGCCGATTCATATATTCATTTAATGAGCTAACTACATTAATTTCAAACCAGATGAAGCGCTTCATATATATATATATATATAACCTGAGAATGTCAAATGTCCCACCATTTCATCTAAAACAGTTAATCATGGCTCGGTACGCAACTAGTCAATCCATACCAATAATCGCGTCGTACTCAGTCATCTCTAACACTAACATATCAGCGGGCAAAGTAAACCTCCCGATCTCTATACCCACACCTCTACAAATAAGTGACATCACAGAATCCCTACTCAACGGTGAATCTACACAAGTAACTGTGCTCTCGGCGGTGTCTAATAACCCAATAGTGCGTGCAAATCTCATGGCAATGAAACAATGTGTGGCCCCCGTGTCAAATAAAATACGCCCTATAGTCCCCTGAATAGAGAACATACCCTCAATGGCAGGTGGATCCTGTGAGGCTGCGGCACGCTGAAGCTGATACACTCTCCCATACTGAAGCTGTCCCTGCTGGACTGGGACCACTGGAATGGGTGGTAGTGCTGCCATCTATGGTGGTGCTGGGAGTGCGGCGGGAAACATTGGCCTCTGTGGCTTGGGTCGAGCACCCTGCTGCTGCTGCTGTGGGGCCCTGCCCCTATCAGGACAATCCTGGCGTTTGTGGCCAGTCTTGCCACAAACGAAGCACTTACCTGGGAAACTTCCCCCTCGCCGTCCCTGCTGCCCACGGCCCTGATGGCCGTTACCATTTCTCCCCTGGCCGTGCTGGCCCTGCTGAAACTGTTGTTGCTGACCCTGTTGACTCTGATGGCCATTACGAAAACCTCCCTGTCCACTTCTGAAACTCCCAGATCTGAACCTCTTAGAATCCCCCTGTTGGGAAACCTTATCTCCCTGCCTGTGTTGAACCTGAGTAGATTGTGCCCCGCTGGCACCATTACTCCCTGTCCTGCCCTGACGACTGGACTCTCCAGATCTCTTACTCTCGGTCATGTGAAAACGATGATCCTAGCAGTGAAGTAGCGCCGCGTTAACCACATCAGAATAAGTGGCCAAAGAGAGATTACCCAACAAGTGCTGACGAATCCTCCAAGTCAATCCATCCACAAACTTCTGAATCTTCTTCTCCTCAGTCGGAATCTCATCCGAAACAATGTTCAAGAGATTGGTGAATTCGACCTCATACTCGGCCACAGTCTTTACCTCCTGCTTGAGGTTCATCAATTTCCTCCTCATCTCCTTGTGAACAGCTGACAGAAAATATTTTCGATCGAACCGCACCCAGAACTCCTGTATAGTGAGGGTGTCCCTCTCCTCTGCGGTGGTAATGGATTCCCACCATTGCAATGCAGATCCTACTAGCTTGAAAGTAGCCAGTATCTGCTTCTGAACATCTGTGCACTCGTACATCCTTAAGTGCCTTTGAATATCCTTCCTCCACTGACTGGATACTACTACATCGGAGCTACCTGCAAACTCCAGAGGGTGTGCTTTCTGAAAAGCATCACGAACGCGTTCCCAAGCAGACGGGAATGCATGAGCCTGAACTGACACGACTACCGGCGCCTGGGGTGGTGCCTGCTGTACAACGGCTAGGGCGGCATTTACTGCTTGGGCTACAATAGCTGCAACCTCGGCGGCATTCATAGTGTCCTGAACTGGTGCAGGCTGTGGCTCTGGATGTGCATCCCTAGTAACTCGATGTGCACGTCGTGGAGGCATCTGAAATGAGAGTAAAGTCTTATAAGTTCGCAGTTATTATCTCAAAATAGCTGAAGAGCGAAGCATACACAAAAGAATACAACAGTCCTAAAATATAGGGCTCTACATCAAAGAAAGCTCAGCGGAAACATAATAAGACGTACAGATCGTAAGGACACTAGAACCTGATGCTCTGATACCACCTGTGACACCCCGACTAATTAAATACCGGGTAGCTACTCCTTTATTAAATTAATACAAAATGCCAAGTTGGCTCAGTTCATAGCATCACTGTCAAAAATATTTTAATAATTACTAACCACCTAGTATTTAAAAAGTGAGTTGTCAATTTTAATTAAATCCGATTTACGTACAATAATCAAATTATGAAATGCTAAAACAACCACCACAACATAGTCACGATAGAATAACTATCAAATAAAAATGAGTCTGGAGGAAATACTCCTCACAACAATCCCAATACTGAAATAAATAAAAGAAACAAGTCTACATCCCTAAACTAACTACACTCCAAAGTCTGAATAACTGAAATGTAAGATTTCTCGAAAGGAAATGGGGCGACATGCCCAACAAAATAAGTAAATCTGATAATGGAATCAAGATCGAAGATGGAGGCGTCTACTGTCAAAGTCCTCTAACTTCCACAGCAGCTACAGCACGTTACCAGAATAGAACTACTATGCATGGTGTCGTTGTGGCTGGGCACCTAAAAGGTTTTATAGAAAAATAGATTTGAAAGCAAACGGGTCAGAGCCCAATTGTGAAAATAATTTAAAAATTTCCAAGTGTTTAACATCATTAAACAGTGAATATAAAGTACATAATAGTGTGTGCACTCACATGACTTCCTCACCTCTTAACTAATTGTGCACTCCTATCGTACCCGTACCCATTCTAGTTGTTCCCATATCTAACTAGTCCGATATTAAAATCTAACATTTCTATATGAGCTCTAATTCAATTCCCAACAACTTTTATTTAACAGGGTGATATAACTTGCCACACAATTTTCCCAGGTTAGTATTACTAATTACAAGAGATCTACCATTCTCACATTACAAACTGTTACTATCGTTTATCCTCACATTTATACACGACCATTCGTTTCAATTAACAGTATATTATACTCGTCATAAATATACAATTACTAGCACCCCGAGACTTAGCTGCGGTGCACACATACTCTGCTATCAAATCCCGGTACATCACGTACATGAGGACCACGTATTCCGAATCTCTCAGGAAACATTTCATTAACAACAATCACAAACAATGGAGGCGAACATAGTTCACATCACATGGGTCACGCACATGCCCACGCTCCCATGATCAGCAGACTTATTAACGTCTCAATAAGCCCTTCTCTGACCTATGTCCTCGAGGTACCAATCTAAATCTCCCCCGTTGGCACACAAAGATTAGATGGCCCTAACGAACGCCAACCTCCCATGATAGCAAGTATGGTAAGTATGTTATACACAGATAACTACATATACTAAGCATTCACACATCTTAGATATTACAATATTTGATTAGTGATATACTTCTCGTTCTTATACCAACACTTAATGTTATACAAATCACAAGTCCCCGGTTTATATGTATCTAAATTATCAATTATTCTCACTTCGTGATTAGTTACTCGCTTCCCAATCCACAATTATTACCCGATTTAAGACACTATTCTAAGTGTTACTCCTCAATGTACCCCAATCTCCCAACTATACCCACTAGTTAATAAGGGAAGGTTATCTCATCATATAAACAAGTCTACGGGATACTAGAAATCAATTCAGGCCAAAAAGGTCATTCTGTCAACTCGTTAGAAGTCTCGTTCGAACGAGTTCGTTCGAACGAATGGCTTCGAATGAAATACCAACTCGTTAGAAGTCATACTGTCATCTCGTTAGAAGTTCGTTCGAACGAGGTCGTTCGAACGACCTGGGCAGGTCTTCTAACGAGATGGCAGTTTCAACCCAGAAATTCCCAATTCCGATTTTCTCAATTTTTCTCTCCTCTAAATCCACCCTAAGACCATTCAAATTATGTTTTAACGTTTATAAATCATTACTAATCACCTTAGATCATTCCTTAACAAATTTTAGGGGTCAATTCTTACTAACCGTCATGGAATTAATGTAAATCTCCAATTATTTCTCCAAACCCTATGAACAAGAACTCCTAATTTTCTTATGCCCAATTACTCATCAAAATCCGTTTTTAAAATCATCTTATATATCTCTTCAACTATTAAATCAGTCCATTATCATACTACATGCAAAACCTAACCCAAATTCAAAGTTTCTCCAAATATTTCATGGGTTTTCTTAAAAAGTCTCAAACTAAGAGAATTCCTACACTAAACATGGAAGACATATTCAATGCATTAAAGATACTAAATCACTTGCCTTAGATTGTTCTTCAGAATTTGATGTTGAAGGTTAAAGGTTGATTTCTCCCCTTTCCCTACAGCTTTTCTCCCAAGGTTGAAGATGGTGGTTATGGGTTTTCTTTTGGGAACCTCTTCCAACTCTTCCTATAACTCCCGTAGCCCTTTAACTTGCCAAATGCTGATAATGGGCGTAGTGGGTTACTAAATAATGTATAATTAACTCCTAAAATTCGTAGGCTTTAATCCCCAAAATTTCAAAATTACCAAAATACCCTTTTAAGTTGCCGGTATGGCCCAAAAATGCCCCGGGACCCAAACTAAACCCCCGGCTAGTGTTTTCTGACAATTTCGACCCTTCCGGACTCGTTGGGGCACTCAAAATGACCATTCGGTCGATAAAAATAAAATGCACTTTTTAATTCAAAAATTACATTCCTGACGCGACTGACACGCGCGTCCCCGCTAAATTTGCCAAATTGTCGTATTTCAGTCTCGCGACAGTTTTAATATTTTCAATATTCATATATTGCCATATCTACACATCATAATCAAATACCAACTCACATCTCGTTAGTATTTATATCTGGATTAATTCTCAATTAATTCACATTTAATTTAATTAATCCCTTAAATAAATATCAATAAAATTACGGGGTATTACATACCTCCCCCCTAATAACAGAATTTTGTCCCGAAATTCGGAACTAAAAAGTACCTGATAAAGACAACTATGGATAAATTTTGCGCATCTCATCCTCGCGCTCCCATGTGAACTCCTCAACATTATGATGCCACCACTAAACACGTACCAACGGTACTATCTTTGACCTCAGTTTCCGCTCGCTTCGGTCCAAAATAGCAATCGGCCCCTCCTCGTAGGAACTATCGGGCTGGAGATCGATGTCCTCCAAAGCAATGTGAGTATGAGCCAAACCGTCCCTAAGATATTTCCTTAGCGAGAAAATATGGAACACATCATGAATCCTATGCAAGTGCTCCGGTAATCCAAGTCTATACGTAACTGGCCCAATCCGCTCGATGATAGGAAATGGCCCCACATATCTCGGTGCCAGTTTCCCCTTCTTCCCAAAACGCATAATCCCCTTCATAGGAGATACTCTGAGTAAAACCTGGTCCCCCACCTTGAATTCTATGAAGAACCTCTTCGCATTAGCATAGCTCTTCTGTCGATCCTGAGCTACCCTCCGTATCAATTCTATCCTTGCCGAAGTATCCTGAATCACCTCCGGCCCAAGTAGTTTATTGTCCCCCACCTCTAACCAACATGCTGGGGAACGACAAGGTCTACCATACAACACCTCAAATAGAGCCATGCCAATGGTGAACTGGTAGGAGTTATTATAAGCAAACTCCACCAGTGGAAGGTATTGCTCCCATCCACCCCCAAAGTCTATGATGCACATACGCAACATGTCCTCCAACATCTGATTTGTACGCTCGGTTTTCCCATCGGTCTGCGGGTGATAAGCCGTACTCAATCGCAATTCCGTGCCCATGGCCTCCTGAAAACTCTCCCAAAATTGTGAAATAAATATCTTATCTCGGTCAGACACGATATTTAGAGGCATACCGTGAAGTCTCACTATTTCCGAAATAAAAATCTGGGCATATTGTCCCGTAGTGTAGTCTGTCCTTACGGGAAGAAAATGAGCAACTTTGGTCAAACGGTCCACAATTACCCAAATGGAGTCGTGACCCCTCTGTGACGTAGGTAACCCCGTGATAAAGTCCATGGATATGTTCTCCCATATCCACGTCGGAACCTCTAATGGCTGTAGAAGTCCTTCCGGTCTCTGATGATCCACTTTTACCAGCTGACAAGTGGCGCATTTAGAAACAAACACGGCAATATCTCTCCTCATCCCGCTCCACCAATACTGACGTATCATGTCTTGGTACATTTTGTCCCCACTAGGGTGTACCGCAAATCGTGATCCGTGCGACTCTGCCATAACCTCATGTCGTAAGTCTTCCTCTTTCGGAACAACCAGTCTCCCATTGAAGCGTAATCCCCCGTCTGAACTAACGGTATAGGATTCGGCTCCCTCTGCTAGTAATCGAACTATCTGTTCTTGACTGAACGAGTCATTTTCCTGGGCCTTTACCACTCTCGTGACAATCAGCGGTGTAACAGTCATCACAGACATGAACGATCGAGCCACTGCATCCTGGTGTCCCAACTCCTTCCACTTTGCTTTCCACACCTCGGCCACTTCATCTACTGGCCTACGGCTCAACGCGTCTGCTACCACGTTAGCCTTCCCCTGGTGATATTGGATATCAAACTGATAATCCTTCACAAATTCAAGCCACCGTCGTTGACGCATATTCAATTCCTTCTGCGTGAATAGGTAATGTAGAGACTTGTGGTCCGTGAACAATCGAAACTTCTCCCCCAGGAGATAATGTCTCCAAATTCGAAGGGCAAATACAACTGCCGCTAACTCCAAGTCATGGGTGGGGTAATTCTTCTCGTGAGGCTTAAGCTTACGTGAAGCATAAGCTATGGCCTGACTCTCCTGCTGCAGTACACCTCCGAGTCCTTGTAAGGACGCATCGGTGTAGACTAGATACTTAACTCCCGGTCTGGGCAACGCTAACACAGGTGTTGAGGTTAACTTGTCCTTCAACTCATCGAATGCTAACTGACAAGCATCGCTCCAAATGAATGGCCACTACACCAAAATGGGCAAATTGTCACCTTTCAGCCGGCCAGCCTTGTCAAGGTCATTGACCGTGACAAAAAAACACGCGTTTTATGTCACGGTCATTGACCTTGACACGACCGTGATAAGTCCGTGACAAGTAAATTTGTCACGGTCGTGTCACGGTCATTGACCGTGACAATACTTGTCACGGTCAAAGACCTTGACACGACCGTGACAATGTTCGCAGCTAAAACCCTACCCCCCTTCTTTTTTCCATCCCACGCCGTTCCCTCCATCTCTCTCTCTCTCTCTCTCGACGCTGCTCTCTCTCTCTCTCTCTCTCTACTTTCAGGTCCATTTTCTCTCTCTCTCTCTCTCTTCCATTTATATATATATTTGTGTGTATATTTATGTGTGTATGTGTATATATATATGTGTGTATGTGTGTGCGTGTGTGGGGGGTGGGGCGGGGTGGGGGTAGGGGGTGGGGCGGGGGAGGGGGAGGGGGTGGTCGAGGGGGGCATGGGGTGGGGCAGGGTGAGGTGGGGTGTGTGTGTGTGTGTGTGTGTGTGTGTGGTGGGGTGGGGTGGGGTGTGTGTGTGTGTGTGGTGGTGTGTGGTGGGGGAGGGGGTGGTGGAGGGGGGCAGGGGGTGGGGTGGGGTGTGTGTGTGTGTGTGTGTGTGTGGTGGTGTGTGGTGGGGGAGGGGGTGGAGTGGGGTGGGGTGGTGTGTGTGTGTGTGTGTGTGTGGTGTGTGGTGGGGGAGGGGGTGGGGTGGGGTGGGGTGGGGTGTGTGTGTGTGTGTGTGGTGTTGTGTGGTGGGGACACGACCAACATTCCATCCAAAAAATAGATAATGCTAATTTTAAAGGGTTTTGAAAGTTCAGGGGTTGAAGTCCGAAAAATGAATGTTTGGGTGATAAAGTGAAAATGAGATAAAGTTCAGACAGAAAGTGTAATTAATAATTTGAATTCATTTCATATGATTTCCCATGAATATATTAATAGTGGAAGTTATTTGTTGTAGCACTAAGGGAATAAATGAAAATGAATTGAAACTATGAAATTGTTATGGAATATAATTAATTTGGAACTATTGTCTTTTCAACCATCTAATAAAAGTTTTCCTTCATGGAATGTTAGAATTGTTTCTAGGATAATAATCCTACTATAAGATAATTGCTCAAAATAAATATTAAATAATAATTACTAAGATATCAATTCTAATAAAGTCTTAATAACCTAACCAAAAGAAATAAAATAAAATATCAAATAAATTATCATCCACCTCATAGACATTCCCTACCAATCATTTTAAGATAATTTTTTCCTTGTAAAGATAAATACCTTTGATTGCAAAGCATGCACTTGTAAAATCTCACCTAGTTTTGTATATTATTTTTAAAATCATACTATCAATTCACGAGACACTAAACAAGAAAGAGGGAATATTAATTTGGAAATGCTTGTTTTTCTTTCTAGAGACCCGTGTCGTCAAAACTTGGTAGTGTTCGAGTGTGTTTTTATCACTAAATTATTATTTCACTAACAAATACTCCTTATATCCTAGATTAAGAGTCCATATTTAATTTTTGTACTTACTAATAATACACTTAATCAATGGCTAGGATTAACCCTTATTCACTATCATGAAATTTGGTTAATTGATTATTTAAAAAAAAAAAGCAAAAGTAGACTTTTAATTTGGGATAACCTAAAATAGAATAGTGGGGTGTTAATTTGGTATGGAGGGAGTAGAAGATAAGAAAACCCAAACACTCCTCAGATTCAACTAGAAATAAACCAAACCAAAGTAAATTGCCACCAATTTCAACTCTATTAGTTAAATTATAAATGTAATAGAATTAATCCATATAAATCCGATTTTAATCACAATTAGGTTTTAGAGTTACATAGATAGGCATAATCTAAATCAATTTCAGTCCTACAAATATTCTAATTAACTTGCCTCAAATTTGATGAATAACAAGGGCTAAAAGTAGGTGCGTGTGTGTGTGGCGGGGGGAGGGGGTGGGGGTGGGGGTGGGGCACCCATTTAATAACTCTTTAAATATTTGGAAAAAACATAATATTACAAAATTGAAACGAAATGGTATTGACGGAACTTACACATACGTTATAATATAGACGGAACATTTTTTTATCTGTACTATTAATTCAATTAATTCAATTAGGTAAAACGAAATGTGTACTATTAACATTTTTTTTATCTGTACTAATAACATTTTTTTTACAGCAAAAATGTCTCCTTCAGATGTTAGGGCGAAGATGATGATGATGTCGTCTGGGTTCGGTGGTAGCGGAGGCGACGAGGGCTCCTCCGCCCCTAGGCTCCCCAAATATGAAAAATTTGGGATTACCGTCGAAAACAAGTCGAAGCTTTTAGCGAGATCCCTCGAGCTGCTAAAGACGGTCATCGGCCCGGGGTTTATGAGTTGGAAGGAGGTGCCGTATGAGCTCAAGTTAGCTGTTTGGGCGGCACTACAGGTAATATTTATATGAATATTTCAATTTATATTTATATTTATATTTATATTTATTCGCAACTAACATTGTATTTGTTGGACATGAACAATTCAACTTGGATCCAAAGCTACGCGATTCCGTCTTGGAGCAGTTGAGGGAGCAACACAAGACGTGGAAGAAAAATATGCGGACACGGTACTTTGGAAAAATACGAGAGACCATTTTACAATGGCGCGGATCCGTCCCGCCCAAGGAGCCGATCTCATTGGCACAATGGCAAAAGTTCATTGACAATGAGATCGAGGATCGACAATTGGCATCTCGCCAATCGGGGAGGGAAAATCGAGCTAAAAAGACGGACGTGCACTACTCCGGCCGGACCTCTTACGCTGAGGTGGAGCATAGGATGCAGGTAAGATTTAATTTATCTATAACTACGAAAATATATTATTGGATATTATTTTACTTTGCGGGGCCGATACTAATTTTACTTTACTTTATTTTATTTCAGGGGGTAGGGAGTGGGCCAGGGGGTAAGCCACATAGGCTCGATACTTATGTGGCTCTTCGGACGAAGAAGGGGAAGGACAAGGAGGTGTCCCCGAGCGTTGCGGCCACGATTGTAAGTAATCCGACAGTTTATTTATTGTTAATTACGTTATAATTTTTAGTTTACTTATTTTACTAATCAGGTGTTTTTTGTCGTTTCAGGCAAAGCTTAAGGAAGTGCATGAGTCGCAGTCTGATGCCGACAAGGCATCTTTGTCCACAGACGCACTCAGCCAAGTGCTTGGCTCTGATCGCAAGGGGAGGACAAGGGGAGTGAGCTCGCGGGTGGCCAAATGTAGGATCATCGGATTGGAGACGAGCGACACCGGCTTGGCTCGAACGGTGGATTCACACGACGCGAAGCTGTCCCGTTTGGAGGCGACGGTCCAAGATATGTACGCATTTATGAAGCGTACGTTGGGTGGAGACCGTAAAGGGAAAGGGAAAGGGAAGGAGAAGGCGGTGGAGGAGGAGGTGCGGAAGGACGAGGCGCAGGATGACGAGGATGTGGACCTCGCTGCTTCATCACCACCACGTTCGTACTTCGACGATCCACTTCCCTATTTGACGCCCTCCAACAGACCATTGTCGACAATTGGTTGGCCGAGCGTGTTCATATTGGACATATTTGATGGCCAGCGGATAGGGCGGGGGTTGAGGGACCTGAATATCGTCGAGGGTGGAATAGTCCATGGACGTGTGCTTCAAGAGATGGAGTCCAGGGTGCTCGTCACGCATGTCATACCCGGGAAGGAGAACTCCCTCTTGTGGTTGCGCGAACAATGCGGTACGACGTATATTAGTGGGTGCGTCAATTCGTATGTCGTGTCGCCTACTCACCTCAGTTTTATCCAAGACATGTAGTAACATTATTTTCAAGTTTGTTCATTTTAATTATATTTGGATTATATCGTCATGTATATTATTTTTACTTTGAATATTTGTATTATACTGTCATGAATATATATTTGCATTATCTTTAGTTTGTGTTGGATATATGATGTTTGGAACAGGTACAACGTTGCTATAACAGGTACAAATATAATGCTGGGCAGTGGCAGTGGCCATACTGCCCAGCAGATTTTTTTTAAATTCTGCCCAGAATTGTCACGGTCATTGACCGTGACAATTTTTTTGAAAAGGGTCACGGCTTTGTCACGGTTTATAACCGTGACAAACGTGTCACGGTCATTGACCTTGACACGACCGTGACACAAAACGCGAGTTTTGTGTCAAGGTCAATGACCGTGACACGACCGTGACAAAAAAAGTTGTCTCGCCTCGAAATGTCACGGTCATTGACCTTGACAAGGTGGATTTTTCAAGGTCAATGACCTTGAGAAATGGGCAGATTTGGTGTAGTGGGCACACCCTTACGAGTCAGATGTGTCAAAGGACCCGCTATCTTTGAGAAACCCCGAATAAACCTCCTGTAGTATCGTGCTAGGCCCAAGAAACTACGAATCTCAGTCGGTGTCGTGGGCTGTCCCCACTCCCTCACCGCGGATACCTTCCCCGGATCAACAGATATCCCCTGGTCTGAAATGATATGCCCCAAAAAATGAACCTCCTTCAGCCAAAACCCGCACTTCTCATACTTTGCATAAAGCTCGTTCTGACGTCGCGTCTGCAAAACCTGTCTCAAATGTTCAGCGTGCTCCTCTTCTGTCTGGGAGTAAACCAGAATGTCATCAATAAAGACAATGACGAACTGGTCTAGGAAAACTCTGAACGCCCTATTCATCAAGTTCATAAACACGGTTGGAGCATTGGTCAAGCCAAAAGGCATAACCCGAAACTTGTAGGAACCATATCTCGTCAAGAAAGCAGTCTTCGAGACGTCCTGCTCCCTGATACAGAACTGATGGTATTCTGATCGCAAATCAATCTTTGAGAAGAAGGAAGCTCTTCTCAGCTGGTCGAATAAGTCATCGATTCGGGGCAACGGATACTTATTTCGTATCGTGACCTTACTCAACTCTCGATAATCTACAAACAATCTCAACGATTCATCCCTCTTCTTTACGAACAACACAAGGGCACCCCACGGCGAAGTACTCCTCCAGATAAACCCCTGACCCCATAACTGCCACTACACCAAATCTGCCCATTTGTCAAGGTCATTGACCTTGACAAATCCACCTTGTCAAGGTCAATGACCGTGACATTTCGAGACGAGACAACTTTTTTTGTCACGGTCGTGTCACGGTCATTGACCTTGACACAAAACTCGCGTTTTGTGTCACGGTCGTGTCAAGGTCAATGACCGTGACACATTTGTCACAGTTATAAACCGTGACAAAGCAGTGACCTTTTTCAAAAAATTGTCACGGTCAATGACCGTGACACGACCGTGACAAAAAAAGTTGTCTCGCCTCGAAATGTCACGGTCATTGACCTTGACAAGGTGGATTTGTCAAGGTCAATGACCTTGAAAAATGGGCAGATTTGGTGTAGTGGCAGTTATGGGGTCAGGGGTTTATCTGGAGGAGTACTTCGCCGTGGGGTGCCCTTGTGTTGTTCGTAAAGAAGAGGTATGGATCGTTGAGATTGTGTGTAGATTATCGAGAGTTGAATAAGGTGACGATACGAAATAAGTATCCGTTGCCCCGAATCGATGACTTATTCGACCAGCTGAGAAGAGCTTCCTTCTTCTCAAAGATTGATTTGCGATCAGAATACCATCAGTTCTGTATCAGGGAGCAGGACGTCTCGAAGACTGCTTTCTTGACGAGATATGGTTCCTACAAGTTTCGAGTTATGCCTTTTGGCTTGACCAATGCTCCAGCCGTGTTTATGAACTTGATGAATAGGGCGTTCAGAGAGTTCCTAGACCAGTTCGTCATTGTCTTTATTGATGACATTCTGGTTTACTCCCAGATAGAAGAGGAGCATGCTGAACATTTGAGACAGGTTTTGCAGACGCGACGTCAGAACGAGCTTTATGCAAAGTATGAGAAGTGCGGGTTTTGGCTGAAGGAGGTTCATTTTTTGGGGCATATCATTTCAGACCAGGGGATATCTGTTGATCCGGGGAAGGTATCCGCGGTGAGGGAGTGGGGACAGCCCACGACACCGACTGAGATTCGTAGTTTCTTGGGCCTAGCACGATACTACAGGAGGTTTATTCGGGGTTTCTCAAAGATAGCGGGTCCTTTGACACATCTGACTCATAAGGGTGTGCCCACTACACCAAATCTGCCCATTTCTCAAGGTCATTGACCTTGAAAAATCCACCTTGTCAAGGTCAATGACCGTGACATTTCGAGGCGAGACAACTTTTTTTGTCACGGTCGTGTCACGGTCATTGACCTTGACACAAAACTCGCGTTTTGTGTCACGGTCGTGTCAAGGTCAATGACCGTGACACGTTTGTCACGGTTATAAACCGTGACAAAGCCGTGACCCTTTTCAAAAAAATTGTCACGGTCAATGACCGTGACAAGTCCGTGACAATATTTCTCAAGGCCTTGTCACGGTCAATGACCGTGACAATTCTGGGCAGAATTTAAAAAAAATCTGCTGGGCAGTATGGCCACTACCACTGCCCAGCAGTATATTTGTACCTGTTATAGCAACGTTGTACCTGTTCCAAACATCATATATCCAACACAAACTAAAGATAATGCAAATATATATTCATGACAGTATAATACAAATATTCAAAGTAAAAATAATATACATGACGATATAATCCAAATATAATTAAAATGAACAAACTTGAAAATAATGTTACTACATGTCTTGGATAAAACCGAGGAGGTGAGTAGGCGACACGACATACGAATTGACGCACCCACTAATATACGTCGTACCGCATTGTTCGCGCAACCACAATAGGGAGTTCTCCTTCCCGGGTATGACATGCGTGACGAGCACCCTGGACTCCATCTCTTGAAGCACACGTCCATGGACTATTCCATCCTCGACGATATTCGGGTCCCTCAACCCCCGCCCTATCCGCTGGCCATCAAATATGTCCAATATGAACACGCTCGGCCAACCAATTGTCGACAATGGTCTGTTGGAGGGCGTCAAATAGGGAAGTGGATCGTCGAAGTACGAACGTGGTGGTGATGAAGCAGCGAGGTCCACATCCTCATCACCCTGCGCCTCGTCCTCCCGCACCTCCTCCTCCACCGCCTTCTCCTTCCCTTTCCATTTCCCTTTACGGCCTCCACCCAACGTACGCTTCATAAATGCGTACATATCTTGGACCGTCGCCTCCAAACGGGACAGCTTCGCGTCGTGTGAATCCACCGTTCGAGCCAAGCCGGTGTCGCTCGTCTCCAATCCGATGATCCTACATTTGGCCACCCGCGAGCTCACTCCCCTTGTACTCCCCTTGCGATCAGAGCCAAGCACTTGGCTGAGTGCGTCTGTGGACAAAGATGCCTTGTCGGCATCAGACTACGACTCATGCACTTCCTTAAGCTTTGCCTGAAACGACAAAAAGCACATGATTAGTAAAATAAGTAAACTAAAAAATTATAACGTAATTAACAATAATTAAACTGTCGGATTACTTACAATCGTGGCCGCGACGCTCGGGGACACCTCCTTGTCCTTCCCCTTCTTCGTCCGAAGAGCCACATAAGTATCGAGCCTATGTGGCTTACCCCCTGGCCCACTCCCTACCCCCTGAAATAAAATAAAGTAAAGTAAAATTAGTATCGGCCCCGCAAAGTAAAATAATATCCAATAATATATTTCCGTAGTTATTGATAAATTAAATCTTACCTGCATCCTATGCTCCACCTCAGCGTAAGAGGTCCGGTCGGAGTAGTGCACGTCCGTCTTTTTAGCCCGATTTTCCCTCCCCGATTGGCGAGATGCCAATTGTCGATCCTCGATCTCATTGTCAATGAACTTTTGCCATTGTGCCAATGAGATCGTCTCCTTGGGCGGGACGGATCCGCGCCATTGTAAAATGGTCTCTCGTGTTTTTCCAAAGTACCGTGTCCGCATATTTTTCTTCCACGTCTTGTGTTGCTCCGTCAACTGCTCCAAGACGGAATCGCGTAGCTTTGGATCCAAGTTGAATTCTTCCTGTCCAACAAATACAATGTTAGTTGCGAATAAATATAAATATAAATTGAAATATTCATATAAATATTACCTGTAGTGCCGCCCAAACAGCTAACTTGAGCTCATACGGCACCTCCTTCCAACTCATAAACCCCGGGCCGATGACCGTCTTTAGCAGCTCGAGGGATCTCGCTAAAAGCTCCGACTTGTTTTCGACGGTAATCCCAAATTTTTCATATTTGGGGAGCCTAGGGGCGGAGGAGCCCTCGTCGCCTCCGCTACCACCGAACCCAGACGACATCATCATAAACAGCATCATCATCTTCGCCCTAACATATGAAGGAGACATTTTTGCTGTAAAGAAAATGTTATTAGTACAGATAAAAAAAAATGTTAATAGTACACATTTCGTTTTACCTAATTGAATTAATAGTACGGATAAAAAAATGTTCCGTCTATATTATAACGTATGTGTAAGTTCCGTCAATACCATTTCGTTTCAATTTTGTAATATTATGTTTTTTCCAAATATTTAAAGAGTTATTAAATGGGTGCCCCACCCCCTCCCCCCTCCCCCCGCCACACACACACGCACCTACTTTTAGCCCTTGTTATTCATCAAATTTGAGGCAAGTTAATTAGAATATTTGTAGGACTGAAATTGATTTAGATTATGCCTATCTATGTAACTCTAAAACCTAATTGTGATTAAAATCGAATTTATATGGATTAATTCTATTACATTTATAATTTAACTAATAGAGTTGAAATTGGTGGCAATTTACTTTGGTTTGATTTATTTCTAGTTGAATCTGAGGAGTGTTTGGGTTTTCTTATCTTATACTCCCTCCATACCAAATTAACACCCCACTATTCTATTTTAGGTTATCCCAAATTAAAAGTCTACTTTTGCTTTTTTTTTTTAAATAATCAATTAACCAAATTTCATGATAGTGAATAAGGGTTAATCCTAGCCATTGATTAAGTGTATTATTAGTTAGTACCAAAATTAAATATGGACTCTTAATCTAGGATATAAGGAGTATTTGTTAGTGAAATAATAATTTAGTGATAAAAACACACTCGAACACTACCAAGTTTTGACGACACGGGTCTCTAGAAAGAAAAACAAGCATTTCCAAATTAATATTCCCTCTTTCTTGTTTAGTGTCTCGTGAATTGATAGTATGATTTTAAAAATAGTATACAAAACTAGGTGAGATTTTACAAGTGCATGCTTTGCAATCAAAGGTATTTATCTTTATAAGGAAAAAATTATCTTAAAATGATTGGTAGGGAATGTCTATGAGGTGGATGATAATTTATTTGATATTTTATTTTATTTCTTTTGGTTAGGTTATTAAGACTTTATTTGAATTGATATCTTAGTAATTATTATTTAATATTTATTTTGAGCAATTATCTTATAGTAGGATTATTATCCTAGAAACAATTCTAACATTCCATGAAGGAAAACTTTTATTGGATGGTTGAAAAGACAATAGTTCCAAATTAATTATATTCCATAACAATTTCATAGTTTCAATTCATTTTCATTTATTCCCTTAGTGCTACAAAAAATAACTTCCACTATTAATATATTCATGGGAAATCATATGAAATGAATTCAAATTATTAATTACACTTTCTGTCTGAACTTTATCTCATTTTCACTTTATCACCCAAACATTCATTTTTCGGACTTCAACCCCTGAACTTTCAAAACCCTTTAAAATTAGCATTATCTATTTTTTGGATGGAATGTTGGTCGTGTCCCCACCACACACCACCACACACACACACCCCACCCCACCCCACCCCCTGCCCCCCTCCAACACCCCCTCCCCCACCACACACCACCACACACACACACTCTCCCCACCCCACCCCACCCCCTCCCCCACCACACACCACACACACACACACACACCCCACCCCTGCCCCCCTCCACCACCCCCTCCCCCACCACACACCACACACACACACACACACACACACCACCCCACCCCACCCCCTCCCCCACCACACACCACCACACACACCCCACCCCACCCCACCCCACCCCCTCCCCCACCACACACCACACCCCCTGCCCCCCTCCACCACCCCCTCCCCCACCACACACCACCACACACACACACACACACCCCACCCCCCCCACCCCCCCACCCCCCCACACACACACACCCCACCCCACCCCACCCTGCCCCACCCCCTCCCCCACCCCGCCCCACCCCCTACCCCCACCCCGCCCCACCCCCCACACACGCACACACATACACACATATATATATACACATACACACATAAATGTACACACAAATATATATATAAATGGAAGAGAGAGAGAGAGAGAAAATGGACCTGAAAGTAGAGAGAGAGAGAGCATCGTCGAGAGAGAGAGAGAGAGAGATGGAGGGAACGGCGTGGGAGGGAAAAAAGAAGGGGGTAGGGTTTTAGCTGCGAACATTGTCACGGTCGTGTCAAGGTCTTTGACCGTGACACGACCGTGACAAATTTACTTGTCACAGACTTGTCACGGTCATTGACCGTGACAATTAGTTGTCACGGTCGTGTCAAGGTCAATGACCGTGACATAAAACGCGTATTTTTTTGTCACGGTCAATGACCTTGACAAGGCTGGCCGGCTGAAAGGTGACAATTTGCCCATTTTGGTGTAGTGTGCTCAATCTGATCCCGTAACTCTCTCATCTCTGCTGGAGCCATACGGTAAGGTGCGCGGGCAATAGGCCGAGTTCCCGGCGTCAAATCGATCACAAAATCTATCTCTCTACTGGGAGGTAGTCCAGGTATATCCTGAAATACATCAGCAAACTCCCTAACGACTGGAATCGCATCAAGTGGTATCACCACTTCCTTAGAGGTCTCCTCCTCTATATAGTACAAGTGAGTGGACGATCCTCCCTCAGGGCGAGGCATCGCCACTAAAAACATCTCCTGCCCAGGAATGGAAAAGATAATACTCCTACTAAAACAATCAATCATGGCTCGGTACGCAACTAGCCATTCCATACCAATAATCGCATCGTACTCAGTCATCTCTAACACTAACATATCAACGGGTAAAGTAAACCTCCCGATCTCTATACCCACACCTCTACAAATAAGTGAAATCACAGAACCCCTACTCAACGGTGAATCTACACAAGTAACTGTGCTCTCGGCGGTGTCTAATAACCCAATAGTGCGTGCAAATCTCATGGCAATAAAACAATGTGTGTCCCCCGTGTCAAATAAAATACGCCCCATAGTCCCCTGAATAGAGCATATACCCTCAATGGCAGGTGGATCCCGTGGGGCTGCGGCATGCTGAAGCTGATACACTCTCCCATACTGAAGGTGTCCCTGCTGGAATGGGACCGCTAGAATGGGTGGTAGTGCTGCCATCTGTGGTGGTGCTGGGAGTGCGGCGGGAAACATAAGCCTCTGTGGCTCGTGTCGAGCACCCTGCTGCTGCTGCTGTGGGGCCCTGGCCCTATCAGGACAATCCTGGCGTTTGTGGCCAGTCTTGCCACAAACGAAGCACTTACCCGAGAAACTTCCCCCTCGCTGTCCCTGCTGCCCACGGCCCTGATGGCCGTTACCATTTATCCCCTGGCCGTGCTGAAACTACTGTTGCTAGCCCTGCTGGCCCTGTTGACCCTGATGGCCATTACGAAAACCTCCCTGTCCACTTCTGAAACTCCCAGATCTGAACCTCTTAGAATCCCCCTATTGGGAAACCTGATCTCCCTGCCAGTGCTGAACCTGAGTAGATTGTGCCCCGCTGGCACCATTACTCCCTGTCCTGCCCTGATGGCTGGACTCTCCTGATCTCTTACTCTCGGTCATGTGAAAGCGATGATCCTGGCAGTGAAGTAGCGTCGCGTTAACCACATCAGAATAAGTGGCCAACGAGAGATTACCCAACAAGTGCTGACGAATCCTCCAAGTCAATCCATCCATAAACTTCTGAATCTTCTTCTCCTCAGTCGGAATCTCATCCGGAACAATGTTCAAGAGATTGGTGAATTCGATCTCGTACTCGGCCACAGTCTTTCCCTCCTACTTGAGGTTCATCAATTTCCTCCTCATCTCCGTGTGAACAGCTGACGGAAAATATTTTCGGTCGAACCGCACCCAGAACTCCTGTATAGTGAGGGTGTCCCTCTCCTCTGCGGTGGTAATGGACTCCCACCACTGCAATGCAGATCCTACTAGCTTGAAAGTAGCCAGTATCTGCTTCTGAACATCTGTGCACTCGTACATCCTTAAGTGCCTTTGAATATCCTTCCTCCACTGACTGGATACTACTACATCGGAGCTACCTGCAAACTCCGGAGGGTGTGCTTTCTGAAAAGCATCACGAGCACGTTCCCAAGCAGACGGGAATGCATGAGCCTGAACTGGCGCGACTACCGGCGCCTGGGGTGGTGCCTGCTGTACAAAGGCTAGGGCGGCATTTACCGCTTGGGCTATAATAGCTGCAACCTCGACGGCATTCATAGTGCCCTGAACTGGTGCAGGCTGTGGCTCTAGATGTGCATCCCTAGTAACTCGCTGCGCACGTCATGGAGGCATCTGAAATGAGATTAAAGTCTTATAAGTTCGCAGTTATTATCTCAAAATAGCTGAAGCGCGAAGCATACACAAAAGAATACAACAGTCCTAAAATATAGGGCTTTACATCAAAGAAAGCTCAGCGGAAACATAATAAGTCGTACAGATCCTAAGGACACTAGAACCTGATGCTCTGATACCACCTGTGACACTCCGACTAATGAAATACCGGGTAGCTACTCCTTTATTAAATTAATTCAAAATTCCAAGTTGGCTCAGTTCATAGCATCACTGTCGAAAACATTTTAATAATTACTAACCACCTAGTATTTAAAAAGTGAGTTGTCAATTTTAATTAAATCCGATTTACATACAATAATCAAATTATGAAATGCTAAAACAACCACCACAACATAGTCACGATAGAATAACCATCAAATAAAAATGTGTCTGGAGGAAATACTCCTCACAACAATCCCAATGCTGAAATAAATAAAAGAAACAAGTCTGCACCCTAAATTAATTACAACCCAAAGTCTGAATAACTGAAATGTAAGATTTCTCGAAAGGAAATGGGGCGACATGCCCAACAAAATAAGTAAATCTGATAATGGAATCAAGATCGAAGATGGAGGCGTCTACTGTCAAAGTCCTGTAACTTCCACAGCAGCTACAACACGTTACCTCAATAAAACTCCTATGCATGGTGTCCTTGTGGCTGGGCACCTAAAAGGTTTTAGAGAAAAATAGATTTGAAAGCAAACGGGTCAGAGCCCGATTGTGAAAATAATTTAAAAATTTGCAAGTGTTTAACATCATTAAACAGTGAATATAAAGTACATGATAGTGTGTGCACTCACATGAGTTCCTCACCTCTCAACTAATTGTGCACTCCTATCGTACACGTATCCATTCTAGTTGTTCCCATATCTAACTAGTCCGATATTAAAATCTGACATTTCTATATGAGATCTAATTCAATTCCCAACAAATTTTATTTAACAGGGTGATATAACTTGCTACACAATTTTCCCAGGTTAGTATTACTAATTACAAGAGATCTACCATTCTCACATTACAAATTTTTACTATCATATATCCTCACATTTATACACGACCATTCGTTTTAATTAACAGTATATTATCCTCATCATAAATATACAATTACTAGCACCCCGAGACTAAGCTGCGGTGCACACATACTCTGCTATCAAATCCCGGTACATCACGTACATGAGGACCACGTATTCCGAATCTCTCAGGAAACGTTTCATTAACAACAATCATAAACAATGGAGGCGAAAATAGTTCACATCACATGGATCACGCACATACCCACGCTCCCATGATCAGCAGACTTATTAACGTCTCAATAAGCCCTTCTCTGACCTATGTCCTCGAGGTACCAATCTAAATCTCCCCCGCAGGCACACAAAGATTAGATGGCCCTAACGAACGCCAACCTCCCATGATAGCAAGTATGGTAGGTATGTTATACACAGATAACTACATATACTAAGCATTCACACATCTTAGATATTACAATATTTTATTAGTGATATACTTCTCGTTCTTATACCAACACTTAGTGTTATATAAATCACAAGTCCCCGGTTTATATATATTTAAATTATCAATTATTCTCACTTCGTGATTAGTTACTCGCTTCCCAATCCACAATTATTATCCGGTTTAAGACACTATTCTAAGTGTTACTCCTCAATGTACCCCAATCTCCCAACTATACCCACTAGTTAATAAGGGATGGTTATCTCATCATATAAACAAGTCTACGGGATACTAGAAATCAATTCAGGCCAAAAAGGCCATTCTGTCAACTCGTTAGAAGTCTCGTTCGAACGAGGTTGTTCGAACGAGTTCGTTCGAACGAATGGCTTCGAACGAAATTCCAACTCGTTAGAAGTCATACTGTCATCTCGTTAGAAGTTCGTTCAAACGACCTGGGCAGGTCTTTTAACGAGATGGCAGTTTCAGCCCAGAAATTCCCAATTCCGATTTTCTCAATTTTTCTCTCCTCTAAATCCACCCTAAGACCATCCAAATTATGTTTTAACGTTTATAAATCATTACTAATCACCCTAGATCATTCCCTAACAAATTTTAGGGGTCAATTCTTACTAACCATCATGGAATTAATGTAAATCTCCAATTATTTCTCCAAACCCTATGAACAAGAACTCCTAATTTTCTTATGCCCAATTACTCATCAAAATCCGTTTTTAAAATCATCTTATATATCTCTTCAAATATTAAATCAGTCCATTATCATACTACATGCAAAACCTAACTCAAATTCAAAGTTTCTCCAAATATTTCATGGGTTTTCTTCAAAAGTCTCAAAATAAGAGAATTCCTACACTAAACATAGAAGACCTATTCAATGCATTAAAGATACTAAATCACTTGCCTTAGATTGTTCTTCAGAATTTGATGTTGAAGGTTGAAGGTTGATTTCTCCCCTTTCTCTACAGCTTTTCTCCTAAGGTTGAAGATGGTGGTTATGAGTTTTCTTTTGGGAACCTCTTCCAACTCTTCCTATAACTCCCGTAGCCCTTTAACTTGCCAAATGCTGATAATGGGCTTAGTGGGTTACTAAATAATGTATAATTAACTCCTAAAATTCGTAGGCTTTAATCCCCAAAATTTCAAAATTACCAAAATACCCTTTTAAGTTGCCGGTATGGCCCAAAAATGCCCCGGGACCCAAACTAAACCCCCGGCTAGTGTTTTCTGACTATTTCGACCCTTCCGGACTCGTTGGGGCACTCAAAATGACCATTCGGTTGATAAAAATAAAATTCACTTTTTAATTCAAAAATTACATTCTGACGCGACTGACACGCGCGTCCCCTCTAAATTTGCCAAATTATCGTATTTCAGTCTCGCGACAGTTTTAATATTTTCAATATTCAAATATTGCCATATCTACAAAACATAATCAAATACCAACTCACATCTCGTTAGTATTTATATCCTGATTAATTCTCAACTAATTCACATTTAATTTAATTAATTCCTTAAATAAATATCAATAAAATTACGGGGTATTACATATAGTACTGCTCTTGTGAGGACAATACCCCATTTTAACAGTGCAGAGGACATTTGTCACCTGTCGCTTATGAGGTCCTTAAATGAGTACCTCCCATGCGGACGAATATTTTTAAATAATAGAAAATTTATTTTTAAGTTAATTTTTTTCTCTGGGATATTTTCGCAATTTAGGGAAGCTTCACAAAACAAATCAGTTCAAACTAATTTTTTTATTCGAAAAAATAAGTCAAAATTTCTCAATTTTAAATTGATTAAAGTTGGCATATTTTGACATGACTTTTTGAAAATAGCAAAAAAAAATTATCTAAGCAAATTTTTTGGTGGGAGTTCACTGAAATGTCTAAAAACCAGGCAAAAAAAACTCGAAATAATTTTTTTATTATTTTAAAAAAGTAAGTCCGCAAGGGTGGTATATGGACGAACATGCACATTGATTTCAATAAAGAAAAATTGAATTCAATGAGGCAAAGGCATTTAATTTCATAATTTTTTGAATTCACCTACTAAAAGTTTAGTTTTCTGTTATACTTCCAACTTTTCTGAAATGTTGAAATGCTCGTATATTGATTCGACACACATATATAGATTTCAATCAATTAAATTTGAAATGAAATAAAATTGTTCGACGCTTTTAGGTTCCATTTCGTGTGCTAATTCAATTGATTTTTTTGAAATGCTGTAATATGTATTCTGAATTTGCTTAATATCTTATTGTCTGTACACTATACATACACAAATATATTTATAATCAATGAAGTTTGGCTTCAATCAAACAGGCCAATCCTTAGTTAAAATTTAACTATTAAAATCTCTAACGTGTGTTCTTATTCTGTTATTATGAAATGATGTTTTACTAATTCTAGCCAAAATATCAATCAATAAAATTTGAATTCAATCAAATAGGCTTTGAAGCTCAAATTCATGTTCTCAATTTGATATATTGCTATATTGATTCTAACTAGTGTTATAACAGCGATGATGAACGAAAACTCGATCTCGAGCACCGAAACTCAACCTTCAGTCTACAAAATCCCCGGGACGTCGTATTTGCAAAATGTGACTGTTGTGGACTAATGGAGAAATGTACGGTCACGTACATATCGCGGGTTCGTGAGAGGCACCTTGGCCGTTGGATATGTGGACTTTGTTCGGAGGCTGTGAAGGACGAGGCAATGAGATCCGAGAGGCGAATCGACGATGAAGAAGCTCTAAAACGCCACATGAACTTTTGCAAGAAGTTTAAATCTCCATCCGATCGTACCGAGTATCTCATCTCGATCATGAAACAAGTTTTTCTTCGAAGTTTGGATTCTTCGAGAGGGGCGAGATCGAGTCCTAGTAGTCCGATTGTTCGATCCCGGAGGAGTTGTTCTACTCTAGAGAGTTGAAGGATTGGAATTCTATATTTATCACCTTAATATAAACTTAAGGCAATATTGGGAGACAATTTGAATTAGATAAAGGGAAGGCTAGTAACTATGGAGAAGAATGTGTTGCTTCACATAGTGAGGGTGTTTTTGGAAAATCAATTTCAAAAATTTAGTGAGGGGGTGTTTAAGAAATTTCATGTCTTAGAATTGGAGTTGAATAATATTTTGAACTGAAAATATTGGAATTCAAATTCCCAGGCTAGACACACCTTGACACATTCAATAGTAGTAAATAAATGTGTGTAGGAGTATTTATGGTCATTTGAATAATCAAACCGTTAGATTGAAATTACTCATTTTTCAATAGAAGGCAGGGTTTTTATTGAGGTGAGTTTGCATTGTTTTTTAGTTCTGAATTTTATTTTTGAGATTGATCAAATTTTCTAACGCTAATTTTAATTTGGGGATTTCTTAATTGATCCCATTGAAATAATATTTTTTCAATATGCTTTATTGTACCCATGTTGCACATAAATATTTACTATCTGTTTTTCTCTATTTGTTTTGCACATGTTGTAAATATTTAATACCTGTTTGGATGACGTCCATTAGAGCGGAAAAATAACCATAGAATATCAAACATGACCAACTGGTAATATTCCTTTTAACGTTTCGAGTTTTCGATTTTTGATATTCCAAAAATTGGATCATAATTGTAATTGTTTTGAAATTCCGTTTTTCCAAACAATATTTTTGAAGTTATATATTTCTAGTTATTCCCCCCCCCCCCCACCCCCCCCCCCCCCCCGAAATTACTCTCTTAAAATTTGTAATATACATGGGTTAGGAAATTTCTGATTTTCTTCAGAACAAAGAAAAATACAACTATTCTGTTAATTTTTTGTTGATTTCTAATGTTGTAAAAAATTCAATTTTTACAACATGATTTTGAAATTCCAATTTTCGCAACATCGCTCTCATATAATCCCAACCATTGAGGTGTATGTACACATTTTGACATTGTAAGAAGAGAACTATGTTTGGCACAAGAATTAACGTTATACTTGAAGATTGAGCCAAAAAGACTACGATAAACTGTTTTGAGATTTTTACATATGTGATTCAAGGAAGAGTCAAACTCTATATTTTTACTTTGTTCGTTAAAAAATTTTCAGAATATTAGTGCTACACACTATACAAGTCAATTACCACCAACTCCGGTTGGTCGGGAAGCAAATTACCACCAACTCCGGTTGGTCGGGAAGCAAATACGACCAACTCCGGTTGATCGGGAATATAATTACCACCAACTTCGATTGGTCGGGAAGCAAATTACCACCAACTCCGGTTGGTCAGAAAATAAATACGACCAACTCCGGTTGGTCGAGAAAAAAATATCACCAACTCCGGTTAGTCGGGAAGAAAATATGACCAACTCTGGTTGATCGGCAATATAATTACCACCAGCTCCGGTTGGTGGGGAAGCAAATTACCACCAACCCCGGTTGGTCGGGAAGAAAATTACCACCAACTCCGGTTGGTCGGGAAGCAAATACGACCAACTCCGATTGATCGGCAATATAATTACCACTAACTCCGGTTGGTCGGGAATCAAATTACCACCAACTCCGGTTGGTCGGGAAGCAAATATGACCAACTCTAGTTGATCGGTAGTATAATTACCACCAACTCCGGTTGATCAGGAAGAAAATTACCACCAACTCCGGTTGGTCGGGAAGCAAATATGACCAACCCCGGTTGGTCGGTAATTCAATTACCACTCCAGTTGGTCGGCAATTCAATTACCACCAACTCTGGTTGGTCGGGAAATTTATATCACCTGGTTGGTCGGGAAATTTATATCACCAACTCCGGTTGGTTGCAGTTTAAAAACCAGACAGGACATTTTTGTCTTTCTACAGATATACATACATATTCATCCCTAAATAAAAGAGATATTTCATAAAATATTTCCAAACCAATGACAGTTAAATTGCAAAGAAAACTAAAGATTTCTTCATTAAAACAAGAACAAATTACATATGATATAAATTGCAGATTACATGTAATGTGAATGGAGTTCATTACAATAAGAAATCATACTCTATAGGTTTCTTTCCCTCTTCCTTTGACACAAGTTTTTGGCGCCAAAAACTTGTTGTCAAGTTTTATTTGTTATAAAACTACCGCAAGTGCACGGGCTATTGAAATATAGCGGGTGTAAGTACGGGTCGAACCCACAGAGATTTCGTCAACTTTTATAAAATATCGATTGTCCAACTAGACATATGAATGTGTAAATGTGATTGAGTGATGAAACAAAATAAAATAAAAATAAATGCGTGACACAAATTATGTAACAAGTATGGAGATATTGCTAGGATTTCGGATCCGTTTACCATTTTTTTTTAGTTTAAGATTAATTAGTCTAACTCGCAATTCCCTTTTATAACTCAAAATTGTACCGACTCTCGTCGCGTAAATTTCGGATGATAAAAACATGAATGTTCAAATAAATATTTTTACATCTCTTTTTTAGATGCCAAAAATCCCTATTCCCTTAAAAATATCACTCCTAAGCATTAAATGTCAAATATAAGCATGGACTATCAAACAATTTAACATAAGCATAATCCATCAAACGTAAGCACATAAAATCAAAGGATGTGAATAAAACAATTAATTTAGAAGGTTTAAAATATCACTCTCGTGATTATTTTAAATGAATACCGAATTTTTAAAACGTTTTTGGAACAAGTAGGGAATTTAGCGAATTAAACCAATTAAACATGCACTAAATAATCATGGTAAATTTCACCTCATCCTACCAATTTAAATTAAAATGACATCATAATTAAAACACAAAAATTGCATGATGAAATACTAATGGCCATAATAATAATCCACTTACAACAATTTGAGTCCCAATATCCGAATGCCAATACAATAAATTCCGCTCCGCACTTGCACACAAAATTTTTACACTCTAAAAATTCCTATCTATATGTACAAAAATGATTTTCCTAAATATATCTCCCCAAAATGTCTCTCTCCAAATTAACTCTACATTGCCCATAATTTATACCAAAAAAGAAACCAACAAAATAGGACAAAGTGGGGGTATAAATCATGGGAATTGTGGGAAGAAATATGGGTTTTGGTAGTGGGGGGTTTACTGCTTCGGAAGAAAAAAAGGAAGGGAAAAAAAAACATGGGTTTTGGTAGTGGGTTGGTGGGTTTGGGTAGTGGGCAAGTGGGTTTGGGTAGTGGGATTTTCGCCAAAAAAACTTAAGGAGCAGGCAGGGGTCGAACCCCTGACCTCTCCTGCGCGCCCCCAAGAGTCCAGCCATTGAGCCAACTTTCATCTTTGTTTATAATATGTCTCCAATTATATTTAACATCATATTAAATCCCAAATTTCATAATTTGCACAATAGCCCAAATCACCATAACTTCTTCATTCGGAGCCCGATTGACTTGCCGTTTGAACCGACGTGACCCTCATTTCGGTGCCAAAAATATTTCAGTAGTGTCCAGGTCTCGGGATTGACTTTGGGCATTGACCCGGGGCTTTGACTTTGACTTTCTTTTGAATTCAAACTTTGCACGGCCATAACTTCTTCGTTTCAACTCCGATTGATACGCCGTTTGAACCCAGGCGTCCCTTGATTCAAGACCTTAAATTTCCATGGTTGGTACGAGTCCGAAATCAGCCATTTGAATTTACAATTTTGCCCCTGAAGGTGCGTAAGTGACCTTTTCATGCTCAATTTGCGCCCGGACTTCACCGCTTTCTTTTTAAACCTGTCAATACTCAAAAATAACTTGAACAAGAGATTAGCAATGAATATAAGATGTGAGCTTGAATTTACCAAAATTGCATTATTAACCCCATTTATTCTTAAATTTATATTTTTCTCTAAAATAATAAAAATATCTATAAAAGCTCTTTATTTATGATAAAATGGGAATAACAACACTTAGATTTGGGTGTAAATAATACAAAATAATGCACTCATCAGTTGGTAAATTAGTTCATCTTTTTCCCGATTGTTAAGACCCTATCGTAGGGCCACCTTTGTTTCTTCCACACATAATTTTCCATACTTTAGCTGCCATTTGGACGTTTCAAACTTTTCCTTGGACATCTCAGTGTTGACTATTTTTTCTTTCCTCTTATCTTGCTAAGTCTTGATAGCGGTGATGAAGCATTATCGATAAATGACTTGATTTATCTTTATCTCGATTATTCCCCAGTCAGTGACACATTTAAGATTTTGGTGATAAGTGAAGGGGATGACCTTCATAGTATGAATCCATCCTCGTCCGAGGATGGAATTATAGGAAAAACTAATGTCAACAACTAAGAACTCGAGTAACTTCTAGATGCTCCCAGTTCGGATAGGTAAAACCAATTTTCGTAGTGTCATAGTCATCTTTTCGACGAAGCCAAATAAATGGATGATCGCTTATTTAAGTTCCTCCATTTTAAGATTGAGTTAATTGAATAGTTTCATGTACCTGACCTCTAAGAAGATTCCATGGCCAACTAATAGCTTATCCACGTCTCAGTTGGTAATTCTGAGAGTGATTAGTAGTGCGTTGTGATGTGGAGTTCATAATTCAATCAGTTCTTCCTCGGTGATGACTATATGTTTATTATAGTTAATATCTTCCAGTTGGCGGTGCTTGGCTAATGGGGTTTTGGTAAAATCAATCTGGAAATCCTCCATTGCTATAGTAACTTTATTTATCTCCATACGAACAACGTTACCTTAGATCTGGTACAAACTTAAATCTCTATGAATGACTACGAACTCGTATCCTATGTCATTATCGTCTGGTATATTATCGATATTTTGGTCGACTTCAATAACGAATATGTTGCCCCTCTTTTCCACATACCTTTTCAAGTGGTCAGCCTGGGATAACTCTTCTAAATGGGGATTGAGAGCCTAATAATTCTTTATTTTGTTCCCATACTCCTTGTGGTAAGAAAATCTAATGGAATTATCCTCTTAGATGGATCTCATGTCATCTTCCTTGTCTATTTTGATGAAATACTAATCTTTGATCTTATTCAAGATCTTGTAAATTGTTTTTTTGAAAATAGTGTTGATCTCCTAAAATGCCTTGGTAGGATCTTCCTTGTCTCTATTTTTGGATCCACCATGCTTCTTCTTTCCCCCTTCTTGGGGTCACTCTCCTTATCGTCATTCTTAGTTGACGTCAAATGATTGTCGTCATGTTGGGTGCCAGTGATCACATTTGCATTTTTTTTATCTGTAACATGAGATCATAAATGGTGTTGGCCTCATTCTTGGTGAGTGTCTATTGTAACATAGAGTTGCTCGACCATCCTATCTTGAACGAGGCCACAAGGACATGTTCAGAGCAATCTTCAACTTCATTGTAAGTTTCCCAATATCGACTTTCGTACTCTCACAATGTTTCTCGGGGTTTATTTTTCATCGTGATGAAACCAGTAGTAAATGTATCGACAAGCTTTTTAAAGTAATTAACCAACCTATGTGGTAGCATCTCAAACCACTTATGTGCGATATCCCCCAAGCTAGAAGGGAATATACGGGACATTAGATCATCATTGTTATTCCATAGGGTAATATCATGCCTATACTAACGGACATGTTTAATGGGGTCAGTGTTTTCATCATAGATATTGAACTTAGGAGTGGCAAATTTTTTAAACATCTCTGGTTCCTCAATCACCTATAAAATGAAGACTTCATCTCACTGATGAGGGTCGTTCTAGCTTATTCTTTGATGGAACTTACCCCATGATGAGTGGGGTGTTTGTCCATATCTCTTCTAATGAGATATGAGAGATCATGTCATTGGTAACCTCCTTCTTAATCTCATCGCATTGGCACACTTCTTCCCACTGAGCGCTCTTCATCGTGATGTGAACTCCTTCCTCAATTGCGAGTTTTACTCTCCTAAGGGCTAGGAGTTCGAGAGTGATGCATGCGCTTGTCTCCATGGAGATCGTAGCAACGTGCATTCTCCTCCTCTTAGAGGTGTGTGGCCTCATCCTGTTAATGGAGTCGTCTTTTATAAATATCAATAAGCCATGAGAACTGAGTAGAGCTGGGATGTTCATTTATTTATTCAGAGTTTCCCTCAAGGGGATCTTATTGTGAATTAAGAGTGTTATGACTCCTATTAGGATGGAGCTCGGACCTAAACCTAAGTGTTGGAGGACCATTTTGACGATTATTGTTTAACGACAGAGGTGCGTTTTAAGGGTGAGACATATCTACATGTGGGATCGATTAGATGAAACAACGAAAACTGATTTCCCATAGACGATACCAATTATAGGAGGTAAAATCCTATTGAAGTATACGTGATTCAAAATGTGCACAATCCCAATTCAAAATTCGCACAATCACACAAGATGAAGTATACGTGATTCAAAATGTGTCGTCTCTCTGTTCTTATTAATTACTTCGCAATTATAAGAATTACATTCCCGATTTTCCAAGGGTGAAGGTTACATTTATAGGGAATAAAAATAGGATCCCACATATAGGACTGAGATTCCCAGATGTTATTGAAGAGATCCAAGTATGAAATCCTAGCGGATAAGGTCTTCCTTTTGTTCTTATGATCAGATATTATGGGGTGGCACGCTTAGTATACAAACTTGATATTGAAAAGGCATATGATAATGTATATTGGAGTTTTTTCTTGATTTTCTTGAGAGGGTGTGGTTTGGTCAGAGGTGGCGGTTGTGGATGGAGAGATTCATTTCATCTTTTAGGTATTCCATGTTTGTGAATGGTTCCTCGAAAGTCTTTATCCCTACTTTTCAAGGTTTACGCCAGAGGGACGTACTCTCACCCTTTCTCTTTATTCGGGTAATGGAAGGGTTGAGTAGGATTTTGTCCAGAGTGCTAGAAGTGGGTAGGTTTAGATTCTTCTAAGGGAATATTTGAAAGGCTCCACATGCAGTGTGTCCCATCTTTTATTTGCGGATGATACCATCATTTATTGTGGTTATGAGGAGGTCCAAGTGACAAGGATTAAGATCATCTTGATGTGTTTCGAGGCAGTTTTACGGTAGCATATAAATGTGGGTAAGTGTGAGATGATATCAGTTGGGAGTCTAGAGAGGGTTAATGTCGATTTTATAAAATACCGCAAGTGCACGGGTTATTATAGAATAGCGAGTGTAAGTACGGGTCGAACCCACAAGGATTTGTCAATTTTAATTATTAAAAGAATTGCAACTGTCCAACTAGATCAAATGGGATAGAGAATGATTATGAACTACACTGAATAAAAGAAACTACGATAAATGAGGGTAACATAAGATATTTGTAAACAATTAGGAAATAATTAGGATTCGGGGTCCATTTATCACGTAACTAATATTTCACATTAATTTAATGTTGTCATTCCCTTTTTCTAACTCAAATTAAACCGACTCTCGCCACGTTTAATTCAGAAAATATGATGGTTATGATCATAATATTTTTAACGTCTCTAATAGACGGCTAAAATCCCTATTCCCTTAGAAAATACAAGTTTTAAAATTCGCAAATGTATATAAGCATGGACTATCAAAACAATTTAAGTACAAGCATAATCCATTAAAAATTACTATTTTTAAATCTCAAAACTTGATTTGACAAAACAATCTTGAAGGTTTTAAAATGAATACCGAATCTTTAATAATAATTAAAACAAGTAGGGAATGACAACATTAAATTAGTGTGCAATATTAGTTACGTGATAAATGGACCCTGAATCCTAATTATTTCCTAATTGTTTACAAATATCTTGTGTTACCCTCATTTATCGTAGTTGCTGATGATGCTAAGATTCAGCACCACCAGATAAAAGGTAGTGAGCTCAAACAGTGATAACAATGGCAGTAACAGAGTTATGTGGGCATGTAAGTGTATAGAAGGGGATGAGTAGAAGAGGAACATATACAATGATGTATAGTGATTCATCCAATCAGGCCTACATCCACTATGTGTGTGTTCCACTATATGGGCACTAATGGCATTGGATACAATACAGATACAACTCTTTATCTCTCTACTGTGTGTACAAACAGAGTTTTAGCTAGGGTAATAATTATCGATACCTTTGCTAGGTTCAAGATGATCAGTATATATAGGGCTTGGGTGGTGTAGTATACCCCCCAAGCATGCACGATGCTCGTGACTGATGATCTAGCCAATCCTCTGCTGACACCTGGCGGTGCCAATGATAATATAATATTCCCTCACGTGAGGGGATGATATTGTTATAACGGTTTAGTCCACGTGCTATAAGAGTCTCACGCGCACTATCCCACGCATTCCCTAAATCACGCGCTGTGATGATGTCACCCTCGGCTATAAGATGTTAGGCCGAGGGTAAGGTTTGTTGTTGGTAATGGGTCCAGATAGGTGTGGGCCTTGTACTATCGTCCTGTCATTAGGTCGTATGACCTTGGTTGATGGGTCGTCTAACCTTGGTTGATGGGTCGGCCCCTTGAGGGGTCGTCTGATTTCTTGGTTGAGGGTTCGTCTTGGCCGACCCTTCTTATAATGGGCCTATGGTAATTGCCCATAATAGACTAGAGCCCTCGTCTGGGTGGTGGACACAATTAGGGTCCGACCCTAATTGTGTACGACCCATCTTCCCTATTGCTTTAGCCACAGTTTTACCCTCTGAGCGTTCTTCCTGTCGTCCTGCCGAGTGTCAGATATATACGGGTGAGATGAATGGGAGAGCGTCGTCTCCAATCGGGGATGGGCCTTCTAGGAGGAAAGAGAGTGTAATTCTTAGTCCAAGCCGACAGGCCGAGGGGGCAGTTCCTTCTGAGGCTGTCCTTGTGACAACCTTGTCCCCTCTTGCCTTTCAGATGGCTTTTCCAGGTGGACCACCGATAGGTAATGTGGCCGAGGGGTCTGGGGGCCAGAGTGGAGAGGATGATAGTGAGAGTTCGAATGTAGATCAAGTTGACACTTCTGGTGCCTCGGTCTATGTCTCATCTGTCAGAGATCGTGACCTCCTACTGTGGAGGCACACATTTGGTGTTCAACCCAATATAAATATGAGGGTCCCAAATGTAAACGAGAAGGACTTTCAGGGAAATGAGGGGGAAGTTTTTGTTTATGAGCAGATGCTTAGGGTAGGAGTTAGGTTCCCTTTATATCCTGCAATAGTTGACATACTATCTCCCCTTGGGGTTGCTTCTTCTCAACTTTCTCCCAACTCTTGGAGAATCATCCTCGGTTACATTTCCCTCTGGAAAAACACTTTCACTGACAAACCTTCAGCTGACCTATATATAGCCTGTTATAATATCACATCCTCATCCAAGTAATCTGGGTATTTTCACCTGGGGGCAAGGAAGTCCGATAAAAGACTTATTCATGTAGCCCAAACCTCTAACCATGACTGGAAGAAGAGGTTTTTCTTCATTTCTGGGGATTGGTAATTCCCAGTCGGGGTAGAATCTTCAGAACACAGTCCGAGGGTTCCAAGATTATGGTCAAACCCTTCAATGAAGGCACGTTCAGACCCCGAACTTATCTTGGACGAGAGGGATATTGTCGAATATCTGAGGGAGCAAGGGAGATCTGGTGAAGTTGCCAAATTTGAAGACTTGATGACCCCTCGTTTCCTTAAAGAAGATGGTCTGAGGGTCAGCCCTTTAACATAATTATATGAGTTACTTATTTGATTTAATTTTCTCAAGTGTTTCCTCTTTACTATTGTCTATTTATGATGTATCGTCTCCTTTGCAGGTCGCCCTCCAAACATTTCTGACCAACTCTAGGAGATGACTGCTCCAAGTTTAGTGGCTAGTCTAGGAAAGAAAAAGGGCAAAGAGCCTCATCATACTTAAAGGAAGACAAATGTCGTGGGGTTGACCCAGGCGGAGCCAATCATCATACTTAAAAAAGTAAGGAGCCTGAAGTCCTTGGTGGCTCTCGACCTGAGTTTAGGACGAGGGCAAGGGTGGAAGCCCCTCAGACACACAATGAGTGGACTAGCTCCTCGTCCAGCATGGGGGCCTTCTGGTCCCAGAATTTAACATTTTTGAAGGGGGAACCCTCTTCCCTCATAGCCAACCTGAGGGCGGACAAGGCCTCGATGTGCTCTGCTCCCTCGGCTGCAGATTATGGCTTCTTATCCAAGATACCCCCAGCCAAGGTCTATGACTACGGTCTGCACACCCTAGCTCAGGTATATCCTTCAATTCTCACTTTGTGATTTACTAATATCTTACCAACTGTTCCCTCGGCCGTTTAATATTTGCTTGTCTTCATGCAGTCTATCTGTGCCTTTACTTCTCTACTAAATGGATGGCTTCCAATCAGCAGAAGTTCTATGAGATCGAGAGAGACATTCAGCACTAGGCCAATCTGAAGACCGAGCTGGAGACTTCTAGGGCAGAGTTAAAAAGTACTAGGATAGAGCATGCCAGGGTCCTTGATGAGTTGGTGAAGCAGTACGAGGTTGACCATAAGGAGAAGGACAACTTAATCAAGGAGAAGGAAGAGGCCTTGCTCAATCATGGGGTCCAATTCAAGAAAGAACTTATCGAGGCAGTTACTCAGGCAGTTGCCGAGGTAGTTAAAAAGGCCAAGGTTGATGTTGTGGAGGCTTACAAGCTTTTGGACGAGTTTCAAGGTTTTGGCCTTAAGTATCTGGAGCGAGGGATCAAGACGGCCTGTCGGTGGGTCATCCTGAAATTTGCTGATGCTGTGTCATCTATCCATCCCTCCCTTGAATCAGTGGAGCTGGACGACCCCCTTATAGTCGAGGCCCTGGTTCATGTAGAGTCTCAAGTCAACGTCGAAGGCACCAGCACATCTGAGGATCGACCTATCTTAGTTATTGAAGAGACTCCTTTGGTGGACGTTGAAGCCCTACCTACTGATGTTGTCCAATAGGGTGGTTTCGTGTAGCCTATATCCCTCATCTTGTAAAAAGCATTTTTGTACTTTATGTTTTCGACTAACATTTGTAACACTGTAATATAATCCTCCATCATGTCTTTCTATTATTGCTTCTTATTTGTTGTCTTGATATATCTGTACTATCCATCTTATATAAGTCCCCCTCGTCTTTCTTAGGGATGAATGAAGGGTCGTCCCTGCCATTCACCCTCATTATAACCGAGTGTGATAATTCACCAACTAAATGGTGTTTTTTTTATTTTTTGTTTTTTTTAAATTACAAGTCCCTCCTCGTCTTTCTTGGGGGTGAATGAAGGGTCGTCCCTGCCATTCACCCTCATTATAGCCGAGGGTGGTAATTCACCAACTAAATGGTGTTTTTAAATTACAAGTCCCCCCCTCGTCTTTCTTGAGGGTGAATGAAGGGTCGTCCCTGCCATTCACCCTAATTATAGTCGAGGGTGGTAATTCACCAATTAAATGGTGTTCTTAAATTACAAGCCCCCCTCGTCTTTCTTGGGGGTGAATGAAGGGTCGTCCCTTCCATTCACCCTCATTATAGCTGAGGGTGGTAATTCACCAACTAAATGGTGTTTTTTTAATTACAAGTCCCCCCTCGTCTTTCTTGGGGGTGAATGAAGGGTCGTCCCTGCCATTCACCCTCATTATAGCCGAGGGTGGTTTAGAAAGAATTTCCCCAATCATATTAAAAATTGGCATACACAAGATGAGGGGTCAATATGATATTCTCATTAATATTCCAAGTGTTTTGCTAGATCAACACATTCATTACAACTGTGGTCCGATAGGACATTACAACATTATTAATAATACTTCTTCAAATGATCTGCATTCCAAGGGTTCGAAAAGGTTTCCCCTTTAAGGTTCTCTAGCCTATAAGTCCCTAGGACGACTTCATCAATGACCCTATACGGGCCATGTCAGTTTGGGTGGAGCTTGTTAGGTTTATGCCATGTCTTCTTGAGGACTAAGTCCCCCACAATGATTGGCCTTTTCTTCACCCTCTGGTTGTAAAACCTGGCAGTCCTTTGCTGATAGGTTGCTTGCCTTATCTCAGCGTCTTCCCTTCTCTCCTTGATCAAGTCTAAATCAAGTCTCCTTTCCTCCGTATTTCTCTGGGGGTCATACATCAGGACTCTGTGAGTGGGAAACCTGATTTCAATGGGGTTGACGACTTCTGAACCAGATGTGAACATGAAAGGGGTTTCCCAGGTGGGGGTCTTTGCCGTCGTCCTATAAGCCCACAGCACAGCGTATACCTTTTCAACACATCTTCCTTTGGCCTCCTCGAGTTTTTTCTTGATCCCATCTAGGATTATTATGTTTGTAACTTCAGCCTGTCCATTTTCCATAGGTCGGCCTGGGGTAGAGAAGAATTGCTTGACACCTACCCTTTCACAGTATTTTTCCATGGATGCATTATTGAATTGTGTCTCGTTATTCCAGATGAGGGTTTTGGAAAGACCATATCTGCATATAATATTTTTCCAGATAAATTGTAAGGTCTTCTGCTCGGTGATCGTGACCATCAGCTCTGCCTCTACCCACTTAGAGAAGTAATCGATTGCCACTATCAAATATCGGTAGTTGTTGACAGCCCTGGGCAAGGGTCCAACCTAGTCGATTTTCCATACTGCGAATGGCCATGGGGAAGTGATGGAGGTAAGAGGCTGATGGGGGTGATGAGGGATGGTGGCGTACCTCTGGCATTTATCACACTTTCTTACGTATGCCGTGGCATTTTTCCCCAAGGTCGGCCACCAGTATCCCTGGGTTACTATCCTCTTCGCTAACGACCTGCCCCCTATGTGGCTTGCACAAGATCCCTCGTGTACATCTTTCAATATGTGTGGAACCTCATATGGGTGCACGCATCTTAACAAAGGGAGCAAGAATCCCTTTTTATATAAGGTGTCTCCGATGATCGTGAACTTTGCGGCTCTGTATCTCAACTTATTCCTTTCTTATTTTTCTTCTGGAATTTCCCCATCTTTAATGTGTTTGACTAGGGGGTTAATCCAGGAGGCCTCCTTGGATATATTTAAACAGGAGCCAAGTGTTCCATCTGCCTCTTCAATCATTGGTCGCAGTAAGATTTCCACTGGTACAGTCCTCCTGATATCTGTCCTAGTTGCTGAGGTTAGCCTGGCAAGTGCGTCGGCTTGACCATTATCCAGCCTAGGTACCCTTTTGAACTTTGCCTCCTTAAATCTATTCAATAATAACTTTACTTTATCAAGATACTTGACCATTATTTCATCTTTGGCCTCATATGCTCCCAGTATTTGATTTACCACCAATCTCGAATCACTGTGAACCAAGATCTGGTCAACGTTAAGAGACCTAGCCAAAGTGAGGCCTGCTATCATCGCCTCATATTCAGACTCTTTGTTGGAGGCTTTGAAGTTGAACCTCAGGGCGTACTCAATGTCTGTTCCGTCAGGTGCTGATACTATCAATCTAGCCCCACTTCCACTTTCGCAAGAGGACCCATCAATGAAGAGGTTCCATACAGTTTGTTCGTCTGAGAAATTTACCTCTATGAGGGTTCCCTATCTGAAGAGATATCTTCCATCCTCATTTTTAATAATTTTTTCCTTTGCGATGCTTGCCTCAGCCTCATCTGTGGACGGGTTGACAACTCTGCCTCATTGAGTATCTGTCCCTTTGAGGCTTTCATCTTCAGCCTCATCATCTTCCCAGGTAAATTCAACCACAAAATTTGCTAATGATTGCCCCTTAATGGCCATCCTAGACTGATACACAATGTCGAACTCTCCCAGCTCTATAGCCCAAGCCATAAGCCTCCCCAATTTTTCTAGCTTGTATATGACCTACCTAAGAGGAGAGTCAGTGAGGATGACCATTGTATGGGACTGAAAGTATGGCTTCATCTTTCTTGATTCATGGGTCAGGGCATAGGCTAACTTCTACATCCTGGGGTATCTTTGCTCTGCCCCTTGGAGTGCCTTGCTGTTGAAATACACAGGCTTATGCACCCCGTCCTCTTCTCTTATAATGGAGGCACTTATTACCGATTTTGAGACGTCCAGATACACATATAATCTCTCACCCCGCACTAGGTGTGACAACAACATGGGAGACCCTAAGTATGACTTTAACTCTTTGAAAGACTGGCCACACTCCTCGCTCCATTCGAAGGCATTTTTGAGAATTTTAAAGAAGGGCAGACATTTATCAATGGCTCTGGATACAAACCTATTCAGAGCAGCAACTCTTCCTTTGAGCCTCTGGGCATCTTTAATGGTCCTAGGGGTCTTCATCTCTAGTAAGGCCTTTATCTTCTCATGATTGGCCTCAATGCCCCTTTGATTGACAATAAACCTTAAGAACTTCCCTGATCTGACTCCAAAGACACATTTAGCTGGGTTGAGCTTCATTCGGTACTTCTCCATCGTGTTAAAGGTCCTCTCGAGGTTGACCATGTGATCCTCAGCCTTCAAACTCTTGGTTAACGTGTCGTCTACATAAACCTCCATAGACTTCCCAATTTGGTCTTCAAACATTCTGTTCACAAGGCGCTGATACATTGCCCCTGCATTCTTTAGGCCAAAGGGCATGACCTTATAACAGTATGTCCCCTTATCGGTAATGAAAGCCATTTTTTGGAGTCTTCTGGGCTCATTAAGATTTGGTTGTAACCTGAATATGCATTCATGAAGCTCATAAGCTCATATCCTGCGGTAGCATCTACCATCTGATCGATGCGGGGAAGAGGGAAACTGTTTTTGGGACAATATTTGTTGAGGTTAGTGAAGTCTACACACATCCTCCATTTCTCATTGGCTTTGGGAACTAAGATCGTGTTAGATAGCCATTCGGGATAGATAACCTTCCTGATGAACTCGGCCTTTTCCATCTTTTTAACCTCACCCCTTATGACCTCATAATTTTCTCGAGAATAAATCATCCTCTTCTGTTTCACAAGCTTCACGTCTGTTACTACATTTAGCTTGTGGCACATGACTTTGGAGTTAATCCCCGGCATGTCTGCATGACTCCATGCAAATACGCTCTATCTCCTCCTTAACAGCCTGATGAGATCTTCCTTTATTTCTGTCTTTAGAGCTTTTCCAACCTGGATGGCTTTTTTTGGCTCATCCTCATTGAGGATGACGGATTCTACCTCTTTCTCGATTTCCCTTTCTTTAGTTTAGTCTCATCCCTGGGGCCAAGAGTATCAATATTGTAAGTAGTTGTTGCCTTAATGTGTGCTTCTTTTTCCTCGGTAGAGTTGAAGTAGCACTCCCTTGCCATGGTCTGGTCTCCCTGAACTTCCCCAACCCAGTAAAGGGTCGAGAATTTTATCATCTGGTGAACCGTGGAGGGCACAACCTCAAATTCCTTGAGGGCCACTTGCCCCAGTATGATGTTGTAATCTGAGAAGACGTGCTCATCCATCACAAAAAAGTTAACCTTCTTGGTAAGCCATCTCAGTCACTCGTCCCGCATTCTGACATCGGCCTCGTACACTCTCAGGGGGTGAACTTTTTCCCCACTTAAACCAATCAAAGGGTGGTGTTACGGGATGAGCCTAGTATGGCTAAGCCCTAAGGCCTTGAAGCATGGACAGAACATCACATTTGTTGATCTGCACCCATCCACTAAGATTCTTGGCACCTCACATCCGTGCACCCTAGTGGTGATAACTAGAGGGTCGTCATGTGGGGCTAGGAGACCCTTGAAGTCCATTCTTAAGAAGCCCACTATTAAAGTGTCTATTTCAACTTTCTTCCCCTTCTATGGATTCGTTTCAATGGAAGTTGAGAGTACATTTTTTGTTACTGCCTTGGCCTCGGCCACATGAGCCTTCCTATCGGAGACCTCTGATCCTCCTCCCGCTAGTCCTCCGGAGATCATCCTAACACCGAATGAGATCATATTGAGCCTTTTCACTGGGTCTTGGTCGTCTCTCGTCTGGAGATCTGGGTCGTCCTCATCATCCGAGGGGTCGTCCCTTTGATTTGGTGGATCTTCTCTGCACGTATCACCTCTCTTCTTTCTATGGTCGTCCCCTCGGCCCCTCTTAAAGGCGCCCTTGTCCACGTACTTTCTTAGCTTCCCTTCTTTCAGCATTTTTTTCAATTTCATCTTTCAAGGCAAAGAACCTGTCAGTTACATGACCAAGATCTTGGTGAAATTCACACCATAGGCTTTTGTTCCTCTTGTGAGGAGGTGCCCTCAACTTCTAAGGCCATTTTAAGGATCGGTCACTCTTGATCTCATTCAGAATGTGCTCACAACTGACTGTTAGAGGGGAATAATCAGGGAACTTATCATCTGCTAGCCTCCTCTTCCCCTCCTTGTTCTTTTTCTGGTACTTCCCCCCACTAATACTTCCTTTTTCATCCTCATACTTGGCGGCCATCGCCTCTTCGGTGTTCATCACTTTTTTCACCGTGGCCAACAGCTCTGCCATAGTCTTCGAGGGATCTTCGACAAGTTTCCATAGTAACTTACCCTTTTGGAGTCCTCCAATGAGAGCCGTCATGGCTATATTCTCCTCGTAATCTTTGACCTCCAGCTTTGCTTTGTTGAATCTGGCTATGTAGTCTCTTAGGCTCTCGTTCTTCCCCTTCTTAACATAGAGCAAGTGAGTTGTCTTCTTCTGTGGCCTCACTCCGAAGTAGAAGTTATGGATAAATCGATCTGCTAGATGCTTAAAGCTTTCAATGGAGTTCTTCGGAAGAGAGGTAAACGAAACATGTGAGGCCCCAGTCAGAGTGCTGGATAAGGCACGACACCTCATCTCATCTGGAATGGAGTATATGTCTACCGCTGACTGGTACATCTTAATATGATGGACCGGGTTGGCACTCCCATCATAATTTGGGGTGACCACAGGTGGCTTAAACTTGGATGGCGTAGGGAAGTTAACTATCTTCGCTACGAAAGGTGAACCTATAGAGTATCCTCTTTGAAGAGGGTCTCAAATTTTCAAGATGTCATCGGTTTTATTCTCCAACCTTTGGATCGAGTCGTTCCACGGCCTCATAGGGTGTCGATTTTATAAAATACCACAAGTGCACGGACTATTATAGAATAGCGAGTGTAAGTACGGGTCGAACCCACAAGGATTTATCAATTTTAATTATTAAAAGAATTACAACTGTCCAACTAGATCAAATGGGGTAGAGAATGATTATGAACTACACTAAATAAAAAAAACTACGATAAATGAGGGTAATACAAGATATTTGTAAACAATTAGGAAATAATTAGGATTCGGGGTCCATTTATCACGTAACTAATATTGCACACTAATTTAATGTTGTCATCCCTTTTTATAACTCAAATTAAACCGATTCTCATCGCGTTTAATTCGGAAAATATGACGGTTATGATCATAATATTTTTAACATCTCTAATAGATGGCTAAAATCCCTATTCCCTTAGATAATACAGGTTTTAAAATTCACAAATGTATTTAAGCATGTACTATCAAAACAATCAAAGTGCAAGCATAATCTATCAAAAATGACTATTTTTAAATCTCAGAACTTAATTTGACAAAACAATCTTGAAGGTTTTAAAATGAATACCGAATCTTTAATAACAATTAAAATAAGTAGGGAATAAACAACGATAAAATTAACGTGACAATATTAGCTAACTATGATAAACTTCACCCTACTCCTAATATAAGAATCAAGCTACCATAATGAAAGAGAAATTGCAAGAATGAGTAGATATCTTCATTAATAAATCAAACTTACAAATAGTTCTCTCACAACAATCTTCAATCCTATAAAAAAAATGATAAAAACTTGGCCCTCAAATTGATTACAATCACTCAAAGTTGCTCCTCGAAATCCTCCACAAAATTCCTCTTTAATTGTCCCCGAAATTATGAGCCCAAGGGTCCTTTTTATAGGACAAGTGGTGAGGTATTTGAGTTGGGGCGGGACTCTTTCTGATTGGCCGAATGGTGTTGGTAGCTATCTCTCCACCTCTTTAATCTTTGGATCATGATAAGGGACGAAATTTCCCCCCACTCGAAAACTCTTATCTTTTCTTACTGAACACGCATGGAGAGTTTCATCCAAATCGGAGAATACAAATTTCTGCCTTTTAACGATTTCACAAGAGTAAAACCTTCTTTTTTTCGAACGACCGTAAAAATTGGCTTTTTCGCGCCTTTTTTGAATTGATCATAAATTTGCACCAAATTCCATCATTATCTGCAAAAATTTCACTAGGCAACTTTTTTCACAAATTAGCACAAGAATCTTATAAAATTATCGAAGTGCCCATTTTTTATTTAAAATTGTCATTTTCAATACAAATCCAATCATTTTCACATTTTTTCCTCTTTTTAATAAATTAGTCCTAAGAACTTATTAAATACACTAAAATGGGACTAACAAAGTATAGATTTGAGTATACAATGTACAAAATAATGCACGCATCACCTACCCAGGCCCACTTTTAAAATCTTAACTTATGTGTGATAAAGATACAGATATATGTACAAATTTCAATCACGAACTTATTTAATTAGAGTCAATTTATGAATCAAATTAATTTAGCCCTCAAAATCAACTAGCTACGTGCATGCATGTGTCAAACCAACATAAATAAAATATGCGACACAAAGTTGAGGAAAAATCCCCTCAGGGCAAAACCTTCTTATTTCACTATAATGATAAATCGCAACTTACATGGTTACAGTGAAATACAGTTTTTTTACACATGAATACCCGCAGGCGTTGGTCGACGTCGTCAGTAATGAATTACGCACAGCAATCTACAAGAACCGTAATCCTATCTTCAGCAAAGATCCACACGTAGCGAACCTTAATGACACACAGCCATATGATGTAAATATCCTCTCCACAAAAGTATGAACACCAGCAAAGTGTGTTTTCAAACTCCAAAAATAGTTCACATGAATAATTGGGACTTTTGTGAATTGCAAACAAAAGAGATTTAACTCTAAAAGTAGAAGCCAAAAGGTTTCTGCTGATTTTGCAGTGTTTGCAGAATGTAAAAACGTACAGACTTCTTATGAAAAACGGAGTTGAAAGACCCTTTTATAGAATACTTAAGTTGGTGGGTCGTTCGAGCGAGACACGATGCCGTTTGATATATCGCGCGACATGCAGTATTGTTTGAGCGACATACGATGTCGTTCGAACGAGATGATTAAACTAATATATTTTTCTTGTTTATCCTTTCAGTAAATGCACCACCTCAAACACTCCGAAAAATATATTTTTGACGAAAATCATTTAATGCACCGCTCCAACGCTTAGAAAATATTTTGTGAAAAATATCCCAATATCCTAAGTGAATTATTAAGGAATTAAAAACACTGCTTTACCAAATTCATCTCACGGAGGCATGATTGTTGATAAAGCCTGATATTTGGACCGTCTCGTTGCGTATTTGATCTTGAAAATCTTCGATGGTTGTAGCGGTATATGACATACTGAATTGTGACAGACTATGTCCTTACAAATCTCCTCCTGTGTCTATTCCAGTACAAAAAAAAAACATCTGAATTATCAATCTCAAAAATGACCTATACAAATCTACCCTCCCATAAACTCAAAATTGGAAAGATAAACTGACAAGTCTTCAAACTTCGCTTCAAGAATCAAATCTTCAAAACTTTAGAGTTTTCTCATCAGGGTGTGCAACATAATGATCTTCAATTGTACCTACACATACGAGGCAAAGCAAAAACCTCGTGACGTATCGAGTTTGAAATGAGATAAGCATAAACATGAAAGTAGGCATGTCAATCGAGCTCTATGAGCTGAGCTTGTGATTAATCAGGCTCGGCCCAAATTTGATTTACTCGGATCAAGCTCAAGCTCGGCCCGAATGACCCTGAGAGTGTTTGGCTCAAGCTCAGCTCACAAAGAAAATCGGGCTTCGAGCCCAATTTGAGCAGGCTCGAATTAAATAGTCCAATACATATTTATTTATTTTAATAATAAATATTCATATATTCCAATACATATTTATTTATTTTCATAATAAAGATTTATATTTCAGCAATAAAAAACACATTTCAGCATTAAAAACCATATCTCAACATTAAAAAAAACGTATTTCAGCACTAAAGTATTAATAAATGGCCCATCTTACTTTTGTTTCTTTCATATTAAGTCCAATAATTTATTTGCATAAGAATAAAATTATAAAAAGTATTTTTAAAAAAAATATTTTTACATATCATGGAAAATAAAATAATTTTGTATATATATTTATATATATTATTTCGGGCCGAGCCTAGTTTGGGCTTGAAAATGTTTTGCTCACGCTTGGCTCAAATTGAATTCGGGCTTAATATCTCGGCTCAAACTCGGCTCAGCTCAGACTCAATAAAATCTTGGCCCAAATTTAGCGGGCCAAGCGAGCGAGCTTTGGTCCTGCTCGACCCAATTGACAGGCCTACATGAAAGCATAATCAATTCTCCCCCATAAAATCATCATAATTCGTTCTCCCCCTTTTTATCTGTCCGAAATAGACAAGGAAATGAATAAATCACATAAATCAAATTAGGGTGTCACGGTAAACCAAGGCAAACAAACTATTTTTAATTTTTCAGATTTTTCTTACAAAAATGCAAAAATTATGTTACAAAATAACCACACACCATGAATTTTCACTAAAATAGCCAAATCAAGGAAAGGGAATGAATGGGTGTGAACAAATTCGATAGGAAAATCGACTCAATCATGACATGTGTGCAAGATGCATAAGTGTACTCCTAACGAATGAACATCAAAATAGTCCTTAGGTGTAAAATTATTGAATTTAGATGACATCGTCTTAATCATATCAACAAATCAAAGTATAAATGATTTCCACACCAATAACGTCCAAAACTATGTAATATTTTTTCGTGAATTTCAAGGACGTGCAAACCATTTTAAAATCCATCCAAACTCCCTCATTAAAAGATAGTGCGTTTTATTTTTCTTATGAGGTGATGAAACTAAAACCTATTGGCCCATTTTTGGCATATATATCTTTTCATTGCCTTTTAATTTTTTCGGTCTATTTTAAACCTCATTGGACCCCGGATAATTTTCAATTCCTCACTTTTTTAGGTCCATTTAAACGGTGGCTTTATCGCAAAGGGAAAAATAAAATACCTTCCGCAGCCCTTTTTCGTTTTTCAAAATAAATCACATAAAAACTTACAAATGGTTTATATCATGTAATACTTTTTGTCAAGTTTTATCGCATTTGATTCGTTGTATAGACAGACTTGAGATGAAAGCACTCAACCAACATGTGATAGACAAGCACAAAAGTCAAACAAATCCATGCATGTGTGCAATAAAGTCCAAATGAGTCAAACATGTAGGTAGCAACACTAAATATCATCTTAAAGACTCCAAACTTTATAAATCACATGAATGACGCAACATATTGTCTCAAAACACTATCAAATAATCACATGGATAGGAAATGAAAGTGTGACTCGGTCATCATACGTGTCCATTCATACACGGTGTAAACAAAATACAAAACTCTTTTTGAATTTTTTAATTTTTCAAAAAAATAATGATCTTTTTGAACATTATTTTGAATCAACCCAGCAGTACCAAATAAACTAACAATATGAACTAGAGGACTGCAAATAGAAAATCTCCAGGGGTCGCTTGAACGAAGAACCATGTCGCTCGAACGAAGCGCCATGTCGCTCGAACGACAAGGGATGTCGCGAGAAGATGGTTCGCGTGACATCAGAAATCGCTCGAACAAAAACTCCTCTCGTTTGAACAAAAAAATCCATTTTCACTGATTACCTAAAATGTCATGCAATTTTGTCCAGTGAAAAAATTTCGTGAAAATAGTTCCTAGATTGGGCAAACAGATCCAAAACAGTGCTAAAACAGTAGCAAAAACAAGAAAATAATGTAAAGTACAAAATGATACATACTAGCAATAGGCAAAATTGTCATCATGTAAATCATCCTATGCGAGCAAAAAGTCTAGACCTCATCCAGTAGGTGTGGTGCAGTTTTCCAAAGATGGTGACATCTTTTGAAACAACTCCATCAAGTCATGTGAAGTCTTGACCAAAAATTTTATTTACTCACGAATATGTGAAAACTCTCTATCATTATGTGCAAAAAAAGTATCATGAGTGGGTGCATGTGTGCAAACATGTGTAGAAGCAAAGTGTGACACATTACCCAACTTAAAACAAAAGTCCCTAAGGTGTCCTTTCTTTTTGAAATGGGAGCAAACATAAACAGGTCTAGGTACACCTCTCTCAAAAACTCTAGCATGTTATCTCCTAACGGGTATGGGATGCCTAGGTGGGTTGGGTCGAGAGTCGTGCGGGTCTAACACTAAAGTAGGAACCGGCTCGGGTGCAACGAAAGAAGTGGATGCAACGTCATGACTTATTCATATACTCTCACCACTACCCAAATTTGGATAGAGAACCATCTTTTCAACCTTCTTAGATGCATTATATAAAGGGACTTTAGCCTCCAGGGCGTGCTTATGATCTTTCTCTAATTGTGACACGCAAGCTATAAGTTCACTCTTTTTCCGATGATCAACTGCTCACTCAAACTAATCTTCACCTTCTAAAGTTGACTCGCCTTAGCCTCAAAACCTCTCAAACTCTCAAACTCTCTCTCCAAATATCTCACCTTAAGACCTAACTCCTTATTCGATTTCTTAGTCTTTAAGGTCTCGGTGTACAATTCTCTAAAAGAAATCTGGAGCTCACTTTCATCTCCACTTTCACACTCGCTCTCAGACTCGCTACAAACACTCAAATCCTCCTCGGGGGTCTCACGTGCACAATTTTCCTCATCATCATGGGACAAAGTGGGTGTGCTCTCGTGACTGTCTAAAAAGGCAATACACTTTCCTTGTGAAGACTCATCCTCGAAATCTCTCACATCTTCCTCACTATCACTCAGAGTCAACTGGCATAGAAACTTTCTTTTCCTCTCTCATAAGTCTAGTGGGACACTCAAATGACTTATGCCCTCTCCCCTCACACTCAAAACATTTCAAATTTTCAAAATTTTCTTCACCCTCTTTCTCTTCGTCACCGCTTTCTTTGGCCTTGTCTTTCCTTTTATTTTTCTCCAAAAATCTTTTATTGGAAGAATTTTGTTTCGAAAACTGGAGAAACCTTTTGGAATTCTTTGCAAGCAGGGTCATGTCAAAATTAGACTCGTCCTCAGACTCGGACTCACAAAAACTCACTTTCTTTTTCCTATCACTCGTGGACACTTTCTTTCCCTTCCTAGTTTGGGCTTTAAGCTCTATCCCTCTATCCTTAGGTTTAACAGTGTCGGGGGACATGTCAATTTTGTACATCTGGAGGTATCCTACCAACTCTTCTAGTTCCAGACGACTCAAATTTCCTAAGGTATTCAAAACAATTACTTTTGGGATAAAACGTTTAGGCATTGATCTTAAAATATTTTTAACCACTCGTGCATCAGGTATAGGCTCACCAAGATTAAAACTAGTGTTGACAATATCAGACAAACGTGCATAAAACTCGTCAAAACACTCAATCTCTAACATAGTGATCGTCTCAAATTAAGTGGTCAAATTTTGAATTTTAGACTCTTTGACCGCATTAGTGCCTTCGTGGGTAAGTTGCAAAATATCCCACACTTCTTTAGACATGGTGCACGTCATAATACGCCGAAACTCGTATGTAATACCCCGTATTTTTAGTGACATTTATTTTTGGGATTAATTGAACTAAATGCGTATTAATTGGTAATTAATCTGGATTAAAATACTAGCGAGATGCGAGTTGGTATTTGATTATATGTGCATATATGATTATATATGAATTTGGAATTATGAAAATTGTCGGGAGATTTAAATACGGCAATTTGGGAATTTTGTTGAGACGCGTGTGACCGCCGCGTCATGTTGTATTATTTTAATTATAAAAAGTAAATTTTATTTCTATTATCTGTATGGTCATTTTGAGTGCGCCAACGCGTCCGGAAGGGTCGATATAGTCAGAAAACACTAGCCGGGGGTTTAGTTTGGGTCCCGGGGTATTTTTAGGCCATACCGGCAACATATAGGGGTAGTTTGGTAATTTTGCATTTTTGAGAATTAAAAGTGACGAAAATTAAGAGTTTTTATCTGATTGGGAATTGACCCACTAAACCCACTAACCAACCCTTATTGACCCATTAAGCTACGGGGGTTATTAGATTAGGTTTCCAATATTTTTCCAAAACAAAACCCTAGCCACCATAGCCATTGGAGAAGAAAGCTTGGAGAAAGAGAGAGAGAGGGAATTCTGCAGAAAGAGAGAGGAAATCGTCATCAAAATCAGAGATCGAATCAAGGCAAGTGGTTTAATTTACATTTTTATGCAGTAAATGTTTCTTCCATGTTAGAAATCTTAATAATCATTCTTGTTTGAGAGATAAAGGAAAACCCATGAAATTGGAAGTTGTTAGTTTAATTTTGGGTGTAGGTTTGCATGTAGAAACGTTATTGGAAGATTGAATTAAGAGAAATACTAATTTATGTGGTATAAAAACGGATTAAATTCTAAGAATTGATGAGGATAAATTCTAGGGTTTATGTTCTTGAAATTTGGGGGAAAGGGTAGAGATTTGATGAATTAATGATGTTTAGGATGTGCTAATCCCTTAAAAGATGTTAGTATATGACCTTAGTATTTTTTAGGATGATGGGAGACCTTAAAACATTGTTGGGATGAATTTTGGTTGAGATTGGAGGTGTAGAGATTGGTAAAAAAAACGAGATAGGATTTCTGGGCTTGAATCAGGTCACTCGTTAGAAGACCTACCCAAGTCGTTCGAACGAGATTCTAACGAGTTGACAGTTCAGGGTTCTAACGAGAGGGATGTTCGTTCGATAATCTCGTTCGAACGAGATCTCGTTAGATAGCCCAGTTCGTTCGAACGAAATCTCGTTCGAACAGCCTCGTTCGAACGAGACTTCTAACGAGCTGGCAGTTTAGGCCTTTTTGGCCTGTTTTGATTTTGGGAGTCCCGTAAACTTGTTCGATGATAGAGATAACATTCCTTTGATGATGGATTGGTATACTTGGGACATTTGGGACATTATGAGGAGTAAATGATATAAGAGTGGATCGAATCAAATAGACATTATGAGCTGAGACGTGAGTGCCTACTACGACGTGAGAATAAATTATGGCGCGTATAATTATGGACCGGGATTATATAAGTTGTATATATATTAAGTTGGTACGCGAATGCGTTATGTATTACAATTAAACTAAAGTGATTACTAAGATGCGTGTTTACTTAGTATTGATATATGATTTGTGTGTATGACATACCTACCATACTTGCTATCACGGGAGGTTTGCGTTCGCTTAGGGCCCTCTAATCCTTGTGTTGCCCGGATTTAGACTGGTTACCTCGATGAACATAGGTCAGAGAAGGACTTATTGGGATGTTAATAATTCTGCTGATCGTGGGAGCGCAGGTATGTGCGTGACCCATGTGATGTGACTGTGTTCGCCTCCATTATTTGTGATGTTGTTATCTGAGAACTATTCCTGAGAGATTCGAAATATGTGATCCTTATGTACGTGATGTACCGGGATGGATAGCAGAGTATGTGTGCACCGCAGCTTAGCTCTCGGGGTGCTTGTATTGTATATTTATGTTGTGGAAAATATACACTTAGTAAAATGAGAAATTTCATATGGTATTGTGTGTATAACTATGGAATAACATAACAGGGATAATCTATAACGAGTTGTATTACTTTTATATGAGAACCTGAATTTACGTTAAGCCCCCCCTATTTAATTGAGATCGTTATAATGTTAATGGGAACCGAGTAATAAGGGTAGAACCTATGACAGTCTAGCTAAATATGATGTCACTTAGCTAGTAGTTTGTGTCATTTTTAGATGGGTATTTACGTTAGGAGTGCACAGTTAGACGAGAGGTGAGAATTTCATGTGAGTGCACGTCCTAACATGTACTTTGCATTTAATGTTTTAAATGTTTTTAAAGCACTTGCAGGTGTATTAAAATATCTCCACATTCGGGCTCTGACCCGATTGCTTTCAAATCTATTTTCTTGTAAAACCATTTTAGGTGCCCAGCCACAAGGACACCATGCATAGGATACTCATTCAGGTGACGAGCTGTAGCTGTTTGTGGAAGCTACAGGGATTTGCTTTTAGACGCTTCTATCATTTGGATTCCAGATTCAGTATCTATCAGTTGTAGGGCATGTTGCCCATTTCTATTAGAGACATCTTTCATTTCAGTTTTTCAGACTTTGGCATGTATTGATTCAGTATTCAGTTTAATTATTTCAGTTGTGGACTTGTAGTGAGGAGTTTTCCTCCAGACTTTATTTACATTATGTGATGGTCATTCTATTTACTTCGTTATGGTGAATTTTGTTATTATTCTTCATTACACTTGTTGCATGTTAATCAGACTTAGATTAAAATTTGACAACTTACTTTTTAAATACTAGGTGGTTAGTAATAATAAAAAAATTTCGACAGTGATGCTATTAACTGAGCCAACTTGGCATTTTGATTTAATTTAATAAAGGAGTAGCTACCCGGTATTTAATTAGTCGGGGTGTCACAGGTGGTATCAGAGCATCAGGTTCTAGTGTCATTAGGATCTGAACGGCTTATTATGTTTTCCGCTAAGCTTCCTTTGATATAGAGCCCTATATTTTAGGACTGTTGTATTCTCTTGTTTATGCTACGTTCTTCAGCTATATTAAGTTTATAACTGCGAACTTATAAACTTCATTCTTATTTAAGATGCCTCCACGACGTGCACGACGAGTTCCCAGGGATGCAACGCCCGAACCCCAGCCCGCTCCAGTTCAGGGCATGATGAACGCCGCTGAGGTTGCAGCCATTGTAGCCCAAGCGGTAAATGCCGAAATTGCCGTAGTTCAGCAGGTACCGCCTCAGGGGCCGGTTGCCGCGCCAGTACAGGAAAATGCATTCCCGTCTTCTTGGGAACGTGTATGTGACGCTTTTCAGAAAGCGCATCCGCCAGAGTTTGCAGGTAGCTCAGATGTGGTAGTCTCGAGCCAGTGGAGGAAGGATATGCAGAGGCACTTGAGAATGTATGAGTGCACGGATGTTCAGAAGCAGGTGCTAGCTACTTTCAAGCTAGTTGGGTCTGCACTGCAGTGGTGGGAGTCTATTACCACCATGGAGGAGAGGGATACTCTCACTATTCAGGACTTCTGGGTGCGGTTTGACCGCAAGTACTTTCCGTCCGCTGTTCATACAGAAATGAGGAGGAAATTGATGAGTTTGAAGCAGGAGGGTAAGACCGTGGCCGAGTATGAGGCCGAGCTCACGAATCTGTTGAATATCGTTCCGGATGAGATACCGACAGAAAAGAAGAAGATTGAGAAATTCACCGACGGGTTGACATGGAGGATCCGTCAGCATCTGTTAGGGAACCTTTCGTTGGCCACTTATTCTGATGTGGTTAACGCTGCTTTGTTACACTGCCAGGATCGCCGCTTTCATATGGCTGAGGGCCAGAGATCGGGAGAGTCTAGCCATCCGGGCAGGACTGGAGGACATGGTGCCGGTGGGGCACAATCCGTTCAGGGGCAGAGACAGGGTGAGCAGGGTTCCTAGCAGGGGGATCAGAGGAGGTTCAGATCAGGAAATTACAGGCACGGGCAGGGAGGTTTCCGTCAGGGCCATCAGGGTCCAAACGGCCATCAGGGCCAACAGGGGCAGAATGGGCAGCAGCTTCAGCAGGGCCAAGGTAGGAATGGTAACGGCCACCAGGGCCGGGGACTGCAGGGGCAGAGAGGAGGGAACTTCCCAGGGAAGTGTTTCGTTTGTGGCAAGACTGGCCATAAACGACAGGATTCTCCTGATAGGGGCAGGGCCCCACAGCAGCAGCAGCAGGGTGCTCGCCAGGAGCCGCAGAGGCCTATGTTTCCCGCCGCTCTCCCCGCACCGCCACAGATGGCAGCATTGCCACCCATTCCAGCAGTCCCAACTCAGCAGGGGCAGCTACAGTATGGACGTGTCTATAACGTCCACCAGGCAGCAGTTCCACAGGCACCGCCCGCGATTGAGGGTACGTTTTCTATCCATGGCACTATGGGTCGGGTATTGTTTGATACGGGGGCTACACATTGTTTTATAGCTACACATTTCACGAAGGCTTTAGGGTTGTTAGCCACAGCGGAGAGCACAGTGACGTGTGTCGACTCACCATTGGGGAATGGGTCACTTATATTCTTTATATGTCGGGGAGTGGGGGTAGAGATTGGTGGTTTGGTATTACCTGCGGACATGTTGGTATTAGATATGCATGTTCACGATGTGATTATCGGTATGGATTGGATCGCTGATTATAGAGCCATGATTGATTGCTTCGGTGGGAGCATTGTTTTTTCCATTCCGGGGCAAGAGATGTTTGTAGTGGCGATGCCTCGCCCAGAGGGAGGCTCGACCGCTCATTTGTATTACCTAGAGGAGGATACCTCTAAGGAGGTTGTGATTCCTTTAGATTCGATCCCAGTTGTCAGGGAGTATTTTGATGTGTTTCAGGAGATACCAGGCCTACCCCCCAGTCGAGAGATAGACTTTGTTATAGACTTATTACCGGGTACGAGACCTATAGCACGCGCACCGTACCGTATGGCTCCAGCTGAGATGAGGGAGTTACGGGATCAGATTGAGCAGTTGTTAGGTCAGGGGTTTATTCGGAGGAGTACTTCACCGTGGGGTGCCCCTGTGTTGTTCGTGAAAAAGAGAGACGGTTCACTGAGATTGTGTGTGGACTACCGAGAATTGAATAAGGCCACGATACGAAATAAGTATCCGTTGCCTCGAATCGATGACTTATTCGACCAGTTGAGAGGAGCTTCTTTCTTCTCAAAGATTGATCTGAGATCGGGTTACCATCAGTTGCGTATCAGGGAGGAGGACGTCTCAAAGACTGCGTTCTTATCGAGATATGGTTCTTACGAGTTTCGGGTTATGCCTTTTGGTTTGACCAACGCTCCAGCAGTGTTTATGGATTTGATGAACAGGGTGTTCAGGGACTTCCTAGATCAGTTTGTCATTGTCTTCATCGATGATATTCTGGTTTACTCCCAGACAGAGGAGGAGCACGCTGAGCATTTGAGGCAAGTTTTGCAGACACTACGTCAGAACGAGTTATATGCAAAATATGAGAAATGCGGGTTTTGGCTGAAGGAGGTCCAGTTTTGGGGACATATTATTTCCGACCGGGGAATATCTGTTGATCCGGGGAAGGTATCCGCGGTGAGGGAGTGGGGACAGCCCACGACACCGATAGAGATCCGTAGTTTCTTGGGTCTAGCAGGATACTACAGGAGGTTTATTCGAGGATTCTCGAAGATAGCGGGTCCTTTAACACATCTGACTCGTAAAGGTGTGTCGTACATTTGGAGTGATGCCTGTCAGTTGGCATTCGATGAGTTGAAGGATAATTTGACCTCAGCACCTGTGTTAGCATTGCCGAGACCGGGAGTTGAGTATCTAGTTTACACCGATGCGTCCTTACAAGGACTTGGAGGTGTATTGCAGCAGGAAAGTCGGGCCATAGCTTATGCTTCCCGTAAGCTTAAGCCTCACGAGAAGAATTACCCCACTCATGATTTGGAGTTGGCGGCGGTGGTATTTGCCCTACGGATTTGGAGGCACTATCTTTTGGGGGAGAAGTTCCAATTGTTCACGGACCACAAGTCCCTCCAGTACCTGTTCAAGCAGAAGGAGTTGAATATGCGACAGCGTAGGTGGCTTGAGTTTGTGAAAGACTACCAGTTCGACATCCAGTATCACCCGGGAAAGGCTAACGTGGTAGCAGACGCGTTGAGCCGTAGGCCAGCAGATGAAGTGGCAGAGGTGTGGAAAGCCAAGTGGAAGGAGTTGGGACACCAGGATGCAGTGGCCCGATCTTTCATGTCTGTGATGACCGTTACACCGCAGATTGTCACGAAGGTAGTACGGGCACAGGCTAATGACTCGTTCTGTCAGGAGCAGATAGTTTGATTATTAGCAGAGGGAGTCGAATCCTATACCGTTAGCTCAGACGGGGGATTACGCTTCAATGGGAGATTGGTGGTTCCGGAAGGGGAGGAATTGCGACACGAGGTGATGGCAGAGTCGCACGGCTCACGGTTCGTGGTACATCCCGGAGGGGACAAAAATGTACCAAGACATGAGACGTCAGTATTGGTGGAGCGAAATGAAGAGAGATATTGCCGAGTTTGTTTCTAAATGCGCCACTTGTCAGCTAGTAAAAGTAGATCATCAGAGACCGGCAGGACTGCTACAGCCATTGGAGGTTCCGATGTGGATGTGGGAGAGCATATCCATGGACTTTATCACGGGGTTGCCTACGTCACAGAGAGGTCACGACTCCATTTGGGTAATAGTGGATAGGTTGACCGAAGTCGCTCATTTTCTACCCGTGAGGACAGACTACACTGCAGGACAGTATGCCCAGCTCTTTATTTCTGAGATAGTGAGACTTCACGGTGTGCCCCTAAATATCGTGTCTGACCGAGACAAAATATTTGTTTCACGATTTTGGGAGAGTTTTCAGGAGGCCATGGGCACGGAATTGCGGTTGAGTACGGTGTATCACCCGCAGACCGATGGGCAAACGGAGCGTACAAACCAGATGTTGGAGGACATGCTACGGATGAGTATCATTGATTTTGGGGGTGGATGGGAGCAGTATCTTCCATTGGTGGAGTTTGCTTACAACAACTCCTACCAGTTCACTATTGGCATGGCTCCATTTGAGGCGTTATACGGTAGACCTTGCCGTTCCCCGTCATGTTGGTTGGAGGTGGGGGACAACAAACTACTTGGGCCGGAAGTAATTCAGGATACTTCGGCGAGGATAGAATTGATTCAGAATCGCATTCGGGTAGCTCAGGATCGGCAGAAGAGCTATGCTGATGCGAAGAGGTTCTTCAGGGAGTTCCAAGTGGGGGACCAGGTTTTGCTCAGAGTATCTCCTATGAAGGGGATTATGCGTTTCGAGAAGAAAGGGAAGTTGGCACCGAGATATGTGGGACCATTTCCTATTATTGAGCGGATTGGACCGGTTGCGTATAGGCTTGGATTACCGGAGCATTTGCATCGGATTCACGATGTATTTCATATTTCCTCGCTAAGGAAATATCTGAGAGATAATTTGGCTCATTCTCATATTGCTTTGGAGGACATTGATATCCAGCCTGATAGCTCCTACGAGGAGGGGCCGATCGCTATTCTAGACCGAAGTGAGCGGGAACTGCGGTCAAAGAAAGTTCCGTTAGTGCGTGTTCAGTGGCGATATCATAATGTCGAGGAGTCCACATGGGAGCGCGAGGATGAGATGCGCGAACGTTATCCAGAGTTATACTTACCAGGTACTTTCTAGTTCCGAATTTCGGGACGAAATTCATTTATTAGGGGGGAAGTATGTAATACCCCGTATTTTCAGTGACATTTATTTTTGGGATTAATTGAACTAAATGCGTATTAATTGGTAATTAATCCGGATTAAAATACTAGCGAGATGCGAGTTGGTATTTGATTATATGTGCATATATGATTATACATGAATTTGGAATTATGAAAATTGTCGGGAGATTTAAATACGACAATTTGGGAATTTTGTTGAGACGCGTGTGACCGCCGCGTCATGTTGTATTATTTTAATTATAAAAAGTAAATTTTATTTCTATTATCCGTATGGTCGTTTTGAGTGCGCCAACGCGTCCGGAAGGGTCGAGATAGTCAGAAAACACTAGCCGGGGGTTTAGTTTGGGTCCCGGGGTATTTTTAGGCCATACCAGCAACATATAGGGGTAGTTTGGTAATTTTTCATTTTTGAGAATTAAAAGTGACGAAAATTAAGAGTTTTTATCTGATTGGGAATTGACCCACTAAACCCACTAACCAACCCTTATTGACCCATTAAGCTACGGGGGTTATTAGATTAGGTTTCCAATATTTTCCCAAAACAAAACCCTAACCACCATAGCCATTGGAGAAGAAAGCTTGGAGAAAGAGAGAGAGAGGGAATTCTGCAGAAAGAGAGAGGAAATCGTCATCAAAATCAGAGATCGAATCAAGGCAAGTGGTTTAATTTACATTTTTATGTAGTAAATGTTTCTTCCATGTTAGAAATCTTAATAATCATTCTTGTTTGAGAGATAAAGGAAAACCCATGAAATTGGAAGTTGTTAGTTTAATTTTGGGTGTAGGTTTGAATGTAGAAACGTTATTGGAAGATTGAATTAAGAGAAATACTAATTTATGTGATATGAAAATGGATTAAATTCTGGGAATTGATGAGGATAAATTCTAGGGTTTATGTTCTTGAAATTTGGGGGAAAGGGTAGAGATTTGATGAATTAATGATGTTTAGGATGTGCTAATCCCTTAAAAGATGTTAGTATATGACCTTAGTATGTTTTAGGATGATGGGAGACCTTAAAACATTGTTGGGACGAATTTTGGTTGAGATTGAAGGTGTAGAGATTGGTAAAAAAAACGAGATAGGATTTCTGGGCTTGAATCTGGTCACTCGTTAGAAGACCTACCCAAGTCGTTCGAACGAGCTCGTTCGAACGAGCTTCTAACGAGTTGACAGTTCAGGGTTCTAACGAGAGGGATGTTCGTTCGATAATCTCGTTCGAACGAGATCTCGTTAGATATCCCAGTTCGTTCGAACGAAATCTCGTTCGAACAGCCTCGTTCGAACGAGACTTCTAACGAGCTGGCAGTTTAGGCCTTTTTGGCCTGTTTTGATTTTGGGAGTCCCGTAAACTTGTTCGATGATAGAGATAACATTCCTTTGATGATGGATTGGTATACTTGGGACATTTGGGACATTATGAGGAGTAAATGATATAAGAGTGGATCGAATCAAATAGACATTATGAGCTGAGACGTGAGTGCCTACTACGACGTGAGAATAAATTATGGCGCGTATAATTATGGACCGGGATTATATAAGTTGTATATATATTAAGTTGGTACGCGAATGCGTTATGTATTACAATTAAACTAAAGTGATTACTAAGATGCGTGTTTACTTAGTATTGATATATGATTTGTGTGTATGACATACCTACCATACTTGCTATCACGGGAGGTTTGCGTTCGCTTAGGGCCCTCTAATCCTTGTGTTGCCCGGATTTAGACTGGTTACCTCGATGAACATAGGTCAGAGAAGGACTTATTGGGATGTTAATAATTCTGCTGATCGTGGGAGCGCAGGTATGTGCGTGACCCATGTGATGTGACTGTGTTCGCCTCCATTATTTGTGATGTTGTTATCTGAGAACTATTCCTGAGAGATTCGGAATATGTGATCCTTATGTACATGATGTACCGGGATGGATAGCAGAGTATGTGTGCACCGCAGCTTAGCTCTCGGGGTGCTTGTATTGTATATTTATGTTGTGGAAAATATACACTTAGTAAAATGAGAAATTTCATATGGTATTGTGTGTATAACTATGGAATAACATAACAGGGATAATCTATAACGAGTTGTATTACTTTTATATGAGAACCTGAATTTACGTTAAGCCCCCCCTATTTAATTGAGATCGTTATAATGTTAATGGGAACCGAGTAATAAGGGTAGAACCTATGACAGTCTAGCTAGATATGATGTCACTTAGCTAGTAGTTTGTGTCATTTTTAGATGGGTATTTACGTTAGGAGTGCACAGTTAGACGAGAGGTGAGAATTTCATGTGAGTGCACGTCCTAACATGTACTTTGCATTTAATGTTTTAAATATTTTTAAAGCACTTGCAGGTTTTAAAATATCTCCACATTCGGGCTCTGACCCGTTTGCTTTCAAATCTATTTTCTTGTAAAACCATTTTAGGTGCCCAGCCACAAGGACACCATGCATAGGATACTCATTCAGGTGACGAGCTGTAGCTGTTTGTGGAAGCTACAGGGATTTGCTTTTAGACGCTTCTATCATTTGGATTCCAGATTCAGTATCTATCAGTTGTAGGGCATGTTGCCCATTTCTATTAGAGACATCTTTCATTTCAGTTTTTCAGACTTTGGCATGTATTGATTCAGTATTCAGTTTAATTATTTCAGTTGTGGACTTGTAGTGAGGAGTTTTCCTCCAGACTTTATTTACATTATGTGATGGTCATTCTATTTACTTCGTTATGGTGAATGGTGTTATTATTCTTCATTACACTTGTTGCATGTTAATCAGACTTAGATTAAAATTTGACAACTTACTTTTTAAATACTAGGTGGTTAGTAATAATAAAATGTTTTCGACAGTGATGCTATTAACTGAGCCAACTTGGCATTTTGATTTAATTTAATAAAGGAGTAGCTATCCGGTATTTAATTAGTCGGGGTGTCACACTCGTCAGGGGTGATGTGTCCAAAAATTGCACTAAGCCCACTTGAAGTATAAGTGCTCCACCTAAACTCTTCCTCAGTCCAGTCTGAAACCAATTTTAAATTCGTGACATTATTTGCAGTGACAGTGGGAGGATTCCAACCTCTTTCACAAATGACCCAAACTCTTTCATCGATTGCTTTTAAATGGGATTTCATTCGGACTTTTCAGTAAGCATAATTAGACCCGTCAAAAATTGGCAGTCGATTATATAAGTTCACTTAGAAGCATTGCGATAATTTTAAAAATATAATTTTTTCAAAAAAAAATCAATATCACACAATTTTGCGAAAATAAGAATACGCGATAAATTAGTGTAACCAGCTCTGATACCAATTTGTAAAACCTTAACTTATGTATGATAAAGATACAAATAGATGCGCAAATTCCAATCACAAACTTATTTAATTATAGTCAATTTATGAATCAAATTCATTAAGCCCTCAAAATCAACTAGCTATGTGCGTTCATGTGTTAAACCAACATAAATAAAATATGCGGCACAAAGTTCAGGAAAAATCCACTTAGGGCAAAATCTTTTTATTTCACAATAAATATAAATCGTAACTTACACGGTTACAATGAAATACAATTGTTTTTTATACACGAATACCCACAGGCATCGGTCGACGCGCATTGATCCACAAGAACCGTAGTCCTATCTTTAGCAAAGATCCATACGCAACGAACCTCAATGACACGCAGGCATGTGATGTAAATATCCTCTCCACAAAAGTATGAACACCAACAAAGTGTGTTCTCAAACTCCAAAAATAATTGAGACTTTTGTAAATTGAAAACAAAAGAGATTAAACTCTAAAAGAAGAAGCCAAAAGGTTTCTGCTGATTTCACACTGTTTGCAGAATGTAAAAACGTACAGATTTCTTATGAAAAATAGAGTTGAAAAGACCCTTTTATCGAATACTTAAGGCAGTGGGTCGTTCGAGCGAGACACGATGTCGTTTGATATATCGCGCGACATGTAGTGTCGTTTGAACGACATACGATGTCGTTTGAACGAGATGATTAAACTAATGTATTTTTTCTCCTTTATTCTTTTAATAAATGCCACCTTAAACAGTCCAAAATATATATTTTTAACGAAAAACATTTAAAGCTTCGTTCCAACACTTAGAAAATATTTTATGAAAAATATCCCAATATTCTAAGTGAATTATTAAGGAATTAAAAATACAGCTTTACAAAATTCATCTCGCGGAGGCTTGATTATTGATGAATCCTAATATTCGGACCCTCTCGTTGCGTATTTGATCTTGAACATCTTCGACGATTGCAACGGTATATGCCATAGTTAATTGTGACGGACTATGTCCTTACAACGCTCACACTCGTTAACACAACATCTAAAATTTTAAGCACAAGCACATAAACATAGGCAAGGGTACTACTTATATCATTATCATCTTAGTGTCATTGTCATGGCATGCCACTAGTATCTATAGCGCAAGTAGCATGCTTCACCATATTTGAATTTCATTGGGTTACTTTTAAATTCTAAAAGTATTGGAAAAGGTTAAATGTGTAAAAACATCACCGAATGAACTCTTTTTATAAATCATTGATGAATGTCATGTCAATTTGTATAAAAATTATATAATTTATATATATAGTAAATTATAGTAAACCCTCTGATATTATAGATGTGTTACAAACTATCCAAAATGTAAAAGAAAAAAAAAGAGCTGATAAGAGTTGTTCTTACGCATAAAAAATATTAATTTTTTTGCATTTTGAGTGGTTTGTAAAACATTTATAGGGGTTTAGGGGAGCTTTTTTTTCTTTTTTTTTTAATAAAAAGAAATACGTAAGGGGGTTGAAACCCGTATACAAGAGATATAGAAAAAGGTGTTCCTAAAGGCACCACTAAAACTCATCACCGGCACCACCTACCAAAAACACAACACAAGTTGTCAAAAATTACCATTACCACTAAAAAATGTGAGTCATCCACAAGTCAAAGGTATTTAAATTATTTTTTTTATCAAATTCATTTTTTTCATCTTTCTCTCTCTCAAACTTAAAAAACCTTCACCCTAACTATACCACCCCCCCCCCCCCCCCCCCGGGGGGGAGCTTCCCCCCTCCTGCTTCCTCCCCCACCTTGTTGTCGCCCCTCCCCAGCGACTCCACAAACCTTGCCTCTGCTGCCTCCTTACCATTTTGATCAAATTCATTTTCTCCACTTTTTCTAATTTTTTAGATCTACATTTGCATGTAAACAAATCTTAATTAGTTATGATATTATTGTTAATAATTAAAAACGATTAAGATATAAGAATTGTATGCATGTTTCAACCATTAAAAAAGATGTAGGACTATTTTTTTACAAAAAAAGTCATAACTTTACATTCGACACCTAAGTGTCGAAATCGATGAAGTATACAATTAAGTCCCCTTTCCTAACTCCAACATGCAAAAAATATAGAGTTTGCCTCTTCCTTAAATCACATATGTAAAAAGCTGAAAGGAGTTTATCGTAGTATTTTTTACTCAATCTTCAAGTATAACGTTATTCTTGTGCCAAACGTGGTTCTCTTTTTACAATGTCAAAATGTGTACATACACCTCAATGGTTGGGATTATATGAGAGCGATGTTGCGAACATTGGAATTTCAAAATCATGTTGTAACAATTGAATTTTTAACAACAATAGAAATCATCAAAAAATTAACAGAATAGTTGTATTTTTTTTTTTTAATAAGAAAATCAGAAATTTCCTAACCCAAATTCAAGATCCATTAATTTAAGTAAATAAAATATATTATTTTGACTTATAAAATGTTTATGTAATTTAATGTTAGGGAGCTGTAAACACTCCATATACTTTTTGAAAGATAAAATTGCCCTTTAGTCTAAAATAAAATAAAAAATTATTTCACTTCTTCAACAAGAAAATTATTTTTGTAAGAAAACTATTTTTATATTTAAAAAAATGGGTCACCTTTTAATTAACATTTAGTCCAAATATATTTATTTTATTTTAAAAAGTCATTCACAATGTAAAACACACAAACACTATTTTTTCTCTTATCTTAAACTTTAAGAAAAAATTATCCAAAATAAATAAGGGCATGGAGTCGTTAAAAAAAATACGAATTGTCATGAATATATTATTTTTTAAGTAACACGATCACGACCCAAATAAAACGCGACGTGATATGGAGTCATATTTTTTTCATACCGGTGGCACGAACTATTTTTTATTATTTCAAAAATAATCTTTTTACTATTTAAAAAAGTGGTTCGCGCCCGCGGTATGCATAAGCGGTTCAACCACCTAAACATACTGCTGCCGCGGATCATTTTTTCTAATATGTTGGTACACTCCAGCGATATGTATAGGTTTTGTATGTAAAAAAAATGGTTTATATATTAAAAAAAATGGGTCGTTCTTTTAATTAACGTTTAGTCCAAACATATTCCAAAAAATCATTCACAGTATAAAACACTCACAAACACTCTTTTTTCTCTTATCCTAAACTTTAAGAAAAAATTATCCAAAATAAATAAGGGCATGGAGTCGTTAAAAAAATACCAGCGGTTATGAGTCTATTATTTTTTAAGTAACACGATCACGACTCAAATAAAACGCGACGTGGCATGGAGTCATATTTTTTTCATACCGGTGGCACGGACTATTTTTTATTATTTCAAAAATAATCTTTTTACTATTTGAAAAAGTGGTCCGTCCCCACAGTATGCATAGGCGGTCCAACCACCTATACAAACTGCGGGGGCGGACCATTTTTTCTAATATGTTGCTACGCGCCAACGATGTGTATAGATTTTTTATGTAAAAAAACTGATTTTTATATTCAAAAAAGGGGTCATATACCAAACAGTCCCTTGAACTTCTTTTAATACATTTATAGTCTAAGCGTTTTTATTTTGTACCAAAAAGTCCTTCACCTTGCCAAAAATGATTTACCATGAAGGACCTTGTCAAAAATGATTTACCATGCCGCTGGCTTGGCGCGGACCTTTAAAGATAGAAGAATAAGAGACTTTTTGGTACAAAATAAAATGCTTTGACTAAATGTGTATTACAAAATGTTTGAGGAACTTTTTGGTATTTGATTAAAAAAAATGGGTCATGCTTTTAATTAACGTTAAACATTTTTATTTTGTTCCAAAAAATCATTCACAACATGAAACACTCACAAACACTATTTTTTCTGTTATCCTAAACTTTAAGAAAAAATTATCAAAAATAAACAAGCGGATGGAGCCGTTAAAAAAAATGTCAGCGGTTATGAATCTATTATTTTTTAAGTAATCCGATCACGACCCAAATAAAACGTGACTTCGCATGGAGTCGTATTTGTGAGTGTTTTATATTGTGAATGATTTTTTCGATCAAAATTAAAATGTTTGGACTAAATGTTAATTAAAAAAAAGATTATTTTTTTAAATAGTAAAAAGATTATTTTTTAAATAAAAAAATTGTCCATGCCACCGGTATGAAAAAAATATGATTCCATAACAGCTGATATTTTTTTTAACATCGTGTTACTTAAAAAATGTTACTTAAAAAATGACTCCATAACATCGTGTTACTTAAAAAATAATAGATTCATAACATTAAAAAATAATAGATTCGTTGGGATGTGTTTGCATTTGATAAAAAAAAAATATCTCGTGTCGCATTTACTTGGATCGTATTCGTGTCAAGTAAAAAAAAGGTTAATGACGTTTCGTATTTTAATTTGGTGATGTTTTTATTTGGATAAAAAAAGAATTTGTATTTATTAATTTTAAAGTTAATAGTTTTGTTAACAGTTTTTTTTCTTATTGTTGGACAAAGATGGGGAGATTTCCTTTTTATAACATTAAGGGTAATTTTGTCATTTAATGGGATTTTGGAGTGTCTCCAAAATTATGTGGAGCGGGGATAGTCATGCCCTTAATGTTAATTTAATCGTAATGAATATTACTAAATGAGAGAGTTTATAATGGTAATGAATTAATTTAATATTAATTTAATCTTAAAGAATAATAACATATGTTAACAATAATTTAAAAAAAAATTATGGCGTGATTTGAAGTGCAAGTGGATCTCCTTTAGACACATGTTTATGTTTGGTATAATATTGGAAATAGTACCTTAAGGGCACACACTTACAATCCAAAAATAATAAGGACAAAGTTTCGACATACATTTAATAAAACGAAAATACTCATGTAAAGCTATCATATTTATTACTTTGAGGCTCAAAATGTGTGCCCTTAAGACACATGTTAACATTTATTTTGAAAAATGGATTAAATGCCTGACATATATTTCGTCCATTTTTTTTAAAATACCTAATAAATACATTATGAGTTTTTTTTATAGGTACACGAAAATGTTTAACACAATAAAATTTACAAAAATATAATTTTTGGAAGTAGAAAAAAAATCCATTTCACACCCGTTTTTTAGGAGATCCATTGGAGATCACTCTCTCTCCACATATATATATATATATATATATATATATATATATATATATATATATGGGTGCGGCAGGTTGCGGATGAGGGTGCAGGTTAAGAATTTGGCAATTCGTCAAATTAACGAACGGGAGTGAGGATTTAGTGCAGCTATGAATGCGGGTGCAACGGGTGTTTTGAAGAATAAGTGCTTCATAGTGTGTGTGTGTATATATATATATATATATATATACACACATACACACACACACATACACTAGCAAAAATCAATACAACAGAATTCTTAAACAATTCAAATAATAACATGAATAGAAACTAAAAAGTCTTAGTCTATTTAAATCAATTCAAAATTAATTAATCGAAATACTTGTGTGTGTGTGTGTGTGTGTGTGTGTGTGTGTGTGTGTGTGTGTGTGTATATATAGGAGAATCTGATAGGAATATTTACCGTATTTTTGTTAAATCACGGTCTTCCAAATCTCGGTCTACTTTGAAACTACTCCAATTTTCTTTCTTTTTTTTTAGAGTTGAAACGTTGATTTACGTTTCTTTTTCCCACTCGATTTCTTCCTTCACAATATCTCCAACAACAATCAACAATGTAACTTTCATATACATTGCACGGCCTTTCTTAGGCTCTTTATAACTCAAAACACTCCCAAATCTCAAAACTCAAACAATTGTTTCTACATGCATAACAAATTCATCATCTCTCTCTCTCTCTGAACAGATATTTCCTATCATTGGCTGTTTATAAAGGCAACAATAAGTTGCATTAGTGGCCCATAAATTTTGTCATGTGTAACATTTTGTCCCTCACATATTTTTGAGGGGCCGGCCCAGGGGCAGACAATCGTGGAGAAAATTTTAAATTGAAAAGAGGAGAAAACACACTACACGATAGGGTTATGTTGAAATATATTAAAAAAAAATCCACGAACAAAGTAGGAATTCAAATTTAGTTAATTACTATTGTTGTCAAGTTTTATTTGTTATAAAACTACCGCAAGTGCACGGGCTATTGAAATATAGCGGGTGTAAGTACGGGTCGAACCCACAGAGATTTCGTCAACTTTTATAAAATATCGATTGTCCAACTAGACATATGAATGTGTAAATGTGATTGAGTGATGAAACAAAATAAAATAAAAATAAATGCGTGACACAAATTATGTAACAAGTATGGAGATATTGCTAGGATTTCGGATCCGTTTACCATTTTTTTTTAGTTTAAGATTAATTAGTCTAACTCGCAATTCTCTTTTATAACTCAAAATTGTACCGACTCTCGTCGCGTAAATTTCGGATGATAAAAACATGAATGTTCAAATAAATATTTTTACATCTCTTTTTTAGATGCCAAAAATCCCTATTCCCTTAAAAATATCACTCCTAAGCATTAAATGTCAAATATAAGCATGGACTATCAAACAATTTAACATAAGCATAATCCATCAAACGTAAGCACATAAAATCAAAGGATGTGAATAAAACAATTAATTTAGAAGGTTTAAAATATCACTCTCGTGATTATTTTAAATGAATACCGAATTTTTAAAACGTTTTTGGAACAAGTAGGGAATTTAGCGAATTAAACCAATTAAACATGCACTAAATAATCATGGTAAATTTCACCTCATCCTACCAATTTAAATTAAAATGACATCATAATTAAAACACAAAAATTGCATGATGAAATACTAATGGCCATAATAATAATCCACTTACAACAATTTGAGTCCCAATATCCGAATGCCAATACAATAAATTCCGCTCCGCACTTGCACACAAAATTTTTACACTCTAAAAATTCCTATCTATATGTACAAAAATGATTTTCCTAAATATATCTCCCCAAAATGTCTCCCCTCAAATTAACTCTACATTGCCCATAATTTATACCAAAAAAGAAACCAACAAAATAGGACAAAGTGGGGGTATAAATCATGGGAATTGTGGGAAGAAATATGGGTTTTGGTAGTGGGGGGTTTGCTGCTTTCGTTATGAAGAAAAGGGAGAAGGTGGGAGTGTGGGTTTAGTGGGCAAGTGGGGTTGTATTTAGAGATTTTCGTCAAAAAGAAATGGGGAGAGGCAGGGTTCGAACCCCTGACCTCGTGCATAAAACACCTTTCTGCCAACCAGCTTACCCAGCAGCTCTTTCTAATATAAATATACACCCAATTATATTTAACAACATATTAAAACCCAAATTTCCTAATTTGCACAATCGCTCAAATCACCATAACTTCTTCATTCGGAGTCCGATTGACTTGCCGTTTGAACCGACGTGACCCTCATTTCGGTGCCAAAAATATTTCAGTAGTGTCCAGGTCTCGGGATTGACTTTGGGCGTTGACCCGGGGCTTTGACTTTGACTTTCTTTTGAATTCAAACTTTGCACGGCCATAACTTCTTCGTTTCAACTCCGATTGATACGCCGTTTGAACCCAGGCGTCCCTTGATTCAAGACCTTAAATTTCCATGGTTGGTACGAGTCCGAAATCAGCCATTTGAATTTACAATTTTGCCCCTGAAGGTGCGTAAGTGACCTTTTCATGCTCAATTTGCGTCCGGACTTCACCGCTTTCTTTTTAAACCTGTCAATACTCAAAAATAACTTGAACAAGAGATTAGCAATGAATATAAGACGTGAGCTTGAAGTTACCAAAATTGCATCATTAACCCCATTTATTCTTAAATTTATATTTTTCTCTAAAATAATAAAAATATCTATAAAAGCTCTTTATTTATGATAAAATGGGAATAACAACACTTAGATTTGGGTGTAAATAATACAAAATAATGCACTCATCAAATACCCCCAAACCTAAACTTTGCTAGTCCTCGAGCAAAATTAAAATTTTAAAATCTAACTCACTTTCGTAGGAATCACGGTTGCACTTAGCATGTGCAACAAGCCGTTAAACCCCTAGGTTGCCCTAGTGGACGAGTTTTGTCTCGTGAGGGTTTGTAGTGAATATACCCACAAAATTCAAAAACTTGACTCTATTTACAAAAGACTCAAAAGTAATATAACCACGTTTGAATGCAAACTTCATAAATATAGCAGAATTTCACTTTTCAATCTCAACTTATCGTGTGTGTGTGCATAGCCAATATAACCGTCCAATTCAAAAGATTTGATCGTTAAGTTTCTTATCCGAAAGTTCGTTTTGATTCAATTTCTCACGGGATGCGCTCACAAACGAACACTCGAAATTGGATAATTTCTCTCGGTATATGTGAATAAAGGAGTAAATTAAATGAGTAAATTTCACATATACATCATGAAAGACGGACATTTTATAATGGATGATTATGATCTCATGAATGGAAGATCGATTACATTTGAAAACTTAAATCACACTAAAATATCATATTCATCTTCTCTCCACACTATAACTAAATTCACTTGAGATCAATTAGGACTTTCTTTCGGTTGTATTGTAGGCTCGGGTTTCGCTAGAAAGAATGATTTTTTGGAGTTCAAAATTTCTGAGAATATAGAGGTTTTTTTGGTATTTTGACTTTTAGGCACTTTTTCAACCTCCATTTTCTTTTCTTTTTCGATTCACATACTCCTTTTTATCCTTTTCGTTTCATGTTCGCATTATTTCGATCTTCCCTTTTTTTTTTCTCTCTCTTTTTTTTTCACATTATTGTAGCACACATTCTTCTTTTGGCTTTTTACCCTGATATTCTCATAAAGTGGGTATGGATTTTTGGGTTTTCAATGAAAGAAATTTTTTCTTTTTAGGCACAAATGGGTTTGCAAGGGAATAATGTAGAAAATGTTGGAGTTTGGGCTTAATTTTTGGGCTTTCAAACGAGGGCCTAATCTCATTTCTCAAGTTTCATTAAGTTGATTTGTGTCTCAAGACGACTTATTAAGGCATTTAGTGTGTACGATTCTCATTTTGACCTTCAATTTTCAGTAATCGAACAAAACAAAAATTTTGAGATCATCGACGAATTAGGCGCTGAAGGAAAGTTTGAGCTATTCTAACTCGGATTGATTTAAATCTCTGAGAAATAATGAATGGCACAAAATCTCACCGGGTTAAAATCTCCACATTTATTCGTTAAGCATATTAACTTTCGCCTCAATATCCTTTTTCGATCATATTATATGGCTAAGTGTAACAAAAAATTTATAAGTTGAGAGATTTGTGAATTAATTCTATATTAAGAAATTGTTCCAAAACTCACTTATATTGAAAAAATATATTTTTTTTTTCGGATTTTTTTTTTTTTAAATATTTTTTTTTTATTTTTTTTTTAAATTCTACTTTTTTTTTTCATTTTTTTTTAAATACCACCCTTACCCCCAAACCTAAATTTTACATTGTCCTCAATGTATACACAAATAGAAATAGGGACAATTAAAATAAAGTAGAGAAGTAAAAGGAGGATATTACCTGTGAATTTTCACTTGTGTCACCTACTTACAAACTATACAAGTGTATGTTAGTCATAAATTAAAGTGAAACAACCTAAAAAAATCTAAGAAGGAAGAAAAAAAAAAAATAATTATATACAAAGTTGTGACAATTATCACCATCACCATAAATTAATAATCGAAATAGTTGTGGGTCATTCCAATTAATAATCTTTATAGTACTAAGTAAACAAGTACTATAAACTAGTGAATATGACTGCATAACATAAATCGAAAAATTAAAATAACGGTCATAATGGTGATCACCGACATCCTCAAGAATAAAAAATTTCAAATCAAATAAATCATATGTCGATGTATCACATTGGAGTAATGAATTACAATGAGGTTCCATAAAATTATTGTCCCATTTCTGAAAATAGTCACGTAAAATTGGGGATGCGTACTCTACTCCTAAATGTGAGACTTTACAAAAAATACGGGACGAAGATGTATCACACGGGGATGAATTCGCTTCGTAAAAAATGGGAGGACCATCATAATCACTAGAATTATCAATAAAACCGGGTGACGAATCCTCAATTAAATTTTTCCACATAAAAGGAGAAGTAGCATTATTCTCAATTAAATTATAAGAAAAAACTTGACAAAAATCAACATCCAAATCATCACAATTATTACTTGTGTCAAGTGTGTCAATTTTCTCCACACAAAATTGATTATCTTCAATTATTTCATGACTATTTTCACAAATCTCGTCATTATATCGTTTATTTACCTCTTCCCAATTAATACACTTTGGTGGGCAAATAGTAATCAAAGGAGTTGGACTCTCATCCATGCCATCTTTAATTTCTTTAAAAATTATTACTGATCCATCCGACTCAAATCGAAATATGTAGTCATCTGAATTTTCAGTATTTGCTAGCCACACATCCAAAGGATCAATATAGGAATCCGAAAAATATGACGGGATAACAATATTCGGATCACACATCACAATATATTACTTCAATCTCTCTTTCATTTTTTTTTTAAAATTAATTTTGTTTAGTGTGTCACAGAAAAATAACACAAAAAATAAATACACCAATTGTAAAGTGCGACACAAAAAAAAATAAGGAAAAGGAAAGAAAAAAAAAAAAAAATGAACACGACACGCCCACTAATGGTGTATACAACACACAAATAAAAATGACCAAGCACACTGATGAAACAATTTTTTTTTTTTTTATTCTGGAAATTACTACTAGGGAAAAAAAATATGAATTTCGGTTTTTTTTTTTTTTTGCTTTTTTTTTTGTGTGTGTTTTTGTGTCCACTAATTAAAAAAAACGAATCTGGAAATTTACATAAAAAATATATATTTTTTTTCACGTTTTTTCAATTTTTTTATGTATTTTTGTGATAAACTAATGCCAAAAGTGCTATTTATAAAAAAAAAACTTAAATTTGATTTGTTTTCTTCTTTTTTTTTTTTTTTTTTTGATTTTTTTTTTTTCAAATTACAGAAACACGAAAATCTGAAAATTTCCGTGAAAAAAAAAAAAAAAAAAAAAATTATTTTCGAATTTTTCAAAGTTTTTTGAAGTACTTTTATGACAAATTAGTCTTAGAAACAACTAGCTCAAATCACCATAACTTCTTCATTCGGAGTCCGATTGACTTGCCGTTTGAACCGACGTGACCCTCATTTCGGTGCCAACAATATTTCAGTAGTGTCCAGGTCTCGGGATTGACTTTGGGCGTTGACCCGGGGCTTTGACTTTGACTTTCTTTTGAATTCAAACTTTGCACGGCCATAACTTCTTCGTTTCAACTCCGATTGATACGCCGTTTGAACCCAGGCGTCCCTTGATTCAAGACCTTAAATTTCCATGGTTGGTACGAGTCCGAAATCAGCCATTTGAATTTACAATTTTGCCCCTAAAGGTGCGTAAGTGACCTTTTCATGCTCAATTTGCGTCCGGACTTCACCGCTTTCTTTTTAAACCTGTCAATACTCAAAAATAACTTGAACAAGAGATTAGCAATGAATATATTTTCCTAAATATATCTCCCCAAAATGTCTCTCTCCAAATTAACTCTACATTGCCCATAATTTATACCAAAAAAGAAACCAACAAAATAGGACAAAGTGGGGGTATAAATCATGGGAATTGTGGGAAGAAATATGGGTTTTGGTAGTGGGGGGTTTACTGCTTCGGAAGAAAAAAAGGAAGGGAAAAAAAAACATGGGTTTTGGTAGTGGGTTGGTGGGTTTGGGTAGTGGGCAAGTGGGTTTGGGTAGTGGGATTTTCGCCAAAAAAACTTAAGGAGCAGGCAGGGGTCGAACCCCTGACCTCTCCTGCGCGCCCCCAAGAGTCCAGCCATTGAGCCAACTTTCATCTTTGTTTATAATATGTCTCCAATTATATTTAACATCATATTAAATCCCAAATTTCATAATTTGCACAATAGCCCAAATCACCATAACTTCTTCATTCGGAGCCCGATTGACTTGCCGTTTGAACCGACGTGACCCTCATTTCGGTGCCAAAAATATTTCAGTAGTGTCCAGGTCTCGGGATTGACTTTGGGCATTGACCCGGGGCTTTGACTTTGACTTTCTTTTGAATTCAAACTTTGCACGGCCATAACTTCTTCGTTTCAACTCCGATTGATACGCCGTTTGAACCCAGGCGTCCCTTGATTCAAGACCTTAAATTTCCATGGTTGGTACGAGTCCGAAATCAGCCATTTGAATTTACAATTTTGCCCCTGAAGGTGCGTAAGTGACCTTTTCATGCTCAATTTGCGCCCGGACTTCACCGCTTTCTTTTTAAACCTGTCAATACTCAAAAATAACTTGAACAAGAGATTAGCAATGAATATAAGATGTGAGCTTGAATTTACCAAAATTGCATTATTAACCCCATTTATTCTTAAATTTATATTTTTCTCTAAAATAATAAAAATATCTATAAAAGCTATTTATTTATGATAAAATGGGAATAACAACACTTAGATTTGGGTGTAAATAATACAAAATAATGCACTCATCAACTCAAAGAGAATCAATATGATTTATCTTTTAAGCCTTATGACACGCTTGGTATCGATCCCGAAGTCATCTACCAATGACATAAAATAGACCCAACATTCATGTCGATCACGCAGAGATCTCACCGAATAAAACATAAAAAGTAAAATTTATGGAAGAAGTGGGAAAACTCCTAGAGGTAAGGTCCATAAAATAAGTATAATTCCCCAAATGGCTCTTCGGCCTAGTGGTCATCAAGAATAACGATTTATATATACGATATGCTCGTAGAGAAAAAGTATAAAGACAACCATCTCCAGGACCAGGAAAAGACGTTTGAGATACTTAAGTTTTATAGAATGAAGCTCAATGCAGCCACATGCTCTTTTAAAGTCCAGTTTATGAATTTTCTGGGACACCGATTCAAAAAAAGGGGGATTGAGGTAAACCTCGATCAAATTTAGGCGATCAATAATGTTTAGCCCTTAAAAATGATTCGTGATATTGAAAAAATTGACTAAATGCTAGTAGCACTCAATCGCTTCATCTCTAAATTGTTAAAAAAGTGCCGACTATTCTTCCATATATTGAGTAAAGAGAAGGTCCTGACCTAGAATGAGGAGTGTTTAAAGGCACTTTATGAAATCAAGTCTTATTTAAGCTAGCCAACTTTCCCCAAGGTTACAAATTCGGGAGATCCAGTCTACCTATATCTAGCGGTGTCCGATCAAGCAGTTAGCTTGACCCTAACCCCATTTACTTTTTCAGTCTGACTCTTCAAGATGTTGAGAAACCCTACCTTCCATTTGAGATGCTAGCTTATGCTTCACGAAAGTTAAAGCATTACATTCAAGCCCACCCAATCACGGTCATTAATTTTTTCACTCAAGGCATTTCTCAGAAAGGCTGATCTATTTGGATGAATGTCTAAATGGTCAGTAGAACTAGGGATATTTGACATCCACTATTAACCAAGGAAGGGGATAAAAGGGAAGGTGTTGGCAGATTTCTTCGTTGAGTTCATGGGGGTAAGAGCCTGATAATAAGGAATTCGTCGATCAAATAACCAACCAAGAATTTAACCAACTCAAAAAGTGGACTCTATATGTCGACAAGGCCTCTAATTTAAAGGGGCAGGAGTTGGGATTGTATTTATCACTCCAGAATAAACAATGATCAAATAAGGGATCGGACTTAGCTTTGAAGCATCCAATAATGAGGCCAAATACAAGTACCTCATCGTGGGATTAGGGAAGGCTTCATCTCTTAGCACAAGTCATCTTGACATCTATTGTGATTCAAGGATGGTATCCAATCAAGTATTAGGATACTACAATTCCATAGATGAGTGAATATTGGTATATTTGTAGGTCATCCCACACCTAGTTGCTTGATTTGAGAAGATTCATATTCATTAATTCCCTTACAGGAATAACGGTCATTTTGACACTTTGGGTACTTTGGTCTGAGCCGTTGATGCCAAAATCAAATAAATAATTGAGATGGAATACCTTGCCCGGCCAAGCATCGTGAAGATAATGTTCACCAAACAAGTTCTCACCATCCAAAAATCTTCTAGTTAGATAGATCTGATTATAGACTATATACAAGAGGATACTTTGCCAACCTATAAACAACAGCACCATTAAATTAGAGTAAAAGTTGTTCGTTTTTACTTATCAACTGAAGATAAGTTTTATAATAGGTCTTTCAGAGGTCTCTAATGCTAATGTGTGGGAGTCACATCGAGGGGAGATATCTCACATTTAGAGAAATTAAATAAGGCTATTAGTAGCCCTAGATAAATAAAGCAGCAGTTTTCTTATGTTAAAAAGTACAAGAAGTGCCAAGAGTTCTCGCATATGCTTCACCATACAGCAAGTGAACTAAAGTCAATGACCAACCCATTGCCCTTTGCTCAATGGGGATTGGACATTACGAGTTCCTTACTTATAGCGCCTAAAAATTGGAAGTATCTCCTGATCAACATGGACTATTTCACTACGTAGATAAAGGATGAACCTAGGTGTGGTAAATGGACAGATATGGATCGGATACCATGCTTTTCATATTCGTATCCTCTATCGGGATGCACTATCTGTGTCCATATCCGTATCCGAATCTGCTCGGATAGTTAAAACAACTACCCATATTCGTATCTACTCGGATACCTCGGATTTAGATAATATCCATATGCGTTTACATTGTTTAGCCATCACAGAAAATAACTATTAAAATATCCAATCCAATGAAATCCAATCCAATCCAAATAAATATATAAAAAAATTACTACCTCCTAACATCAACAATTATGGCTTCCATAATAATAGTAGCATTCCATATTTATAATATGGCTTAAAACCTCCCATACTTTACAACCATATAAGTTTAAAGCCATCCAAAAAACAATAACACTAGCATTCCATAACAGTAGAAATAAATATGCACCTTTTGGTTAAATCAAATTTATTGAGAATGATAACCTCAATGACCATTTAGTCTTCAAAACATACTCATATATTTATATTAATAAGTATACATTATTTTTTTGTATATAATATACATGTTGTTAGCTTGAGTTCTCATCACAATCAAAACCATCTCTTTACTTTTTTGTTTGTCTCTTACATTTATTTATAATTAAGGAAACTAATGAACAACCACATGAACAATATATAAATACAGTATTATATTTTATTTTGTATGTACCTATTATCGCGAGGATGCGCAACAAAGTGATTGATGAGAAGTGGTGGCGGGGTTGATGAGCAATGGCGGGCTGATGTGGCAGAGGAGGAGGTGGCGGAATAAGAGTTTTTCTCGAGTGAAATGCGGGTTTCTTTTCTCTTATTTTGTACGAAAGAGAAATGAAATGAAATTATGGTTTTTTCCTTTTGAGTGGAGTATATATTCTTTAGTGGGTGTATGTTGTGTGTGATTGGGTATATTATAAATTTAATTTAACTCCATGATAATATACCCAATAAAATAATAATACGTGGCATTTCATAATATACCCAGTAAAATAATAACTTTATGGTGTTTTTGTTTTGAGTGGAGTGTGTGTTTGTTTTATTTTAGGGAATAAACAATTAGTTTTTTTTAATATTATTTTATTAGTAACACTCATACTAATATTATTAGTTTATTTTAAACATATTTTTGATGGATACGGATATCTAGTAAAATGGATACTCCGCATCGAATAAGGATTATCCATGTCGGATACTAGTACTATCCGTAGTTGTATCCATTTTCTTGGATATTTTTATAGAGTATCCATATTCATATCCGTTTCCATTTTTCACATAATTATCCGTAAATTCGAATTCGAATTCGGATTCGGATATCGGACGGATATGAATTTTTGAATATCCGTTTACAACCCTTACCTCGAGAGAACATCAGGGATATCGATATGATTAGGTCTATCTAGATAAGCATTATAACTCCCTTTGGCATGCTAAGAATTATTAACACCGATAATAGGATGCAATTTGAGAGTGGACATTTAGGACTTCTATAAAGTCAAAGGTGCTTGGGTGTATGATCTCCCCCATGTCCTCAAGGTGTACCAAACAAATTCCAGGAGGTCGACAAGGGAAACTCCCTTTGCCATAACTTATGGGATGTAAGACATAATCCCATTAGAAGTTGAACTACTGACCATGAATACAAATGTCACCGTCCAAGGCCGGAATGAGTAAATTATAAGGATGGATCTTGACCTAAACGAATAATGAAGAGAATAAGCCTTATTCAATACAAATTCATACTAACATGAGTTGGCCAAGTAGTACAACAAAAGAGTTGTTTCCAAAAGGTTCCAATTCGGAAATTATGTTCTCAAAAATGTTCTTGGGAGTGGAAATAAGCCATATTATGGAAAGCTAGGTCGTAATTTGGAAAGACATATCAAGATCATCATAAACAACCTCCAAGGAGCCTACCATTTAAAAATAATGGGGGGCGGGATTGTCCATTGGGCCTAGAATGCAGCCAATCTTCGAAAATTTTATTTTTAAGATTTCTTTATTTTGTTTCAAAGATATATTTAGCGAATGAATTAAAGTTCAATTAGTTTCATTATCTTTTTCGTTGTTCCAAACAAAAGTCTAACTATGTTATTGCAAATTAATTTTGATCACTGATTTGAATTCTTAATCATCAAATTGAACACCTTAGTAAGATTATAGTTATTCTAAAATTAAAGGTTACATTTTTTCATCATGAACAAGTACGAAAGCATCAAGAATTGCCTAGGCAAGAAAAAGGATAACGGGGGATCCTTAGGCACTAAGTGTCCTGATTTTGGTTAGCTAAAGTCCTGAACGAGTGGATGGCCCTACGACCAGGTGCATTTTCATTGTAGTTCGATATAGACCTAAGATTGTGTGAAGAAACTCTCTAAAAAGTAAGGAGAACAAAAAAAACTTACTCGTCATGAAACATGGGGAAATGCAAAAGGTAATCAAATGACATTCAAGGTTTTACAAGGTGGCGAGATCCTCACATTACAAAAATCTATTATTATTTTATATTCGACGACTAAGATCGATGCTTATTATAGCTCGACAAACTCATCATCAAGATTTGGTCGGAGTTCATCGTCGTTGTCATGATTGTGGAGATAATTCTATATAAATTGAAGGAAAATAACATCAATAGTGATCTACGATTCCTCAGTCCCCGTGAGAGGAAGATGAACATGGAGGGAATATAATTCATACCAATGCCATAACTTGGAGTCCTTAGGAACCTTTATGACCACCAGGGCAGTTATTCATGTTTATAAATAACATCCCTAGATTCAGCCAGCCTCTGTCATAACCTGATGCCCAAACTTTATAGGGGCTATGAAAAAATTAGCATTGCAACCTCATTCTCTTATTATGCAAGATATTCTTGATATCTTTGTTCTCTTTATAGGTTTTCTCAGTCTCCTCAAGCTTTCCCATTAGGATGTTATTATCCGTTTTCAACAACTCGCCCATATTTAAAACGTCCTTAACTTTGGATATTGTTAAAAAGACCAAACGAGTTTGTCCTTGTACGTATTTGTCATATTATGAAGATCTTATTGAAAAAATATGAATGCTCTACGATCTCGGTTGCTGACATCTCAAATAAGTATCAAATCATAATCACCATTTCATGAAAGTATCGACACCATTGCTGATTTATTTTTGAGCTACAAGGATAAAAAAATGTCATTCAGATAAAAGAGAGACAACTATAAGCATCTAAAAAATAAATAATTAGACGAGCAATGACAACACATGAATTGCGTCTTTTCATTAAGCGTTAAAAAGATGGGGTGTGCATTTACAAAATTTAAAATATGAGAAAATACAAGGAAAAAATAGACCTAAGATAAACCTAACTAACTTTACCCTCTTTTTCCTCCACTTGCTCTTAATTGGCCAGGCTCTTTCCCTGGTTGACATCAACCATCTCCTGGTCAGCCCCATCCTTCACCAGCGCTATGCTTGAGGCCTTTCCCTCTTCCTTTGGTTCAGAACCTGTATCATACTGCCCATAAATTTTAGACTTGTGGGGACCTCAGTCTTAATCAAGTATGAATCCCAAACCTTATTGAAGTTTGACTTATGACTGTAAGCCAACTAGTATTTTCCTGGAAAAAGGCATTCAAAAACCCTTGCTCATAGGCCTAGTCTTGGTCCATCACCTCTTCAGATAAAATATTGGAATTCTCCTCGATAACCTTTTTCAGTTGCTCATCTCCAACTTTAACTTGGTTATCTCATATTTGGTGGACTTCTGCTCAAAATCATATGCCTTATTTTTAGCACTAAAAAACTCTTAGTACTTTTCCAAGGAATTTTGAAGCTCGTCTTTAGCTTTATCCTGATTGACTTTTTTATCAAGGATATCGATGAAGCCCTCTCTAAACTGCAAGGAAAGGATGATCACAAGTCAACACAGTAAGAAAAACTCTAAGGGATTAATCGGATAAGAGGTCCAAAGAATTACCAGAGATAAAGCCTATGCGATGTGAGAAATAAGTTGGTCGGTAGTCAACCTATCAACCTACTTCTTATTCAACTCCAGAACAGGCCCCCTCAGCAGTGCATGTGCCAAAGAAGGATTCTTGACCACCGACATAATTTAGTGACCCTTATCCATATTAGGGGGATTCTTTTTTTTATGGGAACAATGGAAGTAACAGAAGGGATAACACTAGTCTTGATCTTCTTTTGAGCCTTAATTTTTTCAGGAGAATAATACAAATTGACAAGATCGAATGGCCCTCCAACCTCCTTCCTTTTGGAAGTATGAGCCTTTGGATAAATAGGGAGATTGGACTCATCCACCAGAGTAAGGTTCCTCTACCTTGGGGAAATTTCTTCTTCTGAAGTGGACAAGATAACATATGGGATATTGTTAACGTCTATAGGCTCAAAGGATCCCGAAGTGGACTCTATTGAATACTCTTTACTTCTCAAAAGGACTGTGATCCCATGGATTGTATCCACAGGATGAGCATTGGAACAAGTGGTTGTATTATCATACTTTAGAAGAAAGGAAGCCAATATAGGGTGTTTAGCAACAACGGATAAATTCCCATTCAAATTCTAAACTTTATAAAGTTCAACGTAATTGACTTGAGAAGATGCAATTTACTTTTCCTTCGAGTCCTTTGCACAAAAATAAAAAGAATAAAATCAGCAGGCATTTTATGAAACATCACTAAAATACAATTGAAAGTAGAAATTGACCTATATTGTAACACCTATCGGGGCATATATATCCTCTATAGGGATCACCACCCTTAAGAATTGGTGGATGTTTCCATTCCCTAGCAATGAAACCATGACTCCAACAACCCTTATTGGAGTCAGGAAGGTTAACTATGAGAACTCTGTTCGCCTTCCTTAACTTCCTGTAAAAGGCATTATCATTCATTTTGACCCAAAATAATAATACCTGATTTCGAAAATCCTAATTTAAGTTATGTACAACTCATTAATTATGTGAAATCCATTCACAATTCTCCATGTGTTTGGGGTGCACTGAGCATGTTCCACTCTTAAATACTCACGGAACTCCAAAAAAGTTTATTTAGGAGAAAAATTATGCCACCCTTAGCCACAGATTGGGTGTGCATCCAGTGCGCCCTTTTACGTTATAGAAATTTTCTGGCTCCTCAGCGCATTCAATCACCACCCAATCTGAGATCGAAAACCTTTTCTAAACTCCCTTATGGTTTTCTCACTTACTGCGTAAACCATCCTTTTTAGTCCAATAAGGAAAGAACACAAGAAGATTTATAAAGGAAGCAAATGGAAGTTTGAAGATGAATTACAAATAAAATGGAGAATAAAGATAAGTTACAAGCAAAGAAATACATAAAGATCTCTTGTTGCCTTGAATAGTTGATATGAAATGCAAAATAACGGTCCATTTTATTCAACTTCCAATGCATCTCATCATCTGAATCATGACTAAAGATGATGACTCGTAGACACGCCTAAACCTTTAGTATTGTCACACACCTTTTACCATCGTAACCTTGGGAAACTGGGCCAAATTATAAGAATACCCCTAAGTCTAAAAGCTAGAACAAAATGAATTTATGCTTCAACTGCTTTTCATAAGTGTTAGTTCTCTACAACATTATCTTCAACTGGCGATCAAACATTACTGTTGACCAGCGCTCGAAGTCACTCACTATCAAGCCTCTCCACCCCTACTAGGTTGCAAAGCTTTAAGGGCAATTGTGGGGGAATTATTCAGATTTTCCAATGAAAGCATAATAGATAACACCTATCCAGCAGCTCAAATAAGGGTCATGTCTTGAAGATAAGAATAAAGGGAAGACCCGATCAGCTAGGATCTCGGACCTAGATCTATTTAATCACATCATGGATATAATTGGGAGTCTTAGAGTCCTACACGAGGGATGCTCTTCCTATTCCCTATAAATGTAACCCTCAAGACTAGGAAAAGGGGCATGTAATTCTTATTATTGCGTAATGAATAATAAGAACAGATAGAAACACCCCATGGATGTAGGCACATTATCGAACCACATATATTGTCTTGTGTGATTACGTGATATTCATTTAATGTTCGACTCTAGCTGTTTGGACTTATTTTCAGTGGGATTTTACCACTTACAATAAACGTATAGCTTTCCTCTCAAAAAAATTATTTTGCAAATCAACCATATCCTCTAACAAGAGTTACACCTCCTTTTAATGATTGAACCCTCTACTCCCCAAATCCTCCCAATTATCTTGTCTCCATCAATTCACACCAAATATTTAAAGGGTGTAAGATCACCCTCCCCTCCCAACCCACTCAACTCCTTCACCTCGAAAGAGTGTCTCACCATCTCCTTCCACTCACAAATCATAGCCTTTACTATGGGGACTAAAGCCAACTCATTACCTTCCAACTCGTCCATTTCCAAGTTTTTCTCATCATGCAAAGTTTACTTCACTTTGGAAGTAAAATCATGAGGATTTGTTTTTGGAAAAAAAAATAATTCTCCATCCTAAATTGTGGTTAATATTTTTTAACACTCTATTGTCCTTTTAACCTTCCATTTTTGTTTTAAGTGACCCCCATTAATATTTTCATGATAGGGACATTTGTTGGATGAAAAAATGTCCTCCTCTATCTGAAATGACCAAACTCATGTTCCTCACGGTTTTTCAATAATCATCCATCACTAGGCCTAGTTTAACTAACACGTCTTGCTCATTTTTAGCCTCTCTCTATAGATTACCTATTATTCATTTCTTTGGAAACCACATCATAACCTATAGCATTAGTATTATGAATTGAAAGATACTCCTCCCTCAATGTCTTGTCACATGGTCTAGCCTTTGCGACCTTTGTCTTGACAACTACTATATTATTTGGAGCAAAACCACCCCTCTTATTCACCTTCCCATAAAGTGCATGGAGAACCCCATCCCCCATTATTCCCATTTCTCGATCACCTCCTACTAATGAACGCCGACCATCCTCTCCCTTAATCTGTAACCTCACCATATCCTCATCCCACATCGAGACCACATAAACCCACCCTCTTACCTCTATGCTCACCCTCTTTGAAATTTGAATCCCCCTATTTACCTTAACTCTTTCCCACCAAAACTACGACCCCTCACAGGTTTCAATGTCCACCCTGTGACACCCCGCCCAATTAAATATCGGGTGATCAGTCCTTTATAAAATTTAAAAACAGAATGTTCGGTTGGTTCATTCTTAGCATCACTGTCGAAAACATTAAATTTATTAATCATCTAATATACATTAAGCTAGTGCCAAAATATTTACCTTTTTAAATTTAACAAAAAACCATTCATTTAAAACATCCAAGGATTTAAATATAATCCATTCACCACGCAACTGAATAAAATAAATACTGAATCAGAATCAAGTGCTAAAATAAATACGAATGGATAAAACATTCCAGTTCAAAGCTATAAGACAAAGAACCACAGTAAACTAAATCCAACTAAAAGGAATAGCAAGTAAACTAAATACAATCTCTGATAATATGTCTAGGGAATGGGCTACACAAAACCTAAATGAAAAGTTTAGATGAACTAAGAGAAATGATAGGAGCATCTAATGCAAAGACCTACAGCTTCCACCTCAGTCGTAGAACGCTTGCAATCCAAGTCTCTAAATCTGGTGTCCCAGTGGCTGAGCACCTGATATAATATATATATACATAGCAAGAGAGAAAAGAGATGCAAGAGACGGGTCAGAGCCCGATGTATAAAAATATGTTTTAACAAGTATGTAAAACTTCCCGAAAGCAACTATTACGCGCATGTTAGATTCGTGCTCTCACATGAAGTTCTCACCACTCTTCAATAGTGCACTCATATCGCATCTTCTATCTAGTACTAGTGATTCTACCCAATATAACTAGTTCAAATTCAATGTAACACTACATTCAACAGTAGTATTCCTGTATCTCCCACACAATACCCCATAAGTAGTCTATCACATTTTACTACCTTTCATGTTCGTGGTTAGAGTATTTAAATCTTTATCTCATTAAGATTGTTTCATTTGTCATTGTTGCCATAACTACTAGTCTCTCTTAGTAGAACGTCTGACAAATATACACACACACACACACATAAATATAAATATAAATATATATATATATATATATATATATATATATATAGTCATAACATCCCTATACATATATATTTCAGTCCTGCACCCCCGGTTTAAGACCCATTAGTGATATAAATAAAATGATCTTGCACCCCCGGGTTGTCACCCATTAGTGCACTTATAAAAAGATCCCTGCACCCCCGGGTTATCACCCATTAGCGTACTCAATAAAATATTCTTTCACCCCTGGGTTATCACCCATTAGTGCACTTAATAAATAACTTTACACCCCCGGGTTATCACCATTTAGTGTACTTAATAAAAATAACAAATAATAGGCATGCAAACATCCTATTAAAATTTATAGGTATTCTCCCAACCTAATTACATCCTTGCCATACATATTTTATTCTCATTGTTACGTATTGTATAATCTTATTAGATTACCATAACTCTCTCGTATTCTCCAAGGTAAATCTTCTTTCCGAAATATTTAAAGTATAAATCTCACACCCTTTCTCGTAAACTCGTCTCATTTTAAATTTGTTAACCGGCAGTTTCTCTCAGTCCAATAAACTGAAAATTCCAAAACTGGACCCTAAGAAAATTCCCAAAAATTTACTGCGTCGCTTGAACCAGATGTCAATGTCATTTGAACGACTGCCACGTGTCGCTTGGGTGACTTTGTGCGAGATTCCTATCTCGCTCGAACGACTATGCGCGACATCGCGCGACGCGCACTGTTTCGTCTTCTTCCCCAGAATTCTGCTTTTTTTCACCATTAACACCTCTAAAACCTCTACTGCTCATTCCCAAACACTTAAACAACAAACGCAATTGATATTCTAACATATTTAGATGGTTTCTAACAACCTAGAATCACTAAATCTTCACAATACATCAATTAAATACCAAATCCCTAAATTAAACCATTAAAACCCTAGTTCTTTCAATTTTAATTTAAGAACTACTATAACCCAGATTTGTTCTTGGAAATTATCATAAATTCGTGGATGACATCCTATCTACATGAAGGAATTTAATCTCTTATAATCTCAGACCCAATATGAATCAAATCATCAAGTTTTTCATCAAAATTGAATCTCATAAATTAATGGGTTATCCCCTACTCTAATCATGAACATAATTATTAGTAAATCACGCAAGTAATAAACACTTGCCTCGAATCAACCGTTTCATCTCTTGATGTTGTTGGTATGGGTGTGTTCCTCTTGTTTCGATCTACACGACGGTGGTGGTGGTTGTAGAAGGTTGTGCTAATTGGGCCTTCCTTCTTGGAATTTGTTCTCCCTGACACAGTCTTTAGCCGTTCCTTACTTTTGTATATTCTAACTCTAAATGGACCTCTTGTGGATGATATAATAAATCCCAATTTTCTTCCATTTAATTTCTCCAAAAATCAAAATTACAAAATTACCCCTATGGGTGCCGGCTTGGTCTAAAAATCTCCCAGAGTCTAAATAAAATACCAGGGTAGTATTTTCTGACTATATCGACCCTCCCGGACTCAATGGCGCACTCTAAATTACCATACGAGTTACTAAAAATAATATACCTTTATATTCCATTCAATTAGTCCCGACACAACTCAAACGCGTGTCCTGGCTTAATATACCAAACTATCTTATATTTCACTTTTGGAAATTTATCAGATTCCATAATTCCATGTTACTTATTCACTCAGTAATATTCAATAATTCTCATTAATAAGTATTAACCCTTGTCATGCTAGTTAATATTTTTTTAAATTCGGATTAATTACCAATTAATTCTCGCATATTAATTTAATTAATCACATAATTATTTAAGTTCTCAAAAATATGGGGTGTTACATACTTCTCCCTAATAACGGAATTTCATCCCAAAATTTGAAAAGTAAGGCATACTTGGTACAAATAAATCTGGATACTTCTCACGCATATCCGCCTCTCGCTCCCAAGTGGACTCCTCCACATTGTGATACTGCCACTGAACCCGCACAAGTGGAACTACCTTTGACCTCAGTCTCCTCTCACTGTGATCTTGGCTAGCCACTGGCCTCTCCTTATAAGAACTGTTGGGCTGCAAATCGATCTCCTCTATCGCGATGTGAGTGTGGGCCAACTCATCCCGAAGATATCGCCTCAGTGACGATATGTGAAACACATCATGAATACGGTGTAAGTGCTCCGGCAACCCAAGTCTGTAAGCCACTGGTCTAATCCTCTCGATAATAGGAAATGGTCCTACGCATCTCGGAGCTAATTTCCCCTTCTTCCTAAACCTCATCACCCCCTTCATAGGAGATACTCTCAACAAAACTTGGTCCCCCACTATGAACTCTCTAAAGGACCTCTTAGCATCAGTGTATCTTTTCTATCTGTCCTGGGCTACCCGTATGCGACTTCGAATCATCTTGATCCTCCTCAATGTATCTTGAATTACCTTTGGCCCAAGTAACTTGTTGTCTCCCACCTCTATACAACATCCTGGAGAACGACAAGGTCTCCCATATAATGCCTCGAATGGGGCCATGCCAATCGTGAACTGATAGGAGTTGTTATAAGCAAACTCCACCAGTGGAAGGTAATTCTCCCAACCTCCCCCAAAGTCAAGGATACACATGTGCAACATGTCCTCAAGCATCTGATTAGTACACTCAGTCTGCCCATCGGTCTGCGAGTGATACGCCGTACTCAATCACAACTCGGTACCCATAGCCTCTTGGAAACTCTCCCAAAAATGAGACATAAATGTCTTATCTCTAGCTAACACGATATCAAGAGGCACGCATTGCAGTCTTACTACCTCTGTAATAAATAACTGAGCATACTGTCCCGCTATATAGTCTATCCTGACTGGTAGAAAATGGGCTACTTTTATCAATCGATCCACAATGACCCATATAGAATCGTGGCCCTTTTGCGAAGTAGGCAACCCAGTAATAAAATCCTTGGAAATGCCCTCCCATTTCCACGTAAGGATCTCTAACGGCCGAAGTAAACTTGGTGGTCTCTGATGGTCCACTTTTACTAGCTGACAAGTGGTACACTTGAATACGAACTCTGTGATATCCCTCTTCATCCCATTCCACCAGTACTGCCACCTCATATCCTGGTACATCGTATCCCCATCGGGATGTATCGAAAATTTATCCCTATACGACTCCGTCATCACTACATGTTGAAGGTCCTCCCCCTATGGAACCATGAGTCTTTCGTTTAAATGCAAGCCTCCCTCAAAACTTACTGAATAAGACTCGGCTCCACCGGTTAAGAGATGTCTAATCCTCTCCTGGCAAAAACGGTCTGTTGCCTGTGCCTGGTCCACCCTCATCACTATCTGTGGTCTGATGGTCATAACTGACATGAATGATCTGGCCACAGCATCCTTGTGCCCTAGCTCCTTCCATTTCGCCTTCCACACCTCGACCGTATCACCTATTGGCCTATGGCTTAATGCATCTTCAACTACGTTAGCCTTTCACGGGTGATAGTGTATCTCAAACTCATAATATTTTATAAACTCTAGCCACCTGCGTTGACGGATATTCAGCTCCTTCTGTGTGAATAAGTACTGCAGTGACTTATGGCCTGTAAATAGGCAAAACTTCTCTCGCAAAAGGTAATGCCTCCAAATCTTAAGTGCAAACATGACTGCTGCCAGCTCTAAATCGTGTGTTGGGTAGTTCTTCTCATGAGGCTTAAGATTTTAGGAAGAATAAGCTATAGCCTGATCCTCCTATTGAAGCACACCCCCAAGTCCTAGTAAGGACACATCAATGTAGACTAGATACTCCACTCCCGACCTGGGTAGTGCTAACACTAGTGCTGAAGTCAGCTTGTCCTTCAGCTTGTCAAAAGCCAACTGACAGGCATCGTCTCAGGTAAATGGCACTCATTTGTGAGTTAAATAAGTTAATGGACCCGCTATCTTCGAGAATCCCCGAATGAACATCATGTAGTATCTTGCTAGGCCCAAGAAACTACGTCTCTCCATCGGCGTCATGGGCTGTCCCCACTCCCTCACCGCTGACACTTCCCCCGAATCTACAGATATCCCTCTATCCAAAATAATGTGCCCCAAAAACTGAACTTCCTTCATCCAAAATCCATATTTCTCATATTTTGCATACAACTCGTGCTGATGCAGTGTCTATAAAACCTGCCTCAAATGTTTGGCATGCTCCTCCTCCGTCTGAGAGTAAATCAGGATGTCATCTATGAAGACAATGACAAACTGATCCAGGAACTCTCTGAACACCCTGTTCATCAAGTCCATAAACACGGCTGGGGTATTGGTTAGAATAAAAGGCATAACCCTAAACTCGTAGGAACCATATCTTGTCAAGAAGGCACTCTTCGACACATTTTGCTCCCTGATCCATAACTGATGGTATCCCGACATCAAGTTAATCTTTGAGAAGAAAGCACCTCCTCTCAACTGGTCGAATAAGTCATCGATTCAGGGCAACGGATACTTATTCCATATCGTTACCTTATTCAACTCATGATAATCGACACATAATCGTATTGATCCATCTCTCTTTTTAACGAACAGTACTGGGGCATCCCAAGGTGAAGTACTCCTACGAATAAACCCTGACCCAACAGCTGTTCTATCTGATCCCATAACTCCCTCATCTCCGTTGGGGCCATACGATAAGGTGCGCGGGCTATCGTTCCAGTGCCCGACGTTAAATCTATAATAAAGTCTATCTCTCTGCTAAGTGGTAATCCCGAAATACCCTGGAACACATCAGTGAACTCCCGAACCACCAGTATCGAATCAAGAGGTATCACCACCTCCTTAGAGGTTTCCTCCTCTATATAATACAAATGCATGGAAGATCCTCCCTCAGAATGAGGCATCGCCACCAGGAACATCTCCTAACCAGGTATAGCAAAAATAATACTCCTACTAAAACAATCAATAATGGCCATATATGCAATAAGCCAATCCATACCGATAATCGCATCATATTCGGACATCTCTAACACAAGCATGTCGGAAGGTAAAGTAAGTCTCCCAATCTCTATACCCACCCCTCGACATTTAAATAAAATCGATGAGCCACTACCCAAAGGCGAATCTACACATGTAATAGTACTCTCTACTGTATATAATAATCCCAAAGCACGTGCAAACCTTGTGGAAATAAAGCAGTGTGTGACCCTCGTATTAAATAAAATACGCCCTATAGTCCTCTGGATAGAAAACATACCCTCAATCGTGGGTGGAGCCTATGGGAGAACAACCTGATGGAGGTTGTAGACCCGTCCATACTGAAGTTGCCCCTGCTGCACCGGAACTGTGGGCAAAGCTAGAACTGGCGTTGGAGCTGGTAGGGTGGTGGGAAAAATGGGTCTCTGGGGCTCCTGGTCAGTACCCTGCTGCCGAGGGACCATGTCATTATCGGGGCAATCCTGCTTCTTATGGCCAGTCTTACCACAAGTATAACAGTTTCTGGTGAAATTCCCTCCCCTCTGTCCCTGGTAACCTCGGTCCTACTGGCCGTTACCACCCCTACCTTAGCCCTGATGGCCCTGTTGTCCTCCCTACTATTGGCCCTGCTTCTGAACCTACTGCTGGCCTTGGTGGCCCTGTCTGAAGCCTCTATGACCATGTCTGAAGCCCCCTGAACGAAACCTCTTAGTAGAATCCCCCTGCTGGGAACTCGGCCTCTGACTCTGATCAGCTGGTGCCCCACTAGCACTACCTCCCCCTGTCTTGCCCAACTGGTTGGGATCTCCTCCCCGCTTGCTTCCCTTAGCAAGGAAGCGATTGTCCTGACAATGTAATAATGCTGCATTTAGGACATTTGTGCAGGAATGTAGGGAAAGGTTACCTAGAAGATGTTATCGTATCCTCCAAGTTAAACCATCCATGAACATTTGGATTTGTTTCTCCTCAGTAGGCACCTCGTTCGGTACCATATTAGTCAATCGTGTGAACTCCTCATATTTCAAAACTGTCTTCCCTTCCTGGGCGAGGTCTAAAAGTTTTTATCTCATCTCAGTCTTGACGGTAAAAGGAAAGTACTTGCGGTCGAACCGCACCTAAAAATTGACAATCGACATCAGATACTGCTCCTCTGAAGTAGTAGTAGTGGACTACCACCACTGTAAGGCTTCCCTTGTCAACTTAACGGTAGCCAAAACTTACCTCTGAACCTCAGTGCACTCGTACATATGAAGGTGACTCTGTATATCATTTTTCCACCGACTTTCCATCACTACATCATAACTGCCTGAGAACTTTGGAGGATGCGCCTTCTGAAAGGCATCCCTGACTCTCTCCCATGCCGTGGGAAAAATAAGAACAGGGGCTAGCGCCACTACTGGTGCCTATGGTGGTGCCTACTATACTACTGTCAGTGTTGTATTTACTGTCTGTGCAATAATGGCAGCAACTTCTGTGGCATTCATCATGCCCTGAGCTGGAGCTGGCTGTGGCTCTAGATGAGCATTCCTGTCCTTTGGTGCACGTCGAGGATGCATCTGAGATGAGAAAGAAGTTTCTTAGTCCACAGTTACCGTTAAACCTCAAATAGCTGAAGACGTGATCACATAAAGAAGAATACAACAGTCCTAAAGATAAGGCTCTATATGAAAGGATGCTAAGCTGAAAGCACAATAAGCCGCACAGATCCTAAAGGACTCTAGAACCTGATGCTCAGATACCACCTGTGACACGCCGCCCAATTAAATATCGGGTGATCAGTCCTTTATAAAATTTTAAAACAGAATTTTTGGTTGGTTCATTCTTAGCATCACCGTCGACAACATTAACTTTATTAATCACCTAATATACATGAAGATAGTGCCAAAATATTTTCCTTTTTAAATTGTAACCAAAAATCATTCATTTAAGACATACAAGGATTTAAATATAATCCATTCACCACGCAACTGAATAAAATAAATACTGAATCAGAATCAAGTGCTGAAATAAATACGACCGGATAAAACATTCCAGTTCAAAACTCTAAGCCAAAGAACCACAGTAAACTAAATCCAATTAAAAAGAATAGAAAGTAAACTAAATACAATCTCTGATAAAATGTCTATGGAATGGGCGACATATGCGCTAAATGAAAAGTCTAGATGAACTGAGAGAAAATATAGGAGCGTCTAATGCAAAGACCTACAGCTTCCACCTCAGCCATAGCACGCCAAGCTATCCAAGTCCCTAAATCTGGTGTCCCTCTGGCTGAGCACCTGATATAATATATATATATATATATATATATATATATATATATATATATATATATATAGAGAGAGAGAGAGAGAGAGAGAGAGAGAGAGACAGGCTCCTGTGCACACTAAGTTTGCACACTAAGTTTGCACATTAAGTTTTTAAAGTAGTAAAAAAAATATTTTTGAGTGCTGGCACATACCAATTTTTTTATGTGATATTTTAACATTTCAACGGACTCACATAAAAAAAAATTAGCTCAAAATTTTTTTTTTTGCTATTTTTAAAAAATCGGTCAAACTTTCGCAGTTTTTAAAGGGCTTAAAAGCATAGAAAGTTTGACCGATTTTTTAAAACTAGCAAAAAAAGTTTTTTTGAGTTGATTTTTTTATATGGGTTCCTTGAAATGTTTAAATATCACACAAAAAAAATCAACTCAAAAATATTTTTTTTACTACTTTAAAAAGGTAATGTGCAAACTTAGTGTGCACAGGAGCCTGCCTCTATATATATATATATATATATATATATATATATAGCAAGAGATAAAAGAGATGCAAGAGACGGGTCAGAGCCCGATGTGTAAAAATATGTTTTAGCAAGTATTTAAAACTGCTTGAAAGCAAGTATTACATGCATGTTAGATTCGTGCTTTCACATGAAGCTCTCACCTCTCTTCTATAGTGCGCTCCTATCGCATCTTCTATCTAGTACTAGTAATTCTACCCAAGTTAACTAGTTCAAAGTCAACGTAACACTATCTACATTCAACAGTAGTATTCCCATATCGCCCATACAATACCCCATAAGTAGTTTATCCCATTTTACAACCTTTCATGTTCACGGTTAGAGTATTTAAATCTGTATCTCATTAACATTGTTTCATTTGTCATTGTTGTCATAACTACTAGTTTCTCTTAGTAGAACTTATCACAAATATACATATATATATATAGTCATAACATCCCTATACATATATATTTCAGTCCTGTACCCCCGGTTTAAGCCCCATTAGTGCTATAAATAAAATGATCTTGCACCCCCGGGTTGTCACCCCTTAGTGCACTTACAAAAATATCCTTGCACCCCCGGGTTATCACCCATTAGCACACTCAATAAAATATTCTTGCACCCCCGGGTTATCACCCATTAGTTCACTTAATAAATAACTTTACACCCCTGGGTTATCACCCATTAGTGTACTTAATAAAAATAACAAATAATAGGCATGCACACATCCTATTAAAATTTATAGGTATTCTCCCAACCTAATTACATACTTACCATACATATTTTATTCTCATTGTTACGTATTGTATGATCTTATTAGATTACCATAACTCTCTCTTAGTCTCCAAGGTAAATCTTCTTTTCGAAATATTTAGAGTATAAATCTCACACCCTTTCTCGTAAACCTATCTCATTTTAAATTTGTTAACTGGCAGTTTCTCTCACTCCAACAAACTAAAAATTCCAAAACTGGATCCTAAGAAAATTCCCAGAAATTTACCTCGTTGCTTGAACCAGATGGAAATGTCGTTTGAACGACTGCCACGTGTCCCTTGAGCGACTTCGCGCGAGATGCCTATCTCGCTCGAACGACTACGCGCGACGCGCACTGTTTCGTCTTCTTCCCCAGAATTCTGTGTTTTCCCACCATTAACACCTCTAAAACCTCTACTGCTCATTTCCAAACATTCAATCAGCAAACCCAATTGATATTCTAACATATTTAGATGGTTTCTAACAACCTAGAATCACTAAATCTTCACAATACATTAATTAAATACCGAATCACCAAATTAAACCAATAAAACCCTAGTTCTTCCAATTTTAATTTAAGAACTACTATAACCCAGATTTGTTCGTGGAAATTATCATAAATTCGTGGATGACATCCTATCTACATGAAGGAATTTAATCTCTTATAATCTCAGACCCAATATGAATCAAATCATCAAGTTTTTCATCAAAATTGAATCTCATAAATTAATGGGTTATCACCTACTCTAATAATGAACATAATTATTACTAAATCATGCAAGTAATAAACACTTGCCTAGAACCAACTGTCTGATCTCTTAATGTTGGTGGTATGGGTGTGTTCCTCTTGTTCCGATCTACACGATGGTGGTGGTGGTTGTGCAAGGTTGTGCTAATTGGGCCTTCCTTCTTAGAATTTGTTCTCCCTGACACACTCTGTGGCCGTTCCTTACTTTAGTATATTCTAACCCTAAATGGACCTCTTGTGGCTGATATAATAACTCCCAATTTTCGTCCATTTAATTTCTCCAAAAATAAAAATTACAAAATTACCCCTACGGGTGCCGACTTGGCCTAAAAATCTCCCGGAGTCTAAATAAAATATCCGGGTAGTGTTTTCTGACTATCTCGACCCTCCCGGACTCAACGGCGCGCTCAAAATTACCATACGAGTTTCTAAAAGTAATTTACCTTTATATTTCATCCAATTAGTCTCGACACAACTCACACGGATGTCCCGACTTAATATATGAAAATGTCTTATATTTCACTCTCGACAATTTATCAGATTCAATAATTCCATATTACTTATTCACTCACTAATATTCAATAATTCTCATTATTAAATATTAACCCTTGTCAATCTAGTTAATATATTTTTTTTTAAATCTGGATTAATTACCAATTAATTCTCGCATATTAATTTAATTAATCCCACAATAATAATTAATCACATTATTATTTAAGTTCTCAAAAACACGGGGTGTTACACCCCACCCCCCAATATATGTCCTATAGCCTCAAACACTTACTCTCCCCTCCCCAAAAAAAAGGAGAGGAAGGCCCACCAACCTAATCCAATAGTACTCAGGTGTACTCACTTTCTTTGCACAAACCGCCCGAGAGGATGCGATTGGTCTATCAACATTGGATCCCCATTGAATGACCATTTCTTTTGTTTAAAGATCCTCCCCGTCTTTATATTTGAAACAAACACGAATAAAGATAAAGAGTTATTTAATCCCTTGATTTCTACCCCTCGTAGGGATTTCTTCTACTCCTTCACTCACTTATCAAGTGCTTCCACCATCTGTGGTGTTTCACGCCCAACCAGAGCTCTTTGCAAAAAATCAAGCATTGGTCGACATCAATCAACATCCAAAGTCACACCACTTTATAAGTCTCAAAGTCAATAATGAATCTCAAAGTTACCATTATGATACATATGTACAAACAACATTAATGTTACATGTGTTCAACTCAACATATAATAACAAAATCACATAGGCTATGGTTATAGTTCTGTAAAACAAGCTAATATAAGCCATGTAATTATATGTCAAATCTGTCCAAAATAATCGTGATTGATTTTTAAACATTAATGATTACTTAAGTCAGTTTAAAGAAAAATATTGTATGGGTTTGAAGGCATGTCCATTGCTTATCAAACCATGAATAATATCAAACAAAAATAGCCTAAGAAAATCATTTTTGACAGGGAAATGGATCTAGAGAGTTTCTCGGGTGAGAATGAGGCTCCTCCAATGATGAATATATAATGCCCAGGGGATGCCGATTGGCATGCCCCCTCATTTTCCATAAATCCTCAATATTGGCACGATAACTCATACACGGTAATAACTCGATGTAACCCAAAATAACACAATTAGATTGTATATATTTAAGAGTATTCAAAATTTATACTCAAACCGAAAGCAACACAACCTATAAATGACACGACTAACTCGAGTTCGCACCCCTAATTGGTAAGCTCAGGTCTATGCCTATCGACGCATGCCTGTTTTTATGTGTAAAACTTCATTTTATGTTAAAAAAATAAAAATTGTCACTTAAATTTATTTCCAAATTATTCCCCCATGCTTTATTTAAAATTAATTTTTAGCCCTGTGATTTTTCCAAAATTATTTTTATCCCTATGTTTTTTTAAAATTAACTTCTAGCCTTATATTTCGCCCAAATTAATTATTAGGCCTAGTATTTTTCAAAATGATATCTTAATTCCAAGAATATTTGCATTGGCAACCTAGAGTTCTCCTTCGGCCCCGAGCCTCGTCTTCGCATGCTTCGAGCCCTCAGCTTTACCCTTACTTGCATTCAACCCTAAGCCTTGTCGTCACATGCTTTGATCCCTAAATTTCATCTCGCCTTTGGACTCGAGCCTCATCTTCGCACACTTTGATCACATTAGCTTTCTCAAGTTAAAGTTGATCACATGCAACTCTCTATATGGTTTTCCCACCACTGTTTAACCCTGTAGATTACAAAACTCTTAACACTCATTTGGTGTTTCCATTTTTTTAACGACGTTGTCTTTTCAATAAGCTCACGAATCAAGAGGTTATGTGGACACATTGATCTGCACCTCTTCCATTCTTATCTAATAATTAAACTCTTCCTCAATCAGGTTGACCAATAAAACCTTTAGAAACTTCTTTCCCAATATTCTTCCCTATTTTCTAGACCATTTTTCACCCTGGATAATGTTTGATTTTGGAAGCTCACCCAATATGGAAAGTGTAGGTTTCTGAATTATCTTTCCAATCATATAGGCCTTGTGCGAATAAAACACCCGATTATAGAGATAGGCTAAAAATGAAGCTTCTTTTTAGTACCTTACGTATCTAGATCTTCTGGTGTGAAGCATGAAAAAAATGGCTCGAACGGTATGATCCCTATGTCACCGGAGAAAGAAAGGGGGGACAAATTATAATTAAGTTTGGAATATAACATCACCCCCTATTTGAGTAAGTCTGAAAGAATCACCACACACGAAAGTAGAAGGAATCTATACGTTGATCAAAAGGAATATAAGTGGGAGGATCCACACATGAGAACAAAAGGGGACTATTTGAGTAAAGATGAAAGCATCAGTACGCACGACAGTAGAACAAATCCAGACCCTATCCATAAAGATTATAAGTGGGAGAATCTATGTGCCAGAACAAATGGATTTTTTTACTTAAATTTCCTTCACCTTTTTGAATCTTTAATAAGGTCCTTTTGTCATTTTTGAATTATTACTGCTACTAGTACTAGTCTTCGGTTAAAGCAGTTTCTGATCGGCATGCCTGGGCCTTGTCGATCGATAAGTGTTTGTTTCTTGGCTTCCAAGTATAGTTTTGTATTTTTAACTTTCTATGGATATTATAAATAAAATGTGTCATTTTCATCTTCAAGGTCTCGAATGTGTTTCTGAAAAACTTGCCATTTTTTTTGCAAAAATCCAATTTTTTTTTCTTAGATCACTAATTCCATCACATCATACTTTCATTACCTACATCACCGATCATTATCACATTGACAATATAATTCCATCTTCAACAAAACTTGATGATTTTGAACAAGGAACATCGAAAGCTACACTGATTAAAATCTATTTATATACTATTATAAGTTTCGTTTACCCTCTTTTAACTTTCCCTTAAAATATATTATATTTTTCTCTACATATCTCATATTTAAAATTAATTCAGTAGTGTCACATGTTATCATATAAAGCCAATAACATTAGTACATATACTTTTCACTACTTATTATTTTAGAAAGACTATTTTTCTAAAATCCTAAAACAACAATATAAGGATTACACTGATTAGACAACTTAGTGGGTTTTTTAATAAGCACTTTTCACATTATAAGGTTTTAACATCTATTTTCAGAAACAATGGTTTGAAGGTCCAAAATATGAAAATCAATACCCATGTTCCCTTTAAAAAAAAAACCATCATTTTACAAATTGGATGCATATACACCCTTTAAAGCATAATTCAAACTATATTGGCTTGGATATCTCTTTTGAGGGTATGTAGGCATCTTAGGTTCATTCTTGAGAATCAAGTCCATTTTTCGTTTCCTTGATTTTGTTTTTTTATTTATGATTTTACTTGTTCTCATTGTTATTTATGATAGCATCCCATATCTCTCTCTTTTAGCGACTTTATCACCCATGATCGCTATTTTTTATAGTGATTCCAAGGTAAAATAAGTCCTCTAACGTTTATTCTCTTTTGACTACTCATACTCACCTTATCTATGGTGATTCTTTGATAAGTCTATACTCTCTCTTATTACTTCACACACTCAGTTTTACACATTTACATCACTCATGTACACATACACTCATGCACTTGCACACACTTTACACTTATTCTCACAAACCTGCACACAAAAACAAACATTAAAACAAACATAAACACATGCATTAATGCACAAGAGTAAAAGAACATATTTTATACTCCCCAGAGACTGAAAGGTTCGAGAGTGTGACTAACACCTTATTTCTCCACAATTTAATCCTCGATCTCATTTCTCTTTAATTCTGATTTGATCATTTTCCTTATAGCCATTTTTAAGATTTATACGTTTCTTTTTGCCTGGATTTTTTAGAAAATAGGCATGGGACACTGAGTTAATACCACCTTTTTAGCCACCATTATTGGCCTAAATATTCTAATTTTTGTCAAATCTCCAACCCATTTTAACTCAACCTCAAGGAGGAAGGGATAGTGAAGTAATGTAGTTAAGCCTCAAATCCCAAGTTGGGCCTTAGTACTAAACTTTGGACCCTCAAATGGACCCAAGTACACATCCAAACTAGTTCAATAACCTCCTAACTCATATATATATATGTATATATATACCCCGGGACCATTTCTAAAGGTCTAAAACACCTAAAACGGTACCACAGAACCTCCCAAAATGCATCCAAAATATTTTTTTTTCGACAATATATTTTTAAATTGTGTCTCACACTATATATTAATTATCCAATGCACATGAAATTATTTTGTACCAAAATTATTTATCATGCAAAGTTCAACTCACATACACATGAAATAATAATTAATTAATTTATTCAGAACTTAATTAATTAAATTTACCAATTTAATTTAATTCCTACAAATTTCATTTTATTCAAAAATAATTTTATTTCATTCTAAAAATACAGGATATTACAGGCACCATTGCCTTGGTCCCAAAAGCAAGCATGAAAGGGGTTTCTCCAGCAATTGTTCTTGGTGTGATTCTATAGGCCCAAAGAACACTGTGCAACTCATTGATCCAGTTACCCTTCACATCATCAAGTCTCTTTTTTAGTCCATCAAGTAATGTTTTGGTTGTTACCTACATTTGTCCATAACACTGGGGATGTCCTGGGGCAAAGTGAAGTTTTTGAATCTTGGTCTGAATGCAGTAATCCTCAAACTCCTAATTATCAAAATGAGATCCATAATCAGTGATGAAGGAATATGGCATCCCATATATGCATATGATGCGCTTTCAAATGAATTGGAAGACTCTTTTAAAGAGCATTTTGACCAATGGTTTAGCCTCTACCCATTTTATGAAGTAGTCCACTGCAACCACCAAGTATTTGAACCTTCCTTTTGTCCTCAACAGTGATCCAACCAAATCAATTCCCCATATGGAAAATGGCCATCGAGAAGTGATTAGAGTTAAGGAAGACCCCCGGTCTTCTATGAATTGTGGTGAACTTTTTACATTTATCACATTTCTTGGAAAAGGAGATATAGTCGGATTTCATGGTCGGACAGTAATATCCATGCATAGTTATCCTTCTCACAAATGATCGACCTGCTGAATGGGATCCACACGAACCTTCATGCACTTTCTTTATTAAGTCTGACAGCTCGATTAGGAGTACACACTAAAGTAGAGATACAATCTATCCACTTTTGTATAAGACTCTTTATTCTAGCCCATAACTGGTTGTCTTGTATCTTAACTTTCTTGGTTATTGTGGGTCGATAGGTAGTAAACCCTTGTCAATATAATTTTTAATAGGATCCATCCACAAAGGTCCTAATTCCAAATAGATGAAATTGAAAACTTTTGTATCTATGCTTCTATGTGAAAGTATTTTTACTATGATGGTTCTTTTGAGCTATGTCCTAGTTGCTAAGTCTAGCCGAGCAAGTGCATCTGCTTGGGTGTACTCCACCCTTGGTATCCTGGTCACCTTTACTACTGAGAGCTTGGAGATGACTGCGTCAGCTTTGGAAAAATACTTGATTATGAGATCTCCTTTGGCCCCATATATTTGAATCACCTAGTTGACAATTAAATGGGAATCTCTATGTGTTATGACTTGCTCGACTCCCAAAGATACGAATAATTACAAGCCTCTGATTAATGCTTCGTACTCTGCCTCATTATTGGAGGCCTGAAATTGGAAACGAAGCACATACTCTACCTCTATATTATCTAGGGTATTGATAATAAGCCCTGCTCCACTACCAATAACGCACAAAGACCCATCTACATATAATTTCTAAATTGGAATGTCGTCATCAAAACTTCCTTCACATAATACTCCTTGTTTAAAAAAAATTATTTCTCTGCTCGTTACATCGTTGGGCTATCTCCTGCTCACCTAATGTCTCAGTTTAGTCGGTGGTCAATTCAGTTTGATTTGGAATTGAGCTATCTTCTAAGGAAGTCTTATAGGCAGGACAATATCTTGATATGTAAATTAGACAATGAAATATACTAAAGATTGCCCCTTCAATGTGGTTCTAGGCTTATAAATGATTTCATACTCTCCAAGATCTACCCCCCATGCCATCAATATCCCTGATTTATTTGGTTTGTGAATTTCTTAGTGCGGAGGTATGTCTGTATAAATAACTATGGTATGTGCCTGGAAATAGGGCATCACTCTCCTTGAAGCTTCAATAAGAGCAAGGGATAATTTTTTGAAGCGTGGATACCTAATTTTTTCTCCCTTGAAATCTTTGCTGGTGTAATATACTGATTTTTGCACTCCATTCCATCCAAACTAATGTTGAGCTAATAGAGAATTCTGATACTGCCAAATATAGATAAAATAATTCTCCCATAAGTGGTCGGGAAAGTAGTGGTGGTGATCCCAAGTATTTCTACAAGTCTTAAAAAGATTTTTCTCATTCTTCATTCCACTGGAATGTTTTTCTAAGAACCATAAAGAATGGTAAGCATTTATCCCTAGGTCAGGAGATAAACTGTTTAAGAGCAGCCACTTTTCCAGTCAGTTTATGCACATGTTTCTTACACATGGGAGATTGTATATTATTTAACTCTTTGATTTTGTCTGGATTGGCTTCAATTACACTCCAATTCATGATGAAGCCCGAGAATATCCCTTATGTATGCCGAACACATATTTGGTCATGTTGAGTTTCATTTGATGCTTCTCAAGTTTATTAAACATCTGGCTTAGGTCTTTGATATGGTCGATAATTTTCTTGTTCTTGGCGAGCATGTCATCCACGTAAGCTTCCATATTCTTTCCAATCTGCTCCTCAAAAACTTTTTTTACCAGTCTTTGGTATGTTTTTCAGTTATTTTTAAGCCCAAAAGGCATAACATTGTAGTAGTAGGTACCTCGGCTGGTAATAAATGATGTACTTTGCTTATCCCCATTCTTTATTTTGATCGAATTGTAACTAGAGTAGGCGTCCATAAAGCTTATTAACTCATGACCTTCTGTAGAATCTACCAATTGATCAATCATCGGTAAAAGAAAATGGTCTTATATCCATGCTTTCTTAAGGCCAGTGAAATCTACACACATACGCCAATTATTGTTCTTCTTTTCACCATCACTATATTAGACAACCATTCTGGGTATTTGACATCCTCTATGAATTTGGCCTTCTGCAATTTGTCCACTTCCTCTTGGATAAATACATTCTTCTCGAGGCTAAACAAACTTCGCTTCTACTAGAACGATTTGAAGTCCTTTATGATATTAAGCCTATGGCTTAAAAATTATGGGATCGATTCCAGGAACGTCTTCATGGCTTCAAGCAAACACACTTTTTTTCTCTTTAAGGAATGTGATTAATTCCTGTTTGAGGGACGGTGCAATGGTTGAGTCAATCTGATTAGTCCTTTTTTCCATCCAGTATTATAAAGTAATATGTGATTGATACTGAATAATAATTAGTGATTAAAAGTAATATATGATTATATGGTCGCGAGTGAATAATACGTGAATTATTAAAATTAAGTTGGGGCGTGCGTGTGAATCGTGTTAGGACTAAATTAAAAAGGACAAAAACGGAAATTATTTTGAAGTCATCCATACGGTCATTCGACTGTGCCATTGAGTCCAGAAGGGTCGAAATAGGTAGAAAAATCTACCCGTGAGCTTCCACCACTTGTCCTTTGACCAAATAAATTTCTTCCCATGGATCTAAAGTATCAATTTTGTAAGTGGTGGTGTTTTTCTTCAACTCATCCTGGTCGGCTGAAGTATAGTAGCACTCTCTGGCCTCCACCTGGTTTCCCTTTACCATCCCAACACCATAATTAGTGGGAAACTTTAGGCACTGATGAACTATGGATGACACTACTTCAAACTTTTTCAATCTGACTCTGTCGAGGATCATATTATAAGCTGACTAAACATTCTTGTCTAGGATGAAGAAACAAATCTTCTCAGTTCTGCTCGCTGGCCAAGTACTGATCAAAACCTCCAACTTATTAGTTACCAAAGGATAAACCTTTTCTACAAAGAAACCAATTAGGGGCCTATGATATTGTTATAGTTTTCTATCTCGTAACCCTAGGTTGTGAAAACAATTTTAGAACAAAACATCAGTGAAACTACAATTATCCACTAGAATTATTGTAATTCTTGCTTCATGTACCCTGAAGGTAATAACCAATGGGTCGTCATGAGGGTAAAGCACCCCTAATAAGTCATTTTTTGATAAGCCAATGGCTATCTTGTCTTTATTAACATTTCTGGGCCAACCATCTACCTCGTATGATAGGTTGATCGACCGAATGTAGGAACAAGCTTTGACCTCTTTTATATAGGCCTTCCTTTTGGCAGTTTCATCTCCACCTCCATTGTCTCCTCCTCCAATAAAATGACAACCAAAGGATATCATTTTTATATCAAGTTTTTATTCTTAGTGTTTCTTTGGAAGGTCTGGATTATTTTCAAAGTCATTGTCTCAACCTCTTTTTCTGTTATCTTTGTCTTTACAAGGTTATTCTGACCTTGATCAACACACTTAGTCAGCTTTCCTCAGTGAATGAGAGATTTAATTTTATTTTTTAGGGCAATATAACTATCAGTGGTATGCCTATAATCTTTTTGATAGTCACACTATTTGGATTTAACTCTCCAGTTAGGTGGTGATTTCTGTTTCCCAGGCCATGTCAAGTTCCCACTGCCCCTAATCTCCTCTAAGATGTGATGACACCTATGGTAAGTGGGGTATACTCCTCATACTTCTTAGGATTCTTGAATTTTTTATCTTTTTATTCCTTGTTATCTGAGCTCTACTGGTCATCAGGTTTTATCCTGGGGACCTGCTTAGCAGCCATAGCTTCCTCAGCATTCATGATCTTACCAGCCTTTAAAATTAACTCCGTCATGGTTTTAGGAGATTCTTTTTCCAGTGCATAGTATAGCTTCTCAGGAAGAGGTCCACTCATCAAGGCATTGATAGCAATTTTCTCTTCATAATCTACCACTTTTACCTTATCATTATTGAAGAGAGTAATATATTTCCAAGTAGTTTATCTTGGTCGTTCGTAAAAACTCAGTAGATGGGTTACTCTCTAGATCGGCTTTTCCCTAAAGTAGAAATTACTGATCAAAAGTTCGAGGAGCTGCTTAAAATTAGAAATTTATCCTCGAGGTAGATTATTATACCATATTTAGGTTGATCTAGTGATGGTACTTGAGAAAGCTCGAAAACGCATCTCATCAGGAATAGAGTAGATATCAATTACAACCTGGTACTGTTTGATATGGAGGACAAGATCAATCTTACCATCATATTTAGGAGTGACTACGGGTGGCATGAATTTGGAATGTGTAGGGAATCCATAATGGCTGGAATGAAGGGTGATACCTTCATAAAACTTCTTTGCAGAGGATTCTTTATCTTGGCCATCTCCCCAGGCAATCATCCAGTCTCTATATTAATCCCTTCCAAGAGTGATGTTATGTCTTAAATTTGGTTGATACGGCTTTGGTAGTTCTACCACATGTTTATGCCAATCTCTCTTCCTAAGAAGTATGTTCGACACGCGTGGATCCTCGAATACCTGCTCTAGACCTGACTGATCCTTGTCGGTGCTCACGCGATCTCATTGGTTCATTGTAATGTCCTCTGGTTGCTGGGGGGCCAATACAATCAAAGAAAGTGGCCTTGCTCAACCTCTCCAAGGGGCTCAGTTGTTCTGGAGTGAAAGATCGACCATCATAGTACTCAATGGATCTGATTAAAGTTTCTCCTGGGCGATAAGACCTGTCACGCAAGGACTTGGAATAACTACTTCTTTCACTTCTGGGAGGAGGAGGTAACATTTGTATTATATGGGATAGAGTGGTAGTAGACTTGGCTTACAGTGATTGGTCTAATTGCCTAACCATTTCCTACATCACCTCTTTCCCTTTGGTAAGATTGACTAAGATTACTTGAAGATCTGCTACACTGGGATGGAGCATATGGAGTGAAAGTATTACCCCGAGTCGTAAGGCTACTTTATAGAATGGCAGTCATCCTTCAGAAAGGACTTAAAGGTGAACTAATGAGTAGAACTGATAGAAAATGATGACAAACAATTGTTCCCACAGATGACACCAATCTATTGATGTCTAAAATTGGTATAGATATAATCTTAGCCTGATAATACCAATTTTAAAATTACAAATAAATATATATAAATACTAAGTAGTGCAAGCAAGACAACAAAAGTTTTTAATGTGGTTCAACTAAGGAAAAAGCCTATATCCATGGTTATGATACTGCAGTTGAGGGGTAATTAAAAATGAACTTTATGACCTAAATCTAAGGATGTGGAATTCTTATGGCATTAATATCTCATTTGTATTGATAATTACAATCAATGGATATGAAAACCACTTATCTTATGGGAGTTTAAAAAAATATGTAAGTCTAAGAAATCATTACATAAACATGAGTAATCTTACCACAAACTGTATTGTAAGTTAAGAAATATTATTATGTCTTTTGAAAAGTGTATTTATACCTTAAGGTCAGTTGGAGTAAGTATATATTCGATTTATCTATGTACAAACAAGGAATTTGAAAGGAGAGAAATCAAATGTTCTTTATGTGTTTTTAAGAATATGATGTATTAAGTAATGTTATGCTTAAAAAAATATATGCTTGCATGTATAATGACTGTTCATTTAAAAATGATTGGTTATCATAACTAAAATTTTGCTGGATGTATGGATAGTATGAAATCTACACTTGATTAAGTATGTTTTTTTTGTTTGATGGTCAATACTATGAAAGAGTTCAAAATAATTTGATATTGTTTTATCTATAATTAAAAGTGACTTTGTGACATGCTTTGAGGCTACAATTTTTTAAATTATGGTTATAAAACTTCGTTTTAAGACTTGGAGTCATCGACACAATTACGAAGCTGTTGAAAATGTACTATGATAATGTCATCATGATCTTCTTCATCAACGAAGTGATATGTGTTATAAATAGTTTAGTAGATTGAATTAAAATGCCTTTATGGTAAATATGAAATTAAAAATGATGAGTGTCAATTGTACACATTAGCATAACTATTAACAAAACATATCAACTCATAATTGTGTTATCACTAAAGACATTCATGAAGCATTCTTAGAATAGCGGTCTTGTATGTAGCCAATATAGTGTATGTATTCTAGATTTCTTAGGGTTTATTTGTTTGACATTTAATTTTGATATCAATTAAGTGTTTCTGAATTTCAATTTTTTTTCTTGTAATTACTACATTAAAAACAGAGAATGGTCATGGCCCATGACCATAGCCATAGTTAAACATCACGTGACACAAGCCTTGACCAAGACAAAGGGTGACATCCATTGGATATGGTCATGGCCTTAGACCATGACCATTGGGGTCACAACCATGGTTCATGACCAACCCGTGACTAAATAGGCGACAAACTCCCATAGAGGGCATGAAGAAGTGATCCAAATATCTTAAATGTTCATCCATATACGGTGAAAAAGGAAAATATAAAACTCTTTTTGTCTTTTTCAAAAATTTATCGAAGTAAAATCTTTTTCACTTTATGATCTTTTTTTGGAATTTTTCATAAAATTAAAAAAAAAAACTCTTCTTGAATTTTTCAAAAAATATTAAAAGAAAATAGACAAAAACAATAATAATACAATATAGCAACAAGGATATAAAATATGAATGATAAAAACCCTATTCTAGAAATAAGTCTTAAGCTCAATCATTAGGCCCAGAGCAGTTCTCAAAAGGATATGACATACTAAGAAAGTCCTCCATCAAATTTTGTGAAGTCTTGACTAAATATTCTATTTGCTCTTTAAAACTCTTAAAATCTCTATGGTGATGTGCGGGAGCATGTGGATATATATGTGTGGAAGTGCGTGCGAGAACATTTGTAGGAACTCGTGTGGGAGAATACTGCGGAACATGTATATGAGAAACTCTCCCTAGCTTAAAACAGAACTCTCTAAAGTGACATCTTTATTTGCAATGGGAACAAACATAAATGGGCTTCGGTCCATTTTGCTCAAAATGTTTAGGACGAGCTATCCTCAGTATGTTAACTTTCACCTTTTCGAGTTGACTCATCGACGCCTCACACTCTCTCAAAACTTTCACCTTATTCTCCAAATCTAACATCTTAAGTGATAAATCTTTATAAATCTTTTTAGTTTTTAAAGTCTCGATGATAAGATCACTAAAATCTTTTTCGAGTCCACCTTCTCCCTCACTCAAATTCTCTTCCTCACTCTCACTTTCTCCAGAATTGTTCGAAACATTGTCCAGGATTTCACATTTAGATATGTTCTCATCAGTGTGGAACAAACTAGAAGTTCTAACGTGACTTTCCATGAACGCCCAAAAATTCCGTTTATGTGGTGATTTATCCCCGAAATCCACCGACTGGACATCACTATCACTGAGAGTGGCCTTATGTGTAACTTTTTTACCCTGTCTCTTAAGCCTATTGGGACACTCATGTGACTTATGTCCCTTGTCCTCACACTCATATCATCTTATCTCATCTTTTTCACAAATATTCTTGCCTTCCCCTTTATATTTTTCTCAAAAATCTGTTCTTTGGAAGAATTTTATCTGTTAAATATGAGAGATTTTTTGTATATTTTTGCAAAAAGGGCTAAATCATCCATCTCAAAATCAAATTTAGACTCAGAATCACAAACTTTTTCCTTTTTCTTTTTAGACCGACCTTTCAAATTAATCCCTATTTCCTTTTTCTTAACTATTTTAGGAAACATATCGATTTCGTAAGTTTGAAGGTCTCCCGTTGATTTTAAAAATTATCTATCTACGTGAACCATTCAGATACTGACACGTGATGTACAGTGGAATTTTAATCCTAATCAGCAAGGACGAAATGCCGACCTACGGAGGGATGCCTACCAACCTGTCAATAAAGCCCGACTAACACCAGGAAGACCGACCAACAATGACAGAAAAATGCCAATAGTTGTATACATAAATGATTGTACAGATGTAAATGTCTACTATATAAAGACATTCCATCCTTTGATATTCCAGCATTTGTACACCCCATGGGGGCTATAAATACATTGTAAACCCTACATCCAAAAGACATAAAAAAGAGGCAATTGAGCATTACCGAAAAGCAATACGCAACAGTGGACATAGGCTCTTCCCTTAAGCCGAACCACTTTAAAAATCTTTTGTCTCTTTTACTTATATTTATCTGTGATCAATTAATTAACCTAGTCTAGTCTTTTACATCAACAGATTGGCGCCGTTAGTGGGAACGATATTTCTAATCGATCTCATTCAAACATCTAAATGGTTGATATTCCTGAATCAAGTCTCAAGAACGAAGGAATTATGCCTATCCCTTCCGCTCGTCCATTTGCAAATGATTTAACTTGAATTCTGGCTAGTCTTGCAAAAGGCCAAGAGACTATGCAAGAAACTATCAGGCAACTTGCACAAACTATTGAAGTCGGGTCACCTACTCTATCTACTGAGGGAAATATGCCACTACCCCCACCAAGAGGTGGTCGACGCAACCAATCAATAATGACAAGGGATGTCTCCTACCATACAAGGTCAAATTCATTGCTCAGGACATCGGAATCATTCCACAAGCAATCTTATTCTCCAATAAGGCCAAGTGCCTTAAAGAGATTAAGTCGTGCTTCTCCCTTCGATAGTTTGGGACCCAGGGGGAACATAAATGTTCCTAGGGCAATGTTGGGTAACACTCAATGACCATCTGATCAAAGGGAAAGCACAGCTCAATCTAGATCAAATGCCCGACGAACTAATGCTCGGACCGAGCAACGACTTCAGGAAGAAAGCTGAATAAATAACAAAATTGTAACGCATAAATCTGTTACTGCCAATGATGCATGGAAAGGCTCCATACAGAGATTGGAAGACAGATTAGGACAAATGGAAAAGGCCCAAAACCCACTACAAAAAAGCTTTGTAAAAAGGTCTCCATTTGTTCAGGCAATTGTGGATTTCCCAAATATGATGGAAAAACTGACCCAGTTCTCCACATGGAACAATATCAAGCGGCTACTGACATTTATGTTGTCCCCGACGAAATAAGGTGTAGAGCATTTTCTGGAACCATTACTTGATCTGCCCAAATCTGGTATAATATTCTTCTTCGGGGATAAATTTCTAGCTTCAACTAAGTGGCTGAGATATTCATTAGCAACTTTTGCTTTGGAGAAAAGCCTGTGAAAAGGGTGGACACTTGCTCAGTGTGAGATAAAAATAAGGAGAGAGCACTAGAGATTACATCACTAGTTTTAATAATGAGAAACTAGAAGTCGTGGATTATGAAGAAAAGACTGTAATAACCGCCCTTATGAGTGGAATACTCCCCAAAAAACTATATTATACTCTTGCCAAAGACCCTACGAAGACAATAGCATAATTGATGGCTAAAGAAACAAAGATCATGAATGCCAAGAAAGCAATGGCGGACAAGCGTAGCTTAGGCACAAAAGTTGATGGTAAAAATGATAAGAAAGATCATAAAGACTCCAAAGAACACAAGGAATCAAAACAGAAAGGAGTTTTGGAGCGACTCAAGAAGTACAACGATTATACTTCGTTAACTATGGAGATTCACCATGTTTTTAGAAGAAATCAACCATATAAAATATGTGCATGGGCCTGATAAGTTGAGAAGTTCCATGACCAAGAGGGATAAGACTAAGTACTACGATTTCCACAAGGATCATGGTCATACAACGGAGCATTGTATAGCTCTTCAAAATGATATTGAAACTCTCATCCGACGAGGAAAGATGAACCAGTATGTTGATTGAAAAATAACGAAGGAATTCGGCATAGATCAAAATCTCCTTGCAAGCCCAGAGAGGAGAAGAAAAGAACTCATGCAGATGACCAGGATGATGATCCCTATCTCCCTAAAAAAATGGCAACCAGAACGCGAGGTATTCTGTATCAGTTTTGATTCTTTTGATTGCTAAATGATTACAGATGGAGATACAGGAGGAGGAGATCATACAGCAGAGCGAAAATCTTACCTCAATGAGTCACAAGCTTTCTCGTACATATAGAGAAGCTACCTTGCCGAGGAAGATCGACTAAGGAAGGTTAACAAAGACAAACTGGTAATTGGTTTCTCTAAAAATGATCTCTCAGGGGTACGTATCCTCACGATGACCCACTAGTAATCAAAGTCTGAAAGGAAGAAATCATTGTCTCTAGAGTACTAGTAGATAATGGAAACTCGATGGATATCATGTTTTATCCTTATTTCATCAACTTGGATTTTAAAATCATCAAATTAGAGCCTTATCATCGACCACTAATAGGCTTTACAGGTGAGAAATTCTTTCCTTTGGGAACTATTAAGATGGAGGTGATGATCGACACATGGCCAACTAGCCGAAGAGAGAAGATCCTTTTCTTTGTAATGGATAAAAAACGTCTATTCAACTTACAATATAATCATGGGAAGAGTAGGGCTAAAGAAGTTTGAGGCAACACCATCCATTGTCCATCAGTGTTTAAAATTCCGTATTAACTTTGGTGTGGGAATTGTGAAAGGTTATTAGAAAGTAGCTCGGGAGTGTTATTACTCTTCTGCCGAGCAAGGAGACTTAGAAGAAATAAAGAAGAAAACCACCAACTACCAAGTGGATACTTCTGATCTTGATGAGGAATCTGAGGTTGAAACCTTAGACCCAAGGGAGGAAACAAAGCTAGTAAAGGGAAAGATTAGGGAAGAAACTAAAAGCATTTTGTTAGATGATGACAAACAGGAGCGCATCACTCAGATAGGGACAATGTTGGAATCAATTTTTAAATAGGAACTGGTAAGCTTCCTTAGACAGAGAAGCATGTGTTTTCCTAGAGTCACAAAGATATGCCTAGGATAGATCCCAATTTTCTTTACCATAATCTCAACGTAAACAAAGAAGTTAAACCGGTAAAGCAAAGATGAAGAGTGTTCGGTCCCGACCATACAAGAAGAAGTCGAAAAGCTTAAGAAAGTGGTTTTTATTATTGAAGTCAAATATCCAGATTGGTTGTCTAATGTAGTTATGGTCAAAAGGAAAAATAACAAGGGAGAATATGTGTAGATTTCATAAATTTAAATAAATCATGCCCAAAGTATCACTTTCCTTTGCCCCGAATAGATCAACTCATGGATGCTACATCAGGAAAGAACTTCTTTCATCACTCCCTGAGGAACATACTATTATAATGTTATGCCTTTTGGTCTAAAAAATGCATGTGCTATATATCAAAGTCTGGTCAATAAGGTGTTTAGGGATAAAATAGGCAAGAATATGGAAGTTTACGCGGATGATATGCTTACAAAGAGCAAAAAGGCATCTGATCACATTGCCGACCTCAGCCAGAATTTTGATCAACTTGAAAAGCACCAGATGAGGTTGAATTCGACCAAGTGCATGCAAAGGCTGACTGGATGAGTAGTAGCACTGAACAGATTCGTGTCCCGAGCTACAGATAGGTGCCTGACATTCTTCAAGGTGCTCAGAAAGAGTTTTGAATGGAATGAAGAATGTGAAAAAGATTTTATGGAATTGAAAAAGTATTTGGGGTCACCTCCATTACTCTCCCGACTAATCACAGGTGAAAAAATGTACCTGTATTTAGCTATTTCTAAATCGACCGTAAGTTCTGCATTGATCCGAGAAGAGAATGGAGTTCAAAAATCCATATACTATACCAGTAAGGATTTTCGAGGAGCAAAAATCAGGTACCCTCGTTTGGAGAAATTGGCGTTATCACTTATTGAAGCATCCAAACATATGAAACCTTATTTCCAAGCCCATACAATCGTAGTTTACACTGATATGCCTCTAAGGCAGGCTTTGCATAAACCGTATAAATATGGTAGATTAATGTACTGGGTTGTGGAATTGGGGGAGTATGATATCATATATGAACCAAGGTATTATTTGAAAGGCCAAGTAGTGGCAAATTTCATAGCGGAGTTCACTTACTCTGAGGTTCCTGAGCAACAAATTGAACAGGCTGAACAAGAATCAAGACGAAGTGATGTTAACAAGAAAGCTCCTGAAGAACCTTCTTCAAAAGAAGAAGTTGTTGACCTACCAGATTAATCTTTCCGAAGATAGGAAATATCCATGAATTATGAAGAAGCAAGAAGAAAAATATTATACTATGTGAATTTAACAGACTAAGCGTTTGATAACAATGCCCCAATACGATACTTATATGTTGACGGGTCATCTTGTGCAACCTTCAGGGAAACATGTATACTACTTAACACTCCTGATGGTATTGATATTGAGTATGCCTTGCATTTTCAATTCCAGGATTCGAACAATGAAGCAGAGTATGAAGCCCTTATTATGGGCTTAAGTTTAGCCCAATCATTGAGTGTCGAGCAAGTTATGGCACAGAGTGACTCTCAGCTGGTGGTGAACCAAGTACTGGGTGTATATGGAGTTAAAGGAGAATTAACAACCAGGTATCTATCCAAGGCGATGTAAGTCATTATAAAATTACCAGTTGTTCGGATGAACAGAATCCAAAGGTTGGAAAATACCCGAGCTGATTGTAATACCCCGTAATTTTATAGATTTTTATTTAAGATATTAATTAAATTAAATGGGAATTAATACAGATATAAATACTAACGAGATGTGAGTTGGTATTTGATTTTGATGTTAAAAATTTATTTTCCGAGTATATATGGTAATACATGAGTATTGTTGATATTTAAATTAATTTGGAAAATTTAGTTGGGACGCGCGTGTCAGTCGCGTCAAGAACGTAATTAATTGAATTAAAAAGTGAATTTTATTTTTATCAACCGAATGGTCATTTTGAGTGCTCCAACGTGTTCGGAAGGGTCAAAATAGTCAGAAAACACTAGCCGGGGGTTTAGTTTGGGTCCCAGGGCATTTTTAGGCCATACCGACAACCCAAAAGGGTAGTTTGGTAATTTTAAAAATAGGGGAATTAAAATCCACGAATTTTAGAGGTTATTTTTATATTAGGAAAGAACCCACTAAGCCATTATCAGCATTTGGTAAGTTAGAGGGCTACGGGAGTTAGAGGGAAAGTCTTAAGAAGTTCCAAAAAGAAAACCCATAACCACCATCACCATCTTTGAGAGGAATTTGTAGAGAGAAAGAGGAGAATCAACCTTCAATCCTTCAACATCAAGTCAGAACATAAGGCAAGTGGTTTAATTACATTAATTTCAAGCGAATGTTTCTTCCATGCTTAGAATTGAATATTTGTCTTATATTGGAGTTTGATGAAAACCCATGAAATTGGAGGTAGAATTCATAATATAATATAGGGATTGCATGTAGAATGTTATTGGATGATTGTCGTACTCGAAATATATCTTATGATGGTTTAAAAATGGATTTATGAAGAAGTAATTGTAGACATTAAAATTCGGGCTTCATGTTTATAGGGTTTGAGACAAGATTTGAGAAGTTTGATGATTTCATGTTAATTTAGGAAGAATTGATACCAGATATATGTTAAATAATGACCTAGGATAACTTAGAGTAGTTTATTCATGTTAAAACTCATTTGGGATGATCTTAGTATGGATTTAAGGGAGTGAAATTGAAGAAAAACGAATTGGGGGAAATTTCTGGGCAAAAACTGTAACCTCGTTAGAATACCTGCCCAGGTCGTTCGAACGACCTCGTTCGAACAAGCTTCTAACGAGATGATAGTATCCCTTCTAACGTGTTGGTAGTTCGTTCGAAGCCTTTCGTTCGAACGACCTCGTTCGAACGAGACATCTAACGAGTTAACATAATGGCCTTTTTGGCCTGATTTCATTTCAAACGATCCGTAGACTTATTTAATTGGAGTATTAACCCTCCCTTATTGATTAGTGGGTATAATTGTGAGAATTGGGGTACACCGAGGAGTAGAACTTAGAACCTTATAATAAAAGCGGATGTTAATTGTGGAGTAGGAAACGAGTACCTAATTACGACGTGAGAAGGGTTGATAACGTTAATATACAAATCGGGGACTTGTAATCGTATATTATTAAATGATGGTATAAGAACGAGAAGTATACCTATATTAATAATAGGAGATATCTAAGATGTGCGAATGCTTATTATATGTAGTTTTATGTGTATAACATACCTACCATACTTGCTATCATGGAGGTTTGCATTCGATTAGGGCCATCTAATCTTTGTGTGCCTACGGGGGGATTTAGATTGGTACCTTGAGGACATAGGTCAGAGAAGGACTTATTGAGAAGTTAATAAGTCTGCTGATTATGGGAACGTAGGTGTGTGCGTGACCATGTGATGTGAACTATGTTCGCCTCCATTTTGTGTGATTGTTGTTATCTGAAGACGATTCCAGAGAGATTCGAAATGCGTGGTCCTTATGTACGTGATGTACCGGGATTGGATAGCAGAGTATGTGTGCATCGCAGCTTAGTCTCGGGGTGCTAGTAATGTATATTTATGATGAGAATAATATACGGTTAATTGGTATGAACTGTCATGTTTAATTGTGAGTATAATTATAGCAACGTTCTGTAAAGATAAAATGGATGATCTCTAGTAAATTAGTATTGCTAATAATGGGAAATCGAGAATAAATGTAAAGCTCTCTATTTAATTGATGATGTTGGAATTAAAGTATGAATCATATAAAAATGTTAGAATTTATTTTGGACTAGTTAGATATGGGAGTCACTAGAATGGGTACGGGTACGTTAGGAGTGCACAAATAGTCGAGAGGTGAGTATTTCATGTGAGAGCACGTCCTAACATGTATTTTGCATTCATTGTTTTAATGTCATTAAAAAACTTGCTATATTTTAAACTATTTTCCACAATCGGGCTCTGACCCGTTTTCTTTCAAATATATTTTCAAATAAAAACCTTTTAGGTGCCCAGCGACAAGGACACCAAGCATAGGAGTTCCATTCAGGTGACAAACTATAGCTGCTGTGGAAGTTACAGGATCTTGTCAGTAGACGCCTCCATTTTCGATCTTGACTCTATTAGTATATTTCCTCATCAGTTGGGCATGTCGCCCCATTTCTTTTAGAAACATTTTATCTATTCAGTTTATTTCAGATTTTGAGTTGTAATAAATTATGATTCAAACTTAGTATTTGTTATTCCTGTACTTGGTTTTGTTGTGAGGAGTATTCCTCCAGTTTCATTATTATTGTATGGTTATACTTGGCATTTCATTGTGGTGGTTATGTTAGCATTTCTTATCTACTTGCATGTTAGTCGGATTTAATTAAAATTGACAACTCACTTTTTAAATATTAGGTGGCAAGTAATTGTTAAAACGTTTTCGACAGTGATGCTACGAACTGAACCAACTTGGCATTTTGTATTAATTTAATAAAGGAGTAGCTACCCGGTATTTAATTAGTCGGGGTGTCACACTGATGACCTTGCTCGGCCGGCCTCAACTACCAGGATTGAACTCCGACGAACTATCCCTATTGAGATTTTGGCCAATAGGAGCATAAATGAAGATCTGATGATCAATTTTATTTCCATAGATATGGGGACATCATGGATGGACCCCATCAAAGCATACATTCAAGAGGGAACTCTACCTATAGATATGGTAGAAGCAAAGAAGTTAAAATATAAAGCAGCTCGGTATGTACTAGATAAAGGTATTTTGAACAGGAGAGGACAAACAATCAATTTATAACACTGTGTGCATCCATCAGAGATTCAAGACCTAATTTAGGAGGTGCATGAAGGATCTTGTGGAGCTCACATAGCAGGGAGAACACTTCTACAGAGAATCAGTGGGCAAGGATATTACTAGCCAACAATGCGAGCAGACTGTGCAACCTTTGCCAAGAAGTGAGATAAATGTCAAAGATTCTCCACTATTTAAAAAACTCCACAAGCTGCTCTCACTCCAATCACTTTACCATGGACATTTGTCATCTGGGGTATAGACTTGGTCGGACCACTGCCAACCACCCGAGGAAGATTTAAGTACTTGGTTGTCGTAGTGGATTATTTTAGAAAATGGGTTGAGGTAGAACCCTTGATAGACATGCCTTATGAAAAGGTCTATCAGTTCATATGGAAAAGCCTCATCTGTAGGTATGGGTTGCCTTATGCTTTCATTACCAGCCATGGAACACAGTTTGATAATGATGAATTCGTAACTTACTGCGCTCAGTCCACTATTCAAAAATTACATTCGGCTCTAGGACATCCTCAGAGTAATGGCTAAACTGAAGTTACGAACATAGGTTTTCTTAATGGGTTGCAGAAAAGGCTTGATGATGCGAAGGTAAACTGTATAAATGCGCTTCATTCTGTCTTGTGGGCACACCGAACAACCCTGAGAGCAGCAACTGGATAATCCCCATATATGTTAACATTTAGGACTGAAGTCGTCATTCTTGCCGAGCTGGGCTTACCATCTGATATAGTTTTAAATTTTAACTCTCTTTTAAGTGCCCTAATGAGAATATTGGATCTAGATATGTTGGAAGAAGTAAGCGAAGATGCTTCCCTGAGAAATGCAGTCTACCAATAGAGAACAACCCATTTTTACAATAAAAGGATCAAACCGACCAACTTAAAGAAAGGAGATTTATGTGCTGAAGAAAGTGTTGTATAAAAATAACAAGCTTGAAGCTAATTGGCATGGGCCATACCTTTTTTCGGCAGTCATTCGACCTAGAAGTTATCGAATTGAAACCTTGGAAGGAGAAGAATTCAAAAACCCATGGCATGCATAGCATCTCAGAAAATATTATCAATGTTGTTGTAATTAGTTAGAAATCAACTTTCAGTATTAATAAAATCATTAGTTCTTTCAATTTTTGTTTTTAATTTTTTTTGGAAGTACTAGTACTATGCACTACTATAGCTAAATTGACAAAAGTTTGAAGTTCATCAAATTATTGCTCAGCTCAGTAAATATTTCCCTAAAAGATGCTCGGCGGAACACAAGAATACAAAAAAGTTGCTCGTCATAAGTAATAAGTTGCTCGAAAAAGCCACAAACTAGATCATTGATATGCAAAGTCCAAGTCATCAGGTCGCTAAGTCCTCAAGAAACTTGGTCCATAAACATAAGGATAAAACAAGATCTTTATCCTTCAGGGCAAAGTGTTGGAAGAACGTTGCAAAGATTCCTCAAGAGGAATGTAAGTACATATTCCACCTACGCCTGGTCACACCACTAGTATCTAATGCAAAAAACTAACACTTGGGTGCATTAGTAAAACCTTTGGATACATATGGGTAACTAGCTCTAAATTTAGATTGTAATCTAAGTATGCTATTAGAACCTATGTATTCATCTAACTAGCTCTAAATTTAGATTTTAATCTAAGTATGCTAGTAGAACATCTTCACTCATTGGTAATTGATACTCAACTTAGATTTTAATCGAAGTATATCAATAAAAATAATGACAAAGAAAGTATTAACATTCAATAAAAGATAAGTTGATCAAATTTCCATTTCATTAAATCACATTAATTACATGACTGTGTTAACAAAACAAAGTAAAAAGCTTCATTCTGCAGGACGTTTCCCTTCAGCTTTAGAAACAGGATCCATTGCAGCAGGAGGATCATCTAAAGTGTAAGGATAATTAATGAAGTTAAAATCTTGAAGCATTTTGGTATTGCTGCTAATAGGACGATCAAGAAGGTGAGGAGGTCGGACAATCTCTAATTCATCATGAAGCTCATAATTTCCCAAGTACTTTGAAATCAAATATTGAGGAATACGTCGGACCGAAATCCAATTGACATCGAATTTAAAAGGGGGATCGTCAAGGTCAAGCAATCCTGGATCATACCAATTCAATAGTTGGCTATTTTAATCCACCTTCATCACTGTTAAAGCATTCATCCAACCCCATTTATAGCTCTCATTCTTATCTTGTTGAAGCTTGTCATCAAGATGCCCCAGAGCTTCATTGTATCCTTCCATCCAGACTTCCCTTGGTTTTTTATGGAATTGAAAGGCCAATCTATCAACCTGGTAATGTAGTTTCTTCAAAACTCCATCCTTAGCTTGTAACTGAGAAGATTGAGTGGATAGTCGCTCGAATAAGGTCTGTAGCTTATGGGACATCTCAGTAATGGCTTGATTTTTGGATTTTAGTTATGCATCTTGATTGGTAAGGGTCTGTTGGGTCCTGATTTCTTCTGTAGTACCTCGGCCAGGTTTGTTTCTAGCACGGGAAGATGAAGAAGTAGGTTTTGATTTCTTCAAGTCCTCTAATTCCTCACTCAACCTTTCATTCTCAGCCTTCAAGAATGAGTGACCCTCATTCATAGTAGCAACAACAGTAGTGGATGACTTCAAGGCATCAATTTCATCTTTCAAATTGTTATTCTCTTCCTCTAGAAGATTGGCAATGTCCCTTGCTTCCTCCACTTCATAATTAAGTAGGAATTCTTGCCATCGGAAATGAGAGGCAAATTTATCCAACTTTTTCTTAAAGCCCCAACCTTCACTCAGGGACTGTAACTTCTTCTCATAATGCTTATGCAAATGTTCCTTAGTTTCCTTGTGATCCTCCTGCAGCTCTTCAATCATTTCATAGTAGGCAACGTTGTTGGCCACTGTCCGATCAACAAGACACTTTAGATTAACATAGGCGTCTTTGGCTTGCTTGGATACCCCTTTCCCAAGCAACTTCAGTAAGTCGGCCTCGGTTAGAGTTAAGTGACCAGGTTTGAAAAGCTCATTACACCTCTATATTAGCTTGGAGTCAGTAGATGATAAGTATTCCAATTTATCCATAAACTATTAAGAAGAAAAAAATCATCAATCAACAAGATGCAGAATATGGAAAAATACAAGCAGAGGAACAAAAACATTAATAAAAGGGGAAAGTACATGTACATCTTGAAAAAGAAAAAGAAAAAGTACGACTAGTGAAAAAGGGAAACAAAATGCTACTCGGTTTTACACCTTCTTCTTATCTGCCTCAGGAACAGCTGAAGTAGAAGTTGGAGAAGAAGAAGGAAGAGGATTAACTGTGGAGGGGGAAGAAGAATCAGCATCCTGGTGCTGATCGGTAAACTCCATCACAATAAGGGATTCACTGGAACCCCCATCATTCTCAACTTCCTCGTCCAGGTTTGGAGGGGCCCTAGGATCATGTCGTAAGAATAACTCGGAGTCTTTTGGAGTGCCGACCTCCACCAGGGTAGCTGACCAACCATCCTTAAAACATTTCTTCTTCGCAAACTCAATTTGTGAATAAGTTGTTCCAATGGCCTTATCCCAACCTTTGTTGAAGCCAACCTCCCTGGCCTTAGTCCTTTTCTCCTTCTTAACATCCAAATCCTTCTGTAGCTGGGCAGTCTTAACTTTCACAGTATCTAAGTCTTTCTGCAACTTATCATATAGACCCGAGTAGTTTCAGCAGCTCCTTTAGTAGCTTTCATCTTCCACTCTCATTTCTTCTGTTCATTAGCCAGTGCTTGTCGGGAATCAAGCACTAACTTTTTCAGATCATTAAAAGCCTTCAACTTCCCCAAAAGAAGCTCTCAAAGCCTCATCTTTCTCTAACATGTTGTTGAAGTCAATGAGGAACTGCACAAAAATAACAAGGAAAGTCAGTATTATGAAAAACTAACAAAGATAGAGAAATAGGGTAAAATAATATACCAGAGCAAGGCTTTGAGCATCCCTGTCAGAACTTTTGGAATGAGGCAGTGCAGCTGCAGCACCCCTGTGGTCTAGTAAAGTTCCAAACTTAATTAATTGTCTTGCCAATCTAGGGCCTAAGACCATTGGAGAAGCATAAGAATACATATCAACCAACTCACACTGGTCAGGAAAGGAAGAAGAACCTTTTGCTAACTTAGAAGGAAGCCCTTTCCTTATTCTTTTTAAGGGGCTCTCTTTAACTTTATTGGCTGGGGTTTTCTTCCCAGTTTTATCTTTATTTTTCACCTCCTCGTCAGCTTGTTTAGAAGGTGCATTGGCATCTATGTCTCCTAAAATGTTTGGAAACTTCCTTTTTCCCATAGAAGTGGCAAAGGGTAATTTTCAAACCAAGGAAAAAGGGGAGTGGGAAGCAAGATCACCAATGTTAGATGCAACAGCTGATGAGGTAGAAAGAGGTTTCGGCTTAAGGTCAATTACAGGGGAAGGAGTGGCTATTGGGGAACGATCAACAAAGGAGGAAATTGTATTCTTGTAATGCAGCAAATAGGATGCATACCTAATGTGTTCCTCACCAATCCTTTGTTTAAGACCTCAAATGAATTTCAACTCCTTGAGGTTCACTTCACTCTCCTTTGTGCACCTTCTCTTCTGATCAACTGCAATCAAAATTTACAGAGCAACAATTAGTATACATTTAAACAAGTATGTACATGGCAAGACAGTTAAATGAGGAATAACATATCCCATTGTAAAAATAATGGCATCTAGGACCCTGGTACTCACCATTTCCAGTCAAAGGGGCGTACTACAAATTTTTAACAACAACTCCGTGCTCAAAATAATCCATATTGGAGTCTGGAAGATTGACGAATAATGCTTTGTTTACAGTCCTAGTCTTTAAATAAAAAGTGGTGTCACTAGTCACCGACTTGTAACAAAACAGTATTTCTGGAATCCCTAGATGGGTTCCATGGATTTGATTCAACCTATAAAGATAGAGGAAAACCAGTGACCCTCAGCAAATGAGAAAAAATTAGCAGGAAAAGTAGCGTGTTCCAAAACAACCCAAGAGGGAATCTTAAATTCATTTCTGAGTTCGTCAAGAGAATAAATAGAGTAAACCATGATGAAGAATTGAACAAAATAGAAAGAGTTATTAGAGAGATTAAGGATTCAACAAGAACTGTAGGACATTAAACGATCGCACAACAGAGAAAAAAAATCTTGAAGATGTTGTTGCCAAAAACACTCAAATTTGAGGCAAGAAAAGTTCGTGGCTTTTCCCGCTCTTTATAGGTTGTCTCGAAAACTGAAAAATAATGATTAAAAGGCAGCGTCGATTGAACTGGTGGAGGCTAAAGGTAGAAAAGATGGATTTTCCCAAAAACGATTCGTTATAATTATGGATAATTTCAAAAATGCCACGCGTATTATATTTCCATAGTCAAACCATAATTTTTTCAAGTATGGGAAGTCGACAACCGACCAAACCTAAAATTGTTGCCCAGGCAACTTTAAGAGATAAATGTTCCATAATCTTAGAAAAACTTCAAGTCTGAAACATTGGGGGCTTTTGTTGATACAAAAAATTATCCATCTACGTGGACCATTCGGATACTGACACGTGTTGTACAGTGGAAGATTAATCCTTGTTAGCAAGGATGAAATGTCGACCTACGGAGGGATGTCGACCAACCTGTCAATAAAGCCCGACCAACACCAAGAAGACAGTTGTATACATAAATGATTATACAGATGTAAATGTATATGATATAAATACATTCCATCCTTTGATATTCCATCATCTGTACATCCCATGGGGGCTACAAATACATTGTAAACCCTACATCCAAAAGACATGAAAAAAGAGGCAATTGAGCATTCCTAAAAAGCAATACGCAACAGTGGACGTAGGCTCTTCCCTTAAACCGAACCACTTTAAAAATCTTTTGTCACTTTTACTTATATTTATCTATGATCAATTAATTAGCATAGTCTAGTTTTTTGCATCAACATCTCCTATGAGTTCTTCTAACCTAACAGTATCCATTATTCCCGGTGAATTCAAAACGGTGACTTTAGGGTAAAACAAACTGGCAAGGATCTCAAAATTTTCTCAACAATACTCTTGTCTTAGAAATTTTCTCACCCAAATTTCAACTAGAATTAACTATGTTCGATAAACATGCATAAAACTCATTGAAAGACTCAAACTCTAACATGGTAATAGTCTCAAACTGTGTGGTGAGATTTTGTAGCTTAGAAGCTTTCACAGAATTGGTACCCTTGTGTGTGAGTTAGATGATATCCTATGCTTCTTTAGACGTGGTGCAGGTCATAATACGACAAAACTCATCAGGGGTGATGGATCCAGAGATGGCACTCAGACCGCGCGAGTTAAAGTTGCACCATTTAAAATCGTCTTATATCCATGCAGAGATAGATTTTCGACCTATGACATTGTCAATGGTCACAGTGGGTGGTATCCACCCTCTTTCACATACAAGCCAAACATGTTCATTTATAAATTATAAAGTGGACCTCATTCTAGCTTTCCAGTAGGCATAATTTTAACCATAAAAAATAGGCATGTTATTAAAGATAAAAAAGTTTTAGAAAAAAAAATTGATATAAAAAAATTGTATAAACATCACACAGTGATTTAGTGTAATCGGCTCTGATACCAATTTGATAATGCTAGGATTCAATGGAATGATTTGTATATTAGTTTTCCACACACATAAATCCAATTTTTACCAAATTCTATCTTTGATTAAATTAGGTGTACATAAGAAATGTAGTCCAAATATAAAGAAATAATCCAAGCACGCAAACAACACATAAAGATAAGGAAAAATCAGAAAATAGGGTTAAATATTTATTCAAAACTACAGAGTAATTAACAGACAAATGAATTATAAACTAATTAGACAGACTAAGTATGATGCGCAGAGTCTTCAATTCTTTCTATAGAAAATGACCCAATTCAGAGTCATCCAGAGTAAGTGATATTCCCTCGGTGTCCACCAATCAACCTTGGTCTTCTTTAATAGTGAAATCTCAGTTCAAAATTCAGTTGTAGAGAATGAACTCCACAAGGTTTATGAAAGGTATTTGAAACTAAAAGTTTCATAAATTTCACAAACCAAATAGGGTATGAAAGATTTGTGAATCTAAAAGTATTTGTATGAAAACAAAAATGAAAAACTTTGGAATAGGTGTGTAGAAATCATTTTTGAAAAAGTCCCTTTGAAAAACTACTCAAAATAGGTATTTATATAAAAATCACGAATTTCAAGGCGACAAGGTCGTTCAAATGAACACATGAGTTTCAAACGAGATCAAGGTTCGTTCTAACAAAAAGTGATTCTCGTTTGAACGACCTTCTCACGTTCTTCCTTCAATAATTCTCGGCCAAGCTAACACAGTCTCATTTGAAAGACATTAGAAGCTAGTTTTAATGAGATTCGATTCTCATTCGAACGAGGCTCCATCTCGTTTGAACGAGACTGAATTTATTTTTAAATCCTTTTTATAAAAAGCATTGATTTTCAAAAATTAACATCCCAACATATAATTTATAAAAATCTATAAACATACAGGTTTTATACCTCCATTACTTGTAGGTATGTCTTCAATCTTGGAGATGTTGTAGTTCGGTTTGATGAGACAGTTTGTAATGGGATATGCCAAAAACTAAGAAAAGCCTAAGCTATGAGCAATTATAAATATCTTCTCACGAAAATCTCCCCCGTTGGCTATTCCGATACAAAACAAAATTGAAAATCAAATTACATTAAAATCCCTCTAAGACAATAATCCCTAATGTCCACCCAAATCTTTGAATGGAATGACATATATGAAATATTATCTTCAAACTGAACTTGTTCTTCCCATGGTCAACTTTTTCTTCATCTTATGTACCCCATGAATTCATCATCAAAGCAAAAGAAACCATCACACATGAAACAAAGAGATATTATGACGCATACGAGTTTTAAATAGAAAATAAAGCACCCCCTCAATATGTTCTCCCCTTTTTTGTCCATAAGAGACAAAGGAGTATAAACTAGTCATAAAATATAAAGCATCACATTAAGAAGCAAGATATCATCACAAGAATAATCAATAACGCATAAGTAATGATAATCTAAAAAAGCATAAATTTCAACTAACTATTTTTGAAATTTTTTATTTTTTTAAATATGAAGTATAAAATGTAGAAATACAACACTTCATGGAATAACACTAAAATATCTAAATCGTCAATGCAAAATCAAATTGTGTAAACATTTTTCATAGGCAAATAAAGATAAACATTCATAACAAGTGTGCACGAAGTCATGAGACATTTCTAATGAAAGAACTCAAAGTCTACCTTAGGTGTAAAGATTGTGAACTCATATGAAATTTGATTCAACTTAATCAACATGCCACGAGCTTAAATAATTCTAACACCAATAACGCCAAATTATTTAATATTTTTCAAGAAAGTCCGTAACCCATTGATCTTCGATTTTAACTCCCTCAAAATCTCTCATCTATACGACTTCACTCTCAATTATTTTGAAGAATTCATAGTGCTCATATGTAGTGAAAAATTAATTAATCTAAACAAAAATTGGTCTGTCACTTATATTTTCATATGCCTCTAATCTTTTTAGGCTCTTTTATGCAAATGGTGTCCTTTAGCGCAAAGAATATTTTGATCCTTCGTATTTCCTTTCCATTGCTTAACATATAATGAAGGACCCTTTTTGTGTGTGTTTCAAATCAAACCAATTTATATCCCAAAAAGTAAAAAACTTTTAATTATGCACCAAACCAAGTTGTGAAAACCCAATTCTTACTTTAAACCAATTTTATCTTGATTAATCCTAAACATGAATCTAGTGATTAAAGCAAGTAAAGTAAAGTAAAAAATACTCACAACGTCGGATGTATGAGGAAAAACCGAAGACGGGAAAAAACCTTGGACGACCCAAGCCACACAATCACAATGAACAATGGTTTTACAAAGACAGATTAGCCTTACTCAATGACTCAATCCCCATGGGTCTTGACACTCCTTCTGATCTTCTATCGTTCTTCAATAGTGCCCACGTAAAAATTCTGTCTTCCACGATGCTCGTCCACAACACTCGACTCCATGAATATCTCGGTGTCCACCGATATGTATTGATACGTCTTACGATGTTGAACACGATATCCGTCGCTTCTCCACCGTAAAACCAGCAATCATAAGTGTTTAATGATGAACAAACTTCAACTTTGGTGAGCAAGATCACGTAAGCATGTAAGAATGATAACTCGGATCATGCAAACTCTAAGGATGTGTTTATGATATGAAACCTTAGAAAAACATGTGCAAAAATGTTTCTGGTTCGTAAACAGTTTTCCAGAATCCACACTTATGAAACTCTGATGGAAACACGCTTTAAATAGGATTAAAAATGCTGCCTCGAAAACTGTGTCGTTCGAACGACAGAGGCATGTCGTTCGCACGACATAGAATCGCATTCACGCGAGATCGAATGTCGTTTAAACGACAGCGCGAAAGTTTGACTTTTTAACTTTTTGTTTAAAACGTCTCTTCAACAAGAGATCCAAAAAATGCCAAACTCTTTTTCGAGCTTATCAGAATAAAAACGTAGTTTAAACCATCTAAAACACTTTAAAACATTTTAAAATATTTTTATTTATAAAAATTACATCCTTATCTTTTATAAAATAATTTCGAGCACCATTAATTATACGCATTCAAACCTGAGTGATCTCGGAATGAAATTAACTCTGAAGACGAATAAACTTGCACCAATTAAACTTCGGCATGATTAATTCTTTGAAGCTTTTCCGCAACGTATTCAATTCTTCAATACGTCATAGACCAAGTGGGATCGTGACACAATAAACTCTCCCTATGATATATTACAAACACAGTTTTGTTCACGGAATTAAGTCAAAACAATACAGGGACTCAATTGGAAATTTATGTCCTTACAAATCTCCCCCTTTGACTATTCTGGGACAAAACTAAACCAGTGAAATTCCAAAGTTGGGCCGTCAAGACGTATGATGCCTAAATCCCATCCCATTACCCAAAGTAAAAAAAGTACAGGACACGGACTAGTATATGCAGCACCGACAAGCTTGAACTATCTGAATGTGATGTAGACTTGAAATCTCGAATCACTGAAGCATACCTACACACATGAAACAGACAAACAAATACCCAATGAAGTATGGAGGAACAAATTGTGCAATTGGTGTCCTATATGTGTGGATTTTATGACTTTTTATCATGTTCGGATAGGGTTGAATTGTTGAGGATGTTGTCTTTCAAGTACACCATCAGCTTGATATTGTGGATCTCCCATTGAGGAGATCAAGTATAAAAATTAAACTTTTATCTTAATATCCAAACTAGATGAAAGACTTATTTAGTATAAAATCCTAGTAAGTCAACTTTATATGTTATATCAATCTCCCCCTTTGAATATTAGAGACATAATCCTTTGAGTACATCAAGGTGTAACAACCCGTTTTTTTAAATGGGAATTTTTGAATTAATTTTGGAAATCGAAGAAATATGAAATTTTGGATTTTAAAAATTTTATAATTTAAAATGTTGGTTTTTATATTTGAAAAATAAATTTTCAAACGGAATTAGAATTAGAATTAAAATGGAGTTTTAATTGAATTTTTATTATATAGAAGAGTCCTAAAAATATAAAACTCTCTAAAAAAGAATATTTTTAGAAATCCGACCGTCCAATCGAGCTGAATTTTTCACATCAGTCCTGTCTCGCCGTTCGCTACAACATATTAAAATTTTAAGCCATTTTGACGATCTGATCGTCTGTAGTGATTTTTCAAGTGTTTATATATGATTAGAACTCTTCTCTTAATCAAACTCTTAATCCTTTATATATCACAACTATTTTGTGGATGGTCTTTTCAGATCACTTTTTCTCAAACTTTTCAACCAGAATACCTCTCCCAAATTACTCCCTTTCATCTACAAACCATATCCCCAAACTTATTCAAGATTTCAACCTTAAATTTGAAAGCTTAATTGGTGTTTTCTCAAGAGGAGTTCAACCTTCTACTCAGATATTTGGCCCAACTAATCACAAGCATGAATACTCTATTCCTTTTCTTTAGTATTATGCGTTTTAGGTGTTGCCTAGATTTTAATCTCATATTTTTCTTAAAATCAATTAGGAATCTAAATAGAGAAAGTGGACACATAAAACTTGGGGCTGTTTTTATGAAATCTCTTAATATGAATAATATTCATAACCCTTGGGTGCGTAGGATTCATGAGTAAATTTTGGGTTTTGTTTGTGTAGGTTGCATGTAGAAAAACTCTAGTCTTGAATTAATTGATTTGAGGACGTATAACTCACCTGATTTGTGTTAAGATGATGAAATTGGAAATATGATGTGTTAATGATGTAATCTCGATGTATTTAATTTAAAATAATTAAATGAGATTAATTGGGTATTTTTGCCGATGTGATAATTAAATTAAGATTTAATTGAATTGGTCTATCATGCATAGTTTGGTACATTGATTAATTGTGCTTATTTATGTGACTTGTTGGTTTTGTTAATTTCCTTTTTGACAACGGGTTGTTGGGTATTTATGCTATCCTTATATTTTAGGATGCCTTCTAGGTATGGGACTAGTGAGGGTAGATTATCGCGTGGTTATCATTTTGGGGGTGGGCTGATTTTTGATACTTTATCGTTGTTACGCTAGCCTAGGCATGAGACTAGGTCAAGGCTTATGTTAGAATTTCATCCTATACATAGGATAGGACATATTGATAACTTGGGGACTCTTAGGTATGGGAATAAGGGGTATTTTGAGGATCTCACATCGATAAAAGGGTGGGGTAATTTGAAATTGAGAATATGAGAAAATTGTGGATTAATACCTAAGATAATAAGACGGGTATTAAAATATATTGGTGATATAATCAGCGAGGGCCGACAGTTTAAACGGGCCAGTCGGAGTTTTATGTCGTGTCGTGTGTGTAACATTGTCAATTAGCGAGGGCCGACAGTTTAAACGAGTCAGCCGGCGTTTTGACGAGGGGATGTGTATTTTGGTGGAGAAATCATTCGTGGCGAAAGGAACGCTATAATGAATTTTGGTGAATTATTACCCGAGGCGGGAGGACCGCCATACCTAATAATTATTGAAGTAAGAACATAAATAATTGAGAAAATTGGTAATTTGGGTTAATTAATATAAAGATTAACTCCGCGGGACTTAGGAATTTAAAATCATATTGGTGTGTTCTTTTTAAATGGGGATTCCTGCGGGTAGATGGTTTTATATTGATCGCGTTTAATTATCTCGTTTAATTTAAAATACTCTATTGTGATATTTATTGCGTATAATGCTACTGTCTGGATTCAATGATCCTATTTGAGGGGAGTAGTGTGTATTCATACTCGGGGCTCTGACCTCGTTCGTTGACTAATTTTTCAGGAATTAGTAATTGGAAAAGCTGCATAGAGTTATTTGAGGATTTGCTTGGAGGTGCAGTTGGAGTTTCGCTACCATATGCATGTTGATTTAGTTTAGTTTTCCATTCCTTCGTATGTACTTTGAGACACAGTTTATGGTTTTTATTGGGCCATTCGGTTCCAAAGTTGTATGGGTTTTATTTAGCTTTATATTAGTGGGGATTAGTTTTCATTTGGAGTTTAGCATGTGATGAATCTTTTACCATTCAATTGTTGTTATCAATTGAGTTTGATTCAATTATTTATCTTGAGGATTTATTTATTTATGTCTCATGCTACGAATGGTATTTTATTGACTCATGTCCGGCTTAGTTTTGATCGCGGCCGACGCCAGAATTAGGCGGGTTGTGACACAAGGGTACTCGTAGGCAAAAAAAAATCCTAGCCCTATACAAATTCTGACTATCCTTTACCCAACCTAGAATCGAAAATAAGAGAAAAAATACATAGCTCGACTACAATACAGACCAATATCCTAAATCTGGGAGGAATGGTGTTCATTGCTTGCATGAAAATACTCACAATAGGGTGAGTTAATTGAATTCGAATTTTTAAATCTATAGTGAATCCCTGGGATGAACTCAACCCTTCTTCCCCATTTTGTGTCAAAATCGACAAGGGGTAAGTAATCAAGAAAGAATATATAAAATAGAAATAACTACTAATCTAATCATAGAACGGGTCATATCAGGTGTCTCCTACATTAAAAAGATGGAGGAGGCGTCTTTTGTCATTTGTGAAACGTTTGTACCCTAATCCTCAGGGACAAATTATAAACATGAGGATATGACGGATAGGGTAAAAAATTAATCTAAAACAATCATCCTAATCGATTTTCTTAGAGATTTAAATTTTATGTTATCAAGGGGCTTAATAAATTGATTTTTGAATTGTTTCTCAGTTTGGAAATATTAGAGAATCGGTTATTTAGAATTTAGTAAATAAAAAATGATGTGATGTCTGATTTTAATATGCATAGTTCTAGAGTGTTGTATGGGATTTTCAGATATATTAATGTCACTCTGGTTGTCTCATAATAAGGTCAATTGATTCTCAACTATACCATGGTCACTAAGCATTTGTTTAATCCGTAATAATTTATCACAATAGCTACCAGCAGCTATATATTCAGACTCGACATTGGATAAAGATATGCAATTTTTTTTCTTACTTCTCCAACCAACTAGGTACCCTTACTATCGTCGAGGCATCCTTCCTACTCAGCACCATTGTATTTATCTATAGTGCTAGATGCATCCTTAGTTTAACAAATACCATATTCTAAAGTGATCTTAACATACTTAATTATACGTTTAACACACAGAAAACAGGACTCTTTAGGTGCACATTATAGCATGCGCAAATGCATATGGTATACATAATATGATGTCTAAATGCAATGAAATATAGCAGGTTGGCTATCATGCTTTTATATAAAGTAGGATCCACATTTTTCCCACTATCATCTTTAGATATCTTAGACGTGGTAGTCATTGAAGTTCGTGCTATTTTCGAATTATCTAAATCGAATTTATTAACAAAATTATTTGCATATTTAGTTTGATATATAAAGATACCATCAATCATATATTTTACTTGTAAACCAAATTAGTATTGCAAATCTCCCATAAGTGACATTTGGAACTCCCCATGCATAATTTGAAAAAAAAATCATTAACATGTTACTGGGAAGTGGATCCAAAAAAAATGTCATCTACATAAATTTGTGTAATCAAAACTTCTTTGTTTATTTTTCATACAAATAATTTCTAGTCATTGCCGCCATGCTCAAACCCTTTATTGACTAAAAAGGGGGCCTGAGGGGCTTGCCTTAAGTTGTATAAAGCCTTCTTTAATCGGAATACATGATTTGGGTTAGAGGGATCAATAAATCCCTTAGGTTGTTCTACTTATATTTCCTCTGTCACGATTCCATTCAAAAAAGCGGACTTAACATCCATTTGAAAAAGTTTGAGTTGCAAATCACATGATACTGCAATAATAAGGCGAACAGACTCGAGCCTTATTATCGGGGCAAAAGTCTCTTCAAAGTTTATTCCCTCAATCTGAAAGTATAGTTGTGTGACCAATCTGGCCTTGTTTCTAATGATTACCACTGATTCATCTATTTTGTTTTTAAAAATTCAACGGGTATCGATATCCATTTTATTTTTTGGCCAGGGAACAAGATACCAAACATCATGACTCCTAAACTAGGATAATTAGTAAGAATCATTGAGGGCATTATTTACATTCTTTGGTATACTCAAAAAATAATTCATGCAAAGTTATCTGTGTTTTAAAGTTGTGATCTTTCTCTCACAAGCTCTTCAAGGTTACAGATTACCTTCTCAAGAGGATGGTCTTTAGAAACATAGGTTGGGATCGCAGGGACTTCTGTTGGCAGTTTGCTAGTTTTTTTTAGGTTATTCAATTTCAAAAATGTTTTCTAACTCATCCAAAACAATTGATCTAGTGCCAGAATTCCCACTGGCGGTGTCATTAACAACTATGTTAATTAATCCTATAAGAGCTTTAATATAAAAATTGTAGACAGGACAGGCTCTACTGATTTGAGAATATCGCAAAAAAATACATTTATCACCTCTAAAGTCAAATTTTGAAAGGTGTTACTTGGATTTGCAAATGTAACAGACAACCCCAAAGGCTCTAAAATATTTTAATTTTGGTTTTTGTCATACCAAAGTTCGTATGAAGTCTGTTTGTTATTCTTCATGAGGTATACATGATTAATAATGTGACATAATGTCCGAAATGCCTGAACCCAAAAGTATTTTAGCAGGCCCTTAGCATGTAACATCACCTGAGACATTTCTTGGATTGTTTAGTTTTCCCTTATAGCAATACATTTTTGTTGTAGAGTTTTAGGAGTATTGAACTCATGCTAATATCTATTACCAAATCAATATTCTACTATGCCAGTATCCTTGAATTCTCCACCTCTGTCACTTATAATACATTATACCTAAGTGTACTTTCTATTTTTTTATTTTTGAAAGGATTTTGATATATTATCGGAATGCATCTGATTTAATTTTTATAAAGACGACCCAAGTATATCATGTAAAATCATCCACAATAACAAGGATGTATTTGTTACCACAAAGTCGAAAAGAACAGAAGGGGCCCATATGGTCCATTTGGAGAAGTTTTAATGGTTTTGAAGTCATAATATGCTTAAATTTCTTATGAGGCTTTTTACTTATTTACTTATTTTCCTAATCTGGCAGGGACCGTAAACAATGTTTTGAGAAATTTTTATTTTGGGTAAACCTCTAACAAATTCTTGGGATCTTAATATGCTTATGTTATCAAAATTATTATGACCCAATCTATTGTGCCATAGATCAAAGTCATCTAATCTTGTTAACTTATTGGACTCAGCATTGGGAATAACTGTGTAATAATTATCTTGAGTTCTGTTTCCCGTAGGGATACAGTTACCATCTTTATATAAAATATCATATTCGGTTTTGAAAAAGGTAATCGTATGATGAGAGTCACAAAACTGAGATATACTTTGCAAATTTTCTTTTAATCCTTTCACCAGGAGAACGCCAGTAAGGATAGGGAAACCTTATTCTTGCAATGTTCCTTTACCGATGATCTAGGATGAGACTCAATAATCAAATAGGAAATTACCTCCTAAGAAGCTATTCATGTTTGTTAGTTTAGTCTTGTCCCCAATCATGTGTTTAGAACACCCAAAATCAAGGTACCAACCAACAGAAGTGTGTTCAACTTTTAACGCAGTTATAACAATGTTACACCTCAGTTGGGGTGTCAAGTCATCTTTTTTAAACTAGATGTCTCTAGTTTTAAAATATTTTTTTATCTTTTGATTTAGAAAAGGACTGGGGGGGCTACCTTAATGGCTTTTTCTTAGTGCGAGACGTATTCCTTCTTTTTGCAGTTAGATTTTAATTGGTGTGCCTCAGGAGAACATAAGTATTACGTCTCTTTCAAAAATAGTTAAAGTTACTATATACGGCGGATAAAGTCACTTTTGAAAACACTCAGTAAGAGAATGTCCATAAACATCACATTATTTCCAGTAAAGATGTGAGGATGACTTGACAGTTTTTTCTAATCCCATGAAAATAGGTTTAGACTCGTTTCGAAAATGAGGTTTAACTGCAATAAATTTAGATTTTTGTCCAAATTATCTAATAGGGGGTAGACATACTTTGATTTGTTGTCAAGTTTTTGCTTAGGAATGCACATAGTCTTTATGTCACGGGAGACTGGTTGCTTTAAAAAGCCCTTCTGAGATTTTTCAAAGTCCTGGCTCAGTGAATTTGGTAAATTTCTAGAGGAAACAAAAATAGTTTTTGAAATATTTTGGCCAATTGCCTCTGTTCCTGTGGAGTTTTTTCAAAAACAATCCCAGTTTTGTCTTCATAATCGATTTTGATAAAGCTAATAATTTTTTCATATGCTTTCACATTTGTCTCAAAATGAAGAAATTTATTGCAAATGTTTGATACTTTTTCTTTTTATTCTTTTAGCTCAATCAATTTGGACTTATATCTTTGTTCCAATATGCAGTTTTTCTAAAAAAGTTCATTTATTTTAAAAGTGAAATTTTTGTTTCAATCCCATGAGCCATGCACTGACCAGTATAGTCTTGACATTCTGCCTAACCGTCTTACTCAAACTCTCCATTCGTTTAGTAAAGTATTTTACCATTTTTCAAGTTTAGAACTCTTTTTCTAAGTTTTGGAATACAATTCTTGAATATCAGGTAAATCATTATCATCAGAATCATTAATTGTAGGGTGTGAATTGCTCCCTAATGATTCAACTTGCAAAATGGGTATCATGCACCTATTCAATTTGTCAGAATGATTATGACTTTGACTCACGCACATACTTGACTCATCAGTAGTATTAATAGTAACATCATTGGACATAAAATTCATCACGGACATTCTAAGAGGTACACATCAATAACATAATCAAGAGGTAGGCATGCTTTATCATCATTATACGTAATTTTAGCATAAAAAGACATGAACGATTCATTTATCTTAGATGACTCAGACTCATCATCTTCTGAGTCACTAGAATCATCATAAGTTTTACACATAACGGCCTTATATGTGGTCCTAATCTTAAACTTACATCGCTTAGCATAATGACATACATTTCCACACTTGTGTCATTGAATATTACTAAGGTTTTTCATAGGGCCTCTAATTGTTGTTGGTCTGTCTTTCATAATTACGGTCATGGAGTTTTGAGCCTTAAAGGTTTTGATAACTAATTTTTCCTTATTTAGTAGCCATATCATTCCTATACTTGATTATCTTTTTGAATAATTTGATCATAAGAGTTATTTAATTATCAAGACTCTCAAGATCATAGTCGTCTCTTAACTCTATGTCAAGGTCAGGGACATTTAAATTAGGAGTAGTCATTTGAGAAGAAAGAACTAAATTTGACCCAAAGGATTTCTTAGCAGTAGAGGTCATGTGATTCTTGTATTCTAATTCCATTTCTACAATCCTTAGCTTTCTACTTAACAGTTTAGGGGTTAAATCAGGATTGTCCATTTCTTCAATGGCATAACTATTTATCTCCTATCATAATTTTTCCATTTTCATGCAATTTAGTGATTATATCAGTGAGTTTGATGTAAAAATCATCAAAAGTTTCAGTGCCATCCATCATAAGTGTATTATATTATTGAATAAGCATTTTAGTCTTCCCAGCCTCAACATGATCATCACCTTCATGGGCAGTGACAAGTGTGTCCCAGGCTTTTTTAGAGGTAGTCCATATAGAAATTCTTTTAAACTCATGCTCATTCACATACATGAATATATAGTTTTTACTCTTATTATTATAGAGAGACAGTTATTTTCTATCCTTAGTGAACTCACTCAGCATTTTTATTAATTATTATTGCGCTTCCTTCACTCATAAGTCTAGTAGGATGTGAATAACCATTTTCAATAGTCTCCTAGACCTCATCACCGAAAGTTCCCTAGATGAAATCAACCATCTTTACATTCCAGTGTAGAAAATTATGTCCATCAAAGACAGGAGATCTCGATAGGTTACCATATTTTTCAAATTTCTCTTCCATTTTTGAAAAATAAAAGCAATTTCAGAAGCTTAGAATAAAAATCTCTTAAAACCGCTCGTATACCATTTGGAATTACTCAATCTATTGTTTAACAAAGTTAAAGGAAAGATTGAGAATCCAAAAATCTTACTGAAGTAACTCTTATTTTTAAAACCAACATTTGACATAAGATGTGTTAAATCAAAACAAAAATATAGATTTGATTTTCAATACCGTTGGTACAAAACTTTAATAAAATAACTCTAATAAACCTAATTCAAGTTATTGAAGCACGTAAGAGTTAAGATCATCCAGATTTATTCATACACAGATTTTAATGTGGTAAAATCCTAAAATTAGGGGAAACATCCACGGTGATCTCTATGCCACAAAACAAAAATCAAATAAACTTATGAATAAGGTTACAAATTACAAGTATGCAACATGACCAAATAAAAAGAGATAAATGTACCTAAACCTCTGAGCTACACCTCTAAGGTAATTTTTTTTAATCCAGTAAGCCTTTGAAACTCCAATCCAGTAGCATCTTCACGTCAACTTATCAGTCAAGTTCTCCAGGAAATAATCACACTTAAACTATGTGAAGTGTGTGAAACAATGTAAGTGTCGTGAACTGTGTTATATGAATATGCAAGAGCAATCACACACACTTATGTTACAAAATGTCCTAACAAATTACATTCTGATCTAAATGATTAGATTTGAACACTATATACTAAGAAATCTCTTAATATCTTAGATATGGTAAGATTGTTTAAAAAATAGATATAATAGGATATATACAAGAAAACAGATTTCACAAAATATAAAATCAGTTTTTCTATAAAGTCTAGATCTAAAATCAAAAGTTCATTTATAATATATGTTTCCTTTGATCTAGAAAAGTATGGATCTAAAAGAATATACAACATGCAAAATGATATCCACACACAAAAAATTAGAGTTTATAAAAAAAATATTTCAAAAAATATTTTGAAACTGATATTTCTAAAACAGACTTAATAGTAGTGTGTGAAAATGTATCACAGTGTTAGATTCTTGATTTTATGAGAAAAATTCCAGACTCAAATGCACTTGAATGTTGTTGAAGGGAGAACATGACTTTTAAGGAGTTTAAATGGATAAACTCACAATTCAAATGAGTTTCTAAAAACCCTAAAACCTTTAACTCTCAAAAGAATTTTTCTCTCTATTTTTTCTTAAGGTTTTTCTCACTCGAAAAATATTTTCTCTCAAAATATTTTCTCTTTAAGAATTTCTCACGAAAATATTTTATGTTCACTCTCTAACCTCTACCCTATTTATTTATTTTCAGTCTCTCTCTAGACAAAGCCAAAAGTCTCAAAACCAAAGACGAGGGGTCTATTTATAGAATGAGAGGAAGGATCTAGAAGTTTAGGTTAAAAGCAACAGCTGATATTGAAGTAACTAGTTAGGATTTGATCCAAAGGTCTACATTAAAGCGTACAGGGTAAGATGGACGACTTATAGTTGGTTAACAACAAAGCCATCTAATTAATTGATATGGAATGCACATGGATTGTCACAAGGTTCCTTCACGGCTTTTCATTAAGTTGACCGAATTATGCAAAGTGTGTGCAGTTCATGTGAGAGTAAACAAACACACAATGGACCAATCAAATAACAGCACGTGTATAACACATGTAATGCATTAACTCGACAGCTAAAATGCCAATGTATAACTTTCTAGAATTAAAAATGTTACCCCAAAACTTTTAAATTTTAAAAACAATTGATTTTAAATACAAATTGATTTCAAAAAATATTTGAAAAATTTATAAAATCTAAAAAAATTATTTTAACACCTAATATGCAAAGTGTGCACTTAATGTACTATATGTGTGGATTTTATTCATTTGTACCATATTTTGATAGGGTTGAATTGTTCAGGATGTCGTCTTTGAAGTGGACTATTTGGCTTGATATTGTAGATTACCCATAGAGGAGTTCAAGTCTAAAAATTAAACTTTTGTCTTAATATCCAAACTAGATGAAAGACTTATTTACTATAAACTCCTAGTAAGTCAACTTCATAGGGTGTTTCAAAAAGACTAGTTGAGATGATAGCGATACATTATGTAACACGGTTAGTAAAGATAGAAAAAACATCCATCCTATATAAAAAAATATCCCTTCTCAAATTTTAAATAACCTTGGAGTTCTCCTGATTTGGTTCACCTAGACATAGTTTGGATTAGGTTAGTGTATATACAATTTTCTTCCAAATTCGGGGTGGGGAGCTTGCCCACACCAGTTACACTGTGGCTTACCCACTATGTATATGTGTATGTGTATGTGTATGTGTATGTGTATGTGTATGTGTATGTGTATGTGTATGTGTATGTGTATGTGTATGTGTATGTGTATGTGTATGTGTATGTGTATGTGTATGTGTATTTGTATGTGTATGTGTATGTGTATGTGTGTGTATATATATGTATGTGTATGTATGTGTGGGGTTAAAATACCTAAATGAACTAGGGTAGTTTTTAAAGAAGTCATCTTTCCAATATGGTGATTTAATTTAATGCAAATGCTATATGATCGGTAGCTTGTAGCAAGTAGCTTGATATTTATGTGGATGTGATAGGTAGTTGAACGGCTTAATTCCCATATAGATTGTTATGAACCTCTTTTATTGACATAACTGAAATCTATTTATAAGTTGTGTTCTCCTTCTAATTGAGAACAATTCTATTTGATTTCAAAACCTGAATTATTCTTGATGTTGGTTCTATGAACATTCATTCGTACGATTTCAACTTACATTTGTTTGCATTGATGTGTCATATTTTTTTCCTATATTAGTTCTAGTCAAAACCATACGCACAGAGGAATTTTCTAACTGTGCACTTGACGTACTCAGAATTTTAAAAAATTATCTATAATTGGATTAAAATGTGAAAATATTAAAATTAAACAAATCCAGGTATGAAAAACTCAAACTAAACAAATCCCAATGTGAAAAAGAAAAAAAAGTTGTAATTCGATTTTAAACCCTGAGGTTGAAAATTTTAAATTAGATTTTTTAAGGTTGAAATAAGATAAACTTAAATTGGATCGGTTGAAAAACAATAAGTAGTTAATGATTAATTAGAGTCATTACTTGTAGGACTCATATTCACACCCTCATATATTTTTTTGAGGAAAATTGAGGTCGGGTGACTGAAAACAAGAGTACGAAAGGTTGCAATTGGATAACACCTATGCCTCTTTTATTATTGTGTGCCATTTAGAGGGTGCTCATATTTACAAGTACGGGAATAAGAAGATAGAACAGTTTTACTACCTTGCAAATCATGGAATTTATTTTCAGCAAGAGTTGAGAATGCAGTGTGATATCGATTAAACAATTTCGCAAATATTCAATTTAAACTTATTTAATTGGAGTCAATTTTTAGACCAAATTAATTCCGTCCTAAAACATACATCTAGGTGTCCAAATCATGTCATCGTAAAGAATTGCTAATTCATAGATTTCAGGAAAAACTCCCAAAGAGAAAACCTTTTATTTCACTTAATAATACTCACAATGATTACCAGCGAAATCTGGAATGAATATTTGCAAATACCCACAAGAACACGTAGTTCTGAATCAATAATGGAATTTCACAGTAACTCCACCAGAAAGCAAGGATCACCCGCAAGTACTCCCAAATGACACGCAGTCATAGTCAGCCCAACACCTCCCTCAAGATATACCTAGATCTGTAGTGGGAAATCTTCCCTAAAAGAGAAACTCCATTACAGATGTATCTTGGGTTCCTAAACAATTCACTAAACTATTGGGATTTTTGTGAATTAAAAAACAAAGGATTAAACCCTTAAATGAAAAAGACAAAAGTATTATGCTAGTTTGCAGTTTGTGCAGAATGAAAAACATCAGGTCTTCTTCACGAAAAATGACTCATTTAACACGCTATATATAAAAAACTTGAGTCGACAAATCGCTCAAACGAAATCAATATGTCGCTCGAATGATGACACGATTCACTCGAACGAGGCTTGGTACGAGATACATATGTCGTTTGAATAACATTAGTAGGTCGCTCGAACGACCTTCAGTGAAAAAAATTATTTTTTTAATTTTTTAAAAGTCCGCCTCAACACTTAGAAAAAATAATTTGACAAAATACAATGCTTCAAGTGCTTAAAAAAATTTAGAAAAATTATCCCAACACTTATAATGAACCATTAGGGGACTTAAAAACATCCTTACCAAAATTCATCTCGCAGAGGCTTCTTTATTGAAGAACGTTGATCTTCAGATTTTTCTCGTTGCGTGATGGATCTTGAATAAATCGTTAACGGTTGTAGCGGTATACGACATATTAAATGTAAACAGGACTATATTAAATATGTCCTTACAAATTTCCCCCTATGTCTATGCCTGTACAAACAAAAAATATCGGAATTATCAAATCAAAATTCCTATACAAATCTAATACCCTCCGATGAACCAAAAACTGAAAAGGAACAAAGATGGAAGTCTTATACTTTCAACAAAAATATTCTAACTTCAAAATCTCTTTGTCATCATCAGTGTGTGCAAAATATGATCTTCAGTTTTTGTACCTACACACGTGAGACAAGAAACAAATACCTTTGTGACGTATCGAGTTTGAAATGATATAAGAATAAATCAATCATCAATAATCAAATCTCCCCCATACTACAAACTCCCCTATAAAATCATAATTCGTTCTCACCCTTTTTATTTGTCCGAAATAGACAAGAAAAAAATAAAACTGGAGTGTCATGACAAGCATTTACTAACTGTTTTTCAATTTTTAATTTTTTCAAAAAAAAATAATTTACAAAATATCACACACCATGAATTTACACTAAGATAACCAAATTGTGAAAACAGAATAAATGGGTGTAAACAAATTCGATAGGAAAATCAATGCAATGCAATCAAACATAACATATATGCACGATGAATACGGATACTCCTAATGAATGAACTCAAAATCGTCCTTAGGTGTCAAATTTGTGACTTTATATAACATCGACTCAATCGACTCGACACATCAAAGTCTAAAATGATTTCCACGCCAATAAAATCTGCAACTATGTAATTTTTTTCAATACTTTGTCAGGACGTGCAAACCCGTTGTTTACTTTTCCATCCGAACACCCTCATAAATAATAAAATATTTGTTTATTTCTTTTGAGGTTTTCCATCCGAACACCCTTAATTTTTTCTCGGCCTCTTTTAAACGGTGGCTTTCACGACGAGTGAATTTTTTACTCTCACAGCCCTTTTTCGTGTTCACTCGTCAGTTTTTTCAAATGTAAAAAAACTCCCCACGGTCAACGGTTATTACATGCACTACTTCCATTATCGCATTTTATCGCATTTGGTTCGTTTTAAAGACAAGATTGAGATGGAAACACTTCGACCAACATGTGATAGATAAGTACAATAATTAAAAAAAATCATGCAAGCGTGCATTACAGGAATTCATGAATCAAACATGTAGGTAGTAACAGCTAATCACATCTCAATGACTCCAAACATTGCAAAGCACATAAATAAAATGATGACACGTATCAAAGTACTATCAAATCGTCACATAGATATGGAATGAAATTATGACTCGGTCATCCTAAATGTCCATTTATAAAAGGTGCAAAACAAAATACAAAAATCTTTTTCGGTCTTTTCAAAAAAAATTATCAAAATAATTTTTTTTGGATTTTTCAAATTTTCTCAAAAAAAAAGGAAATCTTTTTGTATTTTTCCAAAAATATATCAAAAATGAAAAAAAATAATTACAAACATAGTACAGACTACCAATAGGCAAAAAATATCATCATGAAAGTCATCATATGCTAGCAAACAAGTCTAAACCTCAACCGTTAGGTGCAGAGGAGTTTTCCAAAGGTGGTGACATCATAAGAAAAACATTTATCAAATTATGTGAAGTTTTGAAAAAAACTTTACTTACTCCGTAATATGTCCAAACTCTCTAACGTAATCATCTGGAGCATCCAAAGTATCATGTGTGGGTGAATGTGTCTTAGTAACACGTGTACTAGCAAAACCTGACACATTACCCAACTTAAAGCAAAATTACCTAAGGTGTCCTCTCTTCTTGCAAATGGTGCAAACATACACGGGCCTAGGAACACCTCTCTCAAAACTTCTATGGCTCACTCTCTTCTCGGGAACAGGACGCCTCGGTGGGTTAGGTTGAGAGCCATAAGGATCTATCACTAACTCGATAACTGGATCGGGTGCAACATGAGACAGGAATGCACCGTCATTAGATATTCCTAGTCTCTCAACCCTGCCCAAAGCAGGATTGAGAACCATCTTTCCAACCTTATTAGATGCATTCCCTAAAGGGACTTTGACCTCTCGGGCACATTCGAGATCACTCTCGAGTTAGGATACACGTGTCTTCAGACTAGACACCGTGTTGGTCAAATCACCCTTTTCTCAACCTACTATAATCAACTGCTCACTCAAAGTAATCTTCACCTTCTCGAGTTGCTCTTCGTCACCTCAAACACTCTCAACCCTCTCTCTCTCTCTCTCTCTCTCTCTCTCTCTCTCTCTATATATATATATATATATATATATATATATATATATATATATATATATATATATATATATATATATATATATATATCCAAATCTCTCACCCTAAGACCTAACTCTTTATTCAACTTCTTCGTCTTTAAGGTCTCAACGTACAATCTCAAAACGCAATTTGGAGCTCACAATCATCTCCACTTTCACACTCACTTTAACCCTCACCCAAAACACTCAAACTATCCTCCTCCTAGGGGGCTCACGTGCACAACTATCCTCATCGTCGTGGGACAAACTAGGTGTGCTCACATGACAAGGTAAAAATACAACACACATCCCATGTGAAGACTCCTCCCGGAAATCCTTCACCTTTTACTCACTATTGCTAAGAGTGGCTGGCATGACAATCTTCTTGCCCTTTATCTTCAGTCTAGTGGGACACTCAAACGCCTTATGCCCCTTACTGTCACATTCAAAACATCTCTCTTCCTCCTTTTTCTCTTTCTCACCCTCTTTCTCACTGCTCTCTTTGGTCTCCTCCTCCTTTTTATTTTTCTCAAAAAATCTTTTATTGGAAGAATTTTCTTTGGAAAATTTGAGGAACTTTTCACAAGCAAGATCATATCAAAATCAAATTCACCCTCAGACTCGGACTCATAAACTTTCACTTTCTTTTTCTTATCTCTTTTGGACACTTCCTCTCCTTCCTAAACTGGGCTCTAAGCGTTATACCTTTATTCTTAGGCTTGACAGTGTCAGGAAACATGTCAATTTCATAAGTTTGGATATCTCCCACCAATTCTTCTACTTTAGATTGCTCAAATTACCTAAGGAATTCAAAAATGTTATTTTAGGGATAAAACGTTTAGGCAGTGATCTCAAAATCTTTTTAACCACTCGTAGATCTGGAATGTGCTCACCAAGGTTGAAACTAGTGTTGACAATATCAGCTAAACGTGCATAAAAGTCGTTAAAACACTTAGATTCAAGCATGGTAATTATTTCAAATTGAGTAGTTAAATTTTGAATTTTAGACTCTTTGACTGCATTTGTGCTGTTGTGGGTAAGTTGTAAAACATCCCATGCTTATTTTGACATGGTTCATGTCATAATACATCGGAATTGTTCAGGAGTGACGCCACAACGAGAATTAAAAGTGCTCCATTTAAACTCATCCTCAGTCTAGTCTGACATAGGCTTAAGATTGATGACATTATTAGCCCTGACAGTGGGAGGAGTCCAACCTCTTTCATAAAAACCTCAAACTCGCTCATAATTTTCTTTTAACTGCTATTTCATACGGGATTTCCAATAGGCATAATTCGACCCGTCAAAATGGGCATCCGATTATATAAGTGCACCATTGGAAAAATTGCTATTTTTAAAAAAAAAAGATTTTTCAAAAAATTAATATCACAAAAATTTTGCAAAAAGAAGGAATACTCGATAAGTTAGAGTAACCTGCTCTGATACCAATTTGAGAATGTAGTGTGATATTGATTTGAACAATTTTGCAAATTTCCAATTTAAACTTATTTAATTGGAGTAAATTTTTAAACCAAATTAATTCAGCCATAAAACATACATCTAGGTGTCCAAATCATGCCATCATAAAGAATCGCTAATTCACATATTTTAGAAAAAAATCCCAAAGAGAAAACCTTTTATTTCACTTAATAATACTCACAATGATTACAAGCAAAATCTACAACGAATATCCGCAGATACCCACAAGAACACGTAGTTTTGAATTAGCAATGGAATTCTGCAACAACTCCACTAGAAAGCAAGGATCACCCGCAAGTACTCCCAGATGACACGCAGTCATAGTCAGTCCAACAGCTCCCTCAAGATATACCTAGATCAGCAGTAAGAAATCTTCTCTACAAGAGAAACTCCAACAAAGATGTATCTTGGGTTCCAAAATAATTCACTAAACTATTCGGATTTTTGTGAATTGAAAAACAAAGGATTAAACCCTTAAATGAAGAAGACAAAAGTATTGTACTGGTTTGCAGTTTGTGAAGAATGAATAACGTCAGATCTTCTTACGAAAAATGACTCATTTAACACGCTATATATAAAAAAAACTTGAGTCGGAAGATCGCTCAAACAAAATCAATATTTCGCTCGAACCCTCGAACGAGGCTTCACACGAGATACATATGTCATTTGAATGACATTAGCAGGTCGCTCGATCCACTTGCAGCGAAAAATATATTTTTATTTTATTTTTAAAAGTCTGCCTCAACACTTACAAAAAATATTTTGACGAAAAACAATGCCTCAAGTGTTTAAAAATAGTTTAAAAAATGATCCCAACACTTATAATGAACCATTAAGGGACTTAAACACATCCTTACCAAAATTCATCTCGCAGAGGCTTCTTTATTGAATAACGTTGATCTTAATATTCGTCTCGTTGCATGGTTGATCTTGAATAAATTGTTGACGGTTGTAGCGGTATACGACATACTCAAATGTAAGGAGGACTATATAAAATATGTCCTTACAAGAGCACCTATTCGATCGTATTTTATTTTTCCTACCAGAAAGCTGGGATGAGGCTGTAGAGAATATATTTTACGTACATAATCTCGATGTAGCCCTGACGCTGGTTACTCTGTTAGAGAAGGTAAAAAAAAGCATTCACCCATTATGGATATAACTACGTAAAGAGAGCATTAATCAAGATTGTGATGTCCCATAATATATGAACGTTAAATTGAAACTTGCCAATAAATTAAAGAAGAAATGATTATGAGTTCATGTTAAGAACATCTATACATCGATCATAGATACGCTTCTTGTTAGTTGGTCATGTGAAAAAATCCATAGACTTTAAAAAAGTAATACCAAATGGATAGACATTAGACATATTTAACATATTTTAAAGTCTTATTATGAGAAGGTATAAACATATGTATAGTCGTAAACATAATTCGTTAGCCATATACATGTTAGTATAGTGATTTTTTCACTTTTGTTTATTATTGATAATGTCGAGTAGCAACGGACAGAACGTACCAAGTGATGATGTGACACCCAAATAATGATTCTTATCTCCTGCACCCCAACAAGGATTCGCATCACCACATGGTGAAGAATTTTTTACTCCGTCATTGGTTCACTCTGCCACTCTCTCCACGAGTAGTAAACAAATGCTTGTTACTCCAACACCTCGACCCCCCCCCTCCCGACACCTCTCGAGCAAATGAGAAGATGACCATTGGGTTATCCCTTCTCGATAATTATCCTACCAGAAATAAAAATGACCTCCAAATCTTTAAATCCCAGTGTTTGTTGCTTAGGAAAATGAATGTGGGAGTCAAGGCAGCAAATAACTGGAACTTAGTTGGTCAAGCCATCAAGGATGGAATTTATGACAAACTTTTTAAGCGTTTCTCATTCTTCGACCGTTCAAAGAAAAACATTCTTTCTCGAGTTACTGAACAATTGAAAACATACCGAAGAAACCTTTGTCAATGACATTCCGAAAGGGCATTGAACTTTGACATTTTTGGCTGTAGAACATATAGTCCCTCCGAATCTTAAAATGATGGTCAACTAATGAAAATCTTTTTAAAAAATGTGGCAATGGACAAAAAGTTGGTCCAGAGGGAGAAATATAAATAAAATAGAGCGAAAAATGTTAATATCCTTAAGCTGGGGTGTAAATAGTATGAAGATTTGAAGAGTGAATGGTTAGATAGGATAAAGGGTGATCCATATATTGAGAAAAAACATAATCGGGGAGGCTTGTATGTACATGCCCGATGAGACAAAAATAATAAATTCCCATCGCACTTAGTTCTGACTCTGGTGAGTATAACCAGTTATTTATTTATATATATACACTATATAAAATAATGTTATAATCATAAGACTAAATGTAATTTCATATTAGAGGAATCAATCAAAGCCATTAGCAGTCAATCTGGTTTGAGCCCTTATGATGACATTGAAAATGATACCCTAACCCAGACCTTTGGAACTGAAAAAATAGGGAGGACAAGAGGGGTCAGATCACATATGCTGGAAACTAAATTAAAATACAATGCACTTCTCATGGACAAGATCTTTTCGGTCAACAATCACATCTCGACCCAAAAGGAAAGCCAATCCTAGACAGATGGGGATATCAAGGAGATTAATAGTAATCTGGGAGTGTTTATGAATAAAATTGGTTGCTTTGAATCCTTATTTACTCTAGGTTTTCATCCCACGATACCTCCTCAAGGTTTCCCCTATCCTATATCTCAAGTTCTCCTCTCCCAATTATCGCCTCCTTTAACATTCCCATCCCAGTGTCTCAACAGTCCCTGGATCATCTCCATCCACTCATGGTGACTATGGCGAGCATTACTATTTTAGGGACACATAGTAGGATTATTAGCATGTGCACACTCATTTCCTTAATTATCGAAACTCCTATTCATAATCATCATTTGCAGATGGGTGAGACTCAGATACCGATTTATGAACTATACGACGGTTGTGGAGAAATGCGTATGCACATTGTTAGAGGATAACGAAACACACTAGAAAACTATGAAAATTATTTTATCACTTGACTAGTTTATTTCTTGGTCAATCCTAGGCCATGAACAATTCTTGACAATTTGTAATGTTTGAGAACAAATTGTTGTATTTTCTTTAATTAAGTTATTTTAAGATATTTATTTTAGTTTAAATTATATTGAATAATTTGAATGAATTATGACTTGTACATTCTTGTATGCAACATGACCTTTGTTCCAACCTATTAATACAAATGAATTGAATTTTGAAGATTATTTAATTAATTTCCCACAATACAAAGAGTGGATGGGAGAGAGTAAGCGAATATTTGATAATCAATTAAAGGGCGTTTAATGTAACTCGTAGGAACTAACCGCGTAGTCACGGGACTCCCAGTTTGAGAATATGACTAAAATTTGCAACTATCTAGACTTAGGCTTAAAAACATACAACTAGAGGATGAAAGACCAAAATAGCCTCTTAAGGGGAAGGAACACCTCTCATGGTACCAATGTAACTTATAGGAACTGACTGCATAGTCACAAGAATACTGATTTGGGAATATGACTAAAATTTACAAATATATAAACTTAGGCTTAAAAAATACCCTAGGGGGAGAAATCTCAAGATATCCCGCAAATGGCCCTATATGGGGCACAGACACATCACACAGGACCAATGCAACTCATAGGAACTGATTGCATAGTTATGGGATGCCCGGGTTGAGAATATGACTAAAAGTTGAAAATATTTAGAGTTAGGATTAAAACAAGTTGGTAGAGGGTGGAAACCCAAGATAGTCATCAAATGATCCTTTAAGGGGCACGAACACCTCGCAAGGGACCAATGTAACTTGTAAAAATTGACCATGTAATCATGGGACTACCAGTTGAAAATATGATTAAAATTTATAAATATCTAGACTTCGGTTTAAAAACATGCCGTTAGAGGGAGAAAACCCAAGACATCCCCCAAACAGCCCCTATAAGGGGAATGAACACCTCTCACGAGATTAATGTAACTCATAGGAACTAATCGTATAATCATGGGATGCCCGGTTTGAGAATATGACTAAAGGTTTAAAATATTTAGAATTAGCATTCAAAATATTTCGCTAGAGGATGAAACCCCAAGACGACCCCCAAACGGACCTGTAAATGGCCCAAACACCTCGAATGGGACCAATGTCGCTCGTAGGAATTGATCATATAGTCATGATACTCCCATTTTTATATGACTAAAAAATGCAAATATCTATACTTAGGCCTAAAATCATGACGCTAGAGGACGAAACCTAAGACAACCCCCAAATGGACCCGCAAGGGGCATGAACACCTCGTACGAGATCAATGTAAATCATAAGACCTGACCACGTAGTCACGGAACTCCCGATTTGAGAAGATGAATAAAATTTCTAAATATCTAGACTTTAACTTAAAAACATGCCGCTAGAAGGCGAAAATCAAAACAACCCCCAAATGACCTCGTAGGGGGCATAAACACCTCGCACACGACCATTATAACTCGTAAGATCTGACCGCATAAGAACTGACTGCATGTTCATGGGACTACCGGTTTGAAAATATGATTAAAATTTTCAAATACCTAAACTTATGCTTAAAAACATATCGGTAGAGGGCGAAAATCTAAGATATCCCCCCAAACGTCCCCATAAGAGGCACGAACACCTCGCGGGACCAATGTAACTTATAAAAACTAACCGCGTACTTACGGGACTCCCAGACTGAGAGTATGACTAAAATTTTAAAATAACTAGACTTGGGCTTAAAAACATGCCGCTGGAGGGCAAAAATCCAGTATATCCCCAAAATGGCCCCGTAAAGGGCACAAACACCTCATACGGGACTAATGTAACTCGTAGGAACTGATCGCGTCATCATGGGACTCCAGTTTTGAGAATAATCTAAACTTAGGCTTAAAAACATATCGCTAGAGGGTGAAAATCCAAAATAGGCCTCAAATGGCCCCGTAAGAGGCACGAACACCTCGCACGGGACGAATGTAACTTATAGGAATTAGCAGCATAGTCACAAGATTCCTGGTTTAAGAATATGACAAAAATTTACAAATATCTAGACTTTGGCTTCAAAATATGTCGTTAGAGAGTGAAAACCCATGATAATCCCAAAACGGCCCCGTATATGATACAAACACCTCGCATGGGACCAATGTAACTCATAGGAGCTAACCGCATAGTTATGGGGCGCCCAATTTTAGAATATGACTGAGATTTAAAAATACCAGGACTTTGGCTTATAAATATGTCACTAGAGGGCGAAAACTCAAGAAACTCCCAAACGACCCCATAAAGGGCACGAACACATTGAAGGGGACCAATGTGACTCGTAGGAATTGACCGTGTAGTCACGGGACTCCTAATTTGAGAATATGACTAAAATTTATGAATATCTAGACTTAAGATTAAAAATATACCACTAGAGGGTAAAACCCCAAAATATTCCCCCAAACGGCCCCGTAAGAGGCACGAACAACTCATAAGGGAGCAATATAAATCGTAGAAACTGATCGCATAGTCATGGGATTTTCGGTTTGAGAATATGATAAAAATTTAAAATATCTTGACTTAGGCTTAAAAACATGTTGCTAGAGGGTGAAAACTCAAGACAACCACCAAACGGGTCCCGTCAGGGGAAGAAACACCTCGCATGAGATCGATGTAACTCGTAGGAACTGACCCCATAGTCATGGGACTCCAGTTTTGAGAATAGGAATAAAATTTGCAAATATCTAGACTTAGGATTAAAAACATGCCGCTAGACGGAAAAAACCCAAGACAACCCCCAAATTGCCTCATAAGGGACACTGATAACTCTCACACGACTAATACAACTCGTAAATATTGATCGCATAGTCATGGGACTATCAGTTTGATAATATGACTAAAATTTACAAATATCGAGAGTTAGACTTAAAAACATGCCGCTAGAGGAAGAAAATCCAAGACATCGCTCAAACGACCCCCTTAGAGGCACGAGCACCTCATGTGGGACCAATTTAACTCGTTGGAACTGACCGGGTAGTCACGGGACCCCTATTTGAGAATATGATTAAAGTTTATAAATATCTAGACTTAGGCTTAAAAACATGCCGCTAGAGGTCGAAAACCCATTTTGCTTAATTGTATCCCCATAGTGCGGTGAAAATTTGCAAATATTTAGACTAAGTTTGATTTATAAATGTTTAGTTTGATATTTGAATGTTTAGTTTGAATTATAAATGTTTAGTATGATTTATGAATTAACTAGAATGGCATGGTGATTTACATTGAATTGTCAACTACACGATTACAACATTGCTTAATTGTATATGAATTGGTTATTGAATATAGATTTTTTATTTGGAGATGCCTAAAAATAAATTTAATTTTTTTATTAAATAGATATGGTCGCGGCCCAAATCCATGACCCCCTAATTTTTTTTAAAGATAAATAAAAACATGGTCATGGTTCATGATCGTGACAATATTTTTATTTATTTTTTGAAAAAATAGGGGGTCACAAATTTGGGCCATGACCCGTTTTTAACATCGTCCCACACATGGTCATGGCTCAAGTTTGTGATCATGGGTCACAGATCTGGTCGGTGACCCATATGGAACATTATTCCACACATGGTCACGGCCCAGATCCGTGACCATAAAGCCAAATATTGTCTAATGGAGATTATCATGACCTTCATTTTGGGTCACAGATGAAGTTCGTGACCATATTTTTTGGTCACAGCGAAAATGGTCAGAGGCATCGTTCGTGACCCGAGGGCCTAGTCATGGTCGAGGTTCGTGATCATCTTCGGTATATAGTGTAGTTAATAATCATATACCTACATGTGAATGACCAATTATGACAATAATAGTCTTTTTAAAGAAATTATTTCACCATTATTGATAACCCTTATATATACACCTAGTTGAATAAACTATTAATGTTGTAGTACATGTAAGGAACCAAGTTTTTAAATGTGTGTGTAACCTTTATGACTCGTGTTGGTGTTTTATTTTATTAATGTGTTTATAAAGAACTATTTAGAAAAATTGACTCAATGTTTATTGTGTGCCTTATGTTCCTCAGATAAAATCATATAGTATGATTATCATATGTACTGATTGGGAGACCGTTGGAAAAATTATGGATAATTCATAGTTATTTAATTTCATATCATTATATTTCTATAGCATTCCACTATTATGTGGCTCATATAAGAATCTTAATTTAATGAGATATTACAATCCTAACTATCATAGGATCTCATATCATGGTTTAATTTATAGTCGCTAAATTCATCTGATGGGTTCAAAAGGTATCTTATTACATTACTACTTTGAATATAAGTAGACATTAAGTCTAAATACGAGATCGGTCCCCTCTCTTCCTATAATTATGCATAGTCTCCATAACTTATGTACATTAGCAATAACACATCAAAGTGTGCAATTAAAGTGAAGAGGAAGAAACTGATTTAACATTCAAGAGCAAGAAACCCGTTGAAGATCAAGAAGTATGTTTAAGACAACAATTTGATCTCTACAATATTCATAGCTATGGACTAGTGTATGTTTATTTATCTTTTGTTTTACGAATACACATGAAAATCATGTAATCCAAGATACTAGGATTTTTCAAAACTTAGAGTCTATGTTTAACCCATAATATTCAAGTTTTACATTCCATGTCATCTCCACCTTCAAAACTCTCTCTCTCACACACACACATACACACGCGCACTACAAAGTGTTTATATATCTAGTGTGAAATAGTGTTGTTAAGGGCACCCCAAAAAATTTCTCAAACACCACATAATATTGTATGTCACTTATTAATAATGGCACCTAAAAGTGAAACGTCTTTTCAAAGTTTAAAAAGTAAGTCTTCTAAATTTTATTTTATTCCCACAATATTTTTTCAAACTCTAACCCTAACTTTATCACCACAACCTCCACCCCTATATTTTGTAAATTGTATTTTAAATTACTAATATGTTTTAGATTTTATTTTTAACCCCAAAATATTTTTCCACCCATAAGCCTAACATAATCACTATCACCATCACCACAACCGAAACTTCAAATCAAAACCCCTCACCTTCCCCTTCCAAATTGTAACTCCCCTTTGCTTCGTAAACCAGCCGCCACCTCCCACCATTTTTGTGCATCTTGATCTTCTTCACTTCTATCTATGATGTGTGTGTGTGTGTGTGCATGGGCACGCACGCGTGCTCACATATATATAGAGGAATAGAAGGGGAGAGAGAGAAGGAGAGAGAAAGATTTCGTGGGTATAGAGATGAGAGAAGGTTAGTGGGAAAGAGAGGTTAGGGTTAGGGTTAGGGTTAGGTTTGGTGTGTGTGTGTGTGTGTGTGTGTGTGTGTGTGTGTGTGTGTGTGTGTGAGAGAGAGAGAGAGGGATGAATTGAAATAAAAGTTAAGAATTTTAATATTTTTTACTAATGGGTGCCAATTTAGTGGTGTTTAGTGGTAAAAATAACCACTTTTGTCATGCTTAAGATCTTATTTTTAGTGAGTTTAACATCACCCAATGTGAAAATTCATTGCTTTAGGAAAATCATTCTTGCCTATGTAGCGACGAAGAATCTATTAAAGTCAATAAAAATTAGTTAAAGGTATAAAACTCAAAGCCGGCTAACTACGGATGTATTAAAATAAAAAAACAATTATTTATCCTAATAACTTTACATGTGCACTATGGCACCAACTTTGCATGTAATGTAGCATTAGATGTGTAACTAAAAATTCTTTGTGGTAATGTAAAAAAATAACATGTTAACATTTAGTGACACCCCGCCTATTTTAATCTCGGCTGGTCAATCCTTTATTAAAATAAAACAGGATTCTCATATGGATTATTCTCAGCATCACTGTCGAAAACTAAAGTAATTACTAATAACCTACTTGGCCCGATGTCAAATTTTAAAATTTATAATCTTGTTAACTTAAAGACATAATAAATCCATCCACACAACTAATATACACATCAACTGAAATAAATAAACAATAACCGATAACTCTCGGTATATATTAATACAACCATCTCGAATATGTGTAAACGAAAATACAGAAAAAATAAAATAAATGACAACAGTTCCCGAATATTCTAATAGTACCACATATCTAGATCACAAGGATAGAAGTGTCTAAATAATCCCTGCTAGCATCCACAGCTGTTGCAGCATCATCTGACTCGAAGGAATAATATCATCTAGGTTTCCCTATGTCTGGACACCTAAAAGTTTTTTTTTAAATATTTGCAAGCGACTCAGAGCCCAAAATATTTTGAAAATATTTAGCAAGTGTTTAAAATACTTTAATATTTAAAATATGACATCCTCCATATTTAAACTGGTGTCGCACTCGCATGAGATACCCCTCGCCTCTCATCTAACAGTGCATACCTAACGGATGCATTTTAAACACCCTAGTTACGCTACCCCGCCTAAGTAGCATCTCACCAAACTTGTCAACACCTTTACGCCATATCATACCCCGCGTATATAATATCCTAAGCTTTCGCATGAGGTTATGCATTATAGTTTCTTACTTATAATTTATCCGTTCATAACAAATAACTTTCACTAGTTATTAAAAACTAACCACATTTTAGTATCATTAATCTCGTATATAATTTTCTCATCTTTATATACATATCTCACATTTTATTCCGGATTTTATTTTCCCGGATGCAACAATTTACTTCTCACTTTATTCTTTATTTATCCGTATATATATATATATATATATACTATACACATCAAGTATATCCATACTTATATATCACACACTATATAAGTATAATAACCATTCCTCAGAGCTATAACTCAATGTATGCAGTCTCTAGAATGCTATTATCTTCCATAGAACACACGCATCATCATGGGTACCATCGGTCGGGATCTCACACCGACCTGATAAACATAACACAAACGTAGGGGAAGAGGTCATAGTTCCTACCTGAAAGTGAGACCGAATCATACCCAAGACGTCCCACCCATAATAAAGAGCCACGCTGCTTATATAAATGGACGCTATGAACCGGGGACTATACTCACCCTGCTCCTGAAGCCAGGGGATTCCCCCACATCGCGCAACTTCCTATGATCGCACTAGAGGGGTATGTTTTACATAAATATATCATTCACACACAGATATATATATATATATATATATATATATATATATATTGTCTCTATACCTGTATATATATTATCAAATCCGGCTATTCATGCCTATCTCCCGTGGCATTAGCCTATAACCCCGAATATACTAATTCGTTTTAATTCATAAGTATACACACAACTTATTTTTAATCCCATAAGTATTCACTCACTTATGATATAATTATCACATTGATTTTTTCCGAATATTAGCTTATCACGCCAGGCTAGTATTCTAGTTTCATCCTACTCGCACATTCAGATTTCACTCACATATTATCGGCACATACATTCTACACACATAAATGTATATATACCCGTCGAAATGATTTTCTCGAGTGTCGCTCGACCCAAACACTCCTAAAAGTTATAATCCGGATCTTATTCCCGCTAACCCGAGATTTATTTCTCACTCATTTGATCTTTCAGAAGTCCGCACACTCTATTTGGGATCCCCTAATAATTATCTCCAAAAGGAATTCTTCTCCAATCCTTTTAGTCTAAGAAAAATTTCTCACTTTTAACAGTTATAAACGAACCGAACCGATGGCTTGAAAAACGAACTGGTCCGGTGGCCAATAAACGAATCGAACCAATGGCCAAATAAATGAATCGGTCCGATGACCAAACCGAACCGTAATTGGTCGGTTCGATATAAACAGTTCGAGAGTCCATCTTCTTCTCCAACTCAAAAATTTATAGTTTCCAACATCACCAACCATCACTATAATCATCTACACACTATGATTTACCAAACACATCAATATATTCATGGGATTCCTTAATTTAACTAAGATTTAAACCCTAACTTTGTTAAACCCTCAATTTATTCAACTCTTCCGATTTCTCACCAAAGATTACACCATAAACATGGATTTAAACTAAGATTTCATATGGAGTTGTTATCACCTTAAATTATATGAAATAATTTCCAAAAATCCCATTTTGATTCAATAATCCCAACCCAAAATCATATAGTTTTCACCAACTACAATATGAATTATAAACACACATAAATAGTTAAAGCAAGTTAAACACTTGCCTTGTTGGATAAACTTGACGACTTCGTGCCGGAATCCGTCGGACGGAGTTCTCCTTTTCTCTCTTCCTTTATTTATTGCTTTCCTTTTCTCTTTCTCTCGTAGATTATAAGATAGAAATAAGGGTTTTCCACTTATTAAACCCAAAATTGACTCGTATACTCAAATGCGAGTCCTTACTAGTCCAAAAAGTTCCCGGAACCCAAACACTACCCCCCGTACTCTATTTCGACTATTTTGGCCCATCCGAGACCAACCGAGCACTCAAAATCCCCATCCAAGTCACTTATCAGAAATTCATCTTTTTAAATCCAATACAACTCTGCACATATTTCCAAATAAATATTATTACATGTCGCTTTTCCCAATCGCGACATGATATAAAATAATTTAACTTTATTTACTTATTCTCGTAAGTAAATTTAGCAGACATTGATAATAATTCAAAACTCGTCAATTAATATTTAACCCACACTTCAAATTCTCTTTCACTAAAAATTCTCAAATTATTAAATTACACCCACTTATGTAATTTAAATATCCATAAAAGTACGGTGTATTACACATTTTCATTATATCTATAGAACACGCAACAACTTTGTTATAAAGCTTGTTCCTAAAATTATTAAACACCAAAAATTCCCTTCTACCGTTTTAAAATACAATCACTTTTGTTTCACCTTCATTTTTAGGACAATCAACTTTACTTTTATAAAAATAGTTCCTATTTTAATTGTTCTTAATTAAAATTGTTTATTTTTTGTGGGACAATGTAGAAAAAATAATTTTGTTAACATTTCCATTATATCTATAGGATACGCAATGATTTTATTACAAAATTAGCAGTTAAAATTATTCAATAGAAAAAAATTCTCTATATAAAGTTGATTGTCCTAAAATCATAGTAGATGGTATTTTTATTTAAGAGTAAAATTAATAGTTTTGAAAAAATAGCATTCACTTAATAAAAATTATATATAAAAGTAAATGTCATATATCCAACATCAAAGGAAAGCTTAGCTACGAGAGTAGATACTTGGAGAAAAGCATTAGAATCTAAGGGTATAAGAATCAGTAGATATAAAACGGAATTTATGGAATGTAAATTTAATAATGAGGAGTAGAGTAACATAATCTTAAACATTGAAAAAAAAAGTGATAAATCAAACTAATAAATTTCGTTATTGAGGTTCAATGTTACAAAGTAATGGGGCTATTGATGAGGATGTTACAAGTAGAATATCAACTGGTTGGATGAAATGGAGACAAGCGAGTGAGGTGTTATGCGATAAGAGGATAATTAATAAATTAAAAAGAAAATTTTATAGAACATTTGTTAAGCCAGCGACTCTGTATGGAGTGGAGTGTTGTGCGTTAAAGAAAAAACATGAATAAAGTCTACATGTTAGTGAGATGAGGATGCTTTGGTGGATGATAGGAATTACTAGAAAGGACAAAATTAAAAACCAATACGATTAGGAGTAGCTCCCATTAGCGATAAATTAAGAGAAAGTAAACTTAGGTCTTACGATCATGTATTGTGTAGACCAGTAGATGCCCCTATAACAACAGGAAGATTGTTAGAAATAGAGGGTAAAAGAAAAAGTTCTCGCCCTAAGCTATCGTGGGTGGAAATTATTAGGAGAGACCTTAAGGAATTAAACTTGAATGATAATAATGCATATAATAGATTAGAATAGAAAAGGAGAATCCATGTGGCTGACCCTATATGATGGGATCAAGGTAAATATGATGATGATGATATATCCATAACCAATACTATTTTAAGTTATTAAAGGGCTAAGCTTTTTATACGCAATTTCCTAAGTTTCTAACCCATCAGACCTTGAGCACTCCAAGTTCATGCTTGGAAAAGTAATTTAGCCATGTACTCGACACTAGCATAAATTTCATGACAATTATAATTATAGTGCTAAATAACCCCTCATTAGCCACAATCCATGTCACTTCTAGTTTAAAATGTTGTATTTTAATTAATATATTGCATATATTGATATGTTAATTACACTTCCATACCATACCAGAATAAATTGAAACAGAAATGGCATCTCACCCAACATATATACACACAAAATAATGAGTAATAGAGTGAGGCACCTTCTCTTTTAGGGGTTTACCACATTTGATGGAGGTGATCTTCTTCTTAGTGAGGAGATTGTCTCAGCTAAATTTCATTGAAAAATTCACCCTTTTAATAAAATGAAAATTGAAAATATATATGCTCTTTTTTTACTTGATCATTATCTCACCTACTAATTTAATAAATTTTTTGATGAAATATGGTGGAGATGATCACTCCCCTAAAAGGGGAGATCAATAAATTTCTTAACGAGACCCTTTTTGGAGACTCATGGATAATACACACACACACACACATATATATATATATATATATATATATATATATATATATATATATATATATATATATATATATATATATATATATATAGAGAGAGAGAGAGAGAGAGAGAGAGAGAGATAGCAAGGCTCCTATACATCATACTTCTTACGTCACGCATAGTTCTAGGTCCTAAAAAACTTTCTTTTTCAATTTTTTTTAATTTTACCCATGGAGTTAACCTTCCAATCAACACATGATTAGGTCAAAATACAATCTCTAGCTATTTTTAAAAAAATCGAAAAAAAATGCTGAAAATACCTTATTTATAAGGATTTGCGCCAGCAAAATTTTGTGATTTTTTTAAAAATAGTTATAAAATGTATTTTGACATAATTTTTTGAACATATATTGATTGAAAGGTTAATTTCAATAGAATTTTTTTTAAAAATTTTAAAAAATCGTAGAGCCTAGAACTAAGTGTGAAGTATGGTATGATGCATAGAGTGTGATGTGTGAGAGTCTTCATATATATATATATATACTAGCGGAATGCCCGTGCCTCAAGGCACGGAGAAAACTTTCCAAAGTATCAAATCGTGAATAATTTAAGTCAGTTTTTTTACAACACAAATAAGTATAAACAATTTTGAAAATTTGGACAAAGTTCCCTTTATTTATAGGATTATCCACCCTGTTTAAAAAATAAAAAATACTCCTAGAGCAAACTAATAGTCCGTAAACACAATACTAATAATCGTTACACTCAAAACATACCAAGAATTATCAAAAATATTGTACATGAAACAATTATAAGTCCTAACAGTAGAATCACATTAGCATTTATAATGTCAATCACAAATTAGAATAGAAGTTGAAATGTCCAAAGTAACTATTCAAAACGTTACTCAAATCTTGTTCCTCTTTTCAAATGTATGTCAGTCCATAAGGCGTGTGAAAGTATTTTCTGCAGGAGGAAGAGAATATCAATTAGAACCTTCTGATTTACTAGTAACATTTTCAAAAAGAAACCATTGCACAAATGTAACTAACTTTCTTGAGGAACAAAAGGATAACTACATATTGAGTAAACACGATTAACAATAAAAATAAGTGTCTAACATTAAGGTTCAAAACATATTCATTATAGCCATTCATAAGGACCCAAATATTAACACAAACATTCCATTAAAGCCCAACAAATGCGTGTCATTGATAAAGACCTATTTTTAGGAACAAATAAATGTAAAAATTCCCCCAATTTGTTTATTAAATGTGTAAATTTTACATCGGGTATTCAAGAAAAAATAACCATAAATAAATTATTACTGCGAGAAAATAAAGGAGAAGACTGCCTGAAATAAAATGCCAAGAAAAAATATACACGCCTCTTACTTGCAACACTATTTGACATTCAATTGCATAAAGCGAATTCATGTCTAAAACCCGGTGCTACGCCCTTGCAAAACTAACACGGTGAATAAGAAACAAATGTCAATAACTTCTTGAATCTAACAAAGTGAATAGGGGAAATTAACACAGTGAATAAGAAACAAATATGTTATATAGGGGAAACTAACATAAAACTCATCATATGCCTATATAACATAAGTGTATCTCATATTCTATATCGATAAGTGTATCATTGTTCAAATTGTTTTGAATTGAGCAAATAATGCGTATTGATTACCTATAGAACTCATATACTCGAATTGACAGGGGTGCATATTTGAATTGGTTTCGGTCCAGTGATAAAAAGGCCTACCAGAGGCTTCCCACCCATTATATCGTCTTTCCAAAACAATAATATTATTCATCCCAGCAGATTCTTTCACTCCAGATAGATAATCTGCAAGCCTGCATGCACACTTCAGGCCACGAACCTTCAAGAAAAAAATAAAACAATAATTTATGGCTTCGCTCAACAAATGAAAGAAAAGAAAGTGGTTTTTATAACTCTCATAACAACTTTTAAAAAGGTTGATAAGAGGTGATTATAAAGCAAATCTTGGAAGCTTTTAAAAAACTCACATAACAGTTTTTTTAAATAGAACAATACACTGACATTTCCTTTATTCCAGTTCAAACTCACATGACAGCTTTATTAAGTATATGATTAATATGTTCTCCTAAATAATATTGGATGAGCCAAATAATTGTGTTGCTACTTTTAATAGTAAATAAATAATGATTGCAGAAAAAATATATTGCATCGTGTGAACCCACTATGAACAAAAGCTTGGTAACTATCATGCATTTGCAATCACGAAATCAACAAAAATAGTAACTCTTGCGAAAACATTAACTGATAAGAACAATATAAACAAATATTTTCTACTATAAAAAGTCTTTATAGAAGTATACCTCTGAAAAAAGTTTTACCTCGTGTCCGTAATGCACCACACGCTCATCCGTTACACAAAGATTTTGCCCATATTCTGCCTTTAACCTTGCAATCATTATATCCGACACATTTACCTCTCTCATCACCGAAATGATCTCGACATGGTGCCTCATCGAACACACCTGAAGCAGGGGAACATAAAACGTTTCCAACAGGAGGACCCAAAATACAACAGGAACTTAATCCATAAAAAGGGTTAGAGGAGTAAATAGTTTACTAATCCTACTCCAGATTTGTTCAAACGCAGATTATACCTGCTCTAAACCATAGTTGAGTGAACCCAAGAGTGAGAGATATACAAAAAATAAACAGCAAAAATTCAGCTTATAAACAGCAAACAACAAAACTTCAGCATAAATCACGCCTAAGAGTCCAAAGTTCAGCTTACAAATAGAAAAAATTCAGGGCGAAAGTAAAATGGTCTTAATAAAAGAAAAAAATATTATAAATAGTTATGTGTCAAATGTGTAATGCTTACCCAGCACAACGACCAATGCTTGTAGTACCTTAGTTCAATCCCAAAAAAGAATGACGCCAAAGTACATCTGCTGAAAAATTGGCATGACCGCGAGAATTAGCCTCATGGTGTAGAAAATAAATGATGCACATTAGATGAGGTTATCTAACCGCAAATGCTCTTTTGTGGATGCATACGAAAAAGGAGGAAATAAGATAAAAAAATGTTTTTACGTCTGATGGATATAAAGCAAATAATATATTAAACAACATGGTGTAGAAAATTCTTACGATGAGATTTCATTAGATTCTTCTTATGAGAGTTTGAATCAGCTAAGATTGCAGCTCTCTCCTTAGAAGAAGTAGGATGTACTTACAAGAGTTCATTAGATGTTGCCTCAGCAAGCTCCATGGAATTGATTAGGACTCAACTTTACCGAAGTTATGTTAAAATGTCCCCTACGTTGGACAATGGCCCCTTCAGATACATCCTAGGATGAAGTGCTATTAATATCTTTCTTTTGACGATAATTTAAAGGACCACTATATTCCCGCTCAAGTTGATATCTTGATTGCAAATTATCCTTGTACCCATCACCAATTAACTTTCTAGGAGAAACAGAATTCCCGATTATATGAAGATCAAACGGTTTCAACAACCTTATATAATTGACCTCAGGATCGTACCCCTTATTGATAAGAGTCTTGGTTACCTGCATCACGTGATACCTTATCCATGAATAGGTCAGGATGGTGACACGCTCCATGGGCCTCACCATCTCTGCTTCCTCGAGATTCAGCACGTACTCTTCGTCAGGAACTTCCTCAAGATGAGAGTTGCCAAGTCTGATTCTTCATTAGAGCCTCAAATAGCAAAAAATAGAAAGAAAAAAAACACCTTCTTTTGTGAGAACCCCTCTGGGACTACCAACTGCTGCTTGTGGAGGAACCCTTCATTTGTTCCTTCTCTTATTAGAAGATGATCTATGACCAAACCAAAAAACAAAAATGGAGAGAAAATCAGTGTAAAAAAATGACAGCGATATACCATGAGTTTGAAGATAGAGAAGAAAAATGATACCGACGGTAGCGAACTCATTTCTTCTTCCGACTGAAAAGCATTCATTTTTTTTAATTTTGAAAGCACCACCCATTAAGCCAAGTGAAATGCAACCAAACGTGTCTTGTTTTTGTCAGTGCATTAAGAAACATTTTATTTAAAGATTAAGTTATTACTCAACAAGGAAAAACTCAAATTATTAAAAAATAAGATAAATTCATAAGCACTTTTGTATAAATATAGCAGACAGATTTCCATCGTCTAATTCAGGATCTTTTAGTATAAATATATATATGCTTTCTATTGTTGCAACGATAACTTAATAGTTTCAGAGGAGATGAATTTGAACCGTAAGATATCAATTCCAAAATTTTAATCTCAATCATGTTGAGATTTAATCTCAATCATGTTGAGATTTAATCTCAATCATGTTGGCATTAATTTTAATAGCATTTTGCAATTAAATATTACATAAATTTAAAGAACTCGAAAAGAACAACTAATACATTCATTTAAAGCACTAAAAAAGTAGCATATACTCGTGTCATCAAAGTTAATGCCAAATTATGGTTGTAATTTTGTTCATGCATCCAACCTGAAGGTATTCTTCTATACTGCAACAAACCACACAACAAAAGACACTAAAATGATATTTATGAACACAATAAAATGATGGTAAAACTGCTTTTAAGAGACACGACATGGAGCAGCTAATTTCCTGAGGTTTCAATTCATGGGCGTGAACTAAATGTTAATTGATTAAAAAAGCAATCTCTCGACATACATCACTTATAAAGAGAATGGATAATCTACATCTAAAGCTAAAGCAGAGTTGGATTCTGCTGAGTCAAAGATTCAGCTAAACCTGCTCTTGGTTACAACCCTGTGATAAAGAGAATGGAAGGAAACCCAAGAAAATCTATATAAACAGTCCAATAAAAATGTTAAACAGAAAATCTATATAAACAGAAGTACTAATGAGTAATTATTTAGATAATTTTCAATATCAAATACACTTCCATTGCAACAGTTCATCCTCCAGAATAACTTCACACGACTCTCGCTGGTGTCAAATCTATGACACTGCACGATGAAGGGACAGTATATACATGTAACTACGATATGCGTAATCAATGTGTGTTTGACGAATTTGTTTAGAATGTGTGAGCATTAGTGGGTGTGGGCAGAGTTATAATTTCCCCCAATTGAAAATGTGCAATGGTCCCTAAACATGTTGGCAATCTTTAAATTTTCTAACACTAACCTTAATAAGACTCGAAAAACGGAAAATTCTCAAGAAAATATCAATTTCCCAGTGTATTATTACCACTACCTCAAATTCTAACAATCCCACAAAAAAAATTCAAAAAGTTCTATATTTGGAAGTGTACCCACTGCACTTTACCTATTAAGACAATTTACCCATTGCACTTTATCGACACCCTCAAATAGTGCCTCGTATAAAGCAGCCATTAAATCCTGAGGGGACTCTGTAATTGATCCCAAGAATGACTGAAATTTGCTTGCAGGGACCCCTTTATTCAAATTTTCTTTAATTTCCTCGATGAGATTCTCATGGGTGGTCTTGTCGTTGCCCTTCTCAAGCTTTAAATTTGAGATTCTCACGTTCTGAAAAAAGTTATTCTAGTTCTCGTCCGACTGTGGGTACTCCTCAACGATGCCAAAACTTCATTGACAACACATGTCAATATTGAAGGTTCATTGTTTTGTAGAAGCAATATGGACACCTGAGAAATTCATCAAATAGTCATTAGACGAACTATTAAAAATATGATCAAGCAAATTATCTTACATAACTTTTTGTATGAGAGGTATAATATATAAGTATACCTCTATTTAGATAAAAAATTGACTAATATTAAGTAAGAGATGATGAATCAAAAGGCAGCAATGCAAATCAGTAAAGGAAACACAGTTTAAAACCATTTGTTGTGGATTATGGTAAGGCATCCTCCAACCTATGACTAAAGTATTATTCAAATTCTCTGAATTCCATCCAGAAATAAATAGTTTTGTTTGTCTTATCTCTTTACACCTCGACAGTAGGAATAATAGGTGCATGATTTGAGATCCTAAGCTTTAAGGCTTTAACTTGGCCTTCTGTATAGTTGGTATTCCACCTATCATGATGAAGAATTATATCTACTGTGATCAGAATGCTAGTTCTCCCTTCTCAGCCTTTAGTGTAAAAGTATCATACATATGCAATTGGCAGAAATCTCCAAAACATTGTATTTGTGATTCAAATATAAAAATTATCACTATAATAAATGCAGTCTCAAATGCCAAACACATGGTACTAACTCGTATATAGATCATAATAAATGTATATTATGATGTCATATATGCAAAATATATATTGACACTCGTATATACATCATAATAAATGCAATCTCGAATTCCAAACACTAAGTACAGGTCATGCATAGCACTCTCTTGCCATTATAAGGTCATATATCAGTAATATATTATCCCAAGTTGAACCAAAATTGTAATATATGAGATAAGGTCATACATGAGTTACGGATCCGAACTTTAGGTCACAGTTTTGGTGAAACATTTAACCATAGACACAATTTTGGGGAAACATTTAACCATAGAAACTTTTCATGACCGTGTACTAACATGAAGCATGGCCATATTCAAAGAAGCAACATAGACCCAATATTTCATGACTGTGTACTAACACGAACTATTGGAACCATTTTAACAAACATCACGTGCCAAAAAAAACTCTGTGCTGGGGCTTTATCCCATTGACTCTAAGAAACTAAAAAAACAGTTAACCTTTGTGCAGGGGCTTAATCTAGGCGTGTCAAGAATTTTTTTAAAAAAACTTTTTTGTTAAGGCAGAATAATACAATCAACATTCTAGGTGATTAAGGTTTTGGCGAAGTAGCGGGTGCTCTTTGTGCACATGTGTGTGTGTGATAAAAAGGGAGAGATGCCTAATTTTCTCCAACAGTTAAATTAAAACACCTGATGTGACCAATAATCTGATTTTGTTTCATGTAGCTTATGTAACAGGAGCAAACTCCACCTAGAAGAAGATGTTTGAAAACTTCATCTAATGTGCCCAATAATCAAATTATTAATCCCTTCAAAAACCTTCTAATCATCTCATATCAAAAACCTTCAAAAATCTCGTGAGCATTTTCATCTGCAATCTAGTTTTTACTCTTATTACCTTCAATATTATGTATAAATAACCAAAAAACACAATCAGACATGCATACATGTAACTGGCATATTAATAATGGAATTAACTTGACACGTAACACTTGAAGATGTTAATTCATAAACATGCATATATGCAACTGACATATTAGTTGTATGTAACTTAGCACTTACATACATTTTATTCATAAGGGAAATTACTAACAAACTATATTTCTTAATTCTGAATGTGTCTCAGTCTCAAGACAACAAATTTACAGAAATTCCAATTACCTTATTTAGTTTTTAATATAATTTCACTTATTCTATAGTGTGCGTGTAATTAAATGTGACAATTTTTGTACTCTTATTTGCTTATTTTAACCGGTCCCTTATGAACATTTTTTAGAAAATGATAGACAAAAGGCAAGCAGTGAGAGGCCGCCTAGCACCTAGACGTTTTTTTTACAAATTCTGAATGAGAGAATGGCTCCTATGCAGGATCCCGCTTAGGGACATTTACGACCAAACATGAAAACTATGAAAAATTAGAAGTAGGAAAATAATCAATAAAAATAACTTCAAGTTAGAAGTGGGAAAATAATCAATAAAAATAAAATATTGACACAAAAATGAAACTATATGAAAAGGAAAGAAAGTACAGTGAAGTACCAAATCATGGGCACCATATCAACAGTGCTCAAGTGTAATTACAGTAAACATTTTATTTCCTTTACATCAGTGACCCGTGTTAGTCCAGTCAATGGCCCCCTACGGATAACAACTTACACATATGAAGGTCAACTCAAAATAGTGATTGTGCTTCTTCTTTGGTTTCTAAAGCTGAAAGAAATTACACAATTGTGTTAGAATCAATCAAGAAAACAAATAAATAAAACGAATAAAATGAACACATCATAAGATTTTCAACTTTTGATACACTGAATGGTCATCCTTCACAAACATTTTAATTCAAAAAACAAACTAAATCCCCTAAAAGAGTTGATGATGAATTCAAAACCATACAAGAGTTGAATGATTTAGCCATTAAATCCCCTAAAAGAGTTTAATGAGATTAAATATATAAGAAATAAAAGAATAGAGTTAATACCTGAGTTAGAACAAACCAAAAACCTAAATATTGAGACCATTGATTTAGATCTACAAAACCTAAATCGAAAGAACAATAAAATGAAGGAAACATAAATATAAGATATTGGTAGGGATATACCTCTATAGACCATATATAAACCACACAAATCCGTTGTACTCCATCAATGTCATAGAGTAGAGAAAAATAGAAGAAAAAAACCTACACACCCGAATATGAGAGATGCGTAAATCGAAAAATATTAAAGTTCTCGGAAATCCACCCCAAACCTAGATGGAAAAATGCAAACAAAAACTAAAAACAAAAAAAATGGGAGATTAAGAAATTAAGAGACGGGAAGATTACCTATAGTGGTGCTGTGGAGAGGAAGAGGGCCGGCCGTGGAGAGGGTAGAATTTAGGGGCCAACATCAGATGATAAAGAGGGATAGAATGAGGGAGTCGGGAAGGATTTGGGGTTAAAGGATTTTTCTCTTCATTTGCCATGTCACAATGCATAAATGGTGACATGGCACAATCTGAGACCCTTGGATCGTCCCAAAAAAATTGATCTTAACTGTTGATATTTTGGAATATTATATATATATATATATATACACACACACACACACACACACACAATACTGCTCTTGTGCAAACTGTCCCGCATTTTAATAGTGCGGACTAGACATGTGTCACCTGGCGATGAGCCCTATTATGCTCTTGTGCGGATTGTCCCTCATTTTAAGAGTGCGAACTGGACATGTATTGCCTCACGGTGAGCCCGGAAATTATCGGTTAAATTATAGGTGTGCTCTCTCTCTTTTCTGGAATCATCGCCAGGTGACACATGTCCAATTTGCACTGTTAAAATGCGAGACAGTCCGCACAAGAGCATAATACGGCTCACCGCCAGGTAACACATGTCTAGTCTGCACTATTAAAATGCGGGACAGTCCGCACAAGAGTAGTATTGTGTGTGTGTGTGTGTGTATCTATATAATATTCCAAAATATCAACGATTGAGATCGAATTTTTTGGGACGATCCAAGGGTCTCAGATTGTGCCATGTCACCATATATACCATTAATTTTACTTCCTATGCTGTAATTGGTCCGCGCCAACAGCAACGAACACTCATGTCGATCGATCCCCCCCCCCGGCAGCCTAGGCCTGTAAACGGATCGAATTCGGACCGGATCAGGCAAATCCAAATCCATATCCATTTATGTTAAACAGATTTGGATCCGATCCATTTATTAATCGGACTGGATTAGGCAAATCCATATCCGTTTATGTTAAACAGATTCGGATCTGATCCGATTATCCATTTATGTTAAACTTGATTTGCAAGATTTTTATTTTCAACCCTTATTTCATAAATTTATTTTGCAAAAGTTCCAAAAAAATATATAATGAAATAAAGAACTATCCAATCTGTTGATGTAAAAAATTAGATTGTATCTAATTATTTAATCACAGATAAATTTAAAAAACAAAGAATTTTTAAAGTGGTTCAGCCTTATAAGAATGGCCTACGTCCACTGTTTCTGTTATTGATGAATGTTTAGGAATTCTCGATTACAGATTTTATCCAGAAATTCCGGTCCCTTCTATTGAGGATGATACAATGTATTTATAGCCCTTAGGGTGTACATGTGAAAGGGTGCGTACATAATCGTCCTTTAGGTGTGTACATCTGTATGTATTTAATGCGTATTTAATCCTATTAATTGTATGATAATAAATGCTCTGAACAAGGTGCATCTCGGACCGTCAAAGTTGCTCGGACCGCCTAAGTAACTCGCCATTCATGAGTTGTTCGGAGTAATAATCTTCCTCGGAAAGCTCTTGTTAGTCGGAGAGTCTGAGTTGGTCGGGGGAGTAGAGTTCCTCGTTGCTAAAGTGATTGTAGTAATGTCTGTAGGTGCCACGTAACCTGACACGTGTCTTCTTGTGATTCATCCATGTCAGCATGTCAATTTTGGTATCAACAATTATAATATATATTTAAAATATTATTAAATACATTATATATTAATTTAAAATATTATATATATATATATATTAATCAGATCGGATTATTAACGGATCGGAGTAAATGAATCCAAATCCGCTCCATTTAATAAACGGCTAATCGGGTAATCGAATTTTAGGCATGATCCATATCCTCTTAAATGGATCGGATTCAGATAAAAGTCGATCCATTGACAAGCCTACGGCAGCCCTTATGGCAGCAGGTTCTGGGTTTTTCTGGCCGGGGGTGGGGGTGAGGTGTAAAAGAAATATTCGATTGACACGCGTGTCTGTTGCCGCTGGCGCGGACCAATTACAACATAGGAGTTAAAATTAATGGGTCGTTGGATTTTTTTTATAAGGTTCATTAAAATGTTCATCTTTTATCTTCACTTCTGAACCTCTTCTATATATATATATATATATATATATATATATATATATATATATATATATATAGAGAGAGAGAGAGAGAGAGAGAGAGGACCCATATAAAAAAAATCAGCTCAAAATAACTTATTTTGCTATTTTTAAAAATCGATCAAACTTTCACAGGTTTTAAAGTGCTTTAAAAGCTGTGAGAGTTTGACCGATTTTTTAAAAATAGCCAAAAAACGTTATTTTGATCTGATTTATTTAAATGGGTGCATTGAAATGTTTGAATACCATATAAAAAAACTCAACTAAAAAATAGTATATTTACTATTTTAAAAAACTTGGTATGTAAGAGAGTCTCTCATATAGAGAGAGATCTTATTATATATAAATATGTATAGTACTGTTCTTGTGCGGACCGGTTCGCATTTTAAGAGTGCAGACGGGACATGTATCACCTGACGGTAATCCCAAAAAAGAGAGAGAGTGTGCCTATAATTTAGCTGATAATTTTTCGGCTCACTGACATGTGACATATGTTCGATCCGCACTCTTAAAATACGGACTAATACGCACAAGAGCAATACTGTATCAAAGTATTATATGAAAAAACTCCAATCTCCCAATCTAATCTTCTCATAGTTTTTTAAAATTTTCAACCCAAAAATACACGTGTTTTGTCTTATGTTTCTCTACATACACAAACCACTAAAAAACCAACTCTCCTAAAAAATAGTAACCCCCACGTTTTTCTGTTCTCCATAATTTTTGGTAAACAACCTCTGTTTTCAAGACTACACCCACCAAAAACATTACACCATTGCAGTTCAAAAAAAGTGTTAGGCCTTCAGTTTTGTGTAGTTTAGGAGTGGCAGGTAGAAGGCTCTCATGTTTGTCAAGATGGAGGCCCAACCACGGTGCCTCATCTGCCGTCATCTCCAACAATCCAATCAACTCATTCTTCTTTTAAAGATCTGAATAATGAAAGTTGCGCCATTAAAGGTAACGATTTCATATCGTGTCGCATTTTAATTCAATTGTGTTTTTATTTTTGTAAAAAAGGCAAATAAAATAAGATTTCGCGACACGTTACGAAATGTTTTTAAGCGACGCGTGATTTTTTTTACCAAATACAAACACGATCCGCTGTCGTGTTTATAATTCGATCATGTTTGCGTTTGGTAAAAATAAAATAAAATTTCAAATTTTTTCGGGTAAAAAATTTTATTATTTGTGTTTGGAAAAAAAATTCGTGTTGTATCGCTTTTACTTAGTCATATTTGTGTTTCGTAAAAAAAAAAAGATTATGTATTGTGTCACTTTTTAATTCGGTCGTGTTTCCAATTTTGTAAATAAATTTGATAATATTCCGTGTCGTTTCGTATCGTTTTTACTTTGACTGTGTTCGTTTTAGGTTAAAAAATATGTCACATTATATCAAATTTTAATTGGGTTGTGTTTGCGTTTGGAAAAAAAATACAATGACACGTCCCGTGGCATATTTTTATGTGTTAAAAATTATACTAGATAAATTTCATCTATAAACATTAATTGCAATTTCAAATTGAATGTTCCACAAACAAATTTTTTGGGTATGTATTTTATTTTTATTCGTGTGTTGCATCCCTTATTCATGTAATGTGCCAAAAGTATTATGCACGACATACTGAGAATTGATAAGAGTGTCGTAAACAAAGTATATGTTTTTTGCAATTGCGAAAAACCCTCAACAGTATTACATATTGTTACTCAATAAAAACAAAGTCACCGTAAACACATGTGCAACCGTTCATTGGCATGGGCACAATAAATTTAACTATTTAGTTGAGGGTTTGCGTTTCATTAACCATGCCTAAAGAGAGATTTGTTGTCGTGCCATCAGAACAGGCACACCCCAATATGGTTAATAATTTGGATTTTCATATTGTGTTATGTTCTTCGATAATATGATTCTTGACAATCATTTCTCCTCATATTCACTTCAATTCATATGTGCTTCCTTCTTCTATATTACTTCAACTTACATGTTCATATTTATGGCTACACTCATTTTTTAAAAATATTGATAAAAATCACATATTAGATTATATTGTAGATTAATATATTTCAAAACACATTATACTCGACAGTGCATCGCACGGGTCACCACTAGTGTGTGTGTGTGTGTAATAGATTATAAAATGCAGATATTATGCACTATATATATTATCAGTGAACTCTTGTTTGGGTTATTTCAGCCTCATAATCATGTATAGTGAACTAACTAAGCCTTCTCCATCGTACCGCATACCATTTAAAGCAGCGCGGGTGGAACAATTACTCGTTCAACATACAAGAGCGACCCACGTTATTGCCCAGTATCGTCATTCTTATTGCACAAGCTGTCGAATGTTAATACTTAATGGAGATAAGAACCACTGGAAATAAAACTAAGGAGTACTGGAGATAAAATCAGACTTACTAGGCACTTTGGAAAAATCACTAAAGAGAACAGTGATTGATTTTCATATTACCAATAATCGGCACAAGAACAAATTCCACTTTTAAACCGATGAAACCGGTTTGAATCTCTCAACACAATCTCACATTGGGAGAGCTTCGATATATATTTGATTGCATTATGACAATATTACCAATAATATTTTATTGTCCGTATAGTTGTACATATTACCAATGATATTTTATTATCCATATAGTTGTACATGGGGGAGTATTAAGCAACCCGAAAGTTATAGCTAGTTTCTCACTATGGTAATAGAGTGATCGTTCTTTCTCTTCTTCCTCAACATCGAGCAACACATAATCCGTATCGGGCGTATACCAATCTTCTTTTCTCTCTTATCAAATCCTCCGCTTAATCATATATCATATCGGATTGGGTATGGGATTTGTCGTCCACCACAAACAAATGCACCTTATTTTTCACATTTATCCAACTAAAACCAGGATCTTTCTTAACATGCTTACTCTTCATTGTTTTCCTAGCATCGGTTGCTTCATCCCAATGGTTAGCAGCAGCGTATATATTAGATAAAAGAACATAAGCCGACGAATCAGAAGGCTCCAAAGCCAATAGTTGAGTTGCCACTCGTTTTCCCGTTTCGGTGTCTCCTTGAACCCTACAAGCACCGAGTAAGGCTCTATACATTGAAGACGAAGCTTCAAAGGGCATCGATGAAATCAGTTTTTCAGCCTCTTGAACATGTCCAGAACGGCCCAAGGCATCAACGAGACAAGAATAATGCTCAATTTCAGGTTGAATACCATATTCTTTGTACATCGAGTCAAAGTAGCTATAAGCGTCAGAAACTAGCCCGGAGTAACTACACGCAGAAAGAACTCCGATAAATGTGACCCTGTCAGGTTCAATACCGAGAGATTTCATTTTTCTAAAAAGGGTAAGAGCTTCCCTGCCACGTCCGTGTTGAGCTAGACCAACCAACATAGCATTCCACAGGGCAATATCCTGAACATCTTTTCCCTTGAACAAGCTATACGAGTCTTCAATGCTCCCACACTTGGCGTACATATCAATAAGCGATGTCCACACAAAAGGATCCGAACCACAATCGGACTTTATCACGTTTGCGTGAATTTGCCTCCCTTGTTCCAATGCAGTTAAGCAAGAACTAGCTTTGATGAGTGTAGCATAGGTATATTCATCAGGTGGTATACCGGATTGCCTCATTTCATGATATATTACAAGAGCACGGTCCTCCTCTCCGTTTTCAACGCAACCTGATATCATAGTGGTCCATGCCACGTCATCAAGTAATGGGATTTCTTGAAAAACTTTATGAGCATCCGACATGTCTCCACATTTGATGTAAATATCAAGAATTCCACTAACAACGCACAAATCTGATTCAACTCCAACTTTTACTACATGAGCATGAATTTGCCTCCCTTGCTTCAACCCGACAAAGCAACTGCATGCTTTAGCCACAGTTGCTAACGTGATCTCGTCTGACCTCTCCCCACTTTTATGCATCAAAGCAAAGAGTTCCAATGCTTTCTGACTATTATTACACATTATATAACCCGACATCATGGCATTCCAAGACACTAAATCAAACCCATCTATATCTTTAAAAAGAAACTCAGCCTCTTTAGTTCTCCCACCCCTAGAATAAACATCAATAAGCGATGTCGAAACAAAACTGTCAGCAATGATCCCGGTTTTTAGTGCATGAATGTGAATTTGCTCACCGAGATATAATCCATCCAAGAGTGAAGAGCAAGCCCTCAATACACCTGCCAACGTAAAATGATCAGGTCTTAACCCATCGCATAACATATTCAAAAATAAGGATACCGATTCCACCTCTAAACCACCCTGCGCGCAACTCGTGATCATCGAATTCCATGAAATTAAATCCAATTCCTCCATATCATTGAATACTTTTCGGGCATAAGTTAACCAGCCTATCTTCGCATACATGTTAATAAGACTATTACCGACGATTACATCTACATCAAAACCTGATTTCAAAGCCATTCCATGAATCTGCTGTCCAAACTCTATATTATTAACAGCCGTAACTGCAGATAGAGTGACAAGCAATGTCACACTATCATAACCTACATTTGATCTATACATTTCAATAAAGCATTCAATAGCTTCCCAATTCTCACCAGATTGGTGATATTCTGATAAAGTCTTATTCCAAAAAATCACATTATCCAAACAATCATCATACGTAAACAACTTAGTCGCATACGCTTGAATTTGCTCCACATATTTGTCAACCTCATCAAACCCACTAAGAACATAAAGCAAACTCACCATATCCGGTCTCATCCCACTCCGATGAAACTCGGAGAAGAAACGAAATGCATCTTCCCGAGAACCCAATTGCATGTACCCTTTAAGCATCACATTCCACAGCACAACATCCCTATCACATTCCCCCATGTCATCAAACAAAATCCGAGCATCCCTCAATTGCCCAAACTTTGAATAAATATTGACAAGAACACCCGAAATGAATAAATCAGGTTCCAACCCAATCCTAACCGCGTACCCATGAACCACTTCCGAAACACCCACACACCCAACACTCAAACACATCTTCAAAACCGGCGCCAGCGTGAGCTTCGACGCGGAAACACCCGACGACCTCAGAAAAATGCGAAAAAGACCGAAACCCATTTCAAGATTTTGGGTGTTGTGAACACAAGTGTGAGCATAGGCTGCTAAAATTGAGTTCCAAGAAACAAGGTCTCGTCGGGGCATTTTGTCAAACAGTTGGTGGGCATAAGAAAGAGACCCACATTTGCCATACATTGTGATGAGATTGTTGATCAAAAAACGATCTTTTATGTGGGATTTTATAATAAGTGTGTGGGTTGATTTTCCTAAGAGAAGGTTGTGTGTGAAAATTGCAGTTCTGATGAGAGAGAACCATTGTGAGGAGAGAGAGGGTTGAGAAATGGGGTTAGAGAGAGAAGAGAGATAATGATGAGAGAGATCGGTAAAGAAAGGATTTTTGGAAATGGGTTTAAGTTTAATTTGCAATTTTTCACAAGAAAGGTACATGCTTTGATTTTAATTCCCTCCGAGATTCAATATTTGTGAGGTTAGTGTCTGCTGATTGAATAAAAAGTTGATTAGACTTTACTTTCATTTCAAAGTTTATTTGACATTGATCCCGCTTCTTTTTTTTATGGTTTTTTTTTTACTTTAGCTCGTGAGATAATATCGTAATTTGACATGACACTCCGCTTTTTAATAATTAGACTTACCTCTTATATTCATAAGGAACAACAGGGTTGATGTACATGCGGGGAGTAAGTCTACTTATTTGTAAAAGGGAGGGTTATATCTAAAATCTTATGAAGAAATGTCAAAGATACCCTTTTATTTGTAATCGCAATTATTTTCATGTATTTCTATTTCTTAGAGAATGGCACATGACTCATGTCAGTTACAACAGGATCAACAAAAAATTAACAACAAAGGATTGGACTGCGACACCTCATAAAATTCATAAATAAATTGATTAGGTCTAAAATACAAAATCCATGACAAAATAAATAAATACACAATCAAGATAACAACTCTAGAAACAACTACAACATCTTTGATATCAATCTCTACAATGAGAAATAAAATCGACTCTGGAATAAAACTCAATAACATAACATTCATATTTGAATATAAGTACCACGTGTACAATCTCTGACTCGAGATAAACTAAAGTAAATACAAATGTTTACTCCAACGAATTAACCCCAAGTGTACGGAAACAACAACAACAACCTAAAACCTGTAACAACATATTCAACGATAACGTAAACATGATGTTTACAAAGAATAAGAATTTAACTGAAGTTGGGCCACAATAATAATAATACATCTTCTTCGCATTTTAAGTGAATTTTAAGTCATTTAAGTTACTCCCATTCTTAAATTAACCTCTTATATTATGAATCATTTATCTTACGGTAATCTTTTATCTTAAGCGTATCTTGCTACTAATCAACATATCGCTAACAATCTCTGTGTATGGTAGCAAACACATGTCTCAAGTCTATAAGTTCAGAGCGATCTCATACCAAAAATATAGTATATAAGTCTCTAGTATATGTGTCACATATACCCCGAGTCATAAGTTTATAGTTATACATGTCTAATATAAATCATATACTTCTCTAATATAAGATATAAACTAGTACAACCTGCTTAAGTATAAATTCGAGGAAAACAACCGCTACATCTAACCTCCATATCTCCGCATAAGTACGGTCCCAATTTCGTACATAACAAAAGAGCAATTCTCAAGCTCGCACATAGCGAAGGCATATACCTATCGCCTTCGGGGATCTCTTGCACGTACTAAGTATAGTTATAGGTTGTCCCACACCTATTACCTCAAATTATCAATAAGGGTAATTACTGCACCCTCACACCATACCCCAGGTTATATAAGAGGATCACCATGTTAATCACATTTAGATACAATTGGTACTTTCGGCACGTAGTGTTCGGGATAAAAATGACCAAGGTAAAGCCCATCTTTATCATTGAGCTACCAGTGCGGTCGATGACTAAGGTAAAGTCCGTCTTTATCACCGGGGTGCTAGCATTGTCAAAGTCGTACGTTCCCCATAAGGATATAACCCTAGTACTTATTCCATGAGCACGCACGCATGATACGTTGCGCATATAACAAGTAAACAAGTAAGACACTATGCAACCGTCATAAACAAATGATTATAATACCCTAATCAATTGTGTTACACGTAAACTCTCTTAATAATATTAGTTATTACGCACTTTAATTAAAATCATTTATAAATAAATCTGTCCTGAATACTAAAGGCTCTAAATCTATGCACCAACCCACCTAGATCATACAAAATCTCACTTAATATAATAACCACCCTAAACTAAGGTTGATAATTTAGTCATAAACTCCCCTAAGGATATATGGCCTACTAGCGTCTCACAATGACCTTCATAAACCCACTCATCTGACCCAATTACCCAAGCCTCCAATAGTACATATAACAATCCATTTTACTCTCGGATTTGTAAACCAACACCTCATAACCAATTAACCACTACAAACCAAAACAAGACTAAAAATACCAAATTGTCCAAACACCAATTTCAAAATATCTAAACATCAATATTCTTATAATTCTACATGTATAAGTATCCCAAAGGCCATCTTAAACTATCATTGTATTGCGAAAACTAACCAAACCACTCTTCGACCCATCCTTAGGCCAAGCCCAGGGGGTCGATCTATCAGCCTGACCTGTATGTCAACCTTTATCCTTGTTGTGGGATTCATGCCTTCAAAACCCCCATTTCTCGCTCAAAATTCCATTAATGGATTCCCAAAGCTTAAAACCAACATTATACTATAAATAAACATCAAATTCACCTCTAATATATGATCTTAACCTAAATCTAACCTTTTTATACGATTATAATCAAGATTTACACGGGAAAATTTAGACTTAAAATCTATAACCCTAGTTTTAAAAAATATCTTCAAGTAGATTAATATTTACATGAAACGGTTCAACTAACATATGGGGATTTTGATGGATTAGGGTTATATAATTAAATCCTAACAATTATACAGCAAATCTAACTTGAATTCATGAAGAAATCAACCAATTTCATATTATGTAATTAACATGGTTTTTCAAATAATTAAATTAGTTACGAAATTAATGACTCTAATATCAAAATCATATTATATTCAAGTTGAATTAAAATCCAAAGTAGTACTACTATTATAACTCAATCCCAATTAAATTCTTAAACAATGCAAACTTGCCTATGGATTGATTGAGGAATCAGTCCCCAAATCTCCCAAATCCTCTTCTCCCTTGTGTGCCTCTCCATTCCTTAGCCTCAATGGTTTATCTCAAGACTCCCATGTATTTTAGGTTTAGTCTTTTAATCTTATAAAGTTACTTTCCATGAAATTCGACTTGGGCATCATTTAAGCCTAACTTAATGAACCCGTATAACCTTCTAAATGGTCTAAAACGATTTCAAAGTAATGTACCAAACCAGTGGGCTTAAACCCCAATATACTAAATCAAAATGGACATTCTAAATGTCTCAAAAGTCGATACGAAATATGACAATTTATATTAAATTAATTATCTCATTCAAAGTTATAAACATGAAATGTATAACACATATAAATTACAAATAGTGACATCACATGTCACAGCAAGCACGTATAATTAATTTCCAAAATTAAATAATGCACAGAAAATACGGGGTATTACAGGATGCAAATGGATTTTAACAAATGACACTAAATTCATGTGTTCCCATAAGTATATAAGAAAATGAGTTCGACTCACATGTATCCAAGTTTGATAATGGATCTAATTGGACCGGGTCGATTTTACATATAATTAATTTCTTGACGTGTTTAAATTGTGTATTTTGTACAGTTAATTGGTTTTATAATGAATAATCAAATTCGTTTCAAATATTTATAAGATAGAGAGAGGGGGGGGGGGGGGGGGGAACACGAGTAGGGATAAAGAGTTGGGAGAGGATATTTAATGGTACAAACTTTCAGGAGGGATAAACAAACAATCAAACAAATAAAAGCCCTTTTAGCCTCCTATATAATGTGTATATGTTTTTATCCTTGTCATTTAATTTTGGGTGTTAGTTTTTATAAAAATGTTTAAGGGATGTTTTAAAAGTTTTTCAAAGAAAAATATTTTTAGTCGTTCAAACAACTTTATAGTCTTCGCTTGAACGAGATTCATTATTCGTTCAAATCAACCTTCAAGCAAACATCGAACGAGGTTTCTCTATTAACAGAATAAATATCGTTTGAAGCTCATTAAAAGTTGGTTCGAACGATATGATTTGTTCGTTCGAACGTGATAGAGTTTTTCGTGCTAACGAGTTTAGTTTTGGTTCAAACAAGATATGCAGTTTCGTTCGAACGAACTCCTATTTTATGTTCCAAAGCATGCTCGAAAAACATATTTTATATATAAAGGGGTCATGGCATTAGTTTTTGGAGAGATTTTTTAGTAAAATTGAATTCCCATATATCTCCAAAGTCTCCTAATCCCTAGTTTTACGTCCAAGTGTCTAAGATCCATGTTTCATAACCATATATTCTTTTAGATCTTGTTTGTGAGCAGTGAGAAGATTATTGTCTTAATCTTGTTGAGAATCATTTTGTCTAGTGAATTTCGTACCCAATTTTATGTTTACATACGGTGGATTCCACGGTGTCGTGTTGCAGTGAAGAAGCAGTTCGTCCTGGTTCCAGATCTGTAGATGGTTGTTGAGCCTTATCGGTGGACATCGAGGAATATGTGGACTTACATGCTGCGATAGTGAGGGTCAAGGTTTGCGAAGGCGTCGAGTCTTTTATGTCCTTTGAAATTTCATACCTTGTGGATTTTGCGTGGTTGGGCCCTCCAAGGTTTTTCTCGATATAGATTTTTCTCGTATATCGTCTTGTTGTCTAGACTAGATTAATCTATTTTATCCTCCTATCACCTAAATACATACTTTAGGATAAAGATAAAATTGGTAAATATGTTTTAACACAACAATCGGATTAAATTAGTGCAAAGTGTAATTTGGGGTAATTCTATTTAAAATTAACATTTAATTTGAAAAAAATAAAAGTTGGCTTTTGGTTTAGACCTCTCCATATGTAGGAGGGGCTTAATGATAAGCCTCTCACTTAATTATTAAATAAGATTAGAGATGATTGATATTAATAAAAGTCCATATGTTTATACGACTGGGGTATTATTATGCGCGTCCAGCATGCCACGCGTATTTGTGTATTATTTATACATTAACAAGGTAATATTCTAGTATTGAGAATGCAACATATGTTATGGGGAACATACCATCTAAAAGAGGACATGTGTCACCACGGGTTATTTGACACATATCTCTACAATATATTTGAGATGTGGCGACGCACTTGGGCTGTTTTGTCGCTATAAATAAGCCCCACCCCACACATTAAAAATAGAGCTTCTGTGGAAGATGAGAGCTTTTGTCTTTTAAGGGTTTTAGAGAAAGTTGTAAGAGTTGTTTTGAGTAGAGTTTTGAGATGAGTTATTTGAAAAGAGTTTCACCACCGCTCACCTCTCTGAGTTCCACCACAATGAGTTTTTCGAAGAATAGTACGAACCCACTAACTATGTTGACTTTGATACTGACTATGACGGATTTGTAGGCGCAACCAAAGTTGCTCAAGTCAAATACGTACAAAAATTCGATATTTTCATATACTAAACTCCCCTCTTACATTTGGCGCCTCTGCGGGAAAGGTATTTGCGATTTTTATCGTGTAACGCCTCATTCATGCTTGAAAAAAGTGGATGGAGACGAAGGAAAAATGACGTTGACAACACAAATTCTACTCAAACATTAATGGAAAATGACAAGCAACTTCATCTCAGATAAGTTTCTGATTTTCCTACTTATCATTTCTCCTGCCTTGCATCAAAATTTTATGATATTTTGTATGAAATTTTATAATGTTTTATATACCATCATCACTTATGATGTCTATCTGAAAACAAACAGGTGTCTTTGATAGAATAAAAAAATGGTTTGACATTTATATTTTTATCTGAGATCTTATATTTTGTGTTTATAACTGATAGTATAGTGAATGGTTCAAAGAGCTTGATACAAATTCTTATGAGATTTCACGTTTAGATCTATTCTGGTAGGCTTGTATAAGTATATGGCTTCAAATATATGGTTGTGTCAAGGAAAAAACCTATTAATTGATAAATTGCAGACTATTACTGGCTAGTAATGAAAAGGCCAACAAATCTACTTTGATTTAGCGATTGATACTGATGTACTATGTCTATAATCTTTAACTGGACTGTTTCATGACAGAGCATTTATTAAAGTATCAACATAATAACATTTTTCCTAATTAAATACCTTGGGTATCTGACAAGTACAACAATTCGTGTCAAAGCTAGGTTGTTGCGTGCAAGTCATTTAACATTGACAGTTATCGTCAAAATATATAATACATTTATTGAACAAAATGATGTGGGTAGTTAGTATGATAAGAAAAATAGGACAACCTTTATGACTTTAGTACAACATGGCATAATAGACTTTTTTCATACTTTAAAGGATCTTTGAGATGTCCCATAGCATGTTGATAAGAAAAAATCTTTTAATATTTTTCTCTAATCTTTTATATGTTTCGAAGTCAGATACATGCTCAACCGACATGACTTGATTAATTTATTTCTTGAGAAATCGAAATAGCCTTGCTCCGAAGAACCTCTTCCCGACGAAGATCGGATTGAACCGTAACACCTGTTCAAAGAAACTCAAAACCTTATCCACCAAAACTGAGATATAAAAATGATCCACCAAACATTAAAATGATCGCACCTGAGATTCAACTTAGTTTATACCAAGCGAGTTACCAAAGATTTTAGTAGGGGCGAACAAACCACCGTGGGAGCTTGAAATACAATGAACCTCCATAAAAAATTACGACCAACCGTGAGGGCTTGAAACCCGATGAACCTCCATATAAAAATGATGAACAAGCGTGGGAGCTTGAAATCCAACAGAACTTGATCTAGCAAGACCTTGGTCGTCAGACATTACTAAGAGTTACAACTGAGAAATTGAACTAACCCACCATTAAATTTTGAGAAATGGTTAGTCGAACGACCATGAAATTTTGAGAATCATTTTAGCTGAGAACCAAAATCGATTCACCATCATTTTGTGGAACGAACTCACCGTTGATTTACGGAATGGACTCATCTTGGTCATTATTTCTAAAATCGACCCACCATGGAGTTTTACCAAACAGATGAAACATGGGTTACCCCCAACTTTTTTTTTTTTTGGGGGGGGGGGGGGGGGGGGGGACGTTAAAGAATTAATGATAAAAAAAGTACACATTTGGGGACCTTAGTTTCTTTTATAACTGTTCGGCACTCCTAGAAATTTGCCAAGGACCTTTCTTTTCTTTGATAAAAAAATGTGTACACTATTAATAGTGCAACGAGACAGCTGGAACAATATTTTGGCCGAAGCATCTTGAGTCTCGTCATTATTGAGAAGCTATTTCGAAAATTTTATTTTAGAAATTGAGTTTAATTATTTATTACTAATCAGTGTTCTAAAAAACCCGCCTAGATTTGGGGCTTGGGAGAAACGCATCGCGTTAAGCTTACTAACCGGACCATTATCTCATCCAAAATAATCAAATTGTATTTTAATTTGTAAATATTCAGACATATTTTTATGATAAGTACAATTTTAGTATTTTAATAGCCTTGTTATGGTTAAAAAATATTAAAATATATTAAAAAGGCCTAAATGCCTTTTCACGTCTTTTTACGCCTAAGGGCCGACTAGGCTTATAAGGCATAAGGCTTGGCCTCCACGCCTCAATCACGCCCCGCATTTTTTAGAACCTTGTTACTAATAGTGGTTTTTGCAAGTTAATATAAATTTTTTCTTGCTATAAAATTTTTGAAGGCACACCAGCATATGTGTAAGTATATAATGATTAAATCGCATAAATCATGTTCGCACTTGATAAGCATGATTTCTTTTGGTTTTACTTTGTGTGTGATAATATACATAAGATGAATTGAGTATTTAAATGTATATGTATTCTCTTAGTTATGAAGTACGTTATGAAAGTATGTTGATTATTGATATGTGCACAATTTATATTATGATATTTAAAAAGAGAATGTAGTGAGAACTTGAAAGTATCCTACACATTTGAATTATACAAGTTAGGAGTAAGTTGTCCATAACAAACTGAATATGTTTCTGAGATGAATCAAATGCATATTCCCTTGCGACGGTATTTTTTTTACTTAAAGATGCAAGAATGCGTGCATACTTGATTTTCTTTCACTATGAAAGTGTTTATTTTGATATATGCATCACTACCATATGGTACTGCCCAAATTGATATGAAAATTCCATGAGTTACGTTAATAACTTGAGAAGCTTTATAAAAGCATTAAATTTAGTATATATATAGAGAGAGGAAGGATCGCCTACATCATGCATTATACATCACACCGTACATCACACCTAATTCTAGGCCCTAGAAAATCTTTTTTTCAAATTTTATATTTTTTCCTTGAAATTAACCTTTCAATCAACACATATGCAAAAAATTAGGTCAAAATACATTTTTTAACTATTTTTAAAAAATTCACAAAAAACTGTTGGCGCAGACCCTTATAAATAAGGTATTTTTAGCAGTTTTTTGTGAATTTTTTAAAAATAGTTACAAAATGTATTTTGATCTAATTTTTTGCATATGTGTTAATTAGAAGGTTAATTTCAAGGAAAAATATAAAATTTGAAAAAAAAAGTTTTTGAGGGCCTGTAATTAAGCGTGATGCATGGATGATGTATAGAGCATGATGTAGGTGAGTCTTCGCCTATATATATATAAAATTTTAAATGAGATGTAGGAAGCATGATGAAGCATCGTCTGAGTATTTTTATGACATTTGCAAATATTAATTTATATTTGCACATCATATTCATACATTATGAATCATTTTTTAAACAACTTGAGTATGTTTCACAATTCAGAATTCACTTCGATAGTTTGCGCACTCTCAAATTTGATAAGGTATCCACTTAAATGACATTAAATTGTGCACAATACACCTACAAGTATGGATAGTTATGATTCATTACACAAATATCCCCGGACTTTATTTAATTTTTATTTTATTACTGATAGATAAACTTTTGTTGTGTCGTTGTGGGATAGCTTCTCCAATAAAAATCCTTGAAAACCTACAAAAATATAACAAACTCGTACAACGGTAATCAAGGGTATCAATCCATCTCTAAGGAATCAAACAAATGAGAAGTAATGTAATTCATTTTTTTATTTAATTTCTTTTTAGATTTTTTACTTTTTCTATTTTTTTTTACCTTTTTTTATATTAAAACAATTATCATGGGATGATGAGATGACTAAACTAATGGAAGAAATATACTAAAGTAGGAGTAAATTCTAATTAAATAACTAAAAAGTGATGAAAAATGAGTGAAATATAACTAAATAACACGTAAAATATGACTTGAGTGAGGAAAGAAAAGTAAGGACTAACAAGGGATAATGTGACACCATATTCTAGTTAATCAAAATTAATTATCCCAAGTTAGTATCAAAATCACAAATCAACTCTCGTTGCAAATGTAATTTTAATAATAACATTTTAGAAAATTAAATTCAACACTCCTACAACTCTTGAAAAGTAGACTTAAACTTTATTTAATAAATTACCCACTAGGATTGATTTATTGAATTAGTTTAAATCATGAAAAGTAGCATAGAGTTGAAATTCAAAGAAATAAATTCACATTTTAGAAAAAACTATCTTTAGTTCGATTCTAAAATGGAATATAAGAATAGAAATTCGATTTTCTCTCAAAAATCATTTACCCTTTCTCGAGGCATAAATTAAAATGTAAGAGTGCAAAGTTAATCATCAAAAGGACATTTAATTTAAATGAACTAATTAAAATGGGATTAACATCAAATAATGGAATCACTCCACCACTTGAAAGGGGATTTAGCCTAACATGATATTAAACATGATGAACAAATATTCAAAGACATTTAAAATAAAATAGTAGAGAAAGAGAAAGTCTCCTTTAATTTGACAAATTGAACTCTATCATCTTCAATACAATTGAATCACTCACAGTTACTTCTCACAAAATCTTTGAAAAAATAAAAAATAAAAAAACTATTTATAAGGTGTTTCTCTCTCTAGTTTTTTTTTTTTAGGTTTTCTCTTTAGGATTTTCTCTCAATGTCTTCAAATGAGCCTTCCTTGATTTTATATTGTGGCATAAGGAGCTAAGGGGTAAAATAGGAAGGCTAAGGTGTGCATGGTAATGGTGGGGTGTGAGAGGGATATAAGGGGTAAATAGAGTGAGAGTAATGAGATAGTGGGGTGATGAGGGGTATTTTTTGACATATGGGATAAGCTGACATTTTAAACAAATGGGGAGTTATTTGATTTTGGCTTTTATGCGGAATGGATTTTTGCTTGGGAAAATGGGAAATGTGTCTTATTTTGTTATATAGGTTAAGGAAAAATTAGGGTTAAAGGTACGGAGTTATGGATTCGGGTATGGGGTATTAGAGTACCAGGTGGTAGAGCTGATAAAATGTGGTACGATAAGATAACGAGACACGAATCGACACAAAGTTATAAGTTAATGGGTGGACCCTTAATGGGTTCGGGTTATATCAGTGTCAACCCAATAAGACACGATAATTAACGGGTCGAGTTAGTGTTGACCCGATTTACCCATTAATTTAAGTAAATAAAATATACTCATAGAACCTATAAATAATTTATGTAGCATAATATTAATTTAATCATAATGAATTTTACTAAATGAGAGATTTAGTAATGTCAATGAATTAATGGGTTTATTTGGGTTAAAAAATGAGATAATATGTCAACTTGTATACAATTCAAAATAATCCATTATCTTAATGGGTATTAACGAGTGAGTATGACACGACATATTAACATAACGGTTCGGATTTGGATATGATTTTTTCACACGATACAAAAGTCACTCGTTTAGACACGAACCCAATAAGACCCGAACATGAAAAAAAACGATACGAACACGACTCGACACGACACATTGATGGGTCTAGCAAGTGGTTCGAAGTCACCGGTTGTGGTCCGGATGTTGGGTTCTCATCAGGTTTGAACTCCTAGCTAAATTCGGGTTTGAAGCCATGGATTTGATTAGTTTGGAATGGGGAAGTCGGCAGGAGCTGGACCGGAGGTGGAGGGTTTAGTGGGTTAAGGGCGGATCAGGGTCGAAATGGTCTGGGTTCGGAGCTCAGATGGTTAGGATTCGTGGGTATTGTGGTGTGTGAGGTCTGGAGGTAATGGGTGAGAGGTTGGTTATCGGGGAAGAAAGAGAAAGTGTGGGAGAGAAGATGATGAATAGTGATGGTGGAGAGAAAGAGAGAGTTGATTGGGTGTATGTGAGTTGTAGGGTAATTAAGGTGACGGTGAGAAGAAGTTTGTGTGTGTGTGTGTGTGTGTGTGTGTGTATTTATTTGTACTTAACTAAAAAATAACACTATCTAAGTAAAAAAAGTAAATTTAAAAATTAAAATTTTAATAAAATAAAACTAAAGTAAATACAAAATCTATTTGAACTAAAAGATTAAATTTTTAATTTAAAAACTAAAATAAAACAACACTAACAAACCTAACCTAATAAAATGTTAATAAAACTGAACTAATAAAAACAAACTAAAATTAAATCAAATCAAATAACAAAATAAACTTCACACCTAAAATATAAGACACACACGAATAAATCCTAAAAATATACAAGACTCAAAACAAAATATAAAATAAATTTTAAAAATTAAAAAATGACTCAAATAAAATTTTTAAAAATTAATAAAAAAAATAGGAATAAAATAAAATGTGCTAACTAAACACACACGAGGCTCGAGACAGGTCTGGACTCGGTGTAAGCTAGGTTCAAGTTTGGGGACAGGGTAATAGGCATAGGAATTGGGGTTTTAGCTCCTTTTTAATCGCATTTTGCCTTGATTTGAGTGTTTGAACTCCGCAACAGGCGTTATCCTACAAGATAGACATATAAGTGTATAAGACTCATTTTGTCGAGAATTAGCAATTAAAAACTGTATATTTGGGGTTTTATTTAAACATTTTTGGATGCTTATCAATTACATCAAATAAATAAAAGCAGCATCATAAGAATTGTATTTGGATATTTCCTGAGTTTTACTAACCATTTGCAATATTATATTATTGTGTTAGAAAGATAATATTTTGCAGAGGCTTCTGAATGAGCAGATATTAAGCAACGCTAACATTAAGCCATTGTTCAAAGATATTATAGTTTGTGATACACCCCATGAAATGTAATGATTAGGTTGCTTTCATTTTTTTCGGGTGGGCGTTGTAAATGATAAATGTAATTTATTTTATTTTATCTTTAGCTAAAAAAATAAAATAAAGGGGGAAATGGATATTATGATGTAATTTAGCTTGTAGTGTAAAGCTTCTTCGACATCATCCGTGACAAGGTTAGATTGATGAACCTTCAGAGTATAGTAACATCCAAGCAGGCCATTATGAAAGCTTCTTCAGTTTCTTTTGCAAAGAGTTCAAACAGATTAATTAGTTGTCCCTCGAAAATTGACAAAGTCATAGCCATCCTTCAGATATGACATCATATTACGAGAACTTTGCGAATATTGTGGTAAGTCTTCTTTAGAGATGTATTATATTCCAAAAAATTTTATCAAATTGGTCGGTGGTTGAACTACAGTCGTTGTGACTTGACTCGTCCGGAGAAATTGGTCCCTGATGCATGGAGACAACAGGTGAAGAACCACGCTCAGTTTGTCCTTTGGCAGGTGTGGGCTCCCTCCCGACCTGAAAAGTTATACAAAAGAATGAGCTTGCGAAAAATCTTAACAAGTGTGTTTTCATTGTTAAGTGGCCTCATAAGGTGGAGTTTGCGAAAAATCTAAACAAGTGTGTTTTCTTTGTTAAGTCACATCATAAGGTGGAGTTTATGAAAAATCTTAACAAGTGTGTTTTCATTGTTAAGTCACCACATAAGGTGGAGTTTGCGAAAAATCTTAGCAAGTGTGTTTTCATTGTTAAGTCATCTCATAAGTGAAGTTTGCAAAAAATCTTAACAAGTATGTTTTCATTGTTCAGTCACCTCATAGGTGGAGTTTGCGAAAAATCTTCATAAGTGTGTTTTCATTCTTAAGTCACCCCGTAAGTGTGAGTTTGCGAAAACCTTAACGACTGGTTTTCATTGTTAAGAGGTCATATTTTACTTTTTAATCTTCGTTCTAATAGGCATAAGGACAAGACTTGTGCAAAATAATGGGAAGGAAGAAGTTACCTCAATAAAAGGAGAAGGAGTAATAATTTCAACAACCCCATGGGTTAGTCAATAATATGTGCATGCACAAGAAACCTCGTCGTAATTTGGGCGAGTCAATAACATTGCATGCACAAGAAACCTCGTCATGATTTGGACGAATCAAATAAGTGACTCATTCACTAAAAAACCTCGTCGTGATTTAGACGAGTTAAAAATATGTTCATGCACTAAAAGATTAAAAGAGAACAATGAAGTAGTTATTAGGTAAACCATAATAATACTTCCACCAAGCTTGGTTGAGAATGATAAAAGAGAACGATGAAGTAGTTATTACGTAAACCATAATAATACTTCCACCAAGTCTGGTTGAGAATGATAAAAGAAAATGAGGAAGTAGTAATTATGTAAACCATAATAATACTTCCATCAAGCTTGGTTAAGAATGATGAAACTGAACAATGAAGTAGTTATTATGGGATCATAATATACTTCCAAATAGCTTTGTTGAGATTATTGAAAGAGAATGATGAAGTAGTTATTATGTGCCCATGATAATACTTTTTACCAAAGCAGAGTTACGAACCACCACAATAAAATCGTGGATTCATGTTCATTTAAATAGGAATGGGGGCAACACTCATAGTATATCATTCATATGAAAAGAAGGATCACGAGGCCCTCCGAAATAACCCATGAGATCAAAACCTAAAAAAATGAGATACGGGGTTGATGTATATCATGTAAATGAGATATGAGATTTAAGATATGAGATATGATATTGAAGTATATCATCAATTAAAATGAGATATGATATTATTACCCATGATCCACAAGTTGATCGAACATATCAAAACCGACTAAAAGTATTTCGTACATACAGTCGATATGTTTCAGCGAGGTATCGGCACATCAACTATATGTACAAGGGGGCAAATGTAGGAGGGGATTAATGATAAGCCTCTCATTTAATTTTTAAATGAGATTAGAGATGATTAATATTGATAAAAGTCCATTTGTTCATGCGACTAGGGTATTATTATGCGCGTCTAGCATATCATGCGTATTTGTGTATTATTTGTACATTAATTAGGCAATATTCTAGTATTAAGGCTGCAACATATGTTATGGGGCACATACCATCCAAAAGAGGACATGTGTCACCATGGGCTATTTGACACATATCTCCACAATATATTTGACATGTGGCAAGCCACTTGGGTTGTTTTTTCACTATAAATAAACCCCACCCCCATACATTTTAGAGAGAGTTTCTTTGGAAGATGAGAGATTTTGTCTTTTAAGGGTTTTGGAGAGAGTTATAAAAGTTATTTTGATAAGAGTCTTGAGATGAGTTATTTAAGAAGAGTTTCACCACCTCTCACCTCTCTGAATTCCACCACAATGAGTTTTTCGACGAATAGTATGAGTCCACGAACTACGTTGACTTTGATTCCAATTATGACAGATACGTAGGCACAATCGAAGTTGCACAAGTCAAATACGTACAAAAATTCGATATTTTCCTAGACTAAACTTCCATATTACACCGTATATACACATAACATTAATATAGTATCAGAATGGTAACACGAAGTTTTTATGTTTCGTATTTAGGCATGAATTCTAGCAATTTTTATCGAAGGACCAATCGTTTTTTAGACCACCTTTGATTGATGGGTCTAACTACGCATACTGAAAAGAGCGTATGAAATCGTCACTTAAGGTGATATATGAGGAGGTATGGAAAGCAGTAGTTAAGGATTGGTTCCCACTCACAGCCTTAGCTAGTGATTATAGGATTCCCAAACCCGTAGAATCGTGGAGTGGGGATGAGCATAGGTTAGCAAATTATAATTTGTGAGCCTTAAATACTCTATTTTGTGCAATCACACCACATGAGTTCCGTTATATTATGACATGTAAAAAGTCTAAAAAGCCTTGGGACATACTCCAACACACTTATGAAGGTACTAGTAATGTTAAGGCTTCCAAACTCCAAAACCTCATCACTCAGTTTGAAACCACTAGGATGGAGGAGAGTGAATCATTTGATCAGTTCTACGCTAAATTATTTGATATTGTGAACTTGTCGTTTAACTTGGAAGAGAGAATACTCGAAACCCGTCTAGTCACGAAATTCTTAAGGCCCTTGCCTGAAAGATTTAATTCAAAAGTGATAGTTTTGAATTCCTTGGGTACTTTAGACTCTGCGATACTCAAAGAACTTGTGGGTGAGCTTGGCATGTTTTCCTCCAAAAAGATAAAGAAAGATAAGGGCATTGCTATGAAAATCTGAAAGGAGGAAACATTAGTTTTGAATGATGAGTCGGACATCAATTTCGATGATATGGACATGTTTGCAGCGAAGTTTAGAAAATTTCTCAAGTTTGAAAAATAATTGAAATATGTAAAGAAGTTTTAGAAAAATAATTATAACAAGGCCGATCAATAACCTAAAAATCATAAAGATAATTTCAAGAGGGATGGGTCGAATAGATTTTTTGGGTGTGAGGGTTATGGCCACAAGGAAGCTGAATGTCCCACTAAGCTAAGGAGGAAAGGCAAGAAATCGATTGCATAAATTGCCACCCTTAGTAATAGTGAGTCAGAATAGGAACTCGATTCCCCCATTGAGTGCTACTACACCATGTTCGTGGCTAGTCATGCGAGCCTTGATGAAAAATCTTCCCAACAAGATAATTTTGGGAATGACACTTCTGACGTTACTGTTTGTGATTTTTAAGTGAGTAATGGTAGAGAGAGTAGAGAATAATAAGGATATGAAGAAGAGGATGAGGACGAGGTGAGTGAACTCCAAGTTGCCTTCCATGAGTTATATATGGAAATGATGAGATTGAAAAAGGATAACTTAAAGTTGGAAGCTAGGTTGAATCAATGTGCCTTAGACAATGATGAGAGTGTATTAATTGAGTAACTTAGGACACTTGAGAAGACTATTAGTGAAAAGCTCGGTTTTGTTTGGGGAAGGTGTAGATAGCTTTCGGGAATTAATGGAGATTTTAAAGAAGGATTCCCCGGTTTTTGAAGAGTCACATCGTTTTCTCGAGTATAGGATTTTTTAGTTAGAGGAGAGATTGAAAATATCGAGTAAAGTCAAATTTGATTTGGAGTTTAGGTCGAAAAAGTTAGATAAGATATTAGCACCGTCTGAATCAAAGATAACAGATGTGGTATTGGCTTTGATATTCCAAATGCTTTCTATATTAAATCCAACACCATGATTTTAATAGATTCAACCATTGCTACGAACATCAGAAAAGGTCAAACCAGGGGTATCATTCCTCGTATCTACATGTGCACACATTGTCGTTGAGAAGGTAACCTTAGGCATTTTTTCTTTGATCCTAGATATGGTCCTAAAAAGTCTAAGTCTAGAGTCACCGAGGTTCCTAAAACCCTAGAGCATCATGCCACACCTATGTGGGTTTGGAAATCAAATTTGGTGGCTTTACATGTTAGACTTATTGATTCTCGAATGCTTGCACATGATACTTATTATGCTAAATCTAATAATTGATTGTGTTCGCATGTTTACATGCAATAGCTTATTTACTTCATGGTATATGTGTTTGCTAGTTGTATGTGGTTTGATTCTTTTGTATTTTGATTTTTCTTTTATTAGGTCTTATTGAGAAATATATAAAAATATTTTTTTTTTGTCTTTTAAGTTGTTTATGGTAAATTGTTATTGTTTTGAAAAATGTTTAAAAACTAAATAAAAGCTTTGGTTTATGTGTAGTTTACTTTTACACATTTTGTGTGGCATATTGTTGTATTTGAATTCACTTCATTCCATATTTTCATGTGGTTAGGATGTTTGATTATGATTTTCGATGCTTAGCTTGTTCTTATTCATGCTTGCATGGAGTTGTTCAACTTTGATTTTCCTAATGTTTTCACTTTTTATATGCTTCTACACATACATGCATGAGCTATTTTGGATTTTAACTTTACATGTTATATTTGAGCTAAGTGAGGCGTTATCCCATAAATATTGTCATTTACATATCTTTTGATTATGAGGGATTTGTGCATGTAAGAACTGTTACCCATGAGTATGTTGTTTGTTATTGAATAAATGGGGGTGCACAGGAAAAGTCTACAAAAAGAGAAATATCCTTTGCAGAAAATCCACCATTGGCAAGAGTTTAAAAATCAAAATGTAAACAGAAAATATTAAAGGCCAACACGTTTATTTGTTTGATTTTTAAAAGATGGTATCTTCAAAAAATTGAGTGGAAAGAATTATGAGATTTGTTTAGCTTATGAGGGTGCTATAATTGAAGATCAATGGGTTCGCATAATGAATCTTAGCTGTGCTTAATAGGTCATGGCGCTATTGCTTTATAAAATCATAAAAATTCTAGGCTTGTATGCATTATGCTTGTTTGTTCTTTTAGTTCACTTTATTTGTTATTTGAGGCTAAATTTTAGTTTGATAAAGTTTATACTCAAATAGAACTCTTAAGATATATTTGAGTGATTGAGTTATAATTCATTTATTTTTAGTTACGCACCCTCACTCCATTCCATATGTTTAGACGCATCAGTACTATACTAGTGTGTAAAGCTTATGTGTCTTGCATCCTGTTGTGGTGGTTTATACCTTTATATATATGCGTATGTATGTCATTGTATTTTTTTATGTAGTTATATATATGATATCTTTTGATTTGAGTCTCTGCATTTTCATTTAATCCCCGTTGCCATGTGATTTATCTCTGAATCAAATTGGCATGCTCTTTGATCATATTGGTATCTTTTGTTTCTTATTTACATTGGTATCTCATACTTCATTTTGTATCCAAGCTGGTATCATTTAGTGCATCAAAATTGATATTGATTGATCATTTTTTGGAGTATTTGTGATTTTGTTTCCATGTTGTGTTTGATGCACTTCACACAACTGGATGATATAATTCATTCCTTTTTATTTCCTATTGATATCACATGTTCTCACATTTAGGCAGAGATATGATTTAAGGGGATAAAATAGTTTATTATGCATTTTTTCTTTGTCTATTCCTGAACAAAAAATGGGAGAATTGTATATTTCACTTTAGTTTTAGGAGGAGATCTTTATCTTAGGTGGAGACGTTTTACCTAGGTGGGGATTGTTAGATATAAGAGGAATTTTATTCTTATATAATCAAGTTGCATTTAAAGCTGTGTTTAAGTATATAGGTTTGCAACATGTAGCAAAGTTTACCAGGATGCAAAGCTAACAAGATTATATGTCTATCAAGTTTTTAATTTCTTTTTTTGGAGTTGGGGATTCAGTCTTTTAGATGAGTTTGACGGCCTATAGGTTTATATTTTGTGTTTTGTCTCAGAATAGCCAAATGGGGATATTTATAAAGATAAATTTATGATAAAAAGAATTTGTATGTATTTTGTCTTATTCCATGTTTGGACAAAACCTTTGAGTCATAGGTTAGGACTTGAGTGTGATGACCATGAGTTGTTTGATTAAAGACGTAGCAGTAAAATTTTAGAGAGTGCATTCCTCGTGCCCCATTTCTTCTTCATGTTTCGAGGATCTCTCTGGTATGAATGTGTATATATTTTGATCCTTGAACTTAATTTTTGGTGTTACTTTCTATAAAATTGAACGAATTTATAGTCTTCGTTTGAACAACATTTGATTGTTCATTCAAACAAACATTTAAATGAATAACAAATGAGGTTTCTCTATTAGCATAAAAAATATCAATTAAGCTCATTAGAAGTTAGTTCGAACGAGATGAGTTGTTCGTTCGACCGAGTTTGGTTTTGGTTTGAATGATAAATTCAATTTCAATTGAACGAACTCGTGTTTTCATTCGAACGAGTTATCAAAAAATGTATCACCTCGAAAAATGTGTTTTCTATATAAAGAGGTCCTAGCATTAGTTTTTGGAGAGATTTTTGGTGAAATTGAATTCCTATACATATCTAAAGTCTCCCAAACCCTAGTTTTACACCCATGTGTTTAAGATCCAATTTTCATAATCATATATGCCTTGAGATCTTTTTTTTGTGGGCACTAAGAAGTTTATTCTCTTCATCTTATTGAGAATCATTTCGTGCAGTGGATTTTGTACCCAATTTGTTATTTGCATACAGTGGTCTCCATGGTGTGGTGTTGCGGTGAAGATAAAGTGCGTCTATGTTCTATATTCGTAGACTGTTGTTGAGCATTATTGATGGACACTAAGGCATGTGTGAACTCACACGTTGTGGTAGTGTGTGAGCGGACTCTTGTATGACAATAGGCAGAGATTGAGGAACAAAGAGTGTCAAGGCTTGCGAGGGCGTCGAGAATGTGTTATAAGTCTTTTGTCGTGTCCTTCATAATTCCATACTTAATGGATTTTTCATGACCAGGTCGTCCAAAGTTTTTCCCGTAATGGGTTTTCCTTGTACATCGGCATGTCGTCTGGATTAATCTATTTTATCCTGATATCACGTAGATGCATGCTTTAGGATAAACATAGAATTCGTTAAATCTATTTTAAAACAACAATTGGTTTAAAAATGGTACAAAGTGTAATTTTCGCAACTTCATTAATCTTATCGCCTAAGTGAAAAAACATGATTTACTAATTGATTTAACTTAGAAATATATGTTCATGAAGTATATAAGGTAAATCAAAATTCTGGAATAATAAAGCATGCACTTAGGACGAGGATTTATGATGAAAGGTGTTTTAGATATATATCATTGTAGCAAAGACTCGTCAATCAAAACTCCATTTATACCTACAAATACACTAAAACATGTATACGATAAGTAAGGGTTATCAATTCACACTTCCTAATGTGAACAAGAGCGAAGTGAAGACTAGTTTGGTCTTTTAAAACAATGATTAAAGGGATGTTTATTTAGTGTAACTAATGATATGCTAATATTTAAACTAAACTACTAAATAGATACTAAAATAAAAATGATTGAGGTGAAAATAAACAAGGGATGAGACTATACTGCATATATTAATTATTTAGCCCAAGATAATAATGAAGTTTGTTGGAATAGGTGCCCCCAAATTTTAAAAGTCTTACAAATAAAATATTAATTTCCTTTTACAAGTGCGGAATGAAGAAGGTTCAACACAACACACACAAATGATAAATTTTAATTTATTTTCAAATTAAAATTAAACTAAACACAAAGTGAATAAATTAAACAACAAATGGAATTTTCATTTAAACAAAATTAATTCAACCCAAGTCCTAGAAATTTTTCTAACAATAATTAATTCAATTTTTCAAATTAGGCCAAACCAAATTATCAAATTAAATATATGACTTGATTAAATTAAGTTAAATTTCACCCAATTAATTTTAGCACCAAAATAGATACGTATGATAATTAAACCCAAATTTATCTTTTTACCCTAAGTATGCGTTTTCGGTGATTTTTGCAAAAGATAAAAGAAACCAATCACAATACACGCCGATGTACGAGGAAAACCCAAAACGGGAAAAACCTCGTACGGCGGACCTGGCCTAACAAATCCACTAAGTACGGAATTACAAATTATAAGATAATAGAATTACACAAATAACTTGACTCCATCCAAGCCTTGACGCTCCTTCTTGTAACCACCGCTTACTTGTAGATAACTATGGACTCCTCCACAGTCTCGAACTCCTCCGATGGGACTCTTGGACACCGTCACCCTCACGCGAAGCTTTTCTTTGAGTGAGAACACCGCAACGTAAACCAAATGCCTTCTTCTTTGTGGGATGTAGAAGTAAACCCAAACTTATCCTTTTATGGTGGAGATGAACCAATGTTTTCAAACAACTCCAAGCAAATAATATATATATATATATATGAGGTACTTGGATAAACAAACTATGGGTGTAAACTCATGTGTTTGTTGAAAATATTTCTTTGAAATTCAACACTTAAAAATATGGAACTTTGGTTGGTGTATGTTATCTCAAATGTTCTCTCAAAGAAGGTACCAAAGTCTCTTGAAAAATCTGTCCCGAGTAAGTTTTAAACTACCAAAAAGAAGTGGGACAAAAGAGTGGGAAAATGGGATAAAACTGCCAAAACTGTTCCCGCACAGAAATCTCATTCGAACTACTTTTTCATTCAAACGACATTTCATTTGAATGACTTTTCTAACGAAAAATCAGTGTCCAAAAGGTAAATTCAGTGGAAAAACTCGTTCGAACGAAATTCTCGTTTGAACGAAAATTTCGAACGAAAAGTCTTAATGTTCATTTTTTGAATTAAGCCCAAAAACTTTATTTTAAATAAAAATTACACTCATTAAAATTGTTCTAAGTCTCTACAAATATATATATATATATATATATATATATATATATATATAATCATTCATACCTTTGGGAGACTATGGAATCAATTATCGTTGACATAGAAACGTGGAACTTGAAACTCGGCACTTCGATAATCTTCGCTTTTAAATACAAGCCATTACGTCTTCAACTAAAACTTCAAACGTCATAGGCTTGGAGGATACTCACTCAATACTATCCTATGACTCAAATGTTTTTGTCCGAAATTGAGACAAAACTACATTAAGACTCCATTGGAAATGTGTGTCCTTGCAAAGTTACAAGTCAACTCTCGTCTCAAATGTAATTTCAGCATTATCCTTTTAGAAAATTAATTTTACCACTTTCATAATCTCTCAAAATTTAGAATTAAGCCCTCTTTAATAAATCACCCGCTAGGATGAACTTATTAATGATGATTTAAACTTTGAAAAACTTATTTAGAGTTGAAATTGAAGATATAATATTACACTTTTAGAAAAACCTATCTCTAGTTCGAATCTAAAATGAATATTACATCTCAAATTTGATCTTCTCTCTAAAATCATTTACTCCCTCTCGAGGTGTAAATTAAAGAGTGAAAGTTCAAAACTAATTTTTCAAAGTAACTTAATGAATAAATTAACAAAACTAATTAAATTAACTTCAACATGAGTTTCATCTCACCCCTTGAATGGACGGATTCAGCCTAATATGTGAAGTGTTTTTACATATAAAATGTAAAAACAATTTATAGAGGCATAAAAGAAAGAACAAAAGATGAAAAGAATAATATTAAACTAAGTCTCCTTACATTTCTAGTGAACCTCCAAGCTTAGGTATATGAAGAGCATCCACAAATCTGAGTTTACAATTATATTTGAATCCGAATTTTACCTCACAACTCAAAATTCTCATCTCGGATTATAAATTTCCTCACACGGTTCTCTAAAAAGATACAAAAATAAATAAATAAATAAATAAATTTCACTGCACTAACCTTAATTACCCTACAATTATGAAGTAGGAGAAATATATATATATATATATATATATTAGTGCCTAAAAATGAAGACCAAAGGCCCATTTTATATGTCGAAAGAATGGCTTGGGGGCATAATGAGAATTTTACAAAAGGGTTGATTAATAAATTAAATAATAAAATGAGGGTATGGGTGAAGAAATTATTCATTAAGAATGTGGGCTGCTGATAAAAAAGCATGGGAGAAAAATATAAAAAAATTGGTTACTTTTAAAAAAGAAATAAAAAAATGAGGAATAATGGAGATGAAATGGTGTATATAATAATGAAAATAAAGTTTTGGAGGTAAAAGTATAAAAAATGGAAAAGGAATCTCGGCCAAGGGAGATCGCACTACGCGTGTGGGTAAGGGGCTGAAGGTTGGGGTGCTCATTGGATGGTTTTATGGCCGCCATGTGGAGATATCGGAGGGCGACACGTGGCGCCCTTAGTTTAATTAGCAAAAATCAGGTGAAATCTCTCCCCAGCTTGGATTCGAGCTTGTGACATCCCTGATGCATAACGCGTGCCTAACCAGCTGAGCCAATGTCTTCATTATTTTCAAGATATCATTATTTACATATCACACCCAAATCTTCATATCTTCTTCATATGACCTCAAAGTGATGCACCACAAGAACTGATGTGACCCTCCTTTTGAGGCCGATAATATTTCAATAGTGCTCAAGTCACGAGCTTTGATTTCGAGTATGCCCCGAGGCTTTAACTTTTACTTTCTTTCGGTTTCGAACAGTGCACAGTCAAAAAATCTTCGTTTTAGCTCAAATTGACACATCGTTTGAACCTAATCATCTCGTCATTCAAGTCCTACAACTCCTTGATTTATTCGAGTCCGAAATTAGTCATCAAAAATTATCATATTGCCCCTGAAAGTGCATATGCAGTTGTTTCTTTCCCAAATTGCCTTGAAATAACACTTTTGAATCTGCAAATATATCTTTACCTATAAGATGAATAAATACCCGCATAAGGTCAATTTTATTAAGAACTAGCCACTAAAATGCGTCTATTTGGGTATTGTTGATACCAAAATTAGTATGCTGATATGGACAAATAATAAGAAGACACGTGTCAATCTAAGTGGCACAATGGCGACGAGGAACTCCAGCGCTCCGAGGAACTCCAACACTCCGAGGAACTCCAGCGCTCCGAGGAACTCTTGAACTACGAGCAACCAAGACGGTCCGAGCTGCATCTCGGCCACAGCATTGATTGCCAGATAATTAACAGTTCAACTATTCATTGAATGCTTATCATCTTGACACACACGCTTGAAGAGCATTAAATGGGTTACCCTTTCATATGTATATCATTTAATGAATACCCTTTCAGATTATAGCCTCAAGGATATAAATACATTGTATTACCCTCATTCAAGGGGACCGGAATTTCTTGAAAAAGTTTGTAATCGAGAATTCCCAAAACACTCAGCAATAACATAACAGTGGACGTAGGCCATTCTTATAAGGCTGAATCACTTTAAAAATCTTTGTCTCATTTTATTTATCTGTGATTGAATAATTAGAGTGATCTAATTTTTTACATCAACAGATTGGTGCCGTCTGTGGGAAACGACTGTTGTTATCGTTTTTCACCAAAAATCATTCATCATCAATGGCAGATAATCCAGAGTCCAGCAATCGAAACGCTGGAAATGCTGGAAATCTTCCAAATCCTTCTACACCTCCAGATCTGGCTGGAATTATGACGAATCTGGCTCAAGGACAAAACGCCATGCAAGAAACAATGCGGCAACTCATACAAACCCTTCATGGCGGTGCACCTGCTCATTCGGGACAGCGAAGTGGTCAGAGGCAAACTTATTTACCTTCTTTACGATCCAGGCGTACAGAGACGCATCGTAATGAGGAATCTGATGATTTCTCTTATCAACCTGGGCAAACTTCATCAATACGGGCCACAGATACTGAGCAACGTGTTACTCTCTCCCCAGAGAGGACCAGTGCCTTAGAAAGACTGAGCAGGGTGTCTCCCTTCAGTCGATTAGGCCCCAGGAGGAATAGGAGTCCACCTAAAGCCGTGTCGAGGAGTTTTCGACAACCATCAGATCTAAGAGAAGGATCAGCACAATCACGACCAGTTGCTCGTTAAGATAGATCTCAGGAGGCTACTTCAGAACGATCAATTGCTCGAACTAATAGACCCTAGGAGGGAAATGATGCGTGGAAAGGTTCCATTCAGTGGTTGGAGGATAGATTGGGAGAAATGGCTAAGGCGAAGAACCCCCTACAACGAACTTTTGTTCGAGGGACACCTTTTGTACAGGCCATTGTGGATTTTTCTACACCGTCGAAATTTAAAGCACCCGTGGTGACTCCCAAATATGATGGAAAAACAGATCCTGTTCTTCACATAGAGCAATATCAAGCTGCTGCCGACATCTATGTTGTCCCCGACGAGATGAGATGCAGAGCATTCTCAGGAACTCTTACTGGATCTGCCCAGATATGGTACAACAATCTTCCTCGGGGTAAGATTTCAACTTTCTTTCAGTTGGCCGAGTTGTTCATTGGCAATTTCTGTTTTGGGGCAAAACTAGTCAAACGAGTAGCACACTTGTTAAGTGTTAGACAAAAACCTGGCGAAAGTACTAGAGATTACATAACTCGTTTCAATAACGAGAAGCTAGAAGTCATAGATTATGAAGAAAAGACAGCAATCACCGCCTTGATGAGTGGGTTATTGCCTAACAAGTTGTACTACACTTTGGCCAAAGATCCACCTACAACTATGTCAGAGTTGATGGCAAAAGCGGCCAAAATCATGAATGCCGAGGAGGCTATGGCTGCGAAGAAGAATATGGATAAAGAAACCAAGGTGGAAGTCGACAAATCTAAGAAGAAAGAGCATAAGGGCAATGGAGGTGACAGGCATTCCAAGAATAATAAAACGTCATGGGAAGTCCTGAAGAAATTCGATAATTATACTCCTTTGAAAATGGGTATTAATCATGTCTTGGAAGAAATCAAGAATAGCGAGGAGGTAAAGTGGCCAAAGAAACTGAGGTCAGACCCTGATACGAGGAACAGGGATAAATATTGCGAGTTTTATAAGGATCATGGTCACATGACCAAAAATTGCATAGCTCTTCAAAATAAGATTGAAACACTCATCCGAAGAGGAAAGCTAGCAAAGTATGTTGATCGGGGAGGGGAAAGAAGAAATAATGATCGAACTAGAGAGAGGTCTAGATCTCCTCGTCGAGCAGAGGAGAAAAAGAAGAGAAATCATGAAGATGATCCAGATGATGACCCCGATCTTCCCAAGAAACCAAGGCATCCAGAACGAGAGGTATTTTCCATACGTTTTGGGTCATTTGATTGTAATGTTATTACAGGAGGAGATGCAGGAGGAGGAGACCTTACTGCAGAAAGAAAGGCTTACCTCGGAGAGGCCCAAGCTTGCTCGTACATTCAGCGAATAAATTTGGCCGAGGAGGATCGTCCGAGGAAGGTAAATAAAGAGAAGCTGGTCATTGGCTTTTCAAAAAATGACCTGGCAGGTGTTCTTTACCCTCATGACGACCCTTTGGTGATCAAAATGAGGATGAAAGAAGTAGTGATTTCAAGGGTGCTGGTAGACAATGGTAGTTCGGCAGACATCATGTATTATTCATGCTTTGACAATTTAAATTTGAAATTATCTCAATTGGAACCTTATCACAGACCTCTTCTGGGTTTTGCTGGCGAGAAAGTTTTTCCACTTGGGACGATCAAGTTGGATATACTCATTGGAACTTGGCCTGCTTGTCGAACAGAGAGAATACGCTTCTTTGTGATGGATAAGAATGTGCAGTCAGCCTACAACATCATCATGGGAAGAGTTGGTTTGAAGAAGTTCGAAGCAGTTCCATCTACAGTACATCAATGCTTAAAATTCCCAACAAATTTCGAAGTGGGAGTGGTGAAAGGTGATCAAAAAGTAGCTCGGGAATGCTATTATTCATCTGCCGAGCAAGAGGAGCTTGAAGAGTCAAGGAAAAAGACTACTACCTACCAGGTGGATGAAGGTACAGAAATTGAAACACTTGATCCCAGAGATGAATCCCAACTTGTAAAAGGACAGGTGGTGGAATCTACAGAAAATGTTATTCTGGACAACGAGCACCCTGAACGAGTAACCCAGATAGGTTCAACGTTGGATGCTTAAATAAAACAGGAGTTGATAACTTTCTTGAGAAACAGGAAGAAAACTTTTGCATGGAGTCATGAAGACATGCCAGGAATAGATCCAAACTTCTTATGTCATGAGCTCAATGTGAATAAGGAGATCAAGCCTGTAAAGCAGAGAAGAAGGGTATTTAGCCCCGAGAAGAATCAAGCTATACAAGAGGAGGTCGAGAAGCTCCAGAAAGCCCAATTCATTGAATATGTGAAATATCCAGACTGGTTAGCAAACGTGGTGATGGTAAAAAAGAAAAATAATAAATGGAGAATGTGTGTTGATTTCACCAATCTCAACAAGGCCTGCCCAAAGGACCATTTTCCACTGCCCAGAATTGATCAACTAGTAGACGCCACCTTGGGACACGAGCTGCTCAGCTTCATGGATGCCTACTCTGGCTACAACCAGATTAAAATGAAACCTGAAGACAGGGAAAGTACTTCTTTTATTACCCCTAGGGGAACTTATTGCTATAATGTTATGCCTTTTGGTTTGAAAAATGCAGGAGCGACATACCAGCGACTGATGAATAAGGTTTTTACCGAACAAATCAGTTGCAATATGGAGGTCTATGTCGATGATATGCTGACAAAGAGCAAGAAAGCTGCTGATCATCTAGTTGACTTAGGTCAGACCTTTGATCAACTGGATAAATACCAAATGAAGCTCAACCCGACGAAGTGCACATTTGGAGTACGAGAAGGAATGTTCCTTGGGTACATCGTCAACCAACGAGGCATTGAGGCGAATCCAGAAAAGATCAAAGCTCTCTTAGGGTTGCGATCTCCAACGACGAAGAAAGAAGTTCAGAGTCTTACAGGACGAGTTGCAGCGCTCAACAGATTTGTATCCCGAGCAACTGATAGATGCCTTCCATTCTTCAAAACACTTACAAAAACTTTCGAGTGGAATGATGAATGTGAGAAAGCCTTTCAATACTTGAAGAAATATTTGGGAGCACCTCCACTATGGTCCAGGCCAGTAATGGGAGAAAAGTTGTACTTATACTTGGCAGTATCAGAGAATGCAGTCAGCTCGGCATTGATCAGATTGGAGAATGGAGTCCAAAAACCAATTTATTACACAAGTAAGGCTTTCCGAGGTGCAGAGATCAGGTACCCAAAGCTGGAAAAATTGGCATTGGCATTAATTGAAGCAAGTAGAAGAATGAGGCCATATTTCCAGGCCCATACCATCGTCGTGTATACCGACATGCCACTAAGACAAGCCCTTCATAAGCCAGAAAAATCAGGGAGACTGATGTACTGGGCAATAGAGCTCGGAGAATATGATATTGTGTATGAACCCATGTCATCATTAAAAGGGCAGGCTATAGCAGACTTTATAGCAGAGTTTACATATCCTGATACCCACGAGGAATAAAAGTTGCTCGCTGACCAACTTGTGGATGTTACAGGATCAACAGACATAAGTACAGACCAACTCCGGTTGGTAAAAGGGCTTGTGGATGTAGAAAGATCATCAAATTCAAACCCAGACCAACTCCGGTTGGTAAAAGGGCGGGAAGAGATGGTCGACGAGGAGCGAAAATTACCAGGGGAGGATGAAAGAAAACAACAGATATTTCACCGAGGAACTCTGTCAGATAAGAAATTTGAAGACGAATTACCTACATGGAGATTGTATGTAGATGGGTCATCTTGCACAACAGGTTGTGGAGCAGGGATTATTTTGAAAACCCCAGACGAGATTGACATGGAATATGCCCTGCGATTCCAATTCAAAGCCTCCAATAATGAGGCTGAGTATGAGGCCATGATAGCAGGTCTTAATTTAGCAAAGATTATGGAAGCACAACAAGTGATGGTATTCAGTGATTCTCAATTAATTGTGAATCAGATGATGGGAACATATGCAGTTAAAGGAGAATTAATGGTCAAGTATCATGCAAAGGTGATGGACTTGTTGGCAGAATTTGATGACATTCAGTTGATCAGAATACCAAGAATGGAAAATGCACAAGCAGACGCACTGGCCCGACTAGCATCAGCTACTCGTACCGAGCTGCGAAGAACGATACCAATTGAAGTCTTAGAAAGTCGAAGCATAGATGAAGACTTGACGATGAATGTTATTACCCTTGATTTAGGACCATCTTGGATGGATCCCATCAGGGCATATATTGAGGAGGGAGAATTGCCGGAGGATAAGCTCTCTGCAAAGAAATTGAAGTTTAAAGCTGCTCGGTATGTACTAACTAATGGTGTTTTGTATAGACGAGGAATCATGGTAGGTTTACAGAGATGTGTACATCCCTCCGAGGTGAAAGAATTGATTGAAGAAATCCATGAAGGGTCCTGTGGAGCCCATGTAGCAGGTCGGACACTTTTGCAAAGAGTGATGACGCAGGGGTACTACTGGCCAACTATGAGGGCTGATTGTATAGCCTATGCCAAAAGATGTGATAAATGCCAACGTTTTTCTTCCATCCGACGTACTCCACAAGCATTGTTGACACCCATAACTTCCCCTTGGCCATTTTCCATGTGGGGAATGGATTTGGTTGGACCACTACCAACAACCCGAGGAAGATTCAAGTACCTCGTCGTTGCAGTGGATTATTTTACTAAGTGTAGAAGCTGAGCCACTTATTGATATGATATACGAGAAGGTATACCAGTTCGTTTGGAAGAACATAATCTGCCGATATGGTCTCCCTCATGCTTTCATCACAGACCATGGAACACAATTCGATAACGAGGAGTTTGCAGCCTATTGTCATCAGTCAAACATTTTGAAGATTCATTCAGCACCAGGCCATCCTCAAAGCAATGGACAGACTGAAGTGACGAATAGAACATTACTAAATGGTTTGAAGAAGAGGCTAAGTAAGGCTAAGGCTAATTGGATTAATGAGCTACAGTCAGTATTGTGGGCTTACCGAATAACTCCCCGAGCAGCAACTGGAGAATCACCATATATGCTGGCGTTTGGAAGTGAGGCTATAATACCTGCCGAGTTGGGTCTTCCAACACATAGAGTGCTGAATTTCAATTCCCCAGTCAGCGACTTAATGAGAAGATTGGATTTGGATATGCTCGAGGAGGTTAGAGAAGAGGCAGCCATTAGGAATGCTGCTTACCAACAACGAACAGCTCTGTTCTACAACAAGAGGGTGAAGAAATGCGACTTAAAAGAAGGAGATTATGTGCTAAAGAAGGTCATTCAGAAGCACAATAAATTGGAAGCAAACTGGCATGGACCTTACCGAGTTACAGAAGTTGTTCGACCAGGAACTTACCGAATAGCGACTCTAGAAGGAGAGGAATTTAAGAATGCATGGAATGCTGAACACCTACGCAAGTATTATCAGTGATGTAAAATGTAAAGCAATTTCATCAATATGAATAAAACGATGATGTTTCTCCATTTTCTTTCTTTTTATCGAAAGTTTTTCGGGGAATACTAGTGTACAACACTACGCTGTTCAGAAATAAAAGCAACACTGATAGTTCAAACCCACGACCAACTCCGGTTGGTAAAAGGGCGAGAACAAACTATACTCCTTTGGTTAGGAGGCGTACACTAGCGTGACCAACTCAGGTTGGTAAAAGAGCTAGTGGACAGATAGTTCAAACCCACGACCAACTCCGGTTGGTAAAAGGGCGAGAACAAACTATACTCCTTTGGTTAGGAGGCGTACACTAGCGTGACCAACTCAGGTTGGTAAAAGAGCTAGTGGACATGATAGTTCAAACCCACGACCAACTCCGGTTGGTAAAAGGGCGAGAATAAACTATACTCCTTTGGTTAGGAGGCGTACACTATCGTGACCAACTCAGGTTGGTAAAAGAGCTAGTGGACATGATAGTTCGAACTCAGACCAACTCCGGTTGGTAAAAGAGCAAGAACACGAGACTCCTAAAAAGGCCAATCTCGATTGGTTAGGAAACAAGATATGCTCTCAAACGCCAACTTATGTTGGTCGGGAGGTAAGATTATTACAAAAAATACAAAAGTTCCTCGAAGAACAAAATATTCCAAACTGAACCAAGTATGATTGGTCGGGGATAAAAACCCACTAATTATCGTTGGTCGATGAGGAAAATTTATTGACCTCAGTTGGTCGGACATATGTTATGAAAAAGATAAAAATTTACCAAGTATGGTTAGTCAGGGATAAACTCTCACTAACCATAGTTGGTCGACAAACACAATTTAACAACCTTGGTTGGTTGGAAAATTTTTTAAACATTTTTATACTCATTACTTTATTATTAAGTGATCGAGCAACATTACTGATACTTGTAACTTTTTATTACTAAGTTGGTCAATGAACCACCCAATATTGTTATGCAAGCACAAATATAAAGTGTTTAACAAATACAAGACAATAACAATACATATTTGCGAATAAAAATGAAAGTCTTTCATTGAAATTCAAAATAAAGTACAAGTTACATTGATAAATGGGATATGTATACTAACTGTTACATAAGAATTTCCTATTCTATTGGTTTTTTTCCCTCAGCCTTCGATACAGGTTCCTCGCCAGCAGGCGGATCATTTAAAGTCTGAGGAGAATTAATGAAGTTCAAGTCCTTCAGCATCCTAACGTTCATCACAGAAGGTCGATCTAGGAGATGCTCAGGACGAGATACCTCAAACTGAGAATGCAAACTGTAGTCACCAAGATACTTCGTAAGTAATCTCCGAGGAATGGGACGAGCTGGGATCCATTCCATGTCCAAATTAAATGGTGGCACAGGCAAGTCGAGCAATCCGGGCTCATAGTAGTCCCATAAATAATGTCCCTGCTCGAGTTTCGACACACATAAAGCATTCAGCCAGCCTTGTTTGTAGCCCTCATTATTGGCATTCTGGATACGAGCATCTAAATGGAATAGTGCCTCGTTGTATCCAGCCATCCAAAATTCCCTGGGCTGTTTATGGAATTAAAATGTTAACCTCTCAAGCTTCTCATGAATACTCTGGATGAAAAGTTCCTTAGTCTTCAACGCTGATTCCTTTGCAGAGATTTGCAGTTCCAATTCTCCAACTTTCTTGGACAGTTCAGACAAAGCCCGATCTTTTGCATTCAATTGGTACGCTTGAGTTTCCAATGTTGACTGAGTACGAGCTTCTTCAACATTACGACGAAGAGTTCTTGATCGACCCCGAGCAGGTGGAGTACTTTGTTCCTCGACAACATCCTGGGCAACTCTTCCTCACCCACGAGAACCTCTTCCTCGTCCCCGAGTAGAAGTTGAATTACCAGACCTTCTCAGGATGTCCAACTCTTGCCTTAATTTGGCATTCTCAACCTCTAGAAATGAAAATCCCTCATCAGTCACTGGGATTACAGTTGTTGAAGAAGATGATGCAGACTTATATTGTGCCAGCTCTTTCTGCAAATTGTTATTTTCTTGCTCTAGCAGCTCGGCAATCTGTCTACAAGCTTCAACTTCACCCTTTAGGGTTCTCTCCCTGACATCGTACCCAGCAAGGATCTTTTTGTGGCCTGTCTCGGCAGACTTCTCATACCCCTCATGGAAAAGGACAGTTGATTCCTTGTACTGATTCTGAAGGTCTTCTAAGGTACATTGAAGATCTTCGATCATTTCGTAATAAGCCACGTTATTGGCCACAGCTCGATCAAGTAAATCCTTCAGATACTGATAAGCTTCAACTGCCTGCTCTGAAGCACCATGACCAAGGATGTCGGCAACTTCTGATGCACTTAGGTCTGTGTGACCAGCCTTATAATATTCATGGCATTGCTGCATCAACTTTGTGTCATTATCAGACAGCAGATCCATCCTGGCCAGAAACTAACAGAGAAAGAAAAGTAATCATCAAAAAGAAGATCAAGACAGAGTGCAGATAGAAAAGAGACAATCATATGGAAGAAAAGAACTCAAATTTTATTAGATCATAAGGCAAATTTACAAAGAGCTGGGTTACACTTGAAAAGGAAGAAAAATAGAAAGATAATACCGAACAACTTCACACCTTTTCCTTGTCTCCCAAGACTTTCTCGGGAGGCTGGGATGAGGAGCTCGGTTGCTCGGTGGGAATAACAAGTTGGTCGGCTGGAGCTGGAATTTATTCAGTTTGAGCAGTCAGAGATGAAAACTCCTCGTCAGCAGGCTGGGTAAGGATGGAATCACCCACCACCATTGAAGATTCTTCGGAGGCAGCTTCGTCCTCTTCTTCATCTTCAATAACTGGGGCAGGACCAGGGAGATGTTGCTGAAACAATTCTGAGTCCTCATTAACTTTCAATTCTTGCAGGGCTACAACCCAACCATCTCGGAAGTATTTCAAACTCCCATACTTGACCTGGGTCATCATCGCTGCTACCCCCCTATCCCATCCTTTATCCCAACCAGTTCGAAATGATTTTTTCACAGCCATTTTTCTTTTCATTTTCTCTGAGGAGAGCTTCTCGGATAGAAGATCCTCGGTGGCTTTCAACTTGGCCTCCACCTCCTCCTTCTGGCGAGTTACTTCTCGCAGAAGGGTCAGCTCTTCCTCGGCCGATTTCAATTTATTTTCAAGCTCCCCAAAGCTTGTGAGCTTCTCGGCATATTTTTTATTCTCTCTCTCCAAGTCTTTCACCTTATTTCCCAACTGTACCTTCTCTGCCTCAGACGCAGCCAACTTCTTCTCCCATTCACCCCTATCCTCGTCGTATTTTTGACGGGATTCCTTCAAAGATTGGGCCAAGCCCTGTAAAGCATCCTCTACTCCAGACGAGGAGCTAGAAGCCTTGATTTCTTCATCTTTCTTCACTATGGTGTTAAAGCAACTCACCAGCTGAAAAACAAGGTAACGATAAGTCAGTGCCGAGATACATATATTGACTAAAATAAAGAAAAATTCAGGATAAGAGAAACTTACTGAAGCAATGTGACAAGTAGCTAGGGATGTCAGCATATCCCTAGACATATTTTCTTCAATTCCTTGGACTTCAGGAATGGTCCAAGTCTTTACCGAGCTCATTGCAGAACTCGGGGGAATAATGGTTGGAACACCAGCTCCACTTGCTTGGAGCTAGGGAATGGCTTCAGAAAAACTAACCGAGGAGGATTTCTTCAGCCTCCTCGGTGTCTTTTCAACGACCTCAACCAAAGAAGAACTTTTGGTTGGAGAGATGGTGATTACTTCCATAGGTGCATCCTTATGCACAGGAGCCACTAAGGGCTTCTCGGCAGCCTTCTGAGGAGCAACAGAAGGGGCAGCATCCACTTTTTTTGTCCCCTTTGGGACATCAGCCTTGTTTCTTTTTCCATCTCCAGCAGAGGAAGTCTCCTCAAAGATGGCAGGAACTCTCCTCTTGCCCATTTTCTGACTTAGAGGAATGTGAGTCTGGTGAAGAATCCTCAGAAGCTGGCAATGGTTCACTAATGCTGACCACAGGACGAGCAGTAAAGGATGATGTATAGCTCCTGTACTGCAACAAGTATGAAGCAGACCTGACGTGCTCGTTTGCAACCTTTTGATGTAAACTCCAGATATGTTTCAAATGCTTTATATTAACTTCTGATTCTTTGGGAGTTTTTCTCTTGTTGTCAACTGCAAACAAAAATATACTGAAATGTCAATCATGCATTTATTCAAACATAATGAAATCACAATTTCAGAAATAAAATAAAATGAAAATAACCTATCCCATTGCCATATGGAGGGCATTTGGGACCTTCATACACTTCATCTCCAACCAAAGGGGCATGTTGCCAATTTTTTATAACTACCCCATGTTCAAAATAATCCCTGTTAGCATCAGGGAGATTTCCTACTAAAGCCCTATTCAAAAATCTAGTTTTTAAATAATAAACATTGTCTAGAATAGCCCATCTATAACAGTACATAATCTCAGGAATTCCTATACGAGTTCCATGAGTTTGATTTAACCTATGCACCCCATTAACTATTCTCCATGTATTGGGGGCTATTTTCGCAGGAACAACATCGAAGTGGTGACAGAACTCTAAGCATAAAGGGTTTGGTGGAAAAGAAAATCCACATTCAGCAATAAAGAGGATGGGGAACCAATGTCCCTCAGCCAAACGAAAGTAATTTGAAGGCTCAGAAAGATCTTCCAAAGTTACCCAAGAAGGAATAGAGAAATCAGAACGGAATTTCTCAAGAGATTCAATAATATAAACCATGATGAATAAAAGAAGAAGGAAGAAGAGCTTACAGGGAAAAAAGGAGATCTGTTGACAACGAACGAAAACAAGGATGAACGCACAAGAGAAAGAAAGGCTATGGAAAACTCGAAAGCAGAAAATTGGAAAAGGTAGAAGACGGTATGATTGACTAAGAAGCTTAAATACTTTGCCTTGGGAAACGGCGAAAGAAATGATTACAAAAAAGAAACTATTACGCCACCGGCAGTTAAAAGGACAAAAAGTGCACAAAGCTCGAAGCGCTTATAAAAATTCAAAAAGGCGGATTCTGCGAATTTGAAAAGAAATTCAAATACGAAGAAAATGCTCCTAAAACCCAGGAGGGTCATTTAATATTGCCATATACCGAGAAAGAATGTTCCATACTCCTCAAAGTTCGAAATATAAAACATTAGGGGCTTCTGTTGATACCAAAATTAGTATGCTGATATGGACAAATAATAAGAAGACACGTGTCAATCTAAGTGGCACAATGGCGACGAGGAACTCCAGCGCTCCGAGGAACTCCAACACTCCGAGGAACTCCAGTTCTCCGAGGAACTCTTGAACTACGAGCAACCAAGACGGTCCGAGCTGCATCTCGCCACAGCATTGATTGCCAGATAATTAACAGTTCAACTATTCATTGAATGCTTATCATCTTGACACACACGCTTGAAGAGCATTAAATGGGTTACCCTTTCATATGTATATCATTTAATGAATACCCTTTCAGATTATAGCCTCAAGGCTATAAATACATTGTATTACCCTCATTCAAGGGGACCGGAATTTCTTGAAAAAGTTTGTAATCGAGAATTCCCAAAACACTCAGCAATAACATAACAGTGGACGTAGGCCATTCTTATAAGGTTGAACCACTTTAAAAATATTTGTCTCATTTTATTTATCTGTGATTGAATAATTAGAGTGATATAATTTTTTACATCAACAGGTATAATTTTAACACTTTTAGGTGCCTTTATACGAGAAAAAAACCATTGCGGGAAAAATCTCGGGCCAAACTAACAGATAGCACTATATTGGTAAAGATTTACAAAAGGGATAAATTACTTAAAAATTTAAATCTCTCTTAGACTCAATTATACACAACCTCCACAAGACACTTTTCCACCTTCTAGCTAGAAGAGAAACAACAGATCACCCTCTGACCATTCGACACGTCACGGGTGTCAACTTCCATTGGTAATGTCACCTTTGTACCAAATATTCAAATTCTCTTTAAAGTTGAAGAAAACTTTTTTCTCCGAAGGAACAAGTGAAAATCCCCTAAGTTAGATCTAATATTCCTAGGATGTGAGAATCCTAAAGGTTGAGGGAAGTTTCAAGAGTATTTGTCTAATCTCACAATAAACTCACAAAGTATTTTTTAGATATCAAAAACATTTAAAGTTTCTCAAGAATAAATTTTATAAAAATGTTTGTTCAAGTATTCAGATGAAGTAATAAAATATCAAATAACTTTAAAATAAAATAATTATGATGGATATCTTAAAAGGACAAGGAAGGTTTTCACTCTCAAAAAAATTTGACTTCTTTAGCTTGATGAAACAATGACAACCTTAAAGAACATTGAATACTTTTTCAACCCCATTATTTTGTTATGTAGAAGAAGATGAATTAAATAGGCATTTCCAAACTTGTGGATACGAGAACTCAAACTCTTTAGGTCATTCTTATCAACACAAAAAATAAGTTGCTTCTTGAACCCGACAAAAGAAATAGCTACAAAAGAGAATATTCATCTTTTACAACATAATCTTTAATAAAGATTGTCTTATTGTGCCATATTTATGTATGTCATCGGAGCTTCATTGTAGCAAAACCATTAATGGGAATTTCAAGAGATTTTTTACTTGGAAAAAAGCACCAACAAAGAAACTTTGTAATAGATAAGAAACTCTTCACTATGGCAAATTTGTGGCGAGGCAGGTTGCGTCTTTATCTAAAGTTTTTAAACAAGTATTTTCCATCCAAAAGTTTTAAAAGAATTTTTTAAAACACTCTAAGTATGTTTGTTAACAACCCAGAACACTCATACATAAAATATACACATGAGAATTCATTTTTTATGAATATTCTTTTTCTATAAGAAAGTCAACTGCATGGTGTATTTACGCAACTTGTCCAAACCAACTCACACACAAGTTTTAACACATTTTTCAATATAATAAAATATAATTCAAGTTATGTTAAAACAAGGGTGGTGAAACTAAGTCATTGTAAGTCCTTTACCTTTATCTTAAAACGGCATTTTCATTTTTCATGGTATAAGGTATCTCTCAGATGAAGATGAAAAAGTCTGGTATGGTAGTCTTAAATATGAAGCTTTCGAGGACAACTTAGACTATGACTCAATATATTTTGAAATGGAATAAGACAATCTAATCCTATATAGTTTTTTAACATACTTATGCTCTTACAATATCCCCCTTTGTCTATTCCGTGACAAAACACACAAATCAAAACATTACAAGTAAATGAATCAAATCTATCACATATGGCACGACTTGCTCGACTAAAGGGATACAATGATAGATATGATACAACTATTTGTAACTTAATTTTCTATAAAACACTGGCAAAGACCTCAAAATATCAATGCACAACTAATTGACAAAAGAAAAAGATAAGAGTAATAAGATGAATACATGATATAATCAATGTAAGTAAAATTCCTCTGATTACTATGGGACATATACCAAGTTTAGCTAATATCTCAATAAGGTTTAATATACCAATTTCATTTTTCAAGTTACCTATTGACTATTTTATTTTTATATAAACTACACCATAATATCACATAATGATACTTTTTCTTAATCATCCTATCTTTACCTTAGGTAATTTTCTCCCCCTCAAGTAAGTCTCTCCCCAGAGAAAATTATTTCTAAGAAAATATTTCTCATCAGAAGGAAACTTATTAGAAGCATTACTTTAATAGGAAGGAGAGTTATTTTCTGCCATTTTGTCATGGAATGGACAAAGGGAAGGATAATATAATCAAGAACAAACGTCATTAAGAACATAAGGAATAAGTCTTTAAAGAACTGAATTAATTTGATATACTCTAAGGATTGAAATCAATATATCACATTATGTAATTAAGATAGAAGTTAAGCTGAGATGTGATCATAGGATTACAATATATATAAGGCGTCACGATAACTCGATCAAAATAATGGATAAATATATATATTTCCAAAATTCCGACAATCTATTTATCACAAACTAAACTCTCCCTAATACAACTCTACAGGTAGTTAAAGTAACAAATTTTATCTCTTCCTTTCTTATAGTTAACTTTCTTTTGTCATAAATCAATTATTTCTAAGTTAAGTCTTCTCTCCTTTTATGCAACTTCCTATTTTCTTAAGAAAGATGATCTGAGATGATTAGAAAATGTAAGTTTTAAGATATGAAGCACATGTCAAGTGAAGATAATAAACGCATGGAGAAATATGAGATATGAATCATATTATATAAGATATAAAGGCGTAAGAGATCAATAATGACATAGCAAGACAAGTATAAAGATTCCATCATCAAGATTTTTGGAGAGATCACTCACAATGTACTAAACACAAGGTAAGAACAAATGAATTATAAGCATAGGACAGGATATTAGTAAAAATCGATTTGTAGACCAATCCGAAAATTCAACATATATAAACACAATTTTTAGACATCTAAAGATGTGACAAGGTAAGTATTTAAAAAATACGTCTACGATAAATCCAATGATGGAGCATGGGTAATAAAATTAATATCAACCACCAAGGATAGGATATAGGATATAGTAAGATATAATGCATTTTAATCTAGCATCCTATTGAATAAGATCAAAACGAGTAAATATTTTAAAAAAATGGATAATGTAGTATTCTTATCCTAATGCAAGAACTACGATATCAACATATATGGAAATTTTGTATTAATATTAAATTTGGCGGCAACACAACATGGTCTAAGAACATGAATAAGCAACATCAAGTCTAAAGCCAATAAAGACTATACAAGAACAAGTATGTACCAATAAAAATTTATCACTGAAAAATATGATATCACCAATCATTTATTTTCAAATATATCTCTTTAAGAAACTTGCAAGATATACTAAATGGGGAAAGAGAATAAGATACAAAGCAAATGATATAAATTGATCTTCTGGCAACTTATCTCAAACAAACGATTTTACATGGCATAGTCAACATTTATGAAATAAGAAAACAACACCAAGATCCATTTTTTAGGAAGTAAAAAGATAGGAAATATTATCACACTTACCAAAAATTTGAGTACTATGTCCAATGTTTATAATCAAGAAAAGATTATCCATAAAAGTGTAATAACTTGATGAGAGTTTTAACCAAGAACACAAGATCATATCTCGATTGTGCAAAAAAAAATGAGCACCATTGAGAGAAAGGTCAAAGATCAAATTCAATTAAGATAGTGACTCATAAAACAAATAACTCAAAGATTTGACTCAAGTGAAATCTTCAACACCCTATATAGGATCATTTTCAACTATCACTTTTTCTCCCTCAATTAGCATTTGGTTAAAACCCTTTGTCTCATATACTTGGTGTTACCCAATTTAGAGACTTTTCTATTTTCAAATTGTTTTTCATGTGATGACTTTCATATAAGCACAATGATGGACACTGTTTCCAATTTTCAAAGGCAGCATCATTCCATCAAAGTTGTAGCCCTAAGCACATATTTATAAAAACCTATATTTACTACGTAACAATCGGCCAGACTAATATGCTGAAGAAAGGTCTCGTCAAACCATTTATATCATTTTCAGCATCAAACCATAAAGTAAAAACTAAATTAAAACCATCCATGCATGCGATAAACTAAAATAATAAATATCTCAAATAACTAATGTCTGAAACCATGTAATAATAAATAGTCTAAATATCTCAACTTTAAATCAAACAAACTCAAATGATAATCCAGATTCAACGTCCATACAAGACTCTGGAAAAATAAGATAAGTGAAAACCAAAGATATTAGAAACCTATGATAAATTCAAATGAATTTGAGTTTTTTGTGCAAGGTGGAATGGCAAGTATGTAATATCCTCAACTCTGTTAGTCCTATCTATGTAAGCCTCGAAAATATTTTATACTTTTTGGTCAGATCATAAAAGTTTCAAGAAATAACTCCAATATCAGCAGTATAATCATATGACTTATTTACAATACATGACAACCGTCGGCTCTCATATACAATAATTATCTTACCCCTTATCTAAGTGAAATACTACTCGCATATCCCAACCTATGACATAACTATACTAACAAGTCTTTATACTACAATAATGGATGAACAACATCAATCTATCATGCCATAGAGATGTAACTAACTACACGTGTAAGAATACAACCTAAGTACCAACCCCGATAATGTCACCCACAAGGAAAATACAAGTAACTCACATAATGTGTTTAACATGACATGGGATTTATTATCAATTATCCATAAGTAGAATATAATAATTATTTCTCATTATTTATTACATCTCACAAAGGCTGCTACCTTTGGGGATAATCTTGAGCTTCTATTAAGTCTGTAGGAGTCCCTCACCTACCCTAATGATGGATCAAGTCATCATGAAATGGTCACGATGCTTAACGTATAATCAAACATAACGACCTCTACATCATCTTGTTTCGATCAGTCAGGCGTGTGTTGCACGGTCCCGATCTTGAACATAACCCCAACCAATAGATACATAAAGAGTAACTTTACGTTCACATAAATATACCATACATATATACACAACACGTAATATATGTAACTACAAAAAGGATATCGTCTTGCTCACACGTCTACCCAAATCACCCAATCCTCTAACATCGAATTGTGCTACAAATCAATATTCTTAATTTTCAAATTTTACTAAAGTTGTAATAATCTTTTCAAGTCTTTAATATTATATTATAATATAATAAACCTAACTACTCCTATATTGTTCACCTTTAGCCAAAATAAATATCCAATCAATTAAATCAACTCGGGAACAAATTCTCCTTTAAAAATGGGCCCAAACTGCGTAAATCTCGTTCGAATGACATCCTAAAGGTCGTTCGAACAAGAATATCATATCATTTAATCATATAAAAACTCTCATTCAAATGAAATTAGTAATCTCATTCGAACTATACTGACAACTCGTTCGAATGATATAACGCCAAAAAGCCTCCTTCGTCTCCAGAACGCAAATTAGCCTAAACACCCTCCATTAATGAGTTCTAAAGCTCTAAAACGGTGACCCGACAATACTAATATCAAATCTAAACATAAGTATGTGATTTTATCGATTTCTAATCATTATAATCAATCAAAAACATCAAATTAAAGGTTCAATCTTTCAAAACCATATGTTTCATCAAAACATGGATGGATTCTAAATATCTTTCAATTTTATAACTAATCTTCACATTAACACGTGAATTTATCTTAAAATGAGATTAAATCCTAAATCATTAATTCTAACGCGGGTTCCATCAATATTCATTATCGATTTCAAATTTGTATTCCAAAAACATTTTCAATGCAAGGTTAATTAGTTACTAATCCTAATTAGCTCAAAACAGTATCATGATTAAGATATAACATATTCAACACTAAACATGAGTTCTAGTCCCAAAACAATGGGGGAAACATGAATTATAAATTAGTCACAGATTATAACATGATATTACAAAAGATTTATTGCCTTAGGTTGGAGAATGAAGAACTCCCACTTGAATCCCTTGATTCCCTCCTCTATGTGTCTTTTCTAGTTCACCATAAGTAATATGACTGTTAGGGTTTATTTTAGGGGAAATATTAACACGAATTAAAGATTCATACTCTCATTAACAGCTCTAATTCACGCATCTCTAAAAGAGGCTTAATTTCAGGGGCCTAAATGCGCCCAAAGACTACTCAAAATAACCCAAAACTAACCCTAAGGGTATACTAACCCCCGGGACCAACTTAATATTATTTGAGAAAGTGCAATTCTTTAGTGGCTTGAACTTATTTAATTAGATGTCAAACCCACAAATAAATTTTAATTCTTATTAACCCTAGAATATGCAACTGAGTGATTCAAATCAAGCATGTAAAGGAATCACAAATCAGGAAAAATCCCCTTTAGGGAAAAACCTTTTCTATTTCACTATAGTATGCAAATCGTAAATTACAAATACAATAGAGATATACTAACAGCGTTTTCAGACGAATCTCCCACAGGTGACCCTTCGTCTTCCTTCAACAATGGTTCCCATGAGAACCATAAGATTAGCACTGGAGACACCTTCTCCACAAGAGAAACTCCAGGATTAAGTTATGTGTGGGTTTCAAAGTGATTCATAAAATATAAATGGGAGGTGTGAATCAAAAGGTGTTTTTCCTTTTTAAAAGTGAAACTTTTTGTGCAGTAGGTTTGTAGAAATCGAGGTTTTTAAAGTCTTCCAAAATACCTACAGGAAGAGGGTTTTTATAGGCAAACACGAAAATCAAGGCGGTGTCAAGTCATTCGAAAGAGATCGAATGGTCATTCGAATGAGATATGCATCTCGTTGGAATCATGCTTTGAACAACCTTCTAACGAGTTGACTAAAACCAAAACAGTAAGCCCTCATTTGAAGCATGTTAGATGTAGGCCATCAAACGACACTTTGAATTAGATTGTTAGATCGTTTGAATAAGATGTCCCTTTTGTTTGGACGGCAGCTGGTGAAAATTTTAGTTTTAAAATAAAGTCCAGCCACATTTTGAAAAATAAAATAAAGTAAAATACTCCTAATTAAATTTATGAAAAATAAAGAACTCCAAACATAAAACAAACCATAATGAATGTGGAGTTGGTGAGCACGCTTGAAGATGTACATGGAGCACAATGAAGATGAGTGGTACACGATGGAGATGCACGTTGTCACATATTCAGATTATTGACATCGTGGATGATCGTGGATATGTCCTATGCCATAAGTGATGTAGCGAGATATGTCATATCTAATGTAAACTAAAAAGCTACGGACAAGTCCTATATTCTAGGGGCAGTGTCAGAAAAATTCCCATACATTATTAAACCACATAACCAGGTCTCCATGTCACTCAAGTGGTCACTCAAATTTGGTATACCTCATATCTCACGATAAACCTTGCAGCGTAAATAAAACAACCAATTGATTATTTTACGCGTAACTGTCTATAGTGCACCTAATTAATTATTTTTATTAATTAAGATAGCATACGTCAGAAAGTCATACATTACACACATTCAATCATAATCTAATCATGTGATTGTTAACTATCAATTAAATCAAGTAATAATTAACTTCCATTTATTAATTTCTTCTCACAACTAATAAATAAAAATAATGCCACAAAAATACGGAGTATTACAATCTTCACTCATAATTTTTTATATATATTTACACTTTCACAATCCTTTTGAAGCTTTGAATGTTTTATAGAAGATCTAAATTCTATGGCATTCCTTATACAGTGACATCAACTCAATGTGTAGTACAATGTAAAATGCAATACGATATGATAATGTATTCTCAAAGTTTACAAGACTTAAAAGGAAATTGAATTAATCTCATGAATCACGTGTCATATTCTTAAAAAATGGAAAAATAATCAAATAATCTTACTTTGATATACGAAAATATGTCATGGAGTATATCATCTAAAAAGGCATAAACACGATTGTACCAAAAATGCTTTTGGATTTTTCATGTACAACAAAATGAGCATGATATAGCATCAATAGGTATACATGAATATCATAATCCTAAACATGTTTCGAAAATATCAAATTATCATGAAAATAACCAATGAAATTCTAAGATAATCAATCTAGAGAAAAACAAGGTTAAGGTTAAGAGAGCACATAAGATCTAAGCACAAAACTAGGTAAAAATCCATGGATAATAATGAATATTAAAAAATATATATCCAAGGTAAAATGAAAAACACTTATAATATGCATAAGAATATAGCATACGTGGATCAATAAAAGATCAAATAGATGTGACAAATTTAAATATATTTTTGGTGAATCAAAACAAAGTATTCTAACAAACAACATCTTTTCAACTCATTCAAGATATAAATCAAGAAAAAATCAAGAAAACAAACCAATCACGTATGATTTATCAGGAATTATTAATATGAAATATAAACTCACATATGAATTAAAATTACATAGCCTAGCATAAAATATATAAAGTGCAATGCTAACAAAAGCTATGATCAAAAATAAAAAAATCCTCTAGTGTTTAGAGGTGGAGGGAACTAATTTCATAATCTTTTTAGTATCAAATTTAATTTCATCCAAAATGTCCTTCCTAACCCATACATAACTCATACGAGGAGCCTCGCGTTTAAATGGGGCATTAGGAACATTTTTTTTAAATGCCTCTCTTTTTTTACCCACATAATAAAAAAATGTTACGACTCTTTTTAACCCAAATTTGTCTTTCAACGGGTTTAGGTGAAAATTTTCGAGATATACAAACTTTTTTACCCTTATTGTTCCCCATAAAATTTTAACCATTCTGACGAAGGTTTAAAGGTAAGTTTGGTTTCCTCAAATGGCCAACTTTGTGACAATGATCATATTTAAAAGGATTTGGTCTAGTCATTTGGGTTTTGAACTTGGTAAAAAAAAAATTATTAAACTTTCATCAACTTGTAACAACAATCTTTAATGCGACCTTTCTTATGACAATGAGAATAAACAAAGTTCTTTTTAGGTCCTTTATAATCAAGCACATGATTTTGTTAACAAACTTGGGATGAACAAGTTTATCTTTCTTTTCAAAATTATTTACAATATTTTCCTTTTTATCTTGAGTTTTCAAAGGAGGTTTTTCACTATTTGTTATATTATTTTGATAAGATCCTTTACAAAAATTATTTGACTAGTGGATGCTGAAACATTAAACTTGTCAAAACCTAACCCTCCTTTATCATTTCCTCCATCAAAATAATATCCCCAAATTTTTCTGATCTTGCCACTAGATTTACTTTCTTATTCTTTGTCGAGGTTAAATCATTTTAAAGACTTTCAACTCTCTTTTTCAAAATTAATTTTCACTCTTCACATAGAAGAAGATCAATTTTTAATTTTTCAAGAGATGTAGAAAAATATTTTCTTTCTTATTCAAAATTGATAGAATTTTCACCCTCTTCTTTTGAAATAATATTCTTATCTTTTAACTCGTCCAAAAATTTTACAAGATCCAAAAAAGAAACATCAATTGTTTTAACTTTTCAAAGTGGATAGGACCTTAAGCTCCTAAAATGCACAAAAAATTATATCCGTCTTTTAAATATTTAAAACTCAAATTTTCTTCTTTTGAGAGTTTAGACCCTTTTTTGAAGAGTTCCATTTTCTTCTTTTAAAGTTTTTGTCAAACTAAAATCAATAATTGGAGGCTCTTATCTTAGAAATTTAATCTTCTCATAAATGTGAGCGTGCTCAACTTGAAGCTGATTAACCATCGATGCCTTAAATTATGTATTGTTGTTGTCTATTTTATATTCTTTGAGTTTAGAGGAAAATAAAATATTCTCTTTAAAACGTTTCAAAGACTCTTCCTATAATTTATCATATATAGATCCAAGGAACAAGAAACCAAAATCTTTGCTATCATCCTCACTAGATTCATATTCATTTTCGAGTGAAAGACAACATTTGAGGTTGAACTGAGAATAAAGTCCGAGATAAGAAGTATTGGGTATATTATTAGGTAAATCCTCAAAAATCTCAACCCAAAAGACAATTTCATATACACAAGTTCTACCTCTAAGTGACTAAACCTTATCAAAATGTGGTCTAGCTCCGATACCAATTGAAGGAATGTACACATTGAGAGGAACTACCAAAATTAAAAATTATTACTAAAAGAAAGTAATGTTTGTCTTTCATCCAAATTCGGGCAAAAATTAATCTTAGCATTTAAGTGACAAAATTGTGTTTATAAGTTTATTTAACTTAGCAATATAAGTGCATGAAGCGTATATGATATATAAAAATGTGAAATGGTAAATCATACACTTGAGACGAGAATTTATACAAGGAAAAAATCATTGCAAGAAAGATATCGGACCAAACCGACACCTTCCACTATATAGGCAAAGATTTAAAAAAAAAGAGAGAGAGAAATGACTTACAAACTTAAACCTCTCTTAGACTCAATAATGTGCAACCTAGACAAGATAATTTTTTCACCTTCTAAATGGAAGATTAAGTACAGATTGATCCTTGATCACTTGACACATTGGGGGTTCAAACTTCCTTGATAATGTCGTGTTTGCACCAAATCTTCAAATTCATTAAAGTTGAGGAACACTTTTTGTTCAAAAGGAACAAGTGAAATGCCACTAATGTTGACATAATCTTCCAAGAATGTGAGAGTCCTGAAGTGTAATATCACGTATTATATGTGCATTTATCTAAGCTACATAATTGATTAATTACCTGCCTATCGTGATATGTTATATGTCACTTAGTATATTTTATTTATTGTGATGTGTTGCATGCATTTACACTTTTGAATATTGACATAATACACGGTAATACGTTAATTAATATTTTAAATGGCTTAGTACTACAGAAGATAATGGAATGGTCAGAGACTAGGTTTTAGGGTTTTCTTCTTTGGATTATTCATTTGGTACCGGGTCCCACGGATCTTTGATTAGTTTCATATAATGCTGAGTCACACGTAACAGTTTAATAATTAAGTTTTAACTTAATTGACTTGCACCGGCTTAATAAATTAACTTGTTGAGGACATTAATTGATTAAAAAATGTTATATTTAGTAATGATTTTAAGGATGCTTAGAAAGTTCGATTGTGGCTTAAAATAGTGGAATTTGAGTCTTTTGGGTTAGTATATGGTTTAGACCAAGTTTCAGACCACTTGGAGCATATTTTGGGCCTTTTCAGTTGGAGATACATTTGGGCCTAGGCTTAATTGTATTGTTAGTGAGTTGAATTAGCATATTAAGTTAATCCGTTTAGTATAATATACTTTTGACAAAACCCTAAAGAGCTTGGTAAAAGAGGCATCAAGAATTGAAAAGAAATTAGGAGCTTTGGGGATTAATTCCTCGATCAATCCATAAACAAGTCTATTTTGATTAAGAATGTGATTAGGTTTGTGTATAAATAGTAGTGATATGTTGGATTACATAATCAAAATCATGAAATCTGATTTGAAATCATATTATATTTAATTTTCATGATTTGAGTTAATTATATTACAAGTCATAATCATAACTTGAAGAACTAGTGTAGTTTTGTTGATAAATGCTTGAATTGAATCATGAATCTTTGCAATCGTAATTTATAAAATTATATATGAATACTATATGCTAAAATGTGTAAAATATAATGCACCAACCCCGATTTATGGGTTACCCATGGTCAACCCAATCCCAACCGAGCGTTAAGTGTGAAGTGCAATAAAATAACCTACATAATGTTACTAGTGTAATTTTATTTAATTAACATTTCACTTGTTTGTCATGCAATTCCATTTCAAATCAAGCTACATGAGGGTACTGTGGGAAGCATCCCAAGATCCAAGCATACATAACTACAAATGTAAAATAAAAGAAAACTTACATATACAACACTCTCAAACTACGGAGCCACACCCAACCTGTCGTAACAAAGATGAGGGAATGAGTCGAATGCCCAGTGAGGAAATACAATAATGCAGTATAGAATCAAGCGGTGAAAAAGAGACTCTAACACATTTATCTACGTGCACATCCAACTACCTCATATACATACAAACATATATATACATAAATGCATAAACCGTTCTTATCCCAAAAACATTACTTATCCCGATTAATTCACCTTAATCTTCTGGAAGAACTCCCTTTACTTAACTTAATATTTATTCCTTGATTTAACACACCTAATTAAATACTTAAGACAAATATACTTTGTTTAAGAAAAAGCATCTTTGTCACAAAAATTATTCATTTATTCATACGAATTCATGCTAATATTTTCATTGAAAATTACTTTTCAACACAAGCAAGCACCGTGTAAGAAAATGTATATTTTTCCTTGAAAACCTTTCAGGAACACACTCTTGTATTGATTATGGTTTAAACCTCTTTACGTCGCTTAACTACCCATTTAATTACAACATTTTACCATTGTTTTACCTTATGGACATTAATCAATTTTCACATTTACTTGTCCATGTAATCCTTTACTGGAACATTTATTATTCATTCAAGTTAGGTTGTATTTTTCTCATATTCACCACACAACTCATTTCTCTACATGTTTCATTTTTCATTATCTTTTTCTCGAAATCTTCCAATATCTGCATATTTTAATGTGCTCCACACCACCGGTTATACTACCATATGCTCTGGCCAATGATTTTGGGTTTTTCACTTCAAGGCTTGAGCCCTCCTTAATTATCCCGATGTCATCCGAGTCCACATTAATGTTTATTAATATATATATTAAAAATATTCACATTATTCAACTTTTTCCTTTTTCCCAACCGAAGCCAAAATTCAAGATTTCATCCCAACTTGTGTTATACTTTAAAATCATCATTTCTTTTCCTTTTTACTCTAGCATTGATTTTATCACATAAATCATGTTCATTTAGGACCATTTTTCTTAACACTTTTTCCAATATTTTTATTTCATAAAAATGTTCCACTTTATGTAAAGTTACCAATTTACCCATTTATTTTCAAACTTGTCATTTCTCTCCATTTTCATAAGTGTTACTTTCCAAAACACCTTTAACTCATTAACACTTATTTAACAATTTTGGAATAACACACATTTCAAGTTGGAACTCTCAATATTTCATTACTTTATCTTTCAAGAAATTATTGAACATCTAAGACTACTTTATAAGAAAAAACCAATTTCTTTATTACTACATGTAGTCTTGAAACCTTACGATTTTCACATTTTTAACACCCTTTGCACACCTCTTAGGAGATGAAATTTATATTTTTTTATTACAAGTTATAACCCATTAAAAAAAACCATTAAACTTGTTTATGTGCTTATCATCAAAATACTACAAGTTTACATGCATGGGATAAAGGACTTTAAGTCTAAAAATTCAAGAAAATGAGCTTAACACATGATTTATTCAAGAAATCCCATAATTCTTGCAAAAATATATTTTTAAGACTAAAGGACATTTTTATTCTTTAAAACTTAAACAAATTTCCAACTTCAAAAAATCTTCATTTTTCCCGGAAACTCTAAAACATAGTTCACCCAAAATATCTTTAGCAAGATAAATGTCATTTTCAAAACATTTTATTCCTTAAAATGTTTAATATCAAATTTCTTACAATACAACATTTATCCCCCATTCTTGAATCATAGTATTTTTCTCAAAACCTTTGAAATCATTTATAAACCTTTTACACAAAATCTTAAGAAGCCATCTTCTTAACTCATGTACGCATTCTACTCTGAAAATTCTTGCTACAGGACTACTAATGTCCAAAATAAAATCTTAAACTAAGAGTCGAGTTTTTCCACCTCAAATGGAGCTCCAAAAATGGTGAATGAAGAAGAAGGGGATGGTAACCCCCACCTCCTAAGGTGGCCTCAAGGAGGTTGCCTATCTCCACAAGCATTGTTCATTAAAGTTCTAAGCAAACCCCCCCTCAAGGCTCCATAAAGTCCTACTTCTTCTTCTTCAAAACCCCCTAATAATAACTCAATAAATTCGTAGCCTACCCAATAATGGAGGAAATGGGTGTATAAGGCTTGTTTATGGCGAAATACTACTAAAATATGGTGGCATAAGGTAGGAACATGGTGGTGGCATGGTGGAATAGGCTTTGGGGAGATGAAATATCCTTGAAACTAGAGAGAGAGAGAGAGAAAGAGAGAGAGAGAGAGAGGGGGGGGAGAGAGAGAGAGGAAATCTGATGGATTTTGGTGAGGGAAGAACCTCCCCACCTATCTTCCTCTGCACACCCAATCGAACCAATAACCTCACTAAAAAACCAAGCCCCAAACACAAAATCCTGATTTTGGGTCATCTAAATTCACCAGGAGTCAACATGTCATTGACCCAAGGGTCCAAAATGCGACAGCACACTAGGGCAATCGATCTAAATTCTCTAAACACGTCGTTCGAACGAGAATGGGACCTTATTCGATCGAGATCTCAATCTCATTTGATCTCCCATCGAACGACCTTCTAATGAGGCCAGAAAACCTTATGCAGTGACAATCGTTAGATCCTCGTTAGAACCCAACTTCGAATGACATTGGATTCTCGTTTGAACCAACCTGATTCTCTTTTGTATGAAACAAAGATCTCATTCAAACGACTTTCAAATTCATTTGATCTTGCCAGATTATTAAAATCTCTAATTTCAGCCACAAACTTCCAACAATTACCATAAGGCCAAAGAATAATGGAATAGATATAAAAGCCCATATATTAATGATCCAATTTCCAAGGATTTCATACGATGATAATTTATACTGGAAAAATAATGAAATATTGGGCACGGGTATTACATAAAATCCCAAAGGTTATTGTGGTATTTCATTAGAATTCCTAGGCTAATTGAGATCTTTCACTTGAACAAGAAGAAGTTAGGTTAAATTGGCTTAATCTTGAAATTGAACCTTAATTATTGTTAGGTTCCTTTTAAAAATTGTAGAAATATGTTTCAAACATTAATATTTTTAATATTTTGTTGGAGGAGAGGTTTTTATTATGTTTTAGAGGCTTTAAGTTGGTTTGAGTTGGGTTAAATCTACCATGGACGAAGTTGTCAAGCTACAGGAGGAAGAATTGATTCCCAAGGCTGGGAATTGACTCCCAAGGCTGGGAATCGATTCCCTTCATTATTTTGGATTTTTGACTAAAGATGGAAATTATTACCTGTTTTTGGTGATCTATTCCCTTCATAAATTTGGCCTAAATTGTTTATTTAGCGAATTTTTCCTTTATTGACTTTTGGCTTAAATTATGAACTAGTTTCCTCTTAAGAACTTTAAAATAGATTATACTATATAAATAATGGGTTTTAGGGTATATACCTACTTAGAATTCTTAGTGATTGGGTTAGCTTTACAACATCGGGTAAGGAAGAAGGATTGGATCAATCATGGAATCAACGAGAAGGTGTTTCTAACCTATTTGGTAAGGTTATTATTGATTTAAATACGTACATGGATAGTATATTTGTGGGTCGATACATACACTTAGGAATATTGGGATTTAGGATGAAGTCTATATGACCCGTTAATTTTAAATATGTGTAATAACATAAAATAAAAGGAATCTTATGTATAACCCCTCGAGTAGGGTAATGGTTATTTTTGGGTGGTATTCATAAATGTTTACATGTTAGACAATACCTAGACTTTGAGAGCCTTGGGAGTTTGGGCGTATAATGTATATTATTGCTTGTATTTAAAGTGCATATTAATTAATAATGCAAAAGACATTATGTGTAACCCAATTGAGTAGAGTTTTCACTTATTTGTTTAACCCCATTGTGTAGGGTCGTACTTGTATATTGGACTTTATTTGTAAGCATTCCATTGTGTGGGAGCACTCATGGGGGACGTACCAAGAGGGACGTACGAAGTTGACAGTGCTTGTACCCCGATGAAACAGATGGGATTATCTTTGGCATTTACCCTGATGTTACAACAGACGTACCCATATCCCAAGTGGGAATAAATGGGTAGCCTTGGGTATAGGGGTGTGTTTCGGCCGGATCGGATCGAAAAATTCCTTGTCGAAAAAATTCTGATTTTTTCAAAAATAAAATAATTATTCCAATTTTCGATCCGATTTTTTTGAAAAATTGAAAAAAATTCTGAATTCGGAAAAATAAAAAAAAAATCAAAAAATTCTAAAATATTTTAAAAATCCAAAAATTTTCGAAAATTCCAAAATTTCAAAAAATAAATTATGGATTTTCGATTTCTCGAAATTCTCATTTTAAATAAACAAAGAAAATGGCTTAACCCAACGTGTATATACATGTGGATTTGGCCCATTTTTTCATTTGTGTAGAAGTTAGAAGGATACTCTACTTTTATAGAGCACATTTTGGAGCCCTCTCACTCTCCCAACCGATGTGGGATATGGGAAACTTTCAAAAAATCGGGAAAATATCAAAAAATTCAGAAATCGAAAAATAATTTCTAAAAAATCAAAAATAATTCGGAAAAAAATCAGAAAAATCGGATCGGCATATTTTCGGAATATCAAAAATTCAGAATTTTTTTCGATTTCCAATCTGATTATTTCGGAAAAATCGAAAATCGGAAATCGAAAAATCAGAAATCGGCAAACAAAAATTTCATTCCAAATTCGGAAAAAATCGGATCGAAAATCAAAAAAGTCGGAAGTCCGAAAAAAAAATAGCCCTACTTGGGTATGAAGGTCGTGTGATTTGAGGGGAATGTGTAGTTATTATCCATTGTTGTTTATTGAGTTTATAGGTTTGGGATGATATAACTATACATTATATGAGCAAGTGATCCCAAAGAAATCAGGATAGGCATTCGTACTTTATTTGTGGACTTGTGCATAGCCCGTGTGATTTGATTCGAGTTGTGCATACTCACGAATATTTTGGATTGTGTGATTTTTTATTACGGTACTTTAAGATGATTGTACAAGATTATTGTTTATATTAGCGATGTATAATTGTAAACTTATGACACGTGAATAATGTAAGGATATACTAGAGACGTATTTAATGAATTAGTGGCATGAGATTAGTAAAGGTTGATAAACTAAGGCAGACTACTAGAATCATAACTAGAGACTTTTATTGATATTATGATTAGTAAGTGAGTTGATACTAATGTAAGAGATTACCATAGAATAAGAGATTATTAATATAAGAAATGAACTTAAGAATGAGAAAGTAAATAATACTTAATTAAGAGATGGAAAAATATCACATGGGTATCATATGGGTTTGGAACTAGAAATGCATGCTTATTTAGGTTGTTTGGTATTGGTAATGTAAAATCAACTTAACATGGGAGGAAAATGTATTATTATTATTATTATTATTATTATTATTATTATTATTATTATTATTATTGTGGTCTAAATGTAGTTATATTCTTACTCAATATAGACTTGTTAGGCTTAATCCTTGTTGTCGAGTTATTTTCCACATGTTTAGGCCACAGTTGTTACCATAGACTTTAGTTGTTAGTTGGAGGATTTCGCTAACATAATTTCAACTCGTCTTATCTTTCCCAGGTTGTAGTGATTAAGCATATTCTGATTTATATTCATGTATCCATTTACTTTATGTTGTCATTCAGTTATATTATTTTATATTTCCTGAGTCAGACATTTGTACGAGATGTATTATGTTATTGGAGACTTATTCAGAGTTGGATATTGTATTGTTAAGATTTATTTTATTGTTATTGGGTGGTATCACATACATTTTATTTTGTTCATGATTTTATTATTCGTTATTGTTTTTCATTTGTATCAATTTATTTACTTCGTTATGCTGAGAATGTTACCAAATATATTTTATTCCTATAAATTTTGTATTGGACTTGATCAGTCTATATGTGTATTTTACAGGGTGTCACTATTGGTATCAAATCATTCAAGGTTCTAGTATATTAGGGTCTTGAGTGCGTCTTTAAGGACATAGTCCGTCACACTTATTATGTCATATACCGCTACAAGTTTGTCGAAGAATTAGAAAGCGTACATCTGCAATCGATGATCCGAATTTCAAAGTCTACTTCTATAATCATGCCCAACAAGGACGGATTTGGTAAATTTGTTTAAGTTCCATTTACATTTTACATTAAAAGTGTTGGGATATTTTTATGAAAAGAAAAATAATTTTTAAAATGATTTTAAATGATTTTAATCTTAAAAAGTTTCGGATAAATACTCCTGATCCCGTAAACAGTTTTGGTTTTTAAGGATTCCAAGTTATTTTTTTAAGGAGGATCAGTGACTATCGTTCAAACGACGTCACATCTCGTTTGAACGAGATGGAGTGTCGTTCGAACGACATAGTTTTTCGTTCGAACGACCGGTGTTTTTAGCCTACACGTCACCGCCTTAGATTTTATATAAATAAGGGTTCCAGGCTACTGTTTTTCGTGTGGGGAAAATACTGTTTCAATTAGAATACGTTTTTAGTGTTTTTTGGTTTATTCTCCATCACTTTGAGGGTTCAAAACTTGTTTAACAATTCACAAATCCCAATGCTTTTGTGTGAGTTGTTTTATGGAACCCAAAACATAGTTTTACTGGGTATTTTGCAATTGTTCGTACTTTGTTGGGAGATCTCTACAACTGAGAGTTGCGTGCTATTGTGGAGTGAGTCGCTATAAGGTTTATGATTACGTGTCATTGAAGATCTTTTGCATGTTGATTCTTTGTTGAAGACTGCGTGTCTGGACTACGTGTCCATTATGGTATAGTTGTGTGTGGAGCATTGTTGATCTGTATATCATTGTAATCCAATGTAAGTTGCGATTTACAATTATAGTGAAATAAAAAGGTTTTGCCCTGCGGGGATTTTTCCTGAACTATTGTGTCGCATATTTTATTTATGTTGGTTTGACACTTGCACGCACGTTGCTTATTGAGTTAAAGGGTTGTATTGACTTGATTCATAAATTGACTCTAATTAAATAAGTTCGTGATTGGAAATTGCGAATCAATATTGCACACTCATTCACAGCGTTCACTGCTTTTCTATATTCCATTCTTTGACTACTTTAGAGTTGTACCGTTTAGGGTTTGTACTCTTTATAATGATGACCACTAAGAGGGTTTAGCGCCATTGTTCCAAACAAACGATTTGAATATACCGAAGTGTATCGAGAGGGTTACTTTTTTAGATTTTCTTTATGAGACATCTCACGCATGAGGTTAATTTCGGTCGGGATTTAAGGATTGTAGGGCTTGAGACCTTTAATATATGCTTAGAATTTGGTTTAAGAGGAAGTGGTTCCACTCACCATTTGTAATGGCATCTCGATAAAGATCTAGAGACCTCATTAGGGAAAATATGTGGAATCCAGTATGAGGGGGAGTTCAACTATCTTACTCTTTCTTCACCAGAAGAGATTGATACAGAAGTGAAGAAAGGTATTCGCGTTATCAACATCCATATGAGAAGACATTTTTCGTTGGTAGAAATCTTATGTGAAGTATTCAATGGGAATTATTGGATAACCATTATTTTCCACTAATGCTTAGGTGGTTCAAGTTTCCCTCTTAAATTGCCAGGATCATCATAACTATCTGAAGGATACAGTTCCTAATATTAAGAAGATTAGGGTCAGACTAGTCCTGGAAGACTAGAGATGGTGTATTGTTAGGACCTCATTAGCATAAAGAACCACACAAGGGGAGTAAACCCTAAAAGGTTTTTAGGATTAGATAATTAGAGTTATTATGGACATTAAAGCCAATAGAATTATAACCAACTGGTCCATGACCAATGAGAACAAGGATGACGATGCTAGTTTTAGTAGAACTGACCGTAGAGATAGGGTGAATAGTGTCGTCAATAGATCCACCATTTTAATAGTTCCTTTATAGGAAATCATTTCTCTTGTGGTGAGTGAGACCACTTAATTATATACGCCTTAAGGGTAACTAGTTTTATTAGGGTAACACCAGGGAGTGCTACAATTATGCTTATGGCCCTCATGCAAAAGTATCTTATCATTATTATATTATTAGTTCGTTTACTCTAATTTTAAGATGTAGAATCACTGAGATTTCTTTATATATGGATATTCCAGCGATTAGGGGTGTTGCCTTATGTCGTGATCATGGAGACATAGCAATTTGTTTGGCCTGCTTGGCTCTGCCACTTTGTTGATTTAGACATGTGATCTTGAGAGTTTAATATGGAGCGATGATTGGTGGATATGTATTACGCTTATACTAACTACCATTGGTAGGCTTTTTATTGTCGTTTTAGGGAAGGGGATGTTTCTTATAGTTATGCATATGCTCGGTAGAGGGTCAAACACACACTTGTCTATATATAAATGTAAGCACATCAAAGGATGTTACGTTTTCGTAAATATATTACCCTCATTCCAAGATTCTTCCAGTTTCATTAAAGAGGTACCTAGTTATCGCCTACATGAGAGATTAATTGTAGCCTTAGTGTTAGCACTAGCATTAAGCCCGTAGCGAGGGAATATTACTTGGTTGTCCCCGTTTGAAACGACAGAGTTGTAGGAGCACGAACAGTGTCTTTTGATCTAAGAGTTGGAGTCGGTTTTGCATTAATGAGGGGAAAGATCTAGTCTTCATTGTTATAAATAGACGATTCGCTAAGTTTGTGTGGATCACCGGGAGCTGGCAAGGTCACAATACAGAATAAATATTTATTATCGCATATCAATGAGTTTTTGGAACAATTGAGGGGATTATTTTTCTTTTGAAAATTAAATTGATCGAGTCTATTGCCTAATGGGGATTCGGGAAGAGAATATTCTAAAAATATCTTTTCTGACTCCGTATGGAGCATACGTATTCTAGGTCATGCCATTAGGTTGACCAATGCTTCAGTAATGTTCGTGATGTTGATGTGTAGTGTATTTTGACCAAATATAGATCAACTCATTGCTCTGATTATTGATGACATTTTGATGAAGCATGAGCATTCATAGTAATAGTGGTCATTACACTTGATATTATTCGGGGTTGGTTCAAACTCAAGCATTGAATTCTTCTACCAGGAGATGGTAAGCATTGAATTCTTCTACCAGGAGATGGTATATAAATGTTGCCTTATGATGATCTCCCATTAATAGAAACATCTCTTCATCACTGATCTTCCTGGTTATATGGAACCCTTGCAGTGAATTTCAAACATGATTAGTGATTCCCAAATATACACACGGAGTTCTGGATTATTACACCACAAAACATGTCTCAATAATATAGGATAAATTACCATTTTCATTCTTCTTCTATAAGAAGAAGAGGAAATTCTTCTTCTAAAGTCCTTCATGATTTGCAGACCTAACGTCTTCTTACCTCCACCTTGGGGCTTAAAGTTTTTCTTTACAACTTTAGGTTGTCCTTGAAACTTTTCTTTCTTCTTCTTCTTTACTTTCGAAGCAGAAGCAGACGGGCATTTCTCACTAACCTGAACCACACCCTTATGCCTATTGATATTTTCCGCAGCGTCAAGTTCTTTAAGTGGTTGCACCAAAGAGTAATCAAACTTGTTCATAGAATTGTTTAGGCAAAAATGTTTAAAGAACTCCGGCAATTATTAGAGTATGAAATTAACTTAGGTTTCCCTACCAATTTTAGATCCAAGCACTTTTAGTTATCCTAAGATGTACATCATCTTTAGAATATGCTCACAAACGGGAGTACCCTCATGCATCTTAGTATTTACCCGCCTTTTCATAGCATCTAACCTTACAGGATGGTTTTAATCGGCAAACATATCCGTGGGGTTTCAAATCATTTTGTAAGTAGTGGACATTGTTGATGTTCGTGTTGAAACACACTAGTCGTAGACGCTAATATGTATCCGCGAGCCATCTGATAAGTACTTTTCCACCTCCAGTAAGTCTTGCCATGGGGGACTGAATATAGAGAACACCGATACTACTATGGAGACATTTTTTATGAGGTTGGTATCATCGTTAAAGATATGGGCTTAGGAGAACTTCAAAACTCCTCCGAAAATAATGAGATCCAGGAGACCACCTCTAATAATGACATTTGATCAGGGTTATCTATGTCTACAGAACCATCGCCTGACATGCCAAGCGTGATAGAAAACCATGTTCTAGCAACAGTGGAACAAATGTCCACCTATGCCTAAGACTTACACATGGACAAACGATAAATATATGACTTTATGTCTCAAACTAAGGCCAAAACTCATAACTGGGTTCCTAAGAGCTCAAAATTAGTCCATATCAGGTATTAGTCCAAAGTGGTAGCCTCAAAGACAACACCGCCTACCAAAAGTCCCACATCATTAGTTGATCTTCTACTTTATCTAGAAAAGTCTTACCATAAAAACTAAGAAAAACTCATGATTTCTCAAGAAGAAAGGTTGTTTTCCTGACCAAGTTAGGTCGACACACCACTACTTTGAACCCAGCTAGTAAGAAGAAATACCCCCTAAAAAGTTTCCACACCACCTCTGTTGGAAACTAATAAAATTAAAGAGCAACTTCTTTGAACGTTAGCCAACATCACTACCTGGGAACTATTATCCACCCCCAGAGAGAATCGATTCGTCCTCACCCATTTACTATCCAAGGATTCAATGCCTATGGTTCTAACTCCAAATGAAATCGAATCCATAACCATGAAGAAAGACCTTAGCTTATTCGATAAAAATCTCCACATACTGGGATATAATGAGTGATCTAGACTGCACGTCACCATTGAGGCTCGTGGATAGATTGTACCCTTAGTACTTATGGACAATGGGTCCACTATCATCGTATGCCCTTCCCACACTGCCACATATATATAATAAACTTCCTTGGAATTTACACCATCCTCTATAGCCACCAGGTCCTATGACAACACTCTCTGGGAAGTCCTAGGGGTCATCACCCTCATTCTCACAATAGGATCAAGTTTGATGTGGAATTTCAAGTTCTTAACATCTCACCTAGATACAACCTCTTTCTCAAGATGGCATGGATACACACCAAAAGGATGTTACCCTCATCATTGCACATGAAAGTCAGGTTTTCATTTGCCATGGAGGTCAGTCCAAGGGGACAACAATTGGGTCATAGTTACTAGCACTAGTACCATTCCTCTCATGGATACCCACTACCATAGTAGCGACATCTGCCTCAGTGGATTCTGAGTCATCCCACTTTCTCACATCATTCAAAAGGAGTCGGTTATTCGTAGTATAGTTGCTTGAATCATCCATAAAATGGGATATATGTCAGGGACTGGAGTTGGAAGAAGCCAAAAAAGAACCCTTGAGGTCATCACAGCCACATAATATAAATTAGAGTTTATTCTCGAGTATACTACTAATAGCAAAACTCCAGGACCCAATCCCAAAGACCCCAATCAAGGGAGGAATGATCGCTTCCCTATCCAAGGAGATGGTTTTTATTATCACAGACTCCCCAAGCCAAGGTAGGATTAAACAAAGAAATACTTGCAACTAGAGATGCATATCCTTTACGAGGAAAGATTATACGTAGATTACGATCATATCCATAAGGTTAGATAGAACGAGTTCAACATCTCATGGATCACTGAGAAAGACAGAAAGACCTTCGAGCCTAAACTATTATGGGGACTAACCATGCTATTTAGAGGTGAATTTTTCTTGATATCCATATTGGGAATCTCGGAGTTAAGTAATGCCCCAACTCGAATTTAAGGGTTACCTGTGGTCAACCCGATCTGACCTGAGCATTAGGTGTGAAGTGCAATGAAATGACCTATATAAGGTTGCTAGTCCAGTTTTATTTAATTAATATTTCACTTATTTCATGTGAAGTTTCTATTTCAAATCAATCTACGTGAGAGCTACTAATGAAAATAAAAGGTAATACTTACCTATATAACTCCCTCAAAATACAAAACAGCACCCCACCTTCTGTAACAAAAATGAGGGAATGAGTCGAATGTCCAATGGGAAATATACAATAATGTAATATAGAATTGAGCGAGAGGAAGGAGACTCTAACACGTTATATCTACGTGAACATGCAAGTACTATATGTGTATATATATATATATATACTTACATGCATGAAACCGTTTATTTCGAAAAATTTATTTACCCCGATTAATTCACCTCAATCTTAGGAAACAACTCACCTTTTCTTTTCTTGACATTTATTCCTTGATTTAACTCACCCGGTTAAATACTCAAAACAAATATGTCTTGTTTAAGGAAAATAATTTATTTTCAAGAAATTTCCCCTTTATTTAAACTAATTCACGTTGTATTTTCATTAAAATTCACCCTATTAACACACGCAACACTGTGTAGAAAATACTTGTTCTCCTTTTGAAAACCTTTCATTAAAACACCCTAATGTTAATTAAGGATTAAACCATTTTAGGTTCCTTGATTACCCATTTAATTAATGCACATTACCCTTCCTTTACTTTATGGACATTTTCACCACAAAACCCATTTCTTGACATGTTCCATATTCCTTTATCTTTTTCTCAGAATCTTCCAATAACTTCATACTTTCACGGGCTCTACACCATTGGTTATGTGTAGCATATGCTCTAGACAGTAGTTTTGGACCTTTAACCCCAGGGCTCAAGGACCTCCTTAATTATCCCAGTGTCATCTGAGTCCTTATTAATGTGTGTTAACATTAAATTAATGCCCACCTTTTTCCACTTTCCCTTTTCCCGGCCGAAACCAAAACCCAGGGTTTCACCCCAATTCATGTTATGCTTTTAAAAAATACCATTTCTTGTGTATTTTACTCTAACATTGATTTTATACCAAAATCATGTTCATTTATGACCTTTTTGTGTAATACCTTTTACAACATTTTTATTTCATAAAAATATTCCACTTTACGTAAAATTACCATTTTACTCATTTGTTTCCAAACTTGTCCTTTTCTTCTAATTTCATAAGTGTAAATCTCCAAAGAATATTATTAAATTAAACGGACCAACTTCTCAATGTTTTAACCCATTAACACTTATTTAAAACATTTTCTAACCATTTTCCAAGTTACACACTTCTTCACTTTCTTTATCAAAGAAACCCAAATACATTTGACGACTACATTATGAGAAAATGACATTTTTCTTTTATTAATACAAGTAGTCTTATAACCTTATGCTTATCACACTTGCAACATCTTTGTCACATAGTTTAAGGGTTGAAATTTCTAATTTCTTTATTTCATGTTTAATTCCAATAAAACATTCGTTACACTTGATTATATGTTCATCATCAAAACGCAACAAGTTTATATGCTTGAGATGATGGATTTTAAGTCCAAAAATCCTATCAAACGGGTCTAACATTTGATTTACTTTAAAAATTCCATAATACTTGCATATTACATTTTTCAAGACTAAAGGATATTTTTATTCTTCAAAACTTCAACAACGTCCAATTTTGTTTTTATATAATCTTCATTTTTTAATAAAATTTAACATATTTTTCACCCAAAATATCTTTAGCAAGATAAGTATCATTTACAAACAATTTTTTTCCATAAAATGTTTAACCTTAAACTTCTTGAACCATATCCTTTTTAACATTCTTGAAATCCACTTTTTATTCCATTTATTTTTTCATCACAAGAATTATCCTTTCCAGCCAAACATGCAACCTACTATTCCAAACTCAACTATAAGTCTAATACATAGAAAATATGAGTTCTAAGCTAAGAGTTGATTTTTTCCCACCTCAATGGAGCTCCAAAAAATGGTTGGATGGGGAAGAAGATGATGGAAACCCCACAACTCCAAAGGTGGCCTCAAGGAGGTTGCCTATCTCCACAAAGCATGCTCCAAGCAAATCCTCCTTCAAAACTCCATAAATTTTTACTTGTCTTCTTCTCCAAAACCCCCCCAACAACACCTCCAAATTTCGTAACTTTGTTCATCTAGGGAGAATATAGTTGTATTAGGTGGTATTAGATAGATAGATATATGGTGGTGGCATGGTGGTTTGTCGTGATTGGAGGCAAGAAAATGGTGAAAAATGGTGGAAGACCCACCCCCTCTCTCTTTTTCCCATTCCAAATAGCCCACAAAGAACCCAAAAAATCCTTACAAAAATACCCCCAAACCTAAAAATCCCGATGTTGACCAATTTGGGCTCACCAGAGCTGACACCTCATCAATCCAACGGCCCAAAATGTGACAGCACACAAGGGTAGCCTATTTTAAAATTTTATGTTGCTCTCGTTGGAATGAGGATGGCCTCTTGTTCGAATGAGAATGATCTCTTGTTCGAACGAGAGTGGATTTTCATTTGAACTAGTATTCAGTTGTGTTTCACTCGATCCTAATTCAATCTCCTCTTTCGAACAACCTTGGGTCCTCGTTCGAATGGCATGTACCCTCAACTCGTTTGAACCAAAATTTTCCCATTTTCTCAAATTTTACCCAAAAACTTTCGATAATATTCATCAAGACTCCAACAACAATCAAAAGAATATATAAAGACAATTACAATGATCCAATCCCAAAGGTTTCCATATTACTATAATTTATACGGGGGGAATAATGAAATATTAAGCACGCGTATTACATTATTCCCTCCTCAGGAAATTTCATCTCCAAAATTATCGATTCGACGATTTCTTAAGTTCGTGGGATTTACCAACTCCCATTATAAGTCATAAAAATCCTCCATGACCAATCATCAAAGTCCCCACTAGCTAAGATAACATCACACACCTTTACTCAGGATTGTCACCAAAAGCCTAATATAGGACATGCTCTGATGCTCACCAATATGTTAACCATTTATCTCGAGTCTTCACTCACTTGATGATCATGCATAAACAAGTCCCAATACTACCTTTCCTAATACCCAAATCAGGTTAGCGCCTCTACGGGGCAACTTTCTCTAGTGATCGATACTCACCCAAAAGTGAACCGTAATACAACTAATCTTCCAATTCTTCATCAAGGACCGTTTTGAATATAAGAACTACAAATTCTAAGTTTCCTCAATCCTCAGGTCATCATGACCACATAACACCATATTTTAATTCACTCACTCATTGGAGCAACGCACCAACAAAATAATCATCACTCACTCATCCAACACCTTTCGCTGCATCACTCTGATGACTCTGGAATTACATTTGGCGTCTCACTTGGAGAACTCACTTGAGTATCGCACCAATTCAGTCATCAAGGTAAAGTAACACTATGTGCTAGGTTTCTTTGGGTTCTAACACTATACAATGTCCTCATGTGACCATCACGCTCGTTACAACCAGGGCCACTGATTGTTATTCCGACGAGTTGTAAGGTCATTACTCCTAACGAAAGCAATTACTACGAGAAAATCGTGCGGTTAAAAGCACAACCACCTATACACTGAACTTTGTACAATAACAAAAATACTTCATATCGGGGCACACCCAATTATTAAGCTCCCTTGAACATGTCAGGTCAACCCGCATTCTACTAGGCCCAATCGTGTGGTACCATGATATGGTACCACTTTGAGCTATCACATTTGTGGGAATACAAATCCTCGATTACTGGAATTGAAAGGGATACACACACAAGAGTCAGAGGAACCAACAACGATTTTGAGAGAATTCCCTCCATACGCATCAGACTATGGTTTACAAAAAGAGAACCTAGGTTTCCTGCTTTAAAGTTTATGACTCCTACCAGACATTCTTGTAGGTACTAACTTAACCATTCACCTTGGTTCGAATCACCAACTTCAAATAATAGAATGACAACCATTCATTTGTATCAAATGAAGGCAACATACAAGCATGTTGTTCCCTAAAAATTCAAGCGCCAAACTTCCCTCCTTAGAAGTAAGACCATCTCCCTTACATCCTTGAAACACATGAACCACTCCAGTTGGCAAATGTGTAATGAATTATCTAAACTAACCTTGTCCATCTTATCGATGACGATGTCACTAACCTACTACACCTAGGACACTGCATGCATTATTATATCATGATTACAACCCCGAAGTCTCCTTAGGAAATAACCCATTCATGAGAGACATTCACCATATTATAATCTCTAACTATGAGAGTTTATTACTAACCGTATTCCCAAGTTCTACCTAAACTAAACTACTAATATTATTCCCAGGTTCTACCCGAACTAAACTCATTTGATGTCCACATTGGTTGCCATTTGGTATTCTAAGGGTAAGAACCACAAAGGTCTATATCTTCTGCTTCATTCTTGCTTAGAAATACATGCCAAGAACTAGTCCCTATATTTATAGGGTTATCATAGATTACACTATCGATACACACCAACATTCTAATCATTCTTCTATATACCCCTTTAGGGTGCCACTTTCAAGTCTCAATATGGCCTCGTCAATCTAAGTCCCGAATACATTGTAATCTTTAAATTTAAGTGTCACACCGCCCACACTAGTCATTACATGACACCCGAGCATCACATCCACTTGCGAAACAAACTTCTAATTTCTCTTAGAAGGTTACATCACACATATGTGCCAATTCGAATAATAGCACCCGACACGTACACTATTTGATTCTTTTGAACCTTGACCAACCTGAGATATCACCTGACCCTCAAAACAATCATTACTAGAACACTAACACTTGTTCTTTCTATACCTAACTGGTTCCCCTAAGGGAACAAAACATACTCCATGTAAAATTCCTCAATACCCAAAAATATGTCACCATCCATGTCTATCTTATTGTAGGTGCACTCTATAAACCTTTTAATGCCCACATCGTGATTACTAGGTGCTCGTGAGGACAGTAGTCTACGAGCTTCTACATATGGTGCACTTTAACGATTAAACACCTTAAGACATGAAAACAAGTATATTTCTATTCCTCAATGACGCCACACATAATTAGTCCTACGGACACTCCAAGATGCCCTTAACCCACACGCACACTGGGATTACCTCTCATCTAGCCATTACTTAGGCTGCTAAAACAGGCCTTGACACATAGATAATAATCTTATCTCTCTTCTAAACGGATGTGACCATAAGCCAAGTACTAAATAATAACTAACACTACTAAGGATTCTCACAGGATACAAGACATCGCATACAACCTATAAACATCTAGGTCTACATTACCGGCATCACTAGAGATCCCATTCCACAAAATTGCATCTTATCTCCTAAATCTTGGCATGGAAGACTATCTAGATTTCACTCCCGAGTCTCCTAAATGGTCATTATTTCATAAGCAATATTCTATCTTAATTCGTCCGTAACTCTTATGATCATACCTTTCGAGGTATGATTTTCTATAAACAACCACCAACACACTTATCCTCAATAATTACATTTTACCGACTTAAACTGAGTACATATCCCCAAGTGTTGATCAGCACGGTTACTCATGTCTATCAAATCACCGACTGTCATACAACACGACACTACCTCAAGGATTAAATTTTCCTAATTACATCATCGTTATTATCCATCCAAAAGTACCTCATCCCGAAACTCAATGCATTCCTATCACAACCAACACTGCCTAGGCATGACACTCTAGTCACCTAATCTCCATAGTTGGCTCTATTAAATAATGTTTCAAATTAAATGGACATTGTAAAAAGTGAGTGTGTGATAAGTGATTAAATTCATAAATTTCTACTTTGGCACACTTATTTAATTAGAGTCAATTTTTAAACCAAATTAATTCTGCCCCTAAACATTAAACTACGTGTGTGCGTGTGTCAACCCATAAATAAATAAAGCATGAAACACAAATTTCAATAAAAATCCCCGCAGGGTCTTTTTGATGAAGAACTTGATTAATTCGTGTAAGGACACAATTCTCTGATTTAGTCTTAATGTAGTTTTGCATCAATTTCGGATAAAAACGTTTGAGTCATAGGATAGAGTTCAATTATATCCATTCAAGCCTATGACGTGTTTTTTGAAGACGTAGCGGCCAAGATATTAAAGCTTCACCAACTTCCGGTTTAATATGCCTCATTTCTATGTCAACAACATTGGTTCCATTGCTCCTAAGGTATGAATGCATTTTGAATATATATATATATAGGAGCTTGGAACAATTTTTCATTGGGTGAATTTTATTTTAAAATGTTATTTTATTTTCAGAAAGATTTTATTAAAACTTTAAAATAAAGTATATAAAGTTTGTGGGCTAAAAATATAAATTTACACGTTCTGGAAGTTCGTTCGAATTGTCATTCTAACGAGGTTGTCGTTCGAACGAGAATGTCGTTCGAACGAGGTATGCCAACGAGTTCCCATATTGGCCAGTGGAATGTCGTTTGAAGTGTCGTTCGAACGAGAATGATGTTCCAATGAGATTTCTAATGAGTTCACACTGGAACTTCGTAGAAGGCTAGTTCGAACGAGACTTCGTTCGAACGAAAATCTCGTTAGAACGAGTTTTGGCGGGAACAGTTATTTTGACAGTTTTAAGTAGTTTTTTCCACTTTCCCACTTCTTTCCCATTAACTTTTTACCTGATTAATTAAGTGCGAAAACCAACTTTTTCTTTTCAACCTTTTCACTATCCTCGATCTCCTAGAGAGAGTTTTGAGAGCTTATTCTTCTAAGAAAAAGTTCATGTTTTGAGTGTCTATTTTTCAAGAAAAAATCATTTAACACTCTTGTTTTCACATATCTTGTTTATTTCAAGTATCAATATATATACATCTTGCTTGGAGTGTTTTGGCACCGGTTTATCTATACATCTTAAAGAAGAGAAGTTTGGATTTGCTTCTACATCCCTCAAAGAATAAGTCAATTATTTTGCTGCGGCATTCTCACATGGTGAAAGGCACCATGTGTGGTTGACGGTGTACCTATTGTCTCATTGGTGGATTCCAAGATTCTAGTGGAGCTCCGGGGTTGTCTACTAGGCAGAGGTGTTTACAAGAAGATGTGTCAAGGCTTGAAAGGGGTCGAGTCGAGGAAGTAATTCATCTATCTTGTAATTTGTAAAACCATAATTAGAGGACTTAAGGCTAGGGTCGTCCGAGGTTTTTTTCCGTTGTGGATTTTTCCTCGTACATCGTGGCGTAGTGATTCATTATTTAATTTCATCTTGCTATATCACCTAGAACGCATGCTTAGGTAAAAAGATAAAATTTGTTTAATCACTACTTGTTTATTTTGGTGCTAAATTAAATTTGGGTAATGTGGAGTTAATTCAAGTCATTAATTTAATGCGTTAAGATTTGGTTTGGCCTAACTTGATTAAATGAAAAATATGACTTGGGTAAATTTCTAGGACTTGGGTTAATTAATTGTGTTTAAGTGAAATCAAATTGTGTGTGTGTTCCATCATATTTCACTTAGGTTTAATTTTAATTTGAATAGAAATTAAAATTTATTAATTTGTTTAATTGAACCATCATCTCTCTTCCGCATATTTAAAAGGAAATTATCTTTTTGATAAGATTTAAAAATTGGGGACCTCGTGTTCCAACAAGTGGTATCAGAGCATTGAGTAAGAAAGCTATCACTTTTCAAATTGGTATCAAAGCCGGAGCGTTAATTTATCGCATCAAAGATCCATTTTTCGTCTTTTATAATTTTTGTGCTCCTTGTATTTTTAGGTGGTTCAATTTTTTACTCACTCTCATTTTTTTTGTATCTCTCGATGGGACGTCTTAATGATAATTTATCTTTTTCTAATGATAATGATGTTTTTGATATTCGAGAGGAATTTAATGGGCTTAATATGTGTAATGAAAAATTAAGAGAATTAAATTCGAGATTTGCAAAAAGAATTAAATTTCTTGAAAATAAAAATTCTTGTTTTAAAGCTAAAATTGAATTTTTGCAAACCTCGCTATCTCAAAAAGATATTTTTCGTGAAAAGCACATGGACATAAATCACAATTTTAATATTTTAGAAATGTCCAAGAAAGAGAATGATAGTCAAGAAAAGACTCTTAGGGACAAGTTTGCTCACATTGAGGGGGAGCGTGATAACCTTCTAGGCGTTATAGAAAATTTAAAGAAGGAGTCCCGTAAATTTGAGGAGTCTAATTTATTACTTGAGTCCAAAATTTTAAAAATGAAAAATGATTTACTTGACTCGAGTAATAGTTGTAATGGTGCTAGCTCATCTTGTTCAAATACTTCTGTTGCTAAAGTTAAGACCATTGTTTGTTTTAGATGATCAACTTTATCCAAGGAATTTAGAAAAGGTCACACCTTAGGTAACATTCCTCGTGTTTACACATGCTTGCATTGTGGTAGGAAAGGTCACCTTAGGTCATTTTGTTTTGATCTTAAAAGAATCCCTAGGAAGTCTATGTCTAGCATATCATTAGCTTCCAAATACCATAATTTTAAATATACATCTATATGGGTTTGGAAATCATTTTTAGACGCGCTAGATATTAGATTTGTCCATTCTCATTTGCTTTTACATGAAACATCACTTGCTAAATCTAAAGGTTGAATGTGTTAGTTATTTGTATACTCTAGCTATTAGTGCTTCATATTATATATCGTTGCTAGTGTGTGCATGTTTAATCATTTTCTAGTCTATTCTCCATGCTTAATCACATGCTAGAATAATGATTTTTGTTTATCTTTTGTATTTTACTTCTTTCATTTTGCTTGCATTAAATGAAAAATACAAAAAGATTTTTGTTTATCATTTGTGTTTTACCCTTTTCGTAATTTACGCTTAATGAAAAATACAAATGATTTTTGTGTCTTTTGAGTAAATATTTTTTATTTTTGGTTTAAAAACTTTCAAAAACTCAAAAAGATTTTTTTTGTGTGTTTTTTAGTTTGACACACTTTATGTGGCATACACTTGTGTCAGAATCCCATCTTTTACGCTCCCATGTGGCTAGAACTTTTGGTTAAGATTGTCAATCCTTAAAATGTTCTTTACCATGCTTATATGGAGTAGTTGGATTTTTTGTTGCTTAAATGGATTCTATTTTTATATGCCTCTATCCACACATGCATGAGCTCATTTGAAATTTTAACTCCATGTGTATATTTGAGCTTTGTGAGGTGTTCTCCTACCAATCTTGCCATCTACATATTTGTGACCTAGGAGGATTAGTGCATGTCAAACTCCGTTGCCCGTGATATTTGTGTGAAATATAAAAAATGATGTATATAAATGTGCACGGGGAAGGGCTCCGAAAGGATTTATTATCTTTTGCGAATAGTAAGCCACCATTTGTTTGGACCTAAAAGAAATACGTAGTCCAAAGGCCTAAAATAAAATATGGCATTAAAAATAAAAATAATTGTCAAGTCCTATGTTTAATTGATATATTCATTCAAAATATATATGCTTATTGAGGGAGATTGGATGGTATATCAACGGTTTGTACAATGTACGTTTATCCTTGTTGCTTTTTCAATGCCATGACTCTATTGGTTTTTAGAATCATTAACATGCTAGGCTTGTATGCATTGTGTATGTTTGTTCATTGAGTTCAATCTATATTGTAACATGAGGTTATATTCAAATCTGATGAAGTTTGCAATCATATGAGAACTTTGTGAACATGTTTTAAGTGATTGGGTCTAAATTTAATCGTTACTAGTTCACACCCCAATACTTTCGTTTCCATATGACACATTTTTACCATACGAGTATCTTATTTTGTGTCATTTGTGTGTTTATATTTATATATATGTGCGTGTGCATCTTTGGTATATCTAGAGTATGTATATATACGATATTTTTATTTGATCTTTGCCTTGCTTTCAAGTCCATCTATGCTTTAATTCATAATTGGTATCTATCTAATTGCATTCTTTATTGATATCACATGCTTAATACTTTATGTATCATATAGGTGTCATTTTCTTGCATCTTAGTTGATATTCGTTATTATTTGTTGGATTAGTTATGATTTTGTTGCCCATGTGCTTTAATGTAATCATCACTTCGCACTATTGCATGTTTAGCTTGTTATCCCATTCTATTCATCCCTTGTTTAGTTTAGGGGAGTATATGCTTTAATTGGGGAGATAAGTTATGTTTTGATTCTTTAGCCTTTGTCTATTCCTGAACAAAAAGGGGGAGAATGATAGGGGAGAAGTGGTATCTAAACCTATTATAATCGTATCTTAGTTTAGGGAGATTTATCTTAGGGGGAGACATCTTTCTAAGTAGGTCAATTGTTTGATAAAGGGGAGAATCAATTTAGGGGGAGTACTTATTTTAATTGCATTTCATATTTTGACATTCCCTATGCGTTTGATAGTTTACTTAAGAGTGCATGAATTCTTCTATATATGGCAACTTTCTTCATCGACAAAGATAGTGATCCTTGGGTCTTGTGTCAAGTTTGGGTGGGATGTTTTTTTTAGTCTAGTGAGCTTGACGGCCCTTTAGGATTTTTTTTTGTTTTTTGTCCCGGAATAGCCAAAGGGGGAGATTTGTAAGGATATAATTCTCCTATTGAGCCTTAATGTAGTTTTGGCTCAATTTCGGACAAAAATGTTTGAGTCATAGGATAGAGTTCGATTGTATCCATTCAAGCCTATGACGTGTTTGTTGAAGACGTAGCGGCCAAGATATTAAAGCTTCATCAACTGTCGGTTTAATGTGCCTCGTTTCTACGTCAACAACTTTGGTTCCATTGCTCCTAAGGTATGAATGCATTTTGAATATATATATATATAGGAGCTTGGAACCATTTTTCATTGGGTGAATGTTATTTTAAACTGTTATTTTATTTTTAGAAAGATTTTATTAAAACTTTAAAATAAAGTATATAAAGTTTCTAGGCTAAAAATAGAAATTTATACTTTCTGGAAGTTCATTCGAATTGTCGTTTGAACGAGTTTCTCGTTCGAACGAGAATGTCATTCGAACGAGGTCTGTCAACGAGTTCCCATATTAGCCACTGGAATGTCGTTCAAAGTGTCGTTCGAACGAGAATGATGTTCGAACGATATTTCCAACGACATATCTAATGAGTTCACACTGAAACTTCGTTAGAAGGCTCATTCAAACGAGACTTCGTTCGAACAAAAATCTTGTTCGAACGAGTTTTGACGGGAACAGTTATTTTGGCAGTTTTGAACAGTTTTCCCACTTTCCCACTTCTTTTCCCACTAACTTTTTACCTGATTAATTAAGTGCGGAAACCAACTTTTTTTTTCAAATTTTTCACTATCCTCCATCTCCTAGAGAGAGTTTTGAGAGAAAATTCTTCCAAGAAAAAGTTCATGTTTTTTGTGTCTATTTTTCAAGAAAAAATCATTTAACACTCTTGTTTTCACATATCTTGTTTATTCCAAGCTTCAATATATATACATCTTGCTTGGAGTGTTTTGGCACCGGTTTATCTCTACATCTTGAAGAAGAGAAGTTTGGGTTTGCTTCTATATCCCTTAAAGAAGAAGTCAATTGTTTTGCTGCGGCATTCTCAAATGGTGAAAGGCACCATGTGTGGTTGACAGTGTACATATTGTCTCATTGGTGGATTCCAAGATTTCGGTGGAGATTCGGGGTTGTCTATTAGGCGGAGGTGTTTACAAGAAGATGCGTCATGGCTTAAAAGGGGTCGAGTCGAGGAAGTAAGTCATCTATCTTGTAATTTGTAAAACCATACTTAGTGGACATAAGGCTAGGGCCGTCCGAGGTTTTTTCCCGTTGTGGGTTTTCCCTCGTACATCGCGGCGTAGTGATTCATTCTTTAATTTTATCTTGCTATATCACCTAGAACACATGTTTAGGTAAAAAGATAAAATTTGGCTTAATCACAACTTGTTTATTTTGGTGCTAAATTAAATTTGGGTAATGTGGAGTTAATTCAAGTCATTAATTTGATGTGTTAAAATTTGGTTTGGCCTAACTTGATTAAATGAAAAATATGACTTGGGAAAATTTCTAGGACTTAGGTTAATTAATTGTGTTTAAGTGAAATCAAATTGTGTGTGTGTTCCATCATATTTCACTTGGGTTTAATTTTAATTTTAATAGAAATTAAAATTTGTTAATTTGTTTAATTGAACCATCATCTCGCTTCCGCATATTGAAAAGGAAATTATCTTTTTGATAAGTTATAAAAATAGGGGGCCTCGTGTTTCAACAAGTGGTATCAGAGCATTGAGTAAGAAAGCTATCACTTTTCAATTCGGATCCGTCTTAATGTAGATTGCTCTTGAATGCTCTTCGACAGTGTAGTAGTATATGACATAATAAACTGATAACAGAGATATAAAAATATGTCCCTACAAATCTCCCCCTATGTCTATGCCGGTACATACATAAAAATATCTGAATTATCAAATACCAAAATGCCTATACAAATCTACCCTCCCATGAATAAATTTACATGTTCTCAAACTGTTCTTCAAAACATCTTCGTCAAATCTCAAAGCGTTTCTCATCAGGGTGTGCATTATAATGATCTTTAATATTCGTACCTACATGTAACACCCCTCTTAAAATAATAACGGGTGGCCAGCCCTATACTACATTAAATCAGGAGTTTCAGATGGCTCAGTCTCAACACCAACTGTCGATACAAATATAATATAGACTAACTACCCGATATCATATAAGCGAGATGTTAAAATTAAATAAAATATGCAACAGACAATAAACCAACACGATAAAACAACTAATAAAGGAAAGAAAAATGCATACAAGAACTATGATAAAAGAAATGCTAGAATAAAATGAAATAAATAACTACAACCGAATAAACCTCAAAGAAGTAAACCCGAATAAGTTGTCGGGTCACAGCCAATACAATAACTGAAATGGAATAAATATTCACATCTATAAATATCCCTTGGGTATAAACCCGATATACAACATGAATCCTACCTAGATTTTTAAAGAAGTAGGAAGCGACTACAAGCTAAGTCCCGCAACAGTCCGCAACTATCACGGCTCTCAAGACTCTGGAGAGAGGGTCATCCGGCATCCATGCGGTAGGATACCTGTAGTAACATATATATATATATATATATATATATATATATATATATATATATATATATATACACAAGCAGGAGAGAAAAGTAAACGGGTCAGAGCCCGAGTTGTGAAAAATATTTAGCATGTGTGTTAACCGTGCATAATAAATATCGGTGCACGTATTTCATAATTAAAGTGGAATCGCACTCTCGTGAAACCCCAACTCACCTCTCATCTAACGGCACGCACCTATTCGCATCCTGAGGTTTTAGTTAAATTACCCCCATTTATAAGGACAACCTAACTTAACATAGGCCCAGCCTATACCCACGAGAATTGCCTTCATATCTTAACCCAAGAATCCACTCTTTCTAAACATACTTAATTATTTTTACGAACAAATACGCCATAATAGGCTTAATGGATTCCGGTTTATAATTTAATTACTTATAATTCTTAATACGTTACCCGTATACATTAGGGTTTAATCATATGATTTAATTACTAAACAACATGCATATAAATTATTATTGACAAAACTTCTCTCCAATCTCAACACTGCACTACGTTTCGTGCGTGGGGTGTCTCGCAAAGCGAAATCCAAACAAGGAACCACCCCGTTACACTACTCCTTGACAATGTCGATCCTAGAGATCCATTATGCCATACATACAATATTATATTACTACAACTACTGAATTTAGATTACAATATAAAAACAACTTTAAATATCCAATAATATCCTTGGGATGATGTAACCGAAATATTCATTAAATGCGATACATCAACCCCCATCAATCTAGTACATCATAATCATCCAAGATATACTCCACAAAGATTCCATATCCTTTCATCTATAGGATATATAAATATATATATAGGCATTTATTCTAACCGTATATATATACAATTATCCATTCCCATAGCCAAGTGTACATACCACATATGATGTATAAACCTCATGAACCCTAGAAATTTCTTTAACTTTGTTCTAATCAATCTTTTTCCATAATTTCTTCTTCTAAAACATCATAAATTCATGGTTCAACCTCTACATATGAAGGGGATTTCTAGATTTCCATTTATAACATTACTACATGCAATTTCCTATCTCCAACATGGGTTTTCTTCCATGAAACTCATCCTAATCAACCCTAGACTAACATGAGTGATGCATTAACGAAAATAAGCAAGATAAACACTTGCCTAGAAATTTCAGAGTTCTGATATGTGGATGAATTTGGTGTGGTTGCGTTCCCCGTCGCGTGATCTATGCGTTGGTGGTGGTGGCCGTGCAACCGGATGAATTTTTGGCCTAGAACACCTTGGTAAACTCTCTCCTTCCCTCTCCTATGGCCGTCACTTGTCTTTGGTTGTGTTAACCCTAGAAGAAAACCTTAGACATCTGATATAACCCTTGAAAATTCGTGGGTTTAATTGCCCATACACATAATATACCCGGCTATATATATGGCCGATAAATATGCATCATGCTATCATCTTCCAGGGTATTACTCACATACCATCCTGGGGACCCCGGTCGGTCTCAATATCACCTACATCGGAGCCATACACACACACACAACGTCCCGGGAAGCGGCCATAGCTCCAAACCGATCAATGAGACGAGACATACCCACTACGCCTCACCCCGAAAATACAAATCACATAGCATGAGAGGGGTATGCTTAACCACATAAGTATATATATCATTCACATGAACAATATATATACATCCATATGATCCCATCATATGATCAAACATTAAACCATCACATATGGTTTAGATATCCATACCATGTATATCCACAACATAAATATATCCATAGAGTCATATCCATATAGATATATATACATATATTCACATATCCTTATATCTATATATACAAACTAATTCTCGTTCATATGTATAAGATATCTAAACTCGGCTATAAGTATACATAATCCTCAATATACAAGCCGTCACCACAAACTCATTTAATTTACCTCGATATGTGAATACAATCCCTCACTTGACGCATATTCATCCATTTTTCCTATGATGAATAGTCTCCCAAACAACATACGGATATATATATATATATCCAACATTAGGGTTATCACCCAAAGTTTAGTGTAGGAAACCATCACTACACTTACCATCTATATTCAAAAGTACATAATTATCTTTAGTACTAGTTGACCATTGGCATATACATGACTAATAGTCTAAAACCTCAAATTATCCCAACCTCATTTCAAGTGTTGGAACTCTAATGGTTACTTCCACTCAATTTTGTATAAACTATCCTGACTAGAATTGTACTACCACTCATTCTAGATGATATTACGATTCAAATCGTTCCCAAGTTTTGCCTAAGGTTATTCGTATGGACCCTTACTCTTATCGCATTACCAAAAGTTCCTTAATTGAAACATTTATAAGGATACGTAACCCCTCTCTCTCTCGTTAGTCCCCAATTAGAACTTAATAGAATCCTGTCGCTATAAGGATTCAACAAGAATATCGGCCTATAAATTTCCAATATACCCTCGCAAATCTCACTAAGAGTTCTTAACCTCCCATTATACCTATATTCACTTTTGATTAATAATTAGAACTTCCAACCCCAATGAGGTTTCCCACCATCTCCATAAGCACACACAACTCCAATGCATACATGTAAACATATACCTTCCTTAAACTATTTAAAGAAATCCCCATAATCATCATAAGTGAGAAACCCCCTATAAGTCTCCAAAAATGTACCTCTTACATTATAAAAATAGACCCCAAAGCAATAAACCCAACCGAAAAGGGTTTGAAATCATCCTAGGAAAACTCCTCAAAATGCCCTCTTTCCGAATCGATTCGATCCTACTCCGAATCGATTCGGCCTCAGAGGCAAATCGATTCAGGTCCAAAGACCCGGGCTCCTGTCTCAGGCCAAATCGATTCGGCTTGGGTCCGAATTGATTCGGTCAATAGACCTGGGACTCTGCAACATTCCGAATATATTCTAAAGGAGGCCGAATCGATTCGGCCTGTTCAGCAGGCTACGAAATGGCTATTTTTCTACAAAAACCTAATTTCCCAAAAATTCCAAATCAAAAATTTCTAAGTATAAATTGTAACCCAATCATGTTTCCAACATCAAAAGACATCACATAATTTCATCCCATCAATTTATAACCCTTAAACCTATGTTTAAACATTGGTTTCAAGATTAAACCCAAAAATCTAGGTTTTGATATTTATACCCAAAATCCATTTCTTAAACCCACAAATCATGAAATCAAATACACAAATGACTTATTTAGCAAGATTAAACACTTGCCTCAGATTTGTAGAGGTTGGATCATCCTCGATGTCGCGGTTGGGCCGGAAATCTCCAAGCTTTCTTCCTCTCTATCTTCCTTTCTTCTTCTTTCCTTCCTCTTTCTCTCTCTAGGGCTTTTAATCTCTCTCTCTCTCAAATGATAAGGCTTGATCTGTAAGCCTATTAAATCCCTTAAAACATAAGTCCCACTTTTAAATGTTGATACACACCTTAAATGACTCGTTTACTCCAATTCGAGTCAAACTGGCCTAAAAATATTCCAGAGCTGAAATAAAACCCAATGACAGTCATTTTGACTATCTCGACCCTTCCGGGATCGATGGTACCCTCAAAATCATCATTCGGAATACTTAAAAATGTCATGTATTTTTGGACTTCAATTCCCAAATTTTAAAATTCTCCAATTTAATTAAATTTTATTTTCCCAAAAATTTAATTTCTCAGTCTCCAAAGTCAAGGGTTGTTACACTACACACATGAGATAAAGCAAAAACCTTCGTGACGCATCGAATTTGAAATGATATAAGAATAAAGCATTAATAAATCAAATCTCCCCCATAATGCAAAAACTCCCCCATAACATGATAATTCTTTCTCCCCCTTTTTATGATGTCCCCAAATAGACAGATAAGAAGAAAAAAATCAAAACATGGAGTGTCACGATAAAATTCATAGCAAATATGAATCAATCGATGCGCATGCAAAGGTATGTCTCAAAAACTTTCACAAACTATTTTTGATTTTTCAAATTTTTCATACAAAAATAAGATACCAAAAATCACACCATGAATTTATACTAACACAACCAAGTCATGGAAATGGAAAGAATGGGTGTGAACACATTCGATAGGTAAATCAACTCAATTAATCATATGTGCACGATGCATACGTGTACTCCTAATGAATGAACATCAAAAGTATCCTTAGGTGTAAAACTTGTTGAATTTAGATGACATCGTCTTATGCAAATCAACAAATCAAAGTCAAAGTGATTTCCACACCAATAACGTCCAAAACTATGCAATCTTTTTCAAGACTTTCAAGGACATGCAAACCCATTTTAATTCTCCATCCAAACATCCTCATATATATATTCTTTTAGAGGTGTATAAACTAAATTCTCAAACTTTGGATAATTGGTGCAAAATCCTAATTGGACCATAATTGGCATGAATTTATTTTTATTGCCTCTAAATTTTTTCGGGTTGTTTTAAACCTCTTTGACCCCCGGATAATTAAAATTCCTCAATTTTTTAGGTTCGATATAACGGTGACTTAGTATTCGCAAAGGTCAAATGTGAACCTTTCGCAACCCTTCCCCGTTTTCAAATAAAGCACACAAACTCACAAATGGCTCTTACATGCACAACTTTTTATCAAGTTTTACCACGCTTGATTCGTTTTAAGGATAGGATTGAAGTGAAAGCACCCAACCAACATGTGATAAGATAAGCAGAATAATCAAACAAATCCGTGCATGTGTGCAATTGAGGAAATCATGAGTCAAACATCTAGGAAGTAACACTTAATTACATCTCAATGACTCCAAACAATATAAAGCACACGGATGAATTGACCTATTGTCTCAAAACACTATCAAATAGTCATATGAAAAAATTGAATGATGTTGTGACTCAGTCATCCAAAGTGTCAATCCATAAACGGTGTAAACAAAATACAAAAATCTTTTTGTATTTTTCAAAAATTTCATCAAAATAAAATCTTTTTGTAATTTTCAAAATTTTCAAAAAAAATTATACAAAAATTACACATGACATAACACTACAAACATATATATATCATGAAACCACAACTAGTGTATGACAAACATGCAAACACAATCATCTATATGATATGGCAAGAGAAGATTCACGTGCAAGCAATTGAGAATCAACTATTCTAAAATCTAGCTTATCCAAAAGTGATTTCCTAACCCAGACGGATGTAACACATCGACACGGGGTTTTGGAAACCAACAAATCACTAGACTTCGACTTCCTAGGACATCTTCCAAGATCAAAACAAAATCTCCTAAGGTGAACTTTCCTATCACAATGTGAACATGTGTAAACGGGAGGAATGTTACCTAAAGTGTGATCTTTTATAACGTCCCTGGGATCAATTGACCCTCTAAAATAAATAATGGTTTTGTCTTTAGCACTAGAATCATGAGAGCAAGATGAGCCATTACCATCACTATTAAACCTACTTGAATCATTCAAATCATTTTTCAACATCAAAATATTTGATTAAAGCAACAAATTAGACTCTTCCAAAGACAGGGATTTCTTTTTCAAATTTTCAATAATTCCTAAAAGGGTATCTCTCTCCCCCTCAATTAAAGCAAACTTTTCCCTAAGAGTCTCTTCACGTGCCATAAACTCATTGATTAAAATATTTTTGTCCTCTTTGGCACAAATACAACCACTAGAATTTTTAAAGTCCTCCAATTCTTTTTATAAAAATAGGACTCTATCGTCACTCTTCATCTTGGCAACATTTAAGGAATCAAAGTCATTACACAAATTGCCATAGTGTTCATGAAAAATATCTATTTGAGTTTGAAATGTTTGCAAATATCCAATCTTACTATGAAAACAAGAATTTTCTTTTTCCAAAACTTTAACTCTTTTGAAAAGTTTCAAATTCAAAAGTTTTAATTTATCAGCACTGTCGTGAAGTTTTTCAAAAATAAGCTCCTCATTAAATGGGCGTTCCATTGGAAAAATTGCAATTTTTCACAAAACTGATTTTTCAAAAAAATCAATATCACACGATTTTGCGAAAAATAGGAATACGTGATAAATTAGCGCAACCTGCTCTGATACCAATTTGTCGATATGAGAAGTCAAATTGTATCAAAAAAATAAATCCTTGAAAAATCAGAATCACGCGATAAATTAGCGTAACCCGATCTGATACCAATTTGTAAAAAGTGATTGTGTGATAATTGATTAAATTCGTGAATTTCTACTTTGGCACACTTATTTGATTAGAGTCTATTTTTAAACCAAAATGATTTAGCCCATAAACATGCAACTACGTGTGTGCATGTGTCAACCCATAAATAAATAAAGCATGCGACACAAATTTCAGGAAAAATCCCTGCAGGGCAAAACCTTTTATTTCTACAACTTTGAAAAGTTTACAAGACCATTGACTTATATACCATCTTGCTTTATCCCACAAGAGTAACGCACGGTGTCTTCGTCAAACCTCCAAAAAAACGGCTAGAAATCAGCTGTGGTTCACAGGAAGCTATACCACAAGGACACGCAGTCTTTACGATGTAGGTTGTCCTCCCCACAAGAGTTAACAATTAGCAAAGTTGTGTTCTTGAACACCAAACCAATTCACTAAAGCATATGGGAGTTTTGTGAATTGAAAATAAAAAGGGATTAAACCCTAAAAGAAGAAGCCAAAGGAATTCTGCTTTCGCAGTTTTTCTATTCTGTAAAACGCTGGGACTTCTTAATGAAAACGTTACCATTTAATGAGTATTTATACAAAATTTTGCTCCCTTGAAAAACATGCTCATTCGAACGAGATAAGGGTCTCACATGAACAACGTACAGATGTCGTTCAAACGACATCGCACAACATCCATAAGTCGCTCGAACGAGATTACTATCTCGCTTAAACGACCTTGGCGTCAAAATCGAGGTACGCTCCAACACTTAGAAAAAATACTCATTATCAATATTTGACGAAAAAGTCCACTCCAACACTTAGAAAATATTTTGTAAGAATATCCCAAAAGCTCTAAGTGGAAAGTTAAGGTATTTAAAACAAAACCTTACCAAAGTAAACTTCGTGGAGTCTTTTTGATGAAGAACTTGATTAATTCGGATCCGTCTTGATGTAGATTGCTCTTGAATGCTCTTTGACGGTGTAGCGGTATATGACATAATAAATTGATAACGGACTTATAAAAATATGTCCTTACAAATCTCCCCCTATGTCTATGCCGGTACATAGATAAAAATATCCGAAGTATCTAATACCAAAATGCCTTTACAAATATACCCTCCCATGAATAATTTTGCAAGTTTTCAAACTATTCTTCAAGACATCTTCATCAAATCTCAAAGCGTTTCTCATCAGGGTGTGCATTATAATGATATTCAATCTTCGTACCTACACACATGAGATAAAGCAAAAACCTTCGTGACGCTTCGAGATTGAAATGATATAAAAATAAACCATTAATAAATCAAATCTCCCCCATAATGCAAAAACTCCCCCATAACATGATAATTCTTTCTCCCCCTTTTTATGATGTCCCCAAATAGACAGATAAAAAGAAAAAATCAAAACATGGAGTGTCACGATAAAAATGCATAGCAAATATGAATCAATCAATGCGCATGCAAAGGTATGTCTCAAAAACTTTCACAAACTATTTTTGATTTTTCAAATTTTTCATACAAAAATAAGGAAAGAGAAAGATCTTTTAAAACTTCTCAATGATGGGATGCGATTTCCAATACCCTGATCATTACCCTGGGAAACTCAAAAGGTGTCGCCAAAACTGTCATATCTTGGGGAAAACGCTAGTCACTTCAGTGAATGACATGTGTCGAAGGAACCACTCCAAACCCCAGACGTCAAAATGTCCCTTCATTAACCTGACTCTTATACCCCTCAGTTACCTACTCATATAGGAGACTAAGGGATAGGGGCGATTTATATGCCCAAAGTGTACCCTCGTACTCAGGGTCACTAACCTCAGCCTGTCTCACAGCTGATTTGATAAGAAGCTTACAACATCCATCAGAAAGGTCGTCTTCTACAAGGCCACCTCCTCATTGACCAACCTCGATCGGCCAACAACCGAGGCCAAAAACATATTATGAGCTCAAGCTATTGCCAACATCGTACTCTACCTCAGCTGACGTTACATCCTACCTCATGCCTAACCTCGGCCAGTCTCGGGGCCGAGGTCATGCTAATTATTGATAGGACAGAGAAACTATCGGACTTCCCCATCCTCGTACTCGTCCAGGCCGAGGTTATAACACCGTCAAGACAAACTTAAAGTCCTCGACAGTTGGGACAATATCTAAGTTTCTTTTCCAGTCAATATGGTTCATTATATTAAGATTAAAGCAAGTGGGTTGGAAGAAGATCCCATTTTGGAATCTAAGAATCATAAATTTTGAAAAGCGAATTAATTTCAAAATTAGCATGTGAGAATTTCACTTAGTTTTATTTTTTGAAGTGGCTCCCTCACCTCCATTTTAAAATAAAACTTTTTTGACATACTAGTTCCCTTATGAATGATATTTATCATGCAGAGATTAAATCAATATCATATGTTCTACATAATAGAATAGCCAACGACTTTTGATCCCATTCCAATGACTTCGTTGGGAAGGATACCAAAAATAGTGTATAAGTGTGTACCATCGATTCATTTTTTAAAATAGAATTCGCTCGTGATGAACTTTCTTGTTGGGGGGATCAAACTCTCTCACACTCTATATATTAGAATTATCATTTAAGAGTATTAGTTTATCCTTGATGACTAGATTAACTCCATCCATTTGGGAAAAAACTTGCTAACGCGTGGAATCAATCGCATCATTGATTAATTAAAACACTGATGAAGACTGTGGAGTTTATGTTGATACCCTTCTCCCACTGAATACTTAAAAATTTTGAGGTTTTTATAAAACAGTTATTCAATTCTAAATACCAAATTTTAAATCCGTGGTAATTTTCAAAATTTACTTGTGTGAATTAAATATCTTGATCTCATTTTTAATTTTCTTAAAATAAAAATATAATTTAATACTAGGTAACGAGGTGACCATTCTTAGCTAAGAACTTCACAAATACCAGTCTTGTAGGTTTCACAATACAGGTTGAATAATTAAGTGAATTAAGCGAATCCAAGATGGGGGCTTTCAAGGTAATGCGTTGCATTATTCCATCAAAATTCCAAAATTAAGAAACCCATCAAATTAGTTATGGGAGGATGAAGCAAAACTCAATAATAAAATGGTGGTAGAAATAAACTACCCAATAGAAGCAACTTACTTAAGAGACATACAAAGGAGTAGGCCATACAGAATGGCCTGAACTTTGGACTCATTATCTTACATCCTAACACTCGAGACAATATAACATATAATTGCTACTTACGAGACCATAAAGGATAATTTCTTCAATAAAAGGTAAAACTATTGAGCCCGTAAGACCTCTAGGACATGTTTAAAGTTGTTAAGGTGCATATCCTCTGGTAGATTGTAAATCAAGATGTCATCAGAGTAGGATACAATAAAATGCCTCGAATTGGTTACAAATACTACGACATCAGACACATAAAGGTTACAAGACGAGCTAAAAAGCATTATTATCCACTCATAAAGGCCATTTGTCGTTTTAACAGTCGTATTTTAATCGTCCCCATGACCCATCTACATTTAATAATAATCTATTTTTAGATAAAGTTTTAATAAGACATAGTCCCCCATGAAGTTGATCCATCATATGCTCTAGATAAGGGAAGAAAAATGTTATCTAACCACGAAATTGTTAATAGATTGATTAGTAACACACATCTTCCAACTAACGCCCTTCTTTAGGGTGAAACAGAATGGACCAATGTAAGCTGACATGGTCTTCCGAAGAAACTAATGACCATATAACTCGAAAACCTGACGTTGCATCTCAGCGTGCTCTTATAAGACCATTTGATAGTTAGATAAATTAGGTAGTCATGCACCAAAGACAAAATTAATATGCTAGATGTCTCAGATTCAAGTCAAATCATTTGGAGGAGATATCACATCAAAGAAGAGATTTATGAGAGCCTGAAAAGTTAAGGGAAATTTCGTCGGTGTTGCGGTAAGTATATTGACAAAGGCATAACACATGCCCTCCGCTCGGGAATCATTCAATAGTGTAAAGCATAAAACTAAAGTGGTCCATAAGAAAGGGTCATGATTTACCCATATATTGCATTTGTATTCCCTCACTATTGTGGAAAAAGTATGTATGGCTTACGGACAAATGGTCACGTCAGCTATGGTACACAAAACCTTATCGGCGTACAGACCAATAGACAATGGGACATAATACTAGCAATCAGATACAAGTGAAATCCCACTTCCTAACCACCCAATATAACATGGTGATAGCCGTGGTTCAGTGATTAATTCCTTTCTCGGGCAATAAGGTCGTCGCTCGATCTTCCATTAATGATGATCATAAATACTTTTCCTTTGGTAAAGCATCATATGAAATACATGTTATAGCATTGAAAATTTGAACCGGAGGAGGAGGAGGAGGTGTTGCTATGGTCCGGGACTTGGCAAAGGTGATGGCAGTGGGGGCTAAACACTTAAAAACCACTATTAGGGCCTTAGGTAGAGAGGATAGTATGTTGAATAACCTTCGAAGTAGGTAGCGTCAATAAGTTAAAGGTCAGTTTGAAGTTTTATTAAATGGACAAGGGTTTAATGGTTGGTCGAGTGAATGTTAGGGTTGTCGGTGGGTCGTTATTCTTGTTAGTAGTACCTCGTTTTACCCTGGACCAAGGTAAAACCATGCAAAGTTGTTATGAGTGTATTACATGTTATTTTAAAATCATCATGTTTAAAATATAATTTAGGTAAAATTATATGTGAGTCCTAAATTAGCATCACGTGCTATAGTACATATAGTGTGTTGTCACACCCCAAACCTATTTCTATACTAATCATTTATTTCATGATAGTTAAATCGTAATCTTTAACCCATTAAAATACAATTAATTTCCAAATTTTCATGCATGATTTACACAATGAACATAATTATGTTCTCCATATCATAATGTAATTAACATCATAGTCATAATTAAGCGAACCAACGATACTATGATCAACTAGTACCATTATCAAATTAAACTACTCTATCTCAATATATCCAATGTATGAGTGTAGTAAAATCATCAATGTGACGATAATAAAAATTCCCATACTTAAACCCCATCCCTCCCTAATGGCACAACTCTCAAAATCACTGATTATATGGCGTCCTTGCTGGCAGTACCACTTGAAAAATGTAAACATATAAAACCATGAGTTTAAAAACTCAGTGAATATACTACATCTCTATATAGTAAAAGTACTATATTAACATCTTAATTATTTCAACATATCCATATTTGTGCCAATTTAGGCCATGCACATATCCGGCATTTAATAAACCCCACATCTCTCCCCCGTAGGCAATAAACATATCCATAGGTTTCAATAACCCAACATCTCTAGAATTGCAAAGAAATCCAACATATCTTGACTTTTAATAACACATAATATCTCAACATCTCTTGGTTGTTAATAAGCCATAACATTTCAACATCTCTTGGTTGTTAATAAGCCACAACATCTCAAATAATACATATTATGGGAGCCCATTTGATACAATTAATAAGAGTAGTCAATCAACCCAGATGGATCAACACGTTGTCCGGCCCAAATTTAAATTACTTAACACTCGAATAATTAAGATACATTAGAACACTTACGGATACAGTCAAATCACATACTAACAATCTCGGGGGAGATATTCAGGTATTCCATGGCTTATCCACGTGTTGGTTTGGTTTCCTTGTACAATTCAAACTCTATGATAGCACACTTATAAATTTTACACCCCGACCCGAGGAAAAGGGATTGTAATCTGAGATTTTGAGAGACAGTTAATAAACAGTAACCTCTCCGTGGGCGTAGGCAAATTTTCGAACCACGTAGATCGTTATTGTGTGTGTGATCTTTATTTTTTTACCTTTGTGATTATTTTTGTGGATCTTTGTATTGTGATATTTTCTACACTCACAATTGGCACCATCTGTGGGAAATGAGTTATATTCCTACGAAAACATTCATTGACATAAAGCTCGTGATGTCTCACCACAGCAGCAACCTTCCTCAAGTTGGCGATGTGAGGGTCGGGTCTGAAATTTGTCAGCATACAAACCCCAAGTGCTGCCAATATAGCCAGCCTTCCGAGGAGAGCCAAGGGCCACCTAGGTCTACGCAGAATTCTAGGTTGGTCAATGCTTACTAAGCTCAGCTTCATGAACAAGAGGAGGCTACACGTCTCCAGGAAGAAGAAAATGCTTACCTCCAAAGGCACCTAGAAAGAGTGGAGAGAGATCTCCAAACAGAAACCATGAAGCACCATGGCAAGACTCCTAGTCCTCAGGTGAGTAATACTCGCAGCCGAGGGAGGAGCTCTAAGTGCAACCAGGAAAGAACTGAACGTGAAAGATTAGAGCATAGTCGATCATAGCATAGCCAGTCAGAGAGACGCCACATGAATAACGATCGACAAAACCACGAGATTAAAACTCTGGTCCGTAGAGAAATGGATCAACATCCATCCCACCGTGGAGACAGATCCAATAAATAAAAAGTTAGAAGGGCTCTCAACACTCAAATGAAATCCCCTTTATCGAGGGCGATCGAAGAAGAGAAGCCCCCGAAGAATTTTATTGTTCTCGAGTTCAAGATTTACAATGGAAAGACTGATCCCATCGACCATGTCCGACAATACAGGAAGGCCATGACCTTATGGAGCTATAATGACCCATTAATGTGTCGAATATTCCCTTTTAGCCTACATGACATAACGCATAAGTGGTTTGGAAGGTTTCCAAATAGGTCCATCAAGAACTTCAAGGCCCTAAAAGATCTTTTTACGGCTCGTTTCATAACCTACAACTCCTATCCCAAGAGGATGGATGTACTACTTACGATGAAAAAGAAGCCACGGGAGAACCTTCGATATTATGCCAAGAGGTAGTGGGAATTTTTCAATGAGATCAAAGACTTCTCGGAGAAATTAGCCGTAGCATCCTTCAAAATTGGCTTGTCGACCACCTCTTTCCCTCACCAGTCCCTCACCAAGAAGGAAGCTAGCATATTGATGATCTCATGGCTCGTATGAGAAATACGCTAAGGTGGAAAATGTGGTTCACTCTAATGCAAGGGACAATGGTCGGGAAAAGGCGAACAAGGGAACATAGAAGATTGATACTCAGAAGAAGGGAAACAAGAATGGGGCAAGAATAAGAACAAGGTTGACCCCTCTAAAGCGTTCCAGGATGTTAACACAGTCTTTAAGGAATCCATTTACAAGATCCTCAACAAAATCAAAGATGATCCATTCATCAAACGGCCTAAGAAGATAGGTGGTGACCCAACTAAAAGGAACACCCTATTGAGATGTGCCTTCCAAAAGGAGGACAGTCATAGAATCAAGAATTGCAAAGCTCTGAAGTCACACTTGGAGGAGCTGGTTCAAGCAGGGAACCTTAATGAGTATATCAAGAAAAAAGAAGATAAGGTAATAGCCAATGTATACCAGAAGCCAGATAAAGTCCTCGACGATGATACAGGACATGAGTTTGCAGTAATCCATGGGGTATCAGACCTTAAGCAGATCCAGAGGAATGTCATTTGAATTGAACTCAAGAAGGTGACTGTCATAATAGAAGTTTTTCAGATCGACCCTACTAAAACATAAGATGGTAAACATCGGCGACTAAAAAATGTCGACTACACCAAGCATATTGTGTTATCGAGGAAGATTTAATCGGGGTGAGAACACACATCAAGATGAACTCGTGATCACACTAGGAATAGACAATTGGGACATTGATAAGTTGCTTGTTGATCAAGGGAGTTTGTCAGAAATAATGTACCTAGAATTGTTCCATAAACTGAAGTTGAACATCATCGATCTCAAAGAAGCCATAGTACCGCTGGTCGGCTTTGCAGGAAGGATCACGATGCCACTGGGGAAGGTAATCCTATCTATCAAGGTAGGAAACATATCAAAGGTAATCGAGTTTTCAGGGGTGGACATTGAGTCCCTATACCATGCTATTTGGGGTAGATGTTGGCTCTACGCCATGAAGTCTGTACCATCCACCTACCATCCAAAGCTGAAGTGCATTATCGATCGGGGTGTGGTCGAAATCCATGGCGACCAGGATGCATCCAGGAAGTTCTTTATCGCAACCATCCGCCCCAAGAAAAAAAGAAAAGGGAGGAAAATGATGCTCAGGAGGAAGCTCAAGAGGGGTTTGTACCCTCTAAATAGAAATTGCGCTATGATCGACCAGGGGTAGAGGAGACCAGAGTCCACCCCACCGACAGGGTCGTTGAAAATTTGGAAGAAGATATAGCCGATGGAAACTTTCTCGGAACAAAATTTCTGATGGAAACCACGCTCGACGAGTAAGAAAAGAAACAGTTAATTGAGTTCCTCAAAAGCAATCTGAATGTTTTTTCTTGGGAACCATATGATTTTCTAGGGATTGATCCCAGTGTAGCCTGCCACTGCCTCCACGTTGATCTAGCCTTCAAGTCGATTGCTTAGGAAAGATTTCCAAATAACCCCCGATAAGGCTAAGGCAGTGAGAACAAAGTGGGGAAGCTAGTGGATGCAGGATCCATTAGGGAGGTTCAATTTCCCAAATGGTTGTCCAACCTTATAGTAGTGTGAAAAATCAATGGTAGTTGGAGGGTTTGTATCGACTTCACAGACCTCAACAAGGCTTGCCCCAAAGACAGCTTCCCACTTCCCAAAATAAATTAGTTGGTTGACGCTACAGCAATGCATGAGAGGATGAGCCTCCTAGATGCCAATTCAGGATATCACCAGATCCCTTCATAGGTACCCGACCAGGATAAAACATCCTTTATAACCCCCATCGAGTTGTATTATTACAAGGTTATGTCATTTAGCTTGAAGAACATAGGAGAAACTTACCAAAGTTAGTCACTAGGATGTTCAGCAAACAAATGGTAGACACAATGGAGCTCTATATCAATGATATGCAGTCAAAAGCAAGAGCAAAAGAGACCACCTTACAGAATTAGCCAAGACATTTGAGATCCTCAAGAAATACCTCATGAAACTTAATGTAAGTAAGTGTTCATTCGATATCCATTCAGGAAAGTTCTTGGGCTATCTAGTCAGTAAAAGGGGAATCGAGGCCAATTCAGATCAAATCGACGGTATCACAAGAGTCCAGCCCCCTCAGATGTTAAGACATATTCAAAATCTTACCAGTATGATTGCGGCATTTAATCTCTTTATCTCAAAGTCTTTGAAACGCTGTCGACCATTCTTCCAACTGCTAAAAAAGAACAAGGGCCTCACATGGAACGACGACTATTCGCAAGCTCTGGAAGAAATTAAATCCTACCTTAGCAAGACACCCCTTTTAGTGATCCCAAATGATGGATAACCACTCTTCCTTTACCTCGCGAAATCCAACCATGCGATAAGCCCCACCCTGGTATTCAAGAAATAAGGAAGTCAACATCCAGTTTATTGCGTCGGCAAAACACTCCTGAATGCAGAGCAGCGATACCTGCATCTCGAGAAGCTCTCATATGCACTGGTAGTTGCCTTAAGGAAGCTTAAAAATTCATTTGAGGCCCATTCAATAACCGTGATCACTTCTTACCCCCTCAAAGTTGTCCTACATAAGGTCGATCTCTCCGGACGACTCTCTAAATGGTCGATAAAACTCGAGAGATTTGACATCCACTTCCAGTCCAGAACAACGATTAAGGGACAAGTCTTGGTAGACTTTATTGTAAAATTTATCGAGGATCATCCAATAGATCAACTGGACAATGAGCAGTCAACAACACAAGAAGCATAGTCTAAAGACTGGACCCTGTATATTAGTGAAGCCTCCAATTCCAAGGGGCAGGAGTGGGGATCATTATCATCACCCCCGAAGACACTGTGATTGAGAAAGGAATCAGATTAGGATTTGAGGCCTTTAATAACGAAGTTGAGTATGAAGCACTGATCACCGATTTGGAAAATCCAAACTACTGGGTCCAAAGCGCCTCCACGTATTCGGTGATTCTAAACTGGTCTCCAAGCAGGTAAGCGGGGACTTCAACGTCAAAGATAATATAATGGCGGCCTACCTCTCCATAGTAAGAGGTCTAATGGAAAACTTTAAAAAGGCAAAAATTCAACAGTTCCCTAGGGGGTAGAACAGTCGCGTCGATGCCTTAGCATCCCTTAGTTCAATAATTGACTCTGATCTAATAAGGACTATCCAAATAGAGTTCCTTACATAACTAAGTATTGACTAGACAGTCATAGCCGAGAAAGTCCTCCTCACAGGTAAGCCTCCCAGTTGGATGGATCCAATCATTAATTATCTAAGGAGCAACATACTGCCAGATGACAAGAGGTTAGCCCATCAGGTTAGGGTCAAAACTACTCATTTTTACCTTACCCCTAGAGGGAAACTTTACAAGAAGTCATTTACAGGCCCCTACCTTCAGTGCGTTCACCCATAAGATGTCGAGCAAGTTCTTAGTGAGATCCATGAAGTAATTTATGGGAGTCACATAGGGTAGATCGTTGGCCTTTCGAGCGATCAAGGAAGGATACTGGTGGCCTTATACGCAAAGGAACGCAGGTGCCTATATTTGCAAGTGTAAAAAGTGTTTGAAGCACTTCTCCATGGTCCACCAGCCTACAAGCGTCCTAAAATCCCCCATAGCCCTTCGCTCAATGGGTATTAGACATGGTGGGACCACTACCTACTGCATCTGGGAATCATAAGTACTTACTGGTCAAAACGGACTACTTTACAAAATGGGTAGAAGCAGAACCACTGGCAAACATTCGAGATTATGATATGACCAGGTTCATCTGGAGGAACATTATCACATGCTTTGGGGTACCAATAACTGTCATCACTAATAACGGTACATAATTTAAAAGTATTTTATTTCAAGGCTTTTGTGATGAATATAGTATCAGGCACCACTTCAGTTCTGTGTTGTATCCCTAAAGAAATGGGCAGGCAAAAGCGTCCAATAAAATAATGCTCGATGGACTCAAAAAACGATTAGAAAGATCCAAGGGTGCCTGGGTAGATTAACTCCCTCATTATCTATGGGATTATCGTACCACCCCCAGGAGGCCAAATGGGGAAAAACCCTTTACGCTCGCTTACGGAATGGAAGTTATCATCCCTCTGGAAGCAGATCTCCCTACTATGAGAACCACCCTGGTTGACCAAGGCCTCAATGACGATGCACTACGCACAAAACTTGACTTAGCAGATGAGCGAAGAGAGAAAGCCATGATCAAGTTAGCCTCTTATCAACAGCAACTGTCTAGGTAATACAGTAAGAAAGTCAATCCGAGGAAGTTTTTATTGGAGATTATGTCCTAAGGAAAGTCCTCGGTAGTGTCGTAGAACAATCATATGGTAAATTGGGACGAAACTAGGGAGGACCCTTTAGAGTAATTAGAGACGTCCTTCAAGGAGCATATCATCTGGAAACACTGGAGGGTAGGGAGATACCAAGAGCATGGAATGCACCCAGTCTCAAGAAGTTTTACATTTAAATCTTCTTTATCTTTACTATCACATTTAGTTTAAACAAATTTTTATTTTCAAACTTATGTTGCTCAGACAGTATTCAATAAATAAAGGTCAGATCGGCCCCTTCACTTTCATACTTTTGCATTAGCTGCTTAACCCTTATTGATAACATCCATTAATACGCACCATTTTCCAAATGATATCTCCTTTGTGCATGGATAAACTCCTGAGATTACGGTAAGTTGTTCAACTTGTTTTCAAATCAGGGAACTTAACATGTCAAGAAGGTTTCATAGTAATTATAACAAGTCAGTAGACTCGTTTCAATTACTACATCCCTCAAGTTCTTGTTATAAACACAAGGTATCTCATGGGTTGCCCTGGCGACCACAAAATCCCTACAGGGGTCCTTAAGAAGAAAAGCCAACTCAGGTTGGTCACCAACTTTGTTAATAGAAAAAACATGCTCGAGCGGATGGCCCAATGGCCAAGTGCATTCTCGCCATCATCTTACTTAGGCATAAGGAAGTATGACGACACGACCTAAAAAGTAAAGTAAATGGCATGACACTGATAAGTCATGTTGGACTGGGAAAATGTTCAATAACAAAGCAATCGATGGCTAACATCATCTTTTGAATACCATTTAGTCAGCTGGAAAGCTCAAAATGATAGAATCAAAAACAGCAAAGAACACAAGGTGGTTAATTAAATATCGCACAAGTGAATTAATATTCTTTCATCTGCGAAGTATTCGTGTTTAGCCAGCACAGGCTCAAAACATCGAAAATTGATAATTAAAACTTGTTCATTGATTATAATGGGAAGTTACTTTTACTACGAGGACCAAAAATATACAAAACACTTAAGGCGACTCAGGGTGGCGATCAAGGTATTCAGCAATAGCCGCTCTTTGATCATCATCTGGTTTGGAATTTAGATCTTCCACATCACAATCTAAGTCATGCTCTAAGAGGTGGGGTGGAATGGCATCGGCTGGAATCCATTAGTCATTCTTCGAGAAGGGATTATGATAGTAAGCAGGATACTTGGCTTGTTACTTATACCACAACCCATAGTCTTTGGGTGTCTTAAGCTCCCTCAGAGCGCTCAGCCACCCATGAGAGAAAGCTACATCTTCGACCTCCTTTAACTTTGTTAGGGCATCTTCCCAACCTGCATTATAACCCTCCAACCAAGCCTCTCTAGGTACTATCTTGAAGGCATTCCTCAACTTCTGAATGCACTCCTCGAGCCTAGCAGCAATAAACTTTAACCCTTCTACCTCCTTTTTTAGAGTATCATTCTCAGCCTGAAGAACTGTTGCCACTTGACTGGCCTTTGTGTTCTCTAAGATCTTAGCCCTCTAGAGATTAACCTTTTCTTGAACAGAAGTCCCAATCTCCTCCATCTCTTGGAGATTGTCTTTTAGTTTGGCGACCAATTCAGATTGGTCCTTATATTGCTGATTTCTTACCCTCGAAGATTTACAGCTCTTTAAAAGGATTTTCGAGCCTTCAAACTGATGTTTGGCCCAAAGATCTTCCCTAGATGGGATCCAACCGGGATATATTCATCTAAATCAACAGTCTACAACCATCAAAGTGAGTAAAAGTCAGCAAACACAAATAAGATGACAGTGGGTGTAAAGTAAGAGCATTTTTCATTCATTTACCAAAACAGTGTCCGAGGCCAATACAACTGACTTCAACGGAGAGGTACAAATTGCCAAAAGCAAAAAACTTGTACTTGGAAAGAAAGAAAACTCCTGCTCTACAAGTCATTTTTGGTCACTTGTTGTTCTTCCACCACGGCCTTCCCTTTATCGGTTGCTCCGAAACTTTGGCTAGCATCGATTTCACCCTTAGTAGGGAAAATCCCTAGGCCAGTAGGCCGACCAATATCATCTTCTTCCTCTTCTTTGTATGGATCAGGGCTATGGGAGTGAAGATTAAAAAGATAGAATTCAGAAAAAATTCCATCTGCCATCAAGGCCTGGTCCTAACCCTTTTGTAAGGAAACCTTGCAAGCATTTGTGAGTTACCCCTCCACATTGTTATAGGCTTTATTAAAGCTCTCACAGTAGCTGGAGTCCTTTTTTTCAGCAAGATCACCCTCCATCTTGGTAACCTTGGCTGACAAGCTCTGATTTTTCTTGATGAGCTTGTCCTTCTCAGAACCCACCTACTTTTGGGACCCGTCGAGCTCATTCAAGGACCTGGACATCTTTCTTTTCACTTGCTCCTAGGCTAAGAGAGCTTCAGCAATAGATTCCTTCTCATCCCTCATAGCATCTTTCAGCTCCTGCTCCTTTTTGGACTTATCAACATGGTCACCAAGAAGAGTCGTAAAATCAGATGAAAACTGCATGAGAGAAGCAAAACTATAAGTTAGTGTAAAGAAAGAGAAATAGTTTGAGCAAAATGACTTACCAGAGCCATCCCTTGAGCAGTCTTTCAGGCTAGCTGGGATAACCCCAACCTCGAGGAGCGCTTGCAGTTAGCAGGGAACAACGCCCTCCTCAATAAGTCAGGGGCAAGGTAGGGGGCATCACCCAGACTAACCCCCTCAGTAGCTACAACGGGAGCCAACTTTTTTGTGTCTTCCCTCCTCTCTTCTTCTCTCTTCTTTTCCTCTTCCTTTTTTTCTCTTTCTCCTTTCTCTTCTATCTCCTTCCTCTTCTCCTTATATTTTCCTTCTCTTTCCCCTTCTCTAGCAGTTCAGAACCACTGGACCTCGTGGATCCAGTCTCGTACGTTTTTAGAGACTTAAGCTAGTCCTATAAGACGGTTTAATCGTCATCATCGTTAGGAAGATTTAGCTTCCTCCTTTTCATCACATGGGCCATATCTTTTTCTTCCTCCTCTTCTTCCTTTTCTTCTACCTCTCCTTCTTAATCTTCTCCCTCCTCTTCTTCTTCACCTTCCTCCTCTAAATAACTTTTTTCCTCCTCCTTTATCACAATGGGATCGAAAGGGCCTACCTCGAGAGATTTCAAAGTTGGGACCCTATCAATCGGGCGAGCAATAAAGCTAGTGCCCATATTTTTATATTCCAATAGAAAGGTCGTCGACCTCGGATTCTCACTATTAGCCAACCTCTCTTTAATGCTCCAAGCCTTCACAAGCTCGTCAATATCAATTTTACTAATTTTAGGTTCTTGATTTTGGGCGCGATCTGGAAAAACAAAGGAGGAAGAACATCATTTAAGAGAACAGAGATAAAAGAGCAATAAGTCAACAAGCAAAAATGAAAAGAAAAGAATAAACTACCTATTTCAGCCTCTCCATAATCAAAAATCATAGGGAGGACCCGTTGTCTCTCGCCCTTAGAAATAGGAGGACGCTGCAAGTTCCTAGTAATAAAATTATGTTCCTAATAATCCTTATGGGAATCTGGAAGATTTACTACTAAAACCTGTTATGCCTTCCTGGTCTTCAAATACAAGAAACCTTCCTTGGTTCGTGACCACACATAGAAATAATATAGCTTAGAAAAACATAATTTTGTTCTATATATGGTGTTTATTATATGGATTCCATTGACTATCTTCCAAATATTTAGAGCACACTGCGCGAGCACAATGTCAAAGTATCTTAAGATTTTAAGGAACAACTCGTTTAAGGGAAATGTTAAACCTCCCTGATTTATCAGAAAGGTATAAATCCTGTGCCCCCCTCAATATCGCAGACATTCAGTCGATAACTACCTAGTCAAGAATATGGTATTGGTGCCTAAATTCTTGTACTCATTTATTATCCAACATCTCCCTGATTAAACAAAGAAGAAAAACCCTAACTATAACAATGAAATAAGTTCTAATTAAATAAGTTCTAAGAATCAACAAAGCTCAGGTGAAGAAGAAAAACTCTGATTTTGAAGCAGAGAGCTTGGAAGGAAGCTTAAAGACGAAATATATGCACGGATGACCAAGATTAATAAACTAACGATAGAGTTTGCACTTGAACAGGTTCCAAAAATCTCAAATGATGAGTCACACTTCCCTGGGAAGATTTTAGCACTTCGGCCTATCCAAGATGACCAGTGTACCCTTCATCCCCCATAGAATTGCAAGTATGCCATGCCGGTCTTACGCATTACCTTAGGCCTTGGGCCTGTTTAAAATCTATTTCCTCAAAATTGTTAGCCCAAATATTTTAGGGGTAATTACGGGAGCCCATTTGATACAATTTATGAGAGTAGCCGATCAGCCCATATAGATCAACATGTTGTCCGACTCAAATTGTGAATTAGTTAACACTCGAGTATTTATGATACATTAGAACACCTACGGATACAGTCAAATCATATACCAATAATCTCGAAGGAGATATTCAGGTATTCCATGGCTTATCCATATGCAGGTTTGGGTACCTTATACAACTCAAACTCTATGATAGCATACCTATAAATTTTACACCTTAACCTAGGGAAAAGGGATTGTAACCTAAGATTTTGAGAGGTACTTAATAAGCAGTAACCTCTCTGTGATTGTAGGTAAGTGGCCGAACCACGTACATCGTTGTTGTGTGTGTGTGTGTGTGATCTTTATTTTCTGCCTTTGTGATTATTTTCGTGGATCTTTGTATTGTGATACTTTCTTCACTCACGCATACCTATCATATTCATAATCAACTCATTAAGTACCATATATCATATCCATAATCAAGTCAATAAGTACACATATCATATCCACAATCAACTCGATAAGTACACATATCATATCCATAATCAACTCGATAAATACAACATATCATATCCATAATCAACCCAATAAACACACATGTCGTATCCATAATCAACTCAATAAGTACAACATCTCATATCTATAGTCAACTTGACAAGTACAACATATCATATCCATAATCAACTCGATAAGTACACATATCATTTCGATAATCAACTCAGTAAGTACAACATATCATATATATAATCAACTCAATAAGTACACATATCATATCCATAATCAACTCGATAAGTACACATATCATATCCCTAATCAACTCAATAAATACAACATGTCATATCCGTAATCAACTCAATCAGTACACATGTCATATCCATAATCAACTCAGTAAGTATAATATCTCATATCTATAATCAACTAAATAAGTACGATATATAATATTTATAATCATGTATAATTACAGCTTACCAATGAGTATACTCACCTTGGCAACTTAATCGGCTTTTTCTTTGCCTTCGTCAAGCTCTTGTTCAATGGGTTCTCCTTCCCTTCCTATCATTCTTAAAATATTAGTATCATCGTAAGAATATTAAAAATCCAAGGAATAATTTAATTGTAATTCAATTCATAAGCATCATATGATTCTATTCAAATCATTTATCATAAATGAAGTCCTATCCGCATTCATGTCAAGATATTTAACATATCTAAATCATAGCATAAATCATAATCAACCATTTCAATTCAATCATGTAATTTACTAACTCATAGTTAATCAATATCCTCAATATATATATATATATATAAAGAAGATATGGAAATATGGTTGAAAACATGAGCAATTCAAACTTAGCATACTTATTCTCATTTTAGGCTTTTATACGTTAAGTTTCCATTTAATCGTCCAAACCTACTTTAATTCCTTTTTAGGAATTCAATCCTTAACATATTAGGTTTTCAATCTAAAATATAGCGCATAATTTCAAATTTTATAGAGCATGATGTGCCCATTTCTTTACCACATGGTAAACTGGCCCTATAGGCTCCTCTATTATTCAGTCAATTTCCAAGAATTTTCATAATTTTCTATGATTCCACCAATTTTCAATACACATATTGAATAATACAAAATTGAAGTTTAATAATTTTTAGAGTTCATTTGCTATATCAAAAGCTTTATCAAACGCAAGGCATATCCAATCGAATTACGCAAATAACAACTATATACCAACTTACAACCATCAACAGGGTCTAACCACGAGGAGTTAAGTTCCAATTTTTGGATATGCTTTGCATATATGAGTTTAGCTTCATATCCAACTAGAATTTCTCAATTCCAATAAGTAAAAAAAACTTATGAAAGTTTAAACACACAAGAGTTCTAAACAAGGCCATATAAAGGATTTACACATTCATCTTTCTTCAAACTTGTATTTATCCATACATTTACATCAAGTTATGAAAGTGTAATAAACAATTGATAGTTTCTATCATTTTAATCAGTAGTGCAAGAAAAATAACAAGATTTATTAATATAATTACCTTAGGGGCTTTTACGTAATTTTGTATGGATTTTTCTCTAATTTTTCCTCACAGTTCTCTTCCTAAGCTTTACGATTCTCTCTCTTCAAGCCAAAATTCTTTCATGGATGAATTTTCTGAAGAAAGAGGTACTTATAAGGTTTTTAAGTCGGTCAAACCAGCCTCCCCTTCCAACCAATCAAATCATAACACATGGTGTACGAATAAGACAAAATACCATTTAACGGATGGACAGATTTGCCCTTATTTCGTAATGTTAGCATAACTCCTTACTTGGACCTCTGTTTTACACATCGTTTGTTGTTTTACAAACCTAACTCATATATCTACAACTATCTAGTTTTTATCTCAAGTCAAGGGTCAAAACTAGCCTCCAACATTAGCATTCCTACCCAAAGTTTCAAAATTTCATGTTCGTAACCAATTCGATATTTCATGATTTTTCAAGGTAGGATTAAACTAAACATAATAACCTAACATTATATATTAATACACATTATCCATATCCTAATTATATTCGGATTGTCACAACTCTCCCCCCGTTAGGAAATTTCGTCCCCGAAATTGACATACCTTTGTTGTTCAAATCAAACAAATACGGATAACACATTTTCATTCTATCCTCACCTTCCTGTGTAGCTTCTTCCATGGGATGCCTTCTCCACAGGTTTCTGATGTTCCACTTTCACTGGTTGACATATAAGGCATATAGCAATAAAATCAGCTATTTGTTTCTCCATATTATTCCACCAATAATGCTCCATCAAATTCATACACATTTTAGTACTACCAGGATGCATAGTATAAACGGAATTATAATCCTCACCTAAATTTTCCACTTTCAATCCATCCACATTATGCACAGATAATCATTGCTTAAATAATAAAGTGCCATCATTAACAATACAGAAATCATCAGACCTACCAGGCATATTAAAAACCACTTCCTTACAAAAACAATACATAAATGCCTGATTCATAGACAACCAATTCATTCCTAGAATTATGTCAAAATCAGACATATCAAATGGAAGTAAGTCTATAATTGTATCTTTAACCCCCACAGTCAAAACACAATCACGAAAAATATATTCAGATACAACTATATCCCTCATACACATATAAATACCTAAACCCAGATCTAAATGAGTACATTTTCTATTCAGATATATAGAAAAAGCATAGGGCACAAAAGAATGTGTAGAACCGGGATCAACCCAAACATAAGCACTCATATCAGTTACATAAAGTGTACTTGTCATCACGTTCGGAGTAACCTGAGCCTCTTTCATCGTAAAGACTCATCCACCTGTCCTGGAACCACTGGCTTGTCCCATGCCTCAAGTTCCATCTATAATAACAGAGTTGTAATAACCAATACAAACAGTTTATAATAATAAATTATTGGTTAGTACATGAACAATTCAACAATATCAAATCAAATCAATAACTGTCATCTAATCGTTACACACGTCCAAAATTTATAACATAGATGCCTTGATACCACTAATTGAAACAACCCAAACCCATATCTATACTAATCATTTATTTCAGATAATTAAATAGTAATCTTTAACCAATTGAAATATAATTCACTTATAAATTTTCATGTATGATGTACACAATGAACATAATTATGTTCTCTGTATCAAAAAGTAATTAACGTCAGAGTCATAATTAAGTGAACCTACAATACTATGATTAACTAGTACCATTATCAAATTAAACTACTCTATCTCAATATATTCAATGTATGAGTGTAGTAAAATCATCAACGTAACAATAAAAAAAATTCCCATATTTAAACCCCATCTCTCTCTGACGGCACAACTCTCAAAATCACCGATCATATGGCGTCCAAGCTGGAAGTATACACCTGAAAAATGTAAACATATAAAACCGTGAGTTTAAAAACTCAGTGAACGTACTACACCTCTATATAGTAAAAGGACTATATTAATATCTTAATTATATCAACATATCCATCTCTGTTCCAATTTAGGCCATATCTGGTGTTTAATAAACCCCACATTTCTCGCCCGTAGGCAATAAACACATCCATAAGTTTCAATAACCAAACATCTCTTGAATTGTAAAGCAACCCAACATATCTTGACTTTTATAAAGCCATAACATCTCAACATCTCTTGGCTGTTAATAAGCCATAACATCTCAACATATCTTGGTTGTTAATAAGCTATAACATCTCAAATAATACATACATATCATATCCATAATCAACTCAGTAAGTACAACATATCATATCTATAATCAACTTTGTAAGTGCAACATATCATATCCATAATCAACTCAGTAAGTACAACATATCATATCCATAATGAACTTGATAAGTACACATATCATATCCATAATCAACTCGGTAAGTACAACATATCATATCCATAATCAACTCGGTAAGTACAACATATCATATCCATAATCAACTCGATAAGTACCACATATCATATTCATAATCAACTCGGTAAGTATAACATATTATATCCATAATCAACTCGATAAGTACACATATCATATCCATGATCAACTCCGTAAATACAACATATAATATCAATAATCAACTCCGTAAGTACACATGTCGTATCCATATTCAACTCAGTAAGTACAACATCTCATATCTATAATCAAATCAATAAGTACAACATATCAATCTATAATCAACTTGATAAGTACACATATCATATCCATAATCAACTCGATAAGTACAACATATCATATCCATAATCAACTCGATAAGTACACATATCATTGTAATACCCCATATTTTTATGCTATATTAATTTGGGGATTTATAAAATTTAATGTGAATTAATTATTTAATAAAAATCCGAAAATTAATTATGTTATAATTATTAACGTGACGAGAGTTAGTAATTATGGGAAATTTTTTGAATATTACTGATGAGCAAAGTAATATATGATATTGGTTATATTGAATGTCACGAGTGAATAAAATAACAATTTTGGAAATTTAGTCGGGACGCGCCTGTGTCGCGTCGGGACTAAATAGTGATAAATAAAAGTGAATATTATATAAGTTGTTCGTATGGTCGTTTTGAGAGCGCCAACGCATCCGAAAGGGTCGAGATAGTCAGAAAAGTGTACCCGGGGGTTTAGTTTGGGTCTCGGGGTGTTTTTAGGCCTAATTATTACCCCGGGAGCGCATTTTGGACATTTCACATTTTTGGGTAATTAAACCCACGAAAATTAAAGAGGCTATATCAGATGTCCAGGTCATCTTCTACGGTTAAATCAATTCTAAACCTTAGAACGGCCATAGGAGAGGAGAGGAGAGAGCTCTCAAGGCAATTCAAGGCCAAAGAGTCATCCGTTTGCACCGCCGCCACCGCCAACGCATAGATCGCGAGACAGGGAACGCAACCACACCAATTTTGGCACCAAACCAGAACACCGAGAATCCCTGACAAGTGTTTATCTTGCTTATTTCGTTGATGCATCTTTCATATTAGTTTAGTAATGATTAAGGATGAATTATATGGAAGAAAACCCAAATTGAGATAGGAAATTGCATGTAGTGATGACTTAAACGTTATTCTGGAAATTATTTGTGATATAGAAGATTAAGCCACGAAATTTTGATGCTGTATAAGAAGGAAATTTTTGGGAAAAACAGATTAGAACCACAATTAAAAGATTTCTAGGGTTCTTGAATTTTAACTGAATTTTGGCTTTTTAATCCATGTTTAGTGACGTAAATTGACATGCTTTACGTAGGAAATACCTAATTTGATGATATAATGTTAGTAGTATAAATTTTGGGACGTTTGGGATTGAAAAACATGGAATTGGTTGAGGTTAGAAGATGAAACCCGTAACTGCAGAACTGCAGATTTCGCATACCTGCTTGATCGATCGATCGAGCCTAGAGCTTCGATCGATCGAAGGTTCGATCGATCGAGTCCCAGACCTCGATCGATCGACCCCTCCTGGCAGACTCATATTTTCCCTTCTTAGTTAGTTGAAATTCACTTTAATGAGGAATAATTCATGGACACTCTTATAAATATGTTTTGGGAGATAAAGAGAACCAGTAGGGTATATGAATGAATTTTGTGACCTTTAAGGTAAGACGAAAGTTATATTGTCGGGAGATTTCATATAAGAGACGATGAGACTATGTATTTGAAGTGAGAGATTACGTAAAATAGTTACGATAGAGAATAGATGAATACCTACTGAATTTTTATAAATGGGAGGATAAAGACATGAGAGTTATGTGGTAAGTTGGAATAATACAGAATCAAGGTTAGAAACAAACCGTTATATGTGTTTACTAAAAATGTGAAAATAAGGATAAAAGTCGTAACTATGGGACTTGAAGTATACCTAATATTGATATGGTAATATTAGTAGAGTTATATGATTGTGTTTGCATGTACTATATATGTGTGAAAAACATACCCACGCTACTTACTATCCCTGAGGTTGCCGCGCTGGGACGATCTTATCCTGTGTTGCCTTATATGGGATATTGACTCGTACCCTAGGAGATAGATATCCTTGGTACAGGCGATCTATTTGATAGTTCAGACGGTCCTAAGAGGCGCGGGTATGTGCTTTCCTCTTAGATACTTGGAATCTATGCTTCGTCTCAATATTATTTGTGTATGTGTTAATACAATTCGAGAGTGATTCCGAATTTGTATTCCCCTTAATATGTGTGATACAGGGTTTGGATAGTAGAGTATGCCCGCACCATAGTTTTTATTTGGGGTGCTGTTATAATATATATACTATACGAGTAGTTAATATATATATGAAATTCTAAAATTTGGAACTGCCTACTGTGATTTGATAAGTAGGACATGGTTGATGACTCAAATTGTAAATACTTATTTTGAGAAAGTATAATATGACACTGAAGACTTTATTAATTAATAAAGTTAAAAATGAGAACTTTGGTTACTAATTGAAATATTCCTTTTTAAATAATGGTATTATTCAGTTTTAAATCTCACGTGTAACCTAAAAAAAAATTAGTTAAATAAATGGGAAGGTTAGTGCGATATATGACGAGATAAACCATTGGGAAGGTTAGTGCGATAGGTGTGCACATTAGAAGAGAGGTGAGAATTTCTCAAGAGAGTGTCGCACTAATATGTTGTTGCATTGGCCTGTAGTCAATTTAAATACTTGCTAAACGAATTTTTAAATCATATACACTATCGGGCTCTGACCCGTTTCCATTTCTCTTTCTCTCTTGTATATATATATGTATATATTACAGGTGCCCAGCCACAGGGGCGTCTTGCATAGGGTCCTTTGGAAGAAACGCGCTGCAGCTTAGGTGGTAGTTGCAGGCCTCTTGTTTAGACGACTTCATCCATTTGATTCTACTCCTAGCATGTTCATTATTGGGGCATGTGTCGCCCTTTCCATCATTCAGTTGTTATTTGGATATTGTAGTTCGTTTATTTCTAGTATTGTCACTTTGGGATTTATTATTATCTGGGTGGTTTACTTTAAGTTTTATTGTTAGTAGCCAGTTGTTGGATGTTAAATTATTGGATTGATTGGTTCCGATATACTTATGGTTTGATTCGTTATATATTAAATTATTGTAAATAATTAAATCTTGTTTTCAAAAATAAAATTTGGAAAGTAATGTTATAAAAAGGGTTTTGACACTTAGCTTAATTAATTAGGGTGTTTAAATTGGAAAAGTTATTTTTCAACAGTGATGCCGAGAATGAACCAACTGTTCACCTTGAATTAATTTAATAAAGGAGTGATCGCCCAGTATTTAATTAGGCGGGGTGTCACAGGTGGTATCAGAGCATCAGGTTCTAGTGTCCTTTAGGATCTGTGCGGCTTCTTATACTTTCAGCGTTGCTTTCTTTGATATAGAGCCCTAATACTAGGAATGTTGTGTTCATCTCTATACATTGGGAATTCGTTCTTCTGCGATTTGTTTATTTGAATGATGAACTCATCCAAATTTACTTAAATTTTCAGATGGATCGTCGAGAAGAACTAGCTAAAATGGTTAGGGGAGTCAACGAGCAAGATCGACTCACACCTCGAGTATCCCCAGAGAGAATATCAACCACCGAGTTAGCAGGTATCATGGCACAAGCAGTTACCACTGCAGTTTTACAATACCAAGAATGCAGCATACAACTTAGAGGAGGCAAAACACCTAGAGAGGTTAACCAAATGCATGTGACTAAAGCTGACAAATGTGCGAAGACACCGAAATTGCGACAACAAACTACCCAAGACCGAGTCAGTTCCAGAAGTAACAAAATTTATGAAAAGGGCCAAAAGTGTCAGGGCCAACGAAGTCAAATTCAGAATGAAATCACAAAGAGGTGCTTCAGTTGTGGAATGGACGGTCACAAACGTCAATCTTGTCCGAATCAGACTGGGGATAAACTACAATCCGACTAGCGAAGAATTTCGAAACTCTGTTATAAACGTGTATAGCCGGGTCACAAGTGGATGGATTGTCCTCACCCTGACATAGTTTTTTCGCAAATTTCCCCTCAAGGCCAGCAAGACCAAGGAAAAAGTGAGTCTAGTCAACAACGTAGTAAAGTGAAGCAGTTTTGAAAGAGGAATAAAGTCCCAAGTCAGCAAGGCCGACACCGACAGCAGCAGGGTCAGAGGGGGAGTAACTTCAGAGGTCGATGTTTTGTGTGTGGCAAGCACGGCCATAAACGCCAGGATTTCCCAGAGGGTGTTAGGGCCCCACAGCAGCAGGGTGCCCGTAATGAGCCACCGGGACCACTTTTTACAGTCGCCCTCCCAGCACCAGCTCAGGTACCAGCCCTACCAACCTTTCCAGTAGCTCCAGTGCAGCAGGGGCAGTTATAGTATAGACATATCTATAATGTCCACCAGGCAGTAGCCCCACAGGCACCACCCGCAATTTGGGGTATGTTTCCTATCCATGGTACTTTGGGTCGAGTTTTGTTTGTTACTGGGGCGACGCATTGTTTTATATCTACATATTATGCGAAGACCTTAGGGCTATTAGCCACAGTAGAGAGCATTGTAACGTATGTAGACTCACCACTGGGGAATGGTTCACTTTTCTTCATATGTCGGGGAGTGGGGGTAGAGATTGGTAGCTTGGTATTACCTGCAGACATGTTAGTCTTAGATATGCATGAGCACGATGTTATTATTGGTATGGATTGGCTCGCAGCTTATAGAGCCATGATTGATTGCTTCGGTTGGAGCATTGTTTTTGCCATTCCGGGGCAAGAGATGTTTGTAGTGGCGATGCCTCGCCCAGAGGGAGGTTAGACCGCTCATTTGTATTATATAGATGAGGATACCTCTAAGGAGGTTGTGATTCCATTAGACTCGATTCTAGTTGTTCGTGAGTATTCCGATGTGTTTCAGGAGATACCAGGCCTACCCCCCAGTCGAGAGATATACTTTGTCATAGATTTATTATCGGATACTAGACCGATAGTACGCGCTCCATACCGTATGGCTCCGGCAGAGATGCGAGAGTTGCGAGATCAGATAGAGCAGCTGTTAGGTCAGGGCTTCATTCGTAGGAGTACCTCACCTTGGGGTGCTCCAGTATTATTTGTGAAGAAGAGAGATGGTTCACTGAGGTTGTGTGTGGACTGCCGGGAGTTGAACAAGGTCACGATATGGAATAAGTATCCGTTGCCTCGAATTGATGATCTCTTCGACCAACTGAGGGGAGCAACTTTCTTTTCGAAGATAGATCTGAGGTCGGGGTACCATCAGCTACGTATTAGGGAGCAGGATGTTTCAAAGACTGCTTTCTTGACGAGATATGGGTCCTATGAGTTCAGGGTAATGCCATTTGGCCTCACAAATGCTCCAGCCGTATTCATGGACTTAATGAACCGAGTATTCAGAGAGTTCTTGGATCAGTTTGTCATCGTCTTCATAGATGACATTTTTGATATATTCACACTCCGAGGAGGAGCATGCCGAGCACTTGAGGCAGGTTCTTCAGACTTTATGAGAGCATCAGTTGTATGCTAAGTACGAGAAGTGTGGATTCTGGTTGCGAGAGGTACAGTTCTTCGGGCATGTTGTTTCTGAGCAGGGAATAGCAGTTGACCCGAGTAAAGTGTCGGCGGTGAGGGAGTGGGGACAGCCCACGCCACCAACGGAAGTGCGTAGTTTCTTGGGGTTAGCCGGATACTACAAAAGATTCATTCGGGGATTCTCTAAAATAACGGGTCCATTGACGAATCTGACTCGCAAAGGGGTACCATATGTTTGGGATGATGCTTGTCAGTTGGCTTTCGACGAGCTGAAAGACAAGCTTACTTTAGCACCAGTCCTTGCTTTACCGAAGTCGGGTGTGGAGTACCTGGTTTACACCGATGCATCCTTATGGGGACTTGGGGGAGTACTTCAGCAGGAAGAAAGGCTATATCTTTTGCCTCCCGTAAGCTTAAGCCGCATGAGAATAATTACCCCACCCACGACCTGGAGTTAGCAGCGGTCATTTTTGCATTAAGGATATGGAGGCACTATTTATTGGGGGAGAAGTTTCGTTTGTTCACAGACCACAAGTCACTGCAGTACCTGTTCACTCAGCGAGAGCTGAATATGCGTCAGCGCAGATGGTTAGAGTTTGTGAAAGACTATCAGTTCGACATACAGTATCATCCGGGGAAGGCCAACGTAGTTGCTGATGCGTTGAGCCGTAGACCGGTAGATGAGGTAGCGGACGTCTGGAAAGCTAAGTGGAAAGAGTTAGGCCACCAGGACGCAGTAGCCTGTTCCTTCATATCTGTTATGACAGTTACACCCGAGATTGTTACGAGGGTGATACAGGCACAGACCACAGACCCGTTTTTCCAGGAGATGATTGTAAGACTTTTAGTTGAGGGTGCTGAGTCCTATTCTGTTAGTTATGATGGGGGTTTGAGGTTTAATGGGAGGTTGGTGGTTCCAGAAGGGGCAAAATTACGTCATGCAGTGATGACCCAATCTCACGGGTCCCGATTTACAGTACACCCTGGAGGAGATAAGATGTACCAGGATATGAGGAGGCAATACTGGTGGAGTGGGATGAAGAAAGACATTACTGAGTTCGTGTCCAAGTGTTCTACTTGCCAGCTGGTGAAGGTGGACCATCAGAAATCGTCAGGATTGCTTCAACCATTGGAAGTACCCGCGTGGAAGTGGGAGAGTATTTCCATGGATTTTATTACAGGGTTGCCTACATCACAGCGGGGCCACGACTCTATCTGGGTGATTGTAGACCGTTTGACCAAGGTGGCTCATTTTCTTCCGGTGTGGACAGATTATACCACGGGTCAGTATGCTCAGTTGTTCATTGTTGAGATTGTCAGAGTACATGGGGTGCCCCTGAATATTGTGTCAGATAGAGACAAGATTTTCGTGTCGCGTTTTTGGGAAAGCTTTCAGGAGGCTATGGGTACTGAGTTGAAGTTGAGTTCAGCTTATCACCCACAGACAAATGGACAGACAGAGCGTACTAATCAGATGTTGGAGGATATGCTACGCATGTGTGTTCTTGATTTTGGAGGCGGTTGGGAGCCACATCTTCCACTGGTAGAGTTTGCTTATAATAACTCTTATCAGTTCACTATTGGCATGGCTCCATTTGAAGCTTTGTACGGTAGGCCTTGTCGTTCCCCAGCTTGTTGGCTCGAGGTGGGGGATAACAAGTTGCTAGGACCAGAAGTGATTCAGGAAACCTCCGCGAGGATTGAGATGATCAGGAATCGCATTCGAGTAGCCCAAGACAGGCAGAAGAGCTACGCCGATGCGAAACGGTTCTTTCGGGAGTTTAATGTGCGGGACCAAGTGTTACTGCGTGTATCTCCTATGAAAGGAGTGATGAGGTTCGGGAAGAAAGGGAAATTGGCCCCGAGGTACGTGGGACCATTTCCCATTATCGAGAGGATTGAGCCGGTAGCATACAGATTGGGACTGCCAGAACATTTACATCGCATTCACGATGTATTCCATATCTCGTCGTTGAGACGGTATCTTCGGGATGATATAGCCCATACTCACATCGCGATAGATGAGATAGACTTACAGCCTGACAGCTCTTACGAGGAGAGACCGGTGGCTATCCTAGACTATAATGAGAAGAGATTGAGGTCGAAGATAGTTCCACTTGTACGAGTCCAGTGGGAGCATCATAATGTGGAGGAATCCACTTGGGAGCGCGAGGCCGATATGCGCGAGAGATATCCAGATTTGTTCTTACCAGGTATGCCTTATTTTCTGAATTTCGGGACAAAATTCCGTTATTAGGGGGGAAGTATGTAATACCCCGTATTTTTATGCTATATTAATTTGGGGATTTATAAAATTTAATGTGAATTAATTATTTAATAAAAATTCGGAAATTAATTATGTTATAATTATTAACGTGACGAGAGTTAGTAATTATGGGAAATTTGTTGAATAATACTGATGAGCAAAGTAATATATGATATTGGTTATATTGAATGTCACGAGGGAATAAAATGACAATTTTGGAAATTTAGTCGGGACGCGCCCGTGTCGCGTCGGGACTAAAGAGTGATAAATAAAAGTGAATATTTTATAAGTTGTTTGTATGGTCGTTTTGAGTGCGCCAACGCGTCCGGAAGGGTCGAGATAGTCAAAAAAGTGTACCCGGGGGTTTAGTTTGGGTCTCGGGGCGTTTTTAGGCCTAATTAGTACCCCGAGAGGGCATTTTGGACATTTCACATTTTTGGATAATTAAATCCACGAAAATTAAAGAGGCTATATCAGATGTCCAGGTCATCTTCTAGGGTTAAATCAATTCTAAACCTTAGAACGGCCATAGGAGAGGAGAGGAGAGAGCTCTCAAGGCAATTTAAGGCCAAAGAGTCATCCGTTTACACCGCCGCCACCGCCAACGCGTAGATCGCGAGACGGAGAACGCAACCACACCAATTTCAGCACCAAACCAGAACACCGAAAATCCCAGGCAAGTGTTTATCTTGCTTATTTCGTTGATGCATCTTTCATATTAGTTTAAGAATGATTAATGATGAATTATATGGAAGAAAACCCAAATTGAGATAGGATTGCATGTAGTGATGACTTAAACGTTATTCTGGAAATTATTTGTGATATAGAAGATTAAGCCACGGAATTTTGATGCTGTATAAGAAGGAAATTTCTGGGAAAAACAGATTAGAACCATAATTAAAAGATTTCTAGGGTTCTTGAATTTTAACTGAATTTTGGCTTGTTAATCCATGTTTAGTGACGTTAATTGACATGCTTTATGTAGGAAATACCTAATTTGATGATATAATGTTAGTTGTATAAATCTTGGGACGTTTGGGATTGAAAAACATGGAATTGGTTGAGGTTAGAAGATGAAACCCGTAACTGCAGAACTGCAGATTTCGCATACCTGCTTGATCGATCGATCGAGCCTAGAGCTTCGATCGATCAAAGGTTCGATCGATCGAGCCCCAGACCTCGATCGATCGACCCCTCCTGGCAGACTCATGTTTTCCCTTCTTAGTTAGTTGAAATTCACTTTAATGAGGAATAATTCATGGACACTCTTATAAATATGTTTTGGGAGATAAAGAGGACCAGTAGGGTATATGAATTAATTTTGGGACCTTTAAGGTAAGACGAAAGTTGTATTGTCGGGAGATTTCATATAAGAGACGATGAGACTACGTATTTGAAGTGAGAGATTACGTAAAATAGTTACGATAGAGAATAGATGAATACCTACTGAATTTTTATAAATGGGAGGATAAAGCCATGAGAGTTATGTGGTAAGTTGGAATAATACAGAATCAAGGTTAGAAACGAACCGTTATATGTGTTTACTAAAAATGTGAAAATAAGGATAAAAGTCGTAACTATGGGACTTGAAGTATACCTAATATTGATATGGTAATATTAGTATAGTTATATGACTGTGTTTGCATGTACTATCTATGTGTAAAAAATATACCCAGGCTACTTGTTATCCCTGAGGTTGCCGCGCTGGGACGATCTTATCCTGTGTTGCCTTATGGGGGATATTGACTCGTACCCTAGGAGATAGATATCCTTGGTACAGGTTATCGATTTGATAGTTCAGACAGTCCTAAGAGACGCGGGTATGTGCTTTCCTCTTAGAGACTTGGAATCTATGCTTCGCATCAATATTGTTTGTGTATGTGTTAATACAATTCGAGAGTGATTCCGAATTTGTATTCCCCTTAATATGTGTGATACGGGGTTTGGATAGTAGAGTATGCCCGCACCATAGTTTTTATTTGGGGTGCTGTTATAATATATATATTATACGAGTAGTTAATATATATATGAAATTCTGAAATTTGGAACTACCTACTGTGATTTGATAAGTAGGACATGGTTGATGACTCAAATTGTAAATACTTGTTTTGAGAAAGTATAATATGACACCGGAAAATTTTATTAATTAATAAAGTTAAAAATGAGAACTTTGGTTACTAATTGAAATATTCCTTTTTAAATAATGGTATTATTCAGTTTTAAATCTCACGTGTAACCTAAAAAAAAATAGTTAAATAAATGGGAAGGTTAGTGTAATATATGACGAGATAAACCATTGGGAAGGTTAGTGTGATAGGTGTGCACATTAGAAGAGAGGTGAGAATTTTTCAAGAGAGTGTCGCACTAATATGTTGTTGTATTGGCCTGTAATCAATTTAAATACTTGCTAAACGAATTTCTAAATCATATACACTATCGGGCTCTGACCCGTTTCCATTTCTCTTTCTCTCTTGTATATATATATGTATATATTACAGGTGTCCAGCCACAGGGGCGTCTTGCATAGGGTCCTTTGGAATAAACGCGCTGCAGCTTAGGTGGGAGTTGCAGGCCTCTTGTTTAGACGACTTCATCCATTTGATTCTACTCCTAGCATGTTCATTATTGGGGCATGTGTCGCCCTTTCCATCATTCAGTTGTTATTTGGATATTGTACTTCGTTTATTTCTAGTATTGTCACTTTGGGATTTATTATTATCTGGATGGTTTACTTTAAGTTTTATTGTTAGTATCCAGTTATTGGATGTTAAATTATTGGATTGATTGGTTCCGATATACTTGTGGTTTGATTCGTTATATATTAAATTGTTGTAAATAATTAAATCTTGTTTTCAAAAATAAAATTTGGAAAGTAATGTTATAAAAAGGGTTTTGACACTTAGCTTAATTAATTAGGGTGTTTAAATTGGAAAAGTTATTTTTCGACAGTGATGCTGAGAATGAACCAACTGTTCACCTTGAATTAATTTAATAAAGGAGTGATCGCCCGGTATTTAATTAGGCGGGGTGTCACAATCATATCCATAATCAACTCAGTAAGTACAACATACCATATCTGTAATCAACTCGATAAATACAACATATCATATCCGTAATCAACTCAATAAGTACACATGTCATATCCATAATCAACTCTGTAAGTCCAACATCTCATATCTATAATCAACTCGCTAAGCACAATATATAATATTTATAATCATCTATAAATACATCTTACCGATGAGTATACTCACCTTGGCAACTTAATGGGCGTTTTCTTTGCCTTTGTCGGGCTCGTGTTTAATGGGTTCTCCCTCCTTTCCTATCATTCTTAGAATATTAGTATCATCATAAGAATATTAAAAATTCAAGGAATAATTTAAACCTAACTCAATTCATAAGAATTATATGATTCCATTCAAATCATTTATCATAAAAGAAATCCCATCCACATTCATGTCAAGATATTTAACATATCCAAATCATAGCATAAATCATAATCAACTATTTCAATTCAATCATGTAATTTACTAACTCATAGTTAATCAATATCCTCAATATATATAAAGAAGATATGGAAATATGTTGAAAACATAACCAATTCATACTTAGCATACTTATTCTCATTTTAGGCTTTTATACACTAAGTTTTCATTTAATGGTCCAAACCGACTTTAATTCCTTTTTACGAATTCAATCCAACATATTAGGTTTCCAATCTAAAAGACGGTGCATCATTTCAATTTTTTTAGTGCAAAATATGCCCATTTCTTTACCACGTGATAAACCTGCCCTAAAGGCTCCTCTATTGCTCAATCAACTTCCAAGAATTTTCATAATTTTTTTACATTATAACTTTCGATGATTTTCCACCCATTTTCAATACACATATTGGATAATAAAAATTAAAGTTTCATAATTTTCAGAGTTCAGTTGTTATATCAAAAACTTTATCATCATGGCATATCTAATCGAATTACGCAAACAACAACTATGTACCAACTTACAACCATCACCAAGGTCTAACCACAATGAATTAAATTCTAATTTTCGGATATGCTTTGCATATATGAGTCTAGCTTCATATCCAAATAGAATTTCTCAATTCCGATAAGTATACAAAAACTTATGAAAGTTTAAACACGTAAGGGTTCTAAACAAGGCCATATAAAAAATTTACACCTTCATCTTTCTTCGCACTTGTATCTATCCATACATATACATCAAGGCGTGAAAGTTTAATAAATAATTGGTGATTTATATCATTTCAATCAGTAATACAAGAAAAAGCAACAAGATTTATGGATAGAATTACCTTAGGGACTTTTACATAATTTTCTACGAATTTTTCTCCAATTTTTTCTCACACTTCTCTTCCAAAGCTTCGCGATTCTCTCTCTTCGAGCCAAAATTCTTTCATGGCTGAATTTTCTGAAGAATGGTGTACTTCTAAGGTGTTTAAGTCGGTCAGACCAGCCTCCCTTTCCAACCAATCCAATCATAATACATGGTGTACTAATAAGACAAAATACCACTTAACGGATGGATAAATTTGCCCTTGTTTCATAATTTCAGCATAACTCCTTACTCGGACCTCTGTTTTATACACCGTTTATTGTGTTACAAATCTAACTCATATATCTACAATTATCTAGTTTTTACCTCAAGTCAATTGTTATATTACAAGGGTCAAAACTAGACTCCAACATGAGCATTCCTACTGAAAGTTTCAAAATTTTATGTTTGTAACCAATTCGATATTTCATGATTTTTCAAGGTAGGATTAGACTAAACATAATAACCTAACATTATATATTAATACACATTATTTGTATCCTAATTATATACGGGTTGTCACATGTGTGTTTTTTTATTGAATAGTTGTCATGTCATAGTAAAAAAAATTGTTTCTTGTAATTTTGAATAGATGAATTTTGTAAATGGTTGATAAAGTTGTATCATGTATGTATATATGTATTTTAAAAACATTATTATCATGTAAATAAGTTGTTGATAAGAATTTTTAAAATGGGAAGATGTTGAATAATCTTTTTACTTTATGGTAATTAACATTAATGAAACATGTTTTTTAGACTTTTCAATAAGTCCAAGTATATTACTATTATTATTGTAGATACAATTACAGTGATGAATGTAGATACAATTACACTAATGAATGTAGATAAAGTTACAAATGTAAATGTATCTACGTATTTATATTGATAAGTGTAACTATATCATTTGGGTTTATCGTTAATAAATCGAAAAGCTTATGAGTTCAAAATAAATTATAAGTAGGATTCATTGCTTTAAATGTGCGCCGAGATGGTAAAATTTATCGCTTTGAATGCTAGAACGTTAAGAGGGACAAATGCCCCTAAAAAACTATTTTCCCTCATTAATGCAACTCCAACCCCTTGGCCAAACTTTATCAAAAAAAAAAAAAAAAAACTTGGCCAAACCACATTTTTTTGTTTTGCTTCCCATGAACAAAAATAGCACCAGCTTTCAAAGACCTCTAAAATAGCCAAAGACCCAAATTTGACTATTTTGCCAAAATTAGCACCAACATAAAAATACCATCCATTATTGAAGGGTTGAAATCAATATTCCAAAATGCATGGCAGTTTAACAAATTCAACAGTAATTCCTTACTAAATTTGAGCGATCACCTAAATGAATTCTATCGGCTACAGTTGCATTAAAGAAGAAAAAATATTAAAAGTTACAAAATCACCAAAACTTAAAAAAAGGCTAACCAAAAGTATTTTCTCCTCACCTCCTTTAACTTTAATGATACATTTTTATACAAGAATAAACTTTTGATTAGTCAGAAAGGAATTCATATACCTTGGCCTTGTATGGTGTTATAAATAATAATAGGTGGACCTCATATGCAAACAAATACAATAGGGTTAATTACACTTTGACTCCTCCAACTTTGCTCTCTTTTCACTTCATCGCGAGTACTTTCATTTTATAGATTTAACCCCCTCAATTTATAAAAACACGTCACTTCACCTTCAAACACTAACAGTGTTATATTTTGGGGCGAAAAATTAATTATGTGCGTTGCACATGAAGGTATTTTTCGTCTAACCACTTGTGCAGTCAAATAACCAATTTGTCGTATGAGAACCTTAACATTGTAACGGTATGAGGATAAAACTATGTGTTTTTAAAAAATTGAGGGAGTTAAGTCTAAAAATGAACATATATGTGGTGAAGTGAAAATAAACACACAGTTGAAAAGGTTAAAACGTAAGAACCCAACGGTTAGAGACAAATTTTGAATCGCATTTTCTAATCAGTGTAAAATTAATAGTCATTATATGAATGTGTCCAGCCATATAAAGTTGTAGGTAGCACCAAATTAGTATAACTATGTAAAGCTATTGAGGCCAAAAGCCAAATTTTAGGCTCGGGCATCGATTATTTATGGATCATTTTAACTTAACCCCAAATTTTAATCTATAATTTGATTTAACCCCTCATTTTAATAATTTTTTGACTTCGCCTCCAACATACAGGGTTTAGCCTAATTTGACATTATAAACATGGACAAATTCAAATAAATATTTAGACTTACCCCCTATTTTTATTTAACATTTTAAGATAAGCCCTCGTTGAGAAGTATATCAAATAGAATAGAAAAGTGGAGGTGAAGTCAAATATTACATTAAAAAGTGAGATTTAAGTTTTAAAAAAAGGTGGGAAAAGTACTCTTAGATCCCTCATAAACAAATTTTAGACTATAATTTTATTTTATTTGTTAAAATACAGTTCTGATAAAAATTTGCGTTTGGCAACCTATTTTTAAACACTGAATTATAATATTTCTATGTTATAATCAAGTTTTTTAGAAAACAATAAAAAGATTTTTTAAAACTGCTATTTTTTTTTCAACTCAGAATTATTCATTCTTAATATTTTAATGCATTTATACATTAATATATAATATATATGCATAATACATTAATGTGTGTAATTCTTATAAATAAATAAATATATATGTACATGTATACAAAATTACGTATACTTATTGTTGATGTAAAAAATTAGATCACTCTAATTATTCAATCACAGATAAATAAATAAGACAAGGAATTTTAAAGTGGTTCAGCCTTATAAGAATGCCCTACGTCCACTGTTATGTTATTGCTGAGTGTTTTGGGAATTATCGATTACAAGTTCTATCAAGAAATTCCGGTCCCTTTGAATGAGGGTGATACAATGTATTTATAGCCCTGAGGCTCTCATTTGAAAGGGTGATACATTAAATGATATACATATGAAAGGGTAATACATTTAATGCCCTTTAAGCGTGTGCGTCTAATGATAAGCATTCAATGAATAGTTGAACTGTTGATTATCTGGCAATCAATGCTGTGGCCGAGATGCAGCTCGGACCGCCTTAGTTGCTCGTCATTCAAGAGTTCCTCGGAGCGTTGGAGTTCCTCGGGGTACATTTGTTGCTCGGAGTGAATATGACTTGGTCGGGGAAATAAACTTCCTCGTTGCTATTGTGCCACGTAAATTGACACGTGTCTTCTTATTATTCGTCCATATCAGCATACTAATTTTGGTATCAACACTTATATTATTAAATTATATAATATACTAAGATCCATATGTTAAATAATATGATCAATAGATACATAATACTTATATATAATTTTATACATGTATTATGAATGTATGGAATAATATATATATATATATATATATATATATACCAAAAAAATATCTATATAATTTTATTGTGATCAAAAAAATATCTATGTAATTTGATTGTGAATTAAACATGCAAAATATATGTATATACTCTCCACTAAGGTCTCCTTATGGTGCAAACTCCGGTACATACTATTTTTTTAAAATAATAAAAAAAAATTATGAAACTTCTTGAATATGATCTCAGGGTGTGAAGATCATCTCCAATTTTTTTCATCAAAAAATTTAATAAGAACTCCGTTAAGACGAGGTGATATGTAAAAAAATGGTATAAATATGCATTTTCGACCATTGAATCATCTCACCTACTTTTTTATTGAATTTTTTGATAAAACTTCATGTATATGATCTTCTCACTATCGAGATCATATCCATGAAGTTTCATCAAAAAATTCAATCAAAAAGTAGGTGAGATGATTCAATGGTCGAAAATGCATATTTATACCATTTTTTACATATCACCTCGTCTTAACGGAGTTCTTATTAAATTTTTTGATGAAAAAAATTGAAAATGATCTTCTCACCGTGGAGATTACATCCATGATTTTTCATCCAAAAATTTACTTTTTTACTATTTTAAAAAAATGACATGTACCGAAATCTCCATTATATGAAGTCTTTACAGAAGAACGCCTATATATATATATATATATATATATATATATATATATATAATTAAACTTCTCAACCTATCGCATTAAATATACATAAAAATACATGATATTAAATGTACATGCATATAATTTATAATTTATATATATACATGTCTGCCAATTTTATCAAATTTTCAAAAGACTGCATTTAAAAACAAATTTACCAAACAAACACCAATAATTATAAAGACAAAAAACTGAATTTTAAAACTGAAAAAAAACGGCATTTAAATCGAGTTTTCTGAATACAGAACCAAATGGATAGGTTCACTAATTTTCTTCTTGTAAAAGTCCACACTAGTGACATAACGACTGAACCTAATAGCAAATTATCCTTAAATGTTTAAAAATTATCAACAAGAGATCCAAGTGTAAATTGCCCCAAAAAAAAAACCTTTACTTATCCATGCCAGCTTTTTCGCTATTCAGGCGAGTGCAAATGGTAAAGAAACTAAAACTCATATTTTGACATACCAAGTTATTTTACCAAGTTCACGTCCCTACAACATTTTAATGCACTTGGGATAAAAAGCCGGCAAAAAAAACTCGGTAGGCGTAGACCTTTCCTATTTTGACTAGATTGCCTCCATGGCACAAACATTGAATCCTTGTTGAATTTGGGCTATCACATAAATGAATTCTATCAGTTACAACTGAGAATAAAAGAAAAAAATAATGTTAAAAAGGTACAAAATCATCAAAGCTACAAAAAGGTTGCTGGCTACCAAAATGTATTTTCTCCTCTCACCTCCTTTAACCTTAAAGATACACATCACCATATTTTTCTCCTTTCACCTTTTTTTTTTCCTTTTTACCCCCATATACAGATACAAGAATAACTTTTGATGTGTCAAAAAAAAACCTCCTATACCTTGCTGATTTGTCTCAGTATATGACAACCCGGAGCAAGCCCGGCTGAGGCTCAGTAAAATCGAGGCCCTCCTCCTCGAGGAGGTAGCGTTGGACGGCGGTCGGGAGCCTAGCTGGCGTGCGGGACCCACGGGTGTGGTGGCCCGTCCCTACACATATGTAAACTTGCACGCGTTGATCGGATAACCTGGCGCCATTTCGCAACACCGAGAGGTCGCGTTTGAGGACATGGAGGGCTTCGCTCACGTGGAGCCCGTGTAGATCGATTATTCTTTCTTGTCCTCGCATGTTTCCTTGTAAATCTGGACTGACTGGGTTCCTGAAAATTGATTTGGAAAAACGCGCAAAAAGGAGTAGACAGAAATTCAATATCACAGTTACTGAAATCAATAATCCTACACTTGCCCTAAAAAATGACGCGCTGAAGTGGCAAGAGGTGGCATGGTTAGGTTCGGTTCCACATTGGAACCTTAACCAGAACCAAACCGAAAAAAAACTACGATGCCTTCTTGGTTAGCTTTTGGTCGGTGGTTCGGGCTGCTTTACGATTCCAACTACTTTTTTAACAAACCAACATTATTATTCCGACGTCCAATACAATTTTACAAATAATTTAGTACAACCATGAAACAAGAATACATGATGCTTAATTGTTTATGCTAACAAATATAGCTTTTGGTTTCACAATGGTTCTATAAAGGTAGGTTTAGGTCCGGCTTTATATCGTTCGGTTCTTGGATGGGTTTGCGATGATTTAGACATTAAATCGGGACACAAAGTTATTGTACCAGTTTCTGAATGTAAGGAACCAGAAGTTTACCCAATCGTGGAATTAATCTGAACGAGTTGACACGCTTCAATGCCCACCCCGAAAACCAATGCACTTCCACCACCAACCATGTCAATTTTTTGAAGGGTTTCTTTGACTTTGCCCCTTGAGATAATGCTGTATTTAGACGTAACCCCCTGCTTTTCAAATAATAGACTTAACTCCCCCCCCCCCCCCCCCCAACCATGTCAATTTTTTGAAGGGTTTCTTTGACTTTGCCCCTTGAGATAATGCTGTATTTAGACGTAACCCTCCGCTTTTCAAATAATAGACTTAACCCCCCCCACCCCACCCACACACACACACACACACAACAAGTATGCATAATGCAAAAGCGGGTTAATTAATAAGGTACAGGTGGGATGATGCACATGCAGGGGGATAAGTCTAATTATTTGAAAAGTGAGAATATGAAATCGCTTTATAAGAGCAACAAAACACCACCATCGACAATGATGTACCAAGGTGTTACACGGCAGCAGTTACCCTTCATGGCATATTATAGGGGTAAAAGTAAACAACTGAAATTGCAATAGCTTGTACAGAAGCATGTGCACATCAAAAAATGATAAAAGAGTGGAAACAGAAGAGTTATTCATTTTTTAGTTGCACCAAACCTTTTTGAGAAATTTGAGTTGCACCCTAAATCATCACATCTGCGACGTTTTTTTTAGACACATTTAGGCTTCTGTGACCCTTTGGGGGATCAAACTTGTTTTTTTTAAGTTGGGGGTGCAACATAATATAGCCCAAAAGCATGCGTAGAGGTTTTCGAGGTGGGGTGGTGGAAATAGAGTAGTAACTAATGTTGTCAAGTTTATTTTTGCGAAAGAGATGCTGACCAAGTGTAAATATGAAAGAATGTATATGTTTCTGCGTATGTGTGTGTGTGTGTGTGTGTGTGAGAGAGAGAGAGAGAGAACAAACCTCTGACGGTAAATAGATTCTTGAGCTTTTCCATGAGCCGCCTTCATCTGCATGTTGTGAAGCTGCCCTTTAACGCTCAGTTCTTTCGCTAAAGCCTTGTTACCGATGAGGTAAGCTTTTCGTGCCTGTTTTAATTTTAGATACAAAATTTCAATGACAATTGACAGTTCAGAACCTAATAACTAAACTGTAAATTGTACCTGCTCAAAGTATGCATTACGTAAGCGTGCGTGATCACGAGCTTCTTCCCGCATTTCAGAATACATATTTCCTGCAACCTCAACGGAGTTAAAGCATATGACATGAACAGAAGTAAAAGAAATTAGGGTCACTTTTTACTTCCATTTTTACGCTCGCTTTCATGTTAACCCCAATTTTTTCCAAAAAAAATGAGTTCAACACAAAAGCCTGAAATGTGTCGGAAAAAATCTTCAGCAAAGTGATGAATGGGGAGGTAACTCAAATATAGGGGTTTTTCAATTTACGCTGCAACTTCTTCTTCCACTTTTGAGTTACCCTACCCCCCCACCCCACCCCGCAGTCAAATGTTTAACAAAAAAGGTACGAATGGGGGTTTAACTCATTTTTTTTGTTTTTTAAAGTTGAGTGCAACTCAAGCGAGCATAAAAATAGTGGAGTAACTCAAAATTGTATAAGAATATTACCCACTGCGTTTCTAGTTTCAAGCCACTTTTAATGTAGAAACATGAACATAAGGCATGCATCCACCCCACCCCCACCCCCACAATGAAATGCTTATAAAGCAACTAAAAAAAAATAGGGTTATTTTCATCAACACCCCCACTTTTTAGTTACCCCCAACTTTTCCAAATAAAGATTAAGGTTGGCCGAAAGTGATAAAAAAAAAAGAGGTAATAGTTACCGAGTTTCATTTACTTGGCCAATGAGGTAAGAGATCCTTTGACTGAGTTAATGATATCAAATGTCTTATTTTTCCAATTCATCGCATAAAAATGACAAATACACCCCCAAAATATCTTTAACAGCTGTTACCTCATTTTTTTTTAAAAAAAAAAAGAAAACATCAAATCTTTAAAAGTTCATAACTTCAAATTTACAAATCCAAAATTTATATATTTGGAATCTACTCGTCAAGATCTATCAAACAATACCCATTACTCCATTTTTTCCGGCAAAAACTCCATTTTTTCCAACTCGGGCAATGATACTGCTGGCACGAACCCGGAAAAATAAAGAAATAGAAGGGGAGAGCGAGAGAGAGACACTTCGGTGAGAATTTCGACGGCATTCGGTGAGATTTTCTAATAGGCTATTTCCTATGAGTCTCCATGGGGTGGGGAGGGAGGGGTAGGGGTAGGGGTAGAGGTAGAGGTGGGGGTGCTAGAGAGAGAGAATGTGGGGTTATGTGTATGTTTTTAGAGAAAGAAAGTAAGTGGATTTAAAATGAGTATATGTGAGGATACAATTGTCTAAATATATGTATTCTATAACGAAAAAGGACTTGATGCATTAAAAAAAGTCAATGGGATTTGATGCATCTTTAACCCAATAAATGGGACTAGCCCATAATAATGCCAAAAAAAAAAAACTCAAATATATCACAATAAATCTTCATCAAAGTGATGAATTGGGGTCTAACTCAAATTTTAGACTTTTGTCACCACTTTTGAGTTACCCCAACTTTATAAGAATATAAAAAATAAAATGAAATAAAAAAAAGGCCTCAAATTAGTAGAACAAAATATTTGCCAAAGTGATGAATGGAAATTTAATTGAATTTAAACTTCTGTGTTCACTTTTGAGTTGACCCCAACTTTACCCCCCCAAAAATGAGTAGGGCCACCCCCAAAAGTGACAAAAAGCTTCCAGTGTACCAAAAAAATGGATGAATGGGGGTGAAATTCAATTTTTGTTAAATTTCGGGGCAACTTAAAACAACCCAAAAAATAATCAGCTCGAGAATATTACCCACTGCTTCGCCAGTTTCAAGCCACACCGGAACCGCAGTCGCACGAGCCGAACCACCTCGACTTTGCAGCCTATCACCATAAACGGCCCTCCCTTGACCACCGTTATAAGAGCTAGCCAAGACATGTGAACTCCTACTTGAGCCAACACTAGCATCCGCAGAACCGTTTCTATCATATTTCCATATACCAGAATCTTGAGACGCCATTTTCCTAACAGCTGCAGCAAAATCTGTAGCGCCTCTTGATGGAATAGAGGAGCTGGTTTTGAACATGAGCAAGTTATCTTTCTCGGCAGATCGATAAGGACTAACGTTTTGTGAAAAGTCATCTCCTGGAAATTTTGGCATGCCATTTTGACCGTCTGAAACAGAAAGGGCTGGAAAATCTAGGGCAGTCAGATTTGGTGCGGATAAGGCCTTTGAGTTCAAATTCTGGTTTGAACCACCATCGACTTGGAGCTACAATCACAAATAAAAAGTATAGTGAAAACCATTAAAAATATAGGCCTAAAAGGCTAGAGCAAAAATCTTGATATCCTTCACAAAACTAGCAAACGCAATCTTACTACGACAACAAAGTCGAAGGAAAAACTTAAATATTCGAATTTGTAATCTCTTCTCCTAAATTATGAGTTGTTTCCTTTGGGGATCGGTGCGATGGCAAGCACTCTCGCCCAAGCCACGGTTGGTTTCGGGTTCGACACATGGGAGCAATCTCTCCATATATGGGGGTAAGGCCAGCAGACATCTGGCTCTCCCAATGCAATATACCGATGACTTGGCAAAAATCACAAAGTAATGAAACATTGTATGTATAAATAAATAAATAAACAGAAAATAGTGGAAAGAGTATATCCCACATGGAATCACCCACTCAAACTTCTAAGAGACAACAACAATACAATTAGGGAACATTTCATTGCAAATTTAAATTTCAAAAAAAAGTTGAAAAAAAGCAAGTAATTTGATAAGATGTATTCTAGTTTTTCTGGTTTACTATGGAATCCAATTCTTGCCACTCTCCAAAGAATCGGAGTAAGTATTTGAAGTACCCCGGTTTCTTTGATTGTACAAGTCTATTTTTTCTCCAAATATAAAACCGAGCAAACAACAAGAGATCAATATTCTGCAAATTAAGACATAATACATAACTGAGAAGTGAATATGTCAAAAATTAATAATTCCCAAAACTAAATTTGACTATTCAAAATAATTTTGTTTACAGGTCTTGTTCCAAATAAATAAAAGTACTTGAGAAATCCGAGTGTGTTATAAGAAAAAAAAAAAGACAGCACATTTATAAAAGGTACTCGACCGGAAATAAGAATACAAAGAATACCTCAAGCTGCGTAAGCATCTCAATTGTCAAGTTCAAGTCGCCCCCATTAGCGAAAAACACCTCTGCAAGGCTTTCAGCAGCGAAACCGGGAAATTGTGCGGACAAAAACTCAAGAGGGTTAACATCTGTACTTTCCATCATCTGCTGCTCATTTATCATGTCGTTTATAAACCCATGACCCGAATTCCCATTATAAGGATGAATATCGTTGTTCCCAATCTGCGGCTCCCAAGGTTTCGCATGCAAATTAAGATAACTACCCGTACCCGATGACGGGTCTTCACCATATGACGAAACGGAATACCTCATTTTCTCACCAAACCCGCCACCGTTCATTCGACTAGGAGATAATTCGTGTTGCTCGTTCAACATGAACCCACTTCCCGTGGGACCCGAAAATCGAGAGGGTTCATTGATATCGGTCAACGATAAGTTCGAAAACGAAAGGGCATTGATATTGATTCCTTGTGAATCATTATCTTCACCCATGACCTTAAAATCGGGAGTGATATCATCGGGGAGTTGGTGACGCCAATATTGGTGGGCTTCTTCATCGGAGTTGTTTGAAATGAACGACTCGGATCTATCTAGTACCGATTTTCCTAAAGTTGGGGTACTAGTGCTTCCCGAGGGTGATCTAAGAGCAAAGGGAACGAATTCCGCGGCGTTTGGGTTCAAATTTGTTGCTTTTCCGGTGACGCTTAGCTTGTTGTCATTGGTAGGAGGAGCCAATTTGTTGGACAAGCTCATTCTTATTTTTCTTTTCTTTTTTGGTTCCTTTTTTTAAATATATACGATAAAAAGACTACATGCATAAGCAAACTATGGATAGAAAAACGATGAGTTGATGGGTATTATCCAAAACCTGCAAAACAAAATCGCCACCATAAATTTCATAACACGATGCACCAAATGCATATAGCCTGGTTTTCGCTAGAATCAACACAATAAACTTGAGGGTTATTTGGGGTTTGCCTTCACCGATTTTTGTAATTATGTTTAGCCCCCGTAATTCACATTTCTTGGGCCCCAAAAACAACATTTTGCACTGCTAAAAGTCAATTGGGGGCCGAACCCCAAGTGAAAACCTTGGGGGCCAAAGTCAATATAGACAAATTAATGTGGTTCAAATCCTAAATAACCCTAAACTTAATCTCAACAGTGAGAAAATGCCCATAATGCACAATGTTAACAGAAATTGTCCAAAAGGCTTCGTTTATAAACCAAATTGTAAAGCATAAATTCGATGTCTCCAAACATTTAATTTAAAATAAAAAAGAACCAAAATCCGGGGATATTAACTAAGATGAGAAAATTAAGATACTGTAATAAAGCAAGAGCATAAAATATAACGTGAACAATATTGTATACTGAAAACTAAGCATATATTCTCATGATTGTGAATATAATAGCAAATTTTGCTTTCCGTTTTTCCTTTTTTCTAATTGGTAAAAATGGCGAGTTACAACGGGTATTACCCAAATATCACAAAACAAAATTTTCAGGGAATGTAAATTAGATATCATCGCCATAAACTTCTTATAACGATGGCCCACATGCATATAGTCTGTTTCTCGATAAAATTCATCACAATAACATTAATCTCAAGAATCTCAACAAATAAAAAATATCCACAATTTCACAACATTTTTAATGGTACACCTAGCAAAATAAAACAGAACACAATTGTTAGCGAATAAGATCCGTTAATTAACAAATTGCTTCGGTGTTGACCCGCTTCCACCCAAGAAAAACCGTGACACCGATAATATGGGATGGCTCATATCGTATGGTGTAACCCAATAAGGAAACGAATTCGTGTGTATGGGTTTGTATTACGAACCCGATAGAAAACAAATGGCCTTCACACAAACTCAATAAGACTTGAACCAGACCATAATAACCTATTAAGAAAACAAGCGGTTTTCACGCAACTCAACAAGGCTCGAATGAGTAAAACACAACCCAAACCATCCCGTTACAAGTCTAGTTAACACAACTCGCCCAAAAGACTTCGTTAACCAAACTGTAAAATGTAAAGAAAGAAGTAAAAATTGAGGAAAGTAAATTAAGATACTGTCATAGAGCAACACCGTGAATTTGAAATACGAGTATATTGTATATTGAAAACTAAGCACCACAAAACTCAATATGAACACTGAATAATATTGTACATTCTAGGATCAATTATCAAAAAGTCCCTCAAGCATTTTTTAATATACATATAATCCAAGCCTTTCATTTTGTTCCAAAAAGTCCCTCAATCACCCATTTAACCAAAATTCTCTTAATTTTAAAGGTCCGCACTAGCAGCACTCCCGCTCCACCTCCCCGCACCCCACCCCAAAATTAATCCAGCAAAATTAGGCACAAGAAATCAGATAACACAATACCCCAACATAATTCATAAAATAAATGAAATTTTTAACACAAGATAATAGTTAATTCTCACCCCCAAGCCCAGATTTTTTTTTTAAAACATATATTAAAGAATTAGTACATAACCCATCAAAGAACACCCTAAGTAAAAAAATCAAAGAACCCAAAATGAATCTAGGGAATTTAGCACAAAACAATCAGCTACCACAAAAACCCTAACATAATCCACATAATAAATAATAATCTGAACACAAGATACAGTTAATTCTCACCCCCACCTCAACAAAAATAATAAAAATAAAAGAACTAGTACAAGACCCATTAAAGTAAACCCAAACTAAGTAATCAAAGAACCCAATAGTAATCTAGCATATTGAGTCACAAAAAAACAGCTAACACATAACCCAAACATAATTCACATAATAAATATTCATCTGAACACAAAATACAGTTAATTCTGACCCCCAGACCAAAAAAAATTAATAAAAGATGAAAATTAATGAATTAGTACAGGACCCATTAAACTAAACCCTAAGCACAAAAAATCAGATAACACAACACCCCAGCATAATTGATATAATAAATAAAAATTTGAACACAAAATACAGTTAATTCTCACTCCCAGACCAAAAAAAAAAAATTAAAATAAATTAAAGAATTAGTACATGACCCATCAAAGAAAACCCCAAGTAAAAAAATTAAAAAAACCCTAATTATCTAGCAAATGTAGGCACCTAACACAACACCCCAACATAATTCATATAATAAATAAAAATTTGTGCCCAAAAAATATAATAAAAAAGTAAAAAGTAAAGAATTAGTACAAGGCCCATTAAACTAAACCCTAAGCAAGAAATCAAAGAACCCACAATTAATCTAACAAAATCAACCACAAAAGATCCAAAAGAAATAATAATAAATAAAAGTTGAAGAATTAGTACAAGACTCATTAAACTAAACCCTAAGTATGAAATCAAAGAACCCAAAATTAATCTACCAAAATCAACCACAAAAATCAGCTAACACAAAACCCCAACACAATTCACATATTAAATAAATAAAAAATTGAACAAAATACAGCTAATTCACACCCCCACCCAAAAAAAAACAATAAAAAATTAAAAATAAAATAATTAGTGCAAGACCCATTAAACTAAACCCTAAGCTAGAAATCAAATAACCCAAAATTAATCTAGCAAGATTTGGGACAAAGAATAAGATAACACAACATATAGCCAATTCTCACCCCCAGCCCAGAAAAATTACAAAAAAAAATAAATAAATAAAACTGAATAATTAGTACATGACCCATCAAGGAAAACCCCAAGTCAAAAAATAAAGAACCCAATATTAACCCTAAAATAATTCACAGAATAAACAATAATCTGATTCTCACCCCCAACCCAAAAAAATAATAAATAAATAAAAATTAAAGAATTAATACAAGACCCATTAAACTAAAACCAAAGCAACAAGAAACCAAAATTAATCTAGCAAAAAACAGCTAATTCTCACCCCCAACCCAAAAAATATAATAAAAAATTAAAGAATTAGTACAAGACCCATCAAGGAAAACCCCAAATAAAAAATCAAAGAACCCAATATTAATCTAGCAAATAAATAATAACCTGAACAAAATACAGCTAATTCTCACCCCAGCCCAAAATAGGATAAAAAATTAAAAATAAATAGAATTAGTACAAGACCCATCAAACCAAACCCTAAGCAAGAAATCAAAGAACCCAAAATTAATCTAGCAAGATTAGGCACAAAAAATAAGATAACACAACACCCAACATAATTCATATAGAACACAACATATAGCCAATTCTCACCTCCAGCCAAGAAAAAATAAAAAAAATAAATTAAAGAATCAGTACATGACCCATCAAGGAAAACCCCAAGTAAAAAATCAAAGAACCCAATATTAATCTAGCAAATTTACCACAAAAACCCTAACATAATTCACAAAATAAATAATAATCTGAACACAAAATACAGTTAATTCTCACCCCCAACCCAAAAAAATAATAAAAAATTAAAAATTAAAGAATTAGTATAAGACCCATTAAACTAAACCCTAAGTAAAAATCAAAAGATCCCAAAATTAGGCAAAAAAATCAGCTCAGCAGACAAATTCAAACCCAAAACACAACCTTTCTTTAAACCCTCAAATTCTATAAGATCTGGCCCAAATCTAAACCTGAAAAATTAAACCCACAAAATAAAATCAATTCTTTGGATAAAAATAATAAATTCTAAGATCTGATTATAATAAAAAGTGGGTAAGTTTTATACCTTTTCGAAGCTCCATAATTGAAGAAATCTTATAAAAATAGATCCATCAGCTGATATAAAGATGATATTGAAACCCACAAACCACAAACAGAAAAAAAATTCTTTTTTTCTGTGTGTGTAATATATTCTATCTGAGTTTTCAGCTTTGGGGTTCTTTTTTTTTTTCTCTCTCTCTTGTTGGTTTTGGTTTTGTAATTGATTTCTTTCTTGGCTACCACAAAATAAAAGAAGAAACTTAACCCTTCGCCACTCGATTTGACAACTCTCTCTCTCTCTCTACATGCCTATCTACACCTCTCTATTTTTCTCTCTCACACACTCACACACACTATAATATAATATCAATGACTAAATATAATATATAATATTAGTTGATTAAATGGGTAAATTACGATTATTCTAGATACTCTTTTTGGAATTTTAGTTTTGTTCCTCTTTACAATATTTAATTATCACTTGACCCATCAAATTTTATTAGATTTTAATTTTTTAATAAATTGTATAATATTATTTGGTTAAATGGGTAAATTACAATTATACTAAATACCCTTTTTAGAATTTTAGTTTTATTCCTCTATATAAGATTTAATTATCACACTCGACCTATTTTATTAGAATTTTAATTTTTTTAATGTTGTATTTAGATTTAACCTCTTATTTTCATCACCGTGCATAAGGTATCAGCGGGATGATGAACATAATTATGACATTATATTTGGGGAGAAAGTGAAAATATATAAGAAATTAAATGGTCATTACCTTTAGTTAAAAATAAGTAAGATTATAATTTTGTGGAGTAATATTTTATTGTAATTATTATTATGTAAAATGAGTTAAATGAAAAAATGTAGAAATTGGTTATCGTTTGATTATATGAACGTGTCATTAAGTCTCGCACGTGGATATAATCTCGAGTAGATAATGTCGTGTTATTTTTTCTTTTCTTTATTTGTCAAAGAGAATGAATCTCCTACCTTCAGTGAATACAGAAAATCTAGCAAATTCATTAGGAAATATTTTGAAACATGTTGGAGTTCAAAATTATAAATATAGTGTTGTGTATCAATAGTAAGTGTACAACACTACTACAGAATTCTTAGTTTAAAAAACTCACATTTAATATCATCATCATCCTTGCCTTAGGGTCAGCCAAATGGATTATCTTTTTGTATTTGTTCTATTATAGAATTCTTAGTTAAATTAATATTCTTTTTTTTTGTATCATGTGGTTTACACAATACATGTTCATACTATCTAAATATTATTTATTTTATCTAATGACCAAAACAGTTAGGCAATATTCAAGTACCCAAAGGGGCAGTAATATCATAGTCATGATTTTAGAGCTAAGTTTTATGGCTTCACATTTATTATGTCTCGACTTTTGTATAGTCAATATTGGCTCACAAACCGACACAATAGGCTTTACAATGAGAATAGGGCATTAAAATTCATGCAAGAGTCGCTCCACTGACCAGAATGCTTAGAGGAGTTCATGTATCAATCATTTACATTCCTATAGTTAAAATGTTTATAAGACTCATAGCTACTTCCCTAACTCGATTGCCATGTCTCTAACTATTTATCCATTAGGTATTATTTTTCTCGCTCTATAGTACTTATTTGTTATGGAGAAATTGGCCCAAATTAGAGTTTTTTATGTTTATACCAATTGATCTCACTAATGTGACTTACTACCCACTTTTCTCTAACATGTTGGTTTATAATCCTACCGCATTTGGTTACCCCTGTCATCCATTTAAGCATCACTATCTCACTACATGGATTTATTGCACATGTTTTTCCATTTAATCCCAACACTCTGCTTCGTAGAAGTTGGCTTCTCTAATAAATATTCATTAAAGTTTTCCTTTTAATCTTCTAATTATCTTCTTATCACATAAGATACCATTATATTGTCTCTGTTTTATTTATCTTGATGTCATTCTACTTATGACATTCTCATTTGTTTTACCATCACTTCGTATTACTAACTTTAAGACCATCTTAAAAACATTGGGGCATTTTGCCTAACATAATTGCTCTAGTGTTATTTTTCTCAAACAAAAATAAGTGCAACTTTAAAGCATCAAGCAAAATTAATGGGAAAGACGATCCCACGAAAATCCAACTATTGTGTGAAAGGAAAATAAATTAAAAAATAAAATGTCCTGAAAAGTGCTCAAAGAGAAACAAAAAAATCTCACGTGTCAATACAAATGTCGCGAGAGGCTTACTTATGGAATACCCTCGATTGTGGCCAATCTTATATGCCGAGAATAAGGAGCATCAAGCAATGTATATCATTTTAAGCATTAATAAATAATGGGTAATCTACTGAAAAGAGTAATGTATTATCCCCAATTTTACATTTTGGGGAATGTACTTTTTTCGAACAAAAAGACAGTGTACTTTCTAAAACATGACATTTTTGGGGAACCATTAGCTTTCTCAGTATGATATTCCCGTTAATTTTGAACATTTTGTTTTTATATATATTTGAGAACAAAGATTGAGATCATGGTCATAATTAATATGCATCATTAGACACCCTAAATTACTCATTTTTTTCCTCAAAATGTAATATTTTAAAAAGTATATTGTCCTTTTAGTCGAAAATAAAAAGTATATTCCCCAGAAGTAGAAATTGGTGAAAGTACATTAACCTTTTTGGTAGTTTACCCATGAATTATTGATGTGATAATAATCACAACATAATTGATAATCAAATTAGCAAATATGATAAATCTGAATAACAGAGTAGAGTCAAACTCCCCAATATCAGTCCTAAATAAATATTATAATGAATAAATGAATAACTATTAAAAAAGCACGGGATAATAAATTTAATGACCGGTGAAGGGTAATGATGCTGACTTGTTCCACAAAGCAAGACATATGGCACTCACTGCACAAAATATCCATGGTTAAGTCTCTCAATTATAACTACTCCTCGACTCCTTTAATGCGTACAAATAAATGCAAAGCAAAACCCCACATAATGGATTCCAACTCTATCCCAACCATTTCAGAGGTGATCAACTTCGAAAGAGGCCGACTATAGTTGAACTTAATCTCCTAAGCATTGTACGAAAACAGGGCTCATTATTTTCACTAATAAGGCCCCTATTATGTGGAGGGAACTTGTTAATAGTCAATTACCACACCATTGTAAACTTGGATTTGACTATCAGCTAGCAACCCTAGCACTCCAATATATTCTTTCGCCAATAAAGAAAATTATCCTTTTTCTCTATGGATGTAGGCAAGACCAACTTACCGAACCACGTATATCCTGTGTTAGTTTTTATTTTTTTTTCGTAATGCTCCAAGCATAATTTGTTAATTTGCAATATTATATATTTTATTTCCCTACATTTTGACGACTGTGGGAAGAAGAATATTTGCACTGCGGGATTTATCAAACATTTTGTTGAGCATTCTCATCATTCGTGTATATGGAACCATATATGTTCTGAGATAAGGGTTGAAAGGATGGACCATTCCCTCTTTCGGTCCCAACCATCTCCCAGTGATGATAGATCTCGCGGGCGATGTATCCACCGCTTAGGTCCTAGTAGGCACTATCATTGACATGACACTATGATAGCCCTCATATTCTAATACCGGATGCTCAATCCTCTACTAAAATAAAGCAGCAATTTCAGCATTTTTTCATTCTCAGCGTCACTGTCGCAACAAACAATATAGTATTATACGAACAAAACCATATAACTACAATGAAATTATAAATTACCATACATAAATAAATAATAAAAGTGAATTGAATAAACCATCGATCACTAAATAATAACATTCCATCTTAATCAAACTGATAAATGAAATACTGAAATAATATCTCTAACATAAAATAAAATCCTAACCAAGTACAGTCAACACACCAAAAATGAAAATTGGAATGATAAAGATCCTCTCTAGATAGAATAAGCTGAGGCATCTAAATCAATCTGGTAGCGTCTACATCTACTACAATGGCAAGAACAGATCTATTCTTGCGGTCCCGGTTGCTGCTGCTACTGCACACCTTAGGTTTTAAAAAGAAAAATAAGGAAAAATAATTGTCCGCGGGTCAAAGCTCGAAAGTAGAAAATATTTTGCAAGTAATTAATCGTTTTATATTGATAAAACTTATATTGTATTACTTTCATAATTAATCGATCGCACTCATATTAAATAACACCTCGCCCCCAACTGAAGTGCGCACCTAACTTGTTCATTTATTATCCTAATTAAGCTACCCAGTCTAACTAGCACATATAATCACTATCCAAGCCCAACCACGCTAATACTCTCTATTAGCTAAGTATAACTACTTTCGTTAGGTATACGTTCATAAACAATATTGTAGCAACACATTTTTTATAGAAAAATATTCACACGGTAAATATAACATAGTTACACCCGTGTTATAGGTAGATATATACATTATATATATATATATATATATATATCATTCGCTATATACGTATAACCGTATCCCTAAAGCCTGAACCTCGTGGATACATCCCTCGTATGCTATCAGGCCCCAGGCATCACGTGTCACACTGATCCACGGGGTCGAAATCTCACTATCGATCCTAAACAAAAATATATACAATGGAGGCGATCATAGACATACGTCCGGGAGTCATAACTATATCACATCGCACCCACCCGATCTTCAAACCACTACCTATCTTCACACATAGATAGTGGCCATGCAATAGTCATGTTATCAATAGAATCAATCTGACACCTGTTGGTCAACGTCAGGGTGGACTGCCCACTATGCACAACTTCCTAAGATAGCACTATCGAGTAGGTATATTCAATATAAAAGACTAGCGTACATACTTACATATATACACTCTTCACTATAATATGTATATATATAAAGTACCGAGCTCATATGCATATCGCACAACGATCAGTTCGCCCAATTTCGAAGTTTGAACCAACTTTTTGATTAAATATTTGAATAGTCATTCACTTGAATTCCCATTTCTCCTCACTCGAACCCATCTATTCATTGGCCTATCACATATACCAAAACCTGGAAAGTATGCCCCTGTAATCCCATAATACCCCTAGAAGCCCCTACGACTATTTCCCAAGCCCCAACGTGTCAAAACGACACGCGAACAAAAACTTTTTAGGCTAACAAATCGAACCGATTCGATTAGCAAACTAAACCGATTTGATTGAGAGAATTGGTTCGCTCTCCCAACTAATCGGTTTAGTTTGTTGGCTTACCAATCATCTTCTTCCTTGGGTTTTTTCTCTTCCAAACCCTTCAATGGAGGTCCCAAACCATCCCAAACATAAAATTGATCCCATATGATGATACCAGAAATGGTATCACCAAATCAATGTGATAAATAAGCTTAAACCAGTGTATCAATGAATTACGAACAAATATATATATATATATATAAGGAGATAAGGTAAAGAGGGAGATAACACAACATATAAGTGGTTCCGTCAATCTTGGCCTACTCCACTGTGTGAGTGTGTATGAAATCCATTAAGAATGGGCTCTAATGGCCTTGGGATACAAAACACTCCAGCTTTATCTCTTTATATGGTGAATTTGACAGAGTTTCAGTAGGGATGTGAATTAGAGATATTTATAAAGATATAAAAGATAAGTTTTTATATGGCTAAGGTGGTGTCCTACGCACCCCAAGTATGCATTAGGCATGTACAATATCAAGCAGCCAATGTCATGCTACCACCTATCATCTGTGCATGTAAATAATGATTGGGATATATTCTTCACATGTGAGGAAGATGTTATTACAAAGGTTTTGTTCACGTGGGCTCATAGTCCACTCGCACTCTCCCATGCATGCTCTTTGTCCAGGTGAAGTGTCGGCCTAGCCGGATAAGAAACCTTGGAGGTACTGTTAGATCACATGTGGATAACTGCTAAGTAAAGTCTCGGCTGACTTGCATCAGGTCGAGACGAGTGTGTAATAAGGTCTAATAAGATCTCGATTTTCCCACTAGTATACGAGACGAGACAGTAGGCCCATTGAGGTGATAAGTAGTCTGGGCCTAATAGGAGGATGAGACCGAGACAGCCTCTACAAGATTCCTTATGAGAACACACTTCGTAAGGTCGGCCTGATCCGCGATAGGCTTGATTGTAGATGAGGTCACACTTGGGCATATCAATCACCCCTAGCCCTTAGTCTCTGACGTTAAGAGGAAGTTGTGGGGTAGTAATGTCTGAAGACATAAAGTTAATATTGGTCGTTGAATAGCCACACATTAGTTGATTGATGGCCTACAAACTTGATATGACACCTGTCACAGTTCCCATAAGTTAGCATGTGTTAGGTAGGCTGGGATGCTTAGGGCTTCGTGCCCTAATGATGGTTTTCTCAAAAATTAGTCTCAATCATTTCGACGGTATAAAAAACCTCATTTTCATCTTTTTCGTTGAAACTCTCTTTCCCACCTTACCTGTACCGAACTTCCATAGCTATCCTGCGAGCTTCCTTGTTATTACTTGCCTACTCCCTACCATTTCATGCTTCTTGGAGTCCTTCTTCTACCAGATAATCTTCTCCACCATTTTCTTTCCTTGCATATGCCTACTTTCTTTGATTTTCCATTTTTCGATGACCTTTTTATTTTTTGGCGAGTTAATAGTTGGTTTATAGTTGAAATAAAGGATTTCTTAGGTGGTTTCTTACCCTTAGGATGTGTTGTAGGATCACCCTTAGGTTCCCTCACCTGTTTGTACACTAGTTTGGATGCCCTGGTGGATCACCGATCATCATCTCCGGTGAACCCTTTAAGCTGTTCTTGACAGTTCTTCAGCAAAACGATTCAGTTCTTTTGTTTGATCTTATGGTTGACTTGTTCAACACCCTAATCTATTTGTCCCTTTTTACTGCTTTTTCCACCTAAGTGGTAGGTCGTCCTTTGGATGTTAAGACCTTTGTATAAGTTAGATGAGGAGTTTCCAACCCTCAGAGAGAGGTGTTTTAGGGAGATCAAAAAGTATGAGGTCAAGGACGTTACAAGGCAAAGAGCCTAGGCTTTTCCTCTTCGTCTTATTTACCCCATCCCCCTTGCTATAGTTCTTCCTCCTTTTATTGAGATTAGTGATTCCATGTCTGAGTCGACTACTTGTACAGACAATAATCCATTCATCTCCCACACTGTCGAAAGTGTGGATTCTTTTAAAGAGGCCATGAGACTCCCCTATTGATGGGACTGATAAGACTGAAGATTCTTCAATAACCTCATCCTTAAATCAAGTCGAGCCGTTAAATCAGGCCAAGTCTTTAAATCAAGCCGAGCCTTCAAATCAGGCCGGGTCTTTTTCGGAATCAAAGTCTTCCATACAAATCCTTTTATCTCACGATGAGCCGATAGTGGGTATTACAATTACACCCCTCATAATGGTTATTCCTATGTCTGCCGTTTTGGGGCAACACTTTGTAAAAACTTCTCATGCTCAAGGTGTTATCCCGGTTGCAAACCAAGACAATGATAAAGATGCAGTCGAGGGTATACTTGATACCTCTTGTGCTAAATCATATATCAGTACAATTACTGAAGTTGATCTCTTATTGTGGGGACATCTTTATGGAATTAGTCCCTCTATTACTATAAGAGTAACCTCAGCAGACGAGAGAGCATTCCAAGGCCAATAGGGCAAGGTGTGCGTTTAAAAACAGATGTTTAGGTCGACTTCAGGCTACAAGTACATCCTGTAGTACGAGCCATTCTGGATAGTCTTGGTCTCGGCCCTGCCTAATTATCACCGAATGCCTGGAGGGTTATTCTTGGGTTTGTTTCCCTTTGAAAGGTAGTCCACTATACAGACCTTCCAATTAGCGTCTTTTGGGGATGCCACAACGTCTCTTTACCTAAGACTCAAAATGGTTATTACCATCTCGTATCCAGGAAATCGACTAAGAAAGATTTGATGGTTACCCAAACTTCCAGTTATAATTAGAAACCTCGTTACCTTTTCATTTCTAGAGCCTGATGTCCCCTGTAGTGCCTCTGAGCCTCGAGTTCCCCAATGATGGGCAAAGTCCTCAATGTCAGCTAAATTGGATTTGGGATTAAGCATTGAAGCCACTAAAAACCATAAAAAAAGTTAAGAAATAAGGTAAGGAAGGGGGTATTGTGCAACTTGAGCAGTTGATGACCGCATATTTTTTAGAGCAGACAGGTATTGGGTGGACCCCCTATCTGAGTTATGTAAGTGTTCAAATTATTTTTTTTAACTGTTGTGTCATATGTCATCTATTTAATTCATTGATCACATCCTCTTCATTGCAGACCAACCACCCAATACTCCTAAAGTTGTGTGGAAAATGGCAGCCCCAAGTTTGACAAAATTGTTGAAGCAAGTGGGCAAGAAGACAACCCCTACCCCTCAGACCAATAAATCCATAACTGTCAACCCTGGTTAAGCCGAGGGGTCAAAGAATAAAAAGAAGGGTCAGGAAAATCTCCCCTCATCTCATAAAAATAATAAGATAAAGTATGACCCGTCCAAAATCGGGACGAATCAGGCCATCCCTATTTCTTCGGAGCATGCTTTAGCTGCTCGCTTGGAGAACTTAAAAATCAGCCCTGACTCTTTTCTAGGGAGTAAAACCAAAGCCTTTGACTCCCTTGCCTCTATTACCTCAAAGTCTGATACCAAGTTTTTGGAAGCCACCAATATCTCTCCGATGAACGATTTTGTCCTTCATAAAGCCGTCTAAGTAGGTCCTTGTGTCCTTTTTATACTTTTATCATATCTGTAAGGTCGTTTCGTACTTATATATCTTATCTTATATAGACTACCGTCTGCATTTAATAACTCCACCAATGGATCAAGAAAAAGGTCCCTGGGATTCGTCAAGCTCGTTAGGCCATCAGAAATGATGAGACTCGAAGAAATCACATCTCAGAGTTTGAGACTGAGATCAAAAACCTGAAGAACCAACACACTAAAGCTATCAACAACTTAAATAACACCCATTCTGAAGCAATCAAGACCCTGAACAACCAGTATGATACCGAGATTATTATGAAGGTAAAATAAGCAGGTGATGTTAATATCAAAGAGACTCACAAAATAGTTATGTAAGACTTCAAGTCTTCAGAGGAGTTCTTGGGCTACAATGTGTAATATATCGAAAGAGGAGGCCATACTGACTGCGTTTAGGCAACTCTGAAGTTTAGTGAAATTGCCCACCTGTCAGAGCAGCTTAAAACCTTCAGCCTGGACGACACCTTGGCTATGATTGCTCTGGCTCAGATTGAGGGTGCAGTAAAATAGGAGCCTATAACTCAAACAACTAATCAGGCAAACAAAACAGGGCTTGTCGATGATATTGAAGCTGATAGTGATGCTGCAAGGGATGGGTCGGCTCCTGAAGACACTGAGAATCTGAATGCCAATGAGATGAACCCTAGCGCATAGCTCTTTAGTCTTTCCACTTGTCTGGGCGACCGCTTGTGGCCCAATAGCCCCGATGATTGTAAATCTTTAAAACACTTATGATTTCTGCTTCATATGTGGTTTTGTAACTACTTCTCTCTGAACACTTTAACATCACTTTTAAGTGGAAATGCTTTATTATTTACTGACATACTTGAATGGTTGAATGAATAGAGTTTTATCTCATACTTAGGTTACCTTTATCTGTTTGTATGTGTGAATTCTTCTGATGTTTTAATAAGTAACCGTAATAAAATGGTTTATAATCTTGAGATCACCCGTTAACAGTATTTTCACACGTCGTCCCATCCTTAGACTAGATGAATATTAATGACCAATTTCATAATTTGAATATTGTCTCATCCTTAAATGAGATAAATATGACCATTTTTTGAATTTTAATCCACCAAATTATGATGTTATATCACAAGTCCCCTCTCGTCGTATTGAGAGTGTATTGAGGAGAGCTACCTTGTCCATACACTGTCATCTCAGCCGAGAGAGTTTTTCCACCAAGTTAATGACATTTAAGATGAACCGCTATAAAGTTATTTTTGAATTTGAATCCATCCAATTATGGTGTTATATCACAAGTCCCCTCTCGTCGTTTTGAGAGTGTATGGACGAGAACTACCTCGTCCATACACTATCGTCTCGCCCGAGAGAGTTTTTCCACTAAGTTAATGATGCTTAAGATGGACCACTATAAAGTGATTTTTGAATTTGAATCTACCAAATTATGGTATTATATCACAAGTCCCCTCACGTCATTTTGAGAGTGTATAAATAAGATCTACCTTGTCCATACACTATCGTCTCGATCGAGAAAGTGTTCCACTAAATTAATGATGTTTAAAATGTTATTCCCCCCTCTCGGTGTTATTGAGAGTCCACAGACGAGGTTAACCCCGTTCGGACTGTCATGTCACCCAGAGTAAGTTAAGGTTATTTCACCACGAATGATGTTCTATAACTTACGATGAACTTATACATACAATCTGAACTACTCATACAACAAACTAGGAGAGAACACTTAATTTTTCATTAATTTCATTCATAAATTCCTTCCTATACACTGCTACATATATAAAATAATTTTATACAAAATTCTAATTGATAATACTTTTTCCGATGTTTAGCATTCTAAAGGTTAGATAATGGATCTCCTTCCAAGTTCTTCGGTTGATATGTTCATGGAACCACTTCTTCGATGACTCTGTAGGGTCCATGCCAGTTGGGACGGAGTTTATTTGGATTTTGCCAAGTCTTCTTTAAAATTACGTACTACCAATGGTTGGGCCTTCACTCATTTATTATAAAATTTTAATGTTCTCTGTTGATAGTCAGCTTGCCTAACCTCAGCATTTTCTCTTCTTTCTTCTATTAGATCTAGGTCTAGTCTATGCTCCACAGTATTCTCCTCTGGGTCATATGTCTGGACTCTGTGAGTTGGAAGACCAATTTCTGTCAGTACCATGGCCTCTGATCCATAGGCCTGCATGAATAGTGTCTCCCCCGTTGATGTTTCGTCTATCGTCCTAATGGCCCATAGGACGGCATGCACCTATTCAGTACATCTTTTTTGGCATCTTCTAGTTTTTTCTTTATTCCATCAAGGATTAATCTATTCATCACCTCAGTTTGCCCATTGGCCAGGGGTCGCCCGGGAGTTGAAAAGAACTATTTAATACCAACCCTCTCGCAATACTTCTCCAAGGATATATTCTTAAACTACTTCCCATTATCTGAGATCAAAGTGTTTGGTAGGCTATATCTGTAAATAATGTTCTTCCAAATAAATTAAAAGGTCTTCTTCTTTGTTATGGTGATCATTGCTTCTGCATCCACCCACTTCAAAAAATAATTGATAACTACTATTAAATTTCAGTAATTACCTACAACCCTTGGCAACGGTCACACCAAGTCAATACCCCATACCAAAAATAGCCAGGGGGAAGTGATAGAAGTTAGAGGATGGTGAGGTTGATGGGGGACGGTGGAGAACCTTTGGCACTTGTTACATTTCTTCATGTAACTAGCTGCATTCTTGGCCAGTATCGGCCATTAATATCCCCGGGTGACAATTCTCTTTATCGATGACCTTCATTCTACGTGGCTGGAGCAAAACCCCTCATACACATCCTTCAAAATATACCCCACATCAGTCAGATGGACACATCTGAGTAGGGGGATAAGGAATCCTTTCTTGTATATAGGATATCTCCTATGATGGAGAACTTCATCGCTTTGAACCTCAATTTCCTCTTTTCAGCTTTTGAATCGGGTAATTCCCCATCTCTGATGTATTGGATGATGGAGTCCATCCATGAAGCTCCTAGGTTCAAGTTCAAACATAACTCCACTGTATTATCCTTTTATTCTTTAATGGTCGATCGATGTAGGATCTCTACTGGCACCGACCTTCTGATCTCTGTCCTGGTGACGAAGACTAATCTTGCCAAGGCATCGGCTCGGCTGTTGTCCAGCCAAGGGATCCTTTTTAGCTTCACTTCCTTGAATATTTTCAACGCTGCCTTTACCCTTCCTAGGTACTTGGCCATTATATTGTCCTTGGCCTTATATACTCATAATATCAGATTCTTTACCAATCTGGAGTCACTATGAACCAAGAGTTGGCCGACGTTCAATGCTCTGGTGAGGGAGAGTCCTGCCAGAAGAGCTTCATACTTCGACTCATTATTGGAGGCCTTAAACTGAACCTCAGAGTATATTCGATGTTGATCTCGTCTGGGGATGACACAATCAAGCTTGCTCCACTTTCGGCCTCACCTGAAGAGCCGTCCACAAATAAATTCCTAATAGTACCTTTTTTAGAAAAATTACCCTCTTTCAGGGTCCCATTCTTGAAAAGATATTTATCTTCTTCATTTTTAGTCAATCTAACTCTTTCCGTGCTCATCTCGGCCTCATATGGGCTTTTACTTGCTTTTTCTGGCTCTGATCTTGGGTTTGTTAATTCTTCACTGTTAGCCTCATCCCAGGTGAATTCGGTGATAAAATCTGCCAAAGCTTGCCTTTTGATGGCCATCTTTGGCTGATAAATAATTTCAAATTCTCCTAACTCTGTCTGAGGGGAGAGTCGATGAGGATGACCATAGTGTGTGCCTAAAAATACAGTTTTACTTTCCTCGAGCCATGAATTAAAGCGTAGGCCAGTTTCTCCATCTTAGGATATCTCTGCTTGCCCCCCTAAAGGGCCTTACTATTTAAGTTTATTGACTTATGCACACCATCGTCATCTCTGACAATTGCAGCATTGATGGACAACTCTGACACGACTAAATACAAATATAACCTTTCACCTTAAACAGGATGAGTTAACAAGAGTGGCGAGTCGAGATAAGCCTTTAACTCCTAAAAGGCTCTCTCACACTCTTCTTTACTCGAAGGCCTTCCTTAACACTTTGAAAAATGGGAGACACTAATCAATAGTATTGTATACGAACCTGTTCAATGTAACTACCCATCTAGTTAACCTCTAAACGTCTTTTATCCTCGTTGAAGTCTTTATATCCATCAGAGCTTTAATCTTCTCGGGGTTTGCCTAAATCCCCATTTGATTCACAATAAAACCCAAAAATTTACCTGCTCATACATCGAAAACACACTTAGAGAGGTTGAGTTTCATTCAAAACTCGCCCATGTTATCAAAAGTTCCCTCTAGGTCAGTCACATGACTATCGGTCTTGGGACTCTTTATCAGCATGTCGTCAATATATACCTCCATGGTTTTCCCTATCTGGTCTTCGAACATCTTATTTACCTATCTCTGATGTGTTACCCCAGCGTTATTTATGTCGAAAGGCATAATCTTGTAACAGTAGGCCCCATTATCGATAATGAAAGATATATTCTCAGCTTTGACCTGGTCTATGAAAATCTAGTTGTAGCCTGAGTAGGCATCCATAAAACTCATTAATTCATGGGCGACCGTGGCTTCATCCATATGGTCTATCCTCGGTAGGGGAAAGCTATCTTTGGGGCATGCCTTATTTAATTCTATGAAATCAACACACATTTTCCACTTGCTATTGACCTTAGGGATGATGACATCATTTTCTAACCATTTAAGGTAGATGACTTCCTTAATAAAATCAACCTTCTCCAAATTCTTCACCTCTTCTTTGATAACATCGTACATTTCTCTGAAGAACACTCTCCTTCTTTGTCTGACCGACTTTGCATCCTCGACCACATTAAGCTTATGGCAGAGGACCTTAGGATCTATGCTAGGTATATCCTTATAGCTCCAGGCAAAAATGCTTTACCTCTTCTTCAGCAATTTGATCAACTCCTCTTTAATCTCTTTCTTCAGAGCCTTATCAATTTTGAGGAATTTTTTCGGCTCTCCTCATTGAGGACGATGGATTCTACCTCCTTGGTGGCTTCACTATTTTTTGGCTTGGTCTCATCTTTGAGGTCAAGAGCATTAATATTATAAGTTATAGTGGCCCTCTTATACGCCACTCTCTCCTTAACCGAGTTGAAGTAGCACTCACGTGCCTCGATTTGGTAGCACTCATGTAATAAAAAATTTAATCATCTGCTGAACTTTGAAAGTAGCACTCACGTGCCTCATCGTCTCCTTTGGAAACCATTTCCTCCTCTGCATTCGTAACCTTCCCAATCGTAGCCAGGAGTTCGTCCATAGATTTTGGAGGATCATCGACTAGCTTCCAAAGAAGCTTTCCTTTCTGTAATCCTCCCATCAGGGTGGTCACAATAATGCTCTCTTTATAGTCTTCAACTTCTAATTTCTCTTTATTGAAGCGAGCTATATACTCCCTCAAATTTTCATTCCTTCCCTGCTTAACATACAACAGGTGTGTCGTCTTATTTTAGGGCCTCACTCCGAAGCAAAAATTACGTACAAACCTCTCTACCAACTACTTGAAGTTTTCTAGTGAGTTTTTAGGGAGAGAGGTGAACCATACATGAGCAGCTCCGGTAAGTGTGCTAGAGACGATTCGAAACCTCATCTCTTTCGAGACCGAGTAGATGTCTGTAACAGATTGATATATCTCCACATGAAGGACGTGATTAGTGATCCCTTCATACGTAGATGTGACTACTGGAGGCTTAAATTTAACCAAGGTTGGATAACTCACTATCTTTGCCACAAAGGGGGAGCCTTAAGTGTAACCCCACTACAAAGGGTCTCGTCTCTTCATTATATCCCCTATTTTGTTCTCCAATCGCTATATAAAGTCATTATAAGGCCTCTCGGCCATAGCTGCGACCTCTCTCTCGACCTAAGCAATATTGTCTCCAACCTCTTCTCTGTCGGTTGGATGGACTAAGGGCGCTCTAACAGCTGTTCTTTATCGATTATTCACCTCCCGTTGTTCCTCATCTCATCATTGAGGAGGCTAACGATCACCACATCTATTATTCCTTCTGGAACCAGGGATTCTTTAAGATCTAGAAAGATGAATCCTAAAGTCATCTACTACTGGGACAAACCTATCGAAGGCCGACCCTCTGCTTATTCTATCTAAGGCTGATGCCCGTGGACTACATTCTCGGCTCCCCCTGCCACTGTGTCCTCTGTTGGGATGAATTAGTCGCATTATGTCTCCAGCGATTTGATAAGGCTCCCAATATTGTCTGTCATCCTCATCATACTCATTATCCTCATCATCAAGTCATTCCTGACCCGGCCTCCCCAAGCGTAAACACCTAGGGTCAGTCACATCTCTACGCCTTTACTGTGGAGGCACCTCTTTGTGCGGGGCCTAAGGTGGTCCCTTGGCCACTGGATCTGGATGGCCCTCCCTGGCAATCGGAGTTATCATCTCATCTCCGACGTTTGCAGGTCTAACCACTACATTATGGCTGAATGCGATGAGTTGCTCTTGGATATTTCGTTGGCTATTCGCCAACGAGCGTAGAACCGTCACCACCTTATCCATTTGTGACTAGGGTGGGGCCTAGTTGGAGCTTGGGCCAATGCCTAAAGGTAAATAGAAGGCCATATCTCTAGTGAAATGGAAGACCTAGAAATTTGAAAAAAAGCTTGTGAGGATCAATAGGAGCTCTTTCAATGGTGATATAGGCCCACCTAAGCAGAGCTGGATCACGACCAGAGAATCCGGTGAGTTCAAGCAAAGATAAGGAAGAAACTGCACTTCATTCCCACAGACGATGCCAAATTGATGATACTAAAAATGGTATCACCAAATCAATGTGATAAATAAGCTCAAACGAGTGTATCAATGGAGTATGTGTGTATGTATGTATAAGGATATGAGGCAAAGAGAGAAATAACACATCATATAAGTGGTTCAACCAATCTTGGCCTACTCCACCGTGTGAATGTGTGTGAAATCCACTAAGAATGGGCTTTAATGGCCTTGGGATACAAAACAATCAAGATTTCTCTTTTTATGTTGTGAATTTGACAGAGTTTCAATAAGGTTGTGAATTTGAGATCTTTTACAAACATGTAAAAGACAAGTATTTATATGGATAGGGTGGTGTTATACGCATCCCAGGCATGCAAGAGGCATGCACAATATCAATCAGCCAATGTCATGCTGCCACCTGTCATCTGTGCATGTTAATAATGATTAAGAGATATTCTTCACATGTGGGGAAGATGTTGTTGCAACGACTTTGTGTACGTGGGCTCACATCCCACACGTACTCTCCCACACATGCTCCGTCCCTTGTGCCATGTCAGATGTATTCTGTAGAGGTAAGAACCTTCGAAGTAATGTTGGATCACATGTGGATAATTACTAAGTAGAGTCTTAGTTGACTTGCATCAGGCCGAGACGAGCGTGTAACAAGGTCTAATGAGATCTCAGCTTTCCCACTGGTAGACGAGACGAGGTAGTAGGCCCATTAAGGTGATCAGTGTTCTTGTCCTAATAGGAGGACGAGACTGAGACGGTTGCTACAAGATTCCTTATGAGAACTCGCTTCATAAGGTTGGCCTGAGCCCAGATAGGCTTGAGTGTAGACGGGGTTATACTTGGGCATATCACCATACATCAGTATACTAATGTTCCAAACGTATTATCACACATAAATAACCCTTAATCCCGTATAAAAACCTTGGGATTCCAAATTAAACATCAAATCGATTCAACTCAGAATTTGCCTTAATTTAATTTGTAAAGATTTAACTTTCCTATCAAAAATCTACATTCTCATTGTTGATGTAGAAAGCTATACTAGATCTAATTCTTTAATCACTGATAGAATGTACGAATGAAAAGAAAATGACATAAGATTTTAAAGTGGTCTAGCTATATATAAGAGCCTACATCCACTATTATTGTATTAATCTTTTCGATAACTTGCTTTCTTGTGTCTTCTATCCTTTTGGAGAAGGGTTTAAAATGTATTTATAGCAAGTTGGAAGATTAAGAGGTATAATATCAAAGGATGGAATGTCTTTATACATTAGGAATTTACACCCATACACAATGTTTATGACTATTGGCGTTTCATTGATCATGTTGATAGGCCTTTCATGAGTTGGTCGATCTTCCTTGAGTTGGTAGGCATCCCCCAGGTTGGTCGGCATTCATATACCTGGTCGGCTCTGTTGTTTGCTGACTAGGGGAAGGCCACGGGGGAAGACAAGTGTTCATCTCTGATTAGTCCACGTAGGTAAATAATTTTTGGTATCAACAGAAGTCCCCGATGATCTACACTTGATGTTTGTGCGAGAGTATAGAGCATTTATTCTAATACATAACTCGTGCTACGCTTGTAATGCTTAGTTGGCAGTCGACCTCCCATACTTATAAATTTTGACGGTATTGTTTAAAAATGGTATTTTTACAAATAATTTAAATTTTGGCGAACCACCAAGGGACAAGTAGGTATTTTTTACCTTTTATTTTGCGAAGCCATCGGAATGCCAATCATTGGTACATTTAATCGTTATGTTTGCTATTTTCGAGGTGGCCTATAAAAAGGTGGTAAACTTTCCTAGTTTTTCTTTACCCCAAACTTTTCGAACTGTAGCAGCTATCTTTGAAGTTATATGTTCTCGTTTGCCATCGTTCTTCATCTCTTTTGATAGTTCTTGCCGAATCCTTAAGTTTCTATAAGAATTTTTTCCTTTTCCTTCTTTTCTTCTTCTTGAATCATGGTTTACATAGTTCACGTTGACTCTTTAGATGAATTTAAGAAAGAATGGAATATTTTAGATTGGGTAGATTTAGATTTTCCCAGTCCTCCTGTTGATGTGTTATCTTTATCCGAGGGTCATTAAATTCCCTCCTTATTCATAGCTCGGTGTGGTTTTACTCTTATCCCAAATCATTTTTGCTGAGAGTTTTGTCAATATTTTGATGTCGTAGCTACTAGAGTAGCCCCCAACACTTGGAGAATAGTTAATGGTATCCATAGGCTCAATTAAATTCATACGACTCATATCGGAATCCCTGAACTCATGTTCTGTTACAAATGGGTCACCAGTGACACTATATATTATTTAAAGACAAGGTTTGTCAAAAAAGCTTTAGTCGTTTAACTCCAATAAAAACTATTTTGATCATGGGATAATTGCAAAGAACTGGCAATACACTCCTCTTCAAGGGGGTGAAGTATACGATGGACCTACATGCTCCTAGGAGGGCCATGGCATAGGTTGTAACAAACATATTTTATGTATTCATGCTAAAGAAATACCTGTTGATATTGCCCACTAACATTTGCTGTTTATTTACTTACAGTCGATAAGAATAAGAAGAGTCCCAAAGAAAGTGACATCAAGCTTGACGAGCTCAAGTTTTTGTGGGGCATTCATAAAAATAGGCGAGGAGCATATTAGGTCGGCTTCATACTTGCTAAAGTATAGAAGTTCTGTAACTTCGTTTGTTGCTCGAACAACAACTTCCTCCCCTTCTAACATCATAAACATGGAGAGAAATACAATATCTACCTCCCCAACCACTACATCTGGTGGTAGTGAACCTTCTGTTGGTATTTTCTCCTCTTTTAATTCAGACCTTCCTCTCTCTGTGAGCATGGGTAAGAGAAAAATTCCTAATATCTTGGAAGATGACTCTGCTGTTGGCACTAAGAAATCTGCTGGTGTTGGTGCCTAGAAGAAGGTGGATGATGGGAAGAAGCCTCCCGCCAACAAAGATGAAGAGTTTCCTTTTAAGAGACTAAAGAAAGGTCTCGACAATAAGCAGGTTGAGTAAGTTGTCCCTGCCGACCACCAATACTTGGTCGATCAAACTCTTTCTGTTCCTGGACCATCTGTGGCCATGGGTCTTAGCTTGGTTAGGAGATTTGATCAAGTCTGGCACCTTTCCAAACCAATGAACTGCTGCCTCTTCCATGCTAAGAATATGTTATCTCAAAGGGCTTCTCATAGCCTTACTTTGTTGATATTTCTCTATCTTTTTTAAATGCTCAGATATTACTTATACTTTATACTGTTTTCCTTTCATACTAACTCTATCTTTCTCTTTGTAGTTCCTGGTTGATTTTAACCAAATACTGGAGAAGGATGACCAGCTTCACTCTCCTTTAGGAGAGGTGGAAGAAACTTTTGAAGGTCTGAAAAAATATTTGCTAAATTCCCAATAGGCCTTGGAGACAGAGAAGAAGGCATGGGAAGAGAAGATCAATAATGCCAAGGAAGCATGGCAGAAGGCTGATTCAATAGCTGTTTAAGTTGAGCGTAGGGTAAAGGTCGCCGAGGAACAACTAGGTAAGCGGACAAAGGACCTTTCTGTTGAAAAGTCCATAAGGAAAAAAGCTAGGGAGTATTCCTTTAATAAGAGTTAGAATAAAGCAGTCACTGCTACTTCTCCCAGTCGGCTACACCAAGAAGAAATTCTTCAAGGAAGGTTGGTCGGCAGCATTGAAGGAAGTGGGCACTACTGAGGACTCTGAACTCTTCCTTAGGCATGACCCAGGGTCTCCACCCAACCTGGATGAGGATATTGAAGATGACACTGGCTCTGGGGAATCTTTTATGTCCATTGAATCTGCTGCTCCTCCTGTCGACCAAGAAAATGTTGTTGCTCCTTCTGGCGAGCAAGAAACCATTGATATTGAGAAGGACAAGAAGAAGGTGTAGACTTGTTGGGATGAACATCTTTTTATCTTGCACCTTTTTATTCTTTTTTTTTTATTTTCTTCTGATGTAATTTTGTATAATTGCTCTTCATTAATAAAGGAACTTCTTTTCCCCAATTGAGTTTTTGTTTCCTGTCTCCTTTTATGATTGATTAATTGTTCCTTTATCTGCTTAGTTCATGGCCAAGATGGAATAAATTTCTGCTAATGACTCCGACCTGCTCAAGCATTGTAACGATTTATCCAAGGCTGGTCATTTGGACTTATCTTACGAGGACTTGATCAGTTTACTCGACGGAAATGTTTCTCTTCAAGTAAGGAATGCATACACTTACCTCAAATTTCTTCTTGATTGGATTGTGGCCAATAACGTGGCTTATTTTGAGATAATAGAAGATTTATAAGCAGAGCATAATGAGTCTAAAGCTTTGCTCGATGCTAATTATGAATCCAAGTATAGGGCATTGTGTGAAGCCCGGGGATTCAAAGAGAAGTTTGAGAAATACGCATCTGCTTTCAGAAAAAAGGAACTTTTGTTGAATCATGAGGTCGATGAGGCAAGAGAAATTGACAAACTCTTGGAGGAAGACTATAATAAACTTATTGATGAACTTAGGTCTTTGAATAATTCTTCTACTGCTATTACCGATGAAGGTGCTTCCTTTTTAAAAAGTGAGAACGCCCAACTAAGAGGAGTTGAAAGCTCTGAAGAAATCTAATTCTGCTTCTTCTTCTAAGCCAAGGGCTAATCGACCAACTATTGCTGAAGCTCGATCTCAGAAAACCTTGGTCGAACAAGCTGCTCAGTTGAAGGAGAAGAATCAGGCTATTACCGATCTCGCTGTAAAACTAAAATTAAGGATAAATCCCTTGCCGACCAATCCTCTCAGTTGAAAGTGAAGGATGAAGTTTTAAAAAATCTTCAGCATCAAGCTGAAAGATTAACCTTCTAATTTCACAAACAACCCAGAGAAGTTTGAATGAATGGTTACAACGAAGCTTTGAGCCATATTGATGATCACTTTGCTCATTATAATCGTGAAGTCTATAAATGGGGATGGACTAACTATTTGACTGTGATAAAAGTTAATCAAAATAGTCGACTTTAATATTGGTATGATCCCAATTTTCTAGACTGCCAAAATCCTCCATTCCGATTAGATATCTATTGGATTCCTATTTAATCAATTCCCCAATGTCTGATCTTGAAATATTTAGGGGATTATGAATTACATGATGAATTCGAGATAACTCGGCCTTTTCATTTGATGGATACGCTGAGCAATAGTAATAAAAGAAGCTTCATGATTTTAATTTTATCAATTCCCCTTATACGTTAAATGATCCCCCTGCTGGCATGGAAAGAGTGCAGTCCTCTTCCAAGGCTGAGGGAAAACGTCCCGTTGAATCATTATATTGTACTTCATTTGAAATACCTTTGATTGTAACACAGTTTTTATGAGTGAAATGTGTTATTTTTTGTTGTTTTGGCTAACTTATGGTTATTGAAATCAATTAATTAACGTGTAATTGTTTGTCATTGGTTCTACTAATCCACTTGGATATATTTATCCAAATTTAGTATTAGTTACCATTGGGAGTGCCATCGGTTCTACTAATGCACTTAGGTTTATCGACCTATGTTTAGCACTAGTCACTAGTGGTGTTGCCATAGGTTCTACTAATGCACTTAGAATTATTGACCTAAGTTTAGCATCAGTTACCAGTGGTGACCAAGTATATGTGGAATATATATTTATATTCATTTATTTAGGAATTGTACATGCCTTCCTTCATTTAACTTGGTTTGGGTAAAATGAATATTTACCATTAAATCTTTTGGCCAAGTGCAGAGGATTTTGATCCTATTTTTACTTGGATTTGTAATAGTTGAATAAGTACTAAGGATTGAAATCCTATTTTGACTTAGTCGGTTATTACTTTGATTTGTATTGCTCAAGTGTTGAGGGGATCTTTGGTCGGAACTATGCTTTCTGATCTGAGCGGTATATGTCTATGTACCTCTATACTCCGAAAAAATAAATAAAAAATAAAACTGAAAGAACGGAAACCAATAATTTTATTGATAATCATCTTACAAATAAAGGAAATACAAAGCTTGCAATCTACCGATAGCACTTTTTAAGGTGCTCGGCATTCCAAGGATTCTTGAACTCTTCACCCTCAAAAGTTTCTTTCTAGTATGTGCCTGGTCGGATAATAGCATAGATACGATAGGGACCGTGCCAATTAGCTTCAAGCTTTTTGCTCTTCTGTATCACCTTCTTGAGAATGTAATCTCCTTATTTCAATTTGGTCGGCTTGACCCTTTTATTGTAAAAGTGAGTAGTTTTTTGTTAGTAAGCATCATTTCTCAGGGCAGCATCTTCCCTTACTTCTTCCAGCATATCAAGATCTAGTCGCCTTATCAAGTCACTAACTGGAGAATTGAAGTTTAACACCCTGTGAGTTAGTAGGCCGAGCTCGGCTGGTATGATAGCTTTAGTTCCAAAAGCAAGCGTATATGGTGTTTTTCTTGTTGTTGTTCTTAGAGTTGTTCTGTAATCCCACAGAACTGAGTGTAGCTCATTGATCTAGTTTCCCTTAACAGTATTAAGCCTTTTCTTCAGTCCATTCAGTAGAGTTCTGTTTGTTACTTTTGTTTGACCATTACTTTAAGGATGGACAGGTGCAGAATGCATCTTTTGGATTTTAGATTGGACATGATTGGCTTCAATCTCCTCATTATCAAACTGAGTACCATGGTCCGTAATTGAAGCATATGGCAATCCATCTCTACAAATTATGTTCTTTCATATGAACTCATACACCTTCTCTTACGGCATGTCGACCAGTGGCTCTGATTCAATCCACTTTATGAAATAATCAGCAACAAAAACCAGGTATTTAAGCTTGCCTTTGGTGGTCGGCAATGGTCCGACCAAGTCTATTCCCCAGATAGCGAACAGCCAGGGCGAAGTAATTAGAGTTAGAGCAGCATTGGGTGTTTTTTCTAATGTTAGAGAACGTCTGGCACTTATCACATTTCTTTACAAAGGTTGTGCAATCTGCCCTCATGGTCGACTAGTAGTATCCCTGTGTGTTAATTCATTGAAACAATGTTCTCCATGCCGAATGAGCTCCACAAGAACCTTCGTGGACTTCTTGGATTAAATCCTTCACCTCTATTGAGCAAACACATCTTTGCATGAAGGTCATCAGTCCTCTTCTATATAACATTCCTTTGTCTAGTACATATCTCCCAACTTTGTATTCAAGTTTTTTAGCTTCCATGTGATCTACTAGTAGAATTCCATCTTCAATATAAGATCTGATGGGATCCATCCGGGAAGGTCCCATATCGACTGTAATGAAATTGACCATTAGGTCTTCATCGATGCTTCGATTAGCCATAATCTCTATTAGAATTATTCTTCTAAGATCAACTCTTGTTGTTCATGCTAGTCAAGTAAGTGCATCTGCTCGGGCATTCTTTACTCTTGGTATTCTTTGTATTTAGACAACAAATGATTTGGATATCACTTCTATGGCTTTGTCAAGGTATCTTGTCATCAAATATCCTTTAACTCCATATATGTGGAGCATTTGATTTACCACCAATTATGAACCATCGTGGGCTAACACTTGCTCGGCACTTAGTGAGTGAGTTAGATTCAAACTGACTATCAAAGATTATACCTGCTCCACTGCCAGTAGCACATAAAGAGCCATTAATATATAACTTATATATCGGTATATCACTACTGAAATATTCATTGGTCAGCAACTCATGCTTGAATATCTTTTTACTCTCCTCAGAATACTTCTGGGAAATTTCTTGACTTTTGAGGGATCCTGACTGCTCTGCAACCATTTTAGTTTGCTTTTGAGCTGGTCTCTCCTCTTCTGAATCTTACTCAGTGGGCAAATTATGTTGGTTGGGAACTTCTGGGTACGTAAATTCGACAATAAATCTGCCAAAGCATGACCTTTCAGCCAGGATCTGGGTTCATAGACAATATCATATTCTCCTAATTCCACTGCCCAATACATCAACCTTCCTGACTTCTCAAGTTTATGGAGTTCTTACCGAAGAGGAAGATCTGTATATACTATTACGGTATGTGCTTGGAAATAAGTTTTCATTTGCCTAGAGACCTCAATAAGGGCTAGGGCCAATTTCTCCAAGCGTGGATACCTGATCTCAGCTCCCCCGAAGGCTTTACTGGTGTAGTATATTGGCTTTTACACTCCATTATTATGTCTAACTAAAGCCGAGCTCAAAGCTGATTAAGAAAATGGACAGTATAAGTACAATTTATCCCCTAAAATTGGCTGGGAGAGCAGTGGTGGTGATCCCAAGTATTTCTTTAGCTCATGAAAAGCTTGTTCATACTCTTCGTTCCACTCAAAAGTCTTCCTTAATACTTTAAAGAAAGGCAAACACTTATCTATTGCTCAGGCAACAAATTGATTTAAGGCTGCCACTGTTCCAGTCAGCCTCTGCACATCCTTCATGCAGATTGGTGATTGTATCTCAATCAGAGCTTTTATCTTTGCGGGATTAGGTTCAATTACCTTTTGGTTGATAATGAAGTCAAGGAACATCCCTTCTCGAACTCTAAACACACACTTGGTCGGGTTCAGCTTCATATGATGCTTCTCCAACTGGTCAAAATTTTGATCTAGGTTGGCAATATGATTAGAGGCTTTTCTATTTTTTGTCAGCATGTCATCCACATAAACCTCCATATTTTTGCCTATCTGTTCTTCAAAGACTTTATTCACCAGCCTCTGGTATGTTGCACCTGCATTTTTTAGACCAAAATGCATTACATTATAATAATAAGTTCCTCAGGGAGTGATGAAAGTTGTACTTTCCCTGTCTTCTAGCTTTATTTTTATCTGATTATAACTAGAATAAGCATCCATAAAGCTTAAAAGCTCATGCCCTGATGTAACATCCATTAGCTGATTAATTTTGGGCAAGGGAAAATGGTCATTTGGGCATGCTTTATTCAATCAGTGAAATCTACACACATCCATTATTTATCATTCTTTTTCTTGACCATCACAACATTGGCCAACGAGGTCGGATTTTTGATGTCTTTAATGAACTGGGCCTTTTGAAGCTTTTCCACTTCCTCCTAAATAGTTTGATTTTTCTCTAGACTAAAAACTCTCCGTCTCTACTTGATCAACTTTGCCTCTTTGCTAACATTGAGATCATGACATAGAATGTTAGGATAAATCCCAGGCATGTCACCTTGGCTCCAAATAAACACATTTTTCCTCTGTCTCAGGAACATTACCAATTCTTGTTTAAGAATAATATCCAGTGTTGAGCCGAACTGTGTCGTCCTCTCTGGTTTGCCACCATCTAAGATACTGATTTTAGTGGATTATATGACTTTCCCTTTAACCAACTTTGTTCATCCCGTGGATATAAGGTTTCAACCTCAGATTCACTATTAGGTTTAGGGGTATCCACCTGATAAGTTGTAGTCTTCTTCTTTATTTCAATCAGCTCTTCTTATTTGGCTGAGAAATAGTAACATTCTCTGGCCACCTTCTGGTCGCCCTTCACAATGCCTACGCCAAAATAAGTTAGAAATTTCAAACATTGATGGACTGTTAATGGGATAACTTCAAACTTCTTGAGTCCTACCATGTCGAGTATCACATTATAAGCTGATTGAACATTTTTATCCATTATGAAAAAGCGTATTTTCTCCGTGCGACTTACTAGCCAAGTGCCAAACAACACTTCTAACTTGATTATCCCTAGAGGGTAAACCCTATCACCCGAAAAGCTTATTAATGGCTTGTGGTATGGATCTAGCCGACTGAGCTTTGGGTCTAAACTTTAAAAGCAAGAATAGAACATAATATCTGTCGAGCTCCCGTTATCAATTAGAATTCTGGAAATAACCACATCCTGGATCCTGAATTTCACAACTAGTGGGTCATCATGAGGATATAGTACTCCAGAAATATCATTTTTAGAGAACCCAATCACCCGCTTGTCCTTGTTGACCTTCCTCAGGCGACCATCTTCAGCCAAATGAATTATTTGAATATAAGAACAAGCTTGTGCCTCATTGAGGTAGGCTTTTCTTTCAGCTGTATGATCATCTCCTCCTGCATCGCCACCTGTAATCATATGGCAATTAAATGAACCAAGACTGGGCATAAATACATCACGTTCTAGTTATTTGGGCTTCTTCGGCAGGTCAAGATCATCCTCGTAATCATCATCACTATTTTTCTTATTCTCTTCTCTGGACTTATATGGAGAATTTGATCTTCTTCTAGACTCTTTGCTATCATGCCGATCAACAAATTTGTTAAGTTTTCCTCGACGAATGAGAGATTATATATCATTCTGCAAAGCATGGCAACCACCAGTTTTGTAACCATGATCCTTATGGAAATCGCAGTACTTGGATCTATCTCTTTTGTTAGGAGGGGCTCTCAGCTTCCCGAGCCATCGCAATGTGACACCCCGCCTAATTAAATATAGGGTGATCAGGACTTTATCAAATTAAAACAGGTTTCTCATATGGTTCATTCTTAGCATCACATTCAAAAAACCAAATTAATTACTAACCGCCTAATAGTTAATTAAACTGGTGCCAAATTTTATCTTCCAATTAAACAGAATATATAAATAGCTGAAAACTAAATCAACAATCACAATACAATAGAAACCAAACCGTCATAATATGTAAATGAATTAAAGTCATGCCGAAGAAACCATCGGCTAAAAACCACAACCAAGCAATATCCATAACTAACTACTAAGCAAATCTGATATAAAACTGAAACTGCAATACTGATAATAGGTCCATATATGAGATACAAGAATGAGATCCTATGCTAGATCTGAATGAAAAAAATCGTCTACTCAAACCCTGACATCATCCATAATGCTACAGCTCCGAGTCCTTAAAATGAAACCATCAAGTATGACATCCTTGTGGCTAGACACCTAAAAAGTTTTAAAAATATTTATCAAGAAGTAGTAATCAAAACATTTTGAAAACATTTAACAAGCAATTTATCGCAATTAAAATCGGTTATTGATTACACATGTCAGGTTCACACACACTCCCTTGAGTTTCCTCACCTCTCATCTAATATGCACGCCTAACGTTCTATACTTAGCCCACCTAGCCACTACTCCCAAGCTATCTTGACTAAAGTATATAATCGATCTTATCAATGGTATACTCTCCCGTACCGCCCATACAACACGCTTAATTATTAACATTTCTCGTATGTTCTTATTTCTTAAGTAACATTCACATATGTTAAATTTGATCATCATAATCAAGTCTCACTACTTAATTCATATAGCATTTCATATCTATCATCATTCAACTTCCATTATTAAGTTTCACTACTTAATTTACTATAGATATTCCTAATCAATTTTTTTATCTTGTAATTAAGTTTATCTCTACTTAATTTACCATTTGGATGCACACACACACACACACACATATATATATATATATCATCTACAAGTCTACTTCCGCACATAAGTAGAGTATCATGAAGTATATATTTCACGCTCAATATATACTATTGGATTATTGGTCCGGATACTCATCGACCCCAATTGTCCTATCATTTACATTGGTCTGGATAATCATCGATCCCAATATTATTCATCTTTGATTTGGTCCGGATAATCATCGACCCCAAATCGAGCTTTCATGTATTGGTTCGGATAATCATCGATCCCGATACATGATTAAGCACACTTTAGGTATATATATTTCGCACACAATATATACTATAAACACATACCATATAATCACCTCCCTGTATCACATTTTAGGGGTTATTAGCTCGAAATCCTACCTCGATCATCAATAGTGATTTATATATCTAGGCTCGAAATCATACATCGATCCCCAAGAGTCATCTATATTGTCTTGGAATCATACCTCAAGCACCAATATATATCACTGTTCTAAAAAACCCGCCTAGGATCCGCCTAGGCACGCCTAGGCTTAAGGCTTGGGAGAAACGCCTCGCCTTACGCTTTTCACGCCGTATTCTTGGTAAAACCCTTACGACGCACTTTTTTCTAAAAATAACAATGCCTTAGTGAAACGATGTCGCCTTTTAAAGAATTTGTTTACAAACCGGACCATTATCTTATCCAAAATAATCAGATAGTATTTTAATTTGCATATATTCAGACATATTTTTATGATATGTGCAATTTTTGTATTTTAATAGCCTTGTTATGGTTAAAAAATATTAAAATATATTAAGAAGGCCTAAACGCCTTTTCACGCCTTTTTACGCCAAGGCCCGCCTAGGCTTCTAAGGCTTAAGGCTTGGCCTCCACGCCTCAGTCACGCCCCACGTTTTTTAGAACCTTGATATATATATAGTATACTTTAGGTATTCACACAACCTATGAATTACTATGCATCAATAGGTATTCACACAACCCGATAATGTGTTAGTACGTAGTATATATCTCTCACATACTCGCCGTACTATTTACTTTACAATTAATCTCACTGTCGTATCTATAAGAGTGTTCACACAATTCCATGGGTCCTAGCTATCCCTCTTTATATAAATTCAGTAGTTACCATCTTTGACCTACTGGTATATATGTTCAATTGATGTTTACTCTCTCTCCGTAGATCAATTTCCAAATTTTCCGAGCTATCCCTTCCGGTCCATGCTCTAAGTCCTATACCCAATGACCTTAATAGACCTTAATTATACCCTACTGGTCTTTATCAAGTACCTACATAGGGATAATATGACTCCTAAGGTTCCCCTCCAATGTTGGAAATCGAAGAAAACTGAACCAACAAAAGAACCCAAATTTTGCCTGGGTCGATCGACTCCATTAATCGATCGACATTCATAGGTCGATCGATCGATCGAACGGGTATAAATTTGTCTTCTCCAATTTTTCACCATTTCACCCCATCAAACACTCATTAAACCTCATGGAAATCTCTCCCAACATAACCAAACATTAACCAAATGTATAGAAATCACTCCTAATATAAAAACATTATCGAATGATTACATAATCAACCCAAGAATCACCAAAATCTAAATATCTACTTCAACCTTAGATATTTTTATGTTCTTCATATTTGATTATCACAAACTCAGATTTCCATTCGTAGAAACAATCATATTTTCTTCTGATTTCAAGTCCTTTACTGTTATTAACACAACTATATGCAAATCTATCCCCAACATGTATTCAATTCACACTTTTCATCCGAGATTTTTCAGTAAAATCAATCTATTAATGTAACCCTGTGTATTATAACATCAATTTGATTTGCAATAAACACTTACCTTTGTTTGATTGATCTAATTTCTTGGTTGATGATTGATTGTTTCCTTCTCAAATCTTCCTTTCCAATTGCCTTGAGGCGCAAGATTTTTTCACCATCTTCAAAATCCCTCTTTAAGCTTTGAAAATTGGTTCTCTCTTATCTCTAATGACATCTCTAATCTTTTGTATTGTGAGCCTTAACCCCAATCTCTAATTATCAGATATATGGATCTAAATTTCGTTGTTCCCTTAACCTCCTTTTGTAAAATGACCGAAACGCCCATAAAAGGTGTCGGTTTGGTAAAAAAATGACCAAGAACCCAAACTATACCCCTGGTACACTATTCCAACTATTTTGACCCATTCGAAATCATTCGTGACCTCTAAATTATCATTCGAGTCACTTAAAATATATTTCTCATTTATCACCTCAAAATAGTCTACACGCAACTCCCAGTGAGATAAAATAAAATACTCACATATCACTCGCTATGCCATATAACCACAAATATCAATTATTTACTAATCGCACTTAGCAGATTTCATCATGCAATATTAATTAGTATCTATCTCTAGATTAATATTTAATAGTCTCAATTATCATCTAATCGCATTAAATTACTTCACTCGCGTAATTTAATTATAACGTATTTTCCCCAATTAATTCCTCAATTTAATTAAATAAAAAAATTACGTAGAAATACAAGATATTACACGTAATCCCTTATCGTGCTTGATTTCTTCTAGGATATGGTGAATGCTAACACTCAATGGAGTGTAATTCCCATATCTCTTGAGTTTTTCTTCCTTCTTCGCCCTCTGTTCCTTCGACTCCTTATGGTCATTTTGTTCTTTCTTCTCAGATTTTGCATCAGGCTTGGTAGCTGGATTTTATTTTGCAGCCATTTCTTCTTCGACGTTCATGATTTTTTCTGCTTTTGCAATAAGTTCAAAAATTATCTTGGGATGATCTTTAGCCATGGTGTATTATAGCTTCTCAGAAAGCAAACCACTCATAAGAGTAGTGATGGCTATTTTTTTCTCATAATAAATCACCTCCAGTTTTTCATTATTGAACCGGGTTATATAGTCCCTAGTGCTTTCGCCCACTTGCTGCCTCACACTTAGAAGGTGAGCTACTCATTTTACGGGCTTATCTCCAAAACAAAAGTTGATAATGAATAGCTTGGCCAACTGATTAAAGTTGGTGATTTGTCCTCGGGGTAAGTTATTATACCATATTTGAGTTAAACCCGTAATATTGCTGGAAAATGCTCTGCATCTCATTTCATCTGGTGCTGCATAAATGTCGGCTACTGCCTGATACTACTCTATATGGAGAACTGGATCAGTTTTTCCATCGTATTTGGGGGTAACCACAGTAGCTTTGAATTTAGATGGGGTTGGAAAGTCTACGATTGTCTGAATAAAAAGAGATCCTTTGATAAAACTTCATTGTACACGATTCTTTGCTTTAACCATCTCACCTAATCGATCCTCCAGCCTTTGGATTGATCCTTTCTAAGATGGATTACCTGCATCCGACTTATGTTGAGTTGCTCGGCTCTTCCGACCATATGTTTGCGCTGAACTCTCCTCGTGAGAGGTCTGCTCGATGCCTACAGATCGACGGACGCTTGTTCTTGATCGGATGGACATTTCACGTTAGTTGGCGGTATGCCGAGTATTCCTGGATAACGCCTTGGGTGGATTCCTATTTCCTCTAGGTCCCATATAATTAAAGGGCGAAGCTCTGATTAGAGTTTCCAAAACACTTAGCCTTTCAGGCAAAAATGAGTGAATGTCATAAGGTTCTGTAGACCTGAGTAATGAATTCGCTTCTGGACGATAAGAAGTATCATATGAATTTCTGGAATAACTGTGTCGGTTAGACCTTGGAGGTGGAGGCGATATTTCTCTCTGTCTGACTTACAATAATTGGGCCAGTTGTCTCATTGAGTCTTGCATGGACTTTTGTCCTCTGGTAAGATTGACGAGAATTCCATTTAGATCACCGTTAGGTGGTGGATCAAGTGGAGCAGGCGAGTTGCCTTCATTCTTGGTACTAGGCTCAGGGTCATTCATCTTATTTGAACAGGGGTGTATGAGAATGAGAACGATGATTAGACACTCGTTTCCCACCAATTTGTTGATGTGAAAAACAAGACCAGATCTAATTTTTTAATCACGGATAAAATATATGAATGAAAAGAAAACGACGTAAGATTTTAAAGTGGTTCAGCTATATGTAAGAGCCTACGTCCACTGTTGTTGTGTTAATGTTTTCGATAGCTTGCTTGCTTGTGTCTTCTGTCCCTTTAGAGAAGTGTTTACAATGTATTTATAGCAAGTACGAAAATTAAGAGATAGAATATCAAATGATGAAATGACTTTATACGTTAGGCATTTACACCCATACATAATGTTTATGACTATTAGCGTTTCATTGATCATGTTTATTGGCCTTCCATGAGCTGGTCAGTCTTCCTTGAGTTAGTAGGCCTCCCCCAGGTTGGTCGGCATTCATACACTTGGTCGGCTCTGTTGTCTGCTAACTAGGGGGAAAGCCACATGGGAAGAGAAGTGTTCATCTCTAATTAGTCCATGTAAGCAGATAATTTTTTGTATCAACACCCATCATTATGAACCCAAATTTAATTTCAAATTTTGTATATAATACACATCAACTAATACTCAATTAAAATCAAAGATTAATTTCTAACATATACCTCTTAATCCATTAATCAAAATTCCAATCTTTACATCTTTAATTCCCAGATTATATTCATTAATTATAAAAGTGAATAACTACATATAAATAAAATTTAATGCAAGTAACTATTTGCTTTTGTGGATTTAATTTGAAGTTGTCTTCATTTGATGATGGGTTAAATCCGGAGGTAGTCTTTCTCTTCTCTTTTTCTAGCCCTTTTCTCCTTTCTTCCTATTTTTTTTCACTCGAACTCTCTCTCTAACTTAATTGTGCAAAATGTTAAAGGTGGGATTCCATCCATATTATCTACCGTTAGATACCTCCTTAATTCACCCTGATCCCATTTTTCCATTAAACCCAATGTATAAAAAGACCATCCTACCCTTATACGGGTCCTGTTATGTCTAAAAAGCCTTCGGAACTCAATTATAGCACATGTGTAACTATTCTAGACTATTTAGAACCGTTTCGGATTACCGGTGCACTCGAAAAGGTCACCTCAGTCACCCAACTCCAAATATGCTAACATCTCATTAACCGGGCCCGACACGTGTGTATAGTACGTGTCGCCCATAAAATATATCTATCTGCCGATGTAACACTCTGTCGACATATAATAATAAACCGTTGCTTTTCACTCATACGTGATATAAAATAAATCACATATCTATTCACTCATCACACGCAAGTAAATAATAATAATAAATATTAATCCTTTATCTCGCTAATTAATATTTACGAAAACCTAATTTAATTTCCCCTAATAATTAAATAATTACAAGTATACAAAAATTAAATAATCATAATAGTACGGGATATTACATTCTTCCCACTAATAACAGAATTTAGTTCCCGAAATTCGAACGACCTCGCCATGAAGATCTCTGGATACTTTTCTCGCATGTCGTCTGCATGCTCATACGTCAACTCGATAACATTGTGGTTTTCCCACTATACACGCACTAATGGTGCCATGTTTGAAAGAAGCTTCTACTCGCTACGATCTAAAATGGCAACATGTCTCTCCTCATAAGAAATATGTGGTTATAGATCAATATCCTCCAATGGTACGCGACTCAAAATACGTGTGTAGTGCGTGTAAATACGGCCCAAGTGTAAGTCGGCTACGTAAGTACTAATCCCAATAAGTCGTTTATCAAACTAAGGGAATAGGACGATGATCGTGGTGACAACTATATGAAGGCACCTAAAACCTAACTATCGACTCTCGAAAGAAAACTGAAACGGTGATGATTTAGTTTATGCAAAATTCTACGAACTAATTCAAGCTACTAATAATTGCAATTTCACTAAATGAATGGAAGACTAAAACTTTTGATTTTTACAAATAAACTATGTGAGAAAATGGGGATGGAATACACTTCCATAAACTATTGGTAATTATGTTGGATACAAAACTTTCAAGAATTAAGTATATAACTAAGATAAACCCTTAAAATTATCTAAATACTAAATATATAAGGATTTTACTCCGCATAATATGTAGTCAAAAATAAATTTAACACGAACGATAAAATTATCGACACGTATATTATATCCTTAAACACTCTAGTTACCTATGACAAACGAAGTTAAAAGATCTACAATACTCGTTCTGAGAAAGTATCAAAGCTTCTAATTATTTATTTAAAACTATTCAATTTTATCTCCATCCATAATACCTAGGTTGGGTTCATGTACCCCAACCCTCTAAAAATCTAGCCGGACATAGAGAATTTAATTACACATGTGAATTCTACATGTCATGAAGACATAATAAAGGATTTAATGCAATACAACATGTAAACAATAACAAATCAGGAAGAAGAAAGAAATATCATATAAAGAATCAATCTTGAAAGGAATAAGGAAGAAAGTTATATTTATACTAAAATTTTACGAAAATACGGACAATAAATGAGTTCTTGTTATTCCTCTCTTTTGTTATCCTTCTTCTCCTCCTTTCAAAACAGTGTAAAACTTAAGTCTTCTAAGCTCATTCAAAAGTTATAATGATATTGGGTCGTTTTAGAAGAGTTTGAAAAACATAGAACTCCTTAGCTAAAACTTATGACTAAACTGGAATTTTTGAAACAGGTCAATCGAACTGGTTCGGCCTAACCCTAAATCGGTTCGCCCCAGCGAACCGGTTCTCCTTTGCTCAGAACCGGTTTGCCTAAGGTGAATTCCTGATATTACTTTTTTGCCCCTAGATTTTCTTCATCATCTTCAAAAGCACGTAACTTCTTCACTGTAGCTCGCATTTGGATGTCGTTTCTTCCAGTATGCTCCTAGCTTTAAGCTCTTCAACTTTCCTTATGGCTTCGCATTCTAATTCTGGCGAGAAAATTATGTATTCGCCCTTGATTCTCATTTCCTTCATTTTTGTTATTTCGATTGTCCTCTCGTATCCATTTGCACTAAATACTTGTAAAATAAGAGAGAAATATCCAAAACAAGAATTACTTGCCAAAAAGGTTAGCTACATGATTATAAATAAATTTGATCTAATTATATTGCACGAGACTGTAAAAGTACCGAAATTAAGTGATAAGTATGAAATATTTACGCCAAATCAAATACCCCAAACTTTGAACGTTGCTCGTCCCAAGCAATGTAAAAAAAATACAAGTACGATTTAAATGATCTTCCAAACAATTATTGGGATAGAATGTCTCTTTCGTAAGAAAGCGATTGCATTTAGCATATGTAATAAAACCATTAAACCCCTAGGCTACCCTAGTAGAATGAGTAGTGTCTAGTAAGGTTTTGAAGTGAGTTTACCCACAAAATTCGTTTTTGACTTAGATAAAATATCAAAATAATTGAAAATTGTACAATTTAAATTCGAGAAAAATAATCACGTTAATTTTTTATTCAATAGTCTCAATTTATAAGTGTGTGTGTGTTTGAAAAGTCAAAAACTAAACTGCTAACTTCCATCGATTGCTTATTACGTTACTTTTCGAAAATTCTCTTTGATTCAATGTCTCGCGGAATGCACTCACAAACGAATCACTCGAAATGTGGTTATTTTCTCTCAGTGTGCGTTGATGATACCAAATTTAGTCTGCTAACGTGGACCAATCACTTGAAGACACGTGTTAACCTACATGGCAAATATAAATACCTTAAACGAGCAACTTAAGCGTACCGAGCAACTCAGGCGCCCCGAGTAACTTAAGCGTACCGAGTAACTTAAGCGGTCCGAACTACTTAGCGTGCAACGCAACCAAATCAAGAGAATCAAAAGACAACTACGCATTAAATGCTTATTATTATCGTGCAGATGTATTTGTCTACTAGATAACAGTGCATTATCCTTTCATATGTAGAGCCTCAAGGCTATAAATACATTGTAACCTCCTCATAAGAAGGGGACTTTAGATCTCTTGGTAAACCTATTATCGAGATTCCAAATAAATAGTCAACAATACAAAAACAGTGGACGTGGGCCATTTTCATCAGGCTGAACCACTTTAAAAATCCTTTGTCTTATTTATTCATTTTATCTGTGATTGATTAATTAGAGATAATCTAGTTTTTTACATCAACAGATTGGCGCTGTCTGTGGGAAACGACTGTATTTTGCATTTTTCACCCAAACAATTCATCATCAATGGTTGATAATTCAGAATCCAATAATTGAAATATTGGGGTCCCTCTAAACCCTTCTACTCCCCCAAATGTTCCAGATCTAACTGCTATAATGGCTAATTTAGCCCAAGGGCAAACGACCATGCAGGAAACTATGCGTCAACTTATACATTCTGTTCAAGGTGGAGTGCCGGCCCAATCAGGACAACGAAGCGTTCAGAGAAATACCCATTTGCCTTCTTCAAGAACTAGACGAACGTTATTCTTGGAGGTCTCTTAATCTAGACGTACTGACTCGTATCGTACTGAAAGATCTTGTGATCCTTCGTATCAACCAGGCTGGACTTCATCAGTACGAGCTACTGATTCTCACCGAAATGTCACTCTCGCCCCATAAAGGACTAGTGCTATAGAGAGGTTGAGTAGAGTATCTCATTTTGATCGATTGGGCCCTAGGAGGAATAGAAGTCCTCTAAGTATTGCGTCGAGGAACTCTTAATGACCATCAGACGTAAGGGAAGGCTCTGCTCAATCACGCCCAATAACTCGTAATGAAAGGTCCCAAGAGGAAAACTCAACATGATCAGTTGCTCAAACCAATAGGCCCGAGGAAGGAAACGAAGCATGGAAAGGCTCTATTCAAAGGTTGGAGGACATATTAGGGGAAATGAATAAGGCTAAGAATCCTCAACAAAGAACTTTTATCCAAGGAACACCATTCGTACAGGCAATTGTGGACTTTCCCACACCATCAAAGTTCAAAGCTCCTATGGTGATGCCTAAATACGATGGAAAAACTGACCTTATCCTTCACATAGAATAATACCAAGCTACTACCGATATCTATGAGGTTCCAGATGAGATGAGATGTAGGGAATTTTCAAGCACTCTCACCGGGTTAGCCCAGATATGGTATAACAACCTTCCTCGGGGGAAGATTACGGCTTTCTTTCAACTGCTAGAGCTCTTTATAGGGAATTTCTATTTTGGAGCGAAACCAGTCAAACGAGTAGCACACTTGTTGAGTGTTAGACAAAAGCCAGAAGAAAGTACTAGGGACTACATTACTCATTTCAATAACGAGAAGCTTGAGGTAATTGATTGCGAGAAGAAAAAAACAATTACTGCTTTGATGAGTGGGTTGTTTCCAGATAAGTTATACTATACTTTTGCCAAAGATCCACCTAGGACCATGGTAGAACTAATGGCAAAGGCAGCCAAAATCATGAACGCTGAAGAAGCCATGGCTATAAAGAAGAGTACAAACACTAAGGAGACCAAGGTTGAGGCCAGTAAAATCGAGAAGATGGATCAGAAGAACAATGGTGGCAACAAGCAATTGAAAGGTAAGCAAGTGCTGGAGCAGATGAGGAAGTATGGAAATTATACTCCCTTAAAGGTGGACATAAATCACATTCTGAAAGAGATCAAGAACAACGAAGAGCTAGCCTGGCCAGGGAAAATGAAGGCAGATCCTGACAAAAGGGACAAGTCCAAATATTTCGAATTCCATAAAGACCATGGTCACACGACCAAACGTTGCATAACTCTCCAGAATGAAATTAAAGCACTCATCAGGCGAGGAAAATTGGCTAAGTATGTTGATCGCTATAATAGTGAAAAGACCAACGAGCGAGGAAGGTAAATATCTAAATCTCCTCGTCGAGCAAAAGAAGACAAGAAGTGAAACCACGAAGATGATCCAAAAGATGACCCCGATCTCCCCAAAAGACCAAGATAGCCAGAATGTGAGGTATTTTCAATACATTTTGGGTCATTTGAATGTAATGTTATTACAGGTGGAGATGCAGGAGGTGAAGATCTGACTGCGGAGAGAAAAGCTTACCTCAATGAGGCTCAAGCTTGCTCGTACATACAGCGAATAAACTTGGTTGAAGATGATCGCCCGAGGAAGGTGAATAAGGACAAACTAGTCATTGGTTTCTCTAAGAACGACTTGGCAGGTGTACTGTATCCTCATGATGACCCACTGGTTATCAGGATGAGAATGAAGGAAGTGGTGATTTTACGGGTACAGGTGGATAATGGTAGCTCGGCAGACATCATGTTCTACCCATGCTTTGACAGTTTAAATCTGAAGTTAGACCAGTTGGAGCCCTATCATAGGCCCCTCCTCGGCTTTACTGGCGAAATGGTTTTCCCACTTGGGATGATCAAGTTGGATATGCTTATTGGTTCCTGGCCTGCTTGTCGAACAGAAAGGGTACGCTTCTTCGTAATGGATAAAAATGTTCAATCAACTTACAATATCATCATGGGAAGGGTAGGTGTGAAGAAGTTCGAAGCAGTACCATCTACTGTACATCAATGTTTAAAATTCCCAACCAACTTTGGAGTGGGAGTGGTGAAAGGCGACCAGAAAATAGCTCGAGAATGCTACTATTTATCTGCCGAACAGGAGGAACATGAAGAATCTAGGAAGAAGACTATCACTTATCAAGTGGATGAAATAGAAGATGTAGAGATTGAAAAATTAGACCCTAGAGACAAGTCTCAGCTCGTGAAGGGCCAAGTCATGGAAGCTACCGAAAATATCGTTCTGGACGATGAACACCCAAAACGAATAACCCAAATTGGTGCGTCATTAGATGAATCGATAAAAAAGGAACTGATAGCATTTCTAAGGCGCAGAAAGCAGACTTTTTCATGGAGTCATGAAGACATGCCAGGAATAGACCCGAACTTCCTGTGTTACGAGCTCAACATAAACAAGGAAATTAGGCCAGTAAAGCAGCGAAGAAGAGTGTTCAGCCCTGAAAAGAACCAAGCTATACAGGAAGAGGTAGAGAAACTACAAAAGCCTTTTTTGTTGAGGATGTCAAATATACCTAGATTGGCTAGCAAATGTGGTGATGGTAAAGAAGAAAAATAACAAGTGGAGGATGTGTGTAGACTTCACTGATCTTAATAAGGCATGCCCAAAGGATCATTTTTCTTTTCCCCGAATTGATCAACTGGTGGATGCTACCTCGGGACACGAATTATTGAGTTTTATGGATGCTTATTCTGGTTATAACCAGATTAAAATGAAGCCTGAGGATAGGGAGAGTACCTCTTTTATCACCCCAAGGGGAACTTACTGCTATAATGTTATGCCTTTTGGACTTAAAAATGTAGGTGCAACATATCAGCGGCTGATGAATAAGGTGTTAGCAGAGAATATTAGTCATAACATGGAGGTTTATGTTGACGATATGCTGACGAAGAGCAAGAAAGCTGCTGATCATCTCGTTGACCTAGGTCAGACCTTTGATCAACTAGAGAAATATCAAATGAAGTTGAATCCCACCAAATGCATATTCAGAGTACGGGAAGGTGTGTTTCTCGGATATATTGTTAACGAACGAGGTATCGAGGAAAACCCTGAAAAGATCAAAGCCCTTTTGGAGCTGCGATCTCCAATTACGAAGAAGGAGGTGCAGAGTCTCACAGGGCGAGTTGCAGCACTCAACGGATTTGTGTCATGAGCAACATACAGATGTCTCTCATTCTTCAAAACACTCTGAAATTTTTTTGAATGGAATGATGAATGCGAGAAGGCCTTTCAAGAATTGAAGAAATGTCTAGGGACACCTCAATTATTATCTAGACCAGTGATGGGAGAAAGACTATACTTGTATCTAGTAGTTTCAGAGAATGCAGTTAGCTCGGCGTTGATAAGAGTGGATGGCGGAGTATAAAAACCAGTCTATTACACCAGCAAGGCCTTTCGAGGAGCAGAAATCAGATATCCGATGTTGGAGAAGTTGGCATTAGCGCTGATCGAAGCAAGCAGAAGGATGAGGCCATACTTCCAAGCTCATACTATAGTTGTGTATACTGATATGCTATTGAGGCAAGCTTTGCATAAACCGGAGAAATCTGGAAGATTGATGTACTGGGCAGTAGAACTTGGTGAATATGATATAGTTTATGAGCCTAGATCATCACTTAAGGGGCAGGCAGTAGAGGATTTTATCGCAGAGTTTACTCAATTTGATACCTCAGAAGAACAAGAGTTTAATACAGACCAACTCGTAGACGTTACAGGATCATCAAATTTAACCCCCGACCAACCTCCATCCATGGACGATCAAGAGAAGACAATCAACGAGCAGCTAGAAGTGTTGGGGAAAGGCAAAAGGAAGCATCAAATATTTCACAGAGGAGCTCTGTCCGACCAAGAATTTGATAATGAAGTATCTGTGTGGAATCTGTATATAGATGGTTCTTCGTGCACTACAGGTAGTGGAGCAGGGATTATTTTAAACAGTCCGGATGAGATTGATATGGAGTATGCTCTGCGCTTTCAATTTAAGGCTTCTAATAATGTGGTTGAATATGAAGCTATGATCGTGGGTCTAAGTCTGGCCAAAACCATGAAGGCAGAGCAGGTCGTTGTATTCAGTGATTCACAGTTAATCGTAAATCAAATAGTGGGGGTGTATGCAGCAAATGGCGAATTAATGATCAAGTATCATGCAAAAGCAATGGAAGTTGTAGCGAGTTTTACTGCAGTTCAGTTGATTAGAATACCGAGATTAGAGAATGCAAGAGCAGACGCCCTAGCTCGATTAGCGTCAGCCACATGCACTAAGCTACGAAGAATAATCCTAATAGAAATCCTGGCTGGTCGGAGCATAGACGAAGATCTGATGATGAATTTCATTGCCCTTGACTTGGGACCGTCCTGGATGGATCCCAGTAGGGCCTATATCGAAGAAGGGATTCTGCCACCTGATAAGCTCGCAGCTAAGAAACTGAAGTTTAAAGCTGCTCGTTACGTATTGACCAGTGGCATTTTGTACAGAAGAGGAGTAATAGCAGGGCTACAAAGATGTGTCCATCCCTTTGAAGTGAAAGACTTGATTGAAGAGGTTCACGAAGGGTCCTGTGGAGCTCATGTAGCAGGTCGGACGCTTTTGCAAAGAATAACAACGCAGGGGTACTACTGGCCAACGATGAGAGCTGATTGCGCAGCTTATGCTAAGAAGTGCGATAAATGCCATCATTTCTCTTCCATCCTAAGAACTCCCCAAGCATTGTTAACACCCATAACATCCCCTTGGCCATTCGTCATGTGGGGGGTAGAGTTGGTCGGACCACTTCCAACGACCAGAGGAAGATTCAAATACCTCGTAGTTGTTGTGGATTATTTTACTAAATGGGTAGAAGCTGAGCCTCTTATTGATATGACATATGACAAGGTCTATCAGTTTATTTGGAAGAATATTATTTATAAATATGGTTTTACCCATGCATTCATCACCGACCATGGAACCCAATTTGACAACGAGGAGTTTGCTGCCTATTGTCATCAATCTAACATATTGGAGATCAACTCTACGCCAGGCCATCCTTAGAGCATTGGGCAAACTGAGGTGACTAACAGAACCCTATTGAATGGTTTGAAAAAATAGCTGGATGATGAAAAGGGAAATTGGATCAACGAGCTACATTATGTGTTGTGGGCTTATCGCACCACACCACGAACAGCGACGGGAGAGTCTCCATACATGCTGGCATTTGGGAGTGAGGTTGTCATACCTGCTGAATTGGGTCTACCCACGCATAGGGTGCTTAATTTTAATTCTCCTGTCAGTGACTTGATGAGAAGATTAGACCTGGATATGCTTAAAGAAGTTAGGGAAGAAGCAGGAATCAGGAATGCAGCATATCAACAACGAACAACTTTGTTCAACAACAAAAGAGTGAAGAAGTGTGATTTGAAGGAGGGGGATTATGTGTTGAAGAAAGTGATCCAAAAGCATAACAAACTAGAAGCCAACTGGCATGGACCTTACAGAGTAACAGAAGTTGTTCGTCCAGGGACATACAAAATTGAAACTTTGGAGGGAGAAGAATTCAAGAATGCATGGAATGCAGAACACATGCGCAAGTACTATCAGTAATTGAAATTCCTATGTAATGCAGTTTCTTCAATATGAATAAAGAGATATTTCGCCCGTATTTCCTTCTTTGTTGTAAATTTTCGGAATATTAGTGTTACATATTACACAAACCCAAATTCAAAATAACATACCACCAACTCCGATTGGTCGGGAACTCATTACCACCAACTCCGGTTGGTCAGGAACTCAATACCACTAACTCCGGTTGGTCGGAAAATCAATTACCACTAACTCCAGTTGGTCGGTAACTCATTACCACCAACTCCGGTTAGTCGGGAACTCAATACCACCAACTCCGGTTGGTCGAAAAATCAATTACCATTAACTCCGGTTGGTCGGTAACTCATTACCACCAACTCTGGCTGGTCGGTAACTCATAACGACCAACTCTGGTTGGTCGGCAATTCAATTACCACCAACTTCGTTTGGTCGGTAACTCATTACCACCAACTCTGGTTGGTCGGTAACTCATAACCACTAACTCCGGTTGGTCGGCAATTCAATTACCACCAACTTCGATTGGCCGAAAACTCAATACCACCAACTCCGATTGGTTGGTACCAAACTAGGCAAGAAGCTGGAATCATTCCATTGCTTAGGTCCAAAGAGTGACAAGTCACTATAATCAAATAAAAAATGGGATAAGTATAATATATATATTTACCAACCAACAAACAAGGACAATGTACAAATTATTTAGAAGAAAATAAAATGGCAAAAGATAAACTTTTTCTTCATTAAAGCAAAGCAGATTACATAAGATATGATGTCTAAATTCATTGCATCAAATATCCTATTCTATAGGTTTCTTTCCCTCTGCCTTTGAAACAGGGTCCACCCCTGCTGGAGGATCATCTAATGCATAAGGGGAATTTATAAAGTTTAGATCTCGCAGCATTTTGACATTCATTAGGGATGGACGATCAAGCAACTACGCTGAATGAGCTATCTCAAAGTTTGCATGAAGACTGTAATCACCGAGATACTTGGAAATCAGGCATCGAGGAATTGCACGAGCAGGAATCCAACTAATATCAAGCTTAAAAGGAGGCACGGGCAAATCGAGCACTCCAGGCTCATAATAATCCCATAAGTAGTGTCCTTGCTCCAATTTTAGCATACATATAGCGTTCAACCATCCCTGCTTGTACCCTTCATTATTCGATTGCTGCAAACGAGCATCAAGATGGTACAGAGCTTCATTGTACCCAGCCATCCAAAATTCCCTAGGCTGTTTATGAAATTGATAAGTTAACCTCTCAAGTTGCTCGTGGAGTTTCTTCACCAGAGTTTCTTTACTTTCCAGAGCAGAACTTTGATTAGAGAATTGCTCAGTGAAGGTCAAAATCTTCTTAGACATTTCTGCCAAGGCTTGGTCCTTCTCCATCAACTGAACGACTTGATTCTCTAAAGCCGGCTGAGTTCTCACTTCTTCAATGGTGATCCGACCAGCCCTTGATCATCCATGAAAAGATCTTGCTCTACCATGAGTAGATGTGGAGGGACCATCTGGTTTTAAAGTTTCTAACTCATCTCGTAAGTTAGCATTTTCTACCTCCAAGAAGAAAAAACCTTCATCATTAATGCGGACCAAGGCTCCCGAGGAAGAGGCAACAGATTTGAGTTATTTTATTTCCTCCTGCAAAGCAATGTTTTCCTGCTCCAACAATTTGGCGATATGTCTATGCTCTTCAACTTCAAGCTTCAGAACACTCTCCTTTTTCTCATAAGCAGAAATGAACTTGTCATATCCCTTGTCAGCACTCAATTATTGGTATTTTTTCTCATAGCTTTGATGCACAAGTGTGGTAGATTCTTTGTACTGCAGTTGGAGTTCCTTGATCGTTCCTTGGAGATCTTCAATCATTTCGTAGTAGGTCACATTATTGGCTACAGCACGATTAAGCAGGCACTTCAAGTATTGGTAAGCTTCAACTGCTCGGTCAGAAGCACCTGATCCAAGGATGTCAGTTATCTGGGCCTCATTAAGATCTCCATGACCGACTTTGAAATAGTCATTGCATTTTTTCATCAACTCTGTATCATGAGCTGATAAGAGTTCCATCCTGGCCATAAAGTAGCAAAGACAAAAGGAAAAACATAATCAAAATCAACAATGATGCAAACAGAGCAAGTAAGAGGAATTCCAGACGAACAATGAAAGTTCAAATTTTTATTCATCATAATAAAAAAAAATATAGTTCAGGGTTACATTCCAGAAAATAACAAAACAAAAGACTCGAACAACTTTACACCTTCTCCTTATTTCCTATGACTTCTTCGGTGGGTTTGGATGAAGGGGTTGGTTGCTCGGAGAGCAATGGCAGCTGCTCGGCAGATGTGCTGGCTGGTTGGAGTTGCTCGGAAGGTTGAATAAGAGGAACAAGAGGGACCTACTCTCCTGTCATCATAGAAGACTCATCTGAAGCTGCTTCATCTTCTTCTTCTCTAGGAGAGGGATGAGGGCCTTGAGTGTGCTGCAGGAATAACTCAGAATTCTCAACAAGGCTGCTACCCATCCATCCCTAAAATATTTGACATTGGCATACTCCATTTGAGAAAACATGACAACCAGGCCCTTGTTCCAGCCCTTGTCCCAACCAGCACTGAAGGATTTTTTAACTGCAGCTTTCCTTTTTGCCTTCTCCGAGGAGGTCATTTCCTTAAGGAGCTCTTCGATAGACTTCATCTTTTCTTCTACCACTACCTTATATTGGTCAACATCTTGAAGCTTAGCAATGTTTTCCTCAGTAGATTTAAGCTTGACCTCAAGCTCCTTGTTACTCTGTTCAGCCTCCTTCAGTTTTTTCTCCAACTCCTTGGAGGCAGTCACAACCTGATCTCGATTAGCCTCAACAGACTTAAATTGCTTATCCCAAGCACCTCTGTCCTCCTTGTACTTCTGACGAGATTCCTTCAAAGACTGGGTTAGTCCAGCAAAAGCTTATTCTACCCCACCTGAGGAACTAGAAGCCTTAATAGCTTCATCCTTCTTCAAAATGCTGTTGAAACACGTCACAAGCTAGAAAAAGAAAGAACTTTAAGTCAATACATGAACATGGTATTAAAAAATAAAGGGGTCAAGCTAAAGATACTTACTGAAGTAATGTGTTGAGCAGCTAGTGTAGTAAGTTTCTCGCGAGAAAAGGTGTCTTCAACACCTTGGGATTCTGGAACAGTCCAGGATCTTACCAAGATCACAGCAGAGCTTGGTGCAACAAGAGCTGGAACACTACCTTCAACATTTGAAGGTTGAGAGATAGGTTCAGCAGGTCTCTCAGAAGAACTTCTTTTTAATCTCCTCAAAGGAGCAGGAGAATTTTCAATTAAAGATATTGTCTCTATTAGGGAGATGACAACAGTCTTACTCGGAGGCACAAGGGGCTTCTCGCCAACTTCCTTAGCAGCAGCAGGAGGGGGTACATCTATATTCTTTATCCCTTCTTCTGGAACATCTTGTTTACTCTTTTTTGCCTCCACAATGGCAGAGGCAGACTTATCAAAAAAGGTAGGAGCTCTTCTCTTCTTCATCAGATCAGTGATGGGAATGCTTAAGTCAGAAGAAGAACCTTCCACACTTGTTTCAGTGATTGGTACTTGGTCAAGATCAACCACCATAGGACGAGGACGATCAATAAAAGACGAGGTGTAGCTTTTGTATTGCAACAAGTAAGAAGCAGATCTAATATGCTCCCCAGCAACAGATTGATGCACCCCCCCAGATAAGTTTCAAATGCTTTATATTAACCTCGTTTTCTTTTGGAGGTTTCCTTTTACTGTCAACTGTAACAAACAAAATCAAATGTCAGTGATGCATTTTATCAAATACAAAGAAAATAAGATTTCAAAAATAAAAATAACCTATCCCATTGCCATAAGGTGGACATCTGGGACCTTAGTATACATCATCTCCATTTAATGGAGGGTGTTGCCAATTTTTCATCACAACCCATGGTCAAAATAGTCCCTATTGGCATCAGGAAGATGACAACTGAAACTCTGTTTGAAAACCTAGTTTTTAAATAGAATGTGGAATCACTGATAACCCATCTATAACAATACATAATTTCTAGAATCCCCATGCGAGTTCCATGAAGTTGATTTAACCTATTTATGCTATTAACTACCCTCCATGTATTTGGAGCTACTCTTGCAGGTACAATATCGAAATATTGGCAAAACTCCAAACACAGGGGATTTGGCGGGAAAGAAAAGCCACATTCGGCTACAAAAAGACTTGGAAACCAATGTCCCTCAGCCAAAGAAAAATAATCAGAAGGGCTAAAAATATATTCCAAGATAACCCACGAAGGGATTGAAAACTTATACCGAAATTTATCTAACGATTCAACAAGATAAACCATGGTGAATAAAGAAAATAAAGAAAAAGGAAGAAAATCATACAGAGAAAATAGAGATCAGTTGTCAATGAACGATGGAAAGAACAAAGGCACAAGATAGAGAGAAGATCAAGAGTTCAAAGATACGGATTTTAAAAGTGAAAAACAATGGATTTCTGTCACACTTAAATACTTTACCTCGGGAATAGAGAAAAACAATGATTACAAGGAAAGACATTTGCGTTTCCGGGGGCTAAAAGAAGAAAATGGCACAAATATCGAAGCGATCGTGAAAATTCAAAATATTTATGAAGCTTGATATTGTGCGCTAAAAAAGGAATTATGTACAAGGAAAATTTTTCTAAAATCCATGAAGACCAGTAATTCAAGCAAAATGTTCCACACTCTCCTTCAACCTCAACTGTGAAACATTGGGGGCTTCTGATGATACCAAATTTAGTCTGTTAACGTGGACCAATCACTTGAAGACACGTGTCAACCTACATGGTAAATATAAATACCTTAGATGAGCAACTTAAGTGTCCCGAGCAACTCAAGCGCCCCGAGTAACTTAAGCGTACCGAGCTACTTAGCGTGCAGAGCAACCAAATCAAGAGAATCAAAAGACAACTATACATTAAATGCTCATTATTATCGTACATATGTATATGTCTACTAGATAACCGCGCATTATCCTTTCATATGTAGAGCCTCAAGGCTATAAATACATTGTAACCTCCTCATAAGAAGGGGACTTTGGATCTCTTGGTAAACCTATTATCGAGATTCCAAATAAACAGTCAACAATACAAAAACAGTGGACGTAGGCCATTTTCATCAGGCTGAACCACTTTAAAAATCCTTTGTCTTATTTATTCATTTTATCTGTGATTGATTAATTAGAGATAATCTAGTTTTTTACATCAACATACGTGACATCACTACACCAAATCTGTTAAATTGTCACGGTCATTGACCTTGACAAGTTCAACTTGTCAAGGTCAGTGACCGTGACAATTCTGGGTGAGATAACTTTTTTTTGTCACGATCATGGACCGTGACAATCTCGCTAGAATTATCACGATCCCTGACCGTGACAAGTTTTATCACGGTTTATAATCGTGACAAGACCGTGACATTTAATAAAAAAAATTGTCACGGTCAATGACCGTGACAATTCTGGGCAGAATTGAAAAAAAACTGTCGGGCAGTATGGTCACTGCCACTGCCCAGCAGTATATATGTACCTGTTATAGCAACGTAGTACCTATTCAAACATTATATATCCAAATAAAATAGAGATAGTGCAAATATACATTCAAAATAGAGACAATATGCATCATGATATAATCCAAATATAATTCAAATGTACCAACTTAAAAATAATTCAAATGTATTAACTTAAAAATAATACAATTTAATTCAAATAATGTCACTACATGTCTTGGGTAAGGTTAAATCAGAGGAGGTGAGTAGGCCACACGATATACGAATTGACACACCCACTGATATACATCGTACCGCATTGTTCACGCAACCACAACGGGGAGTTCTCCTTCCCGGGTATCACATGCGCGACGAGCACCTTGGACTCGATGTCTTGAAGCTCACATCCATAAACTAGTCCACCCTAGACGATATTCGGGTCCCTCAACCCCCGCCCTATTCGATGGCCATCAAATATGTCCACTATAAACATGATTGGCCGACCAAGTGTCGACATCGGTCGGTCGAAGGGAGCCAAACAGGGAAGTGGATCATCAAAGTCCGCATGTGTCGACGATGAAGCGACGAGGTCCACATCCTCTTCATCCTGCACCTCGTCCTCCCGCAACTTTTCCCCACACCTTCTCCTTCCCTTTTCCCTTGCATTTTTTACCGCCCAACGAAAGCTTCATGAATGAGAACATATCTTAGACCATCGCCTCCAAACGGGATAACTTCGCGTCATACGAGTCCACCGTTTGAGCCAACCCAGTGTCGCTCGTCTTCAATCTGATGATCCTAGATTTGGCCACCCACGAGCTCACCCCCTTGTCCTCCCCTTGTGATCACAGCCAAGCACTTGGCTAAGTACGTCTGTGGACAAAGATGCCTTGTCGGTATCAGACTGCGACTCATGCACTTCCTTAAGCTTTGCCTGAAACAACAAAAAATACATGATTAGTAAAATAAGTAATTTAAAAATTATAACGTAATTAACAAAAAGTAAATGTCAGATTACTTACAAACGTGGCCGCGACGCTCGGGGACACCTCCTTGTCCTTCCCCTTCTTCGTCCAAAGAGCCACATAAGTATCGAGCCTATGTGGCCTACCCCCAGGGTCACTCCCTGTCCCTTGAAATAAAATAAAGTAAAATTAGTATCGACCCCACAAAGTAAAATAATGCAGAATAATATATTTCTGTAGTTATAGAAAAATTAAATCTTACCATCATCCTACGCTCCACCTCGGTGTAAGACGTCTGGCCGGAGTAGTGCACGTCCGTATTTTTTGCGCGGTTTTCCTTCCCTGATTGGCGAGATGCCAATTGTCGCTCCCCGATCTCATTGTCAACGAACTTTTGCCATTGTGCCAATAAGATCGGCTCCTTCGGTGGGACGGATTCACGCCTTTGGATAATGGACTCTCGTGTCTTCCCAAAGTACCGAGTTCGCATATTTTTCTTCCACGTCTTGTGTTGCTCCCTCAACTGCTCCAAGAAGGAATCGCGTAGCTTTGGATCCAGGCTGAATTGTTCCTGTCCAACAAATACGATGTTAGTTGCAAATAAATATAAATATTCATATGAATATTCATATAAATATAAATATAAATATAAATATAAATATAAATATAAATATAAATACATTACCTGTAGTGCCACCCAAACAGCTAACTTGAGCTCATATGGCACCTCCTTCCAACTAATGTACCCCGGGCCGATGATCGTCTTTACTAGCTCGAGGGATCTCGCTAATAACCCCGACTTGTTCTCGACGGCCATCCCCAATTTGCCATATTTGGGGAGCCTAGGGGACGAGGAGTCCTCGTCGCCTCCGCTACCACCGAGCCCAGACTACATCATCATAACAAGCATCATCATCTTCGCCTTAATTCCTGAAGGAGACATTTGCTGTAAAAAAATATTATTAGTACATATCAAAATGAATTAAAAGAAGACATGAAATATGTAATTTCAAGTATGTTTCATGTAATTATCATACTATATATATATTGTTCGATATACAAAGTAATTTTCAAAAAAAGTTGAAAAATCCCACCCCCATATGGACAGTAATCTTGTGGTCATGCCACTTTTAAAACTAACCAACCCAACATCGATTCACTATAATCCAATATCAATGTCAACAACAAATGTGTATCCCGTACTCCTTCTAATTCATCTACTTAATTAATTATTTTCATCAATTAAACTAACAATTAAAGTATACAATTCTTAATTTACTATTTTACAATGAGGGGCAATCATATATTAATTTACTAAAAAAATTAATAACCAATCAATTCGTTTACAAGGGACATTACGCACAAACACGCACACTACACACACACATACACACACACGTGCACATACACACACACCCGTGCACATTCACACACACACACATACACACACGCGCAACCCCCTACCCCCATCCCTGCCCCCTCCCCCCCACCATGCCCCACCCCTTCCCTCTTCCCCCACCCTGGCCCACGCCCTTCCCCCACCACACACACACCACTACGCACACACGCACACACACCACACACACACACAAACAACCCCCATCCCTGCCCCCTCGCCCCCTGCCCCCCCCCCCCCCCACACTCACACACACACACATACATACGCACACACACACGCACATATGTAATTTCAAGTATGTTTCATTTAATTATCATACTATATATATATATATATATATTGTTCGATATACAAAGTAATTTTCAAAAAAAGTTGAAAAATTCCACCCCCATATGGACAATAATCCAGTGGTCATGCTACTTTTAAACTAACCAACCCAACATCGATCCATTATAATCCAACAACAATGTCAATAATAAATGTGTATCCCGTACTCCTTCTAATTCATCTACTCAATTAATTACTTTCATCAATTAAACTAACAATTAAAGTATACAATTATTAATTTTCTAATTTACAATGAGGGGCAATCCTACTTTCATAATTAATCATATATTAATTTACTAATTTACAATGAGGGGCAATCATATATTAATTTACTAAAAAAAATAATAACCAATCAATTCGTTTACAAGGGACATTACGTACAAACATGCACATACACGCACACTACACACACATATACACACGCGCGCGCGCACATTCACACACACACACACAACCCCCATCCATTCCTGTCCCCACCCCCTTCCCCCTTCCCCCACCCTGCCCCACCCCCTTCCCCCGCCACACACACACACATGCACACACACACAAATAGCCCCCCATCCCTGCCCCCTCCCCTCCCCCCCACCCTACCCCACCCCCTTCCCCCACCCTGCTCCACCCCCTCCCCTCCGCACCCCCACCCACCACACACACACACACACACACACACACACACACACACATATATATATATAAATGGAAGAGAGAGAGAGAGAGGGAGAGCAGCGTAGAGAGAGAGAAAAAGGAGGAAAGAATCATCGGGGGAAAAAAAGAAGGGGAGAGGTTTTTTTACTGGGACATTTGTCATGGACGTGTCACGGTCCTTAACCGTGACAATATTATAAGGTTTGTCATGGTCATTGACCGTGACAATACCTTGTCACGGACAATGATCGTGAAAAAAAATGTGTTTTTTATCACGGTCATTGGCCGTGACAAGGCTAGCCGCTGGAAGGGTACCAATTTACCCATTTTGGTGTAGTGTATAAAAAGTAAATATAATGGAACACGAATTCATACACACAAATTGAAAGATGAAAATATTTATGGTGAAAATATCTCATGAATGGATTATGGTCATCGAAAAACGAAAACAATCATTATTTATTTCATATTTCTTTGTCTCTTTGTTATATTTTCGTGTTTTAGCTCCCACGCAGTAATTTCTTTCGTTATTCGGACTCGGTTAGGACTTTTTTTGGATTGTGGTGTATTAGGTAAATATATGAAAATTATTGATGTCTAAAAACGGAGTGGGTCTAGTTTTATAATAACGGATAAATAATAAGAGCAATCTAAACAAACACACAAGAGACAAATATTTCAAAAGTGGTTCAACTGTTAAAAGCCTTTGCCCACTGTTGGTATTATTATTGATGTTTACAAGAGCTCAGTATGGTGTACTTAAGATTTTTGGTCTCGTCTCCTTGAGCTAAGAGATATTATATATTAATAGTGGTCCAGAACCCTAGAGATATAATGCTTTTATATCTCTAAACATTTACATCTGCATACAATAAATGAAACTCTTGGCATTCAATGTCGGTCTCTCTTCAATCCGAGTAACTTTTGTTATTCTTGATGGGTCACATTCTAGGAGTTGGTTGACATTCTAGACGACTAGGTTCCTCTAATGTCGAATCAAGATAGATGAATGGCCACGTAGGATGATAAGTGTCTATTAATCATTGGTTCACGTATGAGAGTAATTTTTACATATAATAAAGTCCCCAATGCTCCATGCTTGATGATTGATCGAAAGTATGGAGTATTTGTTCAAAATATTTCTCGGTATAAGATATGAGTGCTGGTCGGCAACCGACCTTTCGGACTTGTAAATGTTTTTAATGGCACCGTTAATAATGGAATTTTTGCAAATAATTCAAATTTTTTTGAACCACCAAAGGGTACACTGGTCTTTTTATGCTTTGGGAAGTGTGCAGCCAGCGGTAGTTCAATCGTTCGTGCAGTTAATAATTTCATCTCTATTATCGAAGCAACTTATAAATAGGCATAAATTTACCTCCATTTATTTTTACCTCAAATCACATGCACTTAGAGTTTTCTCTCATTTTCAAGCTTTCTTTCTGCGATCGTTTGCTACCTCCTACCTGTCATCTTTTTTCCATCCTTGCTATTTTCTTTAGATTTCTGTAAGCGTGTCCCCCCCCCTTTTTTCCCCTTATTTTAATCACGGTTTATATCATTGATGAGGATTCCTTAGAGGAGTTCAGAGAGAAAAGGAAAATTTCAGATTGGGTAGGTCTAGAAATTGCTCAGGGTCCCATGAACGTATATTCTCTAGCAGAGTCATTGGATTTCCACTCTTCTGATTGCTGAGTGTGGTATTCCTTTCCCCAAAATTTACTTTTTCTTTAGTCTTGTCAGTATTTTGAAGTTTTTCCTACTAGGATAACTCGAAACACATGGATGATGGTGAATGGAGTAAGTAGGTTGAATGAGATTTATGGGACTCATATTGGGATCACTGAGTTGATGTTTTGCTATAAATGGAGAACTAGACATGGTACTTACTATTTGAATCCTAGGTAAGCCAATAGGGCTTTAGTAGTTAATTTTGCCAGATTTCAATAAAGATTATTGGGATTATGGTGTTGTTATCAAGAATTGGCAATATACCCCCGTCCTAAGGGGGTATCCTACATTGGTCCTAGGTGCCCCTAAGAAAGGTGTGGCATAGGTTATAACTGTTTTCTTAACTTTTTCCAGCTTATCATCTGTTTGCAGATTTACCGACTAACTTTCTTATTATGTTTTTGTTACAGAGGAAAGTGAGAAGAAGCATCCTAAAGAAGGATAAGTCAATCTTGTAGGCCTCAAATATCTATGGGGCCTTAAGCAGAGGGTTGTATAAGAACACCCATGAGCCGCTTCTGTACTGTTGGAGTACAAGATCTTAATTACATCCTTTATTGCTCAGCCACCACTTGTATTGCCTTAGGTTGCTATTAACCTAGATAAGTAACCTGTATTGACTTCTTCAGTTGCAGAATTAGCTAGAGTTGAGTTCATTCAATGAGGAACCTCTTTTTCTTTTGATCCTTTGGATATTACCACCACCCTCACATCCCCTTCTATCAAGATGGTGAAAAGAAAAATTCCACACTCGCTGACTAAGTCTCCTCTTCCCACTGTTAAGAAAATAATCCCAACCGATAAGAAATCTCAAGTCAGTGAGAAAAGACCTCTTATTTTGAACACCGAGGATGACCGAATTGAAGAGCCTCAATATAAGAGGTTGAAGAAAGGCTTACCTGGCCAGTAAAATCAGTTCAAAAAGTTTACTGATTTGGCCAAAGTTGCTGAGATAGCGAAGAAGTCTTTTACCGAGCAAGGCAGAATTAAAAATACTTATGTTATAATCAACCCTAGGCCAGCTAAGGAGTTGATAAGAGCTGGGACTCTGCTTGCACATAGGTTGGCTGCAACCCCCTTGACTAGAGCTTGATTAGCTGAAAGGGTTGCTCACACTTTAGCCTTCGTAAGTTCTTAACCTTTCTGTTGATACGTACTAACTTTTAATGCATTTCTTGTAATAATAATTTCATTTTCTTACAGTTCTTGTCCGACTTTAATCAGATAATGGGGAAGATTGATCAAATAAGATCTCTTCCTAGGTTGATGTTGAGTAAGCTTTTGAGGGTTTGCGAAAATCCTTACAAGCCTCCAGTGAAGCTCTAGAGAGAGAAAAACAATCCTAACAAGACAAAATCAAAATTGCTGAGGACTATGCCATAATAGAAGAGGAAACATGAAAAATTATTATTGATGAGCTGACTTAGGCCAAGTTGACAATTGCTGAAGCTGAGCGTCGAGTCAAGGCTCATGATGACAAGGTAGTTGTCTTGACTGCTGGTAACTCTGCTATCATGGTCAAGGTCATGAAGGATAAAGAGGAGGCTACAAATAAGGAATGGGAGAAATCCTTTGCTACTGCATCCATCTAAATAGAACACGCTAGGAAACAGTCCTTCAAGGAAGATTAGTCGGAGGCCTTAAAAGAGGTTAGTACTCAGGCATACTCCGAACTTTTTTAGAGATATGACCCAGGAACTCCTTCCAACCTGGATGATGAATTTAAAGATGATGATGAGGGTTTTAGAGAGTCCTCCATGATGACTGCTGATTATGCCGACCTACCTGATGCCGAGCAAGATAAGACCAAGGAGCAGTTGAAGGACAAGGAGAAGATTTAGCTCCTTCTAGTTAGTTTATTTTTGCCTTCTTCTTTATGTACTTTTCATTTCTTCTTCTTCTTCGTTCTTTCTGATGTACTCAATGTTTTAACCATGAAATGATCAATAAAAATACATTTTTGGCTCAATTTCTTCCAATTTCGAGTGATGTTGATTTCTTATTGGTTGTTGTCTTCAATATTATGTATGTTGTTTATTTTTCTTAATTAGCCCCATAAACTTTACTTGTAAATATCCAGTTTGATACCAAGAAGAAAGCTATAGTTTCTGTTGAATTTAACCTACTCAGGTGGTGTAAAAATCTTCTTGAGGCTGATCATATCTTATTGACCGAGGAAGATTTAATGGGGTTGCTCAGCCTAGATGCCTCCGACCATATGAATGAGTCATATATTCTTCTTTATTGCCTTTTGGATATAGCAGTAGCGAATAATGGTGGTTATGATAAAATGATTGAGCAGATGCAGGAAGACCATAAACTCTTCAAAGCACTATTTCACTTGATTATGAGACTAAGTATTATGCCTTAATTGAAGGCCGAGGGTTTGATAAAAAGTTACAAGATATTACTTTTGCCATGAATAAGAAGGAATTAGTTTTGAATCAAGAACTAGATAGTGCTCGATTAATCGCTACCCTTTTGGAGAAGGAAAATAATGCTATGAGGAATAAACTTGAGAATTTAAAAATATCAGCCAACATTGGTCCAAATGAGGGTGTATCATTTTTAGAGACTGAAAATACAAGGTTGCTGGAAGAGTTAGAGGCCTTATAGAAGAAGTTAACTAAGTTAGGACATCCTTCTAGGCAAAATATAGTTATTCGGCTAACCATTGATGAAGAGAGAACCAAGAAAACCCTGGCGGGTGAAGCTGTTAAGCTCAAAGAGCAGAACAAGGTCATCAGAAAGCTTTAATATAGTATGGACCGACTTACTTTCCATTTCCATAAGCAACCCAAAGTTGTTTAAATGGACGGGTATGACGAGGCCTTGACTTACTTGGACAAGCACATTGAGCAGGCCAGGAATGATGGATATAAATGGGGTTGGATGAACCTACTTGCTTTGATGAAGATACCTAAGGGTAATGAATTGTGGTATTGGCATGACCCAAAAATATTGGAATATTCTGATCCTCCTTTCTCTATTGACGTTAATTGGATTCCTCTTGATGCCATTCCTTAGAGATTGATCAGAAAATACATTGGGAATTTCGGCATTGAAAGAAAAGTGGAGTATGTTCGTTCCCAGCATCTACTAGATCGATCAAGCAGCAATATGCATACTATGAGGAAATATTTTATATCTATAAATCATCTGATCACTCTTGATGAACCTCCTATTGGGATGAGTAAGTCTGATGGAAAACACCCAATATAATAGACTTGTATGCTGCGCTTTGTTGATCTTCACTTTGTAATACATATTTATTAGAATGAAATGAAATTATTTGAGATAATTTGTCTTTTTATTAAAACTGGTGGTTACTATTAATCTTATTTTCAATTAGGTAATCTGTATAATGAGACTAGTTAGTTGACTCATTGACTGAACGAACGGCTAAATTGTTAAATGCTTGATTCATTATTGAATCTAATTGTAATGTTTTAGATTCTACTATTGTTGTTTTTAGATAAAACTTTAAATAGTTTTCTTGAACTAAGTTGTAGCATTAGCTATCAGTGGCGACCAAGTGTATTAGGAATGTATAGTTATCCCTGTGTTTTAACTTACTTGGGTAAAACCCCCTGTGTTTGAATTTGAGACTTACATAACGTTTTACTAACTTCTTGTTATTGATTTTTCAAGGACGAAATCATACATGAAGTTTTAAAGAATAACTTTTTTGAAGTTGTAAAAGTTTGAAAATAACTTTTCTAAAGTTGGAAAAGTTTAAATTTAAATTAGATGGAACTTTTTAATTTTAAGGTGGTATCATACCATACTAAAAAAAACATAAAAGGGAAGTATACTGGAGAGAAACATGCAACTTCATTAAATTTAATAACTAATTAAATCCAAAAACAAAATTACTGATAATATTTGCGGAGATGGTCAGCGTTCCATGGGTTCTTAAACTCTTCGCCTTCCAATGTTTCTAGGTGATATGTTTTGGTCGGATAACTATCGAGATACTATATGGACCATGCCAGTTAGGCTCCAACTTGTTATTTTTTTGAATTACTTTTTTCAGTACCAGATCTCCTTATTTGAAGTTAATCGGCTTGACTTTTCGATTGTTGAACCTAACGGTCTTTTTTTAATAGGCAGCCATTCGAATTATATTATTTTCTCTGACTTCTTCAACCATGTCTAGATCTAGTTGCCTCATTAGATCACTCTTGGGGGAATTAAAATTCATCACCCTTGGAGTTTGCAGACTTATTTTAGTTGGTATTACTGCCTCACTCCCAAAAGCGAGCATATAAGGAGTTTCTCTTGGTGCCATTCTTGGTGCTGTCCTGTAAGCCCAAAGAAAACTGTGCAGTTTATTAATCCAATTCCCTTTGGCGGCATCCAATCATTTTTTTAATCCATTGATTAAAGTTTTATTAGTGATCTCTATTTGACCGTTGCACTGTGGATATCTAGGTGCTGAATGTAGTTTATGAATTTTGGATTGGATGCAATACTGATAAAACTCTTCGTTGTCAAACTGAGTACCATGATCAATGATAAAATCATAGGGCACTCCATAGTATAATATGATCTGCTTCCATATGAACTTAAACACTCTTTGATAAGGCATATCGATCAAGGGCTCAGCCTCCACACATTTGGTGAAGTAATCCACCGCGATAACTAAATACTTGAACCTTTGGTGGTCAATAATGGTCCGACCAAGTCTATTCCCCAAATAGCAAAGGGCTAGGGAAAAGTAGCAAGTGTTAGGAAAGCCACTATTTTTTTCAATGGCAGTAAACCTTTGGCACTTGTCACACCTCTTGGCGAAGAAAACACAATCTGATTTCATTGTTGCTTAAAAATAGCCTTGCATGTCTATCATTTTTACCAAAGATCTTCCAGCTGAATGAGCGCCACATGGGCCCTCATGGACCTCCTTAATCAGATCATTTACTTCAGTTAGGTGGAAGCAATGAAGTAAGGATACTGTGTAGCCCCTTTTGTATAGAACTCCTTTCTCCAGGACATAGTTGGATGCTTTGTATCTCATTTTCCTTGTTTCCTTCTAGTCGGATGGTAAAAGTCCTTTCTCAATGTATTCTTTAATTCGATCCATCCAGGAAGGCCCCAATTCTATAAAAATGATACTGACTACTTCCATATCAATAATACAACTGGTGAGAATCTCTACTAGAATGGTTTGTGTGAGCTGCATTGGAGTTACTGAGGCTAGATGAACAAGAGCGTCTGCTTGGGCATTGTCCACTATTGGAATTCAAACTATTTTAACCGCTAGAAATAAAAAGATAAATTCCTTGGCATTATTCAGGTATATTGCCATTGTCTCTCCTTTAACTCCGTATATCCGAAGTAACCGGTGAACAGTAATTTAAGAATCACTGTGCGCTATCACCTGCTCGGTACATAGTGATGAGGCTAACTCTAAACTAGTAATTAATGCTTCGTATCCAACTTGATTGTTGGAGGCTTGGAATTAAAATCTCAATGCATACTCGACATCCAAATCATTTGGAGTGTTGATAATGAGTCTAACTCCACTCCCAGTAGTGCAAGAAAAGCCATTTACGAATAATTTCCAAACTGGGACATCACTATAAAAGTCTTTATCTGCCAGTACTCTATATTTGAACATCTTTTTGCTTTGCTCGGCTAGTCGCAGAGCTCATTCTTGAATAGTCGATTATTCTGGTTGGTCAGCGACCATCTCAGTTTGCTTTTGAGCTGAGCTATTTTCCAGAGAAATCTGCTCGGCAGGCCAACTTAGTTTGCTTGGTACCTCTACAAAAGTGAATTCAGATATGAAATCCACCACTACTTGCCCTTTCAATGAGGTTATTGGCTAATAAATAATTTCATATTATCCAAGTTCAGCCACCCAAGACATTATTCTTCCTAATTTTTTGGGTTTGTGCAAAGCTTGTCGCGTAGGTAAGTCAGTGTATGCTACGATGGTATGGGCATGAAAGTATGGCCCTATTCTTTTGGAGGCTTCAATGAGTGCCAATTCCAACTTGTCTAAGCATGATTATGTGATTTTTGCTCCTCAAAATGCTTTATTGGTGTAATACACTGGCTTTTGAACACCTTTATCCAATTGAATCAAGGTCGAACTAACTGCAGACTTTGAAACAGTCAAATATAAGTACAACTTCTTACCTAAAATTAGCCAGGAGAGCAGTGGGGGAGATCCTAAGTACTTCTTCAAATCTAAAAAATATTTTTCACATTCGTTGTTCCATTCAAAGGTTTTTTAAGCACCTTGAAGAATGGAAGACATTTGTCTTTGGCTCGAGAAATAAAATGATTTAGAGCTGCCACTCTTCCTGTCAATTTTTACACATCCTTCTTGCTGGTCAGGGAGTGCATCTCTAGTAAAGCCTTTATTTTTTCAGGGTTAGCTTCAATTACCCTTTGATTTAGGATGTACCCCAAGAACATACCTTCCTATACTTTGAATATACACTTGGTCGGATTGAGCTTCATTTAATGTTTTTCCAGCTGGTTAAATATTTGGGCCAAATCAATAATATGTTCGACAACAAATTCACTCTTGGTGAGCATTTCATCTATATATACTTCCATATTCTTGCCAATCTGGTCTTCGAATATTTTGTTACCAACCTCTGATATATTGCTCCAGTATTTTTTATCCCAAAGGTCATAACATTATAGCAGTAGGTTCCTCAACTAGTGATCAAAGATGTGATGTCCTTATCCTATAGCTTCATTTTAATCTAGTTATAACCCGAATAAGCATCCATGAAGCTGAGTAGCTCATGATCTGCTGTTGCATCTACCAATTGATCAGTTGTTGGTAAAGTAAAGTGATCTTTTAGTTTGGTGAGGTCAATGAAATCTACACCCATGCGCCATTTATTGTTCTTATTCTTGACCATTACCCAATTGGCCAACCAAGTCAGGCATTTAACATCCTCTATAAACTGTGTTTTTTTACAGCTTTTCAACCTCCCATTGGATTGCCATATTCTTATTGGTATTAAAAACTTTGCTCTTCTGCTTAATTATTTTAGCACCCTTGTAAATGTTGAGTTTGTGACAGATGAAGTTAGGATCAATCCCTGACATATTCTCATGGCTCCAGGAGAACATGTTCTTCCAATTTATAATGAATGTAATTAATTCCTATTTGAGAGATGGTGTTAGTCTTGAGCTAATTTGAGTGGTCCTTTTTAGTTTCTCATCGTCAAGCACAATAATTTTATTTCTTCCATAACTTGTTCCTTCACCAAGTCTTCCTCTTCGCAGGGATCTAAAGTGTCAATATGGAAAGTAGTGGTGCCCCTTTGTATCTCCTGTTGGTCAGATGAAGTATAGTAGCACTCCCCAGCTTCTATCTGATTACCATTCATTACATCGACTCCATAACAGGTAGGAAACTTCATGCACTGATGCGCAGTAAATGGAAATGCCTCTAATTTCTTCATCCTAACTTTGCTAAGGATTATGTTATAAGATGAAGGTACATTTTTTTTTCAATACAAATAAGTGAATTCTTTCCTTTCTGCTCGCTGGCTAAGTGCAGACCAACACATTGAGCTTGATTGTTCCCAAGGGATATATCATTTATCCTGAGAACCCTATAAGAGGCTTGTGATACGGTTCTAGCGTCTTGTTTTGTAGCCTTATGCTTTGGAAATAGTGGTAGAACAGGACATCCATCGAACTCCCATTGTCAACCAAAACTCTTGCCACTCTATCGTGGCGAACTCTGCAAGTGATAACTAATAGAACATCACGAGGATAAATCACCCCACTTATATTATTTTTTTGAGAAATCGATCACAAATCTATCTTTGTTGACTTTCCTAGGCCAACTATCACTACTCTTGGACATGTCAATCTGCCTGATAGTAGGACACGCTTTGGCCTCATTTTGGTAGGCTTTCCTTTCGACAAGTCCATCTCCTCCACTGGCGTCTCCACCTGTAATGAAATTACAATCAAAGGAAATCATCCGTACATCTATCTCTGGTTCATCAAGCTTCTTTGGTAGGTCAGGATCATCCTCGTCATTATTGCGCGCCCTTTTGGTGTCGTCTTTTCCTAATCGCGGTGACTTGGATCTTCTCTTGGCATATCGATTACCATTTCGATCAGTAAATTTAGCCAATTTTCGTCGCTGAATAAGAGTCTCAACTTCATTCTTGAGGGGATCCAACTATCAGTAGTGTATCTATGATTTCTATAAAAATCGCAGTATTTGGACTTGTCCCTACTATTAGGAGCTGACCTCAATTTCCAAGGCCAGTTCAAATCTTTGTTGCCTCCGATTTCCTCCAGGATGTTATGGACACCTTTAGCGAGTGGAGTATACGCGTCATATTTCTTGAACCTGTCAATCTTCTTGTCTTTTTTATCTCTCTCGAATGAATTATTCTTCTGATCTTTAACTTTGCTCTTCGGCACTTTTTTTGCTGCCATAGCTTCCTCGACTTTCAGAATCTTTCCAATGCTAGCCATCAATTATGTCACAGTTTTGGGTGGATTTTTCGCTAGAGTATAATAAAGATCCTTGGCCAGTAATCCACTCATCAAGGACCTGTGATGGAATTGGAGAAAGGCATGCACTCATGTAGAGGACTGGATAAGTTTTTCCATTATACTTATGAGTGACAACTGGTGGCTTGAATTTGGAAGATCTGGGGTAGTCCAAAATTGCATGGACAAAAGGTGAGCCTTTAACAAAACTTTTTTGCAAAGGATTTTTTATTCTGGCCATTTTCCCCCGTCGATCGTCCAGTCGCTGCACGGATCCCTTCCAGGAATGTTCCTCTGGTTTGGATTTGGCAGAAGCGGATTTTGTGGCTTTCATATACATATGTTCTGAACTCACTTCCTGAGAAGTCTAATCGGCACGCACAATGACCCGTATGCTAGCTCTGGATCTCACAGATCCATCTTTGTGTTCGCAGTAACATTCTTGCTTCTTATGATGACTTCTGGTTACTAGGGGACTCAGATGGTCAAAAACAGATTCCCTACTTAACCTCTCCAACACGCTTGGCCTCTCCTTAGAAAAAGATCTACTGTCATAGTAATCCATTGATCAGAATAAAGATGTTGTGCCAGGGCCGTATATCCTATCACGAGAAGACTGGGAGTGGTAACTCCTTTAATTCCTAGCTGGTAGAGTTGGCATATCTTTCCTGGAATTGGAGGATTTATCTTGCATTATACAAGCTAATTATTTGACTAACTCTTGCATGGATTCCTGTTCTTTAGCCAAGTTAAGTAAAATCCTCTAGAGATCTATCTCACTTGGTGGAGCAGATATATCCGTGTTGTTGCTTGCAACCGCCAGACTACTTTCAGGAACGGTGGTCATTCTTCAAGACAAGGAATGAATAAAGGAAGTAGATAATGATGACAAGTAGTCATTCCCACAAACGACGCCAATCTATTTATGTTTAAAAATGGAGTGGGTCCAATTTTATAATCACAGATAAATAATAAGGGCAATATAAACAAACACACAAGAGACGAAGATTTTTAAAGTGGTTCAGCTGTTCAAAGCCTATATCCACTGTTGGAATTATTATTGATCTTTGTAAGAGCTCAGTATGGTGTGCTTGATATTGGTGGTCTCGTCCCCTTGAGATAAGGGATATTATATATTAATTGTGGTCCAAAACCCTAGAGACGGAATGTCTTTATATCTCCAGGCATTTATATATGTATACAATTAATGAAATTCTTGGCATTCTATGATAGTCTCTTTTCCATTCGAGTAACTTTTTCTATTCCTGATGGTTCACATTCTAGGAGTTAGTCTGTATTCTAGCCGACTATATTCTTCTGATGTCAATCAAGATAGCTGAATGGCTACATCGGATGACAAGTGTCTATTGTTCATTAGTCCACGTAAGAGAGTAATTTCTACATACAACGGAAATGTTTGGGAAATTTGGACTTAGAAACTTTCATTGCGATGCTCGTTGATACTTTTTCAGGCTTTTGCTCTTTTTCTCTTCTTTCTCTTATATTTTTTTGTATTTTTTTCCATTTTTTCATTTTTTTTTCTTGCTATTTTTGTTGAGCATTTTTTTCTTTATTTTTCCTGCCCCTTTATATGCACCATTGTGGACTTAGTTAATGAATTTTTTATTTTCACAACTCTGTGCCATTGGGTTTTTTAGGTTATCAAATGAAAAGGGTATAAATTATTAGGTTCAAATTGTCTTGTAAAAGGATAAAAATTTTCACAACTTTTTATTGCTAATATTTTTTGGTAAACAAATGATGGCCTAACTTCATTTATCCAAATTACTCATTATATTAGTATACACATCTCGAGATTAATTTTAATTATGAGATATCTTGGCTTTTTTTCAAAACGATATCTTACTCGTTTTTCTTAACCGACCAAAGCAGTAATTTAGAGATCACCAACGACTTTTTATCAATGAAAAGAACTTTGAGTTAATTTTTTAACTCAAAGTGATTTAATTACTCGAAAAAAATGATAAGCTCGAAATCTCACCAGGTTAAAATCTCCACACTTATTTGTTAAGTTATTAATTTTCGCTCAATTTTCGTTTTTGGTCAATTTCGACTTTGTGCATTAAATTTTTACAAATTGAGACTTCAAACAAAAATTTAGTGATATTTTTGAAGAATTAAAATTCTAATTTTTATTTATTTTGAAATTAAACTTTTATTATTATTTTTTTTTGGAATTTTTTGGAAATTTTCTAATTTTTTTAAAACTTATTGACAATTTTCAATTTTTGTGGGTATTTTATGAATTTTGTGGAGTTTTAGAAGAATATCATTTGCATTATCCTCAATGAAAAGGACTAAGATCTAAGTTAGACATTTGCATTATCCTCAATGGAAAGGACTAAGTTCCAAAGAAGAAAAGAGAAAGTGCGAATTAAAAATGAACAAATAAGTCAAATGCGATGTTTCATAACTAGACAATTCAAATACAATGCAATATGTAGGGATAGAAATTACATAGCTCTTCGAAAAGAAAATACAACAATGAAGCAAAAGAACTACATAATGAGATAACACAAAAAGATTATGGGCTTTAAAGTGAGGAAATTGCGCATCGGGCCATTTGCAAGCAATACATGTCCTCTTGGAGGCATGTCATTAGGCTCGTGTCGTGCCTATAGTCGCTCCTATCCGCTCGATATTCGGTTACGAATCCATTGAATCAATTTTCCAAATCAACAATGCGGCGATTGATAACCTCCGATTGATACATGCCTTCGTGAAAATCGGGCTCATAGTCTGAGTCACCCACTTCTTCTTCCTCTCCCCCTCAAATTTCAACATGCTCTCCACCCGCCTCTTCTTCCTCCTCCTCGTCCATCTCCACATCCTCAAAAATTAGACGGGGAGGTTACCTGACCCGTATTTGTCATGCACTCTTATCAATGAAAGAGTGATTGATCGGTTTTGGAATGCGGGTGTAAGCGCCACCTCTAGGAACCCGTGCATCGGAGAAAAGACCCGAAATAAACCACGCGTAAAGGAGAGATAACTTGCCCTTTTTATCGAAAGCGACAACAAGAATCTCTTCAAAAGTATATGTGTGCGAGGCTTATTTGGCTTTGCTCATCTAAGAAACTATATATAACATTTATGTGGCAGATTTGGATGGCCGAGTTGTTGGTGGCTGGTAAGATTGTGCCATACGTGATGAGGTGTGCATAGCGAATGCACTCGGGAAGTCTCCCCATGGAAAAAGTGTCCAAGTCCACTAATCCTCTGGTGTCCAATGTTTGACACGCGCATCCTTTGAACCGGGCGGGTCTGGGTTCGGATAAGTATAATTTTGAGGAATAACCATCCCCGCCGCCATCATCTTTTTTTGAATGATAGCGAGGGATAAGGGCATGCACTTGCCTCGAATATAGGCTTCAAAGAGGCCCTCGAATTCTCACACGAGAGTACTATAAAAGAGGCAAACTATTTAATCGTAAATCGCATTAGTGGTGGGGATTCAACCATTGGTACCACCCACGACGTCAGAAAAGTGCGGTCACCTCCTTGAGGAGGTCGTCCCATTAGACCTTTTGTTTGATAAATATCACCGGGTGAGCCCAAAATTAACCTCGACCCAATTTCGCTCTTTACAAGAGCAGAATCCTTCATTCTCGCTTTCATCGATAATTTTGCTGGAATCATATTTTGTGTAGTGAGACATGGTGGGAATTTTTGGTTGAAGATAATTTTGAGGATAATTATAGAGGAGAAGAGTAGGAGTGGTGGTGTGGATGGAATGGTTGCGATGGTTGGGTATTTATAAGTGGGGGGTGGGTGAAATGGTGGGAATCGAAAAAGTTTTGGTTGGAGGGAGAAATAAAGTGGGATTTTTTGGATTGGAGGGAAGGTAAAAGAGTGAGGGAAAATTAGGAATGAATGTGGTAGGAAAAGGAACAGGAATAGGCAAAATTTTGAACAGGTGTGGTGGACTGGTTCGGCCAAACTTTCTTCCCAAACGCGGTGAAGTGCTCATGATTTCCTTGGTTAAGTGTTGGGAATGTATTTTTCACCTCTAAACTTTCTCATAAGAACCTACTTTCAACTTTGGTCTACGGGGTAGCTCTAAATATCATCATCTCGTGACGTATGCTCTTTCGAGAATCGTAAGGTCAATTTTTATCTTCCTAACCCCTTCTAATATGAACTTGAATGACACCTAAACACCCTAAAAACTCATACGACTCACACTATACAACAACTTCACCCCATATGCATCAGGGTTGCGAAGACCTCTCTCGAAGCTTATTCATCCCCGTATAGGGGGTCTGATAACCAAATCGTGTCAGCTTCTTCAACACACACATCAATATATGGCCTTAGGCATTGTCTATTGACTTTAAATGTCTCTCCACCTTTTGGGTTCTCCAATTCTTTTACACCACGGGGAAACACTTCTCTTATGATGAACGAGTCGGTCCATCATGAACGTATCTTGTCGAGAAATAAATATAGTCATGAGTTTTATAAAAGCACCTTTTGTCCAGGATGAAATTATTTTCTATTAATATTTGTCTCGTGTGCGAGTTTCATCATGTATTTTCCATTTGGGTGCTTTCACACGCATCGTTGCATATTTCTTCTAACTCGTGCAATTGCAATTTTCGCACTTCACCGAATTTGTTAAGATTGTAGTTCAATCTCTTAATGGACCAATACACTTTATGCTCGAGCTCTACACGGAGATGGAAAGGATTGACATAGATAAAATGGAATGGGGACATTCCAAGGTTTTTTTTGTATGAGATCCTAATCCCATAACACATCGATTAATCTAGTAGACCAATACTTTCGGTTAGGATCGGCAGTCTTTTTGAGAATTTGTTTGATCTCTCGATTTTCTAACTCGACTTGGCCGTTCGTTTGGATTTGGTAAGTTGTCCCAACCTTGTGGACAACACCATACTTTGTCATTAATATTTTAAATGGCCTATTACAAAAGGGCGTTATGTTATCACTAATAATGGCCTTCGGAGCACCGAGGTGAGATAGTTGTGTTCATGGATGAATTTTACCACCACTTTTTTATCATTTGTCCTAATAGCTATGGACTCTACCCACTTCGATAATAGTTTATCGCAATAATAATGTATAGGAAATCGAAGGAGGGAGGGAAATATCCTATGAAGTCGATACCCCAACAGTCGAATGTCTCGATAACGAGAGTAAGGGTCAATGACATCATGTCTCATCGAGTAATAACTCCCATTCTTTGTCACTTATCGTAATATTTGCAATGGGTTTTCATATCCCGAAAGATTATGGGCCAATAGAGATCGCTTTGAAGAATCTTAGCATCTTTATTTTTTTTGGAAAAATGGCCTCCACATGCTTTCGAATGACAAAATCAGATGACACAATGGATCTCATCATCCCGAACACATCTACAAATTATTTGGCCGATACAATACTTAAAAAAGTATGGATCGTCTTAGAAAAACATGCGTGACCAAGTGAAGAAATTCCTCTTATCTTGCGGTGTCCAATCGAAGGAGATGGCCCCCTTGACTAGATAGTTCATAATATTCGCAAACCAGGGGAGAGAGGAAGTGGAAAATAATTTCTTATCCAGAAAATACTCATCTATGGGTATAATATCTTTAGGTACGTCGGACGACAGCCTAGATAAATGATCGGCTACGATGTTTTTCACTCCTTTCTTATCTTTAATGGAAATGTTAAATTTTTGGAGTGACAATATCCACCTAATAAGGCACGGCTTCACAGCCTTTATGTAAAGGACATATTTGAGAGCTGCGTGGTCGATAAAGCACGTTATGGGCGACCCGATAAGATAGGAGCGAAATTTATCTAGGGATCTTTTTTCGTGGTGGTATTCAATTGAGGCCCGATTAGGATTAGGCTAGTGTAGTATATATGACTTGGGCTTTCTTATCTATCTGTTGCCCCAAAATAGTTCCTACTGCATAATCACTCGCGTCACACATAAGCTGAAATGGAAGGGTCGAATCTGGATCTTGCACGATAGGAGTGGAGACTAGTATGCTTATAAATTTTCAAAAAGATTCTTGGCATGCTTCACTCCACTCAAAGTGGGCGTCCTTCACTAGTAGGTTGCCTGAGGTCCTACCAATGTAACTAAAAAGTGCACGTCTTTTAGTGACTTAGGTGAGGAAAGATCGACAATAACGCCAATTTTCTCCCTGTCGACCTTTATAATCTTAGATGACACAATATGGACAAGTACTACGCCTTTGGTAACCATAAAATGTCATTTCTCTCAATTTAGTACCAAGTTCTTTTCTACACAATGGGCTAGCACCTTCTCGAGATTAGTGAGGCAGTGGTTAAAAGAGGGGTCGAAGACACTAAAATCATCCATGAACACCTAAAGGCCCCTTTCGACCATGTTGCTAAATAGACTAAGCATGCACCATTAAAAGGTCACGAGTGCATTACACAATCCAAAAGTCATACATTTATAGGCAATTGTGTTAAAGGGACATGTGAATGTAGTCTTCTTTTGATCTAAAATTTCCTCCTCGATTTGGTTATACCCGGAATAACCATCTAAAAAGCAATAAAATGGGTGGCCCTAGAATCTCTCAAGCATTGAGTCCATAAATGACAAAGGGAAATAATCTTTTCTAATTTTGGCATTGAGCTTTCGGTCGTCAATGTAAACGCGCCACTCGGTGGTGGGGAATTTTGGGATAAGTTCATCCTTTACGTTTTCGACCACAGTCATTCCCGACTTTTTCGAGATGACTCCAATAGGACTCACCCACCTACTATCTGATATGGGATAGATGATGCCCGTATCCAATAACTTTATAATCTCCGTTCTAACGACATCTTTCATGGTTGGGTTCAAATGCCTTTGCATCTTCCTAGAGGGTCTCACTTCCTCGTCTAAGTGGATTTTATGGGTACAAATTATAGGACTTGTACCCTTTAAATTTGTGATGCTCCAACCAAAATCACATTTGTGCTTCCTCAGAATGGCTATAAGCTATCCCTTTTGATCTTTATTCAAGTTCGAGGAGACAACAACATGATATGTCTTATTCTCTCACGTTAGAAGGAAGCTTTTTCAATTTGAGTGTAAGAAATTTCTCATCGGAGGGAACCATGTACGATTCTCTCCATGGTAGCTCCTCGAATTGAGAGACCCAACTAATATTTCTCATGTCCTGATCGCTATCACCCGCATCTAATAAATCTCTCATTTCCTTCACCTCATGATCGAAATTGGTGTATGCGCTATCATTTTCACTTGTCGTAACAAGACACGTCTCTAGCAGATCCCTAATATGATTACCCTCAAATTATTTATGTACTACCTCCTTTATAAGATCTGACTATGTAACTCGTCCTTATCATCCATTTTTTTGGTGATGTTGAATATATTAGTCTTGAGTGTCATGTTCCCGAACGTGAGTTGTATTTGATCATTACACGTGTTAATCAATGCATTAGTTGTAGCTAAAAATGGGTGACTAAGGATCACGGGAACATGATGTCTTGAGGCAGAGGAGAGCTTTGTGTCCTAGTTGACGAAATCTATCAGGAAGTAGAAAGTGTCAACGTAGATGATCACGTCCTTAACTATCCCTCGAGGTATTTTCACAGAACGATTCACGAGTTAGAAAGTGGCTTAAGGTCCCCCAAATCTAGATGTTTATAGGCGGAGTAAGGGAAAATGTTAACAAATGCCCCTAAATCTAATAATGCTCCCTCAATTTTACTATCTTCAATGATGCACAAAATGCTAGCTGAACCCGGATCTTTATACTTCGACGGGAGGTCACTCAAAAGTATCGATCTTACATTTTGTGCTAAGAACACCTTCTTCTTTACCTTTAATCTACGTCTCATCGTGAGCAAGTCCTTAAGAAACCTTACATATGCAAGAATTTGCTTGATAGCCTCAAGAAAAGGTAAATTAATATTTACTTGCTTAAGCACTTCTAAGATATTATCACGGGAGGGACCTTTAGGAAGAGGGACTAATCGTTGAGGTTAAGGAGTGGCATTATAGGGGTTCAATACCACCTCAGGCCTAACCGTGTCATCTTTATCACCCTTCCAAAGGGGCATCTTTGTCCTCTTTCATGTCGGGTAAAACCTTCTTATCATTTTGCTCGTCGTGTGGGGAAAGTGATAAGTCAACAATTCTCCCACTACGTAGAGTGGTTACCGCTTGACATTGCTCTTTATTTTCATCGATATTAGAACTAACAAAATTTTGAGCATGGTGAGACCTTTGGCCTTGGGTAGGAAACTTGCCCTTCATTTGGACACTTAGGTAAGATTACAACATAGATGACAACGCCTTTAAATCGGCAAAATTTGGGCATTTAACTGACTGAGTTTGCATAAACTGATCTAAAGTGTCCTCGAGCCTCTTATGCTATGGGATTATATAAGGCACGGGAGGGGGCTCTTGTATATGTGGGGCTTATTGGTAAGGTGGGTGTGGTGGAAGTTGTTAGGTAACATGTGGATTCGGGTTCATCGTTGCGTTCTGTTGCCCGTCACTAAAACCAAGATGGATCCGCCATAAGAAATTATAGAAATTCCCATGAGGGGCATTAAAATTACCTTATAGGCTCCCATAACCTCAACTTTCTCTTGTAGAGTAACTTTATAGGCGAGTATCGTTGGAGATTCTTTCGTTAAATGTCTCGCCTCATAAATTGCACACATCTCCTCCCTAATTTCTCGAGATGCGTTGTCCTCTAACCTCTTAGATAATTAGTTAATTTGAAGCTTAAACTCGGCTTACTTGTCCAAATATTAGAGTCCAGATGAGGAAGGAGCTGTGGACGTGTTTCTAGCTTTGGGTTGGGTGTTAGGATCCGACGTGTCCCACGCTTGAGTAGTCTTAGCGACATGCTTAAAGTGGGTCTCCGAATCGTCCACGTCTCACCCTAAGAACTCTCCCAGGCATATAGTCTGAACGAGTTACTTGGAACTTAATCTTGGCCCATGATGGAAGTAGGAGACGAGTCTCCACTTCTCAAAATTGTGGTGTGGGAACATGTTAATTAACTCGTTGAACCTCTCCCAACATATATCGAAGGGCTCGTTCTCGTTTTGCCTATCAGTCTGAATTTGAGCCCTAATATAATTAGTCCTATGTGCGGGAAATAACTTTTGGAGAAACTTAGCCTGTATATCTCTCTATGTGTCTATCGAGTTCGGTGCTAGTGACAAAAGCCAAGTCTTGGCCATGTCCTTAAGAGATAAGGGAAAAAGCTTAAGAGAAAAATATATTTTATTTAAATTATGCGAGTGAAGTAATTTAATGTGATTTAATAAAATATGTGATTATTGAATATTAATTGAGAGATAGATACTGATTAATATTATGAAATGAAACTTATTAAGTGTAAATAGTAAATGGTTAATTATTATCAAATTACGTCATAGCGAGTGATATGGGCGTAATAGTGTTGTCTCACAGAGAGTTGCGTGTAGACTATTTAGAGGTGAGAAATGAGAAATGTATTTTAAGTAACTCGGATGATAATTTAGAGGTCATGAATGAATCTGGAAGGGTCAAACTAGTCAAAATAGTATACATAGGGATGTCAATTCAGTCATAGGGCAATTTTAGACTAAAACGGGACCATCGGAGGATATTTTGGTAAGTTTATATTAAGGGGTTAGGAGACCTACGAATTTACAAACTCTATAGCAGCTTATAAGGGTTGTATACTACGGCTTGAGGGTTAGAAAACTCAGAGAAGCCATTAGAGAAGGAAATGAGAGAGTTCTTGAAGCTTCTTGGGAGAATCCTTGGTGTTTTCATCATATTCTTGCACACAAACAACCTAGTAAGGAGGATTGAAGGAGAAATCAATAAACGCGACACCTAAGCCACGAAATCAGATCCTACCAACCAAGAAGCAAGTCATTTATTAAAATATTCTTGAAGTTATAATACCCATGTGTAGGGTTTTAAGATTTGTTTTTGTGAAATCAATGTTCTTGGGAGAAAAAGAATGATTTTTATGCATGTTATGATATGATATGCATGTAGAACGATTTAACATATGTATAGGATCAATAATATGAGGAGAATTGATCATTAATATGAATTAAATCTGGGTTTTGGTTATTATTAGAGGAAGAACATGAAAACTTAGGATATTTAAGGATTAGAGATTTAAATCCATTATGGAATAATTTCTAATGTTTTGATCCAAAAGTTACATTAGAAATCATCCTTATACATGTGGGAAGGGTTTGGGACAATTAGTTTAGAGTTTGGTGGGTGAATATGGAAGATAAAGGTGCGTTAATGGTGGAAAACGCACTTGCTGTAACTGCAGAAACGAGTTACAGAAAAATGAACCGGTCCGGCCCAGATTGATCAGTTCGGTTCGGCCTTTACAGAACAAGTTACAAAAAAAAGAACTGGTCCGGACCAAAGAGGTGCAATTCGATTCGGTCTTTACAGAACGACAGATCGGTTCGGTCCTGGGAAGTCGAATCGGTTTGGTTCCCTAAATTATATATGAAAATTCCTTTTTGGGCCTAGTGTTCGTAAATCGATGTTGTGGAAATCTTTAGGAATTTTTAAAAATAATAATGAAAGATTCATTATATTATAGTAGGCCTATTATAGAGTTATGAAGTAGTATTATTGAGACATTTAAGACGATATTGAATTTGAGATGAATGACATTGTAATTAATCCGAGAGACAAATAAAGAATTACGAGAATCGAATAAATTGATGTATCGACCAGTAGGGTAAGCTAGACTTATCTACAAAATTTAGAAAAGGGGAAGCTAGGACCATGAGAGTTGTATGAATACTCATATAAATACGATAGCGAGATAAATTGTAAAATAAAATGTACGGTAAGTATTAGAGAGAAATATACTACGTACCAATGTGAATCATTAGGTTGTGCGAATACCTATAGTATAAGTACTTAGGTTGTGTGAATACTTAAAGTATATTAATAGTATTGGGGTCGATGGTGTAGACACCCCATTCTAACACCCCCTAATCTCTCCGTAGGTTCCCTATCACCTCCCCTCATCGCTACAAACCTAAGTTATACCCGATTACTGACCTAAAGGCCATCGGGCTCTCCCAAGCTCCGTTTGACCAAAAGTCAAACTCTTCAGCTCGACCGAGACTGAATGAATCTTTGAAGGGTACTGAAACCCCTTTTCAACGGTCCATCCCGTGCGCGATTCTGACTTATGGTGCGGACAAATTACCTGTTTTCCCTCGAAACTTGATCAGGAGGTTGTCGGACGCTCCCAGGCTCCGTTCGACCAAAGTAAACTTTTCAGCTCGACTGAGACTTAATGAATCTTGGAAGGTCACCAAAACCCCTTTCCAAGGTCCGCCCTGTGCGCGATTCTGACTTACGGTATAGATGAACGATCCGTTTTACTCCGAAAGGTCATCGAATGCTTTCGGGCCCCGGTTGACCAAAGTTAACTCCCCAAACTAAGTCAAGATATTTGGAATGTTGAATTACATCTCCTAATATTTCCAACAGTCCGCCCCATGCACGATTGTGACTTACCATACGGACGAACGATCCGTTTGTGTCCGACGATTCCCCGTCCAAAGGCTCGAAGAACGCTTCCGAGCCACATTTGACCCAAAGTCAACTCCTGGACCTGGGAGAAATCCAAAAGACTTTCGAAGGTCTCTAAATTAACTTTCCAATGATTTTCCTCATGTGCGATTTGGATCAACGGTTTGCGCTCTACGACCGATTTTCTAAAGGAACTTGAAAGAGACGACCAAATGGCAGGTTCCAAACCCTACTTATCGGCAGTGTACCTAAACACACCTGTCCATTGGCAAGACCAGGGCTATGCCGATCGGTAATGCCCTAGGCCTATAAAAAGGAGGGCCTAACCTCATTCCAAGAGGAGAACAAGATCTGAAATCCATCATTCTCGGCAAGCTCAGAAAACCCTGCTCGAAGTCAGCGTGATTTCCACATCCAGATCCCTTTCCAACCTTTACTTTTCATCATCCTTTTCATCAAACTTGGTGAATTAGGTATCCTCCATCATCACCCAAGTGCAAGGGCTGCTCTCCAACATCCAAGATCAAGCTCAAGATCTTCAAGAAGATCCAACTTTCTCAACTCTCTCTTTTTAAATTCTCCTAAATTAGCATTAATTTATTTTATTACTTAGCACTTTTATTATCTCATCTCACATATCCTAATGTACTTTTTATTTAGTATTATCGCACATCTTTTATTTTCATATAAATAAAACCAAAAAACAAGAAAAAGAGGGTTTGCTCATAAATTCCAAACGGGAATTCTCACACTTTTCTTGCAACTAAAACACTTTTTTTTACACACACACACACACATAAGAGAAGTCCCCAATTGGATTTATGGGATAAATCCCACCCCTCATTTTGTATAAGAACTACGTAGACTTTGAAGCCTCTATAGGCTATGTAGGCATCTCGGGGTAAAACCCGAGACTCGAGTCCTTTTTCTACTTTGTCCTATCTTTTCTATATTCTTTAAACTTAACTCTCTTAGATTCTATATATTTACATATACGTATATTTGTACTTAGTGGAGTATTATTCCACATGTGTTATCGTTCCGTTATAATGATCAACGCTAGGATAATCGCGTAAATCCTATTTTTCTAATATTACTTTTAAGAACATTCCTACGGATGACTTGCTTTATCTCTTCCATGATACAAGTCGATGATTCTTATCTCCACTATATATACACATGCACACATATCACGGGAAAATAAAGGAAAATAACAATAACCCATGAGAGACCGTAAGGGCGGAATGGGTGCCTAACACCTTCCCATTTCGTAACTTAGCCTCCGGACCCTTTTCGAATCATTTCGATTTCGTATGTATCAGTATGTCTTTGAATGCTGTCCTTCGGGATGGCTTATTTTTTCTTTCGTCTGTTTTGAGTAAAATAGACTGGTGACTCCATCTCTCTACATTTTTTACCTTATCACCGACGCCGGCCGAAGCGCTCCCGAGAGGGATGCACGGGACCAAGATCCTCTCAACGTTAAAGGTGCCCACTCTTCTCCGTCCCACCCGCCGTGAGGATCGGGGGATGGCCACAAATGGTTATCCGGACCAATACATAAAAGTTCAAATTTCGGGTCGATGATTATCCAAAGAAAATCGAAAATGAATAATATTGGGGTCGATGGAAAAATTTGGACCAATATACATATGCATAAAATTTATATTGGGGTCGAGGGATATCCGAACCAATGTAAATGATAGAATAATTGGGGTCGATGGTTATCCGGTCCAATAATCCTTATAGTATATATTATGTGCGAAATATATATACCTTATGATGTCCTACTAGATGCGATGGTATACTTGTAGATGATATCTATTACTACTATAAAATGCAAAACAAGGCATTTAAAGTCCTCTTTACCTAAGCTATCCACGTCAGATACCAATCTATCTAATAACATAATATAATTTTGGTGTCTCTTTAGAGAGAATGGACACGTGTCAAGTAATAAAATCTAAGACCTAACTCTCTTAAGAATGACACGTGTAATATGTATTAAATATCATTAAGTCATCACTCCAGTTTCCCAAATCACTTTGAGAGAAAAGCCACCGCAAACATCAAAATTCATCCGCCATTTCCCAACACCTCTTCCAAATTCATGCACCATTTCCCAATATCTCTTCCATGTGGGGTATTTCATTACTCAGATGAAGTCGACATTTATGTTAAATTCAGATAGAGTTCCAAGCTAATGGTAGATGCTTGACCGCCCTTCTGCTCTCTCAATCTCCACTTCTTCATCAGGTACATATACCCATCTACAGACACACACACACACACACACACACACACACACACACACGATATAGTTATATGTTTTGGATGTAATGAATTTTGTGGAATTGGTGTTTATATGGAAAGATATTGGGTAGATCGGAGCAGATATTGGGAGAGATTGGAAGTTTGTAGTAAACATTTGAGTTGTGTTTGGCTTTGGCATGTAAATAGCTTTTACTTGGTGTGTTGGGTATGTGAAGAGAAAGCTGTGAAAAGATTTTGTATAGACTTGGGTGGAGTCTTTATATCTTTTGCAGTGAGTTTGAGTTTTGGAATACCCTGTTTCTTTATCACTCCTACATTCTGCACACACTACACCCATAAAAGGTTAAGCACATGTTATTACTCTTTTCACTTTTGGGTTGTTCTAATATAAATTATGTTGTTTAAAAAGGATTTCCCCATTTCCTTTCAGTGTTTTTGATTCTCTGTTGACTATTGATATTGGACCAGATGGGTTTATGGAGATTGGTGATATTACTAATGTGGTGAAGATTATGGCATATATATTTGTTATTCAAACTGCAGAATCATATGAAAAACTTAAGGTAAGCATATATAGAGGTTTGGATTTATTAATTTGTTGTATACATACTTTTTAAATGAATTATAGAATTTAGGTTTATTTTTATTTCCTTTAAGTTTTTTGTAATATGAATTTGGCAGTTTTATTGTTGTTCAATAATAATATGTAAAATGTGGTGACTTGGATTACATGGAATTCGATAATAATGAGAGAAATATTTTCTTATTATGCATAAGTTATTTTCATATTTTATTCAATGATATCGAGATACTTAATTTTTAGTCCTTATGTTACAAGATTGGATTTTAATGTATCTAATTTTTTAAAGTATATTTTCATATATAATCAAGTGCTTAAATATTTTTTACAAAGTCCCCGCGCATCACGCGGAGGCAAAATATTCTTATAAAAATGACTGCAAGAAAAGTAAAGACTTTGAAAGTGACAACATTAAACGTTAGAAGATAGACAACTTATTTGATATTCAAGCCTCTTATGTATTTTGACATAATATTTAGTTTGTTATTCTTTCAAGTGATTGATTGAAGGGAAAACTTGGATAAAGTGGTGAAGAAATTTTTCTTTAATTTTTATCTTATGTAAAAGGGGTCATGAGGTAAACCTTGAAAGGAAAACATTAAATAAAATTCTAAAGATTTAATTTTTTGCCTACTACAAAAATATTTTTTATTCTTAAACTAATTGGATTACCTTGCATTTTGTAAATATAATGTAGGCTCTCTTGATATTCTTAGACTAATTAAATAACTTATTAATGGTACAAAAACCTTATCAAGGTATTGGCAGTGCTTTTTTTCAAAAAAGTTATTTCATACCTTCATTTGACAATGAGTCTTAAATTTGATTTTGTGATATGTATTATACTTATTCTCCCTTTTGAAGTATGTACAATGAGAAAGATTGAATTTGAGCATTTATCAGAGAAATTATAAGAATCCACCCCATTATTACTCGAATTAGTTGGTCTGCTTTTCCAACATTTTTTTCATTTAATTGTGGTTTTATTTTTATTATTTTAACATTCTCAAGTAATTTCTTTCAAATGGTGTCAAGCAATTTTTTTAGTTCCGTTTTAACAAAATCATTATTATCATATTTTATTTATTTATAATTGTGATTGACATACATATTTACTTTTGTTAAATAAAATTATGCAACGTATTACATATAAATCTTTAACACACCCGCGCATCGTGCGGGGTTTAAACTAGTATATATATATATAGATATACATCTAAAACATAAACTAAGAGGAGAAACTTAATCGCAAAGATTGAAAGATAGATAGTGATATCTACTGGAATAAATTAAGTAGCGAGACTTAATTATATGATATTGATCATAACACATGTAAGTGTTGCATGAGAAATAAATTATATATGGTGTGTTAATGATAATAATGTACAGTACGGGCAGTACGAGGAACTTAGGTGAATAGATAAGTTGAGGTCATACTATAGTCTAGTTAGCTTAGGAAATGCTAACTATAGAACGTTAGGCGTGCACAATAGATGAGAGGTAAGTAAACTCAAGAGAGTGTACAATAATTAACATGTGTAATAAATAATCGATTCAAAATTTGTGATAAACGCTCGCTAAATATTTTCAAAATGTTTTGATTACTAACTTTTGCTATAAAATATTTTCAAAACCTTTTAGGTGTCCAACCACACGGGCACCGAACTTGATTATTCATTCCAGAGACATGTAGCTGCAGCGCTGTGGAGGCTTGAAGGAGTTGAGTAGATGCATCCATATTTTATTTAGATCTAGTGTAGGATCTTTTATCAGTTTTTCTATGTATGAACATGTTATCTGTTGTCATTATTTCGGCTATTTTAGTTTCAGACTAGTGTTAATTTTTCTCATTGGCTTTGGATTTTTTAGCCAATGTTTTTTTTTTCCGAAAAGACTCTATTCATTCATATATTGTGATGGTTTGGATTCTAGTATATTGTGAATGTTTAATCTAGTTTTTTACATTGTTCTATTATTTATTTAATTAAAGATACAATTTGGCATCGGTTTAATTGACTAATAGGTGGCTAGTAGTTACTTTGGTTTTCGAGAGTGATGCTAAGAATGAACCATATCAGAAAACTGTTTTTATTTAATAAAGGCTCGATCACCCGATATTCAATTAGGCGGGGTGTCACAGATGGTATCAGAGCATCAGGTTCTAGTGTCCTTAGGATTTATACGGTTTACTACGTTTTCAGCGCACCGTTCTTTGATATAGAGCCCTATTATTAGGACTGTTGTATTATCTTGTGTCTTTTAGATATCGTGCTTCTGCTATTAGATTTTGTATAAATCGTATACTTATACAATTCGATATATTTCAGTATGCCACCGAGGAGAGAGCGAGTCGAGAGGGAAGCAACCAGAGATGAGGTTAGGGAGGACCCTCAGGAGCAGCAGGGACCACCAGTAGAGATGATTTCTACTACTCAGGTGGCAGTGATAGTTGCACAGGCCGTGGAGACAGCTATGAGGTACATGGAAGCCCACTTCTGTCAGTCTCAGGCACAACAGCCCGCAGCACTAGCTATTCAGGCCCAGCAAGGGCAACCCACTTGGCATAGCATCAGGGATACCTTCCAGAAGGTCCACCCGCCCGAGTTCTAGGGAGGTAAGGATGTAGTGGCAGCATGCCAATGGAAGAAGAACATTCAGATTCATCTGTGCATGTTAGACTGAAGTAGTACAGAGACAGATGTTATCCACCTTCAGACTAACAGGGGCAGCCCTACAGTAGTGGGAGTTAGTGACCACCGTTGAGGAGAAGGATTTGATGATGATTTCGGAGTTTTGGGTGCGATTTGAGCTCAAGTATTTCCCGCCTGCAGTGGAGTTAGAGATGAGGAAGAAATTTGGGGAGGTATGCGAGGATTACCACTCAGTTGTCGATTATGAGGAATAGTTCACCCATCTGGCGAACTTTGTGCCAGATGAGGTGAGAAATGAAGAAAGGAAGAAGGAAAAGTACATGGATGGTTTGGCATGGAGGATTAGGCAACATTTGATTGGTAACCCTGTGTTAATGACTTACACGAGTTTTATTAACGCCACACTAGTACACTGTCAGGATTATCGCTTCCACGGGAAGGGAAGAAAGAGGGGGCAGAGCCTAGCCAACAGGGCAAGGCTAGGGGGAGGAGTGTTAGTGGGGAGACACACCAGTAGTAGCAGACAGTGGGTACACAGGGTCAGAACTCCTTGTAGGGGAATTCTGCCAAGAGGTTCAGATTTGGTGGGCACCGATCAGATAGGCAGGGCTAACAGGGTTTCCAGCAGTAACAGGTTCCTCAGGGCCAAGGGAACCAGGGGGTGTCCAGCAGGGTCAGGGCCAGCAGGGCCAGGGGCAGGGACAGGGACAGTTCCAGGGTTAGTGCTTCACATGTGGCTAGCAGGGTCACAAGAGTAGAGCTTATCCACATCCAAACGGGGAGTAGCGTCAGGGTGCCCAACAGGGGGAGCAGGCTCTGATAGCTCAAGTACCAGCACCGGTCCCACATCAGCAGCAAGAGGGCCAGATGCACTATGGGCGTGTGCATAACGTCCGGGATAGACCGATGCCTCCAGCACCATACGTGCCGCCTATAGTAGAGGGTACGTTTTCTATCTATTGGTCTGAGGGTAGTGTACTTTTTGATACTAGATTATCTCATTCATTTATTAAGGCTAGATTTTCACAAGCCAATAGGTTATTAGAGACAATCGACAGACTCCTTATGTGTGTAGAGTCACCGATGGGTAGTGGTTCATTGATACATTCAATCTGTAGGGGAGTCGATATTATTATTGGGAGACTGACTCTAGCGGCAGACCTCCTAGTGTTAGATAGGGAGGGGTATGACGTGGTTCTAGGTATGGATTGGTTAGCAAGATACAGAGCGATGGTAGATTGCTATGAGAGGACTATTGTATTTTCTATTCCGGGATAGGAGATGTTCCTTGTGGCGATGCCCCTTCTCGAGGGAGGATAGCGTACTCATTTATATTATATCGAAGAGGATTCCTCGCAGGAGGTGGTTATTCCCTTAGATTCGATTCCTGTAGTGAGGGATTTTGAGGATGTGTTATAGAATATACCCGAGTTTCCACCGAGCCAGGAAATGGAGTTTGTCATCAACTTAACATTGGGGACGAGATCGATTTCCAAAGCATCGTATCGCATGGCTCCTTCAGAAATGCGGGAGATGAGAGAGCATATTCATCAACTCTTAGGTCAGTGTTTCAGTCGACGGAGTACATCGCCGTGGGGTGCTTCGGTGTTGTTTGTGAAGAAAATAGATGGTCCGCTTCGCTTGTGTGTGGATTATAGGGAGTTGAACAAGGTGACGATACAGAATAAGTATCCGTTACATAGGATTGATGATTTGTTTGATTAGTTGTGAGGGGTTGCGTACTTCTCCAAGATCGATTTGAGGTCAGGATATCACCAGTTGTGTATTCGGGAGGAGGATGTACCTAAAACAGCTTTCCTGTCGCGGTATGGATCCTACGAGTTCAGGGTGATGCCATTTGGGCTCACCAATGCGCCTGCAGTGTTCATGGACCTCATGAACAGGGTATTCCGAGAGTTTCTGGATTAATTTGTGATAGTATTCATTAATGACATCCTAGTTTACTCACGAATGGAGGAGGAGCACGTCGACCACTTTCGTATGGTTCTACAGACGTTACGGAGCCATCAGTAATACGCTAAATTTAGTAAGTGTGGATTTTAACTTCGGGAGGTACAGTTTATTGGCTACATTGTATACGATAGGGGCATAGCTGTTGATCCGAGTAAAGTATCGGTAGTGAGGTAGTGGTGGCATCCCACGACATCAATTGATATTTTCATCTTCTTAGGGTTGGCCGGATATTATCGTCGCTTCATCAAGGGATTCTCAAAGGTTGTTGGGCCTTTAATGAACTTAACTCGTAAAGGAGTACCATTTGTGTGGAGCGACCAATGTTAGTTGGCTTTCGATGATCTGAAGGATAGATTGACATCAGCACCCGTACTTGCATTTCCTAGTAGTGGGGTGGAGTATCGCGTCTAAACGAATGCATCCTTACAGGGACTTGGTGGTGTGTTGCAATAGGAGGAGAGGGAGATAGCTTATGCGTCTCGGAAGCTAAATCCCCACGAGAAGAATTACACCACCCATGACTTAGAGTTGGCAGCGGTCATTTTTGCGTTGAGGATATGGAGACATTACTTATTGGGGGAGAAGTTCACATTGATCATGGATCATAAGTTACTTCAGCATCTCTTCTCACAGAAGGATCTGAACATGATGCAGAGGCGGTTGCTAGAATTCATGAAGGACTACCAGTTTGATATACAATATCATCCTGCTAAGCCTAACGTGGTGGCAGACGCGTTGAGCCGACGACCTATTGGGGATTTAGCGAAGGTGTGGAAAGTGAAGTGGAGTTAGCTCCAACAGGAGGATGAGGTTGCCAGAGTGTATATGGCAGTTATGACTATCACCCTCGAGATCGTTATGCGGGTAGTGAAGGCACAGGAAGAGGATCAATTCTGTTAATACAGGGTATGACAATTATTAGATAAGGGTGCAGAGTCTTACTCAGTTAGCTCGGAGGGAGGCCTGTGCTTTAATGGAAGACTAGCAGTTCTCGAGGATGAGGATTTGAGACATGCAGTTATGTTTGAGTCTCATGACTCCAGATTTACGATAAATTCCGGTGGGGATAAGATGTACCAGGATATGAGGAGATAGTACTGGTGGGACGGCATGAAGAGAGACATAACAAAGTTTGTCTCAAAGTGTGTTACTTGTCATCTTGTAAAAGTTGACCATCAGAGGCCTTCAGGGATATTACAGCCACTTGAGATTCCTATGTGGAAGTGGGAGAGCATCTCGAAGGATTTTATTACCGAGCTACCTATGTAACAGCGGGGTCATAATTATGTATGGGTGATAGTGGATCGGCTAGCTAAGGTGGCTCGCTTCTTTCCACTTTGCACAGACTACGAGACGATGAAGTACGCGTAGCTATTCATTTTGGAGATTGTTAAATTGCACGGGGTCCCGATTAATATCATGTCTGATAGAGACAGTTTTTGTGTCATACTTCTGGAAGAGCTTTTAGGAGGCTGTGAGCATAGATTTATGATTAAGTACGGCGTACTACCCACAGATAAACAGGCAGAGGGTGAATCTGATGCTTGAAGATATGCTGAGGATGTGCATTCTATATTTTGGGGGAGGGTGGAAGAGATACCTCCCATTGGAAGAGTTTGCGTATAACAACTCTTACTAATTTACTATCGGCATGGCACCGTTCTAGGCATTGTATGGGAGGCCTTGTCGTTCGCTTGCATGTTGGTTAGAGGTAGGGGATGAAAAGTTATTGAGACCCGATATGATTCAAGAGACAACTGCCAAAATTGAGTTAATTCGAGGACGTATTCAGATATCTCAGGATATGCAGAAGAGTTATGCCGACGCCGGTAGGAGACATGTGGAGTTAGAGGTTGGGGATCAGGTGTTGGTCCAAGTGTCTCATATTAAGGGGATCATAAGATTTGTCAAGAGAGGGAAGCTAACACCGAGATACGTGGGATCGTTTCCTATTATAGATAGAGTGGGACCGATAACATACAGACTAGGATTTCCAGAGCATCTTCAGCGGATACACGATGTGTTCCATGTGTCATCGCTGAAGATATACAGGAGGAGTGAGAGAGACTTCTGGCACGTGCCCAATGAGGAGATTGATTTAAATCCAGATGTCTCGTTGAGGGGAGGCCCGTGGATATTTTACATCGTAGTGAGCATAAACTATGGTCAAAAGGTGGTGCCATCGGTGCGAGTTCAGTGGGGACACCATAATGTTGACAAGTCGACGTGGGAGCGGGAGGATGACAAACGAGAGAAGTATCCAGAGTTATTCACCGCAGATATGTCCTAATTTCGGGAACAAAATTCCTTTTTAAGGGGGGAAGTATGTAATAACCCGTATTTTTACGTATTCGAGATTTAATTAATTTGAAATTTAATTGAGAAAATTACGTTTTATTTAAATTACGCGAGTGAAGTAATTTAATGTGATTTAATAAAAACTATGATTATTGAATATTAATCTAGAGATAAGTACTACTTAATATTATGAAATGAAATTTACTAAGTGTAAATAGTAAATAGTTAATTATTATCAAATTACGTCATAGCGAGTGATATGGGCGTAATAAAGTTATTTCAGCAAGAGTCGCGTGTGGGCTATTTAGAGGTGAGAAATGAGAAATATATGTTAAGTAACTCGAATGATAATTTATAGGTCACGAATGCATCCTGGAAGGGTTAAATTAGTCAACATAGCATACCTGGGGATGTCAATTTGAGTCACGGGGCAATTTTAGACTAAAACGGGACCATAGGAGGTTATTTTGGCCAGTTTATAATAAGGGGTTAGGAGACCTATGAATATACAAACTCTATAGCAACTTATAATAGTTGAAGACTAAGGCTTTGAGGTTAGAAAACTCATGGAAGCCATTAGAGAAGGAAATGAGAGAGTTCTTAAAGATTATTGGGAGAATTCTTGGAGTTTTCATCATATTCTTGCACACAAACAACCTAGGAAGGAGGATTGAAGGAGAAATCAATCAACCCGACACCTAAGCCACGAAATCAGACCCTACCAACCAAGAGACAATTTGTTTATTGCAATATTCACGAAGTTATAATACCCATGTGTAGGGTTTTAAGATTTGTTTTGTTAAATCAATGTTCTTGGGAGAAAAAGAATGAATTTTATGCATGTTAGGATATGATATGCATGTAGAACGATTTAACATATGTAGAGGATCAATAATCATAGGAGAGTTGATCATTAATATGAATTAAATCTGGGTTTTGATGATTATTAGAGGAAGAACATGAAAACCTAGGATTTTTAAGGATTAGAGATTTAAATCTATTATGGAATATTTTGTAATGTTTTGATCCAAATGTTACATTAGAAATCGTCCTTATACATGTGGGAAGGGTTTGGGAGAATTAGTTTAGAGCTTGGTGGGTGAATATGGGAGATAAAGGCGCATTAATGGTGGAAAATGCACCTGCTATAACTGCAGAAATGAGTTACAGAAAAATGAATCAGTCTGATCCAGATTAATCGGTTCGGGTCGGCCTTAACAAAATGAGTTACAGAAAAATAAATCGGTCCGGACCAAAGAGGTGCGGTTCGGTTGGGTCTTTATAGAACAGTGGACCAGTTCGATCCTAGGAAGTCGAATTGGTCCGGTTCCCTAAATTAAATATGAAACTTCCTTTTTGGGCCTAGTGTTCCTAAATCGATGTTGTGGAAATATTTAGGACTTTGTAAAAATAATAATGGAAGATTTATTATATTATAGTAGGCCTATTATAGAGGTATGAAGTAGTCTTATTGAGAGGTTTAAGACGAGAATAAATTTGAGATGAATGGCATCGTAATTAATCTGAGAGACAACTAAAGAATTACGAGAATCGAATAAATTGATGTATCGACCAGTAGAGTATGTTAGACATATCTACCGAATTTAAAAAAGGGGTAACTAGGACCCTTAGAGTTGTGTGAATACTCATATAAATACGATAGCGAGATAAATCGTAAAATAAAATGTACGGTATGTATTAGAGAGAAATGTACTACGTACAATGTGAATCATTAGGTTGTGTGAATACCTATAGAATAAGTACTTAGGCTGTGTGAATACCTAAAGTATATTAATAGTATTGGGGTCGATAGTTATTCGGACCAGTACATGAAAGTTTGAATTTGGGATCGATGATTATCCGAACCAAATCGAAAATAAATAATATTGGGGTCGATGGAACAATCCAAAACAATATACATATGCATAACATTTACAATGGGGTTGAGGGATATCCCGACCAATGTAAATGATAGGATAATTGGGGTCGATGGTTATTCGGACCAATAATCCTTATAGTCTTGCAAAATATATATACCTTATGATGTCCTACTAGATGCGATCGTAGACTTGTATATATATATATATATATATATATATATATATATATATATATATATATTAAGAAGAGAAACTTAATCACAAAGATTGAAAGATAGATAGTGATATATACTAGAATAAATCAAGTAACGAGACTTAGTTATATGATATTGATCAGAACATATGTAATTGTTGCATGAGAAATAAATTATATATGGGGTGTTAATGAAAATAATGTACAGAATGGGCGATACGGGGAAGTTAGGCGGATAGATAAGTTCAGGTAATACTATAGTCTAGTTAGCTTGGGCAGTATAGCTATGTGGGCTAAGTATAGAACGTTAGGCATGCACAATGGATGAGAGGTGAGTAAACTCAAGAGAGTGTACGATAACCTAACATGTGTAATTAATAACCGGTTTGAAATTTGTGATAAACGGTTGCTAAATATTTTTAAAATATTTTGAGTACTAACTCTTGCTATAAAATATTTTCAAAACCTTTTTGGTGTCCAATCACAAGGGTGGCAGACTTGATTATTCAATCCAGGGACGCGTTGCTGCAACGCTGTGGAGGCTTGTAGGAGTTTATTAGACGCATCCATATTTCATTAAGATTTAGTGTAGTATCTTTTATCAGTTTTTCTATGTATGAACATGTTGTTTGTTGTCATTATTTCGGTTATTTTAGTTTCACACAAGTGTTGGGTTTTTTCATTGGCTTGGATTTTTAAGCCGATGTTTTTTTCCGGAAAGATTGTATTCATTCATATGTTGTGATTGTTTTGATTCTAGTATATTGTGAATGTTTAATTTATTTTTCCGCATTTTTCTATTATTTGTTTAATTGAAGATAAAATTGAGCACCGGATTAATTGACTAATAGGTGGCTAGTAATTACTTTGTTTTTCGACAGTGATGCTAAGAATGAACCATATGAGAAACTTGTTTTAATTTAATAAAGGGTTGATCACCCGATATTCAATTAGGCGTGGTCTCATATATGGTATCACAACATCAGGTTCTAGCGTCCTTAGGATTTGTATGGCTTACTACGTTTTCAACGCATCATTCTTTGATATAGAGCCTTATTATTAGGACTGTTATTTTATCTTACGTGCTTTGAGATATCGTGCTTCTACTATTAGATTTTGTATAAATCGTGTACTTATACAATTCGATCTATTTCAGTATGCCGCTGAGGAGAGAGCGAGCCGAGAGGGTAGCAGCCAGAGACGAGGTTAGGGAGGACCCTCAGGGACCACCACCACCACTAGAGATGATTTTTACTACTCAGGTGGTAGTGATAGTGGAATAGGTTGTGGACACAATATTTAGTTAAAAATAAATTTAACGCGAATGACAAAATTATCGACACGCGTATTATATCATTAAACACTCCGGTTACCTACGACAAACGAAGTTAAAAGCTCTACAATACTCGTTCCGATAAAGTATCAAACCTCCTAATTATTTATTTAAAACTATTCAATTTTATCACCATCTATAGTACCTAGGCTGGGTTCATGTACCCCAACCCTATAAAAATCAAGCCGGACATGGAGAATTTAACTACGCTTGTGAATTCTACATTGTATAAAGACATAATGAAGGATTTAATGCAACACAACATGTAAACAATTAATCAGGAAGAAGAAAGAAATATCATATAAAGAATCGATCTTGAAAGGAATAAGGAAGAAAATTATACTTATATTGAAATTTAATGTAAATATGGACAATGAATGAGTTCTTGTTGTTTTCCTATTTTATTAGACTTCTTCTTCTTCTCTAAAAAACAATCTAAAATGTAAGTCTTCTAACCCTATTAAGAAGTTACAATGATGTTGGGTCGTTCTGGAAGAGTTTGAAAAACATACAACTCTTCAGTTAATGCTTAAGATAAAACTAGGATTCTCGAAACAGGTCAATTGAACCGATTGGCCTGACCTCGAACCAATTTTCCCTAGCAAATCGGTTACCTTTACTCCAAATAGGTTTACCTTAGGTGAATTCTTGATATTACTCTTTTGCCCCTAGATTTTCTTCTCATCTTCAAATACGTATAACTTCTTCATCGTAGCTCAGATTTGGGTTCTGCTTCTTCTAGTATGCTCGTATATTCAACCTCTTCAGCTTTACTTTTGGCTCTGTGCCTGAGTTATGGCTGGAAAATTAAGTATTTGCCCTTTATTATTTTTTCTTTCATTTCTTTCGTTACTTCAGTTTCCTCTCACATCCATTTGCACTAAATACATGTAAAATAAGAGAGAAATAAACAAATCAAGAAATACTTGCCAAAAAAGGTTAATAGCATGATTGTAAGATAAATCCAGTCTAATTATAATGCACGGGATTGTAAAAGTACCGAAATTAAGGGCATAAATATTAAATATTTACATCAAATCAATGACTATAAGTCACGTCATCCCTGAGATACTTCTTCAACGATGACACACGAAATACATCGTGAATCTTCTGTAAATGCTCTGATAAGGCGACCCTATATGCAACTAGCCCTACCCTCTCGATGATGGAAAAAGGCCCTACATACCAAGGCACTAACTTCCAGTTCTTCCTGAATCATATCACTTCCTTCACGAGAGATGCCCGTAATAACACCTGATCACCCACGTCAACCTCTAAAAATCTTCGGTTTGCATAGGTGTGACTCTTCGGCCAGTACAGAGCTACCCAAATTCGACCCCTGATCAACTCAACCTTAGCCAAGGTCTCTTGAATCATGTTCGACTCAAAAATCCTATTGTCCCCCCTCTAAGCAACTAGAGGGTGAACAATAAGGTCTTCTGTACAATGCCTCAAACGATGCCCTGCCTAAAGTGAACTGGTGTGAGTTATTACATGAAAACTTTACCACAGGTAAATACTGCTCCCAACTGCCTTTGAAACCCATAATACACATCTTCAATATATTTTCTAACATTTGATTCACCCTCTCCATCTGCCCATCGATCTGCGGGTGATACGCTATGCTCGCACGCAACTCCATACCCATCACCTCCTGAAAACTCTACCATAAGTGGGACATAAAAATCTTAACCCAATCTGAAACACTATTGTGCCGTACCCCATAAACTCTCACTATATTTTTAATGAACAGTTGGGCATACTTCCCTACCATGTACTCCACCCACACTGGTACGAATTTAACTACCTTGGTCAATCGAACCTCGATAACCCAGATGGAATCGTGGCTCATTTACGATGTTTGTAATCGAGGTGGTGAAATCTTTTGATATAATCTCCTATTTACACAATGGAATCTCCAATGGATGTAAATCTCTATCTGATCTTTAATGATCAATCTTCATCATATGATTAATGGTGTACCTAGAGACAAATGTCCCACTTTACATTGGCCCACCAATATTGGTTGTCCTTATCCCGGTACATCTTATCCCTGTCGGGATGCCCCAAAAACTATGATCCATGTGCCCCTTATATAAGTACACACCGTAGGTCCTTATTGTCTAGGACAATCAACCTTCTATTGAAGCGTAAGCCACTCTTAGAATTGACTGAGTAAGACTATGCTTTACCTACCAGTAACTGTTGTATCCTCTCATCATAAGGGATCCCCTTTTGGAGCCTTTACAACCCTTAAAATGATATTGGGTGTGATGTTCATCACTACTATATTGGATCAGACTACCTCCTCCTCCTGACGAAGTTCATCCCCTTTTGCCTTCCACACTACTGCTAACTATCCTATAAGAATACAACTCAATGTATCTACCACTAAATTATCCTTTCCCGAATGATAATGAATATCAAACTAATTAGAGCGCCCATACACTCTATACCACGTGCACACAGGCACGATTATCACTTATGTAACCCGCATACATCCCAAAAATCAACCACACATATCATACGTGACCATTAAGTAAAGGCATACTCAATTACCCTATTAATAGAAACTCAATTCTATTTTAGATTGCCTTACTTATTCACCTAGTGGTGTAAACATCCCTGAGCTCTCGACGTTGCACTCCTTGGCTCCATTGTACTTAAATCATATATTATCTCACTACTTGATTCATTACATTTTTACACATGTAATGCCTAACACATTAAACCAATGTCGTTGGGCCTGACTGAATGTCTCTCAACTCCCGATAATTACTAAGCCTCATGTGTTGGACGTCTTGTAAGAAAAATCTAAATAAGGAACCCTCATAATACACTATCGCCTAGTTTAGTCGATTATCGAGATCTATTGTCCTAAGATATAGTATTGGGACAACCTAAGGTAATATCCTCCCATGGACAAAACCCTGCCCCAAAATCTAGTAAATTTGATCTCTCAACTCTCTAAAGGAGTCATACAATATAGTGCTCGCATTATCGCCTAGTCCCCGAATCTAAGTTGATCATAAACTCAATCTCTCGACTCGACGATAACCCTGATATTCCCTGAAACACATCACCATAGTCCCTAAATACATGGATCGAATCTAGCAAGATGACTATACCCTCAAAAGCCTCCTCCTTAATATAATATAGATGTGTGTTCGACCCTTCCTTCGAACGAAGCATTGCCATAATAAACATGTCCTGTCCTGGAATATCAAACACGATAGTCCTGCTATAACCGTCTGTCATCGCTTTATACGTCATTAACCAGTCCATACCCAGAATAACATCATACTCGTCCAAATATAAAACTAGTGATTTTTCTTACTAAGTATAACCTCCCTATGTTCCCACCCACTCCCTGCAAATGGAAGAATGAGAGTCCCACCGCCCAACAGTGAATCTACGATCACAATGATGTCTAAGGCTAAATCCATTAAAACCGTCACACGCGCTAATCTAGTGCTAACAAATGAGTGTGACACTCTCGTGTCAAACAAAACCCTCCCCATGATCCCATAAATTGAAAACATACCCTCAATCATTAGTGGCACTTACGGTAACATTGGTCCTCGAACACGATTCACGTGCCCAAACTGCCCCTGCCCTTGCCTCTACAAAGGCAATAACACTATAACTATCAGTGAGGTTGAAAGATGCTATAACTATTGTCCCGACAGAGCATTTTGCTTCTGATCCTTATCCCTTATTAATCATGCACACTGCATGTGGCCCTGCTCCCCACATACAAAATACCACTCAATAAAATCGGCCTTCCTCTGGCCCTACTATCCATAATGAGGTTTTCCCCATCTATAGCCTTGCTAGCCCTGATAACCTAGACCATACTAGCCTCTTATTTGATTTACCCGACCCTGATGGCCTGAGGGGTGTGCTACTAGCTCTGTTGGCCCTGCCTGAAATTATCGTTACCTAGCTTGAATTTTTTAGCAGAGTTTCTCTACTGAGAACCCCACTCATTCTGCCTCCCCTACTATTGCGGTGCCCCACTGGAACCGCCACCCCCAGTCTTAATCTGTTGGCTAGACTCTCATGTCCTCTTTTCTCCCCTCATATGGAAGAGATGGTCCCGATAGTAGAGAAATGTGGCATTGACGACCTCAGAGTAAGTCCGTAATATCGAATTCCCCAGTAAATGATGGCGAATCCTCCAAGTAGGCCTGTCAATGGGTCAAGTCTGGACCCAGACCCGACCCGAACTTGATTCGTATAATAGGGTCTGAGGATATTTTTTTGGCCCCGAGAACCGAAGACCCGAATACCCGAAGACTCGTTTATTAAACGCGTAGGGTCTGGATCTTATACAATACCCGGACTCGAAGACCCGACCCAGATTATACATTATTATTTTTTAAATATGTATAAATATACTATAAATTATATATATTTATAAATATATCTTATCAATATAACATGTAAGTAATGTATATAAAAATATATATTTATGTATATAATAAATATAAATAATATATGTTTTATTTATACTAATAATATTCTATAATACATTACAAAATATTTTAATTTAAGAATAAAAAATATAGAAGGGTGATAATATAAAATAAATGTATATATTTGGCCAGACCAGGACCCGAACTTGAGACCCGAAGACCCGAATGGATCCGAGTCTGGGTCCAATATTGTAGACCCGATGAAGACCCAGACCCGGACCCGAACTCGATTAAGACCCGATTACACGAATCTGAATATCCCTAAACCCGACCCGGCTCCGACCCATTGACAGGCCTACCTCCAAGTAAGCCCATTTGTAAACTTGAGGACCCTTTTCTCCTTAGTGTTCACCCCATCTGGCATAAAGTTTACTAGATGCGTGAACTTCTCATCGTACTCAGTCACAGTCCGACCCTCCCATGAGGAATCCAAGAGTCTCCTTCTTATCTCCGTCTAAACTACTAACAGAAAGAATTTGCGGTAAAACTGTACCCAAAACTCTTGAATTGTCATCGTATCCCTCTCCTCTGATGTGGTAACTGACTCTCACCACTGCAGAGATGCCCTGACTAGTTTGAACTTAGCTAGTATCTACTTTTGAGTGTCGCTGCACTCAACCATACATAAATGCCTTTGTATGTCTTTCTTCTATTGTCTAGCTGTAACCACATCCGTACTTTCTTGAAACTTTGACGGACGACCCTTTTAGAAGGCCTATTTGACTCGTTCCCACATTGATGGCAGTGGGTGAGTCTATACTCGTGCTTCCACTGGTGGTTGTGGATGTACATGGGACACGTGTTATGCCATGACGGTCATTGCAGCATTAATTGCATGTGCTACTATAGCTACGAACTCTGCTACTGCCACAGTCCCTTGAGTGTCTCTACGCCTCTACTTATGGCACATGATGGTCTACCTCTCTCGAAGTTTGGCATCATAAAATAAGCCAAAATTATATGAAATTCACTTCAAAATATATACAATAGCAGATAAACATAAATGCGCAATATGAACCAATAGCCCTAAATATAGGGCTTTATATAAAAGTAACGCAATGCTGACAACGTAGCAAGTTTGCACAGATCCTAAGAACACTAGAACCTGATGCTCTAATACCAACTGCGATAACCCACCTATTATAATATCGGGTGGCTAATTCTCTACTAAAATAAAAAAAGAATATCAACATGGTTTCTTTCTCAGCATCATTGTCGCAACAAATGATATAATATAATACGAATAAAACGATATACGAACAATGAATTAATAAATCACCATGCATAAATAAATAACAAAAGTGAACCGAATAAATCACCAGTAACCAAATAGTAGTAATCCATCTGAATCAAATGGATAAATGAAATACTAAAATAATATCTCTCTGACATAAAATAAACTCCTAACCAACTATAGGAAACATGCCCAAAATGAAAATTATAATGATAAGATCCTATTTAGATAGAATAAGTTGAGGCATCTAAATCAATCTTGTAGCATCTATAGCTACTACAACAGCAAGACCGGATTTATACCCACGGTCCTGACTGTTGTTGCTGCAAAACTGGGGTTTTAAAAAGAAAAACAAGGAAAAATAATTTCCCGCGGATCAAAGCCTGAAAAGTAGAAAATATTTTACAAGTAATTAATTATTTTAAATTGATAAAACTTATAGTGTATTACTTTCATAATTAACCGATCAAACTCATATGAGATAACACATCACCTTACCTAGAGTGCGCACATAATGTGTTAATTTATTATCCTAATTAAACTACCTAGTCTAACTAGGACATATAATCGCTATCGAAGCCCAACCCCGCTAATACTCTCTATTTGCTAAGTATAACTACCTTCACTAGGTATACGTTTATAAACAATATTTTAGCAACTCACTTGTTATAGATAAATATTTACGTAGTAAATATAACATAGCTACACCCATGCTATAGGTAAATATATACACTATATAGTATAAACATACATATATATCACTCATTATATACATATCACCACATCCCCAGAAGCTGGACCTCGTAGATACATAGTTCGTGTGCTATCAAGCCCCAGGCATCATGCATCACACTGAGCCACCGGGTCAAAATCTCACCACCGGTTCTAAACTAAAACACTTGCGGTGGAGGCGGTCATAGACATACGTCCGGGGGTCGCAACCATACCACATTACACCCACCCGACCTCCAAACTAATACCTAACCACACAAATAGATAGAGGCTATGCGATAATTCTATTACCTGGGGAAATAATCCGACACTTCTGGTCAATGCCAGGGTAGACTGCCCATAACACGTAACCTCTTAAAATAACAGTACCAAGTAAGTATGTTCAATATAAACAAGTAGCATACACATATACTTATATATACACGTCACTCTAATATGTATATATATAAAGTACTGAGCTCGTATGCATATTCCACAACGCATGGTTCACCCAATCCTGAAGTTCAAACCAACTTCCCAATTAAATATTTAAATGGTCACTCACTTGAATTCCCGATTCTCTTCACTCAAACTCATCTATTCGGTGGTCTATCACACACACCAAATCCTAGAACGCATTCCTCTGTAATTCAGAAGCCCTTATGACCATTCCCCAGCCATGAACGAGTCAAAACAACACACAGACAAAAATTAGACAGGCCAGTAAACTGAAATGTCTCGCTTAGCAGACTGAACCAGTCAGGTTGATTGAACTGGTTCGCTTTCCTAGCGAATCGATTTGGTTTGGTGGGTTGCCTCTCACCTTCTTCCTCGGGTTTTTCTCTTCCAAACCCTTAAATGGAGGTCCTAAACCATCCCAAACATAAAATTGATCCTGTACATCATTATACTAATGGTCCAGATGTGTTATCACATATAAATAACCTCGAATCCCTTATCAAAACCCTAGGATTCAAAATTAAACATCAATTCGATTCAACTCAGAATTTGCCCCAATTAGATTTTCAAAAATTCAACGTTCCTATCAAAGTTCTACATGCTCATCATTAGAAACCGATAATTAATTTTGAAATTCTTATACAATTGGCATTAACTAATACTCAATTCCAATAAAAGTTTATTTCCAACTTACATCTCTTAATCCATTAATCAAAATTTTAATCTTTACATCTTTAATTCCTAGATTTTATTCATTAACTATGAAACTGATTAACTACATATAAATGAAATTTAAAGCAAGTAACTACTTGCCTTTGTGAATTTAATCTGAAGTTCTCTTCGTTTGATGATGGGTTGAATTCAGAGATAGTCTTTCTCTTATCTTTTACAAGTCCTTTTCTCATTTCTTCCTCTTTTCTCTTGTCTTGAACTCTATCTCTAACTCAATTGTGCAGAATGTTAAAGTGGGCTACCTTCCACATGCTTTACCTTTAAATACTAATTCACACTAATCCCGTTTTCCCATTAAACCCAGTCTAAAAAGACCATCCTACCCTTATTGGGTTCTGCTATGTCTAAAATGCTCCTGAAACTCAATCATAACATAGGGGTACCTATTATAAATTTTTTCGACCCATCCCGGATCAACGGTGCAATCGAAAAGTTCATCCAAGTCACCTAACTCCAAATATGCTAACATCTCATTAACGGGGACCCACATGTGTGTGCAGTACGCATCGTCCATAAAATATATTGATCCGTCGATGTAACACTCTATCGACATATGATAATAAACCATCGCTTTTCATTTATACGCGACATATAATAACTCAAAATCTAGTAACTTATCACACACAAGTAAATAATAATAATAATAATAATAATAATAATAAATATTAATTTTTTATCTTGCTAATTAATATTTACTGAAACCCAATTTAATTTCTCCCAATTAATTATAAGCACAAAAAATTATATAATCATAAAAATATGGGGTTTTACAGATACCTTTTCAAAATCACTTGTCTATAACCAAACATTATGTTTTGCTAATTAATATAAAGGATTATTTCCATGGACGTGATTGTCATCATAGAAGTAAAATTCGCTCCCAAGTACTCCTCATTCCCATAATGATGTTCGGGTATCTAGATCTAGGATTCGCAATAAAGAACACGTTAGTCAGCACAAATATAAACCCACTTCCATTCATAAGTATGCCAATATGATAGGTTGGCCTGTTGAGCGATCTCATATTAGTCGTTATGATGTTTTTATCAACCTGCCACCCACACTAAGAATAATTGTAATCTCGGATGACCTACGCAATTTAATTTAGAGGGAATTTGATGTCTAACTTCAAATAAATCGCATACATATGCCAAAGGACTTGGCTAGGAAATATTTCGACAATGGATCAACCTCACCATTTATTGTGGAGATAAAGATAAAAGATCCTACTAGGAAGTTATCAGTCCCCAAAATTAATACTTATGATAAAATTATTAATCACGTCCATCAAATTCGTCACTATAAGCAATCTGTGTCCATTTGCCATCATAATAACACCCTAATATGTCGTGCTTTCCATTAACATTTGGCGAAATCGACCTTAAGCGGTTTAACAATTTAAACCCTTGGTTTATATCTACCATTGTTAAGTTGGTCAAGCATCTCACAACTCGATTTATTATCATCAACATGGCAGTGAAGGAGGTGGAATTACTAATCACCCTTTATAGTAAGGAAGGGGAGCCCTAGAATAAGCATACATAAAGGTATCGGGAGTTTTTCATAGAGATTGACAACTGCAATGAGCAACGGTCATCTCTTCAGTAAAGATCAGTGATTAGTCTCGAATATTGCATATACTACCCCTTATAATTATGCATTATAGCATTATCATTCCCGTTTCCCCCTATAATTATGCTATCATATTTAATAACATATAGATTTTTAATGTGTATATATATCTTATGCAAGGTTTATTTGGTCTTTTATAGGTGTTGTGAATGCGTTACAGGAGGATAGGACGTGTTTTGAGAAAATTATGTTACAAGATGTAACTTTAAGGCATTTTTTTACCTTTAGACTTTGGATTCTGAGCAGCAAAATTCTATGGTTGCCTAATTCTTTGAGCCTAGCTTTGCATGGCCATCGTTGACTTGTCAATTTGATTCTTTGTTCCTGTGCACTTCCTCATTCTTTTAAGCAAGTTTGAGGGGTGTCTATAGAATTTTACTACCATTTAAGCAAGGTTGTTCGATAGGGTCGAGCCGAGCAATCAGTATTACCATTTAAATTTATCCAAAATGTTTTTAAACTATTTATATCTTCGGACCCAATCGATTGGGTGGAGTTTATCAATCGACTATGTTGGATTTATTATTTTTCCCTCTTTATTTTTTCTTTAGTTTCCATTTTAAAAATTAAATTACTAAAAATATAAAGGTAGTTTTTAGTTTTACTTATAACTCATTCTATTTGTAACCTAAATACATGTAAGCATAACTCTTTTCTCTCCTAGAATTTAATACCTATTTTCACTATCTCCCTTCATTACTCCATTGTAAGAGGTACTTGTTGTTTTGAAAGTACTACTTTATTTGTATTTAATACATGGTGTTCATTTATTGAACTAGTTATCTTTAATATCTTGTGGTTATTTAGTTCTATTTCCTTTAACTTTTAATTATTTGATCAATTTATGTAAGTAATCATTTTTGGTTTAGGAGTATAAATCCACCATTGATGCTTGAACAAAATTATTAGGTTTTTTGTTTAATTCAAATTATTGGGTGTATATGTTGATGTTGGATTATTATAGTGTATTAACTTCCCTTAGCATGTACGGGTAGTATATGGGCTTCTTATTGAATTAACATATTTTTTAATTGTTTGTTGAAATCCTTATTTTTCATTATCAGGTTGACACATTTCATGTTTGATTGTTGGTATTAATGAATTATTCTCAATTAATTGTGATTTAATTATAAAATCTAATCTTTTGTATAAATCCAAGGCGAGGGAATGTTGATGGGCCTCTTTTACTTTCAAGTTGAATCAACTCATTAGTTGAAACTCGCTTAACTCAATTTATCACAGGTTAATTATATATCATATCCTAGTTATAATATCGTTCTTTAACTCATTGTGTTATACGTAGTCATATTTTATTATTTTATCTTTACTTCTTAACACTTTTCTAAATTAATCTTAGCATTACTATACATAAATTCAAATTGAATTTGACTCATGTCTTACTGGATTTTTACTACTCTCGAGATTAGTTTGAACTTGAGTTAAACACTTTTTTATGCGAGTCTAATTTTGTGTCCCATTGCTGGGCTTTTTAGTAACATTAATATTATTTTAGTTAATTGTTAACTTGCACCTTGCATTTAATATCTAGAGCTAGAGTTGTTTTGAAGGTTTATGTAATGCCCTAAACCATAATTAGGTTTTTAGTTATATGAATAAGTATTAGTTATGATTATCTATATGGTTAAATGTATTATAAATTATGTTGGATGCATTATAGTGTTTATAAAAGTAAATCGGGGTGTTGGTGCGAAATTTGTGAGGTTCAGTCGCAAACTGTTTAAGTTTTGAGATTTTGGGAAAATTATTTTTTCTTTTTTAATCTCAATTGAGGCATAATACATTTATGATTTTGAGAAATCATAGAATATGAAAGTTGTATATATTTAAGTTATCTACGTGCGGCCAAATTGGAGGCCGAAATAGTGTGTTACGATGGATTTATGGAAAGGGGATGAATGTACTATAAGTTGCAATGTTTTGATTGGATATTTCTTTCACTCAATCATATGCCACCATGCTAAATATGACCACATGACTATATTTTTTGTCTAGTTAGAAAGAAGATCTTTACATTCTTCTTCATTACATAGCATAAGGTTTTGAAGAAATAAGCTTGAGGAGAGAGAAAGGAGGAGCTAATGAAGGACTTCTTAGAAAAATTATCACAAATTAAGGAGTTCTTATAAGGTAATTATATTTTTGTTAAAGTTGGTCACATGAATAAGTTTTACAATTTTTATATTATTATTATTTATGATTTAAAAAATATTTAAATAAGACCCATCATGCCTAAAGAGAGATAGATAGATAGATAGATAGAGATAGATAGATAGATAGAGAGAGAGAGAGAGAAGAAGAAGAAGAAGAAAGGTTTAACACCATTATTGAGAAATTGTGCTAGTAGGGTAAAAGTGAACCTTGAAAACCTAGACTTTAATCTTCATCTTGAGAGAGTTTTTGAGCTATGAGATTTATTATGTGTATATTTGTTTATATGCATTAGAAAGTTATTTCCATGGATTAAAACCAAAAGTAGAAAGTAAGTATGATTAAGCATGTTATGTTATGTTCTAATGTTTTATTTTTGACATTATTGTGTTCAAAGTAGCATAACTCTCTTGATACATATTGAAATCGATTCATTCCAGTGGCAAATTTTCAATAACATATGTGAGTATCACGTATCCTAAGATAAGAGAAAATACATTTTAATTTGGTCTGGATAATGATTTCAAGTTAGAACTTTGTTGTTATTTTTCTATAAAAACGACTTGAAAAATATCATAGTAAAATGGGCATAACTCTTTCTAGAAAATTCAGAATTTTATTTTGAAAATTGTGTAAGAAATTTAATATATATAGTGTTACAGAAATATAAAGTATAACTTGTAGTTCTTTTTCATTTTTTTTCAAATTGACCAACTAATGTGACATGTGACATGTGACTAGATTTAATGTTATTTTGTGTATTCACATACTAATGATGTTAAATTGATAGGTGAGGAAACGAATAGTAATACTATAATAAAGAAGTAGATTTAATAGTGATCTACTTACTTTGAGGTGAGTGACCTTCCCTATGAATTGTGGATTCTTATACTTTTATATAGAAGTGTATAGTTAAATCCTTATGTTGAGATGATCGTGTAAATATGTCATGTTTATAGTCCACATGCATATGGTTAAAAATGTTAAGTAAAGTTATCTAATTATATGGACTCTGGCAGGTCCTACAAGATGTGGTGATCTCGTTTTGATAATCAAATTTGAATTAAAGTTTTGTGTACTTGGGCAAAAAAGGGATGTGGTGGTCCCTACGAACTATGGTGGATTAATTGGACTGTGGTGGGTTAGGCATACGAGAGCACAATATTCCTACTTGTGTTATATGAATTAAATTGTTAATTAAATTTTGTTATATGTGTGGTGTGTGTGTAAGGTAATTCATCAAGCTTCTGTAGCTTACACTCCTATAATATTTCGATTCAAGTATGCCTGTTGTTTGGAGTTCACTATCGAGTTTGGACATTAAAACGATAGAATGAATGATATATAGTAGGGTTGAATATCAACAAACTTTTTTGTAAATGTTAAACTAAGAAACGTGTTTATGTAAAGTTATTTTGTACCTCGTAAGTGATATGTAAAGGTAGTTATGGTCTTGTTTTGTACTTAGTAAGTTTTATGTTAAAGTAGTTATGTTTTCATATAAACATGTAAGGACATTGTCCATCATAATTTAGCATGTCGTATACCGATACAAGTAATCGAAGGATTGAAAAGATTGCATCTACAAAAGACGAATCCGAATTACAAGAAGACTTCAACATTTAAGCTCAACAAGGCTGAATTTGGTAAAATGTGTTTAAGTTTCATTTACATTTTACACTAAAAGTGTTCGGATATTTTTGTGAAAGATAAAATATTTTTCTATTTATGAAAAATGGTTTTTGGAAATTTTTAATAAATGTTTTTTTATTTTCAAAAACATTTTATCATAAAAGTTTTGGATAAACCTTTTCTGATCTCGTGAATAGTTTTAAGTTTTGAGGTTTCTAAGATATTTAAAAGACTGAAGCTTTATGAGTTACGTGTATGATGTCGTTCGAATGACATCGTACCTAGTTCAAACGAGATCGTGTCGTTCGAACGAGGGGTGTTTTTATCTGACACGTCACCGCCTTGATTTTTAATATAAATTGAGTGTCAGACTACTGAATTTCATGTGGAAAAAAATTAGTTTTCTCAGAATACGTTTTTATACTATTCTCCAACCATTTTAGGGTTCATAACTTTTGTTTTATAATTCACAATCTCAATAGCTTTTGTGTGAGTTGTTTTTGTGAAAACCAAAGCATTTGCTATTATTCATACTTTATGGGGAGATGTCTACAACCGAGAGCTGCATGCTATTGTGGAGGGAGTCTCTGCGGAGTTTTTAAGACTGCGTGTATGGGCCGCGTGTCCTTGTGGTATAGCTGCGTGTGAACCATTACCGATTTCTAGTCGTTGCTTTGAAGGTTTGAAGAAGACACCGTGCGTTACACTTGTGGGCAATTATTAGGTTGTATGTAAGTCAATGGTCTTTTAAACTTGTCAAGGTTCTAGAAATAAAAAGGTTTTTCCCTGATGGGATTTTTCCTGAACTTTGTGTCGCATACTTTATTTATGATGGTTTGACACTTGCACGCACGTTGCTATTTCAGTTTAAGGGCTAAGTTGATTTAATTCATACATTAACATTAATTAAATAAATTTGTAATTGAAATTTGCGCATCTATTTTCGAATCTTTATCACACGCAGTTGTTTCAAATTGGTATCAGAGCAGGTTATGCTAATTTATCCCGTATTCCTATTTTTCGCAAAAATTGCGTGATATTGATTTTTTGAAAAAAAAATGAATTTTTGAAGTTTGTCACAATGTTTCCAAACGAAAACTTATATAGTCGGTTGCCAATTTTTGACGGTCTAATTATGCTTACTGAAAATCTCAAATGAAATCCTATTTTAAAAGAAATCGATGAAAGAGTTTGGGTCATTTGTGAAAGAGGTTGTAATCCTCCCACTATCACCGCAAATAACGTCACGAATTTAAAACTCATGTCAAACTGGACTGAGGATGAGATTAGGTGGAGTACTTACAATTCACGTGGGCTTAGTGCAATTTTCGAACACGTCACCCCTGATGAGTTCCAACGTATTATGGCGTACACCACGTCTAAAGAAGCGTGGGATGTTTTGCAACTCACCCACGAAGGCACTAACGCGGTCAAAGAGTCTAAAATTCAAAATTTGACCACTCAATTTGAGACCATCACCATGCTAGAGATTGAGTGTTTTGATGACTTTTATGCACGTTTGTCCGACATTGTCAGCACTAGTTTTAATCTATGTCAGTCGATTCCTGATGTACGAGTGCTTAAAATATTTTAAGATCGCTGTTAAAACGTTTTATCCCTAAATTGATTGTTTTGAATACCTTAGGAAATTTTAATTGTCTAAAATTAGAAGAGTTAGTAGGAGACCTACAAACGTACGAAATTGATATGTTTTTCGACACTGTCAAACCTAAGGATAGAGGGATAACGCTTAAAGCCCAGTCTAAGAAAAAGAAAGTGAGTTTTTAAGAGTTCGAGCCTAAGTTTGACATGGCCCTGCTTGTAAAGAATTTAAAAAAAATTCTCCAGTTTTCGTAACAAAATTCTTCCAATAAAATATTTTCGGAGAAAAACAAAAGGAAAGACAAGGCCAAAGAAAGCGGTGAGAAAGAGAAAGAAGGTGAATAAAAGTTTGAAAGTTTAAAATGTTTTGAGTGTGAGAGGAGAGGGCACAAGTCATTTGAGTGTCCCACTAGACTTAGTAGAGAGGGAAAGAAAGTTATCATGCCAGCCACCCTTAGTGATAGTGATGGAGAAGTGGGAAATGAGGACGATGAGTTCGGTAAATGTTTAGGACATGGGATGTGTGTAGATTTTCGAGTTGTGTGAGCAAACCCACTTTATTCCATGATGATGTGGACATTTGTGCACGTGATACCCCCGAGGAGGATTTGAGTGTTTCTTGCAAGTCTGAGAGTGAGTGCGCTAGTGATGATGAGAATGAACTCCGAATTGCATTTCGAGAGTTGTACACCGAGACCTTAAAGACTAAAAAATTGAATAACAAGTTGGGTCTCAAGGTGAAAGATTTGGAGAGAGAGATTGAGAGCTTGAAGGAGTTTGAGGAAAAAGCAAGTCAACTCAATAAAGTGAAGGTTTCTTTGAGTGAGCAGTTGATTACATTGAATACGGAAAATAGTGAGCTTATAGCCCACGTGTCACAATTAGAGATAGATCTTAAGCACGCCCTGGAGGCTAAAGTCACTTTGGAGAGCGCATCTAATAAAGTGGTAAAGATGGTTCTCAATCCTATTTTGGGTAGTGGTGAGAGTTTGAGAATAAGTCATGACGGTGCGTTCACTTTTTTTGTTGCTGTAATACCCCGTATTTTTGTGATATTTATTTATGGGATTAATTGAATTAAATGGGTATTAATTGAGAATTAATCCGGATAAAATAATAACGAGATGTGAGTTGGTATTTGATTATAATGGGTATTATTTGATTATAATGAATATTGAATATATTGAATTTGTCGTGAAATTGAAATACGACAATTTGAAAATTTTGTTAGGACGCGTGTGACAGTCGCGTCAGGAATATAATTATTTTAATTAAAAAGTGGATTTTATTTTTATCAACCGTATGGTCATTTTGAGTGCGCCAACGCGTCCGAAAGGGTCGAAATAGTCAAAAAACACTAGCCGGGGGTTTAATTTGGGTCCCGGGGCATTTTTAGGCCATATCGGCAACTTAAAAGGGTATTTTGGTAATTTTGGAATTTTAGGAATTTTGACCAACGAATTTTGGGAGTTTAAAATAGGGAATTTAATGACCCACTAACCCATTACCAGCAATTAACTGATTAGAGGGCTACGGGGGTTTCATGAGAAGTTAGGAGAAGTTCCCAAAGAGAGAACCCTAATCCCATCTTCAACCTTCAACCTTGGGAGAAAAGGATAGAGAGCAACCTACATCCAAGATTCAACACCAATTTCAGAGAAAGATCAGAGGCAAGTGGTTTAATTATGTTATTTGCAACGAATGTTTCTTCCATGCTTAGAAATTTATGAAAATTGCATTGTTTTGGGAGATTGATAAAAACCCATTGAATTGGAATTAGAAATTCACATTTTGATAAGGAGATTGCATGTAGAATTTTGTTTGGGTGATTATTCTGATAGAAATACATCTTTTATATCACAAAAACGGATTTAATTATGTCTATTTATGACTTTAAATTTCTAGGGTTCATGTTCATGAGATTTGGGGAAAATTGGGGAGATTTGATGATTAGATGTGGTTTAGGATGATTTGACCCCATATAAATGTTATAATATGAATTAAGTATGTTTAGGAATGATTAGAGACCTTGAAATACTGTTGGAATGATGTTTAGATGAGATTAGAGGTGAAGAAAATGGGAAAAAACGTAATAGGAGAATTCTGGGCTTGAACTGTCACCTCGTTAGAAGGCCTGCCCAGGTCGTTCGAACGAGCTCGTTCGAACGAGCTTCTAACAAGCTGACATTTTGACTTCTAACAAGTGGGATGTTCATTCGATGACTTTCGTTCGAACGAGATCTCGTTAGATGCCCACTTCGTTCGAACGAACTCTCATTCGAACGACCTCGTTTGAACGAGACTTCTAACGAGTTGACAGATTGGCCTTTTTGGCCTGATTTAATTTCTAATGTCCCGTAACCTGGTTCAATTGCAGAGATAACATTCCCTTGATGAGTAATTGATATATTTGGGATATTTGGGATGTATTGAGGATTAAAACATAGAAGTGTGATTTGAACCAAATGAAAATTGTGGATTAGGACGTGAGTGACTAATTACGATGTGAGAATAATTGACGATTTAAATGTTGGTATTAACCGGGGATATGTGAATTGCGTAACATTATAAGTTGGTATAAGAATGAGAAGTATACCACTAATAAACTATGGTAATTACTAAGATGTGTGCATGCTTAGTATATGTATATGATTTTATGTGTATGACATACCTACCATACTTGCTATCACGGGAGGTTTGCTTTCGCTTAGGGCCATCTAATCCTTGTGTGCCTACGGGGGCATTTAGATTGGTACCTCGAGGACATAGGTTAGAGAAGGACTTATTGGGAAGTTAATAAGTCTGCTGATCGTGGGAGCGTATGTATGTGCGTGACCCAGGTGATGTGACTGTGTTCGCCTCCATTTTTTGTGATTGTTGTTATCTGAGAACGATTCCTGAGAGATTCAAAATGCGTGATCCTTACGTACGTGATGTACCGGGATGGATAGCAGAGTATGTGTGCACCGCAGCTTAGTCTCGGGGTGCATGTATTGTATATTTATGACGTGAATAATATACGCTTAAATAATGAGAACTTTCATGTTGGTATTGTGAGTATAATTATGGTAACGCTTTGAGAAATAAAAAGGGATAACCTGTAGTAAATTGTATTGCTAATAATTGAGAATCCGAGTTTAAGTAAAGCCCTCTAGTTAATTGATAACGTTAGAATGTATACTTGGAATCGAGTAGAAAGGGGTAGAACTTATGACGGTTTAGTTAGATATAAATGTCACTTAGATGGGTACGGTACGTTAGGAGTGCACAATTAGTCGAGAGGTGAGTATTTCATGTGAGTGAACGTCCTAACATGTATTTTGCATTCATTGTTTTAATGTTATTAAAGCACTTGTTGTTTTTAAAATACTCTCCACTTTCGGGCCCTGACCCGTTTGCTTTCAAATCTATTTTTGTAAAAACCTTTTAGGTGCCCAGCCATAAGGACACCATACATATTATTTCCATTCAGATGGCGAGCTGTAGCTGTTGTGGAAGTTACAGGGCCTTGCTAGTAGACGCTTCCTTTGGTTTTGACTCCATATTCAGTTCCATCACTTGTAGGGCATGTCGCCCATTTCTTTTAGAGACATTTCATTTTTTCAGTTATTCAGACTTTTGGCATGTAATTAATTCAGGATACACTGTTTTATTATTTCAGTCGTGGGATTGTTGTGAGGAGTTTTTCCTCTGGACTTACTAATAATTGTTGGTTACTTTATTGAGACTTTATGGTGTATGGTTATGTTATTCTTTCATTATTCTTTCAATGCATGTTAATCAGACTTATTTTAAAATTTGACATCTCACTTTTCAAATACTCGGTGGTTAGTAATTATTAAAAATGTTTTCGACAGTGATGCTATTAACTGAACTAACTTGACATTTTGTATTAATTTAATAAAGGAGTAGCTACCCGGTATTTAATTAGTCGGGGTATCACAGGTGGTTTCAGAGCATCAGGTTCTAGTGTCCTTTAGGATCTGTACGGCTTATTATGTTTTCGCTGAGCTTTCTTTGATGTAGAGCCCTATATGTTAGGACTGTTGTATTCCTTTATGTATGCTTCATTTTTCAGCTATTTTAAGTTTATAACTACGAACTTATAGACTTTACTCTTATTTCAGATGCCTCCACGACGTGCACCACGGGTTCCTAGGAATGCACAGCCGGAGCCCCAGCCAGCTGCAGTATAGGGCACCATGAATGGCGCTGAGGTTGCAGCCATTGTTGCCCAAGTGGTAGACGCCGCTCTTGCCGTTGTATAGCAGGCACCACCTCAGGCGCCAGTAGCCGCGCCAGTTCAGGCACATGCATTCCCGTCTGCTTGGGAACGTGTATGAGATGTTTTCAGAAAACGCACCCGTCGGAGTTCGCAGGTAGCTCCGATGTTGTGGTTTAAAGTCAGTGGAGGAAAGACATTCAGAGGCACTTAAGGATGTATGAGTGCACCGATGTTCAGAAGCAGGTACTAGCTACTTTCAAGCTAGTGGGATCTGCACTGCAGTGGTGGGAGTCTATTACCACCGTCGAGGAGAGAGATACTCTCATGATACAGGAGTTTTGGGTGCGGTTCGACCGCAAGTATTTTTCGTCAGCTGTTCACACGGAAATGAGGAGGAAGTTGATGAATCTCAAACAGGAGGGAAGGACTGTGGCCGAGTATGAGGCCGAATTCACAAATTTACTGAATATTGTTCCGGATGAGATACCGACAGAAGAGAAGAAGATTCAGAAGTTTACCGATGGATTGACATGGAGGATCCGTCAGCATTTGTTGGGGAACCTCTCGTTGGCCACTTATTCTGACGTGGTTAACGCTGCACTGTTACACTGCCAGGATCACCGCTTTCACATGGCTGAGAGTAAGAGATCAGGAGAGTCCAGCCATCAGGGCAGGACTGGAGGAAATGGCGCCAGTGGGGCACAATCTACTCAGGGGAAGAGGCAGGGTGACCAGGGTTCCCAGCAGGGGGATCATAAGAGGTTCAGATCGGGGAATTTCAGGCACGGACAGGGAGGTTTCAGGCAGGGCCATCAGGGTCCGAATGGCCATCTGGGCCAGCAGGGGCACAATGGTCAACAGCAGTTTCAGCAGAGCTAGCAGGGCCAGGGGAGGAATGGTAACGACCACCAGGCCGAGGGCAGGAGGGACAGAGAGGGGGGAACTTCCCGGGGAAGTGTTACGTTTATGGAAAGACTGGCCATAAACGCAAGGATTGTCCTGATAGAGGCAGGGCCCCGCAGCAGCAGCAGGGTGCTCAATAGGAGCCGTAGAGGCCTATGTTTCCCGCTGCCCTCCCAGCACCACCACAGATGGCAGCATTACCACCCATTCCAGCGATCCCAGTTCAGCAGGGGCAGCTTTAGTATGGGAGAGTATATCAGCTTCAGCAGGCCGCAGCCCCACAGAACCCGCCAGCTATTGAGGGTATGTTCTCTATTCAGGGGACTATGGGGCGTATTTTATTTGACACGGGGGCTACACATTGATTCATTGCCATGATATTTGCACGCACCATTGGGTTATTAGACATCGCCGAGAGTACGATTACTTGTGTAGATTCACCGTTGAGTAGGGGTTCCATTATTTCCCTTATATGTAGGGGCGTGGGTATAGAGATCGGGAGGTTTACTTTAACCGCTGATATGTTAGTATTAGAGATGACCGAGTATGATGTCATTATTGGTATGGATTGGCTAGTTGCGTATCGAGCCATGATTGACTGTTTTAGTAGGAGTATTATCTTTGCCATTCCCGGGAAGGAGATGTTTTTAGTGGCGATGCCTCGTCCTGAGGGAGGATCGTCCACTCACTTGTACTATATAGAAGAGGAGACCTCTAAGGAAGTGGTGATACCACTTGATTCGATTCCGATTGTTCGAGAGTTTGCCGATGTATTTCAGGATATACCTAGATTACCTTCGAGTAGAGAGATAGATTTTGTGATCGACTTGACGTCGGGCACTCGGCCTATTGCCCGCGCACCTTATCGTATGGCTCCAGCTGAGATGAGAGAGTTATTGAGGAGTTGTTGGGTCAGGGGTTTATTCGGAGGAGTACTTCGCCGTGGGGTTCCTCTGTGTTATTCGTTAAGAAGAGGGATGGATCGTTGAGGTTGTGTGTAGATTATCGGGAGTTGAATAAGGTCACGATACGGAATAAGTATCCGTTGCCCCGAATCGATGACTTATTCGACCAGCTGAGGGGAGCCTCTTTCTTCTCAAAGATTGATTTGCGATCGGGATACCATCAGTTGAGTATCAAAGAAGAGGATGTCTCGAAGACTGCATTCTTAATGAGATATGGTTCCTACGAGTTTCGGGTTATGCCTTTTGGCTTGACCAACGCTCCAGCTGTGTTTATGGACTTAATGAATAGGGTGTTCAGAGAGTTCTTAAACCAGTTCGTCATTGTCTTTATTGATGATATTCTGGTTTACTCCCAGACAGAGGAGGAGCACGCCGAGCATTTGAGGCAGGTTTTGCAGACGCTACGCCAGAATGAGCTGTATGCAAAATATGAGAAGTGCGAGTTTTGGCTGAAGGAGGTTCAGTTTTTAGGGCATATTATTTTCGACCGGGGGATATCTGTTGATCCGGGGAAGGTATCCGCGGTGAGGGAGTGGGGACAACCCATGACACCGACTGAGATCCGTAGTTTCTTGGGCCTAGCAGGATACTATAGGAGGTTCATTCGGGGTTTCTCCAAGATAGCGGGTCCTTTGACACATCTGACTCGTAAGGGTGTGCCGTTCATTTGGAATGATGCCTGTCAGTTGGCATTCGATGAGTTGAAGGACAAGTTGACCTTAACACCTGTGTTAGCATTGCCGAGACCGGGAGTTGAGTATCTAGTTTACACCGATGCGTCATTACAAGGACTTGGAGGTGTATTGCAGCAGGAGAGTCAGGCCATAGCTTATGCCTCCCGTAAGCTTAAGCCTCACGAGAAGAATTACCCCACTCATGACTTGGAGTTAGCGGCAGTCGTATTTGCCCTTCGGATTTGGAGACATTACCTTTTGGGGGAGAAGTTTCGATTGTTCATGGACCACAAGTCCCTACAGTACCTATTCACGCAGAAGGAGTTAAATATGCGGTAACGGAGGTGGCTTGAGTTCGTGAAGGACTATTAGTTTGATATCCAATATCACCCAGGGAAGGCTAACGTGGTAGCAGACGCGTTGAGCCGTAGGACAGTAGATGAGGTGGCAGGGGTGTGGAAGGCAAAGTGGAAAGAGTTGGGACACTAGGATGCAGTGGCCCGATTGTTCATGTCTGTGATGACTGTTACACCGCAGATTGTCGCGAAGGTGGTAAGGGCACATGCAAATGACTCGTTCTGTCAGGAGCAGATAGTTCGATTACTAGCAGAGGGAGCCGAGTCCTAAACTGTTAGTTTAGACGGGGGATTATGCTTCAATGGGAGACTGGTAGTTCCGAAAGGGGAGGAATTGAGACACGAGGTGATGGCAGAGTCGCACGGCTCACGGTACATCCCGGTGGGGACAAAATGTACCAAGACATGAGACGACAGTATTTGTGGAGCGGGATGAAGAAGGATATTGCCGTGTTTATTTATAAATGCGCCACTTGTCAGCTGGTAAAAGTGGATCATCAGAGACCGGCAGGACTTCTACAGCCATTAGAGGTCCCGATGTGGATGTGGGAGAGCATATGCATGGACTTTATCACGGGGTTGCCTACGTCACAGAGAGGTCACGACTCCATTTGGGTAATTATGGACAGGTTGACCAAAGTTGCTCATTTTCTACCCGTAAGGACAGACTACACTACGGGACAGTATGCCCAGCTCTTTATTGCAGAAATAGTGAGACTTCACGGTGTGCCCATAAATATCGTGTCTGATAGAGACAAGATATTCGTTTCACCATTTTGGGAGAGTTTTCAGGAGGCCATGGGCACGGAATTGCGGTTGAGTACGGCTTATCATCCGCAGACCGATGGGAAAACCGAGCGTACAAATCAGATGTTGGAGGACATGTTGCGTATGTGCATCATTGATTTTGGGGGTGGATGGGAGCAGTATCTTCCACTGGTGGAGTTTGCTTACAACAACTCCTACCAGTTTACCATTGGCATGGCTCCATTTGAGGTGTTGTACGGTAGACCTTGTCGTTCCCCAGCATGTTGGTTAGAGGTAGGGGACAACAAACTACTTGGACCGAAAGTGATTCAGGATACTTCGGCGAGGATAGAATTGATACGGAGTCGCATTCGGGTAGCTCAGGATCGGCAGAAGAGCTACGCTGATGCGAAGAGATTATTCAGGGAGTTCCAAGTGGGGGACCAAGTTTTACTCAGAGTATCTCCTATGAAGGGGATTATGCGATTTGGGAAGAAGGGGAAGTTGGCACCGAGATATGTGGGGCCATTTCCTATCATCGAGCGGATTGGGTCTGTTGCATATAGACTTGGGTTACCAGAGCATTTACACAAGATTCATGATGTGTTTCATATTTCCTCGCTAAGGAAATATCTTAGAGACGATTTGGCTCATTCTCACATTGCTTTGGAGGACATCGATCTCCAGCCTGATAGCTCCTACGAGGAGGGGCCGATTGCTATTTTAGATCGAAATGAGCGAAAACTGCGGTCAAAGATAGTTCCGTTAGTGCGTGTTCAGTGGAGACATCATAATGTCGAGGAGTCCACATGGGAGCGCGAGGATGAGATGCGCGAACGTTATCCAGAGTTATTTTTACCGGGTACTTTCTAGTTCCTAATTTCGGGACGGAATTCTGTTATTAGGGGGGACGTATGTAATACCCCGTATTTTTGTGATATTTATTTATGGGATTAATTGAATTAAATGGGTATTAATTGAGAATTAATCCGGATAAAATACTAACGAGATGTGAGTTGGTATTTGATTATAATGGGTATTATTTGATTATAATGAATATTGAATATATTGAATTTGTCGTGAAATTGAAATACGGCAATTTGGAAATTTTGTTAGGACGCGTGTGAAAGTCGCGTTAGGAATATAATTATTTTAATCAAAAAGTGGATTTAATTTTTATCAATCGTATGGTCCTTTTTAGTGCGCCAACGCGTCCGGAAGGGTCGAAATAGTCAGAAAACACTAGCCGGGAGTTTAATTTGGGTCCCGGGGCATTTTTAGGCCATACCGGCAACTTAAAAGGGTATTTTGGTAATTTTAGGAATTTTTACCAACGAATTTTGGGAGTTTAAAATAGGGAATTTAATGACCCACTAACCCATTACCAACAATTAACTGATTAGAGGGCTACGGGGGTTTCATGAGAAGTTAGGAGAAGTTCCCAAAGAGAGAACCCTAACCCCATCTTCAACCTTCAACCTTGGGAGAAAAGGAGAGAGAGCAACCTACATCCAAGATTCAACACCGAATTCAGAGAAAGATCAGAGGCAAGTGGTTTAATTACGTTATTTGCAACGAATGTTTCTTCCATGCTTAGAAATTTATAAAAATTGCATTGTTTTGGGAGATTGATAAAAACCCATTGAATTGGAATTAGAAATTCACATTTTGATAAGGAGATTGCATGTAGAATTGTGTTTGGGTGATTATTCTGATAGAAATACATCTTTTATATCACAAAAACGGATTTAATTATGTCTATTTATGACTTTAAATTTCTAGGGTTTATGTTCATGAGATTTGGGGAAAATTGGGGAGATTTGATGATTAGATGTGGTTTAGGATGATTTGACCCCATATAAATGTTATAATACGAATTAAGTATGTTTAGGAATGATTAGAGACCTTGAAATACTGTTGGAATGATGTTTAGATGAGATTAGAGGTGAAGAAAATGGGGAAAAACGTAATAGGAGAATTCTGGGCTTGAACTGTCACCTCGTTAGAAGGCCTGCCCAGGTCGTTCGAACGAGCTCGTTCGAACGAGCTTCTAACGAGCTGATAGTTTGACTTCTAACGAGTGGGATGTTCATTCGATGACTTTCATTCGAACGAGATCTCGTTAGATGCCCACTTCGTTCGAACGAGACTTCTAACGAGTTGACAGATTGGCCTTTTTGGCCTGATTTAATTTCTAATGTCCCGTAACCTGGTTCAATTGCAGAGATAACATTCCCTTGATGACTAATTGATATATTTGGGATATTTGGGATGTATTGAGGATTAAAACATAGAAGTGTGATTTGAACCAAATGAAAATTGTGGATTAGGACGTGAGTGACTAATTACGATGTGAGAATAATTGACGATTTAAATGTTGGTATTAACCGAGGATATGTGAATTACGTAAAATTATAAGTTGGTATAAGAATGAGAAGTATACCACTAATAAACTATGGTAATTACTAAGATGTGTGCACGCTTAGTATATGTATATGATTTTATGTGTATGACATACCTACCATACTTGCTATCACGGGAGGTTTGCGTTCGCTTAGGGCCATCTAATCCTTGTGTGCCTACGGGGGGATTTAGATTGGTACCTCGAGGACATAGGTTAGAGAAGGACTTATTGGGAAGTTAATAAGTCTGCTGATCGTGGGAGCGTATGTATGTGCGTGAACCAGGTGATGTGACTGTGTTCGCCTCCATTGTTTGTGATTGTTGTTATCTGAGAACGATTCCTGAGAGATTCGGAATGCGTGATCCTTATGTACGTGATGTACCGGGATGGATAGCAGAGTATGTGTGCACCGCAGCTTAGTCTCGGGGTGCATGTATTGTATATTTATGACGTGAATAATATATGCTTAAATAATGAGAACTTTCATGTTGGTATTGTGAGTATAATTATGGTAACGCTTTGAGAAATAAAAAGGGATAACCTGTAGTAAATTGTATTGCTAATAATTGAGAATCTGAGTTTAAGTAAAGCCCTTTATTTAATTGATAACGTTAGAATGTATACTGGGAATCGAGTAGAAAGGGGTAGAACTTATGACGGTTTAGTTAGATATAAATGTCACTTAGATGGGTACGGTACGCTAGGAGTGCACAATTAGTCGAGAGGTGAGTATTTCATGTGAGTGCACGTCCTAACATGTATTTTACATTCATTATTTTAATGTTATTGAAGCACTTGCTGTTTTTAAAATACTCTCCACTTTCGGGCACTGACCCGTTTGCTTTCAAATCTATTTTTGTAAAAACCTTTAGGTGCCCAGCCACAAGGACACCATGCATAGTATTTCCATTCAGGTGACGAGCTGTAGCTGTTGTGGAAGTTACAGGGCCTTGCTAGTAGACGCTTCCTTTGGTTTTGACTCCATATTCAGTTCCATCACTTGTAGGGCATGTCGCCCATTTCTTTTAGAGACATTTCATTTTTTCAGTTATTCAGACTTTTGGCATGTAATTAATTCAGGATACACTGTTTTATTATTTCAGTCGTGGGAATGTTGTGAGGAGTTTTTCCTCTGGACTTACTATTAATTGTTGGTTACTTTATTGAGACTTTATGGTGTATGGTTATGCTATTCTTTCATTATTCTTTCAATGCATGTTAATCAGACTTATTTTAAAATTTGACATCTCACTTTTCAAATACTAGGTGGTTAGTAATTATTAAAAATGTTTTCGACAGTGATGCTATTAACTGAACCAACTTGAAATTTTGTATTAATTTAATAAAGGAGTAGCTACCCGGTATTTAATTAGTCGGGGTGTCACAGTTGCACCCAAGCCGATTCCTAGTTTAGAGTTAGATTCACATGAATCTCGACTCGACCCGCCTAGGCAATCCTTACCTGTTAAGAGAGCGCGTAGGAGACATTCTGAGAGAGGTGTACCTAGGTCTGTTTATATTTGCTCTCATTCAAAAGGAGAGGACACCTTAGGGAATTTTGTTTTAAGTTGGGTAACGTGTCACGCTTTGCCTCTATACATGTTCGCACACATGCACCCAACCATGATACTTTGTTTGCACATAATGATAGAGAATTTGCACATATTCGAGAGCAAGTAAAGTTTTTCGTTAAGACTTCACACGATTTGATGGAGTTGTTTCACAATGTGTCACCGCCTTTGAAAAACTCCACCACACCTACCGGTTGAGGTCTAGACATGTTTTCTAGCATAGGTTGATTTGTATGATGTTATCTTATGACTTTTACTAGTATGTACCATTTGTTTTATACTTTGTTAGCGTTTTTGTTTGCTTTTCTTATTTTTGGTATTGTTTTAGCACTGTTTTAGATCTGTTTGCCCATTCCAGGAACTGTTTTTTCGAAATTTTCTCACTGGATAAAACTGCATGATATTGTGAATGTGGGAAAATTTTCTTTTCTCGTTCTAACGAGAACCAATCTCGCGCGACGCATTCTCACGAGATCCTCTGTCGTTCAAATGACAAGGAATCTCGTTCGAATGACCCCTGGAATTAATTTTTTATTTGCATTCCTCTGTTTCATTTTTTTTACTTATTTGGTACTACTGGGTTGTTTTTTAACAGTGTTTGAAAAAATACAAAAATATTTTCATTTTTAAGAAAAAATTAAAAAATTCAAAAAGAGTTTTTGTATTTTGTTTGCACCTTATATGAATTGACATTTAGGATGATCAAATCATAACTTCATGCCCCACGTGACTATTATATAGTGTTTTTGAGACAATATATTGTGTCATTCATGTGCTTTACAAAGTTTGGAGTCTTTGAGATGACATAGTGTTTTCTTGTCCTTTATTGCACACATGCACGGTTTTGTTTGATTTTTGTGCTTATCTATTGTATATTGGTCGAGTGTTTTCATATCAATTATTTCTATACAATCAACCAAATGCGATAAAACTTGACAAAAAGTAGTGCATGTTATAAACCGTTTGTGAGTTTGTATGATTTATTTTGGAAAAACGGAAAAGGGTTGCGAAAGGTATTTTATTTTTTCCTTTGCGATAAAGACACCGTTTAAATGGACCTAAAAAAGTGAGGAATTGAAAATTATCCGAGGTCCAATGAGGTTTAAAAGAGCTCAAAAAAATCGAAAGACAATAAGAAGATATATATATATATATATATATATATATATAATGGGCCAATAGTTTTTAGTTTCATCACCTTACAGAAAAATAAAAGCATTATCTTTTAATGAGGGAGTTTGGATGGAATTTTCAACGGTTTGCACATCCTTGAAAGTCATGAAACAATATTACAAAGTTTTGGATGTTATTAGTGTGGAAATCATTTATACTTTGATTTGTTGATATGATTAAGACGATGTCATTTAAATTCAACAATTTACACCAAAGGACTATTTTGATGTTAATTCGCTAGGAGTACACTTATGCATCTTACACACATGTCATGATTGAGTTGATTTTTCTATCGAATTTGTTCACACCCATTCATTCTATATCCAAGATTTGGTTGTATTAGTGTAAATTCACGGTGTGTGATTTTTCTAACATCATTTTTTGCATTTTTGTATGAAAAATCTGACAAATCAAATATAGTTTGTTTGCGTTGGTTTACTTTGACACCCCGAATTGATTTATGTGATTTATTCTTTTCCTTGTCTATTTCGGACAAATAAAAAGGGGGAGAACAAATTATGATTTTATGGGGGAGTTTATGTATGGGGGAGAATTGGTTATGCTTTCATGTTTATGCTTTATATCATTTCAAACTCGATATTTCACGAGGTTTTTGCTTTGTCTCATGTGTGTAGGTACAATTGACGATTTTTATATTGCACACCCTGATGAGAAAGGCTTGGAGTTTTGAAGAATCGATTGTTGAAGGATTGTTTGCAAAATTTGAAGACTTGTCAGTTTATGTTTCCACGTTTGAGTTTATGGGAGGGTAGATTTGTATATGTCATTTGAGATTGATTATTCAAATATTTTTATTTTGTACCGGCATAGACATAGGGGGAGATTTGTAAGGACATTGTCCGTCACAATTTAGTATGTCGTATACCGCTACAAATCGTCGAAGGATTGATAAGATTACATCTGCCAAAGACGAATCCGAATTACAAGAAGACTTCAATATTCAAGACCAACAATGATGAATTTGGTAAAATTTGTTTAATTTTCATTTACATTTTACATTAAAAGTGTTGGGATATTTTGTGAAAGATAAATTATTTTTCTATTTAGGAAAAATGGTTTTTGGAATTTTTTAATAAATGTTTTTTTTTTCAAAAATATTTTATCATAAAAGTTTTGGATAAACCTTTTCTAATCTCGTGAACAATTTAAATTTTTGGAGGTTTCCAAGATATTTATAAGACTGAAGCTTTCTGAGTTATGTGTATGATGTCGTTCGAATGACATCGTACCTGGTTCAAACAAGAGCGTGTCTCGCTCAAACGACATCATGTCGTTCGAATGAGAGGTGTTTTTATCTCACACGTCACTGCCCTAATTTTTAATATAAATTGAATGTTAGACTACTGAATTTCGTGTGGAGAAAAACTGATTTTCACAGAATACATTTTTATACTATTCTCCAACCATTTGAGGGTTCATAACTTTCGTTTTATAATTAACAATCCCAATAACTTTTGTGTGAGTTTTTTTTGTGGAACCAAAAGCATAATTTTCTATTGTTCATACGTTGTGGAGAGATCTCTATAACCGAGAGCTGCGTGATATTATGGAGGGAGTCTCTGCGGAGTTTTTAAGATTGCGTGTCTGGGCTGCATGTCCTTGTGGTATAGATGTATGTGAACCATTGCTGATTTTTAGCCGTTGCTTTGAAGGTTTGATGAAGACACCGTGTGTTACACTTGTGGGTGATTATCAGGTAGTCAATGGTCTTGTAAACTTGTCAAAGTTCTAGAAATAAAAAGGTTTTTCCCTGAGGGGATTTTTCTTCAACTTTGTGTCGCATATTTTATTTATGATGGTTTGACACTTGCACGCACTTTGCTATTTGAGTTTAAGGGTTGAATTGATTTAATTCACAAATTGACACTAATTAAATAAGTTTGAGATTGAAATTTTCTCATATATTCGGATCTTTATCACACGCAGGTGTTTATCTTTAGAGAATAAAAATCGTAGTGTTATTTTCTAAGAGATTAGAATTAAATTATTGTAGAAGGAAATTTATATGAATTATAAGGATGATTTTGACTTAATTAAGGTTGGTTGTTACAATTTAGTATCAAAGTATGGTCATTATGTTCCGGACATGGTGTAAGGTTCTCTATTGGTAGTGAACAATAGAGAGTGGGTTGTTATGAGTCACGATTTTGACTAAAAATATTAATGTTAAAACTTGTGCTATTGCATTTTTGTTTAACTTATTTATGTTGTAGTAAGTGATGGATCCATGTAAATAGCATGATAAAACATATAGTGAGGCATCCCATGTTCCTAATTATCAGGAAGGACAGAGACCTATTGAAGTGGAGGAACCATATGTGCAATGACAACCTATAGAAAATGTGGGAAGAATACTACGTGCAGTGGAACAACTAGTTGAATAAGATAAAGCTGGAGCATATAGTGGAGAAGGGGATAAATTACATCAGAGATTGATGAAGTTAAATCCTCCAGCATTTACTAGGACTACTAATCCGTTAGTGGAATAAGGGTGGACTAGAAAGATGAAAATAATATTTAATGGGATGGAAGTGCGAGATGACCTAAAGGTTTTATTGGTAACCTTTAGGTTAGAAGAGGATGCAAAGTTATGATGGTATGCTACATATGATTACTTATTATAATCAGGGTACAGGTTCCAATAATTCCCCCAAATTAATTGGGAGAAGCTTGTAAATATAGTCTATGAAAAGTATGTTCCAAGGCTGTATAAGCAGGAGAAAGAAAAAGAACATATCATGATAAAATAGGGGAATAGAACTGTGATAGAGTACGAAACTTTTCATATCTTTAGATTTTCACCTGATTTAGTGAGGACAAACGAAAGTAAATATACCTGATTTCAACCTGGATTGGATGTAAATGTGAAAACCATGGTTGCTAATAAGAAGATCATGGATTATCTGGACTTGATGGATATAACTATGGTGTCAGAAAAGTCAATGAAATAAATGCAAGACAAACATTCAAACAATGCAGACGTGATGGTAGAAAATCACATGGGTGAGAGACGGTAACCTCAATACAAAATATAGCATGAGGTGAATCTAGAGGTTAAGGATTTAAAAATACTAGAGGTGCACATGAAACATTTTAGGGACCAAGGCTCATTTTTTTCTTATAGATGTGGTGGTGAAAGGGCATATGTCTCAGGATTGCACAACAGTTGAGACAACACCTTTATGTTTCCATTGTCATCAAACAGGGCACATGCAGAAGAATTTCCCGATAATGGGAGCTACAACATCAGTTGGGAGTGTAAGGGTAAGAGGTAGGAGTTCTACACCGAATGTAAGGAGTTATATCTCAATGCTAAAGTCAAGACAGAGTTTTTGTACTCACGCGATAAGATGCACAATCTACACCTAATGTGGTGACAACTACACTTCGCATTTATGAAAAAGATGTTTATGTGGAGATAGATCTTGGATCCACACATTCTTTCGTGTATTTACATTTTTTGCTGCATCTTAATAAACCATTATCATTATTAGATTATAGTTTATCTATTGTTACTCCAGTAGGGGAACTGATTTTAATTGATAGGGTGTGTAGGGAGTGCATAGTACGAGTAGGTGAAAAGGAATTTTTCGTTATCTTATTAAATTTTGACATGCGTGACTTTGACGTGATACTGGTTATGGATTGGTTAGCCTCCTATCATGTCTTTATAGCCTACTTTATAAAGGAGGCAATGTTTTAGCTATCAGGTGAACCTAAGTTTAAATTTATGGGGGACCTAAATGTTTCTCCAACATGTTTAATTTCTTATATAAAATCATATAAACTGTGAAGGAAAGGATGTCAGGGTTATCTTGCTCATATTATGGACACACGATAAGAGTTGGAAAAATTGTCAAATATACTAGTGATTAATGAGTTTTCTTATGTTTTTCCAGTGGAACTTTTAGGATTAACACCGGATCATGAGGTAGAATATATGATTGAATTGGTACCAGGCACCACACTGAAAGTTATTGCACCATATCGTGTGGCACCTACAAAATTAAAAGAGCTAAAAATGCAGTTATAAAATTTATTAGATCGTGGTTTTGTACGGCCTAATGTATTACTGTGGAGATCCCTAATATTATTTGTGAAGAAAAAAGATGGAATCATGAGACCGTGCATTTCTTATCGTCAGTTAAACATGGTGACGATACATAATAAATACCCACTACTCCATATTGATGATTTATTTGAACAATTTTAAGGAGCCACAGTATTTTCCAAGATTGATCTCAGATCCGATTGAAAGTAAGAGACTGTGACATGTTTAGAAACTACTTGTCCTTCCAAGTATGGTCATTATGAATTTCTTATCATGCCATTTGGGTTAATAAATGCACCAACTGTATTCATGGACTTGATGAACTGAGTATATCACCCATGCGTGGATTCTTTTGTTATTATCTTTATTGATGATATTTTAATATATTGTCATAGTATAAAGGAACATGAACACCATGATCATATTATTTTATAGACCACGCGAGAGAAGAAGTTATTTCCTAAATTTACTAAATGTGAATTTTGGCTAGACATGGTAGTATTTTTGGGGCATATTATTTTTGCTAATGGCATTTATGTCGATCCCAAAAGGTGGAAGCAATAATGAATTGGTAAAGGCCAACTAATGTGATAGAGGTACATAGTTTTTTTGGGATTGGCTGGATATTACAGATGATTTATACCGAGATTTTCTTCTATTGCACTGTCATTGACTTAGCTTACCAGAAAGAAGAACATGTTTGTGTGCAATAATGATTGTGAGAAAATCTTTGAAAATTTACAGGGTAAGTTTATATCAGCTTCAGTATTGACTATTCCAAGGTACTGAAGGTTTAGTTATTTATAGCGATGCCTCATATCAAGGACTTGGTTGTGTGTTAATACAATATGGAAATGTAATCGCTTGTGATTCAAGATAATTAAAGATACATGAACACAACTTCCCTACACATGATCTTGAGCTACCTGTATTAGTTTTTACCCTGAAGATTTGGAGGCATTACTTATATGGTGTTAGTGTGAAATTTTCATTGACCATCAAAGTTTAAAATAATTATTTACTCAAAAAAACTTGAAATTAAGGCGAAGGAGATGGGTAGAACTTATAAAAGATTAAGACTGAATAATACATCACAACACGGATAAGGTTAATATTATCACACATGCTTGGAGTAAAAAGTTTATAGGTAAAGTATCTTGTATTTATTGCATTCTAGTTGACCTGATATGAGAGTTAGCAATGATGGGGGTGGAATTAAATTTAAATGATTCTCGTGGAATAGTAGCACATTTAAATGTTAGACTTATGTTGATAGACTAGATAGGACAATCAGAGGGAGAAGATATAAAATTGGATAAAGTTAGAGATAATATACAAAAGGGTAAAAGTAAATGAATTTTCTATTCATGATGATGACATCGTTATGTATGATAACCATTTGTGTGTACCTAATCTGCCTAATTTAAGAAGAACAATTTTAGAGGAATCTCCTTCTTCTTTATATTCTATGAATCCAAGTAGCATGAAATTTTATAGAGATTTAACATAATGTTATTGTTGGTCAGGGATGAAACATGACATTACAGATTTTGTTGCTAGATGTCTAGTTTGTTAACAAGTGAAGACGGGGAATCATAAGCCTAGTGGTTTGCTATAGTCCTTACTTATTCATGAGTAAAAATGGGAACATGTTACCAGAAATTTGTTATAGGTTTACTAAAATGATCATGAGGGTTTGACTCTATTTGGGTTGTAGTTGATAGATTAACTAAGTCTGTACATATTCTTGTTGTTAGAACTACATACTCCACGAATAGATATGCCAATATATATTTGGAAGAGATAATTAAATTGTACGATGCACCTGTTTCTATTATTCCTCACCGACATCCTAAGTTTACTTCTCACTTTTGGCCTAGTTTGCAACACGTTTTGGGGAGTAAATTGAAATTTAGTATAACTTTTCATCCTTAAATCGATGGGAAGTACAAAAGAACAATCCAGATACTGGAAGACATATTACAAAGTTGTGTACTAGAATTCAAAGGCACTTGCGATGAGCACTTGTCACTAATAGAATTTGCCTATAATAATAGTTATCATTCCAGTATTGGTATTGATCCTTAGGAGTCTTTATATGGGAAAAAGTGCATAACTGTAATTGGAACTCCTTATATTTTTGGATAATTATGAATTTAATTATTTTGGGTATTTTAAATTACACGTTTGCAGAATTTAATTAAAATGAAATATTACGTAGTTTTTTTTATAAATATTAATTAGGTGAGATTAAGTTTAATATTTATGTGGTAAATTTAACATGTGATAATTATTTTATGTCGTAGTGAGTATTAATGAAAAGACTATGCCATATCTCAATCGGGGGTCATGTGTTGGCTATATTAAGGTCGAGATAAGAAGTTTATGTAGAGTGATCGGGTGGCAATTTCGAAATCACGGATGTTTTCAAATGGGCTCTTACGGGGGAGTTTTAGATTATATCGAGCTCTTACGGGGGTATATGGATCAAGTGGGCTTGTCCCATTAGTCTAATTTTAGGATTAAAGAGTTTATAACCTAAGATTAGAAGTGTTGGCAACCATTATCAACCCTAGGAGAGAAAGAAAATTAGGCAAAGGTTAGGAGAAAGCTAGAAAGGCCAAACTGAGAGAGAGTTCAAGGGAGATTCGATCATTCTACCATAGATTCGTCATCAACAACGGATTTTCAGACTCTACGAATCATTTAATGCAAGTAATTTACTTTCACTAATCGCATATGTAGGGATTTACGATTCATAACATAGTAGGTGTAGAACTAAATGCTTTTTTTAGGAGGGTTCTCACATAAAAAGGGGGGTTTTTGCGTGAAATTAGTATCATGGCTAGTTTAGATTATTAATTGTAACCTCCCGACCCAAATTTATGGGTTACCCAAAGTCAACTATGTCCGGACCGAGCATTAGGTGTGAAGTGCAATGAACAACCTATATAATATTGCTACTCCAGTTTTATTTTTAATAAATGTTTCACTTTCTTAGCAAGTGATTCTGATTTCAAATCAAACTATGTGAGGAACCCATGGGGAGAACCGCGGAGTCTAAGCATTCAAAGCTACTAACGTAATATAAAATAGAGTACTTACCTATATAACGCTCTCAAAATACGAAACTGCACCCAACCTGCTATAACAAAACGAGGGAGTGAGCCTAATGCTCAGTGCGAAATAAACAAAATACTATATTGAATCAAATGGTAGAAAGAAGACTTTAACACGTTATGCCTACGTGCACATGAAACTACCTCGTATACATATATAAACATACATCTACATATACTTAATACATGCAACAGTTTTACTTCCGAAACCTTATTTATCTAGATTAGTTCACCTTAATCTTGTAAAAAGACTTCCTTTTCCCAATTTTTGACATTTATTACTTCATTTAACACACACACTGTTAAATATTTAAAGCAACTCCACTTGGTTTGATTGAAAGCCATTTCTTTATCAAAATTACACTTTTATTTGAACCATTCCACATTAGTATTTTCATTGAAATTCACCATTTCAACGTATGCGAGCACCGTGTTAAAAAATACTCATTTAGCATTTGAAAAATCTTTCACAACATACCTTTGTGTTAATTTTGGGTTACACCTCTTAGGTTTCTTGACCACCCATTTACTCACTTACTTTATCCTTTTCTTTACCTTATGGACATTAATCAATTTCACATTTACTTGTCCATCTTACCTTTACCAAAATATTTATTAATTCATTTAAGTTAGGTTGTCTTAACACTTTCACCACACAACCTATTTATTGACATGTTCCTTATTCCTTAATCTTTTTCTTGGAATTTTCCAATAATCGTGTACTTTAATGGGTTCCACATCGCCGGAGACTCCACCATACACTCTGGCCAATGATTTTGGGTCCTTCACCCTAGTGCTCCGGGCTCTCTGATTGAGGGCGAAAGGTAGCACGTTTCAAGACGCCAATAGTTATTTTCGATTCACCACCTCAATACAAAAAAAAACTAAACTATGACTACACTCTTTTAAGGGAGTATTGAGGCCAGTTCGGGTATCAAAAATTGACTGATACGAGTTGCTAGAATTTAATTGGTTTAATACTTCTAAAATAAAAGTGTAAAAGGTATTGCTAACAAAAAGGAAAAGATAAAGAAAAGAAAAGATAATATAGGCATGGGTGTATTTAAAGTAAATTAATGAAGAGAATAAAAACTATAGGTTGTGTCTATATCCCTCACCTAGAGTTAATTAGTATAAATGGTTGCATGGGTTGACGAGTCTATCAAGATTGCATCTCGTTTCGATAGTTAATTAAATCAAGAGTTGTCACACCTTTAAATTCTCATAAAAGTCTAATAAGATTTTGGCGTCAACAAATACGCTGAAAATTACACATGCAAGGTCGTAAAGACGGGGCATACATGATATACCCCGTTAAATCTCCTAGGCATAATAACTAGGACAATCCAATCGAGACAAGAACAAGATAACTCCATCACCAAATCAAAGCAACCAAATCAAACCTAGGTGAGTTCAATCCAACCAACCTAATTAAACTACCTAGAAAGTATGGTAAAAGCAGGTATTGAAAGAAAGTAGTAAATAAAGCAATAAATCTACATTACAAAGCACGAAAATAAAGAAAGAAATACAAACAATGGAATTTTAAATTGATAGAGAAGATGATGAATAGTGTTTTACGTAACCTCGACGGGCAAACCCCTCTATACGAGAAAACCCTCGGAGGGAGAAAATGGCACACCCATGAAATTCTCCCAAAGATAAAACCTAACATAAATAATCTATTATTACAAGATATGACTAAAAATGAGATCTCTCACTATTTATACTAAGTTACATTAAGAGATAAAAGAAAAAGGAAAAAGAAAAGAAAAAAGGAAATTGCCGGGTAAATGCTACTACCGATCAACCGCAGCTATGGGGCTGGTCGATCGATCCCTTAGGTAAAAACACACTATCTTTGGCCAAAGGCAAAATTTGTTTCATCGGTTGACCGATACTCTGTTTTCCAGCGTAGTTTGGTCGACAATATCTTCTTCGTTCGAGCTCTAAATAACGTGTTGTTTACAGCCACACGATACTAACTCAATAAACTATGCATCCGTGGAAATTCCATAAGCCGGAGATGAAATGTGAAATGCCTAAAATTCCCTTGAAGTAGCATTCGACGATAAAACTTCTCCGAAATGCAATCGAACCTCAGTTTTAGCGTTCCAATACCTACAAAAGCACAATTAACCCCTGCAAAACAAGTATATGTCCAAAGTCGAGGTTGTATGGTTAACGAGCATAAATATAGGCATTAAGGGCCGTAAAAGTTCTAGTACGCATAAAGATAAAGGGCGCAAATATGTAATATTCATCACGTATCACACCCCCTAACTTAGGCATTGCTAGTCTCTGGTGATGAAACAAACAAAACCATACTACAGAAGGCAACACAAAACGTAAATATGCATCGAAATTATAAATGCCACTTTCGTAGGAAACACAATTGCATTTAGCATATGCAATAAGCCGTTAAACCCCTAGGTTACCCTAGTGGATGAGTGTCATCTCGTGAGGGTTTTTAGGGATGAAACTCACAAACATTATATGGGTTCCTTAAAATATGCCCAAGCCAACATGAGACAAGCCCAACAATACGAAAAAGATTTCATACACATTATTAGCATAGTGAATAAATTCATACAAAAGTCTGTATTATTAACATTATAGAATGAACTTTGTAGAATTGAAATCTTAAAATGTGGGAGGGGAGCGGGCACATACAAAGTATGATTTGGTAAAAAGATAAATAAATCGGATAATAAACATTAAAGCGTGCATATGTCAATCCTCACCGGGCATTACACTCAACAAATGAAATCACTGTGAAAGGGAGGTAATATAGGGGACATGCAGTCATTAAGAGTAAATATAAATGGACACTAGGCCGCGCACATGTCACTAATGAAAAACATTATATATATAATAAAGACTATAATCTCAATTAAATATATCTCTCAATAAAGGAGGCGAAATGCATTTTCACAGATTATCAAAACTATTATGACTTTCAAATAAAATTTACCCTAGGATCACTTAGGACTTTATAGGATTGTAATGTAGGTTTGGGGTTAAGGGTACGAAACGAAAGGATGTATGTATGGATTCAAAGTGTTCGAAGATGAAAACTCGGGATAATGGAAAATTGCGGGCAATTCCATAATTTGGAAAATAACTTCCATAGAAAGCACTGAATATAACAATGGAGAGAGTAAATAAAGCTTATTGAACACTATACACAACATATACAACTTTCTCTTTCTTTTGCTTTCTTCTTTTTCTCACTTTTTCTTTTGTTTTCTACTTTCTCATTTTTCTCTCTTTTTCACTTATTTCTTTTCTTTACTTTTCACACTCTCACATGCTTAAATTGCAACCACATAACGGGAACATCATTCAATCCCATGTAACATTCCAAACAAAGGTATGGAAGGCAAGATATATAGTTTATAACTCCAATGTGGAGTTGGTTATGGGATTTTGGGTAATGAAACGAAAGGTTAATATTTAGGCTGAAAGGGGTTGACAAGGGAAAACATTAAAGGTGAGGTCAAGTTCAAAATGGGTGATATAACAAAGAGAACCTACGATCATTTCCTAAAGTTTACAAAATTCTTGAGTCAAAACAACTTTGAAAATCATGCTTAAGTAACACATTTCAAGATATAAACTCAATTAATGAACGTTCAAATGAAAGAATAGTGAGATTACCAATGACTGTAACGTTTTCAACGAGGAAAGAGAAGTCTATAACACTCACAAACGAAGAAAATCCCAAAGCTCACTCAATGTAAGTATATACAATGCAACAAAAGATTACTGAGTTATAAAAATCTTAAACCAAATAAATAAAGTAAGAAAAGTGCATGTGCTAATGGGATTAAAGTTTAATTCATGAAGTTATTCATAATATCAATAATTGAGGAATAAAGTCTAATAACTTCTAAAATCGAGAACATGCATCATTGAATTGTCTATCGGATCGGGAAATTATAAAAATTTATCATCTGAAACAAAGGCAAAATGCCAAACAAAGGAGAAAAAAGAAAGAAAAGATTTTTGAAATTTTCAATTTTTTACAAGAAAATCATGCTTGGGAATAACATATAATCAAATCAAAGAAACTACTAATGAATGGATATAATATCCCACAACCCCTAACTTAAAGCCTGACATTGTCCTCAATGTAAATTAAGAACCAATTTAAAGAGAGGAAAAGAGCGATATTACTCAAAATGAATCGATCTCGGGAAAGTACAAGTCCAATGATTCTACAAAACATGTTAGTACCAAGGCATAACAAAAAGAAGGATTAAAATTTAACTAATTACACTAGACAATAAGTAAGAACAAAGAAAAATAAAACAAAACTAACTATTTACAACCTACAATTTTAACTTCTAACTAACTACACACTAGAAGTTAAAATTTTTGAGGGTCCACCCAAAATATGATTTGGCTTTGAAAGATCCACGACGGGACCTCCCTCAAAAGCATGCCTCCCGAAAAATAAGAATTCCGTTTAAACAACGGAATGAATGTGTAAGGCGGAAGAAATGAACCATTCCTAATTAAAAAATTTGGACGAAGGATGGGGGATTTGGATAAGACGGGTGACAAATACATAAAGGGACCAAAAAAATTGAATTTTCTCCCAAATATTTTGCAATTGGAATGGGAGGTGGCGCACATGGAGGCAAAGATGCCATCATGGAAGACAACACGAGCAAGTACTCCTCATCGGTGAAAATGTTTAACATTTTAAGGTTTTGAGCCGATACATTGGGTACTAGAATCGGTGTGACAGTATAGAATAAAGATGGGGAGGAAAGAAATTTAATTTCCATAGATGAGTTATCATCGCTCAAAGATTTAATTTCGAAGGAGAAGGGATCATTTTCAATGAAACTTTGTTCTTTGGGGGCCAAAGAAGAAACCATTTCATTGCAAATGGATCCTCACTTTCATTCTCTACTATACTATGGGCCAAGTCAAGAATGGTTTGTTACAAAGTAGGCACAAAGTCCTCATTTGGTTCAAAACATTATTCAAAAGTCTCGAAACAAAAATCATCGTCGGATTCAAATAATAAATCCAATTCTAGCTCCAAACCAAGATTTTCTTCCCGATAACGGTTTTCAAATTTCTTATCTTTAAGTATGCGCAAACCCTCACCAAATGTCATAGTTTGAGGCGCGGATTTTTTTAAATGAGAAGCTTGGAAACTATCCTCGTAACTACTATCAAAATCATTATCATAAGAATTTTGAAAGGTATAGCTTTTAGTTTCAACATTCTTATACTAAGGATTTTGTGGCCCAACATTGGAATGATCATTCCCAAAATTTCCATAACACATAATTTGACTTTCGTAATACTCACCCAAAGTCATTTTTGAATGTGCAATTTTTTGGGCCTCTAAGTATTCATCAAAAGTCATCGGGGTAGGGGGATTTTGAGAATTATCACTTCGATTACCGAAAGGATTGGAATAAGACTTGTTTACCCCAAAGAAGTCTCGAGATAGCGAATTCCACAAAGATATGCGCGGCCGAAAAATCCAAGCGTTTCTTAGTGCTCAAATGTAGAAGTCCGGCAAAAAATGTTAACAAAACATACAAATAGAAAGAAAAATAGTAGAAAATATTAAGTCAATAAAATTCTAGAAAAACTAGTTCGCAGCAACGACTCCATTTTCATTGAGGGCGAAAGGTAGCGTGTGTCAAGATGCCAATCGTTGTTTTTCGATTCACCATCTCAATAAAAAAAACCTAAACTATGACTACACTCTTTTAAGGGAGTATAGCGGCCAGTCCGGGTATCGAAAATCCACAGAGACGAATTTCTAGAATTTAATTGGCTTAATACTTCTAAAATAAAAGTGTAAAAGTATTGGTAATAAAAAGGAAAAGATAAAGAAAAGAAAAGATAATCTAGGCATGGGTGTATTTAACTAAATTAATAAAGGGAATAAAAACTATAGGTTGCATCAGATATCCCTCAACTAGCGTTAATTAGTATAAATGGTCTTGTTTTTCACTCTGTTTGGTCCAACATGGGGATAAAAAGTTGAATACGGAATCGAGAATATCTTCTTCGTCTGGACTCCAAATGACGTGCCGTTTGTGGCCACGCGATGCCAACTCAACACAATAAGCATCTGTAAAATTCCATGGGCCGGAGATGAAATGTGAAATGTTTAAAATTCCCTTGAAGTAGCGTCTAATAACAAAACTTTTCCGAAATGCAACCGAACCTCACTTTTAGCATTCAAATACCTACAAAAGCACAATTAACCCCTGCAAAACATGTATATACCCAAATCCAAGATTGTCTAGTTAACGAGCATAAATACGGGCATTAAGGTCCACAAAAGTGCTAGAATGCATAAAGATAAAGGGAGCAAATATGCAATATTTATGACGTATCACTCTCCTTAATTTTCTCAATGTCATCCGAGTTTCTTTTTAATGTGTTTTAACATTTTGCAAATATCTACATTATTCCACTTTTCCTTTTACCCGGTCGAAACCAAAATTCGAGGTTTAACCCTAACTTGTTTTACACTTTAAAATTATCATTTCATGTCCTTTACACTTTAACTTTGAATTTATTCCAAAAATCATGTTCATTTGGACTATCATGTGTAACACCCTTTTCAACATTTTTATTTCATAAAAATGTTCGATTTTAAGTAAAATTACCTATTTGTTTTCAAACTTATCATTTTCCTCCATTTTACTAGTGTTGTTTTCCTAAAACACCTTTAAGTTACTCACACTAACTTCCTAAGTCCTTTTAACACATATTTTAACATTTGGAGTATAATTGTTCTCAAGTTGGAAACCTCTTTATTCTTTTATTTCCTTATCAAATTCATAAGTGTTAATCTTCTAAATATTATTAGCCTACACACACCAACTTTTCGATGTTTATCCATTAACACTTATCTAACACCTTTACTAACCATATTTCTAAATTAGACATTTCTTTCCTTTCTTTATTCAAAAAATCAAATTCCCCTTAACGACTACTTTTATAAGAAAAATACCATTTCATTTTTTATTAATACATGTAGTGTTCCAACCTAATATTCATCACACCTTTAACCCCCTTTTCACATAATTTGAAGATTAGAATTTCTACTTTTCTTATTTCTTGTTAAACCCAACAAAACCACTTTTAAACTTATTCACATATTTATTATCAAAATACCACAAGTTTATATGCATGAGAAGATGGATTTCAAATCCTAAAATCATATTAAATGGTTTAAACATACATTTCATTCTAGAAATTCACAATACTTGCAAAATGAAGCTTTTCAATACATAAAAGACATTTTAATTTCTTTAAACTTAACAAATGTCCATTTTCCTTATAATCTCTATTTTTGCAAGAGACTTTATTCCAGAAATATTTTTTTTTATATAAAATACCAATTTCAATACTTCAAAATGTAACACTACGTAGATTATTAAACCAATATTAATTTAAATTTATTTTGAGTTCGAAAAAATAAAATTTTTGGATTTAATTATTTTTAGATATTTAAATTATTGGAATTTATTTATGGAAAGTGGGATTTTAATCGGAATTGAGAAGTTATTTTTGTAAAAAATCTTAATATGAATTAAGACACAAAAACCTTGTTAGCTTAGGGCAGAGATTTGGTTTTGTTAATTTGAGGATAGGTTTGCAGGTAAAAATCATAGTTGCGCTATTTAAATGAAAAAGGGACTTGTGCAAACACATGAAATTATGTAGATATGATCAAATTAAATTATTATATGCTTCATAAATTTGCATGATTTTGAAATTATAATTTTAGAATCAAATAAATTTTGTTAATTACGACGATGGATTGAACGAATTTAATTAAAGTAAAATGTGACCGCATGAGAAATTTATATAATTATTGATAAATTGAATTGTGCAAATTATTATTTTGATTATAATTATCATCATGGGGTCGACAGAATTTTGGATAGTGTGATCTCACCTAAATTTGAGGAATACATGCTAGGTATGAGACTAGTGGGTATGCCTTAGTTAGGATCAACACTTTCTAGGTATGAGATTAGTTAGTGTATATTTTTACGGATAGGATATTTTGGGGTGGGACTGATTTTTTCTGTCATTCCTGTGTTTTGGATAACCTAGACGCGAGACTAGGAGGATATAAATGTTGACAATTTATCCTCTAACATAGGGTAGGACGTGCTTGTGTTTTGGAAACTTCTAGGTATGGGACTAGGGGTAGGTTTGAGAATTGATGCTCTATAATAGGGTGGGGTTAAATTAAAATAATGAGAACTTGGGAAATTGAGAATTAATTTCTAAGATAATAAACCTACCCTGACTAGGGGTAGGTTTGAGAATTTATGCTCTACAATAAGGTGGGATTAAATTAAAATAATGAGAACTTGAGAAATTGAGAATTAATGTCTAAGATAATAAATGGGTATTAAATTGAATTGGCGTCATTAATAAGGGCAGGACTGATAGAATACGGGTGACTGGCTATTGCGACGTGTGGGTGTGGGGAATCGTAATAAATACAGCGCTGGAAGAATACATGCTGACCGACTATTATGACTTGTTATATATGGAACATCGTTAATAAGTGCATGACTGATAGAATACAGGATGGCTGGCTATAGCGAGGGAAATGTGTGTGGTGTATAACTTTAGACTGGCCCGAATACGTGCAAGACATACAGTAAGGTCGGCTGGCTATGACGGCACCGCTATAATAATAATAATAATAATAATAATAATAATAATAATAATAATAATAATAATAATAATAATAATAATAATAATAATAATAATATGAGAAATCAATTTAAATAAAGATGGTGACTTTAGAATAATTACCGGATTGTGATAACATAAGTTGGAATTAAACTTTGGGGTGACATAATTACGTGATTAGATGATAGTAGTTTATTTTATTCGTATGTCAATAATTATCTCATTTAAATATAAAATACTCTATTATGGTGTTTATTATGTGTAATGCTAATGTCTGGGTTCACGGCCCCCCCTAATTGGGGAGAGAAACTTGTATTCATGCAGTGGGCTCTGACTTTCAGGTATAGCGTTGGAGTAGCTGCATAGGAGTATTTGAGATATTTTGGAGGTGCAACTGAAGTTTATTTTAGATGCTTAGTAGTTGGATTTATTTCTCAATTTCATCGTATTTATTATGAGACTTTATTTATGGATTTGGTGGGCCAATCGATTCCACAATTGTTATGGTTTTATTCAAATATTTATAGTTGGAGTATTTATTTGAGTTTATATTTATTGGTGATTGGATTGCTTTTGGATCTTAGCATGGTGATGGATTTATTTTTGCATGAATGGTTATTATTACAATATTGTTTTAATTAGTATCTTGTAGAATGAATTTTATATGTCTCATATCTGTCACATGCTAAGGATGATTACTTATTTAGTGACGCCCGACGTAGTTTGGCGGCGGCGGATGGCCACCTCGCTTGCTAGATTACGCGGGGTGTTACATATGGTATTAGGGCATGGTCTTAGGTCTCGTAGGTTGTGAGTCTGTTTTTGATTTCGCATTGCTTATCTTTGATTCCTTTTGATAATTTTTATTTTTAGTTATTTTGAGTCTAATGTTGTTTCTGTTCCTATTACCAAAAATACAAACAAAAATGCAAACACCAAAAATCTATAATTGTTACCAAATATACATAACTGTTACCAAAAATGCAAACACCAAAAATACTAACAAAAATGCAAACATCATAAATGCAAATACCAAATTTGTGGTTCGTTTGGTTTATATACATAACTGTTACCAAAAATCTATAATTGTTACCAAAAATACGAACAAAACTAGGGTTTGTTTTTACCAGATGAGATTAGCAGCGACGTGGGATCGTTTGTGGTTGAGAGCGGTTGAGAGCAGCGGCGTGGGATCGTTTTTATCGGATGAAAGAAACTAGGGTTAGTTTCTTGCTCCAGAGGTAGTTGAGAGTGGTTGAGACGTGGTTGAGCAGCGGCATGGTTGAGAGTGGTGGAGCAGCGACGTGGTTCGCCATTTTTTCCTCTAGACGAGAATGAGAGAGTTAGGGTTAGGGGGATCACTTGAATTACAACCGGGCTTCCAAATTTGGCTCAGGCTCGGTTCGGCTCAAACTCACTTAAAGCTCGGCCCAAATTTAGAGAGCCGAATGGGTGGGCTTCGGGCTTGCTCGGTTCAATTTACAGGCCTAGTTATAATGTGTTCTCTATGCATTTATATGTTAACAATATATTTTTTTAATGTTTTGCGCTATATCTTACGATATGATGCACAATACTCAATACATTAAGTGTTCGATATGCAATATGATAAACGATTTCACAATTATGGATACCTAAAGTTTTGCGCTGATTCACATCTCTTGCTAGGGATGCAAGCACCTTTTTATTGAATGATGGAATCGTGTCACTAGATAGAATATGCATCATTATGTATTTTTTCCCCTCATGTTTAGTTTTATTTACGTTTCTTTTGTTTCTTTTTTATTTTTAAAACTGAATGAAGCTTGAGATTATCAATCCTGTGTGATTCTTAATTTCATAAGACTAGGATTTCAGTTCATTACAAATATTTCAATTTGAGTATTATGGCTTTACCAATATGGGAGAGAAGTTTTGTTGAGGATATAAATTGACATTCCTCCATCTATTGCCAATTGATTTTAAGTTAAATGCGCTTACTTGAATTTCTTTATCTAGTGAATTTGTTCTTTCTAACAGGAAGGAGGTGATGTGTTTACCTTTTAGAATCATATCCCGCCCCTCCCCCCCTCAAACGCACAAAAAAAAGAAACATTTGTGTTATGTTTCGAGTATTATTGTGTTCCGTTCACTACTATTTTTATTTTTATCTTTTGAAGGATGTGTTTGGCAATAAATCTAGCGACCCACTAATTTCATCCCATGTATTTTTATTTTTAGAGAATTAAGGTAAAGGTCATGTTCCTTCCAATATTTGAATTTTTAGGACAATACTTTTCAAGTTTATAAATCTAGTCCCTGTGGTACAATAAAATTTATTTGTGTGGTTCCTTTAGAGTTAAGAGTTCATTTTTTTGGTCCGCGCCAGCGACATCATTTTTCACCATTTTTCATGGTGTTTTTAGTACAGGGACTAAATTTATAAAATTGTTTCGAGTGTCCCATTTTTATACACTTTGAGAATTATGAGGACCTTTCCCCAAAACCCCACCCTTTTATTTTTGTATTCTAAGAATATATGTTTCAAAATCAATCAAACCAGTTGTCGTTTACTATTATTATGGAAGATATCTTATTTCCCCTTGGCTCCCATATTTTTTCTTTAAAAAACCACCTCTAAAAGATCTTTCAAATGATCCACAATTAACATTAGTGCATAATATTATCATAAACATGTTTTAAATAGAAAATCTTATTTTTTCTCTTCCCAGATAAATGATGAGTTTGCAGATGAAGGGGACTATGCAAATTATGATGGTGCAGAGTATGATTTACTGAGTGAAGATGATTAGGAAGATACATGTGAAATTGAACTGGCACATGGCTGTTTAAACAAGAACCTTCAATGGATTAAGATAAATGGATTTGCAGGAGAGGATATGGAAGTAAGCCTCATAAAATTTGTGGTTGCTAAAACCCAATGTTAGAGGACCATAACCATAAATCCAGTTAAGAAAATGGAAACAAATCAACGGTTGGGATTTATTAATCTTTTCAATAAGTTTTCGAAAGCTTGTAGAGATACCAAAGTGGTGGTGACACTGGAAAACTGAGGTTTGATAGGTGGTTTAGTTAGAACCCCCAATTTTTTCATTATTTAGATGTCGTCCCCCACTACTTTTAGTTCTTGGATTTGGGGGTTGATAAACACTTCCATACAATTTTTAAGAATTTTAGCACATCCTTTGTTCGAAAAAACTGAAAATGGACCCCAAGGTCCGAGAATTGAAATTAGCGCGGGCAAAGTCCAAATGTGTCAAAATTTTGGTGCTATTTCTTTACTGCTTTTTAGGGCCATTTAGCCTTTGGAAAAGTTTTTCTTGTTTCAACATTGCCCCCCACTATTTTAATTATAACATCCATTTCACTTTTTGCGACACCTTTTAGGAAATTTTGTGACGTCTTTATTCGCAAAATTATAACAAAAATTGAAAATGGACCCCAAGTCCAAGAATTGAAATTAGCGGGGACCAATGTCTAAATGGGTCAAAACTTTAGGGGCCAAAGGATAAATAATCTTTTTTTTTTGAAAAAACCTCTTTATTCCCTCTTGTTTTGGGGTTTGTTTCAGCCACATCTTATTTGCTGATTTCTGGGGATGAAAAGATTTGCGAAAATAGAAACGTTAGTTTTGTTGGATAAACTGCATTGATTAGGCAGTTTGGTTATTTTCTAAGATTAAACTGGCACATACATCAAATGATACATTTATCTCATGTAGTGGGTTAGAATTACATAGCATGTTGAATGGTTTAATGTGGTTGATGTAAGATTTTGTTTTCATTAATGACTGATTACTGTTTAGTCTTCATTTGTGACATACCATGGGGAGCAAAAAAAAATACATAACACACATTTGTCCACCAAACAAGTTGGGAGGTTTTGGATTGTGTGAAACCCAATTTACCCTTTTCCTTTGGGGGCTTAACCCGAGGCAAATTTCTTCACTAGGGTATTTCGGGTAATTCGTACATGTATTTGGTTGCCGTAATATCATTAGTATGTAAAGATATTAGGGGTCACTATTTCATTGTAAGCGACGTCTCATGTTGTGATCATCTTTAAAGTAGTGGAAAACTTTCGCTTGCACATTATTGTGATGGAAGTGAGCAAACCACTTACTTCTAAAGTTTTGTGTTGTTTTATATATACTTATTGGTATAATGTATCAAGATTAGTTGTAACTATTTAATGTCCAAATAATTTTTTAGATATTTTGTGGTTAATCCTCTACTAATATGTTTTGTATGGGTCCGATCCCACATCTTTTTTTTTGTTAGCAGTCCCAGTTTCCCAACCGTTATACCTATCTGGTGGATTTTGTATAATCAACTACTCCACTTTTCATGGGTTGGGAGTTTTTTCATAGTGAGCACTTTTGTAGGAAATGGGACTAACATCCAAAGTGAAAAAGCTCAAGATCGTTCACTAAAAAATATCTCAATGCAGAACTAAATGCCTCTTAGCCCATAATTTTTTAAAAATACTAGGGAAAAATGCAAAATTAACCTTGAAGTTTGGGTCCATTTTCAATTTTGGATCAAATGTTTTAAAAGTTTCAATGTTAATCCCGAGCTTTAAAATTGCTATGTGCTAACTGGGATTACAAATCGGACTTTAATTTGTTAAGCTGGCCAATAAAATAATGACACGTGGCTTAAAAAATAATCAATTGAAAAACTTCAAAAAGAACCTATTCAAAAAATAAAATAAACTAAATCTAGAAGCTCTAAGAACTAAATTAAAAAGAAAAAAAATTAAGAGACCCATTTAAATTAATAACAAAAATAATAATAAATAAAAATCTCCTCCACACATACTTCCTCCTCCACCCACCACACATCCTTCCACCTAAATCTGATGTTATACACACAAATCAACACACATGCATACTCACACTGGCACATCGCCTAAATCTGATGTTATACACACAAATCAACACACATGCATACTCACACACACACACACACACACACACACACACACACACACACATCTCTTAGAGCATGTACAGTGGTGGGACTAAAATACAACATAATTTGTATGTTTACAAGTCTTTACAAATCGAATGTACTCCACTGGTGAGGGTTAAGCAACAGAATCTGTAAGGCAATTTGTATAGGTTCTGCAAGTATACAAATCGTGGGGAGAATTTGCAAATGGTTACTACGAACTTCTGAAGTTCGTAGGATTTGGTATGAATTTTTGTTATTCGTAGTAATTCCTACGAACTTCAGAAGTTCGTAGGAACCATTTTTTATCACAGAAAATTATGTATTTGGGTTCTTACGAACAACATTTGTCCGTAACATTTCCTATGAACAAATGTTGTTCGTAAGAAAAGTTATTTTAATTCCTACGAACCAGATAAGTTCATAGGAACTGATAATCATTTTTCTCCATACTCCCCCACTGCGTAATGGTATGTTGGACGAAAGGTAAAACTCCTTTTACTGCACCAACTTTGCAAATCAAGAGCATCCACCACTGTGGATGCTCTTACTAGGGATGCAAGCATCTTTTTACTGGATGACGAAATCGTGTCACTAGATAGAATATGCGTTATAATGTAATTTTTCTGCCGCATGTTTAGCTTTATTGATGTTTCTTTTCTTTAATTTTTTTTAACACTGAATGAATCTTGTCTAACACCCCGCTTAATCAAATACCGGGTGATCAGTCCTTCATTAATTAAATCACAATATTCAGTTGGTTCAGATAATGCATCATTGATGATAAATTTATTATTAATAAAACTAATCACCTAATATTTAAAAAGGTTGATGTTAAAATTTTATCTTTTCAACTAATATAAAGCAATTTAATGGAATAATTAAACATTCACCATTCAATCCAATCTCATAAGAATGAAATAACTGATATAATAAAAGGGACTGGAGTAAACACTTCTAGCCTAAATTCAAGTACAATAGTCCAACTAAATAAATCCAATAAGTGAAAAGAGTAAATGACTAAGTTTATAATCTCTGAATATCTGAATAGAAAAAGGGCGATATACCCAACTGCTGAAATAACTCAAAAGGAAGAAATGAGATATAATGGCATCTACTACCAAGATCCTGTAACTTCCACAGCAGCTACAAATCGTCAAATGAATAGATCTCCTAAGGCCGGTGTCCCTATGGCCGGTCACTTAAAATAATTTGACAAGAAAAGATAGTTGGAGAAAACGGGTCAGAGTCCGAGTTAAAAACAATTTAAAGTCAGCAAGTGATTAAAATGATTTATTAGCACATATATTTTTCATGTTTAAATTATCGAACTCACTTGAGATGCTTACCTCTCATTAGTGTGCACGCCTAGCGAACATTCAAATCCCACTAGTTTCTATTTCCATGCTAACTAGCTCTTCTCGTCTAATCACTAATCATAACCCAATATCGTTCCCATGTATTTCCCTCGCAATATATAATACATAGAACCAATTCCTTTTTAGCATAAAAAGTCACTTTCGTATTAATGTAATTAAGGGTTCGTTAATTAACTCAATTCACATTTTATTATGAATTCTACCTACTTAACTCATACGGCATATATCATCACAAGTATATATATATATATATATATATATATATATATAAACACTCTATCTTATATATATATATACAATATTGCACCCCGAGACACAGCTACGGTGCCTGCATACTCTGCTATTATGTCCCATTGCATCGCTTAATGCATAAAGGACTAAAGGTTCAATCTCTCGCGAACCCTCAAAACAAAACCCATATATTGGAGGCGAACATAGTGCCAAGCCGATGGGCTACGCACATACCTTTGCACCCATACGACCGTCATCACTATCGTTCTCACATATAGTCCGTACCTTGGTTCTATACTCTATTGGTACAAATCAATATCCCACTCGAAGGCTCCTCAAGGCATGATTGCCCACAACGCGCAACCTCCACTCGATAGCAAGCGGCGTAGGTATGTTATACACGTAATATTTCAATCAATAAGCATACACACAGCTTAATATATATACAATAGGTTTTATATGTAGTACTATCGTCTCTACTACTCAAAATGTTTCGACCCAACCATTTATCTCTCTAACAAGTACATTCTTTTTTAAGGCAGTTATCCCATTATCTCCCTTGAGCAATCACACTCTCATCTCACTATGAACTAAGAATTTAAGTCACTCGATGTTAGAGTAGGTCAATTTCTCTCTCTTGGACTAACCTAGAAGGGTTCTAACTTGTCCGGGCCATAAATAAGTATTCTGGAATCTCGTTTGAAGTTCAGGATTCTCGTTCAAACGAGGTCGTTCGAACGAGTTTCTCACTTCGAATGAACTCAAAATCTCGTTAGAATTCTTGTTCGAACGACCTGGGCAGGTCTTCAAATGAGAATTCCGAGAACTCCCATGTTCTTCCAAAATTCATTTTTCCCAACTTTTCATCATTCAAAGTCGCCTAAAAACTCATTCCAACTCCCAATCAATAGTTCTAAATCATTACTAATCATAATAAGGTACTTTCTAACATGATTTCAGTGAGAATTCCTTACATAATCATAGGGATGTAAACTAATTCCTCAAATCTTTAAAAGTTCTTTAATAAGGGTTATTCATCTATATGCAATCTACTTTCCTGATTTATCATTTTTAGAATAGGGTTATTCATCTAAATGAAACCTACTTTCCCAATTTAAAATTAAATCCAAACTGAGTCTCAAATTCATAACATAATGGTCAATTTATCAATTTTTAGCAACATAAATTATATATGCTCTAAAAATTTAGCAAGATAACCACTTTTCTTTTTGCGATCTTCTGAATCTCTGAATGAAACTGGTATAGGAATGATCCTCTCGTCACGATCTACGCGTTGGTGTGATTTTCGGTGTGAGAGCTTAAGCTTATCCCTAGGCTCCTATGGAGTTCTTCTTCTTCCTCTTTGGATCTCTCTCTCTCTCTCTCTCTCTCTCTCTCTCTCTCTCTCTCACGTAGGTTTGGAACTAATAGATAACCTAATGCACATATTCTTTTTCCTTTTAAATTCCTATGTTCGTCCATTTAAATTTCCAAAAATATAAAAAGACCAAAATACCCCTCTGGGGTGTCGGTTTAGCCTAACTTGCCCCGGAATCCGAATAAATTACCAGAGTAGTGTTTTCTGACTAATTCGACCATTTCGGAAGGAGCACTCGAAAATGCCATACAAGCTACTTAAAAATAATTTATCCTTTTAGCCTAATAAAGTTACACTGACACGACTCACACGCGCGTCCCAACTAAGTGTATTGCAATTGCCGTATATTTCACTTCGGGCCAAAATAATAATCTCGAATTCATATATTACTTTACTCGCTAAGTAATATTCAACGTAATTATTTTTTATAAACACTAACTCTTGTCATGCTAGTAATTATAACAATTTAATCCAGATTAATTATAAATTAAATTTTCTCCATTTAAATCAATTAATCCAAATTCCATAATTAAAATAAAATATCACACAAAATCATGGGGTATTACATCTTAAGACTAGGATTTTCAGTTTCGTTGGACTAGGATTTCGATTCATTACAAATATCTCAATTTGACTTTACCTATATGGGAGAGAAGTTTTGTTGAGGATATAAATTGACAATCTTGCTTCATAGGACATCTCCCCGAGCAATTGTCAATTGATTTTAGGTTAAATTATTTTAATTTAATTGCTTTATCTGGTGAATTTGTTCCTTTCTAACTAATAGGAAGGAGGTGTTGCGTTTACCTTTAATGGTCTATTTAGTTCGGAGTAAAATATGTTTTAACACGATGAAAAGTAATATTGTGAAATACGTTTTCACCTATTTAAAGTTAATTTTTTTCTCTATTTTGTTTAAAGTTTTATAATTATAGGGTGTGCACTTATTCACACTGTCAACCCAATAAAAAAATAATTTTAAATGTGTGAAAAAACATTTCACTATTTTACTTTTCACCGTAGTTAAAAGTATTTCAATCCGAACCAAACGGACCCTAAGATGTTAATCCCCCCAACACACACACACACACGCGCGCGCGCACACACCAAGAAAGAAACATTTGTATTATGTTTTTAGTATTATTTGTTTACTACTATTTTTATTTTTATCTTTCTAAGGATGTGTTTGGCGGTATAAAAACTGTCGTACTCAGTGCACAAGGCTCCCGCTTAACTGCAGGGTTTGGGAGAGGTGAATGCCGGTTAGTCTACCTCCATATGTTTTATATATGGAGAAGCTGCTCCCGTGTCTCGAACCCGAGACCAACCGTAGCTTGGGAGGTATAGAAAACACTTTTTATTATAGAAAATGTCATATTGTCCCTTGGCTCCCTTGTATATTAATTTTTTTCTTCTAAGAATGTGTTTTTCAAAATCAATCAAACAAGTTGTCTCTTACTATTATTATAGAAAATGTTATCCCCCTACTCCCATATTTTTTTCCAGAAAAAACACCTCTAAAAGTTGTTCTTGAATGATTCAAAGTTAATATCAGCTCATATTACTATCATATATATGTTTTAAATAACTTCGGTTGTGTCGCGTTTAACTTCTTATATATTTTTTTGGACACTGTCGGTCCCCAGTCCGAATAAAGGATGAGGGTTGCACTAGATAGTTGACGACCAACGTAAAACTTTGTCATATTCTTATGAACATTATGAACATGTTTTAAATGGAAAATCTTCACTTTTGTTCCTTTAGATAAATGATGAGTTTACAGATGAAGGGTACTATGCAAATTACGATGGTGCAAATTACTATGGTGAAAAGTATGATTTACTGAGTGCATATGATTGGGAAGATACATGTAGGGATTGAGATAAATGGATTTACATTTATCAACAGTTAAGAACATGGATACATGTAGGGATTGGGATAAATGGATTTACAATTATCAACAGTTAAGAACATGGAAACATATCAATGGTTGGGATTTGTTAATCTTTTCAATAGGTTTCCAAAAAGTTGTAGAGATACCAAAGTGGTTGTGACATTAGAAACTGAACTTTGATAGGTTGTTTAGTCCTACCCTCTAAGTTTTCATTATTATGACGCAGTTCCCCACTTTTTTTAATTCTGGGATTTGGGGGTTTGTTTTCACTTTTTGTAATTTTTTTTAAGAATTTACACTTCTTATATTCAAACAATTATGAAAAAAAATGAAATTGGAACTCAAAGTCCAAGAATTGAAATTAGTGGATCGTTCAAAAAATTATGGAATTGGAACTTAAAAGATGTTTTAGAACGATCTATAATTAATATCAACTCCTATATGAATACTTCTTTTAATATGAACGATTTCCATATATGTTTCAAAAAATTAGAAAAGCGGTATGCCCAAAACAGAAAAATTAGAAAAACAGTAAAAAAAAAAATCAAACTGTTATAAACCCTAATCTGCCTCATTATGTTTTATCATGTTTATATCTGTTATGTGATATGAAAAATCCTAATAATGATTCTGGTATGAAAAACCCTCAAGCTATATTTGTATGGGAGCTAATATTAATTGTGGATCGTTTAAAAACTTATGAAAAAATTGAAATTGGAACCTATGTCCAAATGGGTCAAAACCTTCAGGGCCGAAGGCCAAATAACCTTCCCCCTCCCCCTTTTTTTGTGGCAAAATATGCCATTTCTTTGCTTCTTTTTAAGGTCATTTGACTTTTAGCTCCTAAATTTTTTTCTTGTTTAAACATTGACGCCAATTATTTATAATTGTTGGATTTTGGGCCCCATTCCTACTTTTCATGACAACTTTTTAAGAAAATTTTGCAGCGCCTTTTTTGTTCACATAAGTGTCACTAAAAGTGAAAATGAACCCCAAAGTCCAAGAATTGAAATTATTAGGGACTAATGTCCAAATGGGTCAAAACTTTAGGGGTCAAAAGCCAAAAAACCCTTATTTTTTTTAATCGCCCCCTTTATTCCTCCTTCTTTTTAGGTTTGTTTGAGGCACTTTTAAATTAGGTTGGTCGATTAATTTCTAAAATTGAACTGACATATACATCAAATGATACATTTGTCTCATGCATTATCATCTGTACCACGGGGAACAAAGCACACACACACACACACACATTTGTCCACCAAACAAGCTGGGAGGTTTTGGATTGTGTGACACTCGATATATCCTTTGCCTTTAGGGGATTAACCCGAGGTGAATTCTCGCCCTAGAGGTATATTAGGTATTTGATACATGTATTTGGTTGCCACAATATTATTAGTATATAGATATAATATGGGCCGATGTTTCATTATAAGAGACATATCATGTTGTAATCATCTTCAAAATATTGGAAAACTTTGGGTTACAGGGAATGTGGCCGTAGCTTCTTAAATGGAGCGAACCAAGTAAAATATCTAGTGTATTCTGTTTTATTTTCTTTTTTTCTTTCGAGTTTTACTAATCCTGCTGCAATTACTTTGTGTCATAATCGCTATTAGGATTTATTCCTGAATGTTAAAGTTAATAAAACAAATTACCCGTCCATCTTATTTTTTATTTATTGTAATAGTTATTGTTGTTTGTTTGTTTATGAAGATAATCTAACTACGTAAATACCAAAGGTTACCTTGGGTACTACAAGTTATCATTGTTGTCTTACAATGAAATACATTATAATAATTTAAGGGTGGTGTTCTGTGTCTTGGGTCTACCAAAGACACGAATAAATACAGATACAAAACGTTAGTTTGTACATACGATTTTGTACGAATCCTATGTAAAAATAGAATGTTCCGTTCATGCTTCAATCTTTACCTTTTTATGCTATGTGGATTTTCCTTCTCCCAAATCATCATGTTTTAAACTTGGCTCCATTGTTAGTAATTTGTGATGGGGTTGTTAGGATGGTGGGGCCAGCATTCATTAGAGAAGTTAAGAAAAAATTTCAAGATCATAATTTGAAGAGGGATGATATTTTTCTTTTCTTTCCAAACATTGTTGGAGGCTTATAGTTCTATGTGGGCTTGTTTGCACTCTCAAATATGTATATTTTTCAAATTATTCTTTCTTGGAGGCAAAAAAGGTTCTAGACCCCCTTGGACTTTGTGTAGTCTCTTATAGGGGAGGGAGTGTTTGCTGAGAGAATTGTATAAAAAAGTTGGTGATGAATTTTTTTATCTCTCTTTGGGAGGATATTTGGGTTCCTCATTATAAGGGCTTCGAAATTTTGCCTAAAAAGCCCTTTGGTTATAAAACTTAGTGCGTGATCTTTTTCCAAATGGTGATAGTTGGAACCGTGATATTATTTTATCCACTTTGCATGAGGAGGAGGCTAATTCCATCATTAGCATTTCGCTTCGCTGTATGGGATCTAATGATGATTGTTGGTGGCTTCATACATATAATGGTAAATATTTGGTTAAATCGGGGTATAAGGAAGTTTGTCAGCTAGTTGACAATCGTGAAATAATTCACCCCTCCTCTTCCTCGCGGGATTCTAAAATGTGGAAAATTATTTGTTATCATTCTCCAAAATTTTATTATTTTTGGTTGAGAGTGCACTAGTTCTCTTTCCATTAAAGAAAATTTGTTTTGTAGAAAAAATTGAAACTCACCCATTTGTCCTAGATTTCACAAATAAAATGAGATTGTTTAACATGTTTTTGTTGAAAATATTATCAAAAAGTTTGGGTTGAAACAAGTTCACTTGAAATTTCATCTATTTTTAGCGTGACTTCAATGACCTAGTGGATGTCGAATTTGGTTAACACTGCGGTGTCTCATAAGCAATCTAGTGAGGCCATATCGAGTCTTTCTTGACTGGGATGGTTTATATGGAAAGACATAAATTCTCATATTTTTTAAGGAAGTTTCTCCTCTTCCAAAGGGATGGTGGAATCTTTTCGAAATGCCAAATCAGATTTTTAGTCTTTCTATGTTTTAAAGGAGGTTACATCCGTCATTCGCATGGAGTTTCAGTGTCTTAGTTTTGGTTTCTTCCACCCCACAACACTTAAACTTAATTGTGATCATGATTTTATATTTGATTTCAAAGGGCTAATATGGCCGGTGTCATTTTTGGCCATAGTGGATCATTGGTTAATAGTTTTATAAGCCTTATTAGTTATTACAGCCAGTTCACCAGCTTGGGATGAAAAGGAAACGATTTTCATGAGATGTTCTTTTGTTAAAAACCGTATGAAGTTAGTGAGACTAGGGTCTATGAATGTCTGGAAAGGGTGAGGCATGACCCACTCCAATGGACACCGCCTTCAAGGTTCTCAAGAACTTCTGGTGCAGCTTCTGATGAAAGCTTCTCCTTTTGGTAACAATGGAGCTCAAACTGTAACTCATCCCCTGCAAGAAGATGAAACTCCTGAGAATGATGGCTGTCAGGTGATGAGTGAAAGAACAAGGCACTTAGCACTAAGAGAATGACCAGGGAGAATACTAGGTAATTTTGGTGTGATTTTGGCAGAGTAAAAGTGCAACTTGAATTCTATGTGTTTTGACCTTGCCCAGGGGTCCTATTTATACTTGGGCACTAGGGACGAGTTGACACTTTTGGGAGCCAAAATTGAGAGGGTTGGTGAGGGACAAGGTATGAAATGTATCATTTGTCCCTACCTGTGTGCAGTTGCTTGTCCCTTCTGACATGTGCCACTTGGTGCAAGCCAAAGTCAAAAAGCAAATATGTCTCCCAATGGAGACAAAATATTTGATTTGGTAAATATCCCTTGCAATGGTAACTTATGGTACAAGCATCGTAGACTTGAAAGAGGAGGCCTCGAGGACCTCCCCCTCTAAAAATATCAACCTTGAGAGGGGGGGGGGGGGGGGGTTGAGGACCCTTCTCCTCTAAAATTATTTTTATTGAGAGGGACCTTGAGGATCATCTCTTCTAAGAAAATCATTTTGTAAAAGTTCATTTCTTGTGAACAGCCCTTTGGCTACTCATGTGTGGTCTTGAGTGACTCCCGGGGTCTTCCTACTAGTATTCTCTCAATCCTAAAGTGCTAAGTGGTTGAGCTTGCTCAACATACCTTGTTCCTCAGGTGCCAAGCCAAAACTCCCAAGAGATCCCAACTGGCCTATCCGAGTCCTGCCTGCTCAACTAGGCTACAAGTATAAGAAAGTAAGTGTTAGTATTTTTGTTCTTTTAAAGAATGAATTTTCATGATGAGGGGTTGCTCATGATAGCCAACCCCTCATCCTGGATTATTTTTCTAGAAGCTGAGGGGGAGGACCTTGAGGGTCCCTCGCACAAATGTGTTCTTGCAGTTGAGGAGGGGGGACCTTGAGGGTTCTGTGGCCAAATATTTTTTGGGGTTTGAGGGACCCTGGGGGTTCCTTCTCCAATATGTTTTTTTTGCGATCGAGGGACCGTGGGGTTTCCTTATCAATATGGCTTTTTGTGGTCGAGGGACCCCGGGGGTTCCTTCTTAATGTGGCTTTTTTGCGTGCGACGGACCCTGAGAGTTCCATATCCAATATGAATTTCTTCCGTTGAGGGACCCTTGGGGTTCCTTCTCCAATATAAATTTCTACTATTGAGGGACCCTGGGGGTTCTTTCTCCAATGTGAATTTCTGTTGTTGAGGTACCCTGGGGGGTTCCTTCTCCAATATGAACTTCTTCTGTTGAGGGGCCCTCGGGGTTCATCTACCTCATTTTTGTTGTAGGCTAAGGGGGGGGGGGGTATTTGAGGGACCCTCACCCCAAAATATAATAGCCAAACTTGAGGCACCCTTCTACATTAGCCCCTCGTGCAAAGTCTTTTGTGTTAGGCAGACCAAAAGGCTTTGTACACCATAAATTCAATTTTTTAAAAAAAATTTGAGGGACCCTAGGGGCTTCTCAAGCTTACCCATAGGGTCATTAAATGCACTGTCCCTTCATCCTAGGTTTTTTTGGGTTTTTGAGACTCCACGCGTGAGTGTGAGAACTTTCATCTCATAATTTGGGATTTTTTTTATAGCCTTTTGGCATTCCTGCACGTTTTCCCATTTTTATGTAAAACATAAAGCCCTTATTTTTTTTTAATAAAAGCTTTCATCTTCTTCAAAACACTCATAGACAGTTTCAAGCTTTTAGTGAGAGAGAGAAAAAAATCAAATACACCATATCCCTTATTTTTTTCTCCAAGTTTTCTTTAAATAATCCATTAATGGCTTCAACACCATCAAACACTTCTTCCAACATTACCACCACCATTGTTCCTCTTGTTTTTAGTTCAATTCCCTTTTCCATTTCCATTTTTTCACCAATCTCCATTTCTATATCTCCGACGTCAATGTCCGATACCACTAACATGGCCACTACCTAAGGTGGTTCCACCGTCCCCACACACATGGATCATTATTTAACCACCGATGTCATTCATGTTAGAATCGTGCCTGAGCTGCGCTTTATAAGAGCCTCTGTTGATGGCAGATTGAGATCTGGGGTTAACAATTCCTCATTATTGCCCAGGAGTAGCAAGGGTTCCTCGCCATCTGCTATCGGTATGGGAAAAGGTTCCTCCCCATCTGCTCTAACTGGCGAGGTTTCCTCGCCATCTGCTATCGATATGGGCGGAGGTTCCTCTCCATCTGCTCTAACTAGCGAGGGTTCCTCACGACCCATATGCTCTTCTCGTACTGCCTAAGCGACATATTTTAAGCCTAGTTCCTCGCGTGACATTCAAGGAATGGGCATGGTTTCCATCGGAGGTTTGGGGTATATGGGTTCCTCGTCAGAAATTGTGTTAAACCTTTATATTCCAACGAGTTCCTTGCCGGCAGCATCTATGTGAAATAATTTGGGATGTATTGTGATCGAGGGTTCTTCACCTATTGGTTCTATGGATTTGGGTTCCGTACCTTCCCCCTCAATATTCATGGGTTCCTCGCCCATAGCTCTGTTGAAGATGGCTTTGGATTTCTCGTGTGTTGGTTTCGTACCCGAGGTCTTGGAACCTAGGGGTTCCTCATCGAAAATAATTCCAAATAAGGGGTACTCGCCTGCCACTTTCTCATTTGGCCTTGAGTTGGATTCCTCGCATGTGGTGTCCTCTTCTATGGGTTCCTCGTCGAGGACGAGTGTTGCTAGGGGTTCCTCGCCCACGGCTCAGACTGAGAGATATTCCTCGCGCATTTTTTCTGTCGAGGACTTGGAATCTATGGGTTCCCCACCGAAAAATATTTTTCATGAGGGGTCCTCGCATTCCACTGTTGGTGGGGAGATACATTTTTGAAGTATGGGTTCTTTGCCAGTTATAGCTTCCTTGCGACATTAAAAGGTTGGCGAGGTTCCTCGTCCGGGGTATCAGGTGTGAGGGAGTCTCTGCCTGAGCTTTCTTTGATGATGGTTTCCTCACTTGAACCTATAGACATTTATAGTTCTTCCGCCACTGCATCCTCTTCCCAAGCTTGGGAGGATTATATGCGCACTCTCCATGGGAGACACTTTGGCATCTATCGTCGCGCACCATTCTTTGGACCTGCTGACATCTTCATGGCTTCCCTCTCCCAATTCAAAGAGAAATTTTTTGGCACTGTTCTTGAGCGACCCCATGTGGGGTTAGGTGAGTCTACGGATTCTCCTGTTATTTTTCCAAATTATATCCTGAGGGTCAAGATTGATCGCGATGAATTTCCTTACTCCAACATTCAGATTAGGGCTGCGGGGGGTTCCACAGAGGAATGGGCCATTTGGGTCGATTATATTTTGTGTATTCTTGCTTATGTGTCCACCCTTAGGGAGGTGGGTCTTCTTACTGCCATTGATAGCCTGAAATCTTGTATCGTATCTAAACACAATTCTTCGCTCAATCTTTTATTGTCCCGATGGAGTAGGGAGTCTCACACATTCATGACGGGTTGAGGAGAATTTGCTGTCACTTTAGAGGATGTGTGAGAGTTATATGCCCTTCCTTTATTTGGGAAACATGTCTTTACTAACGGCAACGAAGATCCCTTGGAGCAGGAGATGGTGGAATAGTTATAGGCAGTCCTTGCAGAGTGTTCGAGATACGTGGCTATAAACTTAACAGGTTGTACTAAAAACTCCTTTGCTAGGTGACAGAGGTACTATTTTAGGTATTTCGAGCAACCACAGAAAGGGGGGACTTCTATCGCAACCCCTAAGAGTCAAGACGGTCCTAAGCTCCACTCCCCTTCACACTTAGCTGCAATTCTGGTCACTTTTTTGAGTTGATTCCTACTATCGCTTAAGCCCAAAGATTCTACTTATGATCACCTCTTTAAATTGGATGTTCAATTGTCTCGAGGTAGGTTGGTTCCTGTAGCTGCTTTAGTTCATGGTTCCCTTTATACTTGGATGGATCGAGCACATGTAGATGTGGAGAGATCCTGTGGCCGCTATAATGCTGCTAATTTTGCAAACGATGTCCTCCTGATGGCCTTTCTATTTGATCACTTCCCCCACTTTGCTTATAAGGCTCAAGCTTGACATAGTAATGCTGCTCGTCTTCTAAGATGGCACAGGAAATTCCCTAAGAAGTCCCTAGGGGCTTTGATTGACAATATTAAAGAGTTTCAGTTTCAGCCCTACATTAACCGTCCCAGCGGTGTCTTTAGCTGGCTTTCTTTTCTCGGCGATGGTGGACCTTCTATTTCCCTTCTGATGTATACTTGTCCTCATATCAATGTAGTAATAATGTTATTACCGGGCCTCCTTCCTTCTTGGACAGAGTTAGGCCGTGCTGAGTTTTATCATTCCGAGAGGGTAAAAAGGAAATCTGGCTACGATTAGGGCGTCCACACCCCTCCTCCCCCTTCATGCACCGATCCCTCCGAGATGTTTTTAGAGGCATGTGACAACTTCACTCTCTAGGGATTGTTTGACAGAGTAAATGGTTTGGGGAGCTTTACGTGCCTCCTCGCAATTATCTGTCATCAGTCACTACTTGTTGGTTCCTGTTCTGGTAGAGACAGACCCTCTAATCCGAGGTTGCATAACCGGTCCCCCTCATGAGACCAACCTCGTTTGTCAAAGCCCAATTTTTAGTTAGGCAGATGCAAAAGGATACTTGGTTTCTCAGCACCACTCCTAGGCCACCTCTTGAGCAGACCACCCCTATTTTAGTGAAGCACCTTCTTGATGAGTCTCCTCAGCCTCAATCGACCGAGTCGCCGCCTACGAAATCTAAAGGCTAATATAGTAGCAAAGGAAAATCAAAAACCCCCACGGCAGGCAAGAGGAAGCACCTCGATATGGATGTGTCTAATTTCGTCCATGCTACCACCGCTTCTCCACCCTCTTCTCCTGTGAGGATTCAAGCTGTGAAAAAGAAGAAGGGGAGAAATACTGACGTTGCTGCTCCTTCCTTGATGTACCAGGGGTCTGATACCGATGATCTCGGGGTGGAGGAAACTTATAGAACTATGAAGGAGAGGGATTATGAAGCATTTGGCCTTTCTTCTCAGGAGACACAAGTCACCTCTATCCCATTACAGAAGGTACTATATCCCAACATTCTTTACTTAGTGGAACTGGCTCTTTCGGAGTTTCGCTTACTAGTTCCCCCTCCCCCTCATTGGAAGAGTAATTAGTTGACTATGGAAGCACTCCTTCTTATGATGGTCATAGTTTTTCTTCGAGTGAAGTGGGTGGCTTTGATCTTCGTGGTGAAAGCACTACTGACACTTATGCTTTGTTATCAGTTTTGAGTTAGTCTTCTAGTGATGATGAGGCACCGTATTCTCTTTAGGGAGTTAGCTCTGCTACAAACCCCTTCCTTATGGTCAGACTATGCGTCCCATTGCTGTAAGTCTTTCTTTTATTGGAAGTTTTATGCATATGATCTTCTTGCTCTTTCATCATTGGATTATTTACTAATAAAATTTTTGCCATATCTCTGCAGGTTACTTCCATAAAGGTGAGTAGTCCTCCACTTCCCCCATTACGACGTTCTCCTTTTCAATGAGAGAGGAACTCTATGCTCATTTCTTCTCAGGGTCTCTTCAGAGAGGTTTACTACTCCTTTATTTCTTTTGAAATTAAATGTAACTTGTGGGACACAAATTAAACTTTGATTAAATGCTATATATTGGTACTTTCTTGCAGCTTTCATCTGTGCCTTCTACTAACACCAGGACCACTTCTTTGGCTACGTGTTGTGCTCAGGTATGCTTTATAATTCTCTCAATTTTCACTGTTCTCTTCTCTTATTTCTTTCCTCTTTTTTTTCTTATCTATTTATGATTGCAGACGATTGTGACTTCCAACCCTGCTACTTCATCTTCTCTTGCTTCAATGGTAAGCACTTTAATAGTTGAGCCATTGGTTACCCTATCATCAGAGGTATGTATTTCAGAGGTTATCTTGTTTCAGCGGTAAGCACTTTATGCCCTTTGACATTTTTCATATCTTAGGGCCTGGAACCTTTTGGCTTTTTCTCCACGGGAGGGACTCTTCCATTTCCCAATGTTACTATCCCGGGGTTGTCCTCTTCGGGGGGGGGGGGGGGATCTCTGTTCCTCGGGTCCGCATATCTATAGATGGTAGGCCTTTGACCATCTCTCATAGCCCAGTAGTTACTGTGGTCTCGACTACTGAGCCCAAGCCACATGTTTCTTCCTCTACTCAAGTGTCGGTGGACTCTTCTCCTAGGTCCATAATAATAACATACTTTAACATTTACAGGCCATTAGCACAACACCTTCTGCACATGTGGTCATTTTTTACTCTTCCTCCTTGAATGGGGCTCATGTACTTTATTATCTTCTTGTTAGCCATTTCTCTAATTGGCCTAAACTTAACAAAACCCTCTTTTCTTTCTTTACATTTATCTCTTGGTACTGTTTCAATAACAACTCTTACTATTATCTCTTTGGTAGTCCCTGCTACATGCGGGACACCTTGCCCTGCTATCGTGCCTCTCAGATAACCATCTTTGTCATGGAGTCTTGAGTTTTCTCCTATACACTTTGCCTTTATAAGGTAGGTGATTTGCTAATTCCTACCCTCCCTTTTTTCACTTATAGGCTAGCTTTGCAGAGGCTTTATTATCCATTGCGACTAGTGTTGTTGAGAAAGCCCCTTTAGGAGTAACTGTGGCTGGGGCAGACCCTTTAGGAGCACCTATTGCTGAGGCAACCCCTTTAGGAGCACCTACAACTCTTCCCTTGACTACTATGGAGGGCATTACTCGGGTATCATATATGAGTGTAGTCATTTTCTTTATGCCATTCTTGTATCCTAATGCTGTTCAAATGCTTGTCAACACTTACCTATTTCTTTTGTTCTCAAGTTAGTGTTGCTATCGTCCCGATGACAGCGAAACGCGTGGGAGGAATATCGACGGGAGAGGTATTACACTGCTTACCTCCTTTTCTTATCTATTTCCCCCTTTTTTATTATTTTTTCTTGGGTATACAGTGCAAGTATTCTCATCTTCACCCTTGTTTCATTATTTCCAGGTGGGTGAGGTGGCTGCGAGAGAGGTATTAAACTGGCATACCCCCTCTTTTTACTGTTCCCTTTTTTTTTCTTCCGTATACTGTGCAAGTTTTCTCATTTTCACCTTTGTTTCCAGGTAAATGAGATTGCTCCAGTAACTGTGGAGTCCGGTGATGAGGTGGCTGCAAGAGAGGTATTGGATTAGCATACCCCCTCTTTTTACTATTCTCCTTTTTTCTTCTTGCGTATACTGTGCAAGTGTTCTCATTTTCACCTTTGTTTCATTGTTTCCAGGTGAATGAGGTTGCTCCAGTAACTATGGAGTCTGATGATGGGGCAGCTGTGAAAGAGGTATTAAACTGGAGTAACCCCTCTTTTTATAGTTTCCCTTTTTTCTTCTTGCGTATACTGTCCAAGTGTCTTCACTTCTCTCCTTTGTTTCATTATTTCCAGGTGAGTGAGGTTGCTCCTCCGACGGCATATGCGTAGCAAATAGAGAGTGCTGGGATGCACCCTTCTCAGGTACTTTGACTGTCGCTCCCAAGTTACCCTTCCTCAGCTGTTGATTTGTGATTTGTGTTGATAGCCCTTATTGATATTCCTTATGTTTAGCCTGGTATCCCCCCCCTTTGGTTGACCATCTTCAAACTGGCGACAACATGGTCACCCCTTTGAGTTTGGGGGTAAGTTTTCTATGTAGTTATTGCTAGGGCGTAACTCGTAATTGTCTTCTTCTATTTTGACTTATCATGAATATTTCTTTTCAGGCTCTTATTGGCGGGTCCACCGAGGTAGCTGATGAGGGGGATCGTAGTTCTGAGGCCACTCCTACGACCAATGATGATGGTTTTGGTGGAGAGTCTTCTTTATTCCCCTCTGAGATAGGGTCGCGCCATTCCGACGGTGATGCTGAAGTAGAGGCTCCTGCAGCCTTCATGAGTAGACTATGGCGTGAGGAGTGACCAGGACGCTTCAGGACACACGAATGCCAGGTCTTAGATTTGATATTGGAGCACCATCTTGAGACATTCACCCTTCAGAGTGTACTTCATATTGATATACTCACGGTGTTCAACCTGAAGGCTCTTGCTAGTGTAATACCCCGTATTTTTATAACTTTTAATTTTGGGGGATTTATTAAATTTAATTAGAGATATTAAATTAATATTAATCCGGAAAATCATTTAAATACTTACTAGCGTGATGAGAGTTAGTAATTATTTTGTTATAAGTTACTTTATGGGTAAAGTAAGTGGTGTAATTATGATTAGTAAAATTATCACGAGAATCTAATTTGATAATTTTGAAAATTTATCGGGACGCGCTTGTGTCGTGTCGGGATTAAATTTGGACTATTAAAAGTAAATAAATTATAAGTCACCCATATGGTCATTTTGAGTGCGTCAATGTGTCCGAAAGGGTCGAGATAGTCAAAATAATGTACCCGGGGGTTTAGTTTGGGTCTCGGGGCGTTTTTAGGCCTAATTAACACCCCGGGAGGGCATTTTGGACATTTTACATTTTTGGGCATGAAAACCCACGAAAATTCTAAGGGTATATCAGATGGAAAGATTCATCTTCTAGGGTTAGAATCACCATAAACTAAATACGACTATAGGAAAGGTAGAGGAGAGGCTTTCCAAGGGGTTCTAGGCCAAGAACTCCGCCGTTTGGACCGCCGTCGCCGCCAAACGATAGATCGTGCAACGAGGATCACAACCACACCAATCTCTCCACAAATATGAACCACGAATTCTCAGGCAAGTATCTATCTTTCTCTATTTCAGTTAATGCTCCAATAATATTAGCCTAGGATTGATTAGGACTAGTTTGGTGAAAGAAAAACCTATTTTGGAGATTTGAATTCGCATGTCGTATGAGAAATAGATGTATTCTGGAAACCCAATTCATATGTAGAGATTGAACCACGAAATTACGGTAAATAAAGAGTATGAAATCTGGTAAAAGAATGAATGGGAAGAAACTAAACAAAAGAAATATTAGGGTTCTTAATGTTTTTATGGATTATGCCCTTTTAATCCATTATTCATGATGAAAATCTGCATGCTTGACGTAGGAAATCACTTATTTGAGGTTATAATACTTGTAGTATAAATTATTGATAGTTTGGTAGTCAAATATATCGTTTTGGATGATTTTGGAAGAGGAAAACCGTAACTGGAAATTCTGCATATTTGCCATACCTTCTTGATCGATCGATCGACCCAAGAGCATCGATCGATCGATGATTCAATCGATCGAACACCTACCATCGATTGATCGACCCCTCCTGTATAACTCATATTCCCTTTTTAATAGGTCGTTTTAACTTAAATGATTAGACATTCTTGGAAATTAATATGAGAACATTTTGGGACATGAAGAAGACTAGTAGGACTTTAGGAATATATGGACCCGTTAATATGAGACGAGATTAACATTTCAAAGAGGGGGGGGGGAAGGTGTTTTACATATAAGGGACAATGGGAATATGTGTTAAAGGGTGAGACTCGTAAGGAAGTTACGTTGTAAAATAAATGAGTACCTACTGAAATTACACTTGGGAAGATAGGAATCCACGAGTGTCACGTAGTAAGTTGGAATAATCCCACAAATTAAAATAAGAGATAAACCGTTATACGTGATAACTAAATAATGAGTAATAAGGATAAATACATAATTATGGGTCGTGAGAGTGTACCTAAATTTGATATGGGAATAGTAGTATACATATATGACTGTGTTTATGCATATATTATATACGTGTAAAAATCATGCCCGCGCTACTTGCTATCCCTGAGGTTACCGCGCTGGGACAGTCTTATCTCGATGGGACCTTTATGGGGGATATTGACTCGTACCCTAGAACATAGGAATTCTTGGTACAGGCTATCGGATTGATAGTCAGACGGTCCTAAGAGACGTGAGGGTATGTGCTGACCTCTTAGTGACTTGGAACTATGCTTCGCCTCATTTTGTATGTGTTTTGTGTTAATACAGTTCGAGAGTAATTTCGAACTAGTATTTCCCTTAGTACGAGTGAAACGGGGACTCGATAGCAAAGTATGCCCGGACCATAGATTTTATGTGGGGTGCTGTTAAAATATATATATTATATGAGTATTTAATATATATATATATATATATATATATATATATATTTAAATCGGGAATTTGGGAACTACCTAATGTGACTATGGTATGTAAGAAAAGAATAATTATTTCAACTTGGGAATAAGTGTTTGAAAAGTATGATATATTACTGAGAAACTTTATTATCAAATAAGGCTTATGTGAGAATTGTGCTGTTAAATAGAATTAACCTCCTTAACATTGGAAATTATCGGCTTGAAACCTTACGAGTAACTTAAGATAAGATAAGTTAAACTGTTGAGAATATTAGTGCGATAGGTGTGCACATTAGAAAAGAGGTGAAAATTTCTCAATGGAGTGCCGAACTAATGTGTTGGTTGCATTGGCCGGTAAGCATTTTAAATACTTGCTAAACTAATTTTAAACTGTTTTACAATCGGGCTCTGACCCGTTTTATACTTTCTCTTCTCTCTTGTATATATATGTATATATTACAGGTGCCCAGCCACAGGGGCGTCTTGCATAGGATCCTTTGGAAGGAACGCGCTGCAGCTTAGGTGGGAGTTGCAGGCCTCTTGCTTAGACGACCTGATTGTTGATTCCACTTCTAGCACAATTTATTCAGTTGGGCATGTGTCGCCCTTTTCCATTATTCAGTTGTTTTATCGGAGATTATGATTCGTTTATTTCCAGTATTTATACTTTGGGATTTATTACTGTCAGGATGTTTTCCTTTAAGTTTTAAAGTTGGAATTAATTAGTTGGATGTTTAATTATTTGGATTATATGTTCTAGTATAGTTGTTGTGTGATTTTTAAACTATGAATTATGTAAAGTTTTAAATGTTGGTTTTTAAAATAAAATTTGGAAATTGATGTCTAAAAATGGTTTTGACACTTAGCTTAATTATTTAGGGTGTTTAATTGAAAAAGTTATTTTTGCGACAGTGATACTAAGAATGAATCAACCGTTCACCTTGATTATAATTTAATAAAGGATTGATCACCCGATATTTAATTAGGCGGGGTGTCACAGGTGGTATCATAGCATCAGGTTCTGGTGTCCTTTAGGATCTGTACGACTTATTTCCCTTTTAGCTTAGCGTTCTTGCTATAGAGCCCTATTTTAGGATTGTTGTATCCTTACTTTTACGATTACATCTTCAGATATTTGAGATTTGATAATAACTATAAACTATTAAATTTATTCACGTTTCAGATGCCTCCGAGACGTGCACCAAAGGATAGGCGTGCCCAAGCTGAGCAACCAGTAGCTCCGGCTCAGGGAATGATGAATGCAAATGAGGTAGCCGCTATCGTTGCTTAGGCGGTGAATGTCGCGCTAGCATTAGTACAGCAGGCTCCACCCCAAGTTCAGGCAGTGGCGCCAGTACCGGCACAGCTTCCATCTACATGGGAGCGAGTTAGGGATGCCTTTCAGAAGGCGCATCCCCCAGAGTTTGCAGGTGGTTCAGATATTATTGTAGCCAGCCAATGGAAGAAAGATATCTAGAGGCATCTGCGCATGTATGAGTACACGGATGTGCAGAAAAACTGTTGGCTTCCTTTAAGCTAGTGGGGGCCGCATTGCATTGGTGGGAATCCACTACCACTTTGGAGGAGAGGGATACTATTACTATTCTGTCATTTTGGGCGCGATTTGACAGTAAATACTTCCCATCCGCCGTGCAGACTGAGATGAGGAGGAAGTTTCAGAGTCTGAAGCAGGAGAATTCGACTGTTGCTGAGTATGAAGAGGAGTTCACAAGAATCCTCACTATATTGCCAGATGAGGCACCCACTGAGGGTAAGAAGATACTATTGTTTGTGGACGGGTTAGCTTGGAGGATCCGCCAGCACCTTATAGGAAATCTATCTCTAAGTACCTACACAGACGTACTCAATGCTGCTCTGCTACACTGCCAGGATCACCGTTTCAATTTGCAGGGAAGTAAGCGAGCAGGAGAGTCCGGCCAGCAGGGCATGATAGGGGGTAGTGGTGCTAGTGGAGCATCGACATCTCAGGGGAAAACTCGTCAGCATGAGCAGATTTCCCATCAGGGGGAACCTGCCAAGCGGTTCCGATTAGGTGATTCCAGGCAGGGATTTGGGGGATTTAGGTAGGGTCAGCAGGGCCAGTAGGGCCAACATCGTCAGCCGCAGGGGCAGCAGCAGGGCCATCCGGGCCAATAGCATTTTCAGTAGGGCCCGCAGGGCAAATTGCGGGGTGGTAACGGCCAGCAGGGCCGTAATCAGTAGGGACATAGGGGAGGGAATTTCAGGTGCCGATGTTTCGGATGTGGTAAAAATGGCCACAGGCGCCAGGATTGTCTAGAGGGTGATAGGGCCCCACAGCAGTAGGGTGCCCGTAATGAGCCACAGAGGCCACTTTCTCCAGCCGCCCTCCCAGTATCAACTCAGGTACCAGCCCTACCAGCCATTTCAGTCGCTCCAGTGCAGCAGGGGCATTTACAGTATGGACGTGTCTATAACGTCCACCACGCAACAGCTCCGCAGGCGTCGCCCGCGATTGAGGGTATGCTTCCGATCCATGGTACTATGGGCAGGTTTTATTTGATACTGGGGTGACACACATTTTATAGCTACCCATTTTGCGAAGGCCTTAGGGTTATTATCCACAGAAGAGAGCACTGTAACGTGTGTAGACTCACCACTGGGAAATGGATCGTTAATTTTCTTTATATGCCGGGGTGTGGGAGTAGAGATTGGTAGCTTGGTATTACCAGTAGACATGTTAGTCTTAGATATGCATGAGCAGGATGTCATTATTGGTATGGATTGGCTCGCAGCATATAGAGTCGCGATAGATTGTTTCGATGGGAGTATTGTCTTTGCCATTCTGGGGCAAGATATGGTTGTAGTGGCGATGCCTCGCCCAGAGGGAGGCTCGACTGCTCATTTGTATTACATAGAGGAGGATACATCTAAGGAGGTCGTGATTCCCTTAGATTCGATCCCAGTTGTTCGTGAGTATTCTGATGTATTTCAAGAGATACCAGGCCTACCCCCAGTCGAGAGATAGATTTTGTTATAGATTTATTACCGGATACTCGATCGATAGCACGCTCTCCATACCGTATGGCTCCGGCGGAGATGCAAGAGTTACGAGATCAGATAGAGCAGCTATTAGGTCAGGGCTTCATTCGCAAGAGTACCTCACCTTGGGGCGCTCCAGTTTTATTTATGAAAAAGAGAGATGGTTCACTGGGGCTATGTGTGGACTCCTGGAAGCTGAACAAGGTCACGATACGGAACAAATATCCATTGCCTCGAATCGATGATATGTTCGACCAGCTGAGGGGAGCAACTTTCTTTTCAAAGATAGATTTGAGGTCAGGATACCGTCAGCTTCGTATTAGGGAGCAGGATGTTTCGAAGACAGCTTTCTTGACAAGATATGGATCCTATGAGTTCAGAGTAATGCCATTTGAACTCACAAATGCTCCGGCCGTATTCATGGACTTGATGAAATGAGTGTTCAGAGAGTTCTTGGATCAGTTTGTCATCGTCTTCATAGATGACATCCTGATATATTCACACTCTGAGGAAGAGCATGCTGAGCACTAGAGGCAGGTTCTTCAGACTCTACGAGAACATCAGTTGTATCCTAAGTACGAGAAGTGAGGGTTCTGGTTACGGAAAGTACAGATCTTGGGGCATATTGTTTCTAAACAGGGGATAGCAGTTGACCCGAGTAAAGTGTCAGCGGTGAGGGAGTGGGGACAACCCACGACACCGATGGAAGTACGTAGTTTCTTGGGATTAGTTGGATACTACATGAGATTCATTCGAGGGTTCTCCAAAATAGCGGGTCCATTGACAAACCTGACTCGTAAAGGGGTACCATACGTTTGGGACGATGCTTGTCAATTGGCTTTCGAAGAGCTGAAAGACAAGCTTACTTCAGCACCGGTCCTTGCTTTACCTAAGTCGGGCGTGGAGTATCTGGTATACACCGATGCCTCTTTACGGGGACTTAGGGGAGTACTTAAGCAGGAGGAGAAGGCTATAGCTTTTGCCTCTCGCAAGCTTAAGTCGCACGAGAAGAACTACCACACACATGACCTAGAGTTAGTAGCGATCGTCTTTGCATTGAGGATATGGAGACACTACTTATTGGGGGAGAAATTTTGCTTATTCACAAACCACAAGTCACTGCAGTACCTGTTCACTCAGCGAGAGCTGAATATGCATCAGCGCAGGTGGTTAGAGTTTATGAAGGACTATCAGTTCGACATATAGTACCATCCGGGGAAGGCCAACATAGTTGCTGATGCGTTGAGTCGTAGACCGGTAGACGATATAGCAGACGTCTAGAAAGCAAAGTGGAAAGAGTTGGGTCACCAGGATGCAGTAGGCGTTCCTTCATATATGTCATGACAGTGACACCCGAGATTGTTACGAGGGTAATACAGGCACAGACAGCAGACCCATTTTGCCAGGAGCAGATTGTATGACTTTTAGCTGAGGGTGCTGAGTCCTATTCTGTTAGTTCCGATGGAGGTTTGAGGTTTAATGGGAGATTGGTGGTTCCCGAAGGAGCAGACTTATGTCATGTAGTGATGACCCCGTCTCATGGGTCCCGATTTACGGTGCATCCTGGGGGAGATAAGATGTACGAGGATATGAGGCGGTAATACTGGTGGAGTGGGATGACAAAGGACATTGCTGAGTTCATGTCCAAGTGTTCTACATGCCAGCTGGTAAAGGTGGACCACTAGAAACCGTCGGGGTTGCTTCATCCATTGGAAATACCTGCGTGGAAGTGGGAGAGTATTTCCATTGATTTTATTACTGGGTTTCCAACATCACAGCGGGGCCACGACTCCATCTGGGTGATTGTGGACCGTTTGACCAAGGTGGCTCATTTTCTGTCGGTGCGGACAGACTATACAATGGGTCAGTATGCTCAGTTGTTCATTGCTGAGATTGTCAGATTACATGGGGTGCCCCTGAATATTATGTCAGATAGAGACAAGATTTTCGTGTCGCGTTGATGGGAGAGCTTTCAGGAGGCCATGGGTACGGAGTTGAGGTTGAGTTCAGCTTATCACCCACAGACAGATGGACAAACAGATCGTACTAATCAGATGTTAGAGGATATGCTACGCATGTGTGTCCTTGATTTTGGAGGAGGTAAGTATGTAATACCCCGTATTTTTATAACTTTTAATTTTGGGGGATTTATTAAATTTAATTAGAGATATTAAATTAATATTAATTCGGAAAATCATTTAAATACTTACTAGCGTGATGAGAGTTAGTAATTATTTTGTTATAATTTACTTTATGGGTAAAGTAAGTGGTGTAATTATGATTAGTAAAATTATCACGAGAATCTAATTTGATAATTTTGGAAATTTATCGGGACGCGCTTGTGTCGTGTCGGAATTAAATTTGGACTATTAAAAGTAAATAAATTAAAAGTCACTTGTATGGTCATTTTGAGTGCGTCAATGTGTCCGGAAGGGTCTAGATAGTCAAAATAATGTACCCGGGGGTTTAGTTTGGGTCTCGGTGCGTTTTTAGGCCTAATTAACACCCCGGGAGGGCGTTTTGGACATTTTACATTTTTGGGCATGAAAACCCACGAAAATTCTAAGGGTATATCAGATGGCAAGATTCATCTTCTAGGGTTAGAATCACCATAAACCAAAGACGGCTATAGGAGAGGAAGAGGAGAGGCTTTCCAAGGGGTTCTAGGCCAAGAACTCTGTTGTTTGCACCGCCGTCGCCGCCAAACGATAGATCGTGCAACGAGGATCACAACCACACCAATCTCTCCACAAATCTGAACCAAGAATTCTCAGGCAAGTATCTATCTTGCTCTATTTCAGTTAATGCTCCAATAATATTAGCTTAGGAATGATTAGGACTAGTTTGGTGAAAGAAAAACCTATTTTGGAGATTTGAATTCGCATGTCGTATGAGAAATAGATGTATTCTGGAAACCCAAATCATATGTAGAAATTGAACCAAGAAATTACAGTAAATAAAGAGTATGAAATCTGGTAAAAGAATGAATGGGAAGAAACTAAATTAAAGAAATATTAGGGTTCTTAATGTGTTTATGGATTATGCCCTTTTAATCCGTTATTCATAATGAAAATACGCATGCTTGACGTAGGAAATCACTTATTTGAGGTTATAATACTTGTAGTATAAATTATTGGGAGTTTGGTAGTCAAATATATCGTTCTGGATGATTTTGGAAGAGGAAACCCGTAACTGGAAATTCTGCAGATTTTCCATACCTGCTTGATCGATCGGTCGACCCTAGAGCATCGATCGATCGAACACCTGCCATCGATTGATCGACCCCTCCTGTATAACTCATATTCCCTTTTTAATAGGTCGTTCTAACTTAAATGATTAGACATTCTTGGATATTAATGTGAGAACATTTTGGGACATAAAGAAGACCAGTAGGACTTTAGGAATATATGGACTCGTGAATATGAGACGAGATTAACATTTCACGGGGGGGGGGGGTGTTTTACATATAAGGGACAATGGGAATATGTGTTAAAGGGTGAGACTCGTAAGGAAGTTACATTGTAAAATAAATGAGTACCTACTGAAATTACACTTGGGAAGATATGAATCCACGAGTGTCACGTAGTAAGTTAGAATAATCCCACAAATTAAAATAAGAGACAAACCGTTATACGTGATAACTAAATAATGAGTAATAAGGATAAATATCATAATTATGGGTCGTGAGAGTGTACCTAAATTTGATATGGGAATAGTAGTATACATATATGACTGTGTTTATGCATATATTATATACGTGTAAAAATCATGCCCGCGCTACTTGCTATCCCTGAGGTTACCGCGCTGGGACAGTCTTATCTCGATGGGACCTTTATGGGGGATATTGACTCGTACCCTAGAACATAGGAATTCTGGGTACAGGCTATCAGATCGATAGTCAGACGGTCCTAAGAGACGTGAGGGTATGTGCTGACCTCTTAGTGACTTGGAACTATGCTTCGCCTCATTTTGTATGTGTTTTGTGTTAATACAGTTCGAGAGTAATTTCGAACTAGTATTTCCCTTAGTACGAGTGAAACGGGGACTCGATAGCAGAGTATGCCCGGACCATAGATTTTATGTGGGGTGCTGTTAAAATATATATATATATATATATATATTTAAATCTGGAATTTGGGAACTACCTAATGTGACTATGGTATGTAAGAAAAGAATAATTATTTCAACTTGGGAATAAGTGTTTGAAAAGTATGATATATTACTGAGAAACTTTATTATCAAATAAGGCTTATGTGAGAATTGTGCTGTTAAATAAAATTAACCTCCTTAACATTGGAAATTGTCGGCTTGAAACCTTACGAGTAACTTAAGATAAGATAAGTTAAACTGTTGAGAATATTAGTGCGATAGGTGTGCACATTAGAAGAGAGGTGAGAATTTATCAATGGAGTGCCGCACTAATATGTTGGTTGCATTGGCCGGTAAGCATTTTAAATACTTGCTAAACTAATTTTAAACTTTTTTACAATCGGGTTCTGACCCGTTTTCTACTTTCTCTTCTCTATTGTATATATATGTATATATTACATGTGCCCAGCCACAAGGGCGTCTTGCATAGGATCCTTTGGAAGGAACGCTCTGCAGCTTAGGTGGGAGTTGCAGGCCTCTTGCTTAGACGACCTGATTGTTGATTCCACTTCTAGCACAATTTATTCAGTTGGGCATGTGTCGCCCTTTTCCATTATTCAGTTGTTTTATCGGAGATTATGATTCGTTTATTTCCAGTATTTATACTGTGGGATTTATTACTGTTAGGATGTTTTCCTTTAAGTTTTAAAGTTGGAATTAAATAGTTGGATGTTTAATTATTTGGATTATATGTTCCAGTATAGTTGTTGTGTGATTTTTAAACTATGAATTATGTAAAGTTTTAAATGTTGGTTTTTAAAATAAAATTTGGAAATTGATGTCTAAAAATGGTTTTGACACTTAGCTTAATTATTTAGGGTGCTTAATTGAAAAATTTATTTTTGCGACAGTGATGCTAAGAATGAACCAACCGTTCACCTTGATTATAATTTAATAAAGGACTGATCACCCGGTATTTAATTAGGCGGGGTGTCACAGCTAGCCATATTCATGATTTCTTGGCTACTTCTCCTGCTGAGCTGACTAGCGTCCCTACCTTATTGTTTTTGGATGTTCTCCGTGACTTGCAGCAGTTCTATCATTTTCATCTGGATTGTCTTGATGCTGGAGTTCATTATTTTTCTGAGCGTTCCCTTTTAAAAGATGGTGAGACTTCACACCTCCAGACAGTCTAGGGTCGAGCAGCGGCATGCTGAGGTTGAGAGGATTCAGGGTCAGATTGCATCACTTCAGTCTCATATTGTATCATTTCAATCCCAGCTTGATAGACTTGTGTCTGGTGATCAGGAAGATGAGGCCAAGCTGACTAGGCTGGAGGAGGAGTTCTTACAGGAGGTTGGTCCATCATATGCCGGCACCCTTACCTGTGACGACTTATTTTTTGTTATTTCTAATGGATAGGCTAGTTCTCGCTTTGTGGTATTTTGGCTTCTATATGTACAACACTGATCATTCATAAATGAGAAAAATGATATTTTGTTTCTCCTGCACTTTCCTTTTCTCTTGCTCCACATCTATACTTTCGGCGTATGTTTAGTAAGATTTGCTCTAATTTCTATGAGCATTTGGTCAACTTAGGCTGCTCCATATACTGCGAGCTACTTGCATTAATCTGAGAAAGTTATATATATATATATATATATATATATATATATATATATATATATATGCATTGTTCTTTTAAACGCACCTCTTATGACTGCGAGGTGTTTGCATGTTATTATTTTGGATCACCCCCTCTTGTCTGTGGGGTTGCTCCTGCACATTATTACTTGTGTTCATAAGGAATAGATTTGGGGGAGGGGGTGACCCCGTCTCCTTCCTTTAAGTTCTGTTTCCTTATTTTTTTTTAATTAGCTAACCCCTAGTTTATGGGGTCATTTCTCTACATTTTCTTTAAGATATTTCATGTTCTCAAAATATTAGAGAGGGGGAATTTGACCCCCTTATTCATATTTTTATTAATCTAGTCAAGTAAAGTATTTCTCTGAGAAGAAAAAAAGTTTATTACTTGGAGGTTGTCCTCCTACTAGTCAGGTGACTAAAGATAAAATTGTGTGATGTGTCTGGGAGGACTTTGCTCAGTATACATTCTTTTAGGATGGACTTACCCCTCAAGTGTAGTGAGTAAAGTTCCTCTTTGTTTTTCTTTTCGTGCACCCTCTTATAGTCTAGTAAAGAGTATATATATATTTTTTTAAAGAAATATATATATATATATTCTACTGGGTTTATCTCATATAGATGAGTAATCAAGGCAAGCATCAAGAATGATCAAAAGTGTTGCTATTTCGTTTCTTTACTGTTGTGTATTGTTTACAATATGGTATTGATCTATCATTTAACACAAAAAGGAACTTTTCTTGTATAAGAGTAAACCTGAGATTCTACTACAGAAATGAAAATTTTGCTAACAGTACTAAGCATAATACCTCTTTAGCCACTTGTAGTTGATGGACTGGAGGCAATCACTCTCTGGCTTTGAAATCTATCAATAACCCGACTTTCCCACCCCTATGACGACAAAGGGGCCTTCCCAGTTGGGTTTGAACTTTGATGCCAACATGCTACAGAGATGGTGAGTGGATGCTCGCATGACTAAGTCTCCCACCTGAAACTCCCTTCGATTGGCCAAGTTTTCGTAGGCTCTAGATAGTTGCTGGGTGTAAACTTTGAAGTTCTCCTTTGCCTTGTCTCTATGCTCATCCAGTGCCTCCAGCAGGATATGACTTGGGTCAGGGATGAGCCTGTTGCTGAGAGCAACTCTGGCTGATAGTACTGCCAACTCCACTGGTAGGACAACTTCGATCCCATATAATAGAGAGAACGAGGTGAACCCTGTCGATTTTCTTTTATAAGTACAATAATCCCATAGAACCATGACAACTTCTTATCCCATGCCCCTGGCATATCCTTTAGCATTTTCTTCAAAATATTTATCAGGTTCTCATTAGTAGCTTCCACTTGGCCATTACCTTTAGGGTAAGAGATGGATGCGCTATTGTGCTTAATTTTGTATTTGTCTGTGAGGAGGGCCATCTCCTTACATACGAAATGCTTCCCATTATCTGTTAAGATTACCTTGGGTATACCAAACCTGCATATGATATACTCCTTTATAAACTGGGTTACCACTTGGGCAGTCACTCTCCTTAAAGGGATGGCTTCTGCCTATTTAGTGTACAATTCTGTAGCCACAATGATAAAAGCTTTGCCATGGTAGGCTAGGTTGATCTTTCCAACTAGGTCAAATGCCCATGTGTGTAAGGGATAGGGAGATATGAGGCTTTACAAACTGACGGAAGGAGCATGCACCATGTTGTTGTGTACTTGATAGGCTTTGCACTTCTTCACATAGCCAATGGAGTCAGCCTCCATGGTTGGCCAATAGTAACCCAACGTCATCAGCTGGTCATACAGTTTGCAACCCCCCATATGGTAGGTCTCATGAGCTCCTTTCATCACCCTCTCTGGGTCCTCTTTAACTATGCACCTCAACGCCTTCTCATTGTACCCTTTTCTGTAAAGTTCTCCTTCTACCAAGTAAAAGTGGGCTATTCTTTTTCACAGATAAATTTCATCCGCCCTCTTTGAGGGTAGATCTTCATCATAAAGTTGGCCTCCACTGGCTAGCTTGTCACTTTAGACAACTACATCGCAGATGAGCATCTTTTGCGCTCATGGTGGGCCAATAGTACCCACCCCGCTGCAATCATCGATAGAGATCAATATCGGTGTCTCCACAATGATTTTGGTGCATTTTTATCAACCTTTCCTTAGTCTCTTGCTCTCCGACACATCTTGCCAAAAACCCTCCGGGACTCTTGAAATAGAGTGTTCCCTGCAGCATATGATAGTTGTCTCACTCCAATATTTTTATCGTCCCTTCTCTGGTTTCGAGCGGCTTCACCACTAAGTGCCTCTAATCTTCTGGCTCGTTGCTTGGGAACAAAGATTTTACTGTAGTGGGCATTGTTCTTTGCCGTACTGTGATTGTTGCTTCCGATTCATCAATGTCTAGCTTATGTGCTATGGTGGCAAGTGCGTCAGGATGTCTGTTCATTGTTCGTGTATGTCTCTCCACAGTTACTTCCAAGAACTGTCCCAACAACCTCTGGATGATGAACCTGTAGGGTGCTAAATTGGCATGCTTGAGGTAGAATTCCTCATTGGCCAATTTTACTACCAAGTTGGAGTCCCCTCATATACACAACACCCCAATCCCTCTTCTGTATACCTCCAACATCCCTAAAATGAGGGCCTCATACTCAGCCTTATCGTTTGAGCATTTAAAATCCAACTTGAAAGAGAGAGTGATCTTCTCCTTCCTATTTGACAATATAATACCAGCTCCCCTTGTTCCTTGAGTACTGGAACCATAAAACTCCATATACTATTTTTCCATTTCTTCCACCATGCATGCTTGAAAGTTCTCCCCAGGTAGATCTTCGCTAGATGGCTCAAAATTTCCACTTGGAAAATGGGCAAGCAAATCTGCTATTGCTTGACTTTTAATGGCCTTGGGAACTATGCATTTCAAATAGGGGTGGAAATTCGGGTCAAAGGGTCATGATTCGGGCCGACACGACATGACACGATAAGGTTTTTTCAGACACGAACACGACACGACACGAATTCGTATTTTTTTTGTTGACACGAACATAACTCGAATAAAAAACAACACGATACGAATACCAAAATTTATTAAATTTCATGCCTAAAAAACACGATAACATGACACGAATCATAATTTAGACATGAACACGACACGATACGACTTTGTGTTAAAAAAACTCGACACGAACACGACAGATCGTCTCAGTTTCGGGTAAATTTTGTGTTGTTCTGTGTCGTTTCTAAAATTTCCATCCCTAATTTCAAATCATACTGTGATAAGATTAAAAACCACCTTACTGCTCGTCCCACAAGTACTATCCGTGCGAGGAGGTACTTGATGGGGTCACACTTAGTGACTATGTGAACTATGAAGGCTAGTTAATAGTGTCTCAACTTTTGGGCAACAAACACTAAGGCCAAGCAATGCCTCTCTACAATAGTGTATCTAGACTCTATGCTTGAGATCACCCATGAGAGGTAGTACACGGGCTTCTCTACTCCTTGACTTTCTTGGGCCAATAATTCTCTTATGGACCTCTCTGTTGAAGTAAGGTAAAGAAGAAATGGTGCCCCTGCTTCCGATGGAATCATTGTGGATGGGGAGGATAAAATATCCTTGATTTTCTCGAATGCCATCTTCTGCTCATCTCCTAAAATCCATTTAGCTTTGTCTTTTAAAAGGGGTGTGAATGGGTGAGTCACTTCTTCTAGTGCGGGTATGAACCTCCTCAGATAAGATACCTTTCCCAGGAAGCTCTTAAGTTGTCTCTGACTCTTGGGGGGTGGCATCATAAATATGGATTTCATTTTTTCTGCATTAACTTGCACCCCCCGCCTGTTTACAACAAACCCCAGAAACTTTCCTGCGGTGATTCTGAAGGCACACTTGGACTGGTTCATTCGCATCTTATACCTGTGGCACCTCTCGAACACCCTCCTGGGGTCTTGTATGCGTTTGCTTTCTTTTTTGGATCTCACCACTAGGTAAACTACATAAAAATATAATATGTCATGAAATAGGTCATGAAAAATTACCATCATGGTTCTCTGGTATGTGGCCCAAGCATCCATCAGTCCAAATGGCATAACCGTATAGTGGAAGTTTCCTAGGGGTGTGCGGAAGGTAGTCTTCTCTGTGTCAGCCGGATCCATTTTAATCTGGTTATAGATAATGTACCCGTCCATGAGATTATACATCTCATGTCCCGCGGTAGAGTCGACTAAGCTATATATGCTTGGCAATGGAAATTCATCTTTGGGGCATACCCTGTTCAAGTCATGAAAATCTATGTAGATTCTGATTTGGCTCTCGTCTTTTTTCACAACAGGCACTATGCTGGAAATCCATATGGGATGCTGGATAAGCTTGATGAATTCTTCTGGTAATAAATTTTCCACCTTAGCTTTTATCTTCAAGCCAAAGTCTTCTTTGTATGTGCGTGTAGCTTGCCTTATCGGGAGGACATTGGGGAGGATGCTCAATCTATCGAAGCTCACCTCTGGGTCTATTCCTGGCATCTCCGAGTACTTCCATGCAAACACATCACTGAATTACCTAAGTAAGTCAATGAGCTCTTCCTTCTGTTTTGGTTCCAGACTCTTGGAGATTAGGATGGGTATGTTCTCACACCCTTTTGGCCCCAAATTGATCTCCTCTAACTCTTGTAGCTGATCTTTGGGTCCATCCTGTATGCATTCTGGAGCTTCTTTCGATTCCTCGACATGCTCAATAATATGGGATTCATCAACAACAAAACATTCAGGTGTCAGGTTGGTGCTCTCATCCTAGAACACCGCCCGCGCAGACCGTTATTAGCGATAGATGACCTTCCCATCGGGTAAGACCACCTTTTTCCAAGTTAGAGGGGGCTTAGCAACCTCCTCCATTTTCCTCTTGCCCTTTGTTATGTGGGGGATCACCCTTCCCCCTAAGTTATTATGAATATACTTCTTATGTTGGACACTTCCTTCAACTACTTGCTTCCCTTCTAACTTCCTTGCAGTGACCTTTTTTTCCTCATCCAATTCTGTGTAGAAAGCAGCATCTATCATATGGGCCTCCTTAATAGAGAAGGGTCTCTGCGTAGCTTTGATGACTATCTTTGTACCTCTAATGTTACCCTTTGTACACTAATGGTAAGTTGAGGGTACTATGCCATGGGTGTGCATCCATACCCTACCAATGAGTAGCTGGTAACTAGTATTAGCATTGATAACATGGAACTTTATGTGGGAAGTGAAATTTCCCAACTTGATACCCACATTTACAGATTCGATAGATTGCATTCCAGCATTGTCAAATCCAGAAATCACTAGTGATACTAGCACTACCTTCTCTTGGTCAATTCCTGTCTCATATAATGTACTGATGGGAATGATGTTAATAGATGCTCCTCCATCCATTAACGCTCTGAGAAATGAGACTCCATTGATCATAGCTATAACATACAATGGACGATTATGGAAGGCCTATGAAAATACCGCATAAGAATTATACCTCTTGATCAGCCTCCCAATTGGCCCCTTCTAATTTAGTGAGGGGTCTCTGCACTGCTGCATAGCTTTTAGGACTTTCCTCGCGATGGCTATTCTTGTGTCCTTTTTCACCCCTATCTGATCGAAAAACCACTTGAACTTTAGGCTCCTTGCTATGGACTCACACTCAGAATCTAGGTCTATCTCATACATCTGGGCATTATAAACATACTCTGCTTCGATTTCCCCATTTCCATCCTCTTCTTATTCTGGAGTGAAGAACCACTCCTATCACTTTCTCTCCAGCTCAACTCTATTCAGTGTAACTTTTCCAATCCCTTACATAACTGATCACCACTCTCTCAATCCATAAGCTCTTGGGTTGATTCTTCATCATAAGCAACTACCATGTTAGCAGTACCGAAGTGATGTGCTAGAAGTGGGTTCTCACTAACATCCACAGGAGGGATATGCAAGGTACCATTGGCCACCTGCTCGCCAATGATCCTTTTTCAAGGAGTAACAGTCTTTGGTAGAGTGTTGCACCCGCTAGTGTAGCTCGCAATACTTTGGGTTGGCTTTGTCAGCCATAGTTGGGGTTTCTCCTTTCAAGTGAGGAGGAACTTCTACCCCTTCTCGTACCAAGGTACGATAAGAATCCATAGCTTTCGCTACGCTTAAGGGTAGTGACGGTGGGGTATCTTCCCCAAACTTCCTCTTGTTACCGGGACTGCTGTTCTTGGACCCAGAGCCTCCCTTATTTCCTTTAGGATTCCCATCGACATAGTTAACCGTCTGCCTCCTCGAAACATAAAACCTCCCAGAAGTCAGTGGGATATGCGTCCTCCAACTCGAGGCTCTTGGCTTGGTAATCATAGCTATGTTGCTGGAGGCCTAGGTGAACTCTCTAAAAGTTCCATCTCTACTTTCATTGATCAAGTGCAACTTATATTCCTCCAAGAGTCCCTCGGTGCATATTTGTAGCAACCTTGCCTTAGCTACATCCTCATGTACATCCAATGCTCTCTCGCGAAAGCGTTTAATATACTGCCTTAACTACTCACCAGACTTCTAGATCTCTTGTGCCAGGTGCCTCAGTGTGAATTCATCCTCCGTTATGAAGAACTTCTGAAGGAACTGCCTGTACATCTCTTCCCAAGTAGGGATGCTGTTAGGTGTCAAATGGGAATACCATGTGTAAGCCTTCCCTATGAGGGTCTTAGAGAATTTCCTCAACCTCTAATTCTTATCACCAGCATGTACTCCCAAGTACTCAACAAACCTCTTCACATGCTCTCTTTGGTTATCATCTTTGCCACTGAACTTGATAAATTTTGGAGGGATATACCCCTTTAGATATGGCTTCTCATTTACTTCCTATGGGTAAGGGACTTGCAACTCCTCATATAGATGAGGACCCTCCCTCTGAGAGGAGGAGAGCATCTTCCTCATCTCCTCTATGGTAACAGCCTTGGAGGGTGACTCCTCGATACTCATGCTCTTAATTACTGATAAGCCTGATGGTGCGATAACCTGCTCTGGAACCACCTTCCGTGGTAGAAACGTCTCTGTCAGAATTGTAACTGGGTTGGCTACCCCTCCAGAGGGGGCAACAACTGGTGTTACATAACCTTGACCCAAAATTGATAGGTCTACATTATTTTTCTTCAAGAAGTCAAAAAACATTTCCATGAGATTCATACCTGCCATCGGAGCCGCTGCTGGCGAGGTGGTCTGCCCTCCCTGAGGAGCAAGTGCCTTGTCTCTGATCACCACCACTTCTTCCTGAGTAGTTTGGTCAGTGTGAGTTCCATTCCCAGATGGAATGTCATAAAAAATGAGCTACTTGGACACGTTCAAACCTTTTTTGTCCATGAAAGTGAGAATACCTCCCCAACGGAGTCACCAAATGTAGGAGGGTAGTGAGACTGAGGTCTATGAATATCTTGAAAGCGTGAGGCATGACCCACTCCAATGGACACTGCCTTCAAGGTTCTCAAGGACTTCTGGTGCAGCTTCCAATGAAACCTTCTCCTTTTGGTAACAATGGAGCTCAAACTGTAACTCACTCCCTGTAAGAAGATGAACCTCCATAACAAGAACAGTAAGTTTTCTCAAGAGAAACTCCAGATAATGATGGATGTCAAGTGAGGAGTAAAAGAACAAGGCACTTAGCTCTAAGAGAATGAGCAGGGAGAGAATACTAGATAGTTCTAGTGTGATTTTGGCAGAGTAATAGTGCAACTTGAATTCTATGTGTTTTGACCTTGCCGAGGGGTCCTATTTATACCTGGGCACTGGGGATGAGTTGGAACTTTTGGATGCCAAAATTGAGAGGGTTTGGTGAGGGACAAGGTCTGAGATGTATCATTTGTCCCTACTTGTGTGCAGCTGCTTGCCCCTTCTGATAGATGCTACTTGGTGCAAGCCAATGTCAAAAAGAAAATATGTCTCCCAATGGAGACAAAATATCTGATTTGGTAAATATCCCTTGCAACGGTAACTTATGGTACAAGCTTCATAGATTTGAGAAATGAGGCCTCGAGGACCTCCTCATCTAAAAATATCAACCTTGGGGGGGGGGGGGGGGTGAGGACCCCTCTCCTCTAAAATCATTTTTATTGAGAGAGACCTTGAGGACCCTCTCTTCTAAGAAAATCAATTTGTAAAAGTTCATTTCTTGTGAGCAGCCCTTTGGCTGCTTATTTCACTTGTGACTAGGTATGAGATGTGTGTGGTCTTGAGTGACTCCTGGAGTCTTCCTACTAGTATTATCTCAATCCTAAAGAGCTAAGTGGTTGAGCTTGCTCAACAAACCTTGTTCCATAATCGCCAAGCCAAAACTCCCAAGAGATCTTAACTGTCCTATCTGAGCCCTGCCTTCTCAACTAGGCTACCTATATAAGAAAGTAAGTGTTAGTATTTTTGTTCCTTTAAAGAATGACTTTTCATGATGAGGGGTTGCTCATGATAGACACCCCCTCATCCTGGCTTATTTTTCATAAACCCTTAGGTTCCTTCTCTAATATAAATGTCTGTTGTTGAGGGACCCTAGGGGTTCCTTCTCCAACATAAATTTTTGTTGTTGAGGGACCCTGGGGGTTCCTTCTCCAATATGAACTTCTGCTGTTGAGGGACCTGGGGGTTCCTTCTCCAATATAAATTTCTGCTGTTAAGAGACCCTGGGGGTTCCCAACCTCATCTCTGTCGAAATTTTTATAAAACCTTCCTCATTTATCTCTCGAGTAAATTTTTATAATGTTGTTCTTGTTGTTGATGATGAAACTGAATGCCCGAGGTGGGCTTTATATTGTTGGGGTTGGTTAAACAATCATGCTTAATTTTGGATTATTAAAAAAAAAAGAAAATTTGTCGAAATTTCTATAAAACCTTCCCCTATTTATCTCTTCCATGCCTTAATAAAGATTGAAAGTAAAATTAACTTTAATATTATGAAAATGTTTATTTTTTTGCTCAATATTATATTAGAATATCATTATTGTTTGAGTTATATTCTTTATATGGTGAATCTGTTTTAGTTGTTAACGACTATTTGTTTCCTCCTTTTATTCAGGTATCGATCCGGATGTTGCCTATTGCGTATTCGGTGTAGCTGTTGCTAAATTGGGTTTCCACGCTACACGAATAGAACTAATGTTGCAGTTTAATTTGCTAGTTTTTATGTCTATAGTATAGGTCATTTTAGATATCTTTTTATTTTTGAGTTGTCCAGAAGTCTATTAGGAGACTGTTGTTATTTTTTATTTCTTTAATTTCAAATATTAATGACATTTTTTATACTTATGGTTCAGTTATATTGGTACTTGGAATTTTCTACTTTGAGTACGAAAATTTATTCTTTGAATTGGCAGTTCGTAGTTTTATGCATAACATGTTTGGGATATTGTAATAGTATAATAGAATTCATCGTAAAAAAATGAAAGAAAATAAATAACTTTTATGACAGTTTTATGTAAGCTGTCATTATAATGATTAAAGTAATCATACTTTTTATGACCGTTTTATTAATATTTGTCATTTTTCATAGGTTTATAATGACGGCTCAATAAACATGATATTATTGTTAATGACGATTTGTACGAAAAACTGTCGTAATAGGATGGTTTATCATGACGGTTTTGTCAACACCAATTTTATTAAGACACACAACATTATTGTTAATGATGGTTTGCACAAAAAACTGTCGTAATAGGATGGTTTGTTATGACGGTTTTGTCAACACCAATTTATTATGACACATAATATTACGACGGTTCTTGAAGCTTCGAAAATCGTCATAAATAACCTTTTATGTCCCTTTTCCCCGGTCATAAAAATATCTATTTCTAGTAATGTCATTAAATACACTGTCCCTTTATCCTAGGTTTTTTGAGACTCAACGCGTCAGTGTGGGAACTATCATCTCATCATTTGGATTTTTTATAGCCTTTTGGCATTCCTCCCCATTTTCCCATTTTCATGTAAACATAAAGCCCCTTATTTTTTTAAATAAAAGATTTCATCTTCTTTAAAACACTCACAGACAGTTTCAAGCTTTTAGTGAGAGAGAGGAAAAAAATCAAATACACCGTTGCCCCTATTTTTTTCTCCAAGTTTTCTGCAAATACTCCATTAATGGCTTCAACACCATCAAACACTTCTTCAAACATTACCACCACTATTGTTTCTCTTGTTTTTGGTTCAATTCCCTTTTCCATTACCATTTCTTCACCAATATCCATTTCTATATCACCGACGTTAATGTCCGACACCACTACCATGGCCACTACCAAAAGTGGTTCCACTATCCCCACTCCCATGGATCATCATTTGACCACAGATGCCATTCGTGTTAGAATCGTGCCCAAGCCACGCTCAATAAGAGCCTCTGTAGATGGCAGATTGAGATCTGGGGCTAAGAGTTCCTCGTTGCTTCCCATGAGTAGCAAGGGTTCTTCCCCATCTGCTATCGGTATAGGCGATGATTCCTCACCATCTGCTCTAACTAGCGAGGCTTCCTCACCATCTTCTATCGATATGGGCGGTGGTTCCTCTCCATCTTCTATCGATATGGGTGGTGGTTCCTCGCCATCTGCTCTAACTAACGAGGGTTCCTTGCGACCCATAAGCTCTTCTTGTATTGCCGAAGCGACATATTTTAAGTCGAGTTCCTCACACGCCTTTCAAGGAATGGGAATAGTTTCCATCGGAGGTTTGGGGTATGTGGGTTCCTCGTCAGAATTTGTGTTAAACCCTTTTTTCCAACGAGTTCCTTGCCGACGGCATCTATGTCAAATAATTTTGTTTGTATTGTGAGCAAGGGTTCCTCGCCTATTGGTTATATGGATTTGGGTTCCGTACCTGCCCCCTCAATATTCATGGATTCCTCTCCCATCGCTCCATTTAAGATGGCTTTGGATTCCTCGCATGTTGGATTCGTACCCGAGGGTTTGGAATCCAAGGGTTCCTCATCAAAAAGAATTCCAAATAGGGGATCCTCGCCCGCTACTTTCTCATTTGGCCTTGAGTTGGGTTCCTCGCATGTTGTGTCACAAATAAATTGATATTGTTGAACATGCTTTGTTGCAAATATTATTTAAAAGTTTGGGTTTAAACAAGGTCACTTGAAATTTCATCTATTTTTAATGTGACTTCCATGACCTAGTGGATGTCGGATTTGGTTAACACCGCGGTGGATCATAAGCAAGCTAGTGAGGCCATATCGAATCTTACTTGGCTGGGATGGTTTATATGGAAAGACATGAATTCTCATATTTTTTAAGGAAGTTTCTCCTCTTACAAAGGGATGGTGAAATCTTTTCGAAAAGCCAAATCATATTTTTAGTCTTTCCATGTTTTTGGAGGAGGTTACATCCGTCCTTCGCATGGAGTTTCAGTGGCTTAGTTTTGGTTTCTTCCACCCCATAACACTTAAAATTAATTGTGATGGTGATTTTATAATTGATTTTAAGAGGTCTAATATGGATGATGTCATTTGTGGCCATAATGGATCATTGGTTAATAGTTTTATAAGCCTTATTAGTTATTACGGCTAGTTCAGCAGCTTGGGATGAAGAGGAAACGATTCGCATGACACGTTCTTTTGTTAAAAACCATAACTTACATAATGTCATTATTGAAGGGGATTGTAAGATGGTTATTGATCTTTATTCTTTGGACCTTTATCCATCATGGGTGGTGGAAATTATTATTTTTAATAATATACAATTAACTTCTTCTTATAATATCTCCTTTACTTGGTTACCGTTTGGGTGGTAAAAGGCATATTCCCTCCTTTTGGATTGACTGTCATTACTGAACCCAATTCTTCTCTCTTTGTTGTACCTGGGTTATAATCATTAATATAAACTTTTTTTGTGTGTGTTATAAAGGGGTGAAATGCTTAGTGCTCTTATATCACTTATAAATGCGGAAGTCAATTTTAAACATAATTTATCTTTTTATCCTAAACATGCATCTATTGTGATAAAACAGATAAATTAAACAAAGTAATCAACTAAGACAAAGTTTCAGGAAAAATCCTCATATGGAAAATCCTTTTATTTCACTAATAATTTGCAAATTGCAACTTATAAACTTATAAGCTAAATACAACAGTGATTCTCGCAAGAATCACAATGACTGCAGTCGAAATCAATGATTCTTTCGAGAATCACAAAGATCGAAATCATCCTCCTTCAGCCTCAGCCTTAGTCTTCAGCAGCAAATCCCCGCATGTATCACAAGTCAGCCGTGGAGATCCTCTCTATAAAGGTGTATGAAAAGTATACAAATCTTTCAAGGCTTAAACAATACACAAGAATAATATTCAAGGATGTTTTGTTATGAATTAAATGGTGTTTTGAAAACACAAAAGATGAATAACTTTCATAAAAGATATGTAGAAACATAGTTGGCAAAAGTCTTAAACGTTCTGAACACGAAACATGTATTTACAAAAAAACTAAAGTCAGTGCGTCGTTCGAACAATATGAACATGTCGTTCAAACGAGATGTAGACCTCATTCGAACGAGCTTTTTATCGCTCCTAACGACGTAGAAAAAACCATCATAGTAAGCTTCATTTGATGGACGTTTGAATCCATGCTTTGAATGACTTCACTATGTCATTCGAACGACATGGAGATGTCATTTGAATAAACCAAACGAAAAATAAAACTCCGCCTATAGTAATCTCAGAAAACATTTTTTCGAAAATAAAAAACCTTATTCGTCTTTTGATAAAAAATAAACATCCCAAACATAATTCGTAAATTAATATAAACTCTAAATTGTTTTATACCTTGTCGGGATGTCGGGAAGTCTTCAAACATAGAGATGCTTGAGTTTGGTTCTTCTTAATGGTGTGTGACGATTTGTAATGGGATGCGCCAAACTAGTTCAAAACTATGATATGAACAATGTTGAAAGTAATTATTCTGACAAATCTTCCCTTTTGGCTATTCTGGTATAAAACAAACAAACATTATGGAACACCAAATTAAAATCAAAATCTCCTATGACAAGAATACTAACACCCTTCCCAACCCTAGAACGGAATGACATAAACCTTTTTGTCTCCAAACTTCTTCTTTCCTTTAGAAAACTTTATCTTCATTCGTGTATCTTGAATTCCGCTTTAAGTACCTACACACATGAGACAAAAACATATACCTACATGACGCATCAACTTTGAAACAAAGTTAAACTCATAAATAATTTTCTCCCCCATAAATCAAACTCATCAAAACTCCTTTTTAATTTTCTATCTCCCTTTGTTTTTAAATGAAATAGACAAAGAAGTAGAAACATCAATATGAAATACGAAGCATCACATAGAAGATAAGATATCATCACGAAAAAGATATAAATCATGCACGTGTAACGATAATATCAAAGGCAAACACAACCTACTATTTTTGAAAATTTTCAATTTCTTCCAAAAAAAATAAATTTCACAAATACAATATACAATACCATATATAATATATGAAAAATATATATCAAAGTAAATCCGGCATACATATATAGGTATAAACAACCTCAAAACTCGACACAAAATACATAACTTTACACACTAGTATAGTATCGATGGGTCCAAACGTGTGGGATGGAATGAATAGGTGTGAACTAGTAAAAAAAGAGTTATAACCCAAACACTCAAATATGATCAAGAAGTTCTAATTGATCGCAAAACTTTATCAAACTAAGATTTAGCCTTAAGTGATAAATAAAGTTGAACTTAAAGAACAAAACAAGCACAATGCACACAAGCCTATAATATTAATGATTCTACAAATCAGTAGCGTCATGAAAAAATAAGCATAACTAGATATCATTGTGCAAACCCGTTGATTTTTCCAACCAAACTCCCTTAAAATATAAGCATGATCATATTTTTCTCTTCTTTTCCTTTATTTTGAATGATCATATCAAACTAAACTATTTAGCCCCTTTTTGCCAAATTTTACCCTTTTTTATTTGCCTTAATTTTTTCTTAGGCACTTTTCAAAGGGTGGATTTCATCACGAGTTCACATGCCTCTCGCAACCCTTTCCCATGTACACTCATATTTTTCGTTAATAAACACACTCTCACGGGCAACGGTTCTTAGATGCACAAATCCCTCATAGTCACAAAACATGTAGATGACAATATTGTTGGGATAACATTTCACCAAGCTCAAATATACATAGTGAAGTCAAAATCCAATAAGTTTGTGCACGTGTGTGGAGGTATATACAAAGTTTAATCCATTATGCAAATCAAGTTCGAAACAACTCCATAAACATGATTAAGATCAAACTCCATAAACATGGTTAAGATCAAATCAAATTCTAAAAATAAAATCTTTTTGTATTTTTCAAAAAATATCAAATGAAAATCTTTTTGTATTTTTCCAATATGACTCAATAAAAGAAAAGTATAATATAAAAAATACACATGTCATAAAATTAGAAAATATACATTATGAAGCAAAACGAGCGTATGACAAACACACTAACTCAATCATCTATAAGATATTCCAAGGGAAGAATCATGTGCAAGTAAACGAGAATCAACTAATCTACCATCAAGTATCTCTAAAAGCGATTTACTAACCCAAATAGAGGTATGCCTAATGCGACGGCTTTCGGGAACTAAAGGAACACCATACTTAAACTTCCTATAACCTCTTCCAAGATTAAAACAAAACGAACTAAGGTGACCTTTCCTACCACAATGCGAACATGTGTAAACCCAAGAAATGATATCTAAGGCTTGACCTTTTCTAACATCCTTGGAATTGGTTGACCCCCTAAAACAAACAATGGTCTTGGCTTTGACAACATAAAGAATTAGAACAAGATAAGCCATTACCGTCACTACTAACACTACTCGAGTATTTTAAATCATCTTTTAACTTCAAAATTTTAGACTCAAGCAACGAATTAGACTCTTCCAATTTTAGGGACTCCTTCTTCATATTTTCAATCATACCTAGAAGGTTATCCCGCTCCCCCTCAATGTAAGCAAGTTTATCCCTAAGAGTCTTCTCACGTTCCTTAAATCAATAATCAAAATATTTTTCTCAACGACACAAACATCAAACCTAGAATTTTATAAGTCCTCCAATTATTTTTCTAAAACTAGAGTCTATCATCACTCTCTTTCTTGGACAATTCTAATTTTCTAAAATCACAATCCATGTCCACAAGTCTTTCACAAAATAAATCTCTTTGATTATGAAAAGTTTACAAAATTTCTAAAATGGTTTTAAAATGAAAATTTTCTTTTTTAAGAATTTCAATTCTTTTAGCAAACTTCAAATTCAAACGATTTAAGTCGTCAAAAGTATGAGAATCCATCAAGAGAAAATAAAACACCTAAAAACACTAAAACAAGGATCTAACACAATAAATTAGTGCAACCAGCTCTGATACCAATTTGTAAAGAGGTGAAATTCTTAGTGCTCTTATATCACTTATAAATGCGAAAGCTTATTTTAAACAAATTTTATCATTTTATCCTAAACACGCACCTATTGTTATAAAACAGATAAATCAAATAAAGAAATCAACTAATCCAAACTTTCAGGAAAAATCCCCGCAGGACATAGCCTTTTATTCCACTGGTAATTTGCAAATCACAACTTATAAACTTATAAGCAAAATAATACAATGATTCTCGCAAGAACCACAATGACCGCAGTCGAAAACAAGGATTTCCTCGAGAACCACAAAGGCCGCAGTCTTCCTCCTTCAACCTCATCCTTGGTCTTCAGCAGTGAATCCCCGCAGGTATCACAAGTCAGCCATGAAGATCCTTTCCACAAAGGTATATGAAAAGTATACAAAACTTTCTAAGGTTTAAACAATTCATAAGAACAATATTAAAGGATATTTTATTGTGAATTAAACGGTGTTTTGGAAGCACAAAAGATGAAGAAATTTTGCAAAAGTTATGCAAAAACAGATTTGGTAAAAGTCTTAAATGTTTTGAACACGAAACAGGTATTTATGAAAAACTTAAGGTGGTGCCTTGTTTGAACAATATGAACAGGTCATTCAAAATGAGATGTAGATCTTGTTCGAACGAGATATTCTTTCGCTTCTAATGATGTAGAAAAAACCATCACAATAAGATTCATTTGATGCACATTTGAATGCATGCTTCGAATGACCTCACTATGTCGTTCAAACGACATGGAGATGTCGTTTGAACGAACCAAACAAAAAATAAAACTCTGCCTAGTAAAGTTGGAAAACATATTTTTGAAAATAAAAAACTAAGTTTGTCTTTTGATAAAAAATAAACATCCTAAACATAATTCCGTAAATTAGTATAAACTTTAAATTGTTTTATACCTTATCGGGATGTTGGGAATTCTTCAAACTTGGAGATGCTTGAGTTCGGTTTGTCTTGACTATGCGTGATGATTTGGAACGGGATACGCCAAACAACACTACACCAAAAATGCCAAAATATCACCCTCCACCCGGCCAAGGTTGTCACGATAAAAAATCGTGATAAAAAACACACGTTTTTTTTTATCACGTTCTTTAACCGTGACAATAAGGGTTGTCACAGACATGTCACGGTCAAAGATCGTGACAAGATTAAAAAGTTATCACGGTCTTTAATCGTGGCAAGCCCGTACAACTCTTCTAACTTAATACCTTAGTCGCTTAATTTTCTTTGTCCTCGTTTTGGTTCCCTCATTTTTTTCTCTCTATCCCTCTCAGCGGTAATTCTCTCCCTCCCTCTCAACCATGTACATTTTTTCTCTCTTTATCTCTTTCTCTCTCTTTCCTTTATGTGTGTGTGTGTGGGGGGGGGGGGGGGGGGACAAGATTTGTGTGTGTGTGTGTGTGCAGTGTGTGTATATGTTTCAGTGTGTGTAGGGGGGATTAGTGTGTGGGTGTGTGTTAGTGTATGGGTTGGTATAAATTAAAATTGAAACTGGTATTTGAAATTAAAATTAAAATTGAATATGGTATGTGAAATTGAAATTAATATTGGTCTTATAAATTGAAATTGAAATTGTAAATTGAAATTGAAATTGAAATTGGTATTATAAATTGAAATTGGTAATATAAATTGAAATTGAAATTGATATTTGGTATTTGGTATATGGTGTGTATTTGGTTTTTGATATAAATTAAAATCGATATTCAATTCTGAAATTGGTATTTGTTTTCTCTCTCTAATTGCAGCAGTGGCGACCCGCTTTCCTCTTCCTCACATATTTCGGCGACCATCTCTCTCTCTACACATATTTCAGTAAATCTCTCTCTATACACACACACACACACACATAGAGATTCTCTATGTGTGTGTGTAATTCAATAATTTCTATGCGCGTGTGTGTGTGTGTATACATACTATAAATTTTAAAAGCTTGCTGTTAAACAATTAGTAATGCGAAATGAAACATAACTATGCATAAATCTTCACTATAGACATTATTACTGAATAAGTAACGAGGGTGAAAGGTAATAAGTAATCATGTATTCACATGAGAATACATGCATGCATGCACCCCTCAAAGCAGGTGTCATATGACAAGCAGTGAGGGTGAAAGGTAATATGTAATCATATACAAGTTGATTTAGTGTAAATTTACACATGCCTAGATTATAGTAACGAGAACCACACTGGCTCGTATTTCACGCACATGTTTTCCATCATAATAGTATTCACATTTGGAGTACCCCATATGTGAATAGTATTATGATCCACCACAGTACCCTAAATATGAATATTGCTATGATGCAAATAGGTGCGTGGAATATGAGCCAATGGCTATCTATTACGGTTCTCGTTACTATAATCTAGGCATGTGTACATTTACATTAAACAAACTTGTATATGATTACTTATTACCTTTTCACCATCATTACTTATTATATAACACTTGCTTTGGGGATGCATGCATGCATATATTCTCATGTGAATGCATGACATAACAGTTCTGTAACATTTATAACTACTTTAAACTACACATAGTGTGCATAGATATTAACATTCTAGTTCTCATGCGTACGCATTTAATAGCCCTTAGACCTGTTCAAGAGTTATTACCCCTCTAATGAGATCTCTTGATTTGTCCCGTTTGTATAGTTTGGGATATAATAATAATCTTAGTGTCTTAAACTTATTGCTTTGGGGGGAAGTTTTGCTATTGTATCTTAATGTTCTCATGGTACATACTAGATGATGCGGTGTTAAGCGTTATTTCAATTGATAAATGGAAATAACACTTACACTTACGAATATGTGTCGTGTACTTGGAGAACTATGGGGATATGCTGTTGAATTTTCCTCAAATTAGAACAATGTGTATGAGCTATTAAGTATATTACAGAAATATGCGGTCTTGAATAGGATATTAACACTCACCCTTTAAAGGAGAAGGAGGAAATAAGATTCATATTATTTTTATAATATAACACCGAAAGATGATATGTCAATCTTATAGTAAATCATTTATTGGAAATTAAATGTTCATACTCTTGTTTATACTAATCCATGAATATACGCTTCTTACCCATAATAGGTGATTGTTTGTAGTAGTTGTGATGGGATATTATATATACAAAGAGTGGATGGGTGAGACAAATAGACTAGGGGATGTGTTTCACAGAGGTGTTAATGAATTTATGAAATACACAAAGAGACCTCATAATGATGAAGAGTTCTCGTGTCCGTGTGCTGAGTGTTGGGATGGTAAGGTGTTTGAGTGGAAAATATTTTAACTACATTTTTTAACATGGGGTATGCAAGATAGTTATTAATTTTAGATTTTTCATGAGGAATCAAAAGCTCCTTTTATCCCTGAGCAACCTTCACAAAAACCTTCAACAAGTAGGATATAAATACAGGAGAGAGAGGAAAATGTAAATCATAATATGCTAGAGGATTTAATTGATGTCATGTATGGAGTTCTTGAAGTGGAAGAGAATGAGGTCACTAACGATGTACAAGGTTCAGGTGCTCGTGAAGATATCGGGATAAACCTTGACAATGACTACCAAAGTTTAAAATTTAAGGCGACCCAACCATTGTACTTTGGCTATGAGAAAGATCAAAAAACTTTACATTCCATGGTTGGTTTTCATAGTTTGAAGACCCACTATGGCTTGTCTGGCAACAGCGTGATAAGAATTTTAAATTGGGTGACGGGATTGCTACCCAAGCAGAATATGCTTCCAAATAACTATCCTACTAGGAAGAATAATTTGAAAGGTTTGAGAATGAAGTATACAACAATTCATGCTGTGTGTATGAATACATACTATATCGAAAGGAGTATGAAAATCTTAATCGGTTTTCGATATGCGATGAACCTAGATATGTCCAATTTACTGGCAAGAAAGGCACAAGCTCAAAAGTGCCTCAAAAAGTGTTGAAATATTTTCTCATTGGGCCAAGATTGAAGCTATTTTTCACAGTACCATGGATAACAGAGGCAGTGAGTTAGCATGCTAAGGCAGAAGTAGGGGATAATCTCATGTGTCATCCTATTGATACTAAAACTTGGAAGATGATGAGTTATGAGTATCCCTATTTTTCTCGAGAACGACATAACATTCGTTTGGCAATAATAACAGATGGTTTCAATACATTTGGAAATCTAATCACCGATCAAAGTGTATGGACAGTATCCTAGCCCTACTCAACGTCCCTCCTTCACAGTGTATGAGACCTGAATTTTTGATGTTGTCTTTGTTGACACTTAGGCCAAAGGCACTAAGTGAGGACATCGATGTCTACCTAGCTCCTTTGGTAGAAGAATTAAATGAGTTATGGGAAGAGGGTGTGCAAGCATCTTACTCTTTTAAAAAAGAAGAGTTTGCGCTAAAATCTATGTTGATGTGGGCAATTCATGATTTTCCAGTATATAGGACAGTATTCGGTTGTGTAGTACATGGTTATTTGGGGTGTCTATTTGTGAAGAGGAAACTGAATCGCTTCGTCTCACAGCTAGCTCAAAAATGTATACAGTTGAATCAAATTGATTTTTTGTTAGTGAATATGTTAATTTGGATTTTTTGTTAGTGAAAATGTCTTCCTTCGGGAATCATGGTAGGGGAGGTGACGAAGGCTCGTCTACCACTAGGCCCCCAAAATGGGGCAAATTAAGGGTTGTCATCGATATCAAGATGGCCTTACTAGCTAGCGCCCTGGAGTTGCTCAAGTCGATAGTCAACTCGGGGTACACGGATTGGAACAAAGTGCCACAGGATCTCAAGATGGCCATCTGGGGGGCACTACAGGTAAAATATTTATATATATATGTTATTATATTTTATAATTTAAGTATAACTAACACTTACTTTCTTTTTGGTTTGTATTTGTTTGACAGGAACAATTCGGCCTGCCCCTACATGTCTGCGACTCCACATTCGAACAGTTGAGAGATCAGTACAAAATGTGGAAGAAAAACATGCGGGCATGGTGCATTGGACAGACCCAAGGTTCCATATTGATGTTGAATGACACCATACCGAAGAAGGAGCTGATCTCATTGGAACAGTGGTAGTAGTTTGGGGACAGTGAGATCGAGGAGCAGAAGTTGACATCTCGTCAATCGGAGAGGGAAAATTGGGCAAAAAAGGTGGACGTGCACTAATCTGGACAGACGTCTTACGCCGAGGTGGAGCACATGATGTTAAGTTTTTATGTTTCTTTAATTTTAGTTTTATGTTATTCTAATTTAACATTACTTTACGTTACTTACTAATTATGCATTATTTTTTTCCAGGAGATGGGGAGTGGCCCTGAGGGTAGGCCACACAGGCTCGATGCCTATGTGGAAATTCAGATGAAGAAGGGAAAGGATAGGGAGGTGTCCCTGAGCGTGGCATCCACGATTACAAGTTATAAAAATATCTTACAATTGTTTAGTTTGTTAAATTACGTTATTTTTTTATTAACTTAACTAATCGTGTACTTTTTGTCGTTTCATGTAAAGCTTATGGAAGTGTATGACAAGCAATCTGATGCCGACAAGGAATCTCTAGCTACGGACGCACTAAGCCAAGTGCTCGGGGCAGATCATAATGGGAGGACTAGGGGGTGATCTCCCGGGTGGGGAAGTCGAGACTCACCGGGATTGAGTCGAGCAACACCGGGTTGACTCGTGAGGTGGACGCTCATGGCTATAAGTTAGAAAGGTTAGAGGTAGCGTCCCTCGATATGTTTGAGTTCATGAAGTGTCAGTTGGGGTCCACATCATGCAAGGGCAAGGGGAAGGGGACGAAGGTAGATGAGGATGCCATTGCTCCATCTCTTTCACCCTCATAGCCGATACGCACACACTCTCTGCCTGCATATGATCCATTTCCCATATTGACCCCCATCGAACGGTCTATGTCACCAATGGGTTAGCCGAGCGTGTAATTAATAGGCATATTTGGTGGCATGCTGATAGCTAGGGGTTAAGGGACCCGAATACACACTCGGGTAGTGTGGTTCATGGACGTGTAGTCATGCAAGATATAGAGGCAAAGGTTCGCATAACCCATATTGTGATCGAAAGAGAGAATGCACCTTTGTTGTTGGAACAACAATGCGGCATTCGATGAATTGATAGATGTATCAATTCATATGTAGTGTGGCATATCTTCCTCCTCCGACCTGTTCAAGACCTTAGTCCGTAACATTATTTATATTTATTTCATTTGGATATTGAATATTGAATGTTGGATATTATTTGTATTTTTTTGATTTGGTGATGGATATTTGTTGGTTGGTTATGGTTATGAATATTTGTATTTATTTGATTTGGTTATTTAATAATGAATGTTGCTTGATATATATGTTGTTTAGACATGTTTAAATATATTGTAACAAGTATAAATATACTGGTGGTCAATGGCAGTGGCCATACCACCCATAATTTTTTTAATTTTGCCAAGATTTATCAGACTTTGACCGTGACAAATAAGTTTTCCTTTATCACGGACTTATCACGGTCAAAGTCCATGATAATTTTCTTTGTCACCCCCAAACTTGTCACGGTTTTTGACCTTGACAAGTTTGGCTTGTCACGATTTTTGACCATGACAAGGTGGCAGTTTTGATGTAGTGCTAGTCTAAAACTATGATATAAACAACGTTGGAAAAATTATTCTTACAACAATTACATAATTATTTAAGATAAAATTGAAAACACGGTTTTAGGGAGAGAAAAGAGAACCAACATGCAAGAGTAGGAAATATATATATATATATATATATATATATATATATATATATATATATAGAGAGAGAGAGAGAGAGAGAGAGAGAGAGAGAGATAAAGTGTGAGTGTTGGCGTGTTTGAAGAGACTATGTTTAGTTATAAAATACTATAGGGAGGGGCATAGTGCCAAGGGTTACTTATCGATAGGCACCCCGTGGGGTAGGCCGATCGGAACCCCCCTGGGCCCTATAAATAGAGGCTTGCCTCATTCCTAGATGGACAATCAACATCAAATTCCATCTAAGCACCAACATCAGTGATCTCAACAACTTGTGAAGTTCCATATAGAGAATACCATTCAAGATTAAATTCCCATCCTTTTCATACCCAATTTAGCAAAAGTCCTTCTCTCTCATCAATATCCATGGGAGTTCACCCAACATCAATGCTCAAGCTCCAAGGAAGGTCCAATTCCTTCTCCCTTTCTTTTAATTCCTTGTTTTTACATAAACTGCATTAGATTCATGATATAGTTTTACTCTATTTCATACACATTAACACCCCATTTTTTATTAGTATATTGCACATACTTTATTTTTTATAAAAACCCAAAAACAAATAAAAGAGGGTTATATCCATAAATTTTGAACGGAATTGTCCTTCACCCTTTTTCCAGAACCAAAAACTCATTTTCTACACATACACATATAATAAATATTATGTCCAAATTTATGGGTTGAACCCCACTCTTTTGCTACTTTCGAACTACGTGGACTTTGATGCCTTTATAGGCTACGTAGGCGTCTCAGAGTAAAATCCGAGACTCGAGTTCAATTTTCCCATTTTCCAATTTCTCCAAACTTCTCATAATTTCTCCTTTATATAATTATCATGCCTTTATAAATAATATGGTTGTTTGCGTCTCATCCAATACATATTTTCGTTCTCTAATAACGATCGATATCATGATGGACGCTCACATTCTATCTTTTATTTATTTTGGGGAACATTCCTATGGATGACTTCGCTCTACCTCGACCATGGTATGGGCCGAATGATTCTAATATCCATTATATATAAACACATACACACACTTCATACGGATATAAAGGAAATATTAACACTTGTCCATGAGAGACCGAAAGGGCGGGATGGGTGCCTAACACCTTCCCATTCCGTAACTTAGCCCCGAACCTTCGATCTATTAATTTTGTATGTATCAGTTTATCCTTGGTGCCGCTCTCGAAGTGGAAACATGTTCTTTTTCCTGTTTTGTGCAAAATAGTCTGGCGACTCGATCTCTTTACATTCATCCCACACCGACAACGACCGAAGCACCCTATCCAAAAGAGCAAAAAAGGGGGGGGGGGGGGTGAGACCGCGGTGGTGCAACATATTTTTTCATGTCCGTGCCCCCGCCCGGGATGGACACAAAGTGACTTTCTCTCGTTAGGGAGTTTAAAAGGAGAGAAAATAAAGGAAAAGTTTAAAAAAAAATCCCTTCCTTTCTTTACAAAACTTTCTTTCCAAATCGAAAAGAGATGGAGAGAATGGAATTTTTTTTAATGAATTGTTTCTTCTTCTCTTAAAAAAATTATTTTCCTCCAAAACTCCCAAACGTAAGATTTTTTTTTTATTTTCTCTCCCGAACTCCTTTCTCTTCTCTTGTTTTCTTTTCTCTGTCATTAACTTTCCCTTCTTTTCTTTTCTCTCCTAATAAATTTTTTTCCTTTCTTTTCCCTCCAAAACTCCCAAACGAGCTCTAAAACAAAATCTTAGTAACCTAGATCTTAACTGTATTTATGACTTTGCATATTTGAAACACCTTCTTAGTATCTTAGATCTAAGGTTTAGTATCTTACACGAAGTAGATCTGATCTAATTTTTTTTAACAAACTGATTTTAGTTAGTTTTTATTATTAAAAGGTTGTTTTATTTAAAACTCATTTTCGTGTTAATTTTTTATCAAACTGTGTTAGGTTGATTACCTCTTTCATAACACACTTTTTCTGTTTCATTTGGAGATCTTAAGATAAAAAATAGTTGTATAGTTTGAAGGCTATTATAATCCATGTCTCATGTTTTTCTTTTTTTATACACTGTGTATAACTCTTTTAAAGATCTGGTTATAAGCATTTAAACCTCTTATCTTATTTAAAACTGATTTAAGATTTTTTTTTATATTGCCCAGTTGTGTAAACATATTGTAGCGATTTAATCTCTCCTGGTTTGTTTGTGATAATTTACACTTAACTGATTTTTATTTTTAGGTTTAATCATTACTCTTTATTTTTCGTTACTAAAGAAGACATTGTATGTGTCTTGTGACTTAGTAATTAATCATTCTTTTTATGTATTGATTAAATCTGTAGGAGGGGCTTAATGATAAGCCTCTCATTAAATTATTAAATAAGATTAGAGATGATTAATATTGACAAAAGTCCATGTGTTTATGTGACTGAGGTATTATTATGCGGGTCTAACATATCACACGTATTTGTGTATTATTAATGCATTAACTAGATAATATTCTAGTATTGAGGGTTTGATACATGTTACGGGACACATGCCACTTAAAATAGGACATGTGTCCCCACGGGTTATTTGACATGTGGCGCCCCACTTGGGTTGGTTTTGCTCTAAATAAGCCTCACCCCCATACATTTTAGAGAGCTTCTTGGGAGTGGAAGAGTCATTTTATTATCTTTTGAGTTTGTAGAGAGTTTTGAGATGAGTTTTAACACCTCCCACCTCTCCGAAAAAACAACCACAATGAGTTTTTCGGCGAATAGTACGAACCCACGAACTACGCTGACTTTGATTCCGAGTATAACGGATAGATAGGCGCAACCGAAGTTGCTCAAGTCAAACACGTACAAAAATCTGATATTTCCCCAAAATTAGACTACTCTCTTACATTTGGCGACTCTGCTGGGGACGTATTCACGATTTTTATCTTGTAAACGCCTCAGTCGTTATCGGAAAAAGTGGACGGAGATAAAAGAGAGGCATTGACAACTCAACTTTCTGCTCTAATATTTGGAAAATATTTAGCTTCTGCTCAGATAAGTAACTGATTTTCCTATTTATAATCCCTTCTCCCTTGCATCAAAATTTTATGATGTCTATCTCAAAGTATAAACATATGTCTTTGATAATAGAACTAAAAATGTTACATTTATATTTTACCTGAGATTGTATATTATATGTTTGCATAAGGGTTGTTGATTGAACCATTAAAATTTGAGTATGTTTTCACGCATGAGAGGCTGGAAAAAAAAGTATGACAGGGAGTATGATATATTTGTATACGCTGGACATCCCTTGAGATTCGATATTTTCTGAAATATGTTTTTTAATCTAAATCGATCACCATTTGGTCTGAACTTGAGGTAACCTGATAAGAAAGCCATTATATATTATTATTTTTTGCTGAACTAAAAATCGGAGCATATCACGTATTTTACAGAGACAATACGTTTTAAATCAAGACCCATGTGATAAAATTTATTACTGAATAACGTAGATTTTTTTTTTTGGTGAAAAAGGAAAATATATTAGATAAGCAACATAACGTGTCGGCTACAACAACAAACCCGTAAAACAAATACCACCCAACATAACAGTAAATCTAGCTCCACGCAGGGAGACCATGTAATCCTAGTTTGAATCTGACTCTTCCAGTTGACTCTTGTTCTTTTCCTCATCGATGATTTCTCATAGCCGGTCTGGGGGGTCTTCTAACATGAAGAAGTCTTTCGCATAAGCCTTCGCATAATTGGCAAGCCAGTCCGCGCATCGATTTGCCTCTCTCGGAATGAAGCTAACAATTATATTCAGTTCAGACTTCATATCTCTACAGTCAAGGATGATGGCTGCGTGCGGATGATTATCCCAATCACCCACATTGATCATGTCAACAGAAGTTTTGCAATCTGATTCCAGGCTGATACTCTTCTACCCCCTGTCCTTAGCCAAGATCAATCCATAAAAGATACCTTCAAGCTCGGCACGCAGAGGAGGAGCCCCAGTAAGTTTCCCCAAAAATCCCGTGATCCACTCTCCTCTCCCATCTCGTACAATGCCTCCGAAAGATCCCACCCTTGTGTTATTGTCCCAACCGCCATCTGTGTTAATCTTCAAATTTCCTGCACAAGGACACAACTAAACAGTTAGAGGAGATTTACTTGGCCCCCTATGATTGTCAGGTTTGGTGTATGCCTGCGAGATCTAAAGGAATAGTTTACACTAAACTTAACAATCATGGTTGGCAAGTAAGATTTGGCCTCGAAAATGTGAATGTTTCCAGCTTTCCAAAGATTCCATGGAGTGGTGATAAAGTAGATGTCCTCTTACTTCCCAGGCAATTTTTAATGATCCAGTCTCCAAAACTTTCCGTGCCCTCACTTCTCGGGATCACCCAACGTCGCATGAGGATCCAAGTTTCCTCGGCAATGTTACACTTCTGAAACACATGCCCCATATCCTCAATTTTACCACACCTGTTGCACGCCGAGTCACTAGTCATATTTCTCAACAGGCGATGTTGATTAGTAAGTAGTTTCCCGTGGAGCATGGTCCATATAAAAGTTTTCAATTTCTGGGGGATTTTCTTTTTCCAAACAAGGTTCCACACGTTATGGCCATGTACGTTAAGGTCCCTACCCACCAACGATCTATAGCAAGAACTAGTGGAAAATTTACCATCCGGGTTAGGGTTCCAAATAGGTCTATCGTCTCGAGGGTTAATCCTAGGGATATAAGTGTTAATGACCGCGCTGATATCTGTGGGACTGATCCAATGTTGGATGGCATTAGGGTCCCATTGGCCATGTTGGTCCATCAGAACCTCCACCTTAGCGTCTGTACCAGGGTTGATCCTCGGGTGAGGTTTGATAGGCTGATCTCCGCACCACCAGTCCTAAAAAATGTTAACGTTGTTCCCTCTCCCAATATTCCACTTTATGTTTTTTCTCACAGTGGCTTTACTCTTGAGGATTCCTCGCCAAATGTGGGAAGCCCTTTTCTTTTTAACCCAATCTCTTGGGTTAATGTTCTTAGCATATTTATTTCTCATAACTTTTACCCAAAGGTCTTTCTCCTCATTTATGAGTCGCCACCCAAGTTTGGATAATATAACTATATTATTTAACTCAGTTTTCCTGATTCCTAATCCACCAGTCTTTTTGGGGCGACAAACAATATCCCACTTCACAAGGTGAATCTTTTTCTCGGTGGTATTATCTCCCCACAGGAAGTTGCGATTTATTTTATCAATCTCCTCGCACACGCTAACCGGCAGAGGAATGGTCTGCATATTATAGTAAGGAATAACAGAGGTGGTGGTTTGGATGAGCGTTGCTCTTTCGGCCATGGAAAGTAAGTTGTCCTTCCACCCCGCTATCTTCCTCTTCATTTTATCGAGGATATCAGTGAAAGTGTTCTTGCAGACACGCCCATTAATGAGAGGGGTACCCAGGTATTTCCCGAGATCATTGGTGAGACTTATACCACAAATATGGCCAAGATTGAGGGCTGCCATCTTACTGATATTAGGGGACACGAACATTTTAGGCTTAACAAAATTTATAGTTTGGCCCGAGATCGAGCAAAAATCTTTGAGCGACTTCATGACAGCATAGCACGCGGAGCTTGTAGCCTCAGTAAATAGGATCAAGTCGTCTGCGAAGAAAAGATGGGAGATAATAAGGCCCCCACGAGAGGCTCTAAGACCTTTCCAATCCTTACCATCCACTTTCTTAGTAATGCTGCATTAAAGATACTCGATGCACAGTACAAAAAGATAAGGGGATAAAGGATCCCCCTGGCGGAGCCCCTAGTAGGCTTGAAGTAAGGGAGGGGGTCACCATTCCATAGAATATTCGTGCTAGTGGTCGTGACGCAGCTCATGATAAGATCGATCAATTTAGCACTAAATTCGAAAGCAAGGAGGACCTTCATTAGGAAATTCCGACTAATCTTATCGTACGCCTTCTCAAGATAAATTTTGAAAATAATCCCTCCCGTTTTACCTTTTCTATTCTGGAAGGAGTGGAGGATCTCTTGGGTGATGATAATGTTGTATGTGGCCTATCTACCCGGGAGAAAGCTGGCTTGATACGGACTGATGATTTTCATAAGAATGGGTCTGATTCTGTTCACGATCACCTTCGCTAAAATTTTACAAGTGACATTGCATAAGGTAATGGGACGAAATTGGCTGATAGCCCCAGGGTTGTCAATTTTGGTAATGAGGGTAATGTGGCTCTTATTCATGAGTTCAGGCACACGTCCCTCCACGAAGCTTTCCCTAACCACAACATCAAAGCTTGGGGCAACCGTATCCCAATACTTTTGATAGAACATAGGTTGGAACCCATCAGGTCCGGGTGCCTTAAGAGGCTTCATACTAAATAGGGCTCTCTTTATTTCATAGTTATTTACCTCGTAATTAAGTCTCCGATTTTCCTCCATACTAATCTTAGTCAGTAAGGAGTGGTCAAAGAGATCCTCACCCTTGATTGTGTTAGTATCAGCAAAAAGGTTCTCAAAATATTCATTTATGTGTCTTTTTATAATATCTTGATCGTCAGACCACTCACCATCAATGCATAACCTATCTATTTTATTTATTCTCCTCCTAATTATAGTAGATGTATGAAAGAATTTAGTATTCTTCTCTCCCTCCACTAACCATTGAATTCTCGATTTTTGTTTCCAGTACATTTTCTCCTCATGGAGGATATTATTATAATCTTTCCTAAGGTCACTCTCTAAACAGTCCAAGCTATGAGAAAAGACATTTTGTTGAGACATTTGTATCCCCTTAAGTCTATTGAGAATCCGCTTTTTCCTTTGAAAAATATTACCATAGACATATTTGTTCCAATATATGGAATTTTGGGTGACTAGCTTGATGTTAAGTGTAATATTGTTCGAAGTTAGCCAACTATCTTTAACAAGGTCGTTGAAATCCTCCCTTTCAAACCAACTAGCAAGAAGTCTAAAAGGTTTATTACGACACTTAGGATAGAATTTACCTTCCGTGAAGATGAGCATAGGGCTATGATCCGAGGCCGTTCTAGGAAGATTATCCACGACCACCTCTGGGAACATAATCCTCCAATCATTATTTACCAACGATCTGTCCAATCTCACCATAGAGTTAGCTAAGCCCCGACGACTATTTGTCTAGGTGAGTCTCGGACCCGTACTACTAATTTCGGATAGACTGCATTTGTCAATATTCATAGCGAAAGTAGAGCAGTTGTAGTCAATCTGGGTCTTGGAGAGGCTCTTTTTCTTTCTACTATCAAGGTGATCGTTGAAGTCTCCCGTGACCATCCATGGGATGTTGGACTGATCGGCGAGAACAAGGAGATTTTCTCATAATTTTCTTCTCAGGATAGGAAACGGACTCGCATACATAACCGTGAGAAGCCATTCATCATAATTCTTTTTAGTAACGAGAAGATGGATGGCTTGTCTAGATACAACAATAGGCTGGATAGAAACAGAAGGTTCCTTACAGAGGACCCAAATGCCCCCAGCTCTCCCATCAGGGTCAGACTTCTCATTCTCATTGAAACCCAAGTCCACAAGTAAGGTTCCCATATTAGCCAGTGGAATTTGAGCTTCCATAATCACCAAAACTTTCGGCGCATACATATTATTTAGTTCAATCAAGGTGGGCTTAAACAAGGGTTTACCCGCACCCCTAACATTCCAAACGAGAATTTTCATTAAGAGTAAGCTAGTATGTATAGGCAGAGGGTCAGCCTCAGGCCATGGCAATTGGTTCTTCACCAGTTTTATTGTTTCCACCGTGGACATTGTTGACATGATCTTCGCCTCTAGCTTCCTGTCCTCTCGTAACTGGTAAGGATTTACCATTATCCTCAGACGGACTTAAGCGATTTTCCATAGGATTTTGACTACTGCTGCTTGTTACACCATGGTTTCCATTAGAAAGTAGCACTCCTCCTTCAGTAGTTCTTCATGTATTATTTGTGTGTCCCCTATCAAGGCAAGAGGTATCTTGTCTAGTTCTTTGTATGTCTCCATTTTGTTTTGAATTATTTTTGGGTAATCGGGCATTTTCTATATCAGGTGAGAGTGGGTTTATGTTCGTCGTATAAATAGCATGGGTGGAAGTCTCTGGTATGGAGATTGGTGAACTTAGGTTTACTTTATTTACCTTAGTAGCTGCCAAGACATGGCAGTTGGTAAGTGGTTGGTTAGTACTATCGTTATTTTTTACTGAGCTACTTTCCGCCCTATCTGTAGTTAGTTGTGACTTACCAGAGTCACGTATTCTTTTATTCCTATTTATCATGGCACAGTCAACAAGATTAGACCACTCCTTCCCGTTATCAGTGTGGGTTGTACCTATATATGTCCCTTCAAATCTTTGGCCTCTGTTAACACGCAATTGTTGAGCCATACCATTTCTTCTAGACATAGTCTTACCTGTTTGTTCTTTCTCTTTCAACACGCTAAACCTATTATACTGCTTCTGATTTGACTGTATCCCAGTGTTGTGAGAGTTACCGTAGCTGGTGTTAGCTGTTTGTTTTCGGGTTTTGCACTGCACGAGCATCCATGGGCCAAACTTTGTACCTTTGTCAGCATTTGGGCTCCTAGGTTCGTAGTTCTTTTCTGGATAGGAACTATCAGTTACGATTTCTCCATTGAACTTCTCCCCGCCTGTCGCTTGTTTACTTTTCGGTTGGTTCACCGGGTTCGTCACCGGAGGCTTAGCTGTTGAGCAGAATTCTTGTCTATGTCCAACCATACCACATGTAAAGCATAATGAAGGTAGGAACTCATATTCAAAATCGTACTCGACTCCATTGATTAGATATTTAGGAATGAGAGGTTTGGAAATGTCGATGACCATACAAATACGTGTAAACTTGCCTCTAAAAGTCCCAGCTGAGTTTGTGTCCGTTTTAATAGGTTCTCCAATAAGTTTTCCAATTTTATGTAGCACTTTCTCTTGAAAGAACTCCATGGATAGACATGGGAGTCTTACCCACATAGCAGTATGGTTTTCCGAAGCTTTTTTTGGATTAAAAAATGGTTCCCATTTTCTCACTGTGAGGTAGTAATTATTTATAATCCAGGGTCCCTTCGTAAGCACATGGTTATAGTCACTCTTCATATCGAACTTAAAGATAAAATGGCCTTCTTCAAGGTAAATAACCTCATAATCACCTTGGAGGTTCCACAGTGAAGGTATCTTGTTGATGAGTGCCTTGTACCCAATCACCCTGCCCAACAGTCTAACTATTGAGCCTATAAAGTTGTAATATAGTGTACAGTTTATGTGTCAGACTCATTGAAAAAGTAATTGTGTACAATATATGTTGTGGGTTAGTTATAAAGATAAAAAGGTATACTCATTTAAAGAAAGTACAAAGTTATTTCAAAACCCATTAGCCAATATACGGTTTTTTATTTTATTTTATGGCTTTTGGCGTATATAGACATGTATACAGGGTTTGACATAGTGGTAATGATCATTTTGATATGCTCAGTGATCTTTGACAACTCTTTAGCCAATATCAACAAATGTTGGTGAATAGGAGTACATGTTGGTGCTGACGTTTATAATAAAACTACATATTTTTATGTACCCATGGACATTTTTTGGTTGAGTGTGATATGTCTCTCAACCTACTGAATAGGAATACTATCACAGAGTCAGTATTTAAGTTTTCTTTTGTACGACTAGATTTAATACGCATACAGTAATGACATAACCCATGTGCCTAGCTGTGCACTCTACCTTTGTAAACCCAACTATAATTAAAAGTAGCCCACTCGTATCACAAAATTATTACAGAGTTTCACTAGGTGCCATCCTCACCGGCGATAGACCCCCACCCCTATATCTTTTGGCTCAATCCAAACCACAAAATATTTGGAACATGACGTACTGGATCGAAAGTAGCTCTACTTCTCCGACCCCGCCAACAAACCTCGCAGATAAACCTCTGACAGGAAAATCGACGGACCACGCTCCGACGTACCAGTCGCGATTCACCAGTCCTCAAACAAAAAAAAATGATTCGTCGTGGTCAATAAAACTCGCAACTAAACCCACTTCCCCTGTAGGCTTTACTGAATTGCGCCGGCAACGGTGTGGGTCTGGGATGTCGGAGGTTTCGTAATTGACCATTCTTTGGTTGTTTACTGCTTGTTAGTGGTGGTGGCACTCCCTTATTCTGGTTCTGATTGGATCGATGGTGGTACTATTGTTGTTGTATTGCTGTGACGGTTAACTGGTGGGGGAACTAGGATAGTGTAGGAACGCCGATGGTCTCGGGTTCCCCCCAGTTCAGGCGTTGGACCATTGGCTTCCATTTTTGACTGGATCTCGGTTGTACCATACTGTACGAGTTAGGATTTTGGACCAGGGTTTCTTTTGGGCTGAGCTAACTCGAGTTGCTATAAAACTTTGGGAATATAAAAGATCATTTGGGTTTTCAAAGCTATAAAGTAGAAAATGTTGGTATTTTGTTTTCAAACCGACACATTGAGGTTTTGTATGGGTTGAGACGAGATGTTGGTTAAAACATTTTCATTTTTATGCTTTGTGCACTTCTTTGAATAGTATCAAGGCTCTTGTTTTTAGAGATGGATATTTTTTTTAATTTTGAAATTCCTCTAAAAAAAATTATGATAAGTCATGATATGAGACTATTTAAGTTTAGTAATTAAAGATATTGAGTGATTAATTGACACTACCTTTTTTTGGTGTGTATACATAATATGTCCATTAAAAATCAATGTATGATTTATGGTACCTTTCTATTTGAGTTCAATGTGTTCAAACATCAAAATAAGAAAGGCATAACGAATGGTACATCCGAATATTTTATGGAGTTCCATAATCATTTAAAATATATATATATTGTATGACTTTAAAATATATTGAGCATGCCTCATTATTCTTGAATTTATTTACGATGCACCTGACGCTTTTGTACGCAATTATTGTGGTTTGCTAGGAGATACAACTATTGTGGTTTTGATAGTATGATCTTTCACATAATATATATATATATATGTTATGTTATAATATAAAGCGTAAAATGAGTTAGAGGGAGCGTAATGAACCTTCATCTAAATATAGAGTTTTTATAAAACATTTTGTAAATGTTATTTTAAAGTTGGAGACCATGTTGAACATGACTAATATATTGCGAAACAATTTGAGTATGTTTCATAATTCAGAATTCACCTTGACATTTTACACACTCGTGAGTTTGATAGGACGTGTGTTTAAACGACATTAAAATTATGCACGATACATCTACGAGTATGGGTGGTTATGATTCATTACACAAATATCCTTGGACTTTATTTACTTTTTATTTTATGACATCAAATAAATATAAAATAAAGGGCGCATGATGAGAATTGTACTTGGATATTTCCTGAGTTTTACTAACCATTTGTAATATTACATTATTGTGTCAGAAAGATATTATTTTGCAGATGCTTCTGAATAAGCGGATATGAAGCAACGCTGACATCAAGCCATTGTTCAAAGATATGGTAGTTTGAGATACACCCCATGAAATGTAATGATTAGGTTGCTTTCATTTTTTCGGGTGGGCATTGTAAATGGTATATGTAATTTATTTTATTTTATCTTGAGATAAAATAAAATAAAGGAGGCAAATGGATATTGTGATGTAACATTGCTTGAAGTGTAAAGCTTCTTCGACATCCTCCGCGATAAGGTTAGATTGATGAACCTTCAGAGTATAGTAACGTCCAAGTAGGCCATTACAAAAACTTCTTCAACTTCTGTCGCAAAGAGCTTAGACGGATTAAATAGTTGTCACTCAAAGATTGACAAAGACGTAGTCATCCTTCAGAAATGACATCATATTACTAGAACTTTGCGAGTATTGTGGTAAGTCTTCTTCAGAAGTGTATTATATTCCAAAAAATCCGATCAAATTAGTAAGTGGTTGAACCACGGTCGTTGTGACTTGACTCGTCCGGAGAAGTTGGTCATTGATGCAAACAGACGAAGAACCACGCTCGGTTTGTCATTCGGCAGGTATGGGCTCCTGTCCCGAAAAAGTGATACAGAAGAATGAGTTTACTAAAAAATCTTAATGATCGAGCGGTAAAAGTGTGTTCGTGTGAGGACACAATCGTTGTGTGTTTCGCTGCCGCGATGCAAAAACCTAAACTACGACTACACTTGACAAGCAAGCACAGCGGTAAGTCGGGTATCGTAAGAAATCCCCAGGGAGTGATTAAATTTTAGATTTTAATTGTTTTAAAAACTTCAGTAATAAAAGTGTAAAATAAATAAAAGAAAAGGTGATGGTAGGAAATGGTGACTAAAGAAAAGAGAAGTTAACGCTAAATTAAAGGAAAGCGAGGATCGGGATCGCATACACACATTCACGGGCTAAAAAACAACTAATTAGAATTTCGATTCGAAAACATTTAATCGATCATTTTCAATTAAGCATAAACATTACGCAATAAGGAATTTAAGCCAAAGTTGCGAGATTAAACATTTAATCAAAAATGGTCACACGCGGATTAAATTCGGATTATCGCTATAAACACTAAAGTTGCGTGACAAATAAAGTTAAACGCATAACAATCCAACTTTAATACACGCGATTTCAATTAAATGCAATTTTACACGAAACCCTAACTTTCGAGGTCCAAACCCGTAAATGGCGGAACGAAATTCCGACCCTATTTATCTAAGGGCACGACATGGAAATAAACTAAGAAAGCAAGAATTAAAGTAAGTAAACTAATTAACAAAGCATGTAAACCTAATTATAAAAGCAAGAATGAATGAAATACAAGTTATATTAATGGTGAGGATGATGAATAGTCAACTTACACAACAAATGGGGTGTCAATCCAAGAAGAAATGAAGAAGAACCAAGCAAATCACCCAAACCCTCACTATTCTATCTCCTCAAACTATCTAAAAACGTTCCCCCCACTTAATACAATGTTTATACCCATATACCCAACCAAAAACCAACTTAAAAATGAAGATTTTCGGACTTTTACTGTAGCCGAATCGATTCTGGAAAGGACCGAATCGATTCGGAAACAGGGGAAGCAAATATCTGGCATTCTGGTGCAAACCGAATCGATTCGGTTTTGGGCCGAATCGATTCGCCCCTACAGGTCTGCAATTCTGCAGCTTTGTCCTGTTTTACGGAAAATGCCGTCATTTCTTCGTTATAGCTCGGAATTAGGCACGGTCGGAGGCTAAGCGAAGATAACTCATAGGAATAAAACATCCAAGAAGACATTAGGCTAAAAAACCAAAATATGAAATGACTAAAATGCCCTTGAATGTGACCTTGAGTGTACTTTTACAGTAAAAACCATCCTAAAAATGCCATAACTCCATCAATACAACTCGGAATCATGCACCGTCGGCGGCCACGTGAAGAGAAATCAAAGGGCTTCAACTTCCGTGAAGAGCTCGGGATTCAAACCCGAATGCTGGAATTACTAAAATTCCCCCGAAGATGCAAAAGTCGACGAAATATTTCTGGAAAGCGTCCGAACTTCATACTAAGCATCCAAATACCTACAAAAGCTCAATTAACCCCTGCAAAACATGTTAACATAGAAATCCGAGGTTGTATGGTTAACGAGCATAAGTATAGGGATTAAGATACCCAAGGGGGCTAATAAGGTGTAGGTTAACGGGTGAAATACGCAATATTTGCGTCATATCACACCCCCTAACTTACACATTGCTAGTCCTAGCAAAGAAATAAGACACTACAAAAACTACAAGCAGACCAAAAGTAGGATACAAGTAAAAAATGGGATGAAAAAGTAATAAAAAGATAAGGCCACTTTCGCGGGCGAACGATTGCATTTAGCATATGCAATAAGTCGTTAAACCCCTAGGTTACCGTAGTGGACGAGTGTTGTCTCGTGAGGGTTTTCAGTGATTAAACCCACAAACATCATATGGTTTCCTCAAAATATGCCCAACCCAACATGCGACAAACTCAACAACAACGAAAAAGATTTCAAACATATTATTAGCATATTGAACGAATTCAAGCTAAAGTTCGTTGTTATTAACAGGTTGAATGCACCTCATAGAATTGAAACTTTAAAAGTGGGAGGGGGAGAGCAAATGCACAATATGATTTGGTAAAAACTTAAATAAACCGGATAAACATAAAGGCATGCATATATTCAATCCTCACGGGCATTACGCTCAACAAATGAACTCACTATGAAAAAGGAGGTAACACACGGAACATGCGGGCATAAAGAGTAAATGTAAATGGAAACTAGGCCGCACACATGTCACAAATGAAGAACGCTATATAGGAAATGAAAAACTTGTAATCTCAATGAAAGATATCGCTCATTAAAGGAGGCGAAATGCATTTTCACAGATTATCACAACTATTATGACTTTTAAATTACATCAACCCAAGATCACATAGGACTTTACTAGGGTTGTAATGTAGGTATGGATAGGGTATGAAATGAAAGGAATGTATGTACGGATCCAAAGTGTTCAGGATGAAAACTCGGGATAATGGGAAAATACGGGCAATATCAAAATTGGAAAACAAGTTCCAAAATGACATTAGATATATCACCGGGGAGAGTAATCAAAGCTTATTGAACTATATACACAATATATACAACTTTCTCTTTTCTTCTTTTTCTCATGTTTTCTTTTGTTTTCTTTTGCTTTTTGCTTTCTCTTTTTCTTCACTTTTTTTACATCTCTTTTCTTTTCATCACTCTTATCAAACTCTCATACGCCTAAAATTGCAACCGCAATACAACAACAACATTCAATCCCAAGTAACATTCCAAACAAAGGTATGTAAGGTGTATGTATGGCTTAAAACTCCAATTTGGAGTTGGTTATGGGATTTGGGGTAATGAAACGAGAGGCTAGTATTTAGGCTCAAAGGGGTTGACTAGGGAAACATATATGGTGAGGTCAAGGCTAATATGGGTGATATAACAAAGATTGCCTATGATCATTTCACAAAGTTTACGCAATTCTCGAGTCAAAATAATATATGAAAATCATGCTCAAGTAACACATTTCAAGTATGAACTCAATTAATGAACGGTCAAATGAAAGAATAGTGAGATTACCAACGAATTCAACGTTTTCAATGAGAAAAGAATAGTGTATACACTCACAAACGACGAAAGGTACAAAGCATACTCGGTGTAAGTATATACAATGCAACAAAATATTCCCGAGTTATAAAAATCTTAAACCAAATCAATATGACAAGGAAAGTGCATATGCTCATGGGATAAAGTTTAATTCATGAAGTTATTCACAATATCAATGATTTGAGGACTAAAGTCTAATAACTACTAAAATCGAGAACATGCATCATTGAGTTGTCTATTGGATCGGGCAATTATTGAAATTTGTCATTGGAAACAAGGCAAAATGCCCAACAAAGGAGAAAAAAGAAAGAAAATATTTTTGAAAATTTTCAATTTTTTACAAAAAGGCATACTAAGTAACTAACATGTAAGCAAATCAATGGACTACACATGAAATGGATAGAATATCCTTCACCCCCTAACTTAAATGTTGCATTGTCCTCAATGCGCATTAAGAACACAACACAAAGAGAGGAAAATAACGATATTACCCAAAATTGGAGCGATCTCCATAAGCACGAGTCCAAAGGAATCTACAAAACAAGTTAGTACCGAGCATAGCAAAAACAAATAACAAAAAGTTAACTAATTACACTAGACTAAATAAAAAGGAAAGAAAAATAGGAAAGAAAGAAAATTAAAAAGCTAACTATTTACAACCTACTATTTAGGCTTCACACTAACTATACACTAGAAGTCTAAATAGTTGTGGGTCCACCCAAAAAGGGATTTGACTTTGAAAGATTAACGGTGGACCCTCCAAAGAGAACATGCCTCCCGAAAAATAATAATTTCGTTTGAACAACGGAAGGCATGTGGGTGGTGAAAAGAGTGAACCATCGCCAATTTGAAATTTTGGGCGGACGATGGGGGATTTGGATAACAAGGGGGACAAGAACACTAGAGGTCCAAGAAAAATCGATTCATCTCCCAAAGGTTTTTCAAATGGAATGGGAGATGGTGCACACATGGGGATAACATCCATCGAAAACTAGTCCGGTAAGGAGTCCTCATCGGCAAAAAGTGTAGAAATTTTAATTTCTACCGACTCATAGGAATCAACCGGTAATTCTAATGGTTCAATGACGAAAAACGTATATGGTAATGAAATAAATTCAATCTCCATCAACATATCGTCAGAAGGAGATTGAATTTCGGGGGAGAAAGATTCACATTCGATGAGAAATTCTTTGAAAAATTGAGGTGAAACACTAGTTTCCACCTCCTCATTGTTTTGCACAAAAGAATCGATCTCATCGCAAAGTGCTTCAAATCCCAATTCATCACTAATAGCGTTATTCACACTTTGGAGGAAAAGAAGAAAAGTTTCTTCCAAAGTAGGCTTCCTCGGCTCAAAAGCTTCGGACTTCTCATTTGGTAAAATCTCATCTTCTAAATCATCGGAATAAAAATCGTCATTGGTTTTAAAATATGAATCCAACTCAAGCTCCCAATAACGATTTTCATTGCGATAAATGTTTTCAAGTCTTTCATTTTCAAGAAAATCTTGAAAATGGAAAACTTGAAAACTATCCCCAAAGTATGAATCATCAGAATAACCGTAATAACTATAATCAAAAGACATGGTTACCTCGTTGTTTATAGATGGAGAATCGAAGAAAGAAAGTGAGCAACCGCGAATCAAAGTTTCTTAGCGCTCAAATATGTTATCCTGCAAAAAAGGTTAAAATAAAGAATACAAATACAAAAGGAAAAATACTACGAAATAATAAAATAATTACTATCTAAAACACACTCCCCGGCAACGGCGCCATTTTTGATCGAGCGGTAAAAGTGTGTTCGTGTGAGGACACAATCGTTGTGTGTTTCGCTGCCGCGATGCAAAAACCTAAACTACGACTACACTTGACAAGCAAGCACAGCGGTAAGTCGGGTATCGTAAGAAATCCACAGGGAGTGATTAAATTTTAGATTTTAATTGTTTTAAAAACTTCAGTAATAAAAGTGTAAAATAAAGAAAAGAAAAGGTGATGGTAGAAAATGGTGACTAAAGAAAAGAGAAGTTAACGCTAAATTAAAGGAAAGCGAGGATCGGGATCACATACACACATTCACAGTCTAAAAAACTACTAATTAGAATTTCGATTCGAAAACATTTAATCGATCATTTTCAATTAAGCATAAACATCACGCAATAAGGAGTTTAAGCCAAAGTTGCGAGATTAAACATTTAATCAAAAATGGTCACACGCGGATTAAATTCGGATTATCGCTATAAGCACTAAAGTTGCGTGACAAATAAAGTTAAACGCATAACAATCCAACTTTAATACACACGGTTTCAATTAAATTTAATTTTACACGAAACCCTAACTTTCGAGGTCCAAACCAGTAAATGGCGGAACGAAATTCCGACCCTATTTATCTAAGGGCACGACATGGAAATAAACTAAATTAAACTAAGAAAGCAAGAATTAAAGCAAGTAAACTAATTAACAAAGCATGTAAACCTAATTATCAAAGCAAGAATGAATGAAATACAAGTTATATTAATGGTGAGGATGATGAATAGTCAACTTACACAACAAATGGGGTGTCAATCCAAGAAGAAATGAAGAAGAACCAAGAAAATCACCCAAACCCTCACTATTCTATCTCCTCAAACTATCTAAAAACGTTCCCCCCACTTAATACATTGTTTATACCCATATACCCAACCAAAAATCAACTTAAAAATGAAGATTTTCGGACTTTTACTATAGCCGAATCGATTCTGGAAAGGACCGAATCGATTCGGAAACAGGGGAAGCAAATATCTGGCATTCTGGTGCAAACCGAATCGATTCGGTTTTGGGCCGAATCGATTCGCCCCTACAGGTCTGCAATTCTGCAGCTTTGTCATGTTTTACGGAAAATGCCGCCATTTCTTCGTTATAGCTCGGAATTAGGCACGGTCGGAGGCTACGCGAAGATAACTCATAGGAATAAAACATCCAAGAAGACATTAGGCTAACAAACCAAAATATGAAATGACTAAAATGCCCTTGAATGTGACCTTGAGTGTACTTTTACAGTAAAAACCATCCTAAAAATGCCATAACTCCATCAATACAACTCGGAATCATGCACCGTCGGTGGCCACGCTAAGAGAAATCAAAGGGCTTAAACTTCCGTGAAGAGCTCGAGATTCAAACTTGAATGATGGAATTACTAAAATGCCCCCGAAGCTACAAAAGTCGACGAAACATTTTCGGAAAGCGTCCGAACTTCATACTAAGCATCCAAATACCTACAAAAGCTCAATTAACCCCTGCAAAACATGTTAACATAGAAATCCGAGGTTGTCTGGTTAACGAGCATAAGTATAGGTATTAAGATACCCAAGGGGGCTAATAAGGCATAGGTTAACGGGTGAAATACGCAATATTTGCGTCGTATCACTTAACAAGTGTTTTAATTGTTAAGTCACCGTTATAGGTGGAGTTTTACGAAAAATCTTAACAAGTGTTTTCTTTGTTAAGTCACCGTTATAGGTGGAGTTTACGAAAAATCTTAACAAGTGTTTTCATTGTTAAGTCACCGTTATAGGTGGAGTGGAGTTTTACAAAAATCTTAACAAGTGTTTTCATTGTTAAGTCACCGTTACTGGTGGAGTTTAAACGAAAAATCTTAACAAGTAGTTATTATTGTTAAGTCACCATTATGGGTGTAACCGTTATAGGTAGAGTTTACAAAAATCTTAACAAGTGTTTTCATTATTAAGTTACCGTTATAGGTGGAGTTTTATAAAAATCTTAACAAGTGTTTTCATTGTTAAGTCACCGTTACGGGTGGAGTTTAAACGAAAAATCTTAACAAGTAGTTATTATTGTTAAGTCACCGTTATGGGTGTCACCGTTATAGGTGGAGTTTACAAAAAATCTTAACAAGTGTTTTCATTGTTAAGTCACCGTTATAGGTGGAGTTTTACAAAAATCTTAAACAAGTGTTTTCATTGTTAAGTCACTGTTACTGGTGGAGTTTAAACAAAAAAATCTTAACAAGTAGTTATTATTGTTAAGTCACCGTTATGGGTGTCACCGTTATAGGTGGAGTTTTATAAAAATCTTAACAAGTGTATTTTCATTATTAAGTCACCTCTAACGGTGGAGCTTGCGAAAAAGCTTAACAAGTGTGTTTTCATTGTTAAGTCACCTCTAACGGTGGAAGAAAAATCTTAATAAGTGTGTTTTCATTGATTAAGTCACCTCTAACGGTGGAGCTTGCGAAAAACCTTAACAAGTGTGTTTTCATTGTTAAGTCACCTCTAACGGTGGAAGAAAAATCTTAATAAGTGTGTTTTCATTATTAAGTCACCTCTAACGGTGGAGCTTGCAAAAAATCTTAACAAGTGTATTTTCATTGCTAAGTCACATTTAGAAAAACCTTAACAAGTGTGTTTTCATTATTAAGTCACCTCTAACGGTGGAAGAAAAATCTTAATAAGTGTGTTTTCATTGTTAAGTCACCTCTAACGGTGGAGCTTGCGAAAAACCTTAACAAATGTGTTTTCATTCTTAAGTCACCTCTAACGGTGGAAGAAAAATCTTAGTAAGTGTGTTTTCATTGTTAAGTCACCTCTAATGGTGGAGTTTGCGAAAAACCTTAACAAGTGTATTTTTATTGTTAAGTCACCTCTAACGGTAGAGTTTACGAAAAATCCTAACAAGTGTGTGTTCATCATTAAGTAAACTCATAGGTGTGAGTTTGTGAAAAACATTAAAAAGTGGTAAATTGAGCGAGTCAATATTACGTATATGCACAAGAAACCTCATCATGATTAAAATAAGTCAAAAAATATGTGCATGCACTAAAAGATTAATCGAGGACAACGAAGTAGTTATTATGTAAACCGTAAAAATACTTTCACCAAGCTTAGTTGAGAATGATAAAAGAGAACGATGAAGTAGTTATTATGTAAACCATAATAATACTTCCACCAAACTTGAGAACGACGAAGTAGTTATTATGTAAAACATAATAATACTTCCTCCAAGTTTGGTTGAGAATGATAAAAGAGAATGTTGAAGTAGTTATTATGTGTCCATGATAATACTTTTTACTAAACAGAGTTATGAACAATCACAATAAAATCATGGATGCATGTTCATTTAAGTAGGAATGGGGGCAACACTCATAGTATATCATTCGTATGAAAAATGATAACGAGGTCCTTCGGAATAACCTACGAGATCAAAGCCTTAAAATGAGATTTAAGATATGAGATATGAAATTGATGTATATCATGTAACTGAGATATGAAATATGAGATTGCATTATATCATAAAATGTGAGATATGAGGTAGAAGTATATCATCGAGATGAAATGAGATATAAGATTATTACCCACGATTCACAGGTTGATTGAACATATCAAAACTGACTAAAGGTGTTTCGTACATACAGTCAATATATTTCAGAAATGCATCAATATATCAACTATATGTACGAGGGGGCAAATGTAGGAGGGGCTTAATGATAAGCCTCTCATTAAATTATTAAATAAGATTAGAGATGATTAATATTGACAAAAGTCCATGTGTTTATGTGACTGAGGTATTATTATGCGCGTCTAACATATCACGCATATTTGTGTATTATTAATACATTAACTAGATAATATTCTAGTATTGAGGGTTTGATACATGTTATGGGACATATGCCAGTTAAAATAGGACATGTGTCACCACGGGTTATTTGACATGTGACGCCCCACTTGGGTTGGTTTTGCTATAAATAAGCCTCACCCCCATACATTTTAGAGAGCTTCTTGGGAGTGGAAGAGTCATTTTATTATCTTATGAGTTTGTAGAGAGTTTTGATATGAGTTTTAACACCTCCCACCTATCCGAAAAAACAACCACAATGAGTTTTTCGACGAATAGTATGAACCCACGAACTACGCTGACTTTGATTCCGAGTATAACGGATATATAGGCGCAACCAAAGTTGTTCAAGTCAAACACGTACAAAAATCTAATATTCCCCAAAATTAGACTACTCTCTTACAAAATCAAACTATCTTATTAGTTATTGTTGTTGTGTGCCACTTTGCTTGTATTCTAGTGTTGAGTGTAGAGTTGTGTGGATTCCTAAGTTGTCATTACCTGTGTTATTTTAGTAGGATTCAGATTGTTGTGGGTTGATTAGTTCTTATCTTGGTGTACTTGTTGTATTGTCAGAATTATTTCATTTACACTTATATTGATGTATTATGTACTTAAACATTGGTATTAGTGAACTTGGTTATGTGAGTGGTCCTAGGATTAAGGGACTCGAGGTTTTCCACTTTGTTAGTTTATTCGTGAACAAATATTTTGTTCCTTCGACTTTTCCTCATCTAATTCTAAAAGGTTATTTACTTAAAGCATCACGAGTTCTTTTTTACTCGTGTGTGATAGTGATTTAAATTTATAAACTACCATAGGTTGTTATCAAAGAGTTAAAAGCATTTTAATAACTAGACACTTTAGTGTATTAGGTTATTTGATGTGGTATCAAAGCAAAAGGATTACTTTCAAAAAGTTTCTTTTCTTTAAGATCCCGAACTCTTTTTAAAAACTTTTAAAAATGGGTGGTCATAATGATAGTTCCGTACGTCCTCCCATGTTTGATGGGGATTAATTTGCTTAATAGAAAGCTAAAACAGTTGCCCACCTTCAGCAATTGGGTGATGAGGTATGGGAAATGGTTAAAATTGATTTTTCTACCCCTACAACACCTACAGATGAAGGTGATGCTCAAATTTTTGTTAAAAAATCCCTTTCTGAATCGACTAAGGAGGAAAAGAAAAATTCACAATATAACAGTAAAGGCGGGAATGCTATTTTTTGAGCAATGAGTAAGTTTAATTTTAAAAGAATCTTAGTCCGCACCACATCAAAGCTGCTTGGGACATTCTATTAACACCTCAGGGTGACACTATAGTTAAAAGAGTCATATCTCAATTATTAGTTAGGCTATGACTCCATGTATATAAAAAATGATAAACAAATTTAATGATTTTTATCTTAAACTACAAGACGTCGTTAATCATCCACATGCTAATGGAATTGCATATGCCGATTCTGAAATTTGTGATAAAATTCTTAGATCTCTTATTCATAGTTTGACATTAAAATCCAAGCTATGGATGAATTAGAAGATAATCACATGACACCTCAACTCTTGTGTAGTAAATTAAAAACATATGAATTGAAATATATTTTAAAACGAAATCAAAGAGGCAAAACACCTGCACAACAAAATGCCTTGATTTTTATAGGAATCTTAAGGATTTAGTCCTATTTGTAAAGATTTATTTGTCACGATTCCCATATTTTTATTTTTTAGTTATTGGTCCTATATCGGATAAATGTCATTCTCTACAAAAATAAGGATGGGTGGTTACAGAGAAGTTATAGGCGATTTTAGGTGGTTATGGGACTTTTTACAATTTAAAAAACACATAAGAGTGGAATCTAAATACATCTTTGTAGATGAGACTAAAGCCAAAAAAACTAATTTATATATGTAGTAAAAATAGTCTTGCATTTGTTTCTTCCTTAATTGGCATGGAAAATTATGATATTTTTCTTTAATCCTTAGATAATGAAATTGCTTTAAATGTCCAAACATTTTAAGAAATTTGTGAAATTTAGAAATAATTTTCTCTCCAAAGAAGGCCAACCTAGTTACACGAATAGGCCTCATGAAGAATCCAATGAAAAGATAAATTTTGATGATAAAATGGATATAAGCAACATTCAGTGTAGAAAATATAATGAATTTGGACACTATGCTAATAAATGTCTTTCAAAAACCAAATGGCAGCCTTCAAATAAGGCATATATTTCTAAGACTTTAGATGATAGTTCAAATAGTGATAGCAATGATAGTTAATAATTTACTGGCTTTTACTTCAATTTGTGCCATTGAATCTGATTATATTTTTGATAGTTTTCTATTTTATGCGATGATTCTGAATTATTTTTATACAACTATGAGATGCAATTTAACAATGTTTCTATGACCCTTACACACTGTCACACAGCTGGCACGGAGGACTGTCCTCTAATTGATGATTATATTAATTCATTTAATGAATCTTTTTCTCTTAATACTGTTAATCCTATTGTACCTTCTGATTTTGCTACAACTGTTGATCTATCTATTGAGGACAACACTAATTTGGCAAAATAAATTCTAGACTGCTTTGTAAAATTGGATTAATTACTAATGAATCTGCCATGCATGTTGAAGAACTAGAATATGATATTGTTTTACTAGAGAAATGGATTTGTATATTGACTGAAACTAATCATTTACTTGAAGTAAAAGATAAGGCTGCTCGAAATAATTATGATGAATCTAAATTAGAACTTATAGATACTTTGAAAAGATTAAAAAGTTTCTCAAACTCTAGTATTGTTGTCAAATCTTTGAATAAATATGATGAACTTGCCTCTTTACAAGGAGTAGAATTTATTGGTGAAGATTGTGGTGAAACTAATTTTGTCAACTCTAAAGAACAATTTCCTGATTCTTCTGAAGTTAAGATACAAACTGAACATGTTAAGCCACAATAGGCATATGTTTGTAATTTTTGAAATAAAAAGGGTCACGTAGAAATTTTTTGCTTTAAATGATTAAAGCCCAACAAAAATTATGAGAATTTGAGTACACAGCCTTTGAAAATACTATGAATAGACCTATTGCTAGGTCTATTTATCATTGTAATTTTTGTTACAAAAATGGACATTTAAAAAAAATTATTTTCAAAAGAATAGGACAAATAATTGGAATGCAAATCTGCTAAACCGCAAAGTTTCTGAAAGATCAAAGCTTGTTTATTGAAATTTTATCGATGTGATTTTTGTAAGAAAAATGGGCATTTAAAAGAATTGTGTTATAAACTGTTAAATTCAAACAAGAAGGGTGGTTTTGTTAATCATGTTAATGCTCCTTTAAAAACTAAATCTGCTAAAAAGCCCACTCCTTTTAACTCGTTCTCCTCAACATCTAAAATCATTTTGTCCAAATGTAAGAGAGTTTGGATTAGTGAGGACAATCTAAATGCCAACTGCGATGTAATGTTATTTTAACGACCCTAAATGCCCGTCATAAAAACTCTCAATGGTATTTGAACTCCGGGTATTCTAGGCATATGAATGGGGACAAATCCAAATTCACCTATTTAAAATCTTTTATCGGTGGAAATGTTACTTTTGGTGATGGTAAAATGTCCCAAATCATAGGCAAAGGAAAGATAGAGGTTGAAGGATTTCTAACTTAGAGGTAGTTTTACTTATTGATGGTTCAAAGGCTAACTTTCTTAATATAAGTCAATTTTGTGACACAGACCACATTGTCAACTTTTTAAAATCAGAGTGTAACATACTAGACTTAGAGGGCAAAACTGTTCTTTCTGGAAAAAGAACGCCCGTCAATTATTATGCCGTGGTTCATAATAATGAAATTGAAAATTGTTTGTCTACTAAGATCGGTGACTTAGAATTATTGCATGAAAGGTTAGGGCATGTCAATGATGACACGCTGTCCAAATTAGCTAGTCAACAACTTGTACCTGGTCTGCCCAAAATTTCTGAAGTTAAACATTCTATTTGTCGGCCCTGTCAAATTGAAAAAATTCACAAATCCTAACACAAGAAAGTGCAAGATATTTTGACCACACATCCTTTAGAATTATAACACATGGCTTAATGGGACCTTCTGGAACTACGAGTATGCATGAAAATTCTTATATCCTTTTTAGTGCTGTTGATTTCACTCGATTTACTCGGGTAACATTTATGAAAGAAAAATCTGACACATTTCAGATTTGTTGGGGAATCCTTTTGAAATTTGAGAATGAAAAAGACACTCAAGTTACTCATATTCGTAGTGATAGGGGTGGTGAATTTAAGGATACGGGGGTAGTCAATTACTGCATAGGAAATAAATATCAACACGAACTTAGTGCTCCTAAAACTCCACAACAAAATGGAATAGTCAAAAGAAAGAACCGAACCATTCAAGAAATGGCTCATGTTTTACTTCACGCTAAAAATTAGCCTAAATATTTTTGTGTTGAGGCTACACAAAGTGCATGACACAATTAATAGGGTTTATTTAAGAAAAAATACCAAACAAACCTATTATGAAATGTGGTATGGTAAACAACCAAATCTGAAATATTTTAAAGTGTTTGATAGTGAGTGTTATATTTGTAAAGATCGTGAACACTTGTCAAAATTTGACACTAGAGGCGATAAAGTCATTTTCTTAGAGTATTCTCAGAATAGTCGTGCATATCGTGTTTATAATCTTATAACAAAGACTATCATGTAATCTATAAATGTTATTATCAATGATTACGTAGCCATCCATGTGAAAGACAACCATATTCCCTTCTCGTTGATAATTCTCCTCAAGATGATTTACCAAAATCGTCAACGGATAGTGATTCGGATTATCTACTACCTGACGAACTTAATGTTCCTAAATGGGTTAAAGCTAATCATCCCAAGAAAAATATTTTCAAAGATGTTAAAAACCCCTTAAAACCAAGTCTCAAACCTTAAATGCCTTAATATCTTCTTTTGTGTCTTTAACTGAACATAAAATATAAATGAGGCACTTATGGATGAATCTTGGTTATTTGCTATGCAAGAGGAACTAGGTTAATTTAAAATTCATGATGTTTGGTCCTTGGTTCCTCATCCTACTCACACAAATGTTATTGGTATTAAATGAATATATAAAAACAAATGTGATGAATCTTGAAATGTTTACGTAATAAGGCTAAACTAGTTGCTCAAGGCTATTCTCAAATAGATAGAATTAACGTTGATGAAACTTTTGCTCTTGTTGCTAGAATGGCATCTATTAGGTGTCTTCTTGTTGTTCCATGCCATTTAAAATTTAAATTACATCAAATTGATGTTAAATTTTCTTTTCTTAATTGTTTTCTAAATGAAGAAGTCTATGTTGAACAACCGAAAGGCTTTATACACCATTTCCTTCGCAATCATGTATTTAAATTAAACAAAGCCTTTTATGGTCTAAAACAAGCCCCTCGTACTTGGTATGGGAGACTTATAGCTTTTTTATGGCCAACTAATTCAATCGACGGGGAGTAGACCTAACAATGTTTGTCAAACGTCATTAAACTTGTCTATTAATTACTTAAATCTACGTCGATGATAATTTTTTGGGGTCTACATCGCTACGGAAGCTGAAAATTTTGCTAACATTATGAAATCAGAATTTCAAATGTCTATGATTGGCGATTTATAATTTTTCTTACATTCCCAAGTTTTTCAAAAATCGAATTGCATTTTTATTTCTCAATCCAAATATGCAATATAATTAATTAATCGATTCGGATTAACAACTGCCAAAATTGTGAGAACTCCTATGAGTTCTTCTATGAAACTTTCGAAAGATTTATCCGGTAAAAAGGTTGAAGTAACTCTTTATCGTAGTAGGATATGAAGTCTCTTTTATTTAACGGCTACTAGACCCGACATTATGCATAGTGTGTGTGTGTGTGTGTGTGCTTGCTAGATATTGTAAGGACATTTTTGTCCATCATCAATTTGTATGTCATACGTCGTTACACCGTTGAAGAAACTCAAGATCGCATCTACATCAACGGATCCGAATATCAAAGCGTCTTCAACATCATAGCCTCTGCGAGAATGAACTTGGTAAAGTTTTGTTTTTAAGTTCCTTAAAGCTCATACTTAGTATTGGGAAATTTTTATAAAACATTTTTTATAAAAATTAGAAGTAAGTTTTTTCAAGCAAAATGAGGCATTTAAAAGAATTTTATTTTTTTTTGGACCTCCGGACCGGTCCGCATCTATACCGGACCGATTCGCCTGCTGAAAATCCAGTATACCCCGGATCGAATGCAAACCGATGGAGCCAAATTTTAAAAGAACCGATCCGAGGTCGGACCGATCCGCCTCCAAGTCGGACCGGTCCGCCTGGGATAAACTCGATCAGTTCCGTCTATTTTTTATCTACCATATTTTATTTCCTATAAATATTACTATTCCGATGGTGTATTTTTTTTAAGTCTTGAGAAAACGTCTCTAAGAGATAAAACACAACAAGACTTCGTTTTTTGATGTGCCAAACATCTTTTTAATTCACACACAAAAATTCCAATTACTTTTGTGAATCTTTTGGAACCCTAGAACACAAGCTTTGCTATTGTTCATCTTTGTGGAGAGATCTTTGCAACCGAGGGCTGCGTGTCATTGCTGAGGGAGTCTCTACAAAGTTTTATGACTGCGTGTCATTGAGGAGAGCTGCGATTCTTCCTTCGTTGTTTGGGCTGCGAGTCCTTGGAGGGTGCTGCGTGTATTCTCTTGCTGAGTTCAAGACTGCGTGTCTTTATGTGTTGGCTGCGCGTTGATCCATTGCAGATTTCTCTATGTAATTGTAAGTTGCGACTTGTATATTCATAGTGAAATAAAGGTTTTACCCGAAAGGGGTTTTTTCCTGAAATCTGTGTCTCAGCATATTTTTGTGTCTCATGCTTTATTTATTTATGGGTTGACACACACACCTTAGATGCATGTTTAGGGACTCTAATTAAATAAGGGTTACTTGGAAACTTGTGAATTTAATTTAAATCGATATTACACGCCTTTTCAGATATCAATGTGAACATATAGAATCCCATTTATTTATTGTCAAATGCATGTTAAAATATGTGAGTGGGACTTAAAACTTTGGCATTATGTACACTTTTGACACTAACTGCAAAATGATTAGGCATACGGATGTCGGTTGGGCTGGTTTTGTCGATGATAGTAAAAGCACCTCTGGTGGCTATTTTTACTTGGGACGTAATCTAGTCTCATGGCCCTCTAAAATGAAAAACTGCATTTCACTTTCTTTGGTCGAAGCCGAGTGCATTATCGCTGCCAGCTGTTGTACTCAACTTTTGTGGATTAAGAAAATATTAAATGATTACAGATTAAAATAACCAACTGCATTAATATTGTGTGATAATCAAAGTGCCATTAGTATTTCTAAAAATCTTTTTTTTCACTCTAAAACTAAACATATTAAAATGAGGGAATACTTCATTAGAGAATTAGTTGGGAAAAAGGGAATATGCATTGGGTATCTAAACACAAAAGACCAATTAGCCGACTTATTTACAAAACATTTGGACAATTACAGATTTTAAATACTTCGAATGTCTATTGGTGTTTGCACTTTTCCAAGTTAATTACTTGATAGACGTGTATGTAAGTACTTTTATCCTCATTTCCTTTTGTACTAACATTATTTTGTAGGAATCTTCCCTATCCATTGTCCCTTTGAGACAAACAGGGGGAGAATTTGAGACTCTTAAATTTCTATTTTTTTTAATTTTTTGAATCTTATGAAACCATGCAGTTAGTTGAGTTATGTACTCTTCTATTTTTAGGATCTCATGTTCTTAGTTGAGTTATATACTCTTCTATTTCTAGGATCTCATGTTGTTAGTTGAGTTATGTAATGGTCCGTGCCTATTTTTTTTGCTGAGTCTCAGATTGTTTTGTCTCAAAATTGGGCAAAGGGGGACATTGAAATTCTCTTTCTTATTGGGCTCAATTTTGAGAAATTTTTCTGTTTCCTTATGGTTATATTTATTTATATAAATTAAAATAAATTATATTCTTTTATTTATTTATTTATGATTTTAATTTGTTTATGCTTAATATTTTTTTAACACAAAATATTTTTATTAGACATTTTATGACTTGCATTATTTTCAAAAATTATGAAACTATTTTTTTATTAATTTGATTTGTTATTCTAATTTTTTGTTAACTTAAACATTAATTAAACAAATGAAAGTTTGTTTAAATTAACATTTGTTAACATAAATTACATGGCAGTGTTCTTTCGATATGCGGTCATTTTGGTTTCCACCTGTTCAATTATTGTGTTGTTGTTGTAGCCAAGAGAGGCTGAGTTTCCATCATGCGTTGACCAGACGCGTGTGGCTTTGAATTTTTTAGACTTGACCATTCTTTTCTCTCCTAGATATTTACGTTTCTGTCCTTGGTTTTTCCATGGCTTTTTACGTATGTTGCCTTGGTTTTGTGTTTCCTTTTATGACCCTGAGTGGCCTTGACTATTGTCATATGTACCATTTAACTTGTTGGTAGTAACGATAATATCGTGCCGATTCTAAAGGCTTCTCTCGTCCCCTATAAATAGGTGTCTTAGGTATTGAGAAATTCATAGATTTTTTTAGGATAGGGGAAACTCTGCCAAAATTTCTTTGTGATTTGCCTTCACCATTTTTCATCCAAACTTGTTTTCTTTGAGAGACTAAATCTTAAATGCTGAACTTCGTAAACATATAGAGGTTGTTTTTGAGATATTATTGTTTTTGGTATAAAAACCATGGTGTGTGGATTGTTTGGGAGTCTATTATTTCCTTTCTTCCTGGTTTGGTTCGTATTGGTTCCTGATCTTGTGAGCTTTGTTTAAAGATCGATAGGAGTCTTTGTATTGATATATTTCGCTCTCAATGTGAGTTTCTTTATACACACTGATATACGTTTATATATACATAGTTATACGTATATATATAACTTCTTATACATTATACTATATATATATACATCTATTCGACCCACCTTGCACTGTTTTGTTTAGATCTGCATGTTTAAACACAATATTAGTATTTTGGATCTAAGTGTAAGGACATGATTTTATAAATGTCCGTTATCAATTGATTATTGCGTATGCCATTACAATCGTCGAATAAAGTTCAAGATCCAATATGCGACAAGACGGATCCGAATATCAAAGCTCTTCAACATTCAAACCTTCGCGAGATTAAATTTGGTAAGGTTGTGTTTTAATTCCTTAGCATTTCACTTAGAGTGTTGGGATATTTTTTATCAAATATTTTCCAAGTGTTGGAGCGGGGTTTTTAAGTTTTTCATCAAAAAATATTTTTGGAATTTTGAGGCGGAGTATTCACTAGCTAAATAAAAAAATTATTTTTTAAATATCTCGTTTGAGTGACAGAGGATCTCGTTCGAGCGACAGCCTCCTGTCGCGCGAAGTGTCATTTGAACAACACGTGTCTCATTCGAGCGACACAGTTATCTCATTCAAATGATTTGCCACCTTATTTTTTTATGAAAGGGTTTGTCCAACTCCGCTTTTTATCAGAAAACCTGCGAATTTTCAATAGACGAAACTGATTTGGCAGAATACATTGTCTTCTCACTTTTAGGGCTTTAATCCCTTTATTTTCAATTCACAAGATCCCAATAGTTTATGTGAGTTGTTTTGGAACCCAAGAACACATCTTTATTCAATTTTCTCTTATAGAGAGGTTCACTACTTCTGATCTAGGCTCCGCTTGAGGGAGTTGCTGGACTGACTACGATTGTGTGTCGATAGGGAGTACTCGCGGGTGTCCTGGGCGGATTCGGACTGCATGTTTATGTGGACCGCTGCGGTTGTTCCGTTGCTGACTCTAAACTATGGTCTATGTGATTGTTCTGCAGAGTCATCATTGTAGATTTCATTGTAGGTGTAATTGTTATATATTATAATGAAATAAAGGTTTTGCCTAAAATGGATTTTTCCTGAAATTTACGAGTTAGCATATTTGTTTGTGATGGTTTGACTCACACACACACACACACGTAGTTGCATGTTTTAGGGGATGAACTTATTTATTTTGAAAATTGACTCTAATTAAATAAGTTTAAATTGGAATTTGCAAATTTAATCGAATCAGTATCGCATACGGGATTTTACAAATTGGTATCAGAGATTTTCAAAGCGAGTGCATACCTTTTCAAATTGGTATCAGAGAGGGTTGCGCTAATTTATCGCGTTTGATCCTGTTTTTCACAAAATTTGTGTGATATTGATTTTTTTTAAAATTTATTCTATAAAAATTTGTCACAATGTTTCCTAATGAAAACATATATAATCGGTTACCAATTTTTGGCGGGTCTAATCATGCTTACTGGAAATCCCACATGAAATCCCATTTAAAAGCAATCGATGAGAGAGTTTGGTTAGTTTGTGAAAGAGGCTGGACTCCTCCCACTGTCACCATAAATAATGTCACGAATTTAAAACCTATGTCAGATTGGACTAAGGATGAGTTTAGGTGGAGCACTTTTAATTCACAAGGGCTTAGTGCAATTTTCAAACGCGTCGCCCCCGATGAGTTTTGACGTATTATGATGTGCCCCACGTCTAAAGAAGTGTGGGATGTTTTACAGCTCACCCACGAAGGCACTAACGCGGTCAAAGAGTATAAAATTTAAAATTTAACTACTGAATTTGAAATGATAACCATGCTTAAGACTAAGTGTTTTGATGACTTTTATGCACGTTTGTCTGACATTGTCAACACTAGTTTCAATCTTGGTGCTTGATGCACAAGAGGTTAAAAAGTTTTTAAGATCGTTGCCAAAAAGTTTTATCCCAAAAGTGACTGTTTTAAAAACCTTAGGTAATTTGAGTCGTCTGAAATTAGAAGAGTTGATAGGATACCTCTAGATGTATGAGATTGACATGTTCCCCGGCACTGTCAAACCTAAGTATAGAGGGATAGCACTTAAAGCCTAGTCTAGGAAGGGAAAGGAAGTGTCCACAAGTGATATGAAAAAGAAAGTGAGATTTTGTGAGTCTGAGTCTAAGGACGAGTCTGATTTTGATATGGCCATGCTTGCAAATAATTTTAAAAAGTTTCTCAAGTTTTCAAAACAAAATTCTTCCTATAAAAAGTTTTTTGAGAAAAATAAAAAAAAAGATGAGGCCAAGGAGAGCGGTGAGAAAGAGGGTGAGAATAAGAGAGAGGAAGAATGGGAGTGTTTTGAGTGTGAGGATAGAGGCTATAAGGATTTTGAGTGTCCCAATAGGCTAAAGAGAAAGGGAAAAAATATTGCCATGCCAGCCACTCTTAGCGATAATGAGGATGATGAGAGAGATTCCCAAGATGAGTCTTCACAAGGAAAGTTTGTTGCTTTTTCTTCTAGTCACGTGAGCACACCCAGTTTGTCCCACGATGATGAGGACACTTGTGCATGTGAGACTCCCAATGAGGATTTACATATATTTAGCGAGTCTGAGAATGAGTGCGCTAGTGAGGGTGGCAGTGAGCTCCAGATCGCTTTTGGAGATTTGTATGCAGAGACCTTAAAAAAGAAGAAGATGAATAAGGAATTATGTCTCAGGGTGATTTATTTGGAGAGAGAGAGTAGAGAGTTTGAGGGGTTTTGAGGTGTCGACGAGTCAACTCGAGAAGGTGAAGATTAATTTGAGTGAGCAGTTGATCGTCGTGAATCGGGAGAAGAGTGAACTGATAACCCGCGTGTCACAATTAGAGAGAGATATTAAACACGCCCTGGAGGTTAAAGTCACTTTACGGAAATCATCTAAGAAAGGTAGGAAAGATGGTTCTCCATCCTATTTTGGGTAGTGGTGAGAGTTTAGGAATAAGTCATGACGGTACGTCTACTTCACATGCTGCACCCTAGACGGTTCCTGCTTTAGTATTAGTTTCACATGGCTCTCGATTCGACCCACCTAGGCATCCCGTACCTATTAGGAGAGCGCTTAGGCCAGTTTATGTGTGCACACACTGTAAGAAGAGAGGACAACGTAGGGAGTTTTGTTTTAAGTTTGGTTATGTGTCACGGTTTGCTACTACACGTGTTCACACACATGCACCCACACATGATGCTCCTGATGACTACACGAAAGAGTCTGCACATATTAGGGAGCATGTATTGTATTTGGTCAAGACTTCACATGACTTGATGGAGGTTTTCCATAGGATGTCACCACCTTTGGAAAACTCCAAAGCACCTACCAGTTGAGGTCTAGACTTGTTTGCTAGCATAGGATGATTTACATGATGATATTTTTTGCCTATTGCTAGTATGTATCATTTTTATACTTATGTTTTTCCATTTTGATAAATTTTTCGAAAACCCCAAAAAGATTTTTGTTTTTTAAATTTTTTGGAAAATTCAAGAAGATTTTCATTATTTTGGAGAATTTTTTTTAAAAAAAGACAAAAAGATTTTTGTATTTTGTTTACACTGTATATGAATGGACATTTAGGATGACCTAGTCACAACATCATTCCATATCCATGTGACTGTTTGATAGTGTTTTTATATGCGCCGTCATTTCATTTTTGTGCTTTATAATGTGTGGAGTCATTAAGATATAATTTGTGATTATTACCTACATGTTTTACTCATATTTTCCTTTAATGCACACTTGCAGGGATTTGTTTGACTATTGTACTTGTTTATCACATATTGTTCGGAGTGTTGTCATCTCAGTTTTTTCTTTAAAATGAACCATATGCGATAAAACTTGATAATGGATGTAGTGCATGAAATAATCGTTGGCTGTGAGGAATTAAATTGAAAAAATGATGAGTGAAACATGGGAAAGGGTTGTGAGAGTGTAAAATTGACTCTGCGTAAAAGCCACCATTTGAAAAGAGACCGAAAAAATAGAAAGGCAATAAAATATAAATATGCCAAAAGGGGCCATTTAGTTTTAGATCACCTCAAGAAAACTTAATGCTTTATTATTTATGAGGGAGATTGGTTGGAAAATAAAACAACGGGTTTGCACATCCTGACAGCGTCTTGAAAAATCATTACATAGTTTTAGACGGTATTGGTGTGAGAAGCACTTTTAACTTTAATGTGCGATGGATTGAGTCGATGTAATTTAAATTTAACACTTTTTGACACCTAAGGACGATTTTGAGTTCATTCTTTAGGAGTATCCGGATTCATTGTGCACATATGTTATGCGTGATTGCATTGATATTCCTATTCGTTCACACCCATTCATTCCCTTTCCACGATTTGGTTATCTTAGTGTAAATTCATGGTGTGTGATTTTTGTAAAAAAAAATTGTTTGAAAAAATGAAAAATAGTTTGTGTATCCTTTGAGTGTTTCCACTGCATGCGTGTAGTTTGATCCATATTTTCTATGCATATTTATCATGACACAACATGTTTAAGTTTTGTTTTCCTTGTCCGTTTTGGTCTAATAAAAGGGGGAAGAACGAATTATGGGGGAGTTTTTGCATTATGGGAGAGATTTGATTATTGATTGATTTATTCTTATATCATTTCAAACTCGATGCGTCTCGAGGTATTTGCTTTATCTCATGTGTATAGGTACAAAGATTGAAGATCATTGGATTGCACACCCTGATAAGAACAGCTTGAAGATTTGAAGATTTTTGAAGAAAAGTTTTGAGACTTACGTTTTTAGTACCTTTTCAGTTTTGGGCTCATGGGAGGGTATTAGATTTGCATAGGCGTTTTATGTTTTGATAATTCAGATGTTTTTATTTTGTACCAGCATAGACATAGGGGGAGATTCGTAAGGACATGATTTTATAAATTTTCGTTATCAATTGAGTATGTCGTATACCGCTACAATCGTCAAATAAAGTTCAAGATCAAATATGCAACAAGACGAATCCGAATATCAAAGTTCTTCAACATTCAAGCCTCCGAGAGATTAACTTTGGTAAGCTTTTGTTTTAATTCCTTAACATTTCACTTAGAGTGTTGGGATATTTTTTATCAAATATTTTCTAAGTGTTGGAGCGGAGTTTTTAAGTTTTCGTCAAAAAATATTTTCGGAGTTTTGAGGCTGAGTATTTACTGGCGAAATAAAAAAATTATTTTTTAAATATATCGTTAAAGCAACAGAGGATCTCGTTCGAGCGACTGACTCCTGTCGCACAAAGTGTCGTTTGAATGACACGTGTCTCGTTTGTGAGACACAGTTATCACGTTCAAACGAGTTGCCGCCTTAGCTTTTTAATAAATGGGTTTGTCTAACTCCGCTTTTTATCAAAAGACCTAGGAATTTTCAATAGACGAAACTGCTTTGGCAGAATACATTGTCTTCTTACTTTTAGGGATTTAATCCCTTTTGTTTTCAATTCAGAAGATCCCAATAGTTTATGTGATTTGTTTCGGAACCTAAGAACACATCTTTGTTCAAGTTTCTCTTGTAGAGAGGTTCTCTACTGCTGATCTAGGTACTGCTTGAGGGAGGTGCTGGCTGATTACGATTGTGTGTCGATAGGGAGTACTCGCGGCTGTTCATGGGCTGATTCGGACTGCATGTTCATGTGGACTGATGTGGTTGTTCCATTGCTGACTCTAAACTGTGGTCTATGTGATTGTTCTGTGGAGTGATCATTGCGGATTTCATTGTAAGTGTAATTGTTACATATTATAGTGAAATAAAGGTTTTGACCGAAAGGGATTTTTCCTAAAATCTGCGAGTTAGCATATTTGTTTGTGATGGTTTGACACACACACACACACACACACACACACGTAGTTGCATGTTTGAGGGGCTGAATTGATTTAGCTTGAAAATTTACTCTAATTAAATAAGTTTAAATTGGAATTTGCGAATTTAATCGAATTAGTATCGCACACGGCATTTTATAAATTGGTATCAGATCTTTTTAAAGCGAGTGCATACCTTTTCACTAAGTTTGTTCTCTTTAAAACAAAATCTCAGTAACCTAGATCTAAACTGTATTTTTTACTTTGCATGTTTGAAACACCTTCTTAGTAGCTTATTTCTATGGTTTCTTATCTTGCCTGAAGTAGATCTGATCTATTTTTTTTAACAAATTGATTTGAGTTAGTTTTTATTGTTAAAAGGTTGTTTTATTTACAACTGATTTTTTGTGTTAATTTTTTATCAAACTGTAGTAGGTTGATTACCTCTCACATAACATGTTTTTTATGTTTCATTTGGATATCTTAACATATAAAATAGTTGTGTAGTTTAACGGCTATTATAATCCAGGTCTCCTATTTTTATTTTCTATGAGCTGTGTGTATAACTCTTTTAAAGATCTGGTTATAAGCATTTTAACATCTTGTCTTATTTAAAACTGATTTAAGATTTTTTTTTGTTTTATTCAGCTTTGTAAACATATTGCAGGGATTGTATCTCTTCAGGTTTGCTAGTGATAATTTACACTTAACTGGTTTTTATATTTAGGTTTAATCATTACTGTTGATTTGTAGTTACAAAAGAAGACCTTGCATGTGTCTTATGACTTAGTAATTAATCATTCTTTTAATGTACCGATTAAACCAAACTCATCTTATTAATTACTGGTGTTGTGTGAAACTTTGCTGGTACTCTAGTATTGAGTGTAGAGTTGTGTGTGTTCCTAAGTTATCACTACCTGTGTTGTTTTTGTAGGAATTAGATTGTTGTGGGGTTGATTAGTTCTTGTCTTGGTGTACTTGTTGTACTGGCAGAATTGTTTCATTATCACTTTTATTTATATAATCCATACTTAAACATTGGTATTAATGGACTTGGCTATGTGAGTGGTCCTGGAACTAAGAGGTCCGGGGGTTTCCACTTTGTTGGTTTATTTATAAACAAATATTGTGTTCCTTCAACTTTTTGTCATCTTATTCTTAAAGGATATATACTTAATGCATCACTAGTTATTTTTACTTGTGAGTGTGAGTGATTTAAATTTATAAACTACCATAGGTTTCTATCAAGGAGTTAAAAGTGTTTTCATAATTAGACACTTTAGTGTATTAGGTTATTTCACGAGAGACAAGAGAAGTAGCATTACGATTTAATTTCGATGGGGACTCATCCATGTTAGAAGCGTAAATAGTTTGCCTTATCGAAGACCCAATCGTAGAACCTCAATTAGAAATGGTAGTAAAAGTTTCTTACAACATGAAGTTTAAATGGGTTTGCAATCAAATATGAATCACCTGAGAAGCACGAGAGGGTGTTTCTAGATCCATACTCGAAACCATCAAGAACAAAAGAGAACCAACTCTCAATTTTAGAGGTATAATAAGGAGGATGATGAATAAGCCAATGCCAACCATTATATTTTCTGACAAAAACAAGATTGTACCATATTTTCACAATCGTACAATATATGTTATATCTTTGGTGAAAAATTATGAATTCTTCAAGTCCCTCTTCGATAGAGGGGTATCAATAAATATCATGTCATTAGCATCTTTTGTTGAAAGTAAAATTTTTGAAAACAAAACTACCAAGACTCATCACATTTATGTATTTGGAGATGACAAGGTTTAGATGAAAGTGTTATTCCACACTTCCAACAAGCTGGATCACATTGGATCTACCATTAAATTCCACGTCACCGGCGCTCACCCGTTAAATTAGCTACCCATCAGATGATTCTTAATTCACAAGAAAGAGTTAGTCCCTTCCACTTACCATCAGTCATGAATTCCATTCTCAGTGGAAAAGCAGCAACCATCAAAGAAGTCGATAATCCATTTACAATAAACGAATCTCATTTCTCAGTTGCCATATGTTTTATAGAGCTTGTCGATGATACTGATTATGTCACTTTGTGACTAACTATAATTAATTAACCCATTCTAAAGAAACCACTAAAACTATCACTAGAAAACACAACACTAATCGATGTCCTAGAGGTAGCGACCATTTCCCAAGGTGCCTCTTCAACACCAAGACAACCATTAGAAAAAAATCCATTCAAAACCATTACCATTCAGATAATTGAAGAGATACATTATACCCAACAGAGAAGTCCAGTACCAATTATGACGAGATGCCCAGGAGACATTCCAGATATAAGATGTTAACTCAATTGATTATTTCTAGTTCGTCCCTGGCTCATGCTAACAATTTTATAAATGTCGCGATCTTCACATCCAAAAAGTGGGAAAAAATTTCAACCGATCCACAATCACCCAAATTGAATAAAACCTTTTCGAGTCTACAAAATCCTATAATAAAGTCCATAGAGATATTCTCCCACTTCCATTATGGAATAGGTAAATTTCATTGCAAGACTACAAGACTCTAATGTTCAACCTTATCCAGGTGAAAACCAAAAATTTGGCACATTGTTGGTGGATTATTTCTTCGTGTTAGTAAACCTTAGTAAATCTTAGGGATCATTATATGAATTGAAAGCTGTGATGAATGCGATCCTTCCAACACCGCAGCCTTCACATTATATTTTTTAACAAGTATAACCTTGTCCCTACCTTAAAGATCCTTGGTCATTTATTTTAATGGCAAAATTCTCACCCTTCTCTATCTGTCCGCAAAACTTCTATATTTTTTGGTCCTCAACTTAAGAAACCCTTATCCTCTAAATGAAAGTTGGTTGTACTCTTAGTGAAAAAATATCTCCACGACCTTTAGGGCGTAATACTTCAAGTCTCATTTCTTCCAAATCTTTTAATATACATTTTTGTCTATTTAGCCACAAGCCATTATTGGATTCTTTCTACTTAAAGCATCAACCACTATATTGGATTTTTGGGGGTGGTATTTGATAAAAAAATCATAATCCTTAATTAATTCTAATCATCTTCTTTCCCTCATATTCAAATCTATTTGAGTGACTAAACAAGTTAGTCTCTTATGATGAGTATAAATCTCATAGTTTTCCTCATCTAGGCAGTGTCAATAAATATTAAAAGTAAATACCACGATATCTAATGCCAAGTCACGGGTGGGATAATTGTGATGATGAGGCCTCAATTGTGTAGAAATATAAGCACTCAATGTACCATTTTTCATCAAAACACATCCAATGGTCAGAAGCATTACTATAGATCACGACCCTCCTCCGTCCTTAGGCAACATTAACACAAGTACGACCCCTAACTTATCCTTAAACTTTTGGAAGCTCTCTTAACATTTTGCGAACCACGTGAACTTTTTATTCTTGTGAGTTAGCTTGTTCATGGTCACCCAAATCTTGGAGAATCTCTCAATAAATATCTTATAATAACTTGCTTTACCCGAGGAATCTTTTGAACACAGTTCTTAAGGTTGACATCTACCAATTTCAATGGTCACGACCTTCCCAGGGACCATGGATAAACCATATTTATTCACTATGTGGTCGAAGAAGTAAACCTTCTTAATCCAAAATTCTTATTTAGAAACTTTCTATATAACTTCTTTTTCCTTAAAACCTCAAAAACATCACAGAGGTGTTACCCATGATCTTCCATAGTCTTGGAGTATATCAATATGTCATTAATAGACTTAATCAATAATTTATCAAGGAAAGGCCTATATACCATGTTCATTAATTAAATAAAAGTACCTGAAGTGCTGGTTAAACCAAATGGCATAACCATAAATTCATAATGGTCATATATTTTTCTTACGATTGTGAATGACCTCATCCATAATATTTAATTCACATGGACTCAAATCAATATTAAAAAAATTATCTAGCATCCTTCAATTGATAAAAAAAAATCAACAAGTAAAGGATACTTGTTCTTCACGGTCACTTTACTTAATCATCTATAATTAATGCACATTCTCATAGATCGTCCTTTTTCTTCACAAGAACACTCCAAGGGGAGGTATTGGGTCTTACAAAGCCATGACCTAAAAGGTCCTACAACTTTTCTTTAAGTTCCTTTAAATTCGCGAGTGTTATTCTATATGGTGCCTTAGAGATAGTCATTAACTTAGTTACAAGATTAAAAGTAAAATCAATTTAACTATCTGGAGGTAAACCCAAAAACTTTTATGAAAAGACACCCCTAAATTTCGGGGCATATGTACGTCCTTTAGCTTGGTCATGATCTTCTCGTAGTCGTGGAAACCTCCCTTCAACAATGTCATGGCTCTGAAAGATGATATTAACACATGATTCCTAGATAGTTTAGTGCACTCAAAGTTCAATCAACCTGTCCAGGTTAACGAAAGAGGATTTCCTCCTAATACATTCAATTTAGACAAGGTGGGTGAAAAACTAGTCTATTCTAAGGATAACATCAAAGTCCTTAAACTGTAAGGGGGTCAAATTAGCGCCAATTGATTCCCTCCAAATTAGGTGGGATACATCATGTGTACATATTTCTTTAAAAAAATTGCAATTACAAGTATGAACCTACTTAAATGGATGCTTCAAATAATATTTCACGGAAGGAAAAAATATATGTGTCGGCCATGATGTATGATACGGGAATCTCAAGAATGTTATTTCTCAATACGAGATAAATAATATGGAAGCACTTGTACTGATAAAGCATTGTGTAAAAATAGGACAGAGAGAATATTGGAGAGGTGAATAAACTTCTCATTAAATAGCGTGTAAATAAGGAGGGGGTGTTATCCTATTTATAGGGGAAAGGGGACATCACCAACAAGTTATTAAACTAATGTGGGGCGGAGTTAATACAAGACATCAAACTACAAGTGGACATGCACAATTTTAATATTTACATCAGTGTAAGCATTTTTCCCACCGGGAAATGTTTGAATTTTAATATCTTTTTCAATAATCCACCTACTTTTAACTCTATATTGTGCATGCGTGTGTGTGCGCGCTCATAAGTATGAATGTATATAATTATTTATCTTTGATTTATATACTTTTTTGGATTAGATTAAAATTTGACCATAATGTTTGGGGTATTTTTTGATATTAGACTAAATGTTCTAATGTTTGCAATTTTAACCCTATTCTTTTTAAATTATTCAATTTCAATCCTCCGTTAAAGCTACCAGCATATAAATTAATGAAAGGCTAACTATACACACTTATTTAATTTTAATTTCTATTTTAATTAAAAATTAATCAAGAAAAAGTTAAAAGAATTAAATCGCATTAACCCCCCTCTCTCTCTTTATCTCTATCTATCTATCAATTTCTTTCATGGGGTTTTTGTTAATGAATGGCAACAGTGGATTTGTATAGGGGCTACAGAATGGATTCAACCAGATGTGACACCCTGCTTACTTTAATCACAGGTGACCAGTCATTTATCAAAATAAACAGGAATCTCATTTGGATCATTCTTAGCATCGTTGTCGAAATTTTCTTAACATACTAACCACCTATGTTAAATTAAGCTGGTGCCAAATTTTATCTTTCATTAACATACAGTACTATGCAGAAATAAATTAATGCAACTTATCTACATAAATAATGGTAGTCTGAATCATCACAGGATAAAAAGACAAATAATAAATACTGAATAAACCATCGGTTCCCACAATTAAGTCCAAACTATAAGTCAACAAAAATAAAACTGAATCCAAATACATTGTCTGGTAAGAACTAAAGAATCTATCAGTTTATGGGGCAACATGCCCAAATGAAATAATGAACATGAATCCTAATCTATAGTATATAACTAAAACTGTAGACCCAAATTCTTTGAGAATGACACGTGGCATTGACATAAATGTACTTCTATCCTCTCAATTCCCACGACCATTAATATTTTTGTCTAACCTCTCAATACCTCTGGCTTATTTGTCATCATTTCCATGTTCATTTACTCATTTTTTACCCTTTGATTATCCCAAAACCCGTATGGTTTACACTTTTCGATTTCCCCATTCTTTCTATGGGAACTAAAAAGACATGACATCTTGCATGTATATTATGAATGGAACGGGCGTAACTTTTATTGTGCTGTGTTGCATATCCAGAGTAACTCAGGTCAACAAAATCAGTAACACGCAGTCGCTAACTCTACATCTCATGTTCTTAACTCATTTAAGATATTGGGTACCGATTTCGTTGATGTTGGCAAGTCATCAGTGTCCAAAATGGTCAGGAGGCGTTTGATGCCTCTTTAGATTTAGAGCGAAAATTCAAGTCAAACAAAATGAGGTGGCACCTTGGTAAACTCGGGTGGAATTGATAATAAAGGCAGCAAATCTCCGTACATTTTGGAGAGTATTAACACCAAGGGGTTATGGCTTTAGTTATGGTTAGTAATCCTAACTAATCCCTTTATTGGCTATTTTATTTTCTCCATAATAATAAAGTGGGTAATTTTCCAACATAGCTATAACATTACCTTGTTTTCCATTGTGGTCAGTAAATTTGTTGTAATGATGGTCTCTTTTTTCTTCTAATTTATTTTTAATTTTAATTCTTTATAAAAATAATAAACATTCACACAAGTTTCCTTATTTTCTATTAAAAAACTATTATATGTAGGTATTCAAAAATATTATACTAACTTTAACTAATATGTATATGTTGGTATCATAATTTTTTGTTAGGTGTTAATTTATTTCCCCAAATTATAAACCCTAAATTAGATGCACTTTTTAGTAATGAAATATTGTGGTTCGATTTGCTTTATGCTATTGCTATTAATGTTTATTAGTTCTGATTTATTTGTTTTTAGGGATTTACAATTTGTGGTGGAGTAATTCGACATTCGACATTTTTTCTTTGATGTTGTTGAGGTATTTGTAATATGTTTGTATCTTTTCGTGGATTGGAGCTATTGTTTTTTAGGGATTTGTAATATATTTATCTCTATGGTAGTAATGAGTTGTTATTAAATAATTCTTTGCGTTTTTTTTTGTGTTTGCAATTTGAAATTTTTACTTTGATTATAAGCGAATGTTAACCTACGAAGCCAAATGGTTGGGTTTCAATGAATTGAGTTTGATTTTTGGCCACGCATCGCGTGGCCTGCATGCTAGTTTAGGAATGAAATAATCTAAGAGTTTACTCAAGTCCTGCAGATGCGCATCCCTGCAATGAATCATTAAGTCTGGCGTCCCTATGGTCGGATGCCTGAAAGTTTTTGAAAAAAATAGATTTGATACGGGTCAGAGCCCAAGAAATCCTTTTTAAAAATATTTAGCAAGTATTTAAATCACAATTTAAAAATAGTTATTAGATACACAGTTTAGTTCCGCGTACACTTCCTTAAGTTCTTCACCTCTCATCTAGTGTGCACGCCTAATGCATCTTATCTAGCTATGCTATCCAGCCTAACTAAACATCCATATCTAACTAATCACAAAGATTCAGCTCTCCCTGTACCGCCCATACAGTATGCTATCGTAACACTAATAACTCACATTTTGCGTATGTTAGTATTAAACCATTTAGATTATGTTCTCATACTTAATTAACTTTTAGATATCCACTATCTATCTTTTTACTGTCACACAAGTAGAATAATCATTCATTATTATTACACCATTAATGAGGTTTCACCGCACTTAAGTTTCCTTCAGATATACACTATCCATCTTTCCTACTAACCCACATAACTAGAATAATTCACACTTGTATATATTCATCACACATATAATATATACAACTATAGCATCCCCAGAATGGCCCCTCGTGATGCTGGCATACTCTGCTATCAAGTCCATGTACTTCTCGCACCCAAATCAAGGACTATCGGTTTGGCATGTCTCCTCGAACCTAAAAACCAAATCCACATATATTGGAGGCGAACATAAATCCAAACCCTTGGGCTACACAAATGACCGTCAATACTATCGTACACTCAAATAGTGATCGTACCTAGATTCTATGTTTTGGGGCACATATCCAGACCTCGTTGGAATCGCCAAGGTGGGATTGACCTCGACGCGGAAACCTCCGGATAGCAGCAACATAAGTATGTTCACATAGATAGAAAATCACATCATAGATATTCACAAAACCTATATATATATATAAGGTACACGCACAACTTATAAGCATGCCCAGTATAGGTATACACACGACCTATCAATATAGCCAATATAGGTATTCACATAACATATAATATGTCCCGTACGTAGTATATAACTCTCAAATTGTTAACGTACTATCAATTTACCATAATGACCTCTCATATACATATTTTTTAGTATCTTCCACTACACGAAGGGTCCTAGTTACCCCTTAATTAATGTCATTAGATAATATATCTCTATCCTAATGGTTTATAACTTGGGTTTACTCACGCTCCCCATAACCCATTCTAATTCCCAGAATTTCTTCAACTACACATTATACCCGAAAGGTCCTAGCCTTAAATCCTCTCCTTTGGTTGAGCTCGAACCTTACCATAGTCTACTGGAATTCAATAAGTACCTACCTATAGTTTAAACAATCACCCAAAAAGTATCTCGATCAAAAGTTTCAATTTCGGGGATAAACAAGAGAAATTGGTGAACTCTGGGTAATCGAATCGAGTCGTAACTATTATGGAAGATTAAACACCCTATAGTAAAATTGCGATTTCTCCTCTACATAACTCCAAATGACCTCATTCAAAGCTCATTGGAAAGATAAGACCTGTTCCTTTTCAAAATATATGGCTCACACTTTAATTCTAAGCACAATAAAAATGGCGTACGTTTAAAGTAACGTCAAAAATTCAGGCAGATTATTATGCCGGAAGATTAAACAACTTGTAGTAAAATTGTGATTTCTCCCTCTACAGAAGTCCAAATGACCTCATTCAAAGCTCATTGGAAAGTAAGACTTGGACCTTTCCATCCATATATGTCTTGCACTCTAATCCCAAGTTTAATTAAAATGACCCATATTTAAAATAACGTCAAAAATTCAGGCAGATTGCCATCTTATGTTCATCAATCAAACCCTAAGTTATTCAAGATTCGCGTTCTTCAACCAAGAACCCGACAAGATTCCATCTTTATGCGTCTTAAAAATAAAATTTTGATTATAAATCTCAGGAGGTTAGAATCTAATATGATTCCCAACAAAGCATGAATCAAAACTCCAAAATACATTCCAAAATCATGTCTTTATCCAATCTCAATACTACACTATCACGAGTATTATAACATGCTTAAATAAAGTGCAAGGTAAATACTTGTCTTGGTTCAGAAGGTCTGATTTTTGCTGATTGATTATGGAGTTGCTCTTCATTTGCTCCGATCTCAATTCCGGCGATGTCTGTGGTGCAAAACGTTGTAGGAAAGCATAGATTCTTTCTCCTCTTCCTCTCTTATGGCCTCTCCTCTCTGTAAGGTGTTCTAACCCTAGTCTCTTACTCCAATGGGCTGATATACTTCTCAAATTTTTGAAGTTTCATATACCACAAACTCTCGATCGATATCGAAATGCCCTTATTTGGTGCCGGTTTAGTCTAAAATCGCCCCGAAACCCATTTATCTCACCCAAGTACACTATTCTGACTATTTCAACCCTTTCGAAATCAATTATGGCCTCAAAATCACTACACCAAATCTTCCTAATCGTCACGGTCATTGACCTTGACAAGTTCAACTTGTCAAGGTCAATGACCGTGACAATTCGGGGCGAGATAACTTTTTTTTATCACGGACGTGTCACGGTCATTGATCGTGACAAGTTTGTTAGAATTGTCACGGTCGTGTCACGGGCCATGACCATGACAAAGCCTTGACCCTTTTTAAAAAATTATCTGTGACAACCTTATTTGTCAAGGACTTGTCACGGTCAATGACCATGACAATTCTGGGCAGAATTTAAAAAAATCTACTGGGCAGTATGGCCACTGCCACTGCCCAGCAGTATATTTGTACCTGTTATATCAACGTTGTACCTATTCAAATATCATATATCCAAATAAACTAGAGATAACGCAAATATACATTCAAAATAGATACTAGTTAAGAAGAAACAACATCACCATCAATTATCTCAAATCTACAAACTATTTAGTTGGAAAAGAGATTTTATACCACAACGCTCGGGGACACCTCCTTATCCTTCCCTTCTCGTCCGAAGAGCCACATAAGTTTCGAGCATATGTGGCCTACCCTCAGGGCCACTACCTGTCCCCTGAAATAAAATAATGTAAAATTAGAACCCCCCCCCCCCCGTAAATATAGATAAATATAAATCAAAATTGAAATCGAAATCGAAATTGACATATAAATATAAATACATTAACTGCAGTGTCACCCAAACAGCTAATTTGAGCTCATATGGCACCTCCTTCCAACTAATGTACCCCGGGAAATCGTGTCAAATATAATTCCCTTCATATCTGAACACTAAGAAATGCCATAATCCTATGGAGTTATGACCTGTAAATTCCTTCCGACCGTTGTGTAGCCAAAAATCAGCAGTTGAAGTTGTCAATTCCACCTTCCAATGGTCTCCCATGTTTTGCTAGAGGTTCCAAGTGGTGGGGTATGGAAAGTGGAATTGACAACTTCAACTGGTGATGTTTGGCTACATAACGGTTGGGAGGAATTTGTAGAGCATAACTCCATAGGATTATGGCATTTCTTAGTGTTCAGATAGACGAAGAGATTCAGTCTCCTCTCCACAAATAGGACACCCCAAATAACTATGTACTAATCACCTATTAAAGGTAAGAAGCGTATATTCATGGATTAGTATAAACAAAACTTAGATGTAGTTGGAATATTTACGTATTAATCTCCTCTCCACACACGCACACTACACAAGAGTGAAAATGATAAAGTGCAAATTAATTAAAAGCATTAAAAATTGATGTTTCGGTACAAATTGAAATATTTATTACAAATTGAAAAATTGTTAAAAATTTGGGTTATTATAAAAAATGGATTGATATTCGGTAGGAGCAGCCAAGTCATCCACACTATTATTTAGACGCCTTGGAGCGTGTTGGACAATTGACCACGGCTCGTTGTTGATATACTCTGAATAAAACACTTGCTTAACCTTTTGAAATGCACAAACAAGCGGCTCATTGCTCACGTGGTCGTTGCTCTTCAACTTGGACAAGTCAACTATGATCAAATTGGTGACAGGATCAACTTTACAAGCATTTTTATCCTCAACTCTTACCCAGCCACAGTAAAATACAACCTCTTTGAAGCTTATATAATCCAATTCAAATATATTATGGATTACACCATAGTAAGTCATTTCATCTTCAACGAGGTTTTTATCTTTTGCGCTCGCTCGAAAGATAGTAAGAGCCTTGTATGAAATTCTCGAGTTCTGTACATTTGTACTTTCCTCATACACTTTAGCGCCGAAAATGTAACCGTTCAATCGATACTTTTTGTACTCTTGTACCACGAACAAGGGTCCAGTGGCTAGACGATCAAGCCTTGATGTCGCATCACCCGTCTTTAGGAGCTGAGAATATAGATGAATTCATTATATTAGTGGTAAAATTTGAGTGTAATGTAATGTTATATAACAATTATTTTCATTATAATTACCTCTTGTGTCAACCACAGCCTAAATTCGTTGTCTGATTGTACCATTATTTTTCGTCTTTTATTGTTCTCACAGGCTTCATATGTTCTGCATATTACAAAATTAATCATGTATAAAATAATCTAAAATAATGTTAAACATTATAATAATCGAAACTTACTTTTTCCATTCTTCGACATCTTCATGTGTGTCAAATAGATAATGAGCTACTTGTTCATGTTGCAAACTCGTTAATTTCACTCGTTTTCCCATCACATGACCACCATCAACGACGAATTCATCAGTGTCATCAATGCTGGTCGAGTCAGGCATATATTCTTGAGTATATATTGATGACTCCACGGTGATGTATTCCTCTGGAATTGATCCTGCAATGTATCGCGTATTCTTGACGTAATCTTTAAAAACTTTCATCAATCTTTCAAACGGATAAATCCACCTATATCTAACTGGACCACAAAAAAGTGCCTCGTCACATAAGTGTACCAACAAGTGAACACTTATGTCAAAGAATGATGGGGGAAAGTAGTTCTCCAATACACAAATCTCTTCGATCACAGCCAATTTTGCGGCCACTATGTGTTCTCGATTCACTACCTTCTCACACAAGAGGGAGAAGGTAATACTAATTTGCATAATAGCCCTACGCAAATCCTTGTGCTTGGAGAAACAGTGCTTAAACAATAGAGGAACCAATTTCATGATCACATGAAAATCGTGGGACATACACTTATGTAAATCATGAGTAGCATAATTCACAATCCTTTGCAAGTTGGACGAAAAAGTAGATAGGCCCTTCAAATTATATATTGTGTCTAGAAGCACCTTCCTTTCCCCATTCGTCAAAGTAAACGCACTAGGGGAAATTATTATCCTTCCCCTACTATCTTCTTTCAACCATAGTTGTGACTTAAGTTTTAACGATTTAAGGTCTTTTCGTGCATTTTCTCCATCCTTCGAATGACTCCCCCCAAGGCAAGTACCCACAATATGTTCAGCGACGTTCTTCGCTGCATGCATCACATCCAATACATGGCGCACCGAGTTATTCTTCCAATAAGGCAAGTCAAATAAAATTAACCTCCGAGACCATGCCTTTCTTATCTCGGTTTCATTCCCAGTTAGGGTCTTCTTATACTTGACGTTCTTCAATTTGGGATTCTTACCTGGCATATTAGGGCCACATTCAGAAGATTTACTTTCATTTTCTGAACCCGAAAGTTGTCTCGGCGGTAGCCTATGTTCAACTCTGCCCAATAAAAAATTGGAACCTTTCTCAGATCTGAAACTATGAGCTGGGGGTAAAAACCTCCTGTGGCGATGGTATACATTTTTTAAGCTAAAGGTTAGACGAAGAGATTCAGTCTCCTCTCCACAAATAGGACACCCCAAATAACCATGTACTACACAACTGGATAATGTCCCATCAGCTGGAAAATCATGAATTGCCCACATCAACATAACTTTCAGCGTAAACTCTTCTTTTCTAAAAGAGTCAAATGATTGCACACCCTCTTCCCACAACTCATTTAATTCTTCTCCCAAAGGAGCCAGGTAGACGTCAATGTCATCACTTGGTGCCTTTGGCCCAGGTATCAACAAAGCCATTATCGAAAATTCAGGTCTCATACACTGATTGGTGCTTAGATTTCCAAATGGATTGAGTAGGGCTAGAATCACTGGCCATACACTCTGATCGGTGCTTAGATTTCCAAATGAATTCAAACCATCTGTTGATATAGCCAAACGAATGTTGCGTTGTTCTCGAGCAAAATCGGGATACTCAATATTCATCCTCCGCCAGGTAGTAGAATCAATAGGATGACGCATGATATTGCCCCCTACTTCTGCCCTAGCATGCCAAGTCATTGCCTCTGCAATTCATGGTACTGTGAAAAATCGCTTTAATCTAGGCCCAACGGAAAAATACTTCAATACTTTTTTAGGCACTTTTGAGATTGTGCCTTCCTTACTAGTAGATTGGACATATCTAGGTTCATCGCATACCGGACAACGATCGAGATTTTCATACTCCTTTCAGTATAGTATGCAGTCATAAACACAAGCATGAATCGATTTATACTTCATTCCCAAACCTTTCAAACTGTTCTTCATAACAGGATAGATATTTGGAAGTGTATTCACCTTGGGTAATAAGCCCTTCACCCATTTCAGAATTCTACTTGTTGAAGGTTGTTGTGAAGGTTGGTCGGGGACAAAAGGAACTTTCAATTCACCGTGAAAACTCCAAAATCGATAACTATCTTGCATACCCGATCTTAACAAATGTAGTTCAACTATTTTCCACTCAAACACCTTACCATTCTTACACCTAGAACACGGACACGGAAACTCTTCATCATTATGACATCTCTTTGCATATTTCACAAATTCGTTAGGACCTCTGCGAAACACATCCTCCATTCTATTAGTCTCACCCATCCACTCTTTGTATTTCGGATATCCCATCACAGCTACCACAACTGAACACCTATTAAAGGTAAACAAAACTTAGATTTATAGTATGTTTTATTTAATTATCCCATCATTTAATGATCCTATTAAAGGGTGAGTGGTCCTATCCCATTCAAGACCGCATTTTTCTGTAATATACTTAGCAGCTCATGCACATTGTTACGATTTGAAAAAAATTCGACAGCATATCCCCGTAGTTCTTCAAGTACACGACATAGATTGGCAGGTGTTAGTGTTATTTCAATTGATCAATTGAAATAACAGTCACACTTGTCAATCTAGTATGTACCCAGAGAACATTAAGATACGACTGCAGAACTTCCTCCAAAAGTAACAACTTTAAGCCACTAAGAATATTATACATAAATTATACAGTCTCAAACTGTCCAAACGGGATAATTCGAGAGATCTCATTACAGGGGTAATGACTCTCGAACGGGTCTAAGGGCTATTGAATGTGTACGCATAAGAACTAGAAGGCTAGTATCTATGCGCACTATATTTAATTTCAAGTATGTTTCATTTAATTATCATACTATATATATATTGTTCGGTAAACAAAGTAATTTTCAAAAAAACTTGAAAAATCCCACCCCCATATGGACAATAATCCAGTGGTCATGCCACTTTTAAAACTACCGAACCAAACATTTATTAAACAAAATAATCCAACAACAATGTCAATAACAAATGTGTATCCCGTACTCCTTCTAATTCATTTACTCAATTAATTCATTTCATCAATTAAACTAACAGTTAACGTATACAATTATTAATTTACTAATTTACACTGAGGGGCAATCCTACTTTCGTATGAAATGGGCACTAATTATTAATTTACTTTCATCTAAAACTGTGTCATTTATTAATTATATTTTAGTGGATGTAATTATAGAATCTATGGATGGATTCAATTTAATCTTACTATGTGAATGTTTTTATCTACAATGAGTTAACCTTGAAACAATATATATAATCTCATAGAATCATCAAAACACGATATTAAGAGAATTACAATGGCACCTTGCCTTACCCCCCTCCCCACCCCTACCCACCCCACACACACACACACAACAGCCCCCCACCAACCACACATATACACACACACACAATAGCCCCCTACCCCACCCCTACCCCCACCCTGCCCCCCTCCCTACCCACCCCCACCCCACCCACCACAAACACACACACAACAACCTCCCACCCTACCCCACCCCCCTCCACACCCCCCACCCACCACACATATACACACACACACACATAACAACCCCACCCCCCATACACATGCACATATATACACACAAACATATATATAAATGGAAGAGAAAGAGAGAAATTAACCTGAAAGTAGAAAGAGAGAGAGAGAGATGGAAAAAGGAGGGAACGGCGGGGGGGAAAAAGAAGGGGAAAGGGTTTTTGCTGCAGAAGTTGTCACGGTCGTGTCAAGGTCCTTGACCGTGACAATTATTTAAAGAATTGTCACGGTCAATGACCGTGACAAGTCCGTGACAATTAAATTTGTCATGGTCGTGTCAAGGTCAATAACCGTGACACAAAACACGTGTTTTTTTTATCACGGTTAATGACCTTGACAAGGGTGGTCGGCTGAAAGGTGACAATATTGTCATTTTGGTGTAGTGAATGACCATCCGAGTCAATCTACCATGAGTTCTAATCTCGACCTCATATAGTCTACACTCAACCCTCGATTGAGATCTAACACAGTCACGTCACTATTTCACGTTATGATGTAAAATAACAAATCACTATCCACTAAGTAATTATCTCCTATAAACATTTATCATCACCTTTCCAGATTACTATTTTAATCAACAAGAAAAATAAATCCCACTATATTACGACACACATGAAATTCAAAAAATCACCGAATAAATTAATTTCTAATTACTCAAAAATATGGGGTGTTACCATAGAGTGTTGGTAGACAGACCTGTAGGATTTATGCATAGGGGGTGGGTAGGAATTTATGCAGGGAGCGACAGTGGGATCGGTGACGGGAGCAAAGTGGCGGCTTGGGTAGTGTTTCAGTAAGATTGTGAATTGTGCGATGCCTTGTAATGAAGATGAAGTTAGCTTTTATAGTGTTGAGGTTGGATAATGCAACTCCCAAGCATGCACTAGGAGTGCATGAGGTCGATGTCCCAATAGAGAGAGCCAGTTGTCTTGTGCACGTGTACATCATGATGGTGAAATATCCCTTCACATGGATCGTTGATCTTTTATAACGGTTTGGTCCATGTAACTTGGTGATGCACAAGTCGCATGCTCCATGTCAGCGACTAAAGTCGGTTGCATAGGTTTTGTCAAAGCCAAGACTGTGAGAGTAGTCTTCCATAGGAATAACATCGATTGTGGAACCCCATCAGGTAACTACATGAAGGTCTCAGCCTGCCAGTGTCGTGTGAGGCCAAAACATGGAGAAATCGTGACCATGGAATCGTCAGAAAACTGTATGTAGGTCTCGATCAGTCAATGTCGCCAGAGCCCGATATGTGTCAAAGCCAGAAGATAAGGACACTTGTGGAGATCATGATTACAGCTATTATGATGATGAAGTCTTAAAGGCCAAGACTAGTTAATATGGACCTCCGTCCCCATATGAAGATGAGTTTTAGCACTTGGAAAGGGTTATGAGGCTGAGGCTGAGGTCGAGGCTCGTCCAGACGAGGTCACACGTATGTATATCAATCACCCTTTAGACCTTAGTCCTCAATGAGAATGGGAGGCTGAGGGGTTTAGTCGTCCGACCCCTGTAATGAAATGACCCCCAGTAACAGAGGCGACTTTGGAGATATGAACATGTTGTGAATATGTCAGGAGAATCATTTTTATATCCTAGATAAACATGTCGTTCAAGTGTCCTTAGCTGGACGCGTGTTAGAAAATGGATGGCTTTGTGTGTGTGCCAAGGAGAGGCAACAACATGCATTCTTGTAACTCACGCCCTATTATGCGGGACTTGGAAATCACGAACAATCATTACTCTTTTTAAATACGAAAAAATTTAATATTTTCTCTTTCTTCTCCAAATTTTATTCTCCTGCCTCAAGCTTTCTGCAGAAAAACTCCAACCTCCATTCTTTCTATTCTCATCACTCCATTTCAAGTGAGTTCATCGTCCATTTTTCGTTCCAAAGTCTTCTCCTCCACCCAGGTAACCCCTTTCTCTGATTTATTTCGTACAATTTGTGTTTTATAACTTTAGTTCTATTTTGATTGTTTCTTCGGTGAACCTTGAGTTTTTCAGCGATCATTTGTGGTTGTTCTAGGGTTTATTTAGTGATCTTGAGGTGATTTCAAGGTTGTAGAGGGTTGAGAGGAGACTGTTTGGGTGAGAGATTTCATTTTTCGTTGTCGGATTATTTTTTCGGTAGTTCTCTGGTTTTCTTCTCCGGTGGCCTTCAAAATTGTTCTTGATTGAATATTTTCTTAAAAACAGTTGAACTTCCCCTTTTGATATCTTAGTCAAGTTATGTTAAACTTGTTCGTGTTTAGATGTATAGAATGTTGTATGAACTAGGTGAATAGTACCCCCATTTAAAGGAACACATACTTAAGGAGATTCGTAGGGCTGAGACCGAGGCTAGGAAAAGAGCCGATGCTGAGCCTAGACTTCCAATTCACCCAACCCACTTAGTCGTAGTTCGTCCTCCTCCACTTCTTACGTATCCTACCCTAGCCAAGTCTAGGTACTTCATAACCACAAGCATTGACACTATGTCTAGTACCTTGTCTAGTGGTTCTCAATCTGTAGCCCCTTCCAAGGGCTACAGTTCTTCCCCATATAATAATTCTGAGGGGGTAGACTCTTTCGAAGAGGATATATGAGTTCCAATGTCTCGTCTGGATGGCTCTGGTGCTACTGAGTCAAGCAATCAAAGGAACCCCCAATCACCCAAAGTTAATGAAATCTCGAATGACAATGATCGGAGAGTTGAGGCAGCCTTCAAACAACCACCAATGGCTATTCCCATATCGGCTTTAATAGATGCTGAGTTCACAACTAGATATCCTGGTGGTGAAGCTTCAGTTGATGATGAGGATGAGGATGAGGATGAGGATGATAAAGACAACAAAGAACTTGACACTTCTTACACTTCAACCTTTCACGGTATTGCCCGAGAGACGGGCTTGGTCATATGCAGGAACCTTTAAGGGATAAAGCATTCTATCGTAATGAGAGTTCCATCTGAGGACGAAAGAGACTTTACTAATCGAGAGGGTGAGGTAGCTGTCTATGAGAAGATGTTCAAGATCGGCTTCAGATTGCTGATCCACCCAAACGTGAGAGATATTCTCGCTAGCATGGGGCTTTCCCTTACTCAACTTTCTCCAAATGTGTGGAGAATAATCCTCGACTTTTTCCAAATGTGTAAATTGGCATTTCAAGCCGATCTTCTAATAAACATTTTCAGAGCTTGTTATCCTATATCAAAAACGAAGTTTTAGCCTTGCTACTTTCATCTTGTAGCACGAAAATCCGACAAAAAGGTTATGCTTGTGAATTAAACTTTGAATCACGACTGGAAGCCTTGATATTTCTTTGTGTCTGGTGCTTGGGAGTTCGATACCAATGTTCCCTCTAGTGACACCGAGCCAAGAGTCCCCTAGAAATGGGGTAAGGTGTCAATTTTGACTAGGCCTGGTCCCTGCCTATGAAAAGACAATCGGGAAAAAAAATGATCATTTGAGGACCTGTGGTAAGAAGGGTGGGTTTGTCGTCTTCGAACAGCTGACAGACCCATCACTCTGGCCGATACTAGTCTGGATGTTGATCCCCTCACTTAGCAGTGTAAATTAATATTTTTTTGTGAACCGTAATATCGTCTTTCATTTATACTTTCGATACTGATAACTTCCTCTCTTTGCAGGTCATCCTGCTGAGAATCCTAAAAAAATCTGGAAAATGGTTGCGCCCAACCTCGCCAACCTGCTCTCCAAAATGTTAATGAAGAAGACTGCCCCCTTGGACCCAACAAAAAGACTACCATAGGGGTGCCAACTTAGGCCGAGGATTCTAAGAAAAGGAAGGACCATCCCGAGGGTACCAATATTATCACTCCTCTAACTAATAAAAAGAACAAAAGGGATGCCTCATCCAAAGCACCCACAGACCAGGCTATACTAATTTCCTCTGTTGCCACTGTTGCTACTTGACTAGCACAACTAACTGTCTCAACCGACTCTCTACTAGGAAGCAAAAATAGGGCCAAGGATGCTATAGTCTCCATTATAGCCGAGTTCGATAACAAATTCTTCCATGCCATGGATCCTTCTCAGCTTAGTGACTTCGCTCTACACAAAGTGACTCAAGTGTCGTTTCTAACTGTTCTTTATTTTCACTTAAGTGTTGCTCGTCTTTTACTAACACCACCTTGTCTTTATTACAGTATGTACTTTCTCTTCATCATCTGAACCAATGGTTTCAAGAGAATTCTCACGTAGTCCAACAGGCTAATGAGGTTATCAAAGGAGGACATGACACTGAAGAAGGAGCTCTAGGATGCAGAGACGAGTAAAAAGAAGGCCATTGGTTAACTAAAACAACAATAAACGCCATATTTGCAAACCTAGAAGACGGGTCATCAGACCGAGATGATTTATCTCCAAATAAAACACCAGGCCAACGTCAAAGATAGACCCATCAAAAAACACAATAACATGATAACATGACACGTCTCGTTAACAATTTTAATATCTTTTTCAATAATCCACCTACTTTGAACTCTATATTGTGCATGCGAGTGCACGCATAAGTATGTATGCATATAATTATTTATCTTTGATTTATATACTTTTTTAGATTAGATGAAAATTTGGCCCTAATGTTTGGGGTGATTTTTTTATATTAGACCAAGTGTTCTAACTTCTGCAATGTTAACCTTATTCTTTTTTAAATTGTTCAATTTCAACCCTCCGTTAAAGCTATCACTATATAAATTAATAAAAGGTTGACTGTACACACTTATTTAATTTGTATTTGTATTTTTAATTAATTATTAATCAAGAAAAAGTTAAAAGAATTAAACCCCATTACCCCCCCCCCTCTCTTTCTCTATCTATCTATCTAACTATCCATCTCTCTAGTGGGGTTTTGTTGAGGGGTGGCTACAATGGATTTATTCAGGGGCAACGGAAATGGATTCAACCAGAGTGTTGGTAAATGGACGTGTAGGATTTGTGTAGAGGCGGGTGGGTAGGGCTTTGTGCAAGGAGCGATAGTGAGATTAGTTAAGAGAGAGAAACGGTGATTAGGTGATGGGTGTTGGTGGGTATAGGCAGCGACGGTGGAGCCAATGTGGGGGAGTGGTGGTGATTAATAACATTGGTTTGATTGTTGTGGTATTTGCAGAATATGAGTCATGGTTTTTTGCAAGTTCAACATAGAGGTGGTGATGGAGTTGGGTTCAGGTAGTCTTGGAAATGATGGCAGGTGGTGTCGATGGAGTTAGTGGAAGGTGGAGGCAGAGATAATAGGTGGTGGAGGTGGTAAAGTGGAAGAGAGTCAAATTCTAATTTATTTTCATGTAATTAAAAAAATTTGATTATAATTTTAAACTAATAATTATTGTTAAAAAAAAGAGTAGTGCTATGGGTACAAAGTAACTCTACAAAATCTTCACAAAAAATGTGTTATTGGTGCCCTAATGCAACCCCATACCACAAGACAATGTTTAATAGGTAGGTGAAAGAATAAGTGGAATACACGTCAGATTTTATGGAGATTTTTGTGAAATTTTTTGTACTCATATCATTATTCTAAAAAAAATTATCATATAACAGCCATTCATTGGAGATAGTGTCATGGAAGCGACACATTGAATACCTAGTCAACCTTCCATTAATTTATATGATTGTAGCTTTAACGAAGGGTTAAAATTGAACAATTTAAAAAGAATATGGTTAAACATTGAAAAAATCGAAATACTTGGTCTAATATTCAAAATCACCCCAAACATCAAAGTCAAATATGCATTTAACCCTTAAAGTCTTTTTTTGTATATAACTATATATCTGTAAATTATATTTAGATATATGTTATTATTAAAATGTAAAGCGCTTAGGTGGCCATCGACAAAATTAGCTAGCTTAGCCATTCATTAACTCGTTTCGATATATGTGTGTATATATAAACTATGGGTATATAATTCTAAGTAAATTACCCCAAACCCCCTTGAATTATAGCGATTTTGTATATAATCCCCTAACCTAAAGATTTCGATAAAGAACCCCTTAAACTATTAAATTTTGACACCTAACACATTTTCATTGAATATGAGTTGATAAAAACATGATTTTATGCATAAAAATGCTAAATTTTTATACATATTTTTTAGGCATCAAAATTCAATAGTTTTACGGGGCTAGTTGTTGACTTTTTTAGATTAGGGGGCAATCTATAAAATTGATATAGTTCAAGGGTTTTTGGTGTAATTACCCTATATTTTCTTTCTTCTGTGATTGCAACACAGGCGTGCATCGTTCACTCGCAATGATTTTGGGGTATTTTTTGGAACGAACTGATCAAGTGAGTTTTCTCATGCTTCAAACGGAAGAGAATTCAAGGTAATCGACTTTTTATTTATTTACTTATTTATTTTGTCGATTTTGGGTCGGTTCTCGACTCTAGGGAGACGGTTTTAAAAAACATATCCAATCCAAGTATGAAACAAATTACTCCCTTAGTCCCAAATTAAGAGTACACTATTCTTTTTTGGGTCGTCCCAAATTAAGAGTCCACTTATATTTTTTTTGTCATAATCAACGATCCAAATTTCCTAATAGTAAACATGTGTTAATTTTTACCATTGATTGAAGTTATCCTTACTATATGCAAAAGGAGAATCTGGATTCTTAATTTGGGAGAGAGGGAGCATATCAAATTAAGAAAAAACCAAACTAGTTCTACGCAATTAAGATGATTTGATTGTTGTAACAATACAGAACACGCGTACTTAAAGTTCATACCACATCTCTCAAATTGAATTCAAAGGAAAGGTTTTAACTAAGTATATGTGCTACTCGATTTGGTTCGGGCCATTTCAATTTTCAATATATAAATTCGTTGTCGAACCAAAATTGGTCGTTTTTTAAGCATTAAACCGTCGATCGAATTAGCAAAGCATAAAGCGGTCAATTTTGGTCCGATTTGGTTCAATTGCGGTCTGGGCCAAATTTTTTCACACCTCCAGCAACACACTAGTGTTGTGCCTATCTAATCTAATAACATAATATAATTTTGGTGTCTCTTTAGAGAGAATGGACACGTGTCAAGCAATAAAGACTAATGCATTAAATCTTTATCAATAGCTTTAACTTAAATCTAAAGGTCTCTCTCTTGCCCGTTCCCTCTTCCCCACCCCTCCATTTTCCAATGCCCACTTCCACTTCCCTAAAAACTACCTAATTAAATTCCTCAAATCTCAAGAGACTTCAACTATTTATACACCCATACAATCAAATCATGTACCTGTGCAAAATGAACGCTACTACTAAAAAAATCAAGGTATTATATCCTCTTTCCTATTCACAATATGCTTTTACACCTTATGTTTTGTTTTTCCTTTATTATCTCCAATAAAAATGATTTTTCTCATTTGGATTAGATTCCTGAATTATTGCATTTTTCCTTTTTGTGAAGAAAGTATGTTTGTCATTAGGAATGTATAAGTATTTAGAGCATAAAAATATGGCAAATTTTAAAAAAAATATATTGATCTTGGATTTATATAATTTTATATAAAAACAGTTTTTTTAAACCGTTGTCTTTAGGATTAGATTAATTTTGGCGTTTTTAAAAAACATAAAAGTGGGCTTTTATCAAAAAGATATTTTTTTTTATAAAAATACTGTAAAATAGTTTAAAATGCACTATTTTTCTTATCTATTTTTTTAAAACAAAAGAGTTCTTTGTATCAAAAGAATTTTTTTCAGAATTAGTATAATTTTGATGTCCTAAAAAAACTTAGAACAATTTTCTTAAAACAAGACATTTTTGGTTCTATAATTTTTTTTTATTATACAAAACTGCTTTTTTATACAAATAATTTTTTTAGAAAAACATTGAAAACAATTTTTTTTAAACAAAACTGTTTTTTTATAAAAGAATTTTCGTTAAACTGTCAAAACTTTTTTGCTTTCATAATAAAAACGCTTTTTATTTTTATAAACTTTTTTTAAAATAACAAATATTTTTATTTTTAATAAAAAGTGGTTGTAAAAAAATATAATATGCAAAATCTTCGATATCAATAATATAGAAAAATATTTTAACAAAAAGAAGAATAGTAAATTGAGGGGAAACTTTTTCACTGTGGGTTAGAGGTGAGCAAATCTTGCTACCAAAATCAAGGGTTCACATGTCATGACAAATTATGCCTATTAAATGCATACAAAAGTGGATAAATCGTTCATTTGTCACTTTTGCATTTGTCATGAAAAATCACGTATATCAAATAGTCCCTTATGAGTTTATTTACATTGTTAAAGGGGTATTTGCAATCTTAGTGCACTCTCAACATTTTGAATATTAAGAAATTATAATCCATTTCGTTTGGAATACTTTTTTTAGTTTAGGTAAAGGGTAATGGTATGAAAATCGATGAGTTTTTCTATCATTCTTTTTTTTGGTTAATTTACTATCATTCTCAATCTCTTAAGTTTTGCTAGCGCATAATTCACATTGACTTAACTTTTTTGTACTAGGTTTGTTTTGTTGTTTACATTCTTTAATATGTTTGTTATTTTTATTATTCAAATATCTAAATGATTTTATGTGAATTTTTGACAATTATTCTTCATATTTAGGAGCTTTTCTAAAGTCGTAATACTTTTTTTTTAATTCTATAGAAAATGATTTTAGGTCACTTTTTCAATGAGAATAGTATGTTATAACCAATTATGTAAATTCCTAAATCTTAACTATCCCCATTTTCTAAATTTTATAACGTTGCTATATTGATTTTCATATAATTTTCAATAAATACATTATGTAATCTTATAATTTGTTGGAATTGAAAAATACTAATCGCAAGATTTTAATCGTTTATGACATGAAAGAGAAATTATTCATTGAATAGACCCTCCAGCACCGGAAAATCAAGGTCGATTCAATCCAAATCCCTCAAAGGTTTTCACTACACTTTCTCTACTATCCTTCCTGTGTTTCTATGCTCATTTTAGGAATACATCACAAACAGGTTAGTTTACAAAAGCTTTTTTCTCAATTTAGGTGTTTTACCTTTGTTTAGCCTTAGTTAGAGTTGCTATTATATGTATAGATTTGTTTAATGAAATGAGTACAAAAAGTTAGCTGTATATTATATATGTTCTCCTCTAAGAGCTTTATACCACCTAAGTTTCAATTTTTTTAGGTAATAATTTTTTTTTGTTAAAATCAACTTTATGTCTTTTTTTAAATAGTAAATTTTTTTGTTATAATCAACAGAAATTTATGATAGAGAAGTAAGACCAAATGTTTTTGTGATTAGAATCTAATAAATGAGAAGAGGAGTTGTATATTCACAAGAGAATTTGTATATTGAATTTGAAAAATGATACGGTGACACGATTTTGGGACACGTGACATGTGTGTGTGCACGCATAAAGTTAGTATTTTATATATATTATAATATTTGATAATTTTTATAATTATAATTATTTAACTGTTTTATAACACGCTCGCGCATCACGCGAGGCTTAAACATAGTTTAAGATGTTTTACAAACAAAATATTGAATTACAATGTGATTAACTATCACGAAATTTTAATAGTCCTTTTCACCATTAACAAAGTTTAATTAGAGAGCTCTTAAAAAAATATCGAAGAGGAATGACGTAGCAATGAAGTTATAATTGTTTGGCATTTGTAACTATTCTTACGTCACAATGTGTTGTACCCTAAAAACACTTTTTCAATAAATGTCTAATCCATCCTAATATTCAAATTTTACAAAAGCTTAATAGCGAAATTAACTTCAACAATGACATTTGTTGCTCCAACTATGATATAGCTGACGTCACAATGCAACGTCAATATCACTTACCACGCCAGCTCTGTGATGACTTTACAGCAAAATTTTCCAAGATTTTTCAAAGACGTTTGGTTCCCAACTAATGATTATAATTTTACTATAAAGTTGGAAAACGATTGAAAAATTATTCATTTTTATGAGGACTTGAAAAATGCATGAAAAAAGATAGGAATGATATAGTATTATTTTTAGGGTCCGTTTGATTCGCACGTTTGCCATGACTTCAAATTAGTGGGCAAATATGACATTTGCTCACTTTTTGGTCTGTTTAATTCACAAATTTACCTACAATCCATTTGCCTATGTACAACACCTCTAATGCATGAAAAGTGAGCAAATTTTGCTTTGCTATTTGGAGAAGAATTATTTGCCAAACAATTTGCCACTTCTTATAAGTGCTTGTTTTATATTTTTATGCTAAAATATTTTAAAAATTATTTTACAAACTGTTTTAAATAAAAAACTGTCTTATAAAAAATGTTTTTAAATTGTTTTAAAAACTGTTTAAAAAATGTTTTAAAACAGTTAAAAAACTGCTTTAAAAACAATTTAAAAACTGTTAAAAAAATATTTTTTAAAACTGTTTTATTAAAATCTGTTTTAAAACTGTTTAAAACACTATTTTAAAAAGTTTAAAACTGTTTTGAATAATTAAGAAAACTGTTTCAAATATTGAGAAAATTGTTTTATAAAAATGTTGTTAAAAACTGCTTTAAAAATTATTTTAAAAACAGTTTTAATAATGTTTTATAAAAACTGTTTTTGAAATGTTAAAAAAAAAAACTGTTTTAAAAACTGTTATAAAAAAAATACTGTTTTATAAAAAATGTTACAAAAATGTTTTTAAAACTGTTTTAAAAACAATTTAAAAACGGTTTTAAAAAAAATGTTTTATTAAAAACTTGTTTTAAAACTATTAAAAACACTATTTTAAAAGGTTTAAAATTTGTTTTGAATAATTTAAAAACTGTTTCGAATATTGTAAAAATTATTTTAAAAAACTGTTTTAACAATTTAAAAAAAAAAACTGTTTTAGAAATGTTTTAAAAATTCTTTAAAAACTTTTTATAAAATATTTAAATAAACTAATTGGATTGACTTTAATTTCGCCTAATTGTTGTTTGATAGCTTTGTGTGAAAAAACTAGATAAAATTTGCCTAGGCAAACTTTACCCATGGAAAATTTTGTCATCTTGACTTTTACACACTTTTGAATCAAACGGACCCTTAATGTTTTTCATGTTATGAATTCCTTGACAATTGGTTAAGAAATATTTTCCATGGGAGACGATAAAAATGTTAAGAGCTTTTTATATTTATAATTATTTATTGTCATATAATGCATTTGAAGTCCAGCACCACCAAAATAAAATGTGAACTAAAAGGTCCATCGACGAATAATCACTCGAATATTTTTTAATAAACATTTAATTCACGCCTTTTATTTTGTTGTAAAAAATTCCTCACCACATAAAAATATTCATTTATCCACTTCTTTCCCCCTCCCCCACCACTGCCGGAGCTCCTACAATCCCCACCGGTGCTCCGGCGAGACTGTCAAAACTCCGGTGGTGATCGTCGGAAGTCCAGCAAGAGCTGCCGGAACTCCGATAGTGGTGTGGGAGAGGTGTGGAGGTGAGGTGCTGCTACGCGGACCTTTTTTAAAGAGAATATTAAGTAAATGATCGCTTAAAGGACTAAATGAGTTAAACTAAAAATATATGTTTTTTTACAAAAATATGTATTTATGTTGGAAACTATATATTATTTCTTATTATAGGCACACAGAAAAACACTCGAGTTACTCTAGCCAGTTTTATTTAATTATGTTAATACAAGTGACCTGTTTGCAATGTTTGAACAAAGAGTTAATTTATTTGCTATTTATATAAAGTTATGGATTTGCCCAGTAGAAAGGTAATTCTTAACAAGAACCCTTTAATATTACTTGAGGCTTCCATTTTGCAAAGCTTGCCAACACTGTTTTTACTGCACATATAAATACAATATTCTTCTCTGGACCAACCCTGCATTAGATTTTTCTTCTATTTTCCTTTATGTGAATAAATATTAACTTGTAGGCTCAAAATCAGAAGGAGCAAAATATTTCATGAACTTTCTACACTCCCCAACCCCAACAAAAAAAAAGACAGACAAAAAGAAAATAAAAAACTGGTTACCCTTCACCAATGAAGAGTTTGCCCTTACGTTGAAGTTCGTGAAGCATAAGTAGCGCGGCAGAGTCAAAAGAACTCTTCTTATCGGCTCTCGAATCCCCGGCTACTTTGATAACACCGAATTCGGGTATGGTCAAGCTGATTTTGGATACAAAACTGAAAGCAAATTACATATTAATTAAGCAGGAGGAGGAGCATTGTGCACTGGGTACCACATTTAGAAAGGCCATATATTTAGAAGGGGCAAGTGCGAAATAGTCCCTCGAACACTTTTTATTACACGTTTAATCCAAACCTTTTTATTTGTTCCGAAAAGTCCCTCAACATGCCGCTAGCGCGGACTTTAAAAATAAGCGAATATTGCTTAAATGGGTGTCTGAGAGAGTTTTTGGAACAAAATAAAAAACGTTTAGACTAAATGTGTATTAAAAATTGTTTGAGGGACTTTTTGATATTTGATCCTATTTAGAAAGGGTTTTCCCAACTTTAATACATTACTAATTTTTTATTTTAGACTTTAATTCAAGTTAATCAATTTATTAGACTACATTACATTTTACGTCGCCAAATGTGAAAATTTTGCCACGATCTTCGGAGATATTTAGGGACGAAAAATGTATTAAGGTGTAATAAATTGATTAATTTGGATTAAAATTTAAAATCAAAAATTAAAAATGTAATAAAGTTAAAAAAAAACTTATAGAAAATATTTACTACTCAATTTAAATATCATAAAATTTGGTAATGATTTACAAAATGCACTATTTGGGACGTACAACTTAAAAAAAGGGATCTTAAGAGTATAAAGCAAAATATGACCAAGATATTTTGACTCTGCCCCCTATGTTTTAGCGACACTTTTGGGTTTGCCTATATTTTGAAATCTTTGAATATGCGCATGTGTTTAGCTTTAGTGACATTTTTTTAGCTTTAGCAACACACAACGGGGTGCAAAGTCGAATTTTACCATGTGAGGTGCAAACTGAAAAGTGTCACAAAAATGGGAAGTAAAGTCAAAATATTTCAATATTAGAGTACAAATTGCAAAATAAAACCCGAACTATGCAGAATTTGCAACCGTTCATACTTTTGACCATCATCTCACCCACTTCCATGTTGCATTTTTTGATGAATTTTTTTGTAGATGGAGAGACCATCTATTCAAGTTCGGTTCACAAATTCAATTTTTTTTGGCAATTTTAAAAATTAGTATGTTCTTTAGAGATATTTAATGAGGTATGTTGGAGAGTCTAACTCTATATCAGAATGTTAAAGATAATAATTCAAGATGTGAAAAGAGTTTGAGATTAATAAATCAAGATATAAAAAACATATCGAAAGCATAAACCACGTTTTACTAACCTCGACTTATGCTCCGAGCATTTAAATGTAGGCATAGGCCACTGCAGTCTCTTGCAGAGCACATAAAGAGAGGTTCGGGGCCCTCCTTTTTTCATGTCAATTGATGCAACAACTGCCCAAAACACAAAATTCTAATTTATTTTTGGATAAATTACAAAATTTTCCCTTATGATTCGGGTCATTTTCAATTTTAAACTCGATATTTCAAAAGTTGCAATGTTAACCCACATGTCTTAAAATCGTGCAATTTTAGCCCTCCGCCACTTCTTTATTAGGAGACTTAAAAGAATGAATGTCATAAGGAAATATGATTCTCAATCAATCATTCACTCTGTTACGTTTCCTAAAAACATGTGATTGAGGCAAAAACATTATGATTTTGAATTGTCAAATGCACTAAAGTTAACCAAGTGGCCGTTTTTTCCTGGAGTTTGTTTACTCTACATTCGAGATTTCGGTATTTCGAGATACCCCTACTTCTCATTAGTTAGAGTTGTCACATCACGAGTGTCAGCCCCCGTATAACTTATGCCTTATTTGTTGCACATGCGTGGGTAACTCGTATGTAGGTGGTCTCTTCATATACCAAATTATATAATAAGGAAATGTAAAATAATTAAAGAAAAAATAACTTTCTTTTAATAATGAAAATATAAGCTTCAAAGTGATGGCAAAATGCTTACCAGGGATATTAGTATTAGAATCACAAATCTTCGTGGAAGAATTAATGTCGATAATCGGAATAGTAGATGACTTTGGTTGAAACTCATTCGTCTTTTCCTTTTTATGGGATATTGGCTCTGAAGAATCTTTAGGACCTATTTGGCTATCGATATTATTACCCGAGTCTAGGGGAGAAGAAACACCAACATGGTCCGAACCCTTTTTTTTCCTCTTTGGAATTCCCCTACTCTGTATCAACAGAAAGATTATAGAATTATGCAATTGACGTAAAATTGTCATAAAGCATGAACACACGTTTTACATGTTAAACCTATTTTTTGTGTACGAACGTGCGTGCTGGCGGTGGTGGGGTGTGTGTGCGTGTGTGTGTGTGGTGGGGTGGGGGTGGGGGTGGGGGTGGGGGTGGGGGGAGGTCGAATTTACCGCCATGAGATAATTCGGATTCAGAGATACTCCCTTACATGTTCATTAATTTACGTTAACCCCCGCATATGCATCAACCCTCTTGTACCTTATGCATTATAAGTTGATAGCGGGGGTAACTCTAATTAATGAACTTACATCAAACATACGCATATAGAAAGAATGAGTGGACAAGATGTCCTCCAATCGATTACAAGAAGGAAAAAAGAACAAGACATCATGAAAAGTGCATTAACACGAAAATTTACAACAATTTATTATTGCTTTCACCGATCAAAAAAAAGTTGCCAAATCGTTTATCGTATTGCATATATCAAGAACCTATTATGTATAGCGTATTCAAAGTGAAAAAATACAGAAAAATAAATAAATAAGGAAAGAGAGCATTAACATATAATAAACATATTATCGTATAAAACCATTCTTAGGGCATGATTTCAACATCGAACTTTAAGGCTTTTGCACTAATGGGGGAAAATTGTATTGTTAAAAGAAAATTAGTACACAGATGAAGAAAGCGAGAACACAATATATAAAATGAATATTTCTTTTACATTTTTGTAAGGAAAAATAAAAACAATACAGACAAATAGGATACGATCGATATGGAATACAACTATGATAGAAAGCTATTTCCGTGTGAAAAATATGGTACTGTACGATACTTATTGCGTAATGTACGATACAAATACCTATGGTGATGAATCAAGACAAAACATCAACCATGAAATAGGGTTCAATACAAAGGGAAGGTACTAAGGTAGTTTAATTTATATATTTCCATGTAAAGCATAGCTACTTACCTAATTTCAATAAACCAACAATTAATTCTTTGGCCAAAACAACCATTCAAAAGAGAAGGCAGCATAAATATTCATGAGCCATACAACAGTATGTAAAAATAAAAAATAAATAAAGATCAAATGATTTTTTTCCTTTTTATTATTTTGATACTTCACTAATTTGCATTATTAGACTGTCACCCTAGTTAAGTACTAAAAGGAAAATATTGCATTGCCAATAATACTTGTATAAAATAGTTCACGGCCCAAATTTAAATTTGTATCTTTTTTATTTGGTTAATTATCCCTGATGACGATGCAATCCTCAAAAAAAGATTTTAGAAAAGTAAGAAATAAAAAGCACTGACAAACCTCTAGATCCTTCAACAAATGAAGAGCTGCTTGCCCCTTTGCCGCTTTTTTTTTATGCCCGAAACCTTCTCCGACCAATAAAGTATTTTGCAACTGTAACCTAAGTTCGGCATGTACAGTGTCTCCCTCTGTGGTGCAATTTTCTTTAACAAAATACCCGAGTGAGTCGTATAGTTTTATCAATTCACGTAGTGGGGGTAGTTCTAGTTTCTCAGGGGTCACAATCGGAGATAATATCGGTTTGAAGATTCTCCACACTTCATCCAAATTGAGCTTACTATCAATCAGTATAGCTCCAGCTATACTCTCCACCAGGTCACCAAGTGCCTGTAAAAGAAAATTAAAATGTGGTGAATAAATTAGGTGGATGTTTTTTTTTTCCTTTCCTTTCATTTTATTATTATTATTATTATTATTATTATTATTATTATTATTATTATTATTATTATTATTATTATTTTTTTTTTTTTTTTTTTTTTTTTTTTTTGGTAAAATGTAATTATATTAAATCAAAAGGCGAACATCCAAAGATATACAATAAGCCCAAGACACAAAAACAGAACAAAGAGCACAAAGGCTCCAACAACACATGTCCAAAACAAACCGGACAAAGACCCTACAACAACTCAACAAAACATTCAAAACAATCTACATCCAAACAAAGCACGCAGGCCACAAACAACCACTAATCACCACTGCAAATAGAAACTCTTGCACTATCGCAACACTCGTCATAGGAGATATGACACTAAATCGACGAAACAACACCACAAAACGCCACAACGTCGCATCATCTCTATGTACCAAACCACCACTAAGCAAATTCAAACAATGGAGACCAGCCAAACACAAGACATAATGGGTACACCCTTTATTATTATTATTATTATTATTATTATTATTATTATTATTATTATTATTATTATTATTATTATTTTCGTGGGTGGGGGTGGGGGTGGGGGGAGAGGAGTGAACAAAAAAAGGCAGAAAAACTAAGGTTCCATTTGATTGAGGTACTATTTCTGTTTTCTGATTTCACCCATTCAATTATTGGAAATAAAACATGTTTTTATCCCTTTTACCACAACTGCCCCACCACCGGGTGCGGTGATGGTGTGACAGAGGGACTGCAGTAATTATAGTGATAGTGCAAAGGTTGTCGAGATGGGGTGATGGCACAGTGGCAGTGCGATGGAGGGAGTGGAGGTAAATTAAAAATATCTTTTTATTTAAAAACAATTTTTTTATAAACCGTTTTTCTAATTTTATTTTCCAAAATTCTGGAAAGTAGGAATATTGGAAAAACAGGAAAAAAAATTCTAAAATGCATTCAGTTATAGAAAATAAAGCTAGCAGTGATGGTGGCTATGGGGTGATGGTGGCTATGGGGTGGTGGCAGCGGGAGGGGTTTAGCTGTTGTTATTGGGGTGGTGGTGGTGGAGGTAGTGATGAGGGGATTGCTGATAACAAGGTGGCTAGGTCTTGCTGTGGGATCTCTTTATCCTAGCAAAAGTATATATGTTTCATCTTCTTCAAGGTTATTCTTGTGTCATCTGACTTCCACTCCTACGGACCCCAACCTGATATTGGCTTTTCGCCTCATTTACTTGAACTATTCGTGACCTATACGAGAACCGATTTTACTTTGTTGTGAGTGAGTATGGGAGCTGCACGGATGTACCACACTCACAACTCAACTCAAAGCCTTTGTTGAGTTGAGTTGTGAGTGGTACATCCGTACAACACCCATTTAGATGTTTCTTTCATCTAATGTAAAAACCCTAACCTAGATAAGGTCGTGGCTAGTAAAGTATCCACGACCATAAGTGACTATCTGATGTAAACACGACGAACAAATCATAAGGCCGCCGAGAGCAGGGAAGGTCCAGGGTGCTTACCTTATGCCACGGAGTTCTAGTAAAGCCATGGCCTAAGGGTTTACAGGCCGCGGCGTGTGATGATGCAAACTTGGCACGTGGAGTGATGACGTGGCCCGATTAGGTCATGACTTGAGGAGCAAGTTAGGAAGTTCTAGAAGCCCTTTTAAAAGGGTAATTGTGGAAAAGAGCGTACAAAAGAGGAAACCCTAGGTTACCTAGTAATTCCTATAAATAGCTACCCTTAGCACACTTCACAAGACTAATGGAAACCCTAAATTCCCACTCTAGAGAGAGAGATTTTGAGTATAAGGGGAGGTGCAGCTAGAAGGAGGCCGTGAATAACCACTGCTCACCGAAGAAGAAGGAGATCCTCCAAGTGGTGGAAGGCTATTGTTCATAGGATTAGATCCATAAAGGTAAGGGATTTATCCTCATCTTCTTCTTCTTTATTAAAAACATTAGAATCTATGTTTTCCATTATATGAGATGAGCCCTTGTGTATAATCTAGGTATGTCTATAGATTTCTACTATTCACAGTGTAATCTGGGTATGTCCATGGTTCTACTGTTTATAGCTTTTTTGGATTTATAGGTCGTCGACAGTTACTGTTCAACAAGATTTAAAGTCTATGTTTCACTGTTCATTGTGATTTGGAGACCTGAGAATGTCTCTCACTGTTCATTAGGAAAATCTATTATCTTAAGAGTTTTTTATGGTTCTTGAGGTGATATCTTGGAGTTAGAGAGTGGGGGTTCGATTAGGTTATTATTCATCTTCGGAGACTTGTTTAGGGTTTTCGCCCTTGATCTTTGAAGATTCTAGTTGAGAGTAAATTAGAGTTTTAAAACCTTTTTTTACTATAATAGCCTTGTTTGCCGCAGACCGTTACCAAAGGCTGTGAAATTTTAAGGCAATATTATATTGTGGCTGGGAGATTTTGAGATGGAGATCCGGTGTTAAGGCCGCAACAGTGTTTAGCAAGGCGAAGGAATCATGTTTATTTGAGGACCTCCTACTGAGTGCTTGAGGTCAAAATGGTTAGTTCTCCCTAGGCTAACTATGAGGCTTACACATTAGCAGAGCTCAGCCAAAGCTGTGGAGTTAACAGCAGATCGCGGACCACTCATCCTGAAAGTAGGCAGGCGGGGAGGCTGCGACCTCTGGCATGACTAGGTGAAAGATATCTAGAATAAGGCTGAGAAGTCCAAGGTTATAAAAATATATGAGTTGTGGACTATGAGGGAAAACCATGGGAGATTGAGCCATGGGGGAAGCCGAGGAGTTGGAGACCTTCAGAAGTTTGAGCCATAGGTTATTGGGGAAATCTAAGGGGTTGGGAAATACTATTCCTTCATTTCCTTATTGCTCATTGCATAGTTATTGTTTCTTGTTCTGTTTTTATACTGCATCATTGTATAAATTTATTACCTTTTTTTATACTAATTTTGGCAAGTGGGTTTGGGACTTTGAACTCATCCCTTTTATATTCTTGTTTCCTGAGGATAGGAGCCGTAGAGTTTTGGTAGCCGGGGAGTAGAGATCTAAAGTCCTCGGCCTATTAAAAAGGGTTATGAAAGATATTTTAAGTTTAGATTATGTTTTAGTACAATTGTAATCTTCCTTTAATTCTTGATGAGAAGGGGGTTTGTATGAAAGTACTTGTTATTAATAACATGTAATAAACATTGTTATTAATATTGCCAATAGAATAATGGTTTGTTTAATGACTTATTTATATTGATGTGTTGTTATGGATTGTGATGAATTAGTCTCCCAACTCTAATAATAGGTCGCGCGGCCTATTAGAGGCCATGACAATTTAAGTATTGACCTAATAATAATTAAGTTATAAATTCATACGAGAAAATGTGACCTAACGCCCACGGACAAATAGGGCAGGCGACTGGACGTTACAAATAGTATTAGAGCATTCGACCTTGGAGACTATAGGAGTATTAAGACATTTAGTCCAAGTAAATTTACTCCATAGATCTAATCCTAGGACAATAGATTTGTACATGTACGATTAATTCCAGGAAGCTATGGCAAGAGGTAATAGTAGAAGAGCTCAAGGAGCCGCGGGAAACAAAGAGGCCGCGGAGCCCGTTATCCCCAATATTGTGCCAGAGGCAATAGTTGGATTTACGAAAGCCCTAACTAGGGCCATGACTGCAAGAACGACCAAAGAAAGTCCAGTATGTTGCACTATTGAGCACTTTAAGAAGTTACAACCTGAGACCTTTAAGGAAAATCATAATCCATTAAAGGAAGATTGAGAAAATATTTGAAGTCTTAAAATGCTCAGATGAGCAGAAAGTGCCATTTGCCTGCTTTATGTTTGAGGCCGAGGAGGATTTATAGTCAAAAGGACCCAAATGGGAGGAGAGGCCGCAACCATGTGCTGGGATAGATTCAAGATGATTTTTTTGGAGAAGTATTTCCCAACCGCGGCTAAGGAGAATCTGGAAGTGGAGTTCATGGAGCTAATTCAGGGAACCATGTCCGTGACTAAATATGAAACAAAGTTCGCGGAACGGTCGCCCCTAACCAGTTAACTCTGAAGAAAATAAATCTAAAATGTTTGAGAGGGGTTTGAAGCGCAAGCTCCGCAGAAGGGTTGTGGGGTTGTGGTTGTGAGCTTATACAAAACCAGTTGTGGTAGTCTAGATCATGGAGCAAGACTTTTAAGATGGCCCGAAGGATAAGTACGAAAAGAGGAAGCGTTAGTAGAGGGAGCTAGGAAAGAAGATAAGCCACGGGGTAAAGCTCCGAAGTCGGTATTTAATAAAGGGGGCACGAAAGGAAAGGAGCAAGAGAAGGCTGATACCGCATCAGTCACTTGTTTTAACTACGGCATAAAGAGACACTTTGTTAAGGCTTGCCCTTTGGGAATGACTTGCTATAACTGCGGAAAGCTCGGCCATAAGGTCAAGGACTGCAAACTGCCAAAGCAGGATGCAGAGAAGCCAGAGGCTCCAACCAGTGTCTTCACCTTTAATGAAAAGGAAGCTGAGAAAGCATTGGACGTGATAGTAGGTACTATTACTATTGATGATAGAAATACCTATGTACTTTTTGATTCCGGGGCCACACACTCTTTTGTATCCACTGTTTTTGTGCGGAAGTTTAAGAACAAACCTAAGGTGTTGGACCTTCCATTAGTAGTTGACACCCCAATAGAAGTTTCCTCAAAGGCCGCTGCTATCTTTAATGGATTTGTCACTGAGATAGGAGACAAGCGTTTCGAAGTCCGCTTGATTCCCTTAGAATTGGAAGATTTTGATGTAATCTTAGGCGTGGATTGGTTTTCGACCCATTTTGCTAAGATAGATTGTGCTAATAAGGAGATTGCCTCGTGTAAACTTGGGGAGGTCGAGATTAGTTTTAGGGGAGCTAAACACAAGAGAAAACCTTTGTTAATATCATCCTTGACGACTAGGAAGATGATTAAGGGAGGGCGTCGCGGATACTTAGCATATCTCAATGATAGACCGTGTCCACTTCAGCAGATATCCCTGTGGACGCGAACTACGACTACGTTTTCTCGGAAGTATTGTAAGGACTGCCCCCGAATAGAAACACTGAGTTTACCATTGATTTTGCGCCAAAGGCGGCACCCCATTTTAAGGCGCCATACAGAATGGCCCCGTGGAGTTGAAGGAATTAAAAGAAGAGTTGGAGGACTTATTAGGTCGTGGATTTATTAGGCCTAGCACTTCCCCTTGTGGTACCCCGATGCTATTTGTAAAGAAAAGTGATGAATATATGATGATGTGCATAGATTATAGGGAATTGAACAAGAGGACAGTGAAGAATAAATACCATTTGCCTAGGATTGATGATATTTTTTACCAATTCAAGGATATTAGATATTTCTCTAAGACCAACTTAAGATTGGGAATGAGGAAATTCATAAAACAACCTTTAAACCTAGGTATGGTCTTTATGAGTTTATGGTGATGCCTTTTGGGTTAACCAATGCCCCGACAACTTTTATAAATTTGATGAATCGTGTGTTTAGACCCTTCTTGGATAAATTTATGATCGTTTTCATTAATGATAACTTATTTATTCTAAGTCGATAGAGGGCCATGAGGAACACCTCCCGTGGAGTGTTTGAGGTTCTTAGGAAAGGGAAATTATATGCTAAATTTTCTAATTGCGACTTCTCGCTTGAGGATATTGCCTTCCTCGGCCACATAGTAAACAAGGACGAATTAGCCGTGGACCCAGGAAAGGTCGCAGTCATCGTTGATTGGGAGAGACCAACAATAGTAACCGAAGTTAGAAGCTTCCTCGGCCGAGCAAGATACTATAGAAGGTTTATGGAAGGATTTCCAAGATAGTCGTGCCGTTGCTTTAGTTGACACACAAGGAGAAAAATAATTTATGGTCCACGAAGTGTGATGAGAGTTTTCAGAAATGGTCACGCCTATTTTGAACTTATCCAAGGAAGGGGGACGCTAGGCGATTTATAGTGGCGCTTCATGCCGCGGCCTTGGTTGCGTGTTAATGCAGAATGGAAAGGTAATTGCTTATGCCTCTAGACAACAAGGCCGCATGAAAGGAAATACCCCACTCATGACTTAGAGCTCTCCGTTGTACTATTTGCCTTAAAGATTTGGAGACATTATTTATATGGAGAGAATTGTGAGATATTCACGAACCATTAAAGCTTAACCTATATTTTCACTAAAATAGACCTATGTTGTCAGGGGCTTATTTGAAAGATTTTTTATGTTAGTTTTATTCTGTATGGTACATATGTTATGTGTAATTAGTGAAACCTTATGTTTTAAATAGAATGAAACGAGAGAATGGAATATCTAACTCATTTCATTCTTTCTCCTCTTCCCATATCAGATTTCTCACCTCTCTCTTCTCTTTTCTCTCTCTTTTATACCTTAATCTCTTATAAACATAATCTAGGGTTAGATTACTCCATAACTTAACATGGTATCAGAGCATGGTGTATAAAGCCCTAAGTTTATGGAGGTGGAATCCTAGGGCTGATTTGAAGAAACTCTAGTGTATAAAGGGTTAGTTGAAGATGAGAAGTGTTAATTCCATCCACAACTTTTTTCTGCTAAGTCGCCTTTTTCCGACCTGTTGAGCATCATTTTGTATTGTTCGTTACTCAGCTATACTTCGTGTTATGATCTAATTGTTTGTATTGTTCTTGAGTTGTTCTATTTCTGAGGTTGTGTTGCTTAGAAGCTGTTTGAAAAAATATCTGCAATAAATTCTAGGGGAGGTGTCTATTTTGTTGGTGTGAATCCAACGATGGGAAGTATTAATGACCATCATCCCAGCATGTGTATAACCACGGTTAGGCCGGACGAAACGAACTATATGCAATGATCTCAATCTGTATTGTACGTCGAATGATTTCTCATGTTTATGGGATTGTTAAGTACCCTTCCCTGGACGATCCTAAATACAATGATTAGGCAACTGAAAATTGCACTTGTTATGACATGGTTATTATAGTCCATTCAACCACAGATTGGCAAGAGTTTTTTATTTGTTAAGATAGTCAGGGAGTTATGGAATGCTATGAAAGAGACTTACTTTTTTGTGGGTAATTTTGCAAAGTTGTATGAGCTTCAACAAGAGATTGAAAATTTCAAGCAGGGCGACCTTTCCCTCGCTATATACTATCATAATCTCAGTGGAAAGTGGAAGAGTACGATTATTATCAAGGCCATGTCCCTGTTTGATGTTAAAGCCTTCCAATCTATGATGGAAAGAAATCGTATACATCAGTTTTTAGGTGCTTTGCACCCACAATTTGAGCATGCTCGGGTCCAAGTGTTAGGTAGATTTTCAATTCCCTCCTCTATCAGAGAGGTCTTTTCATATATTCAGCCTGAAGAAAGCCGAAGGAAGGCTATATGTTTAAAGTCTGAGCCATAAGTGCTAGTGTCTAAAAGAGTTGCTCTTGTTAGTCAGCAGTGGAACATGATATAAAGGGGATAAGCAGGATGATAAAAGTCACTTGAAATGTGATCATTGTGGTCAGACTCGTCACACTCGGAAAACTTGTTGGAATCTTCACGGAAAGTCTGGAGCTAACGCTAGACAGCGGCCTCCTACATTTAAGGGGGCACCTTATGCACCATCTCCATTTAGAGGGCCACACATGGTTCATAATGCTGCCAATAAGCTTCCTAGCAATCTGCCTGAGCAAGATACGGATGCCCTTTGACACGAAATGTCTTATTTTCGGGATAGGATATCTCAACTTGATCCACACCGCCCTTTCGATACTCCCTCCACCTTCAACTTTGCTCAGACAGGTACCTATCATTCGGCACACCATGTTTCCACAAATTCTGGTGTGCTCCCTTGGATCATTGATTCAGGTTCTACTGATCATATGTCTGGTATGGTTTCGGATTTTTCTTCCTATAGTGTATGTCCGGGTAAGGATAAGATTAGAGTGGCTGATGGAACACTTACCTTTATTGCGGGAAAAAGGCACTATTTTAACCTCCTCTAATATTAACCCACTCTTCGTCCTTCATGTTCCAAAACTAACCAGTAATTCAGTCATATTACAAAAAACTTTATACTGTGACATGCTTTCCCTCTCATTGTTTTTTCAGGACCTGAACACAAGGGAGACGATTGGGAGTGGACGTGAAGACAATGTCTTGTACTTGCTGGATGTCAAACCCCTTTCTTTTCATGTTGCAAATCAACATAGTATTAAGGCTAGTAGTGTAAATAAAAATTTGTTAATGCGATGGCATAATAGACCAGGTCATATTCCTCTAACTGTTTTAAAGCGTGTGCTACCAGAGTTTTCTTCCGTTGAACCTTTTGAATTAAATTGTGAACCTTGTGTACTTGCAAAACAATGTCGTGTTCCTTATCCTATCAATTTTAAAGCAATTACTGCTCCTTCACAACTTGTTCATTCTGATATTTGGGGTCCTGAATCTACAACTTCCTTACTTTTTCGATATTATGTGGTGTTTGTTGATGATTTTAGTCATTACACTTGGCTTTATCTTTTGAAACATAAAAGTGAGGTGCCCTCTATTTTCAATACCTTTCACAAAATGGTATGTCTAGTATGGTTTCTGATCATATGTCTGGTATGGTTTCTGATTTTTCTTCCTATAGTGTATGTCCGGGTAGGGATAAGATTAGAGTGGCTGATGAAACACTTTCCTTTATTGCGGGAAAAAGGCACTATTTCAACCTCCTCTAATATTAACCCACTCTTCGTCCTTCATGTTCCAAAACTAACTAGTAATCTTCTCTCTGTCAGTCATATTACAAAAAACTTTATATTATTACATTCTTTCCCTCTCATTGTTTTTTCAGGACTTGAACACAAGGGAGACGGTTGGGAGTGGACGTGAAGACAATGGCTTGTACTTGTTGGATGTCAAGCCCCTTTCTTTTCATGTTGCAAATCAACGCAGTTTTAAGGCTAGTAGTGTAAATAAAATTTGTTAATGCGATGGCATAATAGAGCAGGTCATATTCCTCTAACTGTTTTAAAGCGTGCGCTACCAGAGTTTTCTTCCGTTGAACCTTTTGAATTAAATTGTGAACCTTGTGTACTTGCAAAACAATGTCGTGTTCCTTATCCTATCAGTTTAAATGCAACTACTGCTCCTTCAAAACTTGTTCATTCTGATATTTGGGGTCCTGAATCTACAACTTCCTTACTTTTTCGATATTATGTGGTGTTTGTTGATGATTTTAGTCATTACACTTGGCTTTATCTTTTGAAACATAAAAGTGAGGTGCCCTCTATTTTCAATACCTTTCACAAAATGGTATGTACTTAATTTTATTTCTCTCTAAAAATTCTTCGATCTGCTAATGGAGGGGAGTTTATGTATGGTGGTCTTGCCTCATTTTTCACTTATAATAGGATTGTTCATCAAACCTCATGTATTGATACGCCACAACAAAATTGTTTAGTTGAACGAAAACACGGTCATATTACAGAAATGAGTCATTCTCTTCTCATGGGTACGGGAGTACCTAAACCTTATTGGGCAGATGGCACCATAACCGCTACCTATCTTATCAATCGCATGCCCTCTAAAATTTTAGGATATAAAACTCTCATATCGATGTTGTATAATAATTATCCATTGTTTATCGTTCCTTCAAAAGTATTTGGTTGTGTCTGTTATGTTCATATTTATTACCGGACGGATAAAATGGACCCTAAACAGTTCAATGTGTGTTCTGAGGTTACTCAGTGACTCAAAAAGGGTATCGATGTTATAAACCTATCACTCGTCGTCGCTTTGTATTAGTGAATGTGACATTCTTTGAAACGGTTCTTTTTTTTCCACTACTCGGGATTCTTTACAGAGGGAGACTCCACTTAGTGTAGAGAATATATCCCCGTCCTTCTCAAGAGTTGAATGCCCTCTTCAATTACCGATTTTCACTAAGGGAGAGTCTATGTCTAAGTCTGCTACTATTAATACTAATGAATTGCAACACGAACAAAGGGGCATTCTTGTGTATACAAGAAAAGCAGAACAAACCATTGTCTCACCCTAGGGTAAAGAAGTCTCTCGTGATTCAAGTAATCCCTCAGTTGATATTGATATTAATATTCCTATTGCCCCGCGTAAGGTTTTCGTGATTGTACAAAATATCATATATCTCAATTTGGGATGTTATTCCATTACCTAAAGGTAAGAAACCAGTAGGCTGCAAGTGGGTTTATACAATAAAATACCAAGTTGATGGAAATATTGAAAGATATAAATCCCGATTAGTTGCAAAGGGTTCACTCAGACATATGAGATTGATTATCATGAGACCTTTGCTTTCGTTGCAATTCCATACGAGTTCTTATATCATTGGCAACAAAGTTGTCGTCTTTACATCAGTTGGATGTAAAGAATGCCTTCCTTCATGGTGATTTAGAGGAAGAAGTGTACATGATGATGCCTCCAGAATTCAAGCTTGGCTGGATTTGGTGTGCAAACTGAAGAAGGCCTTGTATGGGTTAAAACAGTCGCCACGTGCGTGGTTTGAGAGATTTAGCATTGCTGTAAAAAGGGTGGGGTACACACAGAGTCGGGCATGGTTCAAAGTCTCGGTCGAGTTAACTTAGTATTGACCGAGTTGACTTGGTATCGCAGGGTGCTGTTACGATTTTGAGTCACGAGTTGATTTTTGGATAAAATCGTTGGATATCGGCTATATCTCGGTGCTATCTTGGGTGTTCCGTAAAATATCGGTGATATCTCGTCTGAGTCAAACGATATCACGCCGAGTTGAAGAGAGGGTTGAAGGGAGAGAGGGACATGCCTCACAAGCTTATTGATCCGATTACAAAAGCAGCGGATGGGGTTTGCATAGATTAGCAGCTTGGGTTTTAATATCTCTCATATTTCGAACTCTCTCTCTCCAACAACAGCGGCTAGGGTTTGCAATGGAGTCGCGAGTTAATTTTGGGGTTGTGAGGGTGTTTTGAGGTTACGGTTGTGAGGATTTTGTTAAGTGGTGGGTTCTATAGATAGTTTGGTTGCGAAGGCCATCTGATAGGTTAAGGATGTGGTATTATTTGGTAGCTTATGGTTGTTGTTAGGTTTTGATGTTATTTCCTTTAAAAAGAAGCGTACAAATTAAAAAACTAAAAAAAAAGACCATTGCATCCTGTTTTTATATCATGTTTTTAAAATAATTTGTATCACGTTTTTAAAAGTAACATACTTGAAAAACATGTCTATAATATGTACAAATGTGCTATTGGAACTGAAAGTTTTATCGAAAGTGGAAAGACCGAATTAGGTGGAAAATTTTTATTTATTGGTTTGTGGGGTCCACGCCAGTGGAACCAAAGAATTTAACAATAACACGTTGCCACGTATGATTTCAGTCGAAATTTCTTTCAAAATTTCGGTTACAATAGAAGAGTTCTAATATGTATCCCGTTTTAAAATAATTTGTATCCTGTTTTATTAAAAGTAACATTTGTATCATGTTTTTAAAAAAATAACATACTTAAAAAACATGTATATAATATAAAAAAAAATAACATACTAGATTAACATTTCCTCTTACTGAAAAAATAACACTTGTATCTTTTTTGTAAAAAAATAACATTTGCATCATTTTTATAAAAAACAACCAACTCAAAAAAGATGTAAATGTTATTTTTTTAGTAGGTTATTTTTTACAAAAAGGATGAATATCCTTTTTGTAAAAAAATAACATTTGTATCTTTCTTTGTAAAAAGATAACATTTGCATCATTTTTATAAAAAACAAGCAACTCAAAAAAGACAAATGCTATTTTTTTAGTAGGTTTTTTTTTTTTACAAAAAAGATGAATATGCTTTTTGTACAAAAATAACATTTGGATCTTTTTGTAAAAAAATTAACATTTGCATCGTTTTTATGAAAAACAACCAACTCAAAAAGATATAACTGTTATTTTTTTTTATATTTTGTAAAAAAATAACATTTGTATTTTTTTTGTAAAAAAAATAACATTTGAATCTTTTTTATAAAAAAATAACCAACTCAAACAAAAAAATAACATTTGCATCTTTTTTATAAAAAAATAACCAACTCAAAAATCCAGGATACAAATGTTATTTTTTTTACAAAAATGATGAAAATAAATTTCATCCTTTTTGTAAAAAAAAAATAACCTACTAAAAAAATAACATTTGTATCATTTCTGTAAAAAAACAACCTACTAAAAAAATAACATATTGCATCTTTTTTGAGTTGGTTCATATTTCTTCTCTTACCCTACTGAAGGAAATTACCCTTTCCACATCCGTATGATTGATATCGCAACTAGATAAGGAGATGAATATGACGAAACATTATAATCATTTTTATTTATCTTCTATGTAATTTTTTAATCAAGTTATATGTGTAATTAGATTGTTTTTCTATATTAAAATTGGTTTATTATGGAATATTGAATCTGACAAGTACGCTGCGCTTTAGTACAACCAATTGTACAATGCAATGCATATTAAATGATGGTTTTGAACCTGTCTAATTGGTCCACATTATTAATCTTATATTTTAAAAAATTTCTATATTTTTTCCAGATTTTTTTAGCTCTCTAAATAGCGTATCGCCCGATACCGCGACCGAGTTGAAAATCGAGTGCCCGATACAGGGACCGATACCAAGACTTTGAACCATGGAGTCAGGCAGGCCGATACCAAGACTTTGAACCATGGAGTCAGGCAGGCCATACTCTCGTCATTAAGAGGTACCTCTTCCCACCACTGCCCTCATTTTGTATGTTGATGACATTGTTATTACTAGAAATGATCCAGAAGAGATACAACGGATAAAGCCTTTTCTGTGGCCGGAGTTCGAGGTTAAAGACCTTGGATTACTGAGATACTTTCTTGGCATCGAAGTGTGTACATCCAAGGAAGGAGTGTTCATTTCACAACGGAAGTATGTGTTAGATATATTGACTGAAACGAGAAAACTTGGAGCTAGACCCGTTGATACTTATATTGAGCAAAATCATAGGCTCAATGATATGGATGGTGAGTTGTTACACGATGTGGGGACATTCCAGTGTTTGGTTGGGAGACTAATATACCTTTCTCATACACGTCCAGATATTTCTTATGTTGTAAGCGTGATTAGTGAGTTTATGCATGATCCATGTACAACTCACCTTAAGGCAGCGCATCACATTCTCTGTTACCTTAAGGGATCTCCTGGTAAAAGAATATTGTTTGGTCAACATGGCCACTTATGGGTTGAAGCATATACAGATGCTGATTGGGCAGGGTCCGTGACAGACTGAAGATCCACTTCAGGCTATCGTACATTTGTTGGGGGTAATCCCATTTCTTGGTGCACTAAGAAACAAATTGTAGTAGCGAGATCTAGTGCAGAGGCAGAATTCAGATCATAGCACATGGAATTTGTGAGTTGTTGTAGCTACGCACTATGTTATCCGAGTTGGGTCACCCCATTCGTGACATAATGAATTTGTATCGTGACAACAAAGCTTCCATTACTATTGCTCATAATCCAGTTCAACATGATAGAACAAAGCACATGGAAGTTGATCGACATTTCATTAAGGAAAAGCTTCGTGTTGGAGTGATTTGTACTCCGTTTGTCAGCATGGGTGAACAAGAAGCTGATGTGTTGACTAAGGGTGTGAACAAGACTACTTTGCAGCATATGCTCGTCAAGTTGGGCATCATAGACATCTTTGCACCAGCTTGAAGGGGAGTGTTGTTGGGGGTTATTTAGAAGCTTTTTTATGTTACTTTTATTATGTAGGGTACCTATGTGTAATTAGTTAAACCTTATGTTGTAAATAGAATAAGATGGGAGAATGGAAGATCTAATTCATTTCATTCTTTCTCCTCTTCCAATATCATATTTCTCTCTTCTCTCTATTCTCTCTTCTCTCTCTTTTATACCTTTATCTCTTATAAATATAATCTAGGGTTTGATCACTCCATAACTTAACAACCTAAACATGAGGTAGAGGAGATGGTTAAAGTTCATCAAAGATTTGTAATACCCCGTATTTTTATGGCTTTTAATTATGAGATTAATTAAATGAATTTGCTTTTAATTTGGGATTAATTAAATTAATTTGGGATAATTAATTGGAAATTAATTCGGATTTAAATAACTAACGAGACGAGAGTTAGTATTTGATTATGATGATAATGTTGAAAATTACTGAGTGATTATGGTAATATATGATTATTGAATTTATTAAAATTGTCGTGAATTGAAAATACGGCAGTTTCGGTAATTAAGTTCGGACGGGCGTGTCAGTCGTGTCAGGATCCAATTTAATGGATTTAAAGATAATTTATTTTTATATCATTTGTATGATCATTTTGAGTGCGCCAACGTGTTCAGAAGGATCGAGATAGTCAGAAAACACTAGCCGGGAGTTTAGTTTGGATCCCGGGGCATTTTAGGCCTAACCGGCAACCCGAGAGGGTATTTCAGTCATTTTGACTTTTTGAGGAATAGTAACCCACGAATTTTAGACTGATTATATCAGCCAACACTTGATTACCTTAGGGTTTCACAACCAAAAATCATAAACGGCCATTAGAGAGGAATAGAAGGAAGTTCCCAAAAGAGAACCACCACTTAGAGGCTTTTGCACCACCGTCACCACCACTGGATAGATCGAAAAGCAAGGATCACTCCCATACCGTCTCCTTGAAAGGATCAGAATATCTAATTCAGGCAAGTGATTTATCTTGAAATAATTTATGGCATATACTTTACATCATAGTTTAGGTTTGATGTCAATTTATGAATAATGGCAAAAATAAGAATTTAGAGACTTAATAATTGATTTTGGGTAGGTTTGCATGTAGTGGTTCTTCTGGATATATTGGATGAACGAAATTATAAATTAAGGATTAAGAATCGTGAAATTTAAATTGAGGATTATGATGATTATGGAAGAAAAAGTGAAGAATTAGGGTTGTAGTGAAATTCATGACTTTTGATCTAAGAAAACGATGTTCTATGATAGTTTGATGATTTTTGAACGTTAAAACTTGTGTACATATGTTGATTTAATGATTAGTAAACTTACTTAGGAGTTTGGGACGTTGTAATGAAGAATTTGAGGTGTAAAAATGGAGAACCTGTAACTGCTAAGGAAATTTTGGGCAGATAACTGCTCGATCGATCGATCGACCCCTTTTCCTCGATCGATCGACCCCTCCTGATTTTTGTCGATTATTTCCTTTTAAGGTTTGTCAAATAGCAAGCTTGTAAGAACTCTTAGGGGATTTAATAGAATGTTGTGGGACATCGGTAAGTTCAGTAGGATTGTAGTTTATGCCCGAAAATTGTTATAATAATTGGGATTGAATGGGATACTTACGGGTGTTTGCCGAGTGAGATACCGCTAGAAAATTTATAAATTGGGATTGAAATTTGAATGAATGATAACTTAAGGTTAGGAACAGTAGAAGAGGGACTTTGAATTACTGAGATAACCTTAGAGACTAGTGGGTGACTTAGTAACCTTATGAGGTAGGTTTTAGTATCCAGACTTATACGACGAGAGTTGTTGCGCTAAACATATTACGTGGAATATTCGGGATGACACTATGATACGTATGAGACTTAAGATATAGGGCTGGTGTATACCGATTTAAATATGATGATTATCTAAGTTGTGTGATTACTTAGTATCTGGATTATTGTGTGTATGACATACCTACCATGCTTGCTATCGCGAGAGGTTAATTTTCGAAAAAGGACCATTTTATCTTTGTGTGCCTTCGGGGGGATTTAGATTGGTACCTTAAGGACATAGAATTGTGAATGACTTATTTGTGAGTTGATAAGTCAGCTGACCATGGGAGCGTAGGTATGTGCGTGACCCATGGGTATGTGAACTATGTTCGCCTCCAATATGTGTGATTTGTATTGAGACGGTCCTGAGTGATTCGGAACACGTGATCCTTACGTACGTGATGTACATGGATTTGATTGCAGTGTATGCGGGCATCGCAGCTTAGTCTGGGGCTGTCATATATGTATATATGTACTGAGAGTGATTTATATATGTACTGGTAACTGGTTCACTGTGGCTTAGTAGATGTGAATAACTAAGATATTTGAATGGGCTAAAAATGTGAGAATTTAAATAATACATGAGATAAGTAATTTAATGAATGTGAAAATGGGATATAAATATGACTTGTTTGGGTAATACGAGTAGATACCCTATGTTAGAATGTGAAAGTAGGAGTTAGTACGGACTGGTTAGATAGTGGCATAACTAGGATGGGATTTTGAGGATGCGTTAGGCCTTCACAATAGTTGAGGGGTGAGGATCTCATGTGAGGGCACGTGACTAACATGTTTAATAAATGTGTTGTTTAATATTGTGATTTAAACACTTGCTGTTTTTAAAATATTTTCATCTTGGGCTCTGACCCGTTTTCTTTCAAATCCATTTCTTTTGTAAAAATATTTTAGGTGCCCAGCCACAGAGACGCCAAGCATAGGAGTCCATTCTGATGACGTGTTGTAGCTGCTGTGAAAGTTACGAGATCTCGGTATTAGATGCCTCCACATTTATCCTTGGTTCCTTCAGAGTCATTCGTATCAGTTAGGGCATGTCGCCCATTCTTATTTAGGGGCTGTAGTTAAGACTTTCATTATTTCAGATACTGGTTTATTTATTCAGACTCTTGTATTGAGATTTTATTTACTCTGGTATTATTATTATTGGAGTGTTTACTCCAGACTCGGTTTATTTCATTTCGTTGGTTATTCATATGAGATTGTTTATGTGATTGATGGTTGATGATTTAATTACTTGGTTAATTGTTAACTCAATTAATAAAATTTGGCATCTCTCTATTTTAAATATTAGGTGGCTAGTAATTAACTAAATGTTTTCGACAGTGATGCTAAGACTGAACCAACTTGATATTATGTATCAATTTAATAAAGGAGTAGCTACCCGGTATTTAATTAGTCTGGGTGTCACAGGTGGTATCAGAGCATCAGGTTCTAGTGTCCTTTAGGATCTATGCGGCTTATTATGCTTCCAGCGTAGCTTTCTTTGATATAGAGCCCTATGTTTAGAATTGTTGATTTCTTTGGTGAGATTTCGTTCTCCTGTTATAATGTATATGATAGTGAATCTTATTTGTATTCAGGTGTGTTCGTGTGACGAACAATGCAGTATATCTGGTAAGGGCAGTTGAGCGAACAGCAGGAGGCAAAGCTCAGTTAAGGTTATAGGATATATTTGAGAACGATGACCTTAGTGGAGGCCACACCTATTATGGTACGGAATGCCAGGACGGTAAAGACGGCTAAGGCACAACATATGACTTCCAGGTACCACTATAGTAGAAAGTGGGGTCAAATTAGAATCACCCAGCAAGGTTGGATTGGGAGAGAGTCAGAGGAAACATTGAAGAGAACCAATAATGTAAATTCTAGAAATGCGAAAATGGCGTGCGTTAGATAACGACGGTAAAATATCCAAAGGCTTGGGCATATGTCGGAGTGTGGCTAATCGGAAGTGAAAATTTAGGGTAATTTTTTTTCCTTGGCTCTTAAGAGCAGAGTTACAATGGTGAGAGACAATCACCACATTTATAAGTGGAATGTTGTGTCAACGGAAGGATCTTAGGTATAGTTTAACCTCAAGTTCCTTCATTAGATGTTCACGATAAGATGCGTGCGTTGTTCTGAACTCACACAAGGGTATCGGACATAAATCACTTTGTGAAAAGGAATCTAAATTAATTATCTAACCTAGTACCAGATGAAGTAGGTGCAATGGAGAAGAGAACTTTAAAGGGGAAAATTAACTTATAAGAAGAATTGCTAGTACTTCTGGGAAATTCTGCTTGGACGGTCAATGCAGATGGTAACATTGTCGAGTTTTGAAAATATGGATGTTAAAGCTTCCTTGTGCACGGAGCTACAAGAATCGAAGAATTTAGTTATAGAGTAAGACTAGGTGAAACGGTGTTAGTGAAGCACCACAAGGGGGAGACCCATCAGGGGTTTAAATGATTCGGATAGCTAAATTTTTACCGAGAGATGGTGAATTCAGTAAGGGTTGTTGAAGCCAGTAGCATATTTCTTAGGGTCAACAAAGCTAAGGGAACAACTGAGGTAGCCATAAGAATCGAGACTACCAAAGTCTGAGAGAAGGACAACCCTAACATGGTTAGTATGATCGAAGATAAGTGGATTATGTGTAGAGGCATTTTGGGGAGAGTAAAACCCCATGTGTTAAATTTTCTCGAAGTAAGTCAAGGGATAAGAGTATGGTGCCTAGCAGGGGAAATAGTTAATGTAATATTCGGTTTGGTTCGGACAGGCATGTTATGTCCAAGAATCATTTAAGCAGCCAGGGAGGTTGGCAAGGTAGAAGTATGATTTGACCCTTAGAGGAGGATGTGTATTTTATATGACACGAACGAGTCACAACATTTGTATTATTGCGAGATTCGCATGTGAGACGAGTTTAATGTATATATCGACTACGTTATTATTATGTAAATGTTTTCCCTGGTATAGAGGGGTTACCTTTAGTGTTATCCGTGGAGGATGAATGGGTGTATAGATAGTGGTATGTACCTTGTTGAAATTACTCGTTTTATTGATATGTTATACGAGTATGATATTATCCTAACTATAGTTTTATATTGATGCTTAGACCGATAGCGGGTGAATATCGTAATTCTATCGGGGTTACTACCTTAGAGTAGAAGGTTTTGTTCTGACGAGACCTCATCTGCGAGAGGGACGGACTCGCGTTTATATGTTTATATATATGTAAATATATATTATAGAGACTTCGAAGGGAATAATGGTCTCGAGATATTCGATCCTCGTATGTGTAGGGACTTTATTAATATGATTCAGAGTGTATTTGGTTTACTGTTCAGCGAAAAGATTTAGCTTTTTATTTTATTAACGCTTAGGACTCGGTAATAGGAAGAGTGCATTGTTATATCACCCTTTAGAGACGTGAAAGTTAATACTCATAGTTGTATGTCTGTGGACAAGACTTCGAGAGCCCCGATTATATGTGCACGATGTTTATGGAATGTGACTACCACCAATGCTAAGTGACAGTGTATTTCAGAGGAAGTTCTTTGTTCAAGTGTAATTGTGGAAGGAGATGTAACTTTTGTGTCAAGAGATGGGAATATAGGGCTACATATTATGGACTGAGGGCTTAACGAATTTCGATGACTGACAATGCTAGGTAGTAGTGTATCGGGGGGGTTCCTTATTTGGATTTCGCTTTGCGAGACATCCCACGCATGAAACTTAGTGTAATGTTGGTAGTAGGGAGATGTTTGGCCATTCGTCCATGAATTCGGTACCTCGGTCGTTATAAAAGCTCTGTAGTTATAACTGTAAGTTAAAAGGTAAATTACGATATAAGGCCAGTAGAGCCAGTTGTGTGGCGAGAAAGTACTGAAAATTTTGTTTTATTACGGCGGGTTGAAGGATGGAATGATGTTAAGGAGGATTTAGAATTTCAAATTCTGAGGTGATTTAGAATGCCCAAGTGGTATAGCCACGTTGCAAATACGGGGACAATAAAGAATTAGGCGTGTGTATGAAGCGTATATGAGGTTTAAAACCGTTTGCACGGTTTATAGGGTGTATGGACACCTTGGTTTGCTGGTGTCAGAATCGCCGGAAGAAGAGACATAGAGATGGGTGAAATTTATGCTTGTGAGACTAATATTACAAAATGGTAGTGGTAGAGTGGATGAAGCATCGTGAGAGAAGGACAACAATCTATATATTCATGTGCAATCAGAATAGCACGTCTGAACTTGGTTGAAAAGCAGTGGGAAGCAATTTAAAAAGGGGGTATCCCCTGAGAAGACAAATATTTAACTATTATGGACAAATTGGAGCGGAGTTCTACTCAGTAGAATATTGAGAGTGACTTGCGCATAAATAGAATGATGATGTCAATAAGTTATAAAGATTCCAGAAGTGCACATTGTGGCGAAAAGTGCACGGGTCGGAACTTTTGGGTATACGCCGAGGGAAGAAGAGGATTATTAAGCACCACTGAATGGGAGGAATTATAAGTGGAAGTCGGTGTTGAGCGGGACATAATGAGTAGCCTCCACGTGCACCAGTTATAGATAGAAATCGATTGGAGTAAGAATATCAATCAGAAAATTTTGTATCAAGCCGACGATTCCAGTAGGGGAAGAGTCAAGTTGGTAAATTTCTTTGATGGGTTGCCAACCTAAAGATAAGTAACGAGTTCCTTCGAATGTGTGGAACGGGATAAGTAACGAGTTCCTTCGAATAAAGACTTATCTTTAGGTTATGGGGTATCAAGAAGTAGTGGGGATAACGTTTCGTTTTGAGAAGGTTGTATCACCTGTAGCCCTAGGAGTAGGTAAAAGGTGATTAACGACTGGTGGAACTGTATGAAAGTAATTTTGGACTCATTGCGATCACTTCATTTCCACAACGGGTATAGCTAGTAAGTGAAGTATAATATGGAAATTGGGAAGAGGATATTACCTAATGGTAGAGTTGTGCGAAAGCACCCGCACATATTTATAGTGAACAAGGTGCTTACTGAAGTTTGTGTGAATAAACTTTACTATCCTTCCTCTGGATGTTTAGAGGTGAGCGGATTAACAGAGTTTTGGATCAGTCAGAAGTTAGAGTCCGATGACTATAATGGGATAACCACAAACCGTCTTAGGTGGCTTTTTCCTTATGTAAAAGTTACACATCCAGGAACAGAGATTCGAAGAACGGACAAGAGTAGTCAGATGTTCTATGGTTTCTCTCAGGATGGGAGTTTTGTGTTTAGATAAACACGAGAATTGATACGAAGTGAGGTGCGGCCTCCCAATAACATTAAGATAATGCGGTCAATGAGGTATAGGTTATTCTTATTCGAATTTTGGTTAGTAAGAGCACAAGGTGAGGTGCATTTATTGAGGTGTGAACCTATAACTGATAAAGTGTCGAGAGTGTTCAACAAGCTTATTGTGAAGCAGGGGCGGTAGTGATTGAGCCTTACTTTGAATTTTGTTTTGAGTACTGGACGATACCTATTTTTCCAGGTATGTCTTACTTTTCCGAATTTCGGGACGAAATTCCGTTATTAGGGGGATGTATGTAATACCCCGTATTTTTATGGCTTTTAATTATGGGATTAATTAAATCAATTTGGGATGATTAATTGAAAATTAATCCGGATTTAAATAACTAGCGAGACGAGAGTTAGTATTTGATTATGATGATAATGTTGAAAATTACTGAGTGATTATGGTAATATATGATTATTGAATTTATTAAAATTGTCGTGAGTTGAAAATACGACAGTTTCGGTAATTAAGTTGGGAGGCGCGTGTCAGTCGTGTCAGGACTCAATTTAATGGATTTAAAGATAATTTATTTTTATGTCATCCGTATGATCATTTTGAGTGCGCCAATGTGTCCGGAAGGGTCGAGATAGTCAGAAAACACTAGCCGAGAGTTTAGTTTGGGTCCCGGGGCATTTTAGACTTAACCGGTAACCCAAGAGGGTATTTTAGTCATTTTGACTTTTTGAGGAATAGTAACCCACGAATTTTAGACTGATTATATCAGCCAACACTTGAGTCCCTTAGGGTTTCACAACCAAAAATCATAAACATCCATTAGAGAGGAATAGAAGGAAGTTCCCAAAAGAGAACCACCACTTAGAGGCTTTTGCACCACCGTCACCACCACCGGATATATTGGAAAGCAAGGATCACTCCCATGCCGTCTGCTTGAAAGGATCAGAATCTCTAATTCAGGCAAGTGATTTATCTTGCAATAATTTATGGCATATACTTTACATGATAGTTTAGGTTTGATGTCAATTTATGAATAATGGCAAAAATAAGAATTTGGAGACTTAATAATTGATTTTGGGTAGGTTTGCATGTAGTGGTTCTTCTGGATATGTTGGATGAACGAAATTATAAATTAAGGATTAAGAATCGCGAAATTTAAATTGAGGATTATGATGATTATGGAATAAAAAGTGAAGAATTAGGGTTGTAGTGAAATTCATGACTTTTGATCGAAGAAAACGATGTTCTATGATAGTTTGATGATTCTTGAACGTTAAAACTTGTGTATATATGTTGATTTAATGATTAGTAAACTTACTTAGGAGTTTGGGACGTTGTAATGAAGAATTTGAGGTGTAAAAATGGAGAACCTGTAACTGCTAAGGAAATTTTGGGACTGATCGATCGATCGATCGACCCCTTTTCCTCGATTGATCGACCCCTCCTGATTTTTGTCGATTGTTTCCCTTTAAAGTTTGTCAAATCCCAAGCTTGTAATAACTCCTAGGGGATTTAATAGAATGTTGTGGGACATCGATAAGTTCAGTAGGATTGTAGTTTATGCCCGAAAATTGTTATAATAGTTGGGATTAAATGGGATACTTACGGGTGTTTACCGAGTGAGATACCGTTAGAAAATTTATAAATTGGGATTGAAATTTGAATGAATGATAACTTAAGGTTAGGAACAGTAGAAGAGGGACTTTGAATTACTGAGATAACCTTAGAGACTAGTGGGTGACTTAGTAACCTTATGAGGTAGGTTTTAGTATCCAAACTTATACGACGAGAGTTGTTGCGCTAAACATATTACGTGGAATATTCGGGATGACACTATGATACGTATGAGACTTAAGATATAGAGTTGGTGTATACCAATATAAATACGATGATTATCTAAGTTGTGTGATTACTTAGTATCTTAACTATTGTCTGTAACTTACCATACTTGCTATCACGGGAGGTTAATTTTCGAAAAAGGACCATCTTATCTTTGTGTGCCTTCGGGGGGATTTAGATTGGTACCTAGAGGACATAGGACAATGACTTATTTGTGAGTTGATAAGTCAGCTGACCATGGGAGCGCAGGTATGTGCGTGACCCATGGGTATGTGAACTATGTTCGCCTCCAATATGTGTGATTTGTATTGAGACGGTTCCTCAGTGATTCGAAACACGTGATCCTTACGTACGTGATGTACATGGATTTGATAGCAGAGTATGTCTGCATCGCAACTTAGTTTAGGGGTGCCATATATGTATATATGTACTGAGAGTGATTTATATATGTACTGGTGACTGGTTCACTGTTGCTTAGTAGATGTGAATAACTAAGATATTTGAATGGGCTAAAAATGTGAGAATTTAAATAATACATGAGATAAGTAATTTAATGAATGTGAAAATGGGATATAAATATGACTTGTTTGGGTAATACGAGTATATACCCTATGTTAGAATGTGAAAGTAGTACGGACTGGTTAGATAGTGGCATAACTAGGATGGGATTTTAAGGATGCGTTAGGTGTGCACAATAGTTGAGGGAAGAGGATCTCATGTGAGGGCACGTGACTAACATATTTAATATATGTGTTTAATATTGTGATTTAAAAACTTGTTGTTTTTAAAATATTTTCACCTCGGGCTCTGACCCGTTTACTTTCAAATCTATTTCTTTTGTAAAAACATTTTAGGTGCCCAGCCACAGGGACGCCAAGCATAGGAGTCCATTCTAATGACGTGCCGTAGCTGCTGTGGAAGCTACGGGATCTCGGTATTAGATGCCTCTACATTTATCCTTAGTTCCTTCAGAGTCATTCGTATCAGTTAGGGCATGTCGATCATTCTTATTTAGGAGTTGTAGATACAGACTTTCATTATTTCAGATACTGGTTTATTTATTCAGACTCTTATTTTGGGATTTTATTTACTCTGGTATTATTATTATTGGAGTGTTTACTCCAGACTCAGTTTATTTCATTTCGTTGGTTGTTCATATGAGATTGTTTATGCGATTGATGGTTGATGATTTAATTACTTGGTTAATTGTTAACTTAATTAATAAAATTTGACATCTCTCTATTTTAAATTTTATGTGGCTAGTAATTAACTAAATGTTTTCGACAGTGATGATAAGACTGAACCAACTTGATATTCTGTATTAATTTAATAAAGGAGTAGCTACCCGGTATTTAATTAGTCGGGGTGTCACAAGATTATGATTGTTCGATGCCCTTAGAAGAAAAGTTTCCCGTAATGCCTTGGGGATTAGTAATCAGGACCACATCTTGAGAAACTTAGAGAAAATGGGGATTGTGGTCATAGGTCGCGGACAATTGAGGACACTGACAGTTGAACCAAGTTTGATTGAAAAGGTAAGGTCGGATCAGGCCGTGGACCCTGATCTCCAAAAGATCCGTGAACTTGTGGAGAAAGGAGAAAACTCAACCTTTAGAGTAGATGATCGCGGATCCTTACGATTTGGAATAAGGATTTGAGTGATGCGGAACGACGAGATTAAGACCGATGTGTTGGAAGGAGGACATTCCTCATCGTTTGCAATTCACCCCAGAAGCACTAAGATGTACCAAAACTTGAAGGATAATTTATGTTGGCCTAACAAGAAAAGAGAATCCGCAGAGTATGTGGCCAAGTGTTTAGTGTACCAGCAAGTTAAGGTCGAGCACCGGAGAGCAGGTGGACTGTTGCAACCCCTGTCTATCCTATAATGGAAGTAATAAAATATTTCCATTTCTCAGTAAGGGATGGGTTCCATTTGGGTTATTGTGGATAGATTGATTAAGCCGCGGCCTAATCCGACTTAAAACAAGAATAGTAATACTAAATGCACTTAAACAAGAGTAATATCCCCCATTTGATGTCATGAGTGACATCACAAGAGTAATATTACACTTAAAACAAGAATAGTAATACTAAATACAACTACTAGTCAAATGATTTTCCCAAATGGGATATTATACTATTTATAAGCCTAAAGGAAGGATATATAAAATGGTTAATTACTTGTTCCTAAAAGAGTAATATCCTCCATTTGATGTCATGAGTGACATCACTACAGACCCCATGGGATAGAACATTCTTACTACAAAATACCTATTCTAGCAGTACCCCGCAGCAGCAAGAGCCTCGTGCACTGGGTTTGCCCTTTACTCTCTCCCAATCTTAAGCTTTTTTATTGTATATCTCTATTTCTTTTCTCAGTTTTACCACCTTAAATTCTAAGTAATATAAATCTGAATAATTAAAAATTAAGTTCATTTGTACATTGGGGTCTGGTAATGCTTTGTAATGGACTTTCAATTACAAGTTTTCATATTTACACTTTGGGACCAATTTTTACTTTGTCACTTTGGCAAAGTATTGCAGGAAATCTTATGAAGTGTCGTAAACAGAGAAAATGAATCTCAAAGGGAACGCAACGAACACTTTTAACCTTTAAAGTGTATTATTCGACCCTGAGAACACATTTTGTATTCTTTGGATTACATACAGAATACAACAAAGGCAGGAAAATTGTAGTTCATATCATAATATTAATATGGGGGAGTGTGAGTAGAGGGCTGTGACTTGGTCGGATCGAATCAGAATATGTACTTTCAAAGAAATCTGCAAAAAAAATTATGCCGATTTGATGTTTAAAATAATCGAAAATTTGACAAAATTGGAAAACATAAGAAAAAAAGGGGAAAAATGAAAATTCCTAAATTTAAAACATTTCAGAATAATTTTGGGAAAACTCGGATAAAATTTGGAAAAAACTTCAGTCAGCATAAGTTACATATATTTCTAATAGTTTAGTATAGTATCTGGAATAATAAAATCAATGTTTGGTTAAAAAATGTATAGGCAAATTTTCAAAAAAGAGGAAATTTGGAAATTCTGAATTAATTCCAATCTGATTTTTTTTTTGAAGAACCAAAAATCAGACAATCAGGGTAAGGTTCCAAGGCACGTTTGAAACTGTGTTCAGAAAATTTCGATTTAAACACTGTTTTTTAATACAATTTAAAATTCAATTTTTTGTATTTATAATTATTGGTGTGGGTTTGGCAACCTTGTTTTTAAATACAGTTTTTTTTTAATTTGAGAAAATTGGCAAACATTTATATTTATATTATACATATGTGTGTGTCTGTAAACTACATACATACATACATACATACATACATACATTATATACATGTACGTTTAATATCATGTATATTTAATGAGGTATGTTGGGGAGTTTAACTCTCTCTCTCTCTCTCTCTCTCTCTCTCTCTATATATATATATATATATATATATATATATATATATAATACAAATGTAAACGTACATACATATATATATGTTTATATAATGATATTGCATGTATAATTCACTATAAAATTATATGCATACATGACTTGATAATATTTTTTAATACATATGTACTATATGTATATCTTATATTATTCCATACATTAATAATAGATGTATAAAACTATATATAAGTATCCTGTATCTACTGATAATATTATTTAACTTTATATTATTCCATACATAATTTTGTATACATGTACATATATATTTTTTATTTATAAGAATTACATACATATTAATGTATTGTGTATGTATATTATATATTAAGGTATAAATGCAATAAAATATGAAGAATGAATAATTCTGAGTTGAAAATAAAAAACAGAAGTTATAAAACACCCCCAACTGAAGAACTTGATTATAACACATAAATATTATAATTCAGTCTTTAAAAAAAGGTTGCCAAACGGAGGTTTTTATCATAATTGCATTTAAACGCAGAAAACAGAATTATAGTTGCAAACCAAACAGGCCCGAAGTTTTCTACCAAAAATCTTATACGAGGTGATCTGAGTTGGGCTGTGTTTCAGCCATATTTGATCAACAAATGGAATTTTGGAAACATTTCAAATTTTTTTTGATAAAAAAAAATACAGCTTAAAATGCTATTTCTTTTTAAAATCAGAATCTTTACAGAAAGTTTAACAAACTGTGAAAATTCTTAAGTGGCACATGTAGCACGAACTTTGTAATATTATAATTTCGGGGGAAAAAAAGGAAAAAAATGTTTTGGAAAAGCAGATCGGCATACTTTCAGAAAAAACAGAAACTCAGACTTAACTCCGATTGACATCAGAATATAAGTGAAAACATTATTCCAAAACCCGAAAATCTAATCGGAAATCGCAAAACTGAAATCTCATACACACATGCACATCTAGGTGTTAGAAATAGCAACTCACCTTAGGACATTTAGAGCCTTGGAGTGACTTGGTGGTGGTGGTGGAACAACCAGAAACTGACTTCACATACTTGGCTACCTGACTAAGAAGAACGCTCGAGCAATGTTGAAGATGCGGATGAAGATTTCGTCTAACAGTGGCATTAGCAAAACTATCATTATTAACAGAGGCAGAGCGCAAGTCTGTCAATTCCCCACGATCGATATCTTTGTGGCTCTCGTACAGATGCAAGGTAATCAGTAAGTCCAGCACAGAATCACCGAGAAATTCAAGCCTCTGACAAAGATTCAAGAAGTTAAGTGTGAGAGAGATTTGAGATAAGCTTGTCTATAAAATAGTATACAGTCATAAATACTGTATATATAATCCCAAATTAATAGTTGATATATAAAAACAACAGTTGTTAAGGATAGATTCGATCAATGACCAACATCAAAAGTTGATTAATATCGTGGAATATAAATCGTTGATTAATGCGTACAATTAATTTGGGTCACTCAAAAAGGAAAGCAGTACTATTAATTTCGGACGGATGGAGTAATAACTAAAAAGGATATTTTGACTTCGGCCCTTGAGATAATAGTGTATTGAGACTTAACCTCCAGGCATGTTTACATATATAATTGTCACCTTTGCAATATGAAACAAATAATTTAGTTTTCAAAATCAACTAATCTATATCATATTGTCTCGGTAAGGGGGTAAGATTAATATTTGAACTTCTAAGAGTGTACGTCCAAAATACATTATTATCTCGAAGGGGCAAAGTCAAACTATCCCTCTATATGAACGGTAAATCCAACAAGAGGTTTTTCTGTTTAATTAAATACCACTATAATATGGGCTTTTAGACTTTAATACCTTTTTGATGGGAATCCACTGTTATTTTCCTTTTATTTTTTTTATTTCTATTTTTAGCACCTTTTACTCATTTTCTCTCCTTAATTAGCCTCCAAGCATGTTTCAGACTAATTAGGCATTCTTTTATTTTTAGTTAGTCATTTTAGGTAATTACTTGATTAACAAGTAATAGCTCTCCTATAAATAGCTCTTGTATTCTCATTTTGTACTTAATTCCTCAATTCTTGAAATATAAGAACTCTTTTGTTTCTCTATCTAGAAATCATATTGTCTTGATTTTTAGGTAATTGACGTGTAGTTCACGTTAAATTGGTATCAGAGCGAGGTGTTGTTCCCTAATTAGTGTATTGGTGTGTTGGTGATCGAAAAAAATCGTGCCCTACATTCTCATGGCCCCGAAGAAGGTAACCCGAATTCAAGAAGAGTTTAACGAAGAGTTGAGACGAACCAATCAAGAATTGAGAAAACAAATGGATGAATTGAAAAAAGAACATCAAGAACAATTTGAAACCCTAATGTTGCAACTCTCTAAACTTCAAAACCCTAACATCTCTGTCCTTCCCCCAACAAACCCTAGCCCAAACCCCGAACCCAAAAGAACCCCCACCCGCTGCCCAAAATCCACCGGACAGCCTCCCTGGGTCAAATCAGGTGCCGACCAGCCCCTCCCCCACTAAAACCATCTCGTTGAACCCCAACAACCCCCCACCTGGATCAGACCACCTCCCACATGGCCGAAGAGCCCTCTGCCACCAAAATAAGCCCCTGCCCATTAGGGTTTTGTCTTAAAAATGGTCAGTAGCCACCAGGGACAAAATCTAGTGCCGTTGGCCCCCTTCTCCTGCTCGAATGTTACCTAGAAGCCACCGAAAACCCTAAAATTCCATGTCGGCAGCTACCTGCTGCCTTGAACCATCAAATCCTACCGATCTAACCCTGCCATAAGTGGAACCCTCCCACATGTTCAAGAAATAGGGTTTGAGGCCAAGAAAATGGTTTTTGACCCCGGGGGTAGATACTTTGATGTTGACATGATAGGCAAGAGGAAGAATATGGATCTTGAAAGCAAGAATTGAAAAAATGACCATTCCTCAAATTTTTAAGAAAATATTTTTGCCTCACAAGTTTTTGCACACATTTTTGGAACTTCTCACGCAATTCTCCAATTTTGCAAGTTCGAGGATGAACACGAAGATGATGGGAATCCATTGTTATTCTCCTTTTATTTATATTTTAGCTATTTTTAGTCATTTTCTCTCCTTAATTCGCCTCCAAGCATGTTTGGGACTAATTAGGCATTTTATATTTTTAGTTAGTCATTTTAGGTAATTACTTGATTAGCAAGTAATAGCTCTCCTATAAATAACTCTTGTATTCTCATTTGTACTTAATTCCTCAATTCTTGAATTATAAAAACTCTTTTGTTTCTCTCTCTAGAAATCATATTGTCTTGATTTTTAGGTCATTGACGTGTAGTTCACGTCACTTTTACTAATCTTACCTACGCCGATAATTTTCCATTAAATCTAACGGTAACTCCATTAACGGCAGAGGTACCAAAGTCTTAACTTGATTAGTGAAACGTACTAAAGTCTGAAAGCCCATACTAAAGAGGTATTTAAGTAAATAAATAAATAAAAGGTTGATTTGAATTTACCCTAATTTGTTTGTTACGTACCACGTGTGGCCTCCAAAGTGTTCACTTGACCTTTAGGTTTCAAAAAGAGTTTTTGAGGCACTTAATAAAACATTTTACAACTTTTTTCTTATATAAAGTGTCACAAAAGTCATTTTGGGAACCACAGGGCAAGAATTGAAAACTTTAGGGGCCGGAACAGTTATATGGAGGCCAAAGTCAAAATACACCACCACCAACCCACAGGTAGAGTTTGCTTCATATGTTATATACTAATTTCTAGGTTTTCATATAAAATTGATTAATAACCCTCCATTGCTTAAGACCCTTATATAATTGCCTAATTAGACTTACCTCCCTAAAACATAAAAAGTCAAACTTATCCCCCGTGCATGCAAAAATGTTGGTTTCATAATTAGACTTACCTCCTTAAAAGTTTATAAATTAGACTTATCCCCCCCCCCCCCCCCCCCCACCCCTCTCCCATGCATGCAAAAATGTGGGTTGCATAATTAAACTTACTTCCATAATAGTTTATAAATTAGACTTATTCCCCCAACCCCGGGCACGGAATCCAAAAGATGATTCATAGGGTACACGTGGGTTGATGAACATTTGCATAATTAGACTTTAACACCCCCCTTATATCTTCAAAATTTAATCCCCCCCGGCAAGTGCATCAACCTACTTGTACCTTATGCAGTCTAACTTTTAAACTTCTAGGGGATGGGGGTAAAGTAAAAAAGAAAACCAAAAAAAGAAAGATGAAGAGAGAAAAATCGAGAAAACCTCCACACGACCTGGTAACAGTAGTCAACTCCTAACTCCTGTACGGACGCATGCGTTATAGCCTCCAACAACAAACCCTTGACATTGAATTCATACCCAACCTTCGACTCTATAGTCTTGATCTCTTTAATTTTGGGGGTGTAAAAGCGAAGAGATGCAACATTAATGGCTTCTTCAACTAGTGAGGGATCAAGTTCAGCCTCAATACCGAACCATTTCATCAACCGAAGTGCAGCTACCAGTCCACCGCTAACATAGTAGGCTCCTATGAGGGCCTTGACACCATCAGATATGGTTTTTGAGCCCATCTGCCGGTGACCCATATCACAAAACTTGTCAACCACTACCTTCGGGTCTTCGGTTACGAATTTGCTGTTGAAAGGCACTTTTGATGTGTTCAATTTGTGATCGAAAGGATTAAGTCGGATACAACGTTGTCCAGGAGCGGTCCACCGGCGAGGATCGAACGCACCATCTCGTATATACCACTGTCAATAAGAAATTTATACAATATCAAATGATTACAACGCGGGAAATAGGATACATGTTATAGGCACATAAAAGGACATTCTAAACTATAAGCCCATGAGATATTAGGATAAGTTTCAAACACAAAACACACGAACACACACACGGACGGAGTTAAACGCGAGCTAGACCAGGATGTAACCCAGGTCTAGCTTTAAGGATATATATATATATATATATATATATATATATATATATATAGAGAGAGAGAGAGAGAGAGAGAGAGAGAGAGAGACTCACCTACATCATGATGTATACATCACACTATATATCACACCTAGTTCTAGACCCTAAGAAATTTTTTTTTCCAAACTTTTTATTTTTCTCTTGAAACTAACATTCCAATAAATCTATGTTCAAAAAATTAGGTCAAAATACATTTTGTAGCTATTTTTAAAAAATTCATAAAAAACTGTTGGCACAGACTAAAGTTTTTTAGGGCTTAAAACTAGATGTGATGTATAGATGATGTATAGAGCATGATATAGGTGAGCCTTCTCCTATATATATATATATATATATATATATATATATAGCGAGAGAGAGAGAGAGAGAGAGAGAGAGAGAGAGAGTCAAGCTCTCATACATATCAAGTATACATACCGCTGGCACAGACTCATTTCTATAAATGATTTTGAGTTGAGTTTTTTATGTGGTATTTAAACATTTCGGAGGAGCCATAAGAAAAAATATAGTCAATTTTTTTTTTTTTTTGATAATTTAAAAAATAGGTCAAACTTTTGCAGTTTTAAAGTGCTTTAAAAGCTGTGAAAGTTTGACCGATTTTTTTAAAATAGCAAAAAACATTATTTTGAGCTGATTTTTTTTTATATGGG